>JARJIL010000009.1:53649646-55029646 GCA_038502395.1 Dittrichia graveolens | reverse complement strand
AAACGATTTATGATACGGATCCAATTGTTTTAAAAAGAATTTAAAATTATTATGCGCTCTACATGATATGATTTAATATCTATATGTAAAATAATATGACCCTAAAAGCAAATATATGCGTAAACATAAGACATAGAGTGTTCAAATTCCAATATCATTAAACATTTAGGAAATAATTTATCATACACAAATATGGTATTCTGGAACAATGAGTTCACAATGTTATTACTTGAGAGCCTTTCTCGCAAACTTCATGTTGCGATTTTGACAACCTTTTATATGATGCGTCGATTTAAAATTTTTAAATGTCTCATAATATGGATATATAGGCCTTTGCATATATCCCATTGTACTTTTTCAGAAAATTAAGGGATTTGATCCCTATATTATTCAGTAACAGATTATAAATTAATTTTCATGAAAAGAAACAAAATATAAAATCACTACATTGAACAAACTTCTGGTTCTTCTTTGAACTTTCTGTTTCATCATTTACTTAGGATTATCCGGTCATGACAATCATTAAAAGAATTATGGTAGATAAACTTCTAGTTAAAGACCACATATAACTCATTTTCTTTTTAATAGAGATTATAATAAAACTCTACAAGTTGATTAGCTTTATAATATGCATCCAATGATTTTCTCACACCCTTTACTAAGATATATTTATTGTGACATCTTTATATTTTTCACTCATTTTTTTCCTTATATGCCTGTCAATTATCTAGCTACTTTTGATGATAATTCATATTCTTAAATATGATCTTTACATCAATTATCATGTTAACACATTCACTTCGGTAAGGTAATAGAGCCAACAAGACGATTTTACATTCAAGGTTCATTATTTTACTCATTGTTTACTCAGTCAAAAGTAAACATCAATATATTACATACTTCTCATACATAATCTTTTAACTATATAACATATTTTTCATATATTTTGCTCATTGTTCACTCGCATTAATATCAAGCTTAAACATATAAGCAACATTTTATTAGTAGTCATTAATTCGGTTTAAAAAATAATAAATATTAATCATTAATAAAAAATATTAAATAATTATATAACCTGAAAAATATGAGAATTTAAAATATAATAAAAGATGGCGTCAACACGAAGAGTAGCGGTAGAAGCTTCGATGCGAATTGATTATTACTCTTAATATTATAAAAAGATATATGATTAAAAAAGTATTTATTAATTTGAAATTTAAAATTTATAATGATATAACTTCATAAATTAATTATAACATCAGAAATTAATTTACCATAATGAATGAGATTAGATTAAATAAAAATATTATTAATTTGAAAATATTTATTTTGATTAGTAATTTTAGTAGGATTAGACTTAAATTATGCATAATAATTTAAAATATAAATAAATAAACAACTTTTACTTATAAAAGTCAAAATCAAATATTGATTAATGGATGGTTGAGATTTAAATTGATAAAAAACAGATATGATTGTCTAATAAAGATGATTAAAATTAGTCTTTTATTTATACTTAATTTAATTTAAAGATGCATTCAAACTTATATAATCGAGTATTAATATCTTCTAAAAATATAAAAATGTTTTAAATGTAAGAAGAATGTTCAATATAGTCCATAATTAATTCATAGTCTTAATAATTTGTAACGCCCCAAAAACCAAATTTAAAATATTAAGATCAAACATCTATAAGTGTTCGCATCTCAAGGTTTATCATCAAAGCGGAAGCAATACTTGTTTGAAAACATGACGTATCAATAGATACTCACATAAAAACAGTCATAAGTTTGGTACCAAAAACTTATTATTTACAAACCAGGCGTTAATTTCAAAGAGTTTAACAGTTGGAAGTCAAACCGGAGCTTTGCCCTTGCCTTTAATAAAACCTGCAAAACATTTTAAAAATAGTATCTGATAAGCTACGAAAGCTTAGTGAGTAATCTAAACATAACATCGTATGAGCACACGTATACATTCACATGAAGATAATACACGCATGTCTCGCAATCAAAGCTAGCCTCTGGTTCTAGACCCAGGGCAACATCGTAGGTCAGAGTACTGTATCGTATCTGAGCACTACTGCACATAGCAGTAAGCTTACATATTCACATGTATAACATAGCATGTTAGCAATCTGATATGAAACTACACATGCTGCTGATATGAAGTGAAGTCTAGAAGACTCACCTTATAACTATAATATGCATTACTTCACTGATCACTGATGCAGGTATTATGTCAATCACCTCCTATATAACAATACATGAATAATACATAAGGTATTCTGATCTGAAATAGGGCCTACACGGGCCGTGTACCCCTACACGGGCCGTGTCCCATTAATGCTACACGACCTAAGCTGGCAACATGGCCAGTGTGGTCTAGTCACCCTACATGGGCCGTGTACCTCTACACGGGCCATGTACCTCTACACGGGCCGTGTACCACTCATGCTACACGACCATGTAACCCTACATGGACCTATGACCGCCTTGCACACTACACGGCTGTGTACCTCTTATACTACACGACCATGTAACCTTACATGGCCCTTTGACCGCCAATACTACTACACGGCCGTGTACCGCTACACGGGCCATGTACATCACAGACCAGCAGACTGTTCTTAGCTAGAACTGCCGGATTTCACCAAGAAATCCTATAGTTTCATCATAAATCGACTAGAGGTGTTTTCCTACACCTCCTAACACTGATATACATGATCTAAACCATACAAAATATTCCTAACATGATTCCACCATTGAATCATGTATATAAACTCATAAAACCATAAGAATAAAGGTTTAAAAACTTACCTCCACTTGAATACTTGCTAGGATCTTGAATAAGCTTCTTGTTCTACTGATTGTTCACTAAAAATAGAGAGTCTAGCAGCTGGTATGTGTATATTTTCGTGAGTTGCAGGAAGCAAATGAGAAACTTTGACTATTAAGTCAAAGTTGGCACTATATATATATATATATATATATATAAGTTTCAACTTTGTACACAACAGCCCCCTACACTTAATTAACTTGAAATCTGACGGTTTTAGCCCCTCTAGTTTAAAACCACATCTTATCGCGTATATCCATTCCTAACTCGCGTAACACTTTGTACATTTCTTGCATAAACTTAATAATAAAATTCTGGGTGTTACAACTCTTCCCCACTTGAAATGATTTCGTCCCCGAAATCAACTGCCGAAGAGTTCTGAATAAATCTCATCATTTTCTGTTCAAGCCCTCATACATACTTTGACCTCTTTCTACACTTTTACCGGTCCTTGACCCGTCTACTCTGTTTATTATAGATTTAACTGCTAAACATCTTCTGAGATATAATATACGAAAGGTGTTTTGAATTTATAAGAACTCTTCTAATAACTCTGATCTATAAACTGCCCTTCCCCTCATATATAATAATTCTGTACAACCATTTGAATTAAAGACTTAATTTTTCCTCCTTTCTGAATCTGATCACGTCTTTCCACAGTGATACTTTCAATAATACATACTTCTCCACTGAAACTGATGTGATGATCTCTGTTTATCTGTAAAACCCTTCTATCTATTTTGGGCGTCAAACAATCTACTACATACCTTCTGAATCTGTTCTGTCCTTCGCTGTATCATTTCTGTGCTACCCCACATTTTCTGACCCACGTCACCCAATACACTAAGTTTGGCAGTAATATCATAAAATTTCATACATTGGCATCCCGGTACTGAACCTGTATTTGTTGTAATACGAAATCCTGTCAAGCAAATATGTACCCTAGTTTTCTTCTGACTTAATAACATAATCATAAAACATACTTTCCATCTTTTGTATAATTCTTTCATTCTGACTGTACTGAGATGAAGCTTAATCCTTAACTTTATATGAAATCTGTTCTGAATTCTAGAAGTAGATCTGATATCATCGTCTGAACCAATAAACACTGACATACTATGACATAACACAATCTGCTTCATATACACATCTGTTAGCTGTGCTGATGAATGAGTTTCTCAAATGGAAACCACATATACACTTTTATTTAACTTGCCTACAATCACTCATAATACATTATAACTGCGTAGAGTTTTCGGATAATTTGGCATTCAGGTTCATACTAATATTCCCAGATATAATTTCTGACGTTTGGCTTTCTTTCGTAGACCTCTATAAGTATTCCTCCACTTATCTGACTATATCTTGTTTTATACCCGGTCACCAATAATCCACCCTCAGGTCTTTATACAATTGGTAACTTCTAACTGAATGGAAAATCTAAATTTGTGAGCTTTATTTAACTGTGTCTGACTTGCATCTCCATAACCTGATACTCACATACGGTTATATCTAATCATTATATCACAACTGTCTTTAATCGGATTTATTTCCTGTCATTCTCATCCATTCTTTAATATACTTTTCACTTTTGATCTCTTCTGACTGACCTGTTCCCATTTCATCTGAATATAAGCGTTGTAACTATCATCTAGATAATTAATTCATACAAGTATTATTTCTGATTTCCTGTTCAAACTGTCGCTTCACATAATTTATGCAATTAATCACATCCAACTGTTGATTACTGTCGGGTTCTTTGGCGGCTCCCAATTCATCACCTTCTCTACTTCTCAGAATTCATCTCGATCCATTTCCTACTAATAAATTATCTAAATAATTTCATTCCTTACATCTTAAATTCATATTGAAAACTTAACATATAACTAATTTATGCTCTGTGTCACTAAAACTTTTCAAACATGATTCTCATGATCTGATAAACTTCTGAAATAAATATATATCGTTGAAGAACACAATTACTGACTTACTTGACATTGACTTATACACCCTATTCTTTTAATACATAATCACTGCTGGTGCGTTAGCAAGGCTAACAGGTATCATAACTACTTCAAAACAACTACACGTTTCTGAACACAATTTAAGGAATACCATCCCTTCTGATCTCAGGCTGAAGAAAATCCGATCTGGAGTCAGCTTTGACAACCACTTTACCCCGTTATAACTGATCACGTAATTCTCATATTCTGAACATCGGACATATATTCATGATCACTTTATTGAGCCCACAATAATTTATACATGTAACATAAATACACATCATGAAATGCTACTGGGTCTTATAACCCCCCACATGTAATAATTCTGGAAATCATTTCAATAATTCATGTATCTCTGAAGGAGCAAGTCTGTACGTAGTTCTCGTAATCAGTGAAGCTTTCAACACCACACAAATTCTAAACATACTCTGTCTGTCTAGCAGTAACCTTGGCTATTTCTTGAATTACCTAACAAGATACTCACATACTACTTTCATATCTTTCTAGTTCATCTAGTCCTCTAATGAGTTAATATTTATAACATAGGTTGAGAAAAATAATGTACCCATACTGAAGACACTTCCCAGCTTTTGAAACTGTACACCCGTATAACCTACTTGTTTTAATTTTAGCATATATAACTAGTTCTTTCCCACTTGGGATATGAACTCGTATCACTTCTGTTCACATAATATCATAACCTGGTTATAATTTAACCAGTCCATTCCAACTACTGTTTGGAACTCACTCATATTCATAGGTACAAAATATTTCTCACTCGTACTTCAACCAATAACACAAAATCTTCTTTGATTCTGCCTCCTTCAACAATTTTATTATCTAAGAAAAGTACATACCGGTTCTACATAATTTACATACATAATAAAAGAAACCTTACATCGTTTCCACTTATTTATATAATATCTCTACTGACAAATTCCAGCTAGTTAGGACATTCTGAGGACTCATGCCCGTACTGAGCACAGTCATAACAAAACTTTCCCAAGGATAAACAATCCTTATAATTATGTCCTACTTCTCCACACGTATAACAACCTTTAGTTTTATACTTACACTGGCCCGTATGGTTCTTACCACAAGTCTCACATCCTGTTCTTCTATGGGATCCCTCGGCTTTTATCTCCATTTTATCTTCTTTTATCTCGTTAATCATTTCATCCTTCAATATATGAAATTCTTCTTAGACTACACTTCGTATCTCATTCTTCATTTCAGTCATAATGGACGGTATAACTGTTTTAATACATTTTTCAAACTCATCCGAGACGACACCCCTAAGGTGTTTGGTAGGTATGGCTCCACGCCTTTCCCCATAAAGGGAAATATAGTCTTCCACCTCTCCTATAGTAACCATGTCAGGGTTTCCTTCATTTCTTACTTCATTTTCTGTTCTAGAATTCGCATTAGGATCCATTACACTGTAACAAAACAATTCTTGGTTAGTCATAATATCAATCACGTCTCGCACCATTATACTTGCCTTTATTTCATAAACACTCCACTCATTTACCGTCTTTGAATAATATCGTAGATCATACCAATACATACCTCTTTCCACTTTGTTTTAACTTACTTTCCTTAGTTCTCATAACAACTTTATGTACATGACATCTGTAAATTTGCTTTATTACCACTCCTTTTTACAATTAATCTTGATACTGACTCTTATCTGATCATTTCTTTGTTCTTTTATCTGTTCCACAACTCATACAACAATATATGGCATAAACTCTGCTTCACCACTTTACTAAGTTTTCTGCACTGAATTCTTCAGATGTAGGTTCTGATATTTAACAATTATATCTGGGGCTCAAACACCCTATCATGCTATATTCTTATAAGAATACGTTCACTTGTAATACTAATATTTATCCTTTCATGTCTGTGACTAAAATCACTCTTAGGATTATACACTACTCTTGAACCTCTTGTATATATCATTCTGGTAGTATAGATAAAGCACTAAAGCAAAAGGTGGCTTTATCACACTATCCTGTATAACAAACAGTTACTTGTATAACCATATATCAGTACACCTATTATCATATCCAAAGTATTTCTATACATACTAAGGCATTCTACATATATTCTCAGGTGTACTACCTTACAAGTACCCCTCACCCAATTCACAAGATTCCTCATGATTCAATTAAGTTCTAACATGTATCATGTGTTTGTAATAATATGGGCCCTTATATTACTCGAAACACATTACACACATTTGATCTTAACTTTATCATAAAAATTCCCGATTCACAGGCTTAGGCCAAAGTTTATACATCATGTTCTCATATATTCATATAACACTAAATTCATCTTGAATGCACAATAAAAGCAACTCTTAACAGTTGTAAATATATATAACATATCTGTCTTAAGAATATCATGTACTCGCATACAATGCACACATAATACATAATCAATATAAATGTTAGTATACTCATCAAGCTGCAAGCCTCCAGTTTGACAATTTTCAAAATCCACCGAACCATGGTTTAAGTCCAGAATGTGTCTTGTACACATCCAGATCCCTCAAACCGTGGCTCTGATACCAAGTTGTAACGCCCCAAAAACCAAATTTAAAATATTAAGATCAAACACCTATAAGTGTTCGCATCTCAAGGTTTATCATAAAAGCAGAAGCAATACTTGTTTAAAAACCTTACGTATCAATAGATACTCACATAAAAATAGTCATAAGTTTGGTACCAAAAACTTGTTATTTACAAACCAGGCGTTAATTTCAAAGAGTTTAACAGTTGGAAGTCAAACCGGAGCTTTGCCCTTGCCTTTGATAAAACCTGCAAAACATTTTAAAAATAGTATCTGATAAGCTACGAGAGCTTAGTGAGTAATCTAAACATAACATCGTATGAGCACACGTATTCATTCACATGAAGATAATACACACATGTCTGGTAATCAAAGCTAGCCTCTGGTTCTAGACCCAGGGCAGCATCGTAGGTCACAGCACTGTACCGCATCTGAGCACTACTGCACATAGCAGTAAGCTTACATATTCACATGTATAACATAGTATGTTAGCAATCTGATATGAAACTACACATGCTGCTGATATGAAGTGAAGTCTAGAAGACTCACCTTATAACTGTAATATGCATTACTTCACAAATCACTTATGCAGGTATTATGTCAATCACCTCCTATATAACAATACATGAATAATACATAAGGTATTCTGATCTAAAATAGGGCCTACATGGGCCGTGTACCCCTACACAGGCCGTGTCCCATTAATGCTACACGACCTAAGCTGGCAACATGGCCAGTGTGGTCTAGTCACCCTACATGGGCCGTATACCTCTAGACGGGCCGTGTACCACTCATGCTACACGACCATGTAACCCTACATGGCCCTATGACCGCCTTGCACACTACACGGCCGTGTACCGCTACACGGGCCATGTACCTCTTATACTACACGACCATGTAACCTTACATGGCCCTGTGACCGCCAATACTACTACACGGCCGTGTACATCACAGACCAGCAGACTGTTCTTAGCTAGAACTGCCGGATTTCACCAAGAAATCCTATAGTTTCATCATAAATCGACTAGAGGTGTTTTCCTACACCTCCTAACACTGATATACATGATCTAAACAATACAAAATATTCCTAACATGATTCCACCATTGAATCATGTATATAAACTCATAAAACCTTAAGAATAAACGTTTAAAAACTTACCTCCACTTGAATACTTGCTAGGATCTTGAATAAGCTTCTTGTTCTATTGATTGTTCACTAAAAATAGAGAGTCTAGCAGCTGGTATGTGTATATTTTCGTGAGTTGTAGGAAGCAAATGAGAAACTTTGACTATTAAGTCAAAGTTGGCACTATATATATATATAAGTTTCAACTTTGTACACAACAGCCCCCTACACTTAATTAACTTGAAATCTGACGGTTTTAGCCCCTCTAGTTTAAAACCACATCTTATCGCGTATATCCATTCCTAACTCGTGTAACACTTTGTACATTTCTTGCATAAACTTAATAATAAAATTCTGGGTGTTACATAATTTTAGCCTTTGGATCAATGACAATAATGGTCCAGATTAAATTTTAAAAATTTAGACGGAATGACATTTTCGTAATTTTTCGTAATTCACATGTGTTACTTTTATAAATCACATATGATTGTATACTGAATCACCTATGATGGAATATTAAAATTTCAAAACTATGTTTTTAAATAAACTTTATTGAACACAACTCTTAACGTAAAACAATTTATTCTATAGCATATAATAGTTAGAAAATATAATCCCATCAAAAGAATCAGTAAAATCTAAACAAAAATTGTAATTTATCCTCTTATGATTAAAAAAATCAACAATCAACTTGATCGTATTTAACCCATAATTTTGGTTAAAATCTTCTCATGTTATGGTTAAACACGACTTATATGTTTTCTCACAAACATTATAGTGAGACCTACTCTAATATTTGTAAGAGAACATGATCGATCATGTTTAACCATAACGTTGGAGGATCTTAACCCCATAACTTTATATTCTTGAATTTACTTAAAATTTGCTAAGTTTGTATAAATCTAAATAATTCTATGTCTGGTGTATAAAACTGTTAAATCTACGGTTAATTTGTTGGTCCCAAAGACGGTGAACAAGCAACCGATACAGTGTAGAAGGGGGAGTTGAATACACTTTAAACAATCAAACAAATTAATCAAATGTATATTCAATTATCAACCAGTACAATAACTATTATCACTCTCTAATCAAATCAACAGGATGATTTGATATTACAATGATTATAACCTCAACTCTCTCTAAACACTCTTGAACCACAAACTAATTGATGATCGAATTTCTTGTTAAAACTAATTAACAAGAACTCTTGAAAACTCTCTCTCTAACTTTGAACTTAGAAAGTTATCGCAACACACACGTATCAAGTATCACGAACACATGTACATTTTGCAACTTATGCAGTCGTCGTTGTGTATCGCGTATCTGTTCTTGTACACACGTAAGAACATCTATATAAAACCTAGGAGAAGGTTTATACTTATACTTGATATATCTACGAACAAATTGCAGTTTAAAGATAGAACTTATCTTTTCTTTAAAACCGTAACAAACTCCTTAATTAGAACATATCTAATTAATTTCGTTTAAGATTTCTATCCAACTAATAGATAGTTTAAATTAGGTTTAGATATCCTAATTTAAATGTTGTAGATATAGAGAGTTTATAACAGAATTTAGAACTTACTTAAATTCTGAACTGACTTCTGACGCTGAGCTGACATATTCAGTCTTGACCTTGTCAAGTTGACTTCTTGAATCTTGGATTATTGAATCTTCAAGTCTTCAAATCTTCAGTCTTCAAGTCTTCATTCTTAAGACCTATCTCAACTTAGAAGTCACTAAGTTATCTAGTACTTACATAGAAAACTCTATATCTGTTTATACGCTGACTACTCAGCTGAAGCTAACTAGTCAGTCTATAACAGACTTACATAATTCCTAACTCTTAACCTATCATCTATACATATCGATAGTTTGTCTCATCAAATCTAACTATTCTAAACATGGGACTAACAATCTCCCCCTATTTGATGATGACAAAACATTGAATCAAATAAGTTATAGGTTAATAGAATTATGTTGAACAACTCTGGAACTGACCAAAGTTAGTTCTTGAAATAAGTATTGAACTGATCCATACTTATTCACATATCTTGAACTTACAAGATGTTTATGTTACAAATGTATTACAAGACTTGTATTCTAAGTATTTGAATATACAACTACTTAGATTCTGAACTTAATAGAGTTAATATAAATTCATAACTTACAAAACTTATATAACTGAACTTATCAATTTACAATTGAACATATCAATCATCAGCTTAAACTTACAAAGCTGTCTGTTTGAACATATCAAACATAATTTTTTAACATATCAAATAATAAAACAGTTGAACATATCAAACTTGAGTTTGTATTAATGAACATATCATTTACATTTTAGCTTAATCATTTTGATTAGCTTCTGCACACTTAGTAAAAATATAGAACTAATCTATTTACTCAACGGAATCTCCAACTTCTAACCACATATAAGAACATTTAAGTTCCCAAATTGCAGCTTTCTTGATAGCATCAACCATAATCTCTTCACCTTCTGGCATCTCTTTCATCTCAGCTTTTCTTGATCTGATTTCTTTGTTGAGATGATATCTGAATACTGAGTTCTGAATTGAGTCATCACATAGAATCTCAAGTACAGAATTAATTCCAGATTTGCCAAATGAAGATCTATTACTTTCAAGAAACATTGATTACCTTCCACATCAAGATACAATAATCCTTCCAAATGTTGAGTGATATAAGTATTCTCTCTAAATTCAACTTCCTCTGGAACTTGTAAAATGATGTCTCTTTTAGCTCGCTGGCTTGCTGCTCTAACTCTTGCAGCTTTGCCTCGATTAAGAAAGGTATCAATTTCATCAGCAGGAGTCTCACCTTGCTGGTCGATTCTTATGAAGATTGTCTTAAGCACATCAACTATCTCTTGTCTGATTTGACTCTTTTTCATCTACTTGATAGTTGTGGCTACTGTCTTTAACTCTGAGAATCCCAACTTGTACAGACATCTCATATCTAGACCAATTTCTTGTTTGTTGTCTAGTACAAAGTTCATGATTACCAATTCTCCTTTTCTACTCAGTATAATTGATTCAATCTTATTATTAAAATGTTTTCTTTTATAACAATGCCTTAGATCCACATCTGAGTAGGGAATTGGGGCAGCTCTTGGACCAGAATAATCAGCTTCAGCTTCAGCTCTGGCAGCCTCAGCTTTAGCCTTTTTCCGTTGAACTTCAGCTTGTCGTTGCTGCTCTTTTATTTCCTCCACTTTTACGCCTAGTTCTTTAGCCATCTCTTGTAACATTTGCTTAGCAAGTATGTCACTTGCTTTTTGTGCTGCATCAGCTTCATCACTTGAGTCAGATTCATGTGCAACTAATTGAGACTTACCCTATTGCTCTGGCTCTGGCTCAGCAATGATGACCTTTCTTTTCTTCGCTAGACTTCTTTTCTTTCTTTTTACCATCTCAAGCACCTTACTCTTCCCTTTATCCATTTGTGAAGCTGGAACGGACTCAGCTTCAACAAATTTTGGCAAATTAGCTTCAGGAAGGTTGGTGTGAACAGCTCGAGATGTTTCTTCAAGTGGAGTTTCTGGTTGAGCTTGTGAAGTTGTGGTTATTTGGACTGTTGGAGCCTGTTGTTGTTGAGAAGGCTGATCTACAGTACTCATGAACTGATCATGAGCTTGTTCAACTTGTACTTCCTCTGTATGCTCCCCCTCAACCTTATCATTATACTTCTTTGATTCTTCCTCCCCCTTTTTTTTATCATCAATAGGGGAGGGTCTGAGTTTGAACATGAAGCTTTCCAAGTTGGCAACTGAAGTTGACAAATCATTAAGCTTGCGCATCAACTTGGCTTTGTCAGCTTTCCGATTTTTATGCAGGAGCTCAAACTGGGATTGTAGATAGTCCATAATGACTTTAACATCGGAAGTATCAGTGTGGTCTCCGCATGTCTTCTTCTTACTTCAACGTCCTCCTGTCCAGTGGAAGAGTGTATTTCCACCGTAGGAGTGGCTGTCGAGTGTTCCTCAATTGATAAGGATGTGGGTCCCATATCTAAAGGTTGGTGAAGACCTATGGAATCAAGGGGGCCAGAATAAAGACCCTGTAAATCTTCCTGGTGTATGAAAGGTTCATTGACAGGTCGTGCGAGAGTGTGTGAGAATATAAGAGAAGAATGACCAAGTTCGTGAGGTATGATGGGAGGGTAAGCTAGGCTTATCGGTGAGGAGGGGGTAATTGATCCTGGGGATTGGTCAGTATTTCAATGTCACCTTCATGGGGCTATGAAGGCACAGAAGTAGGCTCTCCTATGGCACTAGTAAGTATGGGCTGAGTAGACACCATACCCGGTATAGGCTTAAGGGTTGAACTGAGCCTAGAGGTTGGCACCTTAAGAGAAGGTGTCTCCCCCTCAGCTCCTGCCGGTGGAGGTATCAATGTGATATCAACTCCAGTGTCCTTTTGAGGTGAAGGTCCACCTTTGGCAGTTTTCCTTGTATAGGTGTAGGAAATATCCTTGGTAGCAGTGGGCTGACCAAGGTTGGCTATAGATTGTAAAATAGATGGAGATGTTTGAGGTGGAGGAGAGGGGTTAGACTGAGTTGGGCTTGACTCAGTCCTATCTCCTAAATTTGGAGATGGAGAAGTAAAAGAGAGAAGGAGATAAGGGTTGAGAAATCATACCTGCTGCACCTAGAAGTGGAGACTCAGAGCTAGGAAACAAACTCCTTTGCTCAGAACTCGAAGTGGTGGATGAAATTATTTGAGTACGAGGTCTAAACTGAGTCCTAGTTTGATCAGCTTGAGGAGACTCAACCTCAGAACCAAAATCATCACCCACTTCTTCCGTAGCTTCCTCCTCTGTCGCGGCTTCACTTGACTCAGGAGTCGGAAGCTGTACACACGCCCTCATCTGAGCACTCAATGTAGGGTGCCCAGGGAAAATATCATGGGCGAACATCCTGTAGCTGAGAACAGGAGTAGCGATTGACTCATATTTAGCATTATATCTTCTACCCAACCTGTCCTCGATGACCATGGATATGAATCTTGCAAAGGGTACAATAGTGTCCCTGATGTTCTTGGTCACCAATGACTTGAATGCCTCAAAGATCAACTCCGCGTAATCCACTCGTCGATCATAAAATAAGTTGTATAATAGTTGCATTTCAAAGTCATTTACATTATCCAGGCCTACCACCTAGTATCCAAGAGAACGAACCACAGTGGATACCATAAATCCCCATGCCGTATGGAAAACAGATTTCCGTATGACGCCAATAACTTGAGGATGAGCCATTAAGGGTAAAACACTTCTTGATGTTTCCATAGAAACCGTCGCTTCATATTGATTGTCAATCGGGAGATGAAGAATTCAGCGGAGACAATTTGCATCGACTTCTATCGCCACTTGTCCACTTAGGACTGTGCCCCGTATAATCGGTTGGGTTACATCGAGTTTACACGTGTACCAGAATTCCGTGAGAAGTTGAGGGATGAGCACAGCAGGTCCACGAAGAAATGTATGTGCCAGGGGACCCTTGCGAATGTAGGTGACCCACTCCTCATATCCCCTGCCAATTTTGGACTTTGGAATGTCGGTACAGGCAATGACGTTGTTTTCTTTATAGGTGGGGAGTGCATTGTTCTTGAAATTTCCACCACGAATCATTTGTTCAGTTAGATTTAGAGTATACCCCTCCATTGAAATCGAACTTATCGTATTGGATTGCACTTAGCAGTAATAAGCACTTAGCAATGAACTCTACACACAGCAACGTTAGGGTTTAAGAGAGAAGAATATTTTGGAAATTTAAACGAAATTTGATGAACAATCTCTCTTATTTATACATTTTCAATGTGAGAGAAAAGTTACCGTTATCCGAGGGTAATAAATATGACCGTTACCGTAAAAACTTCGACGCAGTTTGTTACAACGGTTAAATTTATTGTTAGTTTCTCAAACGCACACTGTTATATTGAAAAGATATCTTATAAAAATATATCAGAAAAAATTTCTGAACTACTGACGTTTATTTACCGGACACACCGTAAATATGTTGGACTTACCATATTATTGGACTTACCATATTGTTAGGACTAACCTAGACTAGTGGAACTGATTACACTTTGGAACTGATTACTCAGCTGATCCTGAATGGTCAGCTTATATGAAGTATTCAGCTGATCCTGAACGTTCAGCTTATATGGAGTATTCAGCTGATCCCGAACGTTCAGCTTATATGAAGTATTCAGGTGATCCTAAACGTTCAGCTTATATGGAGTATTCAGCTAATCCTGAACGTTCAGCTTATATGAAGCACTCAGCTGATCCTGAACGTTCAGCTTATGTGAAGCACTCAGCTTCAGCTTGAGCACTTAGCTCAGATTCTGAAACTTAGTCAACTATAGCACTTAGCAAATATTGAACATAGATAAAGAATGGAACATACCAATTAAGGGTTGAGCATTCCAAGCTTGCTGAGTAGAGTTGTGAATCTTGTGCCTTCTTTTGGTTTCGTGAAGATATCCGCAAGCTGATCTTCAGTCTCAATGAAGACTAACTCTATCTTTCCCTTTTCTACAATATCTCTGATGAAGTGATGTCTTATCTGTGCTTGGTTCTTGAGTGAAACACTGGGTTGTGTGTAATGGCAATAGCACTTTGATTGTCACAAAATATGGGAGTCTTTGAATAATGCAGATCAAAGTCCTTCAGCTGATGTTGCATCCACAGTATTTGAGCACAACAGCTCCCTGCAGCTACATATTCAGCTTCAGCTGTTGAAATTGCCACTGAGTTTTGTTTCTTGCTCGTCCGGCTGACTAATTTTCCACCCAAAAGTTGACATCCTCCAGTAGTACTCTTTCTATCAAGACCACATCCTGCGAAGTCTGAATCGGAGTACCCTATCAGCTCAAATCCTGATCCTTTGGGATACCACAAACCTAAGTTTGGTGTTCCCTTCAGATATTTGAGTATTCTTTTAACAGCTAGCAAGTGTGATTCCTTTGGGTCAGCCTGATATCGTGCACAAACACATGTGGCAAACATTATATCAGGTCTGCTTGCTTTTAAATAGAGTAATGAACCTATCATTCCTCTATATGTAGTCTAACATACAGACCTTCCATCAATGTCCTTGTGTAACTTGACATTGTGTAACATTGGAGACTTTGCGGGATGGCTTGAGTCTAATCCATATTTCTTAATCAGATCAAAGACATACTTGCTCTGATTAATAAATATACCATCTTCTTTCTGATAGATTTGAAGTCCCAAAAAGTACGTCATCTCACCCATCATGCTCATTCTGTATTGATTAGACATTATCTTGGAGAACCAATCACACAGATCTTGGTTTGTTGATCCAAAGATAATGTCATCCACATAAATTTGAACCAGAATGACATGTCCTCTGCTTTTTCTTATGAAAAGAGTTTTGTCAATACTTCCTCTGACAAAATCATTTGAGAGCAAATAGGTGGATAGTGTATCATAACAGGCTCTTGGAGCTTGCTTGAGTCCATACAAGGCCTTGTCTAACTTATAGACATAATCTGGATGTTTAGCATCAATAAAACCAGGGGGTTGTTTCACATAGACCTCCTCCTGTAGTGCTCCATTTAAAAATGCACTTTTAACATCCATTTGATACACTTTAATGTTTTTGAAGGCAGCATAGGCTAGAAACAACCTTATAGCTTCAATCCTCGCAACAGGGGCAAAGGTTTCATCATAATCAATACCTTCTTCTTGTCGATACCCCTGAGCTACTAGCCTTGCCTTGTTTCTGATCACTACTCCATCCTTGTCCATTTTATTTCTATAGACCCACTTAATGCCTATAATTGTTTTTCCTTTGGGAGCAGGGACAAGGGTCCAGACCTTATTTCTTTGAAATTCTGTCAGCTTCTCTTGCATAGCTTCAATCCAATCTTCATCTTTTAGAGCCTATTCAGTCTTCTTTGGTTCCATTTGAGATAGAAAACTAGAGTAGGCAACATAGTTTGCATTTTCCTTAGATCTAGTTAACACACCATCTTCAACGTTCCCAATGACATCATCAAGAGGATGATCTTTTAATTCTTTGAATATTGTTGTGGGAGACTGAGGTTCTGGGTCTGATTCAGAGCAGTGTCTCTCAGTCTGAATAGGACTTACTTCTTCAGTCTGAGTAGGAATTTGATGATCACTTAGATCCTCAATCTGACATGTACCTGATGGTTCACCGAGATTCTTAGGCTGATTATCTTCAATATTGATTATTATTTTCAGTGATGCACGTTTGTCAGATTTACTATCATCATCATCATCAGAATCATCCATAACATACATGGGATTTTATGTGAGATCTTCTTTACTCCTTTCAAGCTCACTCAGACTAACCAAGTCAACTTGAGCTCTGTTGGATTCATCAATACTTGTCTCATCAAATGTAACATGTACTGACTCTTCAATTACCTTTCTTTTAAGATTAAAGACTCTGTAAGCTTTGGAGATTGAAGAATATCCAACAAATATCCCTTGATCAGCTTTGGGTTCGAACTTATGGAGCTGATCTCTTTGGTTTAGCACATAGCATGTTGAACCAAAAATATGGAAATATCCAATGTTGGGTTTTCTGCCATGATACATCTCGTAAGATGTTTTACCATGTCTTTTCACTATGATTGATCTATTCTGAGTATAGCAGGCTGTACTTACAGCTTCTGCCCAGAAGCTCAGCTTGAGCTTTGCCTCACATAGCATGGTTCTGGCAGCTTCAAGTAAGGTTCTATTTCTCCTTTCAGCAACTCCATTTTGTTGTGGAGTTCTTACAGATGAGAAATTCTGGATAATTCCTTTCTCTTCACAAAAGCCTTCAAGGGTTGAGTTTCTGAACTCAGTCCCATGATCACTTCTGAGTTGTTTAAGAGACATACCCTTTTGCAACTCTTCTTGTCTTATGAAGCTGATTAACTCATATGCAGCTTCACTTTTGGCTTTTAAGAAGATTACCCAATTGAATCTGGTGAACTCATCAACAATCACTAGAGTATACTTTTTGCCACTTAGGCTTGGGCTACGGATAGGTCCAAATAGGTCCAAATGCAACATATGCAATGGTTCTGTGATTGAGAAATTATGTTTGGACTTGAAGGATCCCTTATGAAGTTTTCCCATTTCACAGGCTGAGTAGAGTTTGTCTTTAGCAAATGTGATCTTAGGCAGACCAGAGACTAACTCTTTGCTAGACAACTTGTTAATATATTTGAAGTTTAAATGAGACAGTCTTTTGTGCCATAACCAGCTCAGCTTGGGAGTTAAGTCAGAGTACAAGCAGGTTTTAGTTGAAGGATCTGCGGAGCTGAGATCTAACAAATAGATATCTCTCTCTCTTTTTGCCATTAATATTGGTTTTCCCTTCTTATCATAAATTGTTCCTGCATGCTTTCTGAAGGTGACTTCATAATCCCCATCACACAGTTGACTGATACATATCAGATTATGTTTAAGGCCTTCAACATATGCTACCTTTTTGAAAGTGACTTTTCCAGCAGTTATCTTTCCATAACCTTTAGTCCTTCCTTGAGAATTATCCCCAAATGTCACCTTGGGTCCTTCATTTTTTTGGAATTCACTTAGAATGCCCTTGCTTCCTGTCATGTGCCTTGAGCATCCACTATCGAGATACCACTTGTAGGAGCCCTGCACATGATTAACTAAACTTATTAGTTTCTTTTTGGAACCCAATGTTTGGTGGGTCCTGAGGATGAGCACTTAGCTGATCCTTTGGAGTTCGATTGATCAGCTCGAATAGATTTTGGTTCTGTTTTGGACTGATCATCCTTTTCGTTTTCAGGTCTAAGATTGGTACTTACACAATCTTTGGCCTCATGACCTCTATCACCACACTTATAGCATTTTCTTCTAAAGATGGGTGTTTGGGTGATTTCTTTCAGTTTTCCAACATTAAATTTGGATTCAGATTTAGGGTCATATGATGTGGATAACCTTTCAATCCTCTTCGACGGTTTGTCTACTTGATTTTCACTGACTTTGGACTTACCTTTGTCAGCTTTATGGTTACCTCTATTTGGTGAGGTCTGACTTACAGACAACTTCCTGTTTTTAGACATTCTTTCAAGTATGATTTGAGAATTATGTCTTTTTGAGTTAACATGAGATATTCTATCAAAAACAGTTGTTCTCACCGGATTGTAATCCAATCTTTTGAAAACTGACTTACAGTTTCGGTTGGATCTGGAACATTCAGCTTGATGGTTTGAGTGAATAACCTAAGGACTTTGGGTTGGTCTCACAAACTTATTGGTTTTGACCTGTTTCCCTTCCTTGTTCCTTAAGAATGTTCTTGGGAGTATGTCATCTGATTTCATCGTTTTGTCTTCAAGACTGACTTGATCTTCGATGATTTCATCAGCAGCAACACTATAATCTCCCCTAGTACTGCTTTTACTTGTTTTGGTATCTGCTGGTTAATGCACTTTTCTGCTTCTCTTGATGACTTACACCAATATTCACAGATTTTTCTTAGATTGTCAGCTTGTTCTTTTGATTCTTGCAGTTCTTCACTTAGAAGTTTGTTTATATGAAGCTGACATTCATAATCACTTTGGATCTTTTTACCAAGCATTTAAGAGAGTTTCAGAGTGTTTAACTTCATCTTTTAGTTTTGAAATTTTAGTTTTCAAACTAGATTGAACTGTGAGAGAGGTTTTGAAGTCATTCAACAAAATAGTTGAACATTAGACATTTTTGTTCATCAGTGTAAGAGCTAAAGTAATTTACATTATACATTGAGGCAGGATCCCAGTTACTGGGTTGCTTACTCAGCTTAGCCGCTTCTACTAGATCCTCATCAAAGGAACTGTCTTCTAACTCATAGTCAACTTGTTCCTCTTCATCCTCAATGGCCATCAAACACCTATCTGGCTCATCATCATCTAAAGTAGATGATTCAGTATCCCAAGTTTCAGCAAGAAGGCCTTTGGTGTTTTCATCTGGTTTGCCTTTGAGTCTTTGATATTTCTTTTTATATTTATCAGCTCTGTAGTCATTCTTGTCAGCTACTGAAGCTGATTCTCCCTTCTTTACTCTACACTCAGCAGCTATGTGTCCTATCCTCCAACTAATAGATAGTTTAAATTAGGTTTAGATATCCTAATTTAAATGTCGTAGATATAGAGAGTTTATAACATAATTTAGAACTTACTTAAATTCTGAATTGACTTCTGACGCTTAGCTAACATACTCAGTCTTGACCTTGTCAAGTTGACTTCTTGAATCTTGGATTATTGAATCTTCAAATCTTCAAGTCTTTAAGTCTTCATTCTTAAGACCTATCTCAGCTTAGAAGTCACTGAGTTATCTAGTACTTACAAAGAAAACTCTATATCTGTTTATACGCTGACTACTCAGCTGAAGCTGACTAGTCAGTCTATAACAGACTTACATAATTCCTAACTCTTAACCTATTATTTATACATATCGATAGTTTGTCTCATAAAATCTAACTACAAAATATAACGGATACGGTTTTTATGAATATCGGTATAGTCCCTAAACCTCAAAATAATAATGATAATACATATGTATCTCGCTTCTTTCCATGAAAGATGATAACAGAACCGTATCCATGAATATTGAGTTGCATGAAGGATGCTATTGAAGGTTTCTCATGCACAACAAAACCCAAGCACAACGGAAGCATGAAGATAAAAACAAGTTCATTTCGGGTTTTCAAAACTCATGCACAAGAAACACATAGTGGAATCTAGCTACAAGACATGATAGCAACAAGAAGAACAAATGAAACCAGAAAGTGAGACCATACCCTTGATGTCTCTGGTTGATTTTTTGTAGTAGATGTAATTCTTGAACTCCAAGACGAGTCCCTCTATTGATATCCACACCAAGGCTTGCGTGAACCACCTTTGCTAAAGCTTGAACCACTATGCTTTCACCACGTGAGCAAGGGCTCAAGAACAGTAGATGAACTCTTGACAACACCCACACAAACTCTCTCTCAAAGCTTCTATGTATCTCACAAGCTCTCTCAAGTGTGTAGGTTAATAAAAGTGTCACTTAGACTTTTTCCTTCACGGGCTCTCATGGCCTGTGAGGAAGTCGTGAAGGCATCACCCCCACGATCCCCGACCGGCCCATGAAGCCTCGTGAAGGGCTTCATGTCATGTTATACAACTTATATAAATATAAGTTGTAATTACAAAAGTATTGTTTAACAAAGTTTCCAACGTTACGAACTAGATCGACCCTTACACTAATCATTTACAATACATTGTCTTATTACAGTGTTCCCCAAGAACCTAACATGTCACCCCAGCAGGCACCCGTACTCACTTTCAATCATTTACCTGCATATGGAATGAACATGAGAGGGTTAGCTATAAATAGCTAGTGAATAACAATTAAAGCAGGAGCAGTACATTAACAGTATCATAACATCTTTCATGCATCACATAACTTCATTCAAGTCTATCCTAACACACGTTGAAGTACCGGTTGTCAGCAGGCATCATGTCTTGCAGGGCTATAAACCCGGCTCAATGATCCTCACTGGGGAAACCGTTACTTCTTCCGCGCCAGTGGAGAAGTGGGTAGCGGTCCACCATTGCGTTCTTCGGGAACATATCCCATTTGGGATCAGTGGGAAAACTGAGAGCCCCGAGTTAGTATTGAGGGCGCCGGTTTAGCTAGAACCAAGATTCGTGATCATCGAATCCCGCACCACAATCTCTACAATGTAGTATTGGTACTCAAACAATGGCCTACTTTGGCCTCATCACAAACACATTGGCCTACTCCGGCCTTTTACATATCAAGGGTGACCTAAACAGGCCTTTTCACATATCAACAATGACCTACAAGGTCTTTTACATGCATACATATTATTTGGTTCTCATATTTAGTTCATAAATCTCTAAACATGCATATCTACAATTTCATGGATTGTAACATACAAAGCATATTTGTAATACTATTAATATCATACTCGAGTTAACTGTTATTCACGTTTAGACACTTAAACATGCAAGGAAATCATCAAGACATCTAGAGTAATGTCCTAACAATGTTCCCAACTTGTTTGCTAACTTATATCTATGACCAAAACACTTCTATGCGAAAGAACAACACAAAACAGCAATGTGTGCAGAAACTGCTTGGACGCGTCGCATCCAAGCCTCCGACGCGTCACGTCGCGTGCAGCAGTGCACAAATGCTGTTTCTGCACAGCAGTACCATTTTGGTTCATTTCAATACCAATTCAACTCTAACCAATTTTCAGTGTTCCATAACATCATTTGGCACTTGTAGGTGCTTTCTAACATCCCTAACACTTATCCAATCAATCCATACAAAATTCAAGCTTTAATTAGCAAGAATGTGTTCAATATGGCCAAAACTTGAAACACATCAATTCCAACACTTCCAATGCATCATTCACACTCCAAATGACTTATTGAAGCTATTGGAACTGACCATTTCATTTAAAACCTCTGTTTGATAGCATTTTCTAATTTTTGGCTATGTAAAGCCTATTTTAGCACTTTTTTTACCAATTCAAGCAAAACCACTAATTTAATTTCAAACCATTGTTCTAATCAATTCATACAAGTCATATGAACTTATTAGAACCTTAAAAATCAGTCCTTGATGTGTAAAAACATATTCAACTCATTTTGGCCATTTTGACCCATTTAGGCCAAATTTAAACATATGCATAAACACTACCTCTAATCAAACATATGTGTTCTAATCAATCCTAACACTTCATAAGAACAACTAGAATGCTAAATTTCAGTTCTTGAGGGTCAATTTCAGTTTGACCCGTTTTTGGCTATTTTGACCAATTTGGTCAAATCTTGATTTTGATCAAATCAAGCAATTCTAATCCATGTTATGTGTTCTTTAGCAACTATTTGAGTTGTAGGAAGCATTAGAAGCTTCAAAATCAGACCACAATGGTCAAATTCGGGTTTGACCTTAAAAACCCACTAAAACCTAGAAACTTGAAGAACATGGGGAAGAACACTTACAAGGATGAAATGGATGAAGAAGATGAATCAAAAACAGATTGTAGCCACGAGTTTGTTGTAAGAATCAGAAGTCCTCTTGATCTTTCTTTGTTTCTCCTCTTGAACTCCTCTTGAAATGGCTAGAACACAAGAACACAAGTTGGAATTGAGTTCCTGTGTTTGAAACGTGGGTAACAAAGAGAAATCTGACTTGTGGGTAATATTTATCCACAAGTGGGTATTTTGTTCCCCTTTTCAACTTACAACTTAACGCACGAGTACCCGTTTTAACTAACGGGGATATTTTTGGAAACCTCGTTCTAAATCATTTAATATTCTTTTATTCTTTGATATTTTTCTCAATATTTTATTTATTCATTTAAATAACTATTTTAGTTATTTTTCTTTGATATCTATAAATATATATATTTTATTCAATTTATCAATTAAATACACATACCTACGTAAGCGTGCGTCTAGGCCCTTTGTGAGGATGTTACACGTCACGACCTCTTCATGACCCGTGAGGGCCTGTGAAGGTCGATAGAAACCCTAATTCTCTCTTTTGACATGTGATGTCGGATTCAACGCTTGGCGTGTGACCCAATAGGCCCGTGCCTCATCGGCAGTGATCCAATATACGTGTATCAGTGGGCATATATCTAACAGCTATTTCTTCAATACCAAATGGACCACAAGACTAGGGCACAAAAAGACCAAATAAGTATCTCTTCTTACCATTAAAAAGGATTTGAAGCTAAATGTAAATTTATGGTGTTCTAATTTGACGGTAGCTTTAGGATAGATTGAATAGAATAAAAGTGGGAGTATCACTAAGTGATATCTTTTGGTTGATTGATGTATTTTGAGCTTCTATATACCATGTTGTTGGGATGTCACATAAAATGGTTTGAAAGATATTTGAAAGTAAAAAACAAGATGTTCGGCGTGCATGTGTGCTCGGTGTGCAACCGGTGTAACGTCCCATTTTTTTTTTGCAAGACACATAAATAAAATATCGTTTAATATCTGATTAAGTTGCGGAAGTATCAAAAGACATTAAGAGTTAGTTACAGTATCTCAAATTTTAATTCAACATCAGTTCAACTGGAACAAGTTTGAGGAAATAAGTTGAAACTCTTTTTGGCTGCGAGCTGTCGTCACTGTCCTGGAGCTCTACCATGGTCCTGTCCTGAAAGATAAAAATTTTAACAATGGTAAGCATGAAGCTTAGTGAGTAAGTTACTGCAACCTACGACAATTTACAGTAGTTACAATCATGCACTTTCTACCCGCCACCGAAGTGGTCGGTCATATCTACCCGATGCCAAAGCAGACGGTCTCATCGGCAGTGATCCAATATACGTGTATCAGTGGGCATATATCTAACAGACTCCCACTTGCACATGATACATCGTCACATATTAATCACAGACAAAGAGCAGCTCTAGCTAAGCATCAATGCCCCCAAGTCGGTGCGAGTTGTTATCTTCGACAAAAACCTAATAGCCTTAAAGGCTTACGATGTTCTATAGATAAGTGATCATGTGCATCCTTTTGTTCGCGATATCCTTGTGAACACGAGACATGGAATATGTCAATCTCCATATCGTTCACTATTATGTTTCTCGATTACAGATTGGTTGTGACCAAATAGACAAGTTGCATCTGATCTAAAATCAATGTAACTTGAGCACGGCCATGCATATTTGATGTCATCTCCCAATCATCGAGGGGCCAGGGATATCTCTCTTATTAGAGGAACAAATCCTTTCGACCACATAGTTCCATCATATGTTTCATACTTTACCCAATTATTTCCTTTATAACAGCCAGTTACAAACTGCGTTTGAAGATAACTAGAGTAAGTCAGATTCATACTCTGGTAACCTATGCGTCTCAAGTCTAAGGATGAAATGATATTATCATCCTGAGATACTTGTGACTAATAGATCCATGAAGTAAACTCAGGTGTGGGTCTTCTGGTCACTTGAAACACCTTTCAAGCACAAGTAAGTCTTGCACCCTTATTCAACCATTTTGAATACCGGGCCAACCACTTACTTCAATCTTATTTCATTCTTCCTTCCATATGAAGAATAACCGATTGCAGAAGGTTTTAGAATGATAAACATTCAAGGAAGTCTTTAAACATGCTAAGATGGAACACGGTATGGACTTGATGATTGTGACCGCAACAAGCGTATATATAAATCTCTATTTATATATCGAAACAAACATAAGTTACAATACCGTTTAAATGTTCCCATAAATACAAATACAAATCAAACAAACCAAATACATAGGTCAAGCCAAATCACTAGCGAATCTAACACCTATAGCTTTAGCGTGAGAATCATGAGCAGCTTGTGATAATGGCTTAATGAATGGGTCCGCAAGGTTCCCATCCGTCGGTACTCTGCTTATGGAAACGTCACCATTCTCGATTACTTCTCTAATGAAGTGATATTTTCGAAGAATTTGTCTTGTCCTCTTGTGAGCTCTTGGTTCCTTTGCCAAAGCCACCACACCCTCATTGTCACAGAAAATCTCAATAGGGTCGGTGATTCTTGGAACCACTCCTAGATCTTGGATGAATTTCTTCATCCACACAGCTTCCTTAGCAGCTTCACCTGCTGCAATATATTCTGACTCGGTTGTTGAATCAGCAACTTTGTCTTGCTTTGAGCTCCTCCAGCTTACTGCACCACCATTCAATAGGAACACGAACCCCGATTGAGATTGGCAGTCGTACCTATCGGTTTGGAAGCTAGCATCAGAGTAACCCTTTACTCTAAGCTCTTCCTCACCACCGTATACCAAGAACATTTCCTTTGTACGCCTAAGGTACTTTAGAATGTTCTTCACAGCCCTCCAGTGAGCCTCTCCCGGATTCGCCTGATATCTACTAGTCATGCCTAAGGCACATGAGACATCGGGACGTGTGCACAACATGGCATACATGATCGATCCCACAGCCGAAGCGTATGGGAATCGCTTCATTATGTTCAACTCCTTTTGGGAGTTGGGGCATTGAGCCTTGCTTAATGCCAATCCATGCATCATGGGGAGACTCCCTTTCTTAGAATCCTCCATCTTAAATCGTTTAACGACTTTATCCACATATGCACTTTGGCTTAAACCAATAAGCCTTCTAGACCTATCCCTATAGATCTTAATTCCGAGAATGCATCCCGCATTTCCCAAGTCTTTCATAGAAAAACAATTCCCAAGCCAATCCTTGACACTACGCAAGGTTGGGATATGATTTCCTATGAGTAGAATATCATCTACATATAAAACTAGGAAAACTATTGAGCTCCCACTAGCCCTGACATATACGCATGGTTCATCTTCGTTTTTCAAAAATCCAAATTATTTGATCTTTTCATCAAAACAAAGATTTCAACTACGAGAGGTTTGCTTAAGTCCATAAATGGACTTCTTAAGCCTACATACCTTGTTAGGATACTTAGGATGTATAAAACCTTCAGGTTGTGTCATATACACCTCTTCAGAAAGCTTCCCGTTAAGGAAGGCGGTTTTTACATCCATTTGCCATATCTCATAATCATGAAAAGCAGCTATGGCAAGAAGGATCCTAATGGACTTCAACATGGCCACTGGTGAAAAGGTTTCATCATAGTCAATACCCGGAGTTTGCGTGAAACCTTTTGCCACCAATCGGGCTTTGAAAGTGTCCAAGGTATTGTCCATGTTGGTTTTCTTCTTGAAAACCCATTTACACCCAACGGGTCGAAACCCGGGTGTTGGATCAACCAGTTCCCAAACCTGGTTATCCGACATGGAATCTATCTCGCTCTCCATTGCCTCTCTCCACTTGGCAGACTCAGGGCCCGCCATTGCTTCTCGGTAGTTGGTGGGTTCATCTTGATCCACCAATAGCTCATTGCCCTCAGATATGAGAAATCCATATCTCTTTGGCTCATGATGAACTCTACCGGATCTACGTGGGGTAGGAAGTGGAAGTGTGTCAGGTACCGCAGCTTCACTTTGCTCGGTGTCAACCATTGATGGTTGATTGCTAGTGCCAACATCAAGTTCTTTATCGGGTGTTTCTTGAATTTCTTCAAGATCTATTTCCTTTTGCCTCGGTACATTGGATATAAGTTCCCTTTCAAGGAAAACGGCTCTTCGAGCAACAAAAACTTTGTTCTCTGAAGGTTTGTAGAAAATATATCCAATACCGGCAGGAGGATATCCGATAAAATAACACCTTTCGGAACGAGGTTCTAGTTTGTCATTCACCTCACGTCTCATGTAGGCTAGACATCCCCATACACGAAGATACGAGAGAGTGGGCTTTTTCTTGTGCCACAACTCATATGGTGTTGTTTCAACTTTCTTTGTTGGTACAAGGTTAAGGATTCTTACCTCCGTCTCTAGAGCGTAACCCCAAAAACTAATGGGTACCTCCGTTTGACTCATCATAGAACGGACCATATCTAATAAAGTCCGATTTATCCTTTCGGCAACTCCATTTAATTGTGGAGTCCTAGGAGGAGTTAATTGTGAGATAATCCCACATTTTCTAAGATGGTCTAGAAACTCCGAAGTAAGATACTCACCGCCTCTATCCGAGCGTAGTATCTTAATCTTCTTACCCGATTGATTCTCTACTTCACTTTGAAATGTCTTGAACACCTCAAAGGTTTCAGACTTTTGTCTAATCAAGTAGATATATCCATACCTACTATAATCATCCGTGAAGGTAACGAAATATCTAGTATTGTTCCTTGTGACATTTTTGAAAGGACCACACACATCGGTGTGAATGACTTCCAAAAGATCCTTTCCCCTCTCACTAACTCCGGTGAAGGATTCTTTGGTCATTTTGCCTAGTAAACAAGATTCGCATACATCTTTTGACCCAAGGTCAAATGATTCCAAGATCCCGTCCGCTTGGAGCTTGGTGATGCGAGTCTTGTTTATATGAGCAAGACGACCGTGCCATAAGGAATATTTATCCAAACAATTTTTGGATTGAGAATCAATATTCATGATAGGTCTCTTATTTTCAATGTATGCATCAACTTCATATATGCCATGACATGGTAATGCTTTAAAATAACAAACATAATTTTCATAACATAAAATAGATCCATCCAAAAATTTAAAAGAAAAACCATCGTCATACAAAGCATGTAAAGATAAAATGTTTCTTGCCACGTAGGGCGAATAGCATACATTAATAAGAACAATGGAAAGACCGGTTCTAAAAGAGAGCTCGACACTCCCTTTTGCTTCTACGGGCACAACCTCTCGGTTCCCCATAATTAGATCCAGCTCTCCACGCTCCAAGCCTCTACTTTCCCTTAGCACCTGCACCATATTACAAATGTGAGTGCCGCAGCCGGTATCTAAAACCCAGCCCTTTGAAATAGAAGTTTGATGGAGCTCAATCATGAACGTACCTTGGTTCGAAGGTCCCGAGATGCTCATTGGCTTGAGCTTCTTGAGGCCATCTTGGTACTTTGGGCAGCTTCGGCAATAATGCCCCTTGTCCCCGCAAAAGAAGCATTGCGCATCCTCCGGGGCCTTGGCTTAGGGAATCTTCCCGTTGCCCTTTGCCACCGGGGTAGGGGTAGGCTTGGTGGCACCAACCTTGCCCTTACCCTTTCCCTTATGGGAAGGATTCGGCTTCTTTTTTTGGATGCGGCCCTCACGGATAGCCAAGACGGGATTGGATGAGGAGGCCTTGGGCTTCGAGATGCTTGACTCCGCGGTCTTGAGCATCCCATGAAGCTCCATGAGGGTTTTGTCCATACTATGCATATGATAACTCACGATGAATTGATCATATCCATTGGGCAAGGATTAGAGGATGAGATCAACCGCCATCTCCCTCCCTATGGTGAACCCTAACCTCTCCATGCGCTCCATGTTTGCTTTCATACGCAACACATGAGCGCTTACGTTCCCGCCATCCTGGAGCTTGCGACCTAGGACGGACTTGAGGCATTCGTACCTTTCTTGCCTCGCTTGCGGTTGGAACATGTCCTTGAGCTGCGCGAGCAAGTTGAAAGCACTTAAATGATCCATTTGCTTTTGCAAATCGGAGCTCATTGTGCTAAGCATAAGGCACGTAATTTCCTCCGTGTCCTTGAGGCGTTTTTCATATGCCTCTCGGGTGGCCCTAGGTGCCGTAGTCGCAAGGGCTTCGGGCAAAGCTTCCTCAATGATATGCAATTTCCCTTCATGGCGTAGGACAATCCGAAGTTGCCTATGCCAATCCATGAAGTTGCTACCGTCGAGTTTCTCCTTCTCAAGGAAAACTCGTAGAGAAATGTTGCTCATGGTGGTGGTACTTGAAGATGCCATCTAAAATAGCAAAGTAGATTTGGTTAGTTTGATATTTAAGTTTGTTAAAACAATTTACCCAAAACAAATTTTAATTATTTTAACAAAGCCAAGAACCTTATTTCACTTCCGTATATGACGGGTTTACCGCGGATCATACAAGGAAGTTATTTCGGGTTGGCAACCATATTGCCAATTGCAATCCATTATTGCAACTCTTTGGTCTTTGCGGGATCCTACGACAAGCACCGGTCGTTTGGCATGTTTGATCCCTTCTTACACCAATCCCAATTTAGAATTGTTGATTGACTCGTGCTAAGCTCGACAATCTTTCAAGAATTCTAATTTGAAATTATAAATTGTCCGTTAAGACATGCGGTAAGTACACTCCACAAGAATTGGCTCGTGCTAAACTCGACAACCAAGTTTGTGAGTTACTACGCTCACCTTCCATACAACTCCACAAAGATTGGCTCGTGCTAAGCTCGACAACCAATCATTGTGTTGTTAGATTTGGGTGGCATCGTCTTACGGATGGTGCGTGATTTATGTTTTATGGAAAAACGGGCTTTTGTTTCCGATTAATTTTGATTAACATATTTGAGTGACAAAAACTTATTTTTCACTTTAGTTGGTTTGTTAATCATGAGCGCGCGCGAGAGATTTATAAACTCTTGTGATTTAATTTATTGAAAAATTTTCTAGCATGCGAAAACCTAAACAATCCATGCAAGAAATAAATCACAACACACGCATAGCAAGGGGTTGGTAACCAAGCCAAAACATATGCGTTCTACCCGTGAGCCTACGGGAAGAACGTGGTCAACTAGGGACACAATACAAAAAGTCATAGCTCCCACTTGATCCGCCATCTCCAACGGGAATCACCGGATCTTCTATTTTTCAAGACATCATCCTTGATTCTTGATTGAGGTCTCCATGCTCCATGAGTACAAGTACATAAAATAGAAATGAAATGGCATGCAAGCCACGAAAATTCTATCATTTATTACAAGTACACGGATAAATGAAACGGTATGCAAACCGCAATAATAATTACAATAATCAATAAATAAATAATTATTATAAACCATGTGACTCTAAGTCACCAAATAAAAAGGGAGCAACCACAAACAACCACAAGGTCTAAGGCCAAGGTTACCAACAAAGAACAAGGCAAACAACCACAAAAACAAACGGTGTGCCAAAAACCGCAACAAGCAAATATTTTGATAAGAATTTCCAAGCAAACACTCAAGGCACAATGGAAATTCTTGTACATATGCATTAAGGCATAAAACCAATTTTTAAAACCTATATTCATATATACACACACATATGTGTATGCATGTATCCATCAAATGCCATGACCATACCATGCATACCCATAGTGGTACCAAAATATTATTTGGGGATTTCCAGAATCATCTGAACTAAAACATAAACACAAAAATGACTCGAAAAACCGAAAAATTTCTCTTGAGGTCAAAAACACTGTTCACGAGCTCCTTCACGACCTTTCACGACCGCTCACGGCCCGGATGAACTCGTGAAGCTCCAAAAACCCATTTCACGACCAGACCCCAAACTACACTGGTCGTGTGACCTTCACGACCCGTGAAAAGAACTTCACGGCTCGTGAAGGCCTTCTGGACAAAATACCAAAACTTCCAAAAAAAACGATTTTTCGAGCCATTTTGTGCTATCATCTTGTAGCAATGGCTCTGATACCACTGAGGTTTCTCATGCACAACAAAACCCAAGCACAATGAAAGCATGAAGATAAAAACAAGTTCATTTCGGGTTTTCAAAACTCATGCACAAGAAACACATAGTGGGATCTAGCTACAAGACATGATAGCAACAAGAAGAACAAATGAAACCAGAAAGTGAGACCATACCCTTGATGTCTCTGGTTGATTTGTTGTAGTAGATGTAATGCTTGAACTCCAAGACGAGTCCCTCTATTGATATCCACACCAAACCTTGCGTGAACCACCTTTGCTCAAGCTTGAACCACTATGCTTTCACCACGTGAACAAGGGCTCAAGAACAGCAGATGAACTCTTGACAACACCCACACAAACTCTCTCTCAAAGCTTCTATGTATCTCACAAGCTCTCTCAAGTGTGTAGGTTAGTCAAATGGCAAAAGGTTCTTTCAAGAGAGAAAACATGCACTTTTATAAGTAGAAGGGAAGTCTGTGAGGCACCAGGGTCGGCCATAATGGCACCCTTCCATTGGACCAAACAAAAGGTCCAATAATATAAAAGTGTCACTTAGACTTCTGCCTTCACGGGCTCTCATGGCCCGTGAGGAAGTCGTGAAGGCATCACCCCCACGATCCCCGACCGGCCCATGAAGCCTCGTGAAGGGCTTCACGTCACGACCTCTTCACGACCCGTGAGGGCCCGTGAAGGTCGACAGAAACCCTAATTCTCTCTCTTGACATGTGTTGTCGGATTCAACTCTTGGCGTGTGACCCAATAGGCCCGTGTCTCATCGGAAGTGATCCAATATATGTGTATCAGTAGGCATATATCTAACAACTATTTCTTCAATGCCAAATGGACCACAAGACCAGGGCACAAAAAGACAAAAAGACCAAATAAGTATCTCTTCTTTCCATTAAAAAGGATTTGAAGCTAAATGTAAATTTATGGTGTTCTAATTTGACGGTAGCTTTAGGATAGATTGAATAGAATAAAAGTGGGAGTATCACTAAGTGATATCTTTTGGTTGATTGATGTATTTTGAGCTTCTATATACCATGTTGTTGGGATGTCACATAAAATGGTTTGAAAGATATTTGAAAGTAAAAAAACAAGATGTTCGGCGTGCAGCATGTGTGCTCGGTGTGCAACCGGTGTAACGTCCCATTTTTTTTTTGCAAGACACATAAATAAAATATCGTTTAATATTCGATTAAGTTGCGGAAGTATCAAAAGACATTAAGAGTTAGTTACAATATCTCAAATTTTAATTCAACATCAGTTCAACTGGAACAAGTTTGAGGAAATAAGTTGAAACTCTTTTTGGCTGTGAGTTGTCGTCACTGTCCTGGAGCTCTACCATGGTCCTGTCCTGAAAGATAGAAATTTTAACAATGGTAAGCGCGAAGCTTAGTGAGTAAGTTACTGCAACCTATGAAAATTTACAGTAGTTACAATCATGCACTTTCTACCCGCCACCAAAGTGGTCGGTCATATCTACCCGATGCCAAAGCAGACGGTCATGCTACCCGCTTCCGATGCAGTTGGTCATAACTACCCGCTGCCGAAGCAGACGGTCATAACTACCCGCTGCCGAACAAGATGATCATAACTAGCCGACACAAGTGTCGGTCATCACACATTCACATTTACTACTGGTTTGGTGTGCAAGTAAGGATACTCACCTGACAGATGTCCTCGTCACTCGGATTCTTACTGAAACTATACTTGGTTATATTTCGTTAACCGTCACCTGGTCCAAAGTCTAATAGGGTCAATGTCGTGTACCGGTGTCTTACTAACTTACAAAATCTCCCTTAAGTCGCATGGATACATATTAAAGTCTCATGGCACATTGATAGGTCGCATGAATATGTATAAAGTCGTATAAGGTAGGTAAAAGTCGCATGGCTTGTATGTAAAGTCGCATGGCACAGGCTATAAGTCGCATGGATACAAACTATAGGTCGCATGGCACTACATAAGTCGCATGAACAAAAGTGAAAGTCGCATGGCACTAAGTCTGCTTCACATAAGTCGCATGAACATTATGAGAGTCGCATGGCACTAAGTCTACTTCACATAAGTCGCATGAACAGAATGAGAGTCGCATGGCACTAAGTCTACATCACATAAGTCGCATGAACACATGAGAGTCGCATGAAATGCTCTTGCATTAGCTAAAAGTCGCATGGACCCATACGAGTGTCCATGTGACTATCGCATGGTGCATCCCCCCTTTCCCTGTCAGATCATTTTCTGGAAAAAAACCCAGACTCCATAGCCAAGATCAAGATTCCTCAAAACTCAACCAATTCAACTCATTCTTGTTGCAAAACGTTTCTCCACTCATTTAAAACTTTCTTCTAATACAAAACTATATGTTTATCAACTTATTAAGTGTCTTTGTTCAAGTATTTCTCCTGGGTTTTTCTCAACATTCAAAACCCCAAAAACCCCAGATTCCAAACATCCAATCATCACCTTAACATAGCAAGAATTGGTACCTACATGATTCTAGAGGATTGAGGAGTATTACCTAATGATTTTCTTGCAACTCTTAGCTCCGAAATGAGCCTAGCTTCTTCTTCTTCCTTTGCTTCTTCGGGAATGGCTTCATAGAACACACACACACTCTCTCTCTCTCTCTCTTCAATGGAGCAGTGACTTGATTGAAAATGTTGGAGGTTGTGCCCTAAATCTCTGTTTATACTCATGTGTAACCCTACTTGTAGGCCTAAGCCCATCACAAGCCTCAAGTCCAAATTTTAATTAAACGTTCTTATGAATTAGTACATAGGCCCAATCACTTAATAAATTTCCATTCAACAAAATATACATGCCCATATACATAAATTTTATCACTACTACATTCCAAATATTTTCATATGTATATTTTTTTTAATTTCGGATATTACAACCGGAGTGCTCGGCGTGAGCGTCTAATATTGCTCGGCGTAGGCTCCTGCTCCACACCGTGGAGCAGGTGGCTTCAGCTCAAAGTTTGTTTTTTGATCTGATGTGTGGCGGCTATTTTCTAATTATGTTTTGTTATAAATATCAAGTGTAACATCCTCGATTTAGGCCTAGCTGTAAATCGTTTGTAAATGTACGTAAGTTAGTAAATTATGTAAACAGTTCTAGTTGTGTAATTGTATGTAAGCTAATTATATTAATGAAAATGTATTTGTGTTAATTGTTAAATGAAATATATATATATATATATATATATATATATGTATATTTGTGTAATGGTGCTTAAGTAAATTATATATATATATATATGTATATGTATGTATATATATATATATATTAAAAGAAAAAAGAAAAGAAGAAATCCAGAGGCGGTTGCCTCTAGATATGGGTTAGAGTATATATGGATATGTATGTGTTTACTTTGACTAAGATTAGTCAAAGTTGATAAACAAGAAACACACACTTGCTCTCTCTCTCTCTAGTGAGCTTCTGGAAAAAGAAAGGATTGAAGATTTGTTGTCTTTGAATCCAAGTAAGGTAAACATGTGTTTGTTATAAGGTCTAAATATGTTTGATATTGGTTTTGTGTTTAAATCATGGCTAAAACTCAAGTTCATGCAAGAGCACCATTGAAAAACACACAAAGCTTACTTCACAAGTGGGTTTTGCTTGTTTGGCGTTCTTGTTTGAATTTGATGAGTTTATGAAGTTTGTATAAGTGTTAGTTGATGTTTAAAAGTGTTTTTAAAGTAAATTTAACAAGTTTGAAGTTCTGGTTTGTTTTCAAAATGATCAGGAGTAACTGTCTGATGGGTCATGCGACTCACCCATCTAACTGTTGCATGGTTCAGGTGCCTATTTCATGAGACTGTCGCATGGTTCAGGTGCCTATTTCATGAGACTGTCGCATGGTTCAAGTGACCATGCCATGCGACTGTCGCGTGGTTCAAGTGATCATGCCATGCGACTTTGGCAGGGCCATGCGACTTTATGATGAGACAGTCGCATGGGTCATGCGACTTTGCTGCCATGCAACTCTTGTAATGAGCCATGCGACTTTTGGTGTGAGTAATAGACAAGCCATGCGACTTTCGAAGCTTAACCATGCGACTTTCGCATAGTGTAGCACGACGCGACGCGTCCGGTGCTTGGACATGACGCGTTGGGTGAAAATCAGAAATGTTCACTTTATAAAGTTAAATGTTTTAAAAGCACAAGTCGTGCTAAGTCATGTGAAGTTTAAGCTAGGGTGTTATAAGCCTTAGATTATTCTTGTAAGGGGTTCTAGTAATAGAATCCTATATGTGTAAACGCTTAATGCAAATGATAACGAATTTAGGTAAACTTGCCGAGTTAGCTGAACCAGAGTTAAAGTAATCGGTATATAAGCTACTCAAGTGAGTACCGACTTCTGTAATCCTCAGTAGAGGAAGACTTGTTTGCTAAATGTATTGAATGTGATTCAAAGATGTTTTAAGTTGCATGTATGCTTAAAAAGTAAATAAGCCTTGCATGCTACTTTATCGCATTATGCCATGTTAAGTACTTGTTGAATGTAAGCTAAGTGCATGCCAGCGGAATCCAGAATTGGAGCCGCCTAGTTAAGATGAATGATATATATGATACTGGTCCTGAGTGAATCAACTATGTGTAATGATATGTATGCTAGGGATCCAGATTGGATCCGCTTTGATGAAGTAAATGAATATGCATGCTTAATAAATGAATATGCATGCTAAGTGAATGATCCAAATTGGATCAGCTATGTGTATGTGAAAAGTTCGCGGACATCTTCAAGCATGGTTAAGGTCAACTCTGTAGTTGGGTTCCAGGGATCCTTGATCAAGTGATTCGGGACTTAACGGTGATTCGAGGTAACATTCCGGATCGTAGGTTCTGCAGAACCGCTGTGCCTTATATCATGAGGGGTAATCAGCCGGATGTAGCTGAGTTGCCTAAGGAGCCTATGGTTCTGTAAACGATGCTTGGTGGACTGCTTTATGCTCCCCCACCGGCGCGGATGGTCGTGTCTGATCCCCCAGTGTATTGTTGTTGAGTGGGACTGCTATCCTACAAGAAATGACTTATACCGATCTTGTCAGCACACCGCAATGTGATAGGATAGCATTGTATGCTTATTCCTGTGATACATGACTTGCTTTATTGATGCTTATGCTAAGTTTGTACTCACTAGCTATGTGTATAGCTAATGGTGCCACGTTGACCCTTTTTACTGGTAATGATTGAAAGGCCTGGTGAGGCGGGTTGCTTAAGCATGCTATGTACCTCTAGGATGGAATATGATGCCATGGTCGGTTGATGTAATAGAGTAACACCGCAGTTGATACAGTGTTTTGGTTGTAAATATTTTAAGTATAACCTTTTGGTTTAAATTTCCACTGAAAAACTTAATGATATTTAATCGTGAATGAGTTCACGTTTATAAAAAACGCAAATTTTTGCTGATTTTGTCGTTTTGCAAAGTCGGTGTTACATCAAGCCTTAGGTCCAGTCATATGTACACATCTAACACTCTGAGTTAATAAAGAAGTCTTTGTTCCTACTCGTGGACGTAGGTCATAACTCTAACCGAACCACGTTATATCTTGGTATTTTCTTGTCTTGTTTGTTATCCGTATTCTTTTAATGCTTAAAGGTTATCTCGATCCCTATAAGTGGTATTAGAGCCTAGGTTTTCCCTTAGCTCACGCATTTGTTTTTGAAGATGTCATCTTGGAAATTTGATTTGGAGAAATTCAATGGTTCAAAAGGTAAAGATGAGGGCTCTTCTTGTTCAGCATGGTTGCACGGTGACGTTAGAAGGTGAAGACAATTTGCCGAAGGATATGAAGGAGGACGTGAAAAGAGATGTTCTAGCAAAAGCATACTCTACTATTTTGATGTGTTTAACTGATGAGGTGTTGAGGGAGGTGGTGGATCAAACAACGGCTGCTGGTCTATGTGAGAAGTATCAGAAGAATACTCTCATGAATAGGCTTTATCAGAAGCAAAGGTTGTATACCCTCCGGATGTCAGAAGGCACCCAGATAAAAGATCATCTTGATAGTTTTAATCGTATCATCCTTGATTTGAAGGCGGTAGATGTTAAAATGGAAGATGAAGATCTTGCCCTGATTCTGGTGTGTTCACTACTGCTATACGAGAACTTTGTTAATACCATGTTGTATGGTAGGTCAACCATTTCTGTTGCAGAGGTGAAGGATGTCCTATTGTCAAAAAAACTCAAGCGTAGGGTTTCTGGTAATGAGGGGGAGTCTGGTTCTAACTTGTATGTAGGTAGGGGAAAGGCACACGACAGAGAGGGTGGTGTGGGTGGGTCGCATTCCAAGTTAAAATCGACGGGTAAAATAAAGTGTTATCATTGTAAATAGGTTGGTCACATCAAGAGAAACTGTCCTCAACGGAAGGGAGATGCGAGTTTGGTTCATGAAGATGGTAACATATATAGGCGATGTTTTGACCATATGGACCGATAGTCCTACTGATACATGGATCTTAGACACAGGTGCATCTCATCACATGGCGTATTCACGAGACCTATTTGTTTCTTTCTAGGAATGGAATGGTAAAGTGAAGCCGGGGGACGATGGGATTCGGAGTGTCATGGGTAGTGGTACGGTGTAGATTAAGATGCATGATGGAGTGGTCAAACTGATCCATTGTTAGTATGTACCGGATCTTCGGAAGAACCTGATTTTCCTTAGTTATTTGGCGAAGAATGGATATGAATATTCTAGCAAAGGTATGACACGGGTCGGTGATACTATCCTTGGAGCAAAAATTGACCTGACGAAGTCGAGATGACACGGGTAGAGATGGCCTCCGGTAAAATCGCGTGACGCGGTTTCGAACTTCGTGGCTCGTGTAAGGAAGTAGTCCCTTAGGGGTGTTTGGTAGGAAAGAGGCAATTTTTTGATGATCTACTGGTCGAAGAGAGTTGAAGTCAAGAGGGAGCTTGTTGGGATATAACTTAAAATGGTTTGGAAGATATTTGAAACTGAAAAAACAAACATGTGTGCTCGGCGTGTAACAGGAGTGCGGCGGCTGTTTTTTAATTATGTTAATTAGGGTTTTCCCAATTAAGAATTAGGGTTTTTTGTTTAGTTATAAATATCAAGGCTAGAGTTCAGTCATATGTACACATCTAACACTCTGAGTTAATAAATTAAGGAGTCTATGTTTCTGTCCGTGAGCGTAGGTTGTAACTCTGACGGAACCACGTTATCTTGGTGTTTTTTTGTCTTGTCTGTTATCCACATTCTTTTAACACTTAAAGCGTGTCTTGATCCCTAACACATGTAAATCTCAGTATCACGCTTTGAGACCTTGTTTAATGAAATAATTCTTCTTTGCTTTGAAAAAAAAAGTATCTCGCTACATGTAAGCGTGATTACATGTGTAGTTATAAAAATCATCAAAACCTTCATTTATGGAAACTTTTTTTATAATTAATTTACAAGCGTCTAAAATAAATAATGACTAATAAACTCATCACTCGTTAATGGTAATTCACATATGAATAGTCACAAAATCTATTCTCAGAATTTTATTTTATAATCAGAAGAAGGTATAAACTAACAAAGAAAGTTGTTTCCTGGGAATTGAGAAAGACTAGGGATGACGAAAAAACTTGTTTTGGCCGAACAGACTTGGTCTCGAACTGGATTATCGATTTTTATATTTTTCTTATTTCATTTATCGGTTCTACTTGGTTTAGTATTTTAATCGAAACCGAATCGGAATTTCCGATTAGGAACAAGCAGTTCAGTACGTCCTCGGTTATTACGATAAGGCATTTTCGGTTTCGGTTTTTTTTTTTTGAGTTAGGTATGGTTCGTTTTTGTTTTAGAACTGAGTTCATCCCTAAGTAATGGCAAAAAAACGAAACCGACATTAACGAGACGGGGACAGGGAGGATAAAAGGGAACGGAAAAAACCCGATTATTTAAATAGGGACGGGGACGAGTTTGATGATCCACGCCCCGATTACCCGATACCCTATTATAATTTAATATTAATTATACACACACACACACACATATATATATACACACACACGAGCATGATACCCGCGTAATACGGCGACAATGAATAATTTGTACTCGTTTACATGTCTGTTTTCAAGACGTAGGAAATATGCTATTAATGTAATACAGTGTAACACCGGCTTTGCAATTACCAGATTTTAGCAAAAAATTGCGTTTTTAATAACGTGAACTCAATCACGATTAAATATCATTAGGTTAAGTAGCGGAAGTTAACCAAAAAGTTTACATTAATATTTACATTCAGAACTTGTATCACAATTGGTGTTACTCTACAACCAAACCGACCATAATGTACATTACATTACAAAGTGTTCTACCAAAAATATCCAATAGAAGGCAACCCAGCTCACTAGGCAACCTATTCTCAATCTGCAAAAAGAGTTAACATGGCACCGTTAGCTATACACATAGCTAGTGAGCACAAACTTAACATAAGCATCATTAGAGCAAGTCATGCATCACAGGAATAAGCATACAATGCTATCCTATCACATTGCGGTGTGCTGACACGATCGGTATAAGTTGTTTCTTACAGGATAGCTAGTTCCGCTCAACACCAATACACCGGGGGATCAGGCACAACCATCCGCGCTAGTTGGGGAGCATAAAGCAGTCCACCGAGCATCTTTTACGGAACCAAAGGTTCCCTGGTAATCCCGGCCAGATACTTGCTGATTACAATCTCACATTAAGGCACGGTGCTTTTGCAGAACCTAAGATCCGGGATGCACCCCGAATCACCGTTAAGTTCCGCATCACCCGTTAAGTTCCGAATCACCCGTTAAGGATCCCTGGAACCCAACTACAGAGTTGACCTTAACCATGCAACAGTTGTTCACGAACATTTCACATACACATACTGATCCAATCTGGATCATTCATTTAGCATGCACATTCATTTACTTCATTAAGCATGCATAATTATTCATTACATCATTACGGATCCAATCTGGACCCTTAGCATACATATCATTCATCTTAACTAGGTGGCTTCAATTCTGGATTCCGCTGGCATACACTTATCTTAAAATTCAACAAGTATTTAGCACGACATTGTGTATTAAGTAGCATGGCAACACTTATTCATTTACTTTTAAGCATTTATGCACTTAAAACACTTAGCAAGTAAATCTTCCTTTACTGAGGCTTACAGAAGTCGATACTCACATGAGTAGCTTAGATCAAAGAGTTACTCTAGTTCTGCTTTACTTATCACAACAAGTTTACCTAGAATATTAGGACTTACATTAATCATCTTAACATACAAAGAATAGCTACAAAATCAAGATAGGAATCCCTAAATCTGGACCTCACACAAATCCGACAAAACTGTCGGATTGTGGAAAATCCGATTCTTTCATGCGGATTCCGATACTTAGGAAAATCCGGTACTTTGAGAAATCCGGTACTCGTGGAAATCCGACACATAAGGGAAATCCGACACTTAGACATCGTGTGGACTTGGCAATACAATAAAAATCCGACATTCTATCGGAATCCGATAAACATGAAGAAATCCGACACTTTATCGGATTCCGACACTATTGAGGAAATCCGATACTTTTGAAGAAATCCGACAACTTGCGGATTTGGACAAACATGCAGATTCCGACACATTCAAGGTCTCGGAATCCGACACTATCAACCCCAGAATTCCGCCCCTTCAGTCACTCATTTCCATAAATTCTTTCTTGTTAGTTTTACATTTAAACACTTTAAAACATCTATTTTCATTAGTATGACTTCATAAATTCATCAAACCCAAACAATAACACCAAACAATCAAAACCCACTTGTGAAGTAAGCTTTGAGTGTTCTTGTGTGGTGTTTTGCATGAATTTGAGTTTTAATCTTATTCTAAACATAAAATTGAGTTTAAACATGTTTAAATATGTTAATAAGCAGTTGTTTACCTTGGTTTAGATTCAAGAATCACCTATTGCCCAAATCTTCAAGAATCCGAGAGGCAGAGAGATGCAAGAGAGAAAGAGAGAAAGTGTTTGTGTGTTGGTTCTTGTTTTAGCAACTTTGACTTAGTCAAAGTATTCATACATATTTATATACATTCACATCCAGAGGCACCGCCTCTGGATTTCTTTTCCTTTAACAATATTTACGTGTATATATATATATATATTACACATAATACACATACATTTTCACTTAATCACAAATACTTCATTATTAACATAGTTAATCTTACAATCAATAATACTATTTGGACCCTTTACATAATCTACTAACTCATGTACACTCACACACGTATTTACAACTAGGCCCAAATCGAGGATGTTACATACAGTGACAGCGAATAATTTTCGTTTAGTGACATGTCTATTTTCTTTATCTTTTTTTCATTTTCTTTACTTTTTTGTTCTCCATAATTGAAAAAAAAGAGTTATGCAAATATTTGTTTAATAATTAAGTTAATTTGTATTGGTTGTGACTTTCAAAACCATTGTATTGATTTTGAATTTCTTAAATATGTAAAGTTTATTTATTAAAATGGAATATAAAAATCTTATTAACTATATCTATTAGTTACTTAATTTAGTTTATATGAGGGATAAATTTAGTAATTTCAAAACACTTAAAATTTCAGAATTTAAGCAAAATGCTTAAATGCTTTATAATATAGTATAGATACATCATACATAAAATTAGTTTTAACTTGAAAATATATAAATCTTTATACACTTTTCACACGACCTAATTTTAATCGTTCTATTTATTAGGATTGTTTGGTTTTGATATTTTGGATGCATTTAGATTTTTTAAGACTTTAATTTCGGTTCAGATATGTTTATATTCGATAATGTCATATAATTTAGTATAATCGTTTTCTAAAACTCGTAGTTAAATGTTAACGGTGACAATTCCCGTCGTGAAAAAAATTAGTTTTACTTTAACGTGTATCTCTGCGGTGAAAAATTACATTTAATCACATGTTTATATTAAATGGGGATACCCGTTTTCCCATGGTTTTCTCCGGTTACCCAACGGGGATCCCCGTTTAAATCCGTGTGGTTTTTTAAGCGGGGACGGGGATAGAGGGACCAATCCTCGTCCCGAACCCATCCCATTGTCATTCCTTCTAAGAAAGACAATTCAAAAAAGTAAAAGAGAACGATAACCACAGCCCCAAGACTCGTGTATAAGAGTAAAATGTGATTTTATTTTAAAATTAACAATTATAACTCATGTTTTATAACGAACTTTACATGTTTAAAAAAAATCAATTTAATATCTTTTACTAAAATTTTAACTTTCTATATATAAGATATTGTTATTATTTTTAAAAATTAAAACTATATTTTTTATTCTAATTCATAACCTTATTATTTTTCAAAAATAAAATATTTAAATCAAAACCTATGATTGAAAATAAGGACAAATTAATATTGTACCTCAATCGTAGTGACTATCTAGATCTTGTAAGAGCTTCGTGTTTGATGAAGCATCTGTAGCTCTTCTTCTATTCTTAAAGTGTTATTATTGTTGAAACATTTGTTATTTTAAAAGCTACCTCTAGATAATGTGTTATAAATTATAAAGAGAATGAAAAGAAAGATTTATTTGTTAGGTAATTCTCTATTTATAAAATATACAATGAATAATTATTAAGAAAATAAATCTCTAATTTATAATTATCTAACCGTTAGTAGATATGAAAATCTATCTATATTTATTTATAACAATGCTTTGTATACTTTTCCTTTCTTTCTTATTTTTTATTTAATCAAGTATTATTACATTCTCAAAATTTTAAATGTAACTTGTCCATATTACTTGAAAATATTAGCTTTTATATATTCCTTATAACATTTTCCTTTTAGAAAAATCGATGTAATAGAAAAGGTTACATTATATATGTTAGAATCAGAGTTTAGAATAATAAAAATTTGGACAATTTCTTAGATCGTGTTTACAATACTTTTTGAAAACCGTAATTCAACCTTATGTCTGGGGTGTCACGAATTCAGATATGGGATAATTCAATAAATTGATTTGAATCATTAATTCAAATCACAAAACACAAAATACCTTTGTGTGATTTGCGCTAAGACAAAATTCTGGCAGAAAGACGTTGCAGAATTGTTTTCAAGGACCGCCGCCAAGGGCTTAGCCCCTTGGATCCCGCCAAGGGCACTACCCCTTGGACCCCACCAGGGGCGCTGCCCCCAGATCTTCGTGTTTCCAATATTAACTTAATTTATCCGAACGTGTATATTGTAACTCCGGATTCGGATTATAACTAAGTCTAATTCGACTAGTCTCGCATTATCACGATTATAGTAAATGACTTGATAACACTAAAATCACCAACAATATTCATTTCAGAGGTAGGAATGTAAATAAGTTTAGACAAATCGCACATAACATCTTGATTCTTGTATCCGATTACCTAAACTCTATGTAACTAAATGTGACAATTTTTTTGTATACTTATTAATATTAAATCAAATCAAATCTATTAATATAACACATGTATTTTGAAGATTATAGACACGTGTCTATGGTATTCTATTTTATTAAAGTTAACATCACTACTATTAAAATATTATAAGTTAAAGCTATTCAAATCAATGTTTTAAGACTGGGTTGACCCGGTCAGTTGAATCGGTTGACCGTGACCCGGTAACTAGATCGGGTTAACGTAAAGCGGGTTTTTGGTAATTTATGGCAAGGAATGACTTGACCGGGTTAATGACGAACCGGTCTATGTTGACCCGGTTTAGTATATATTTTTTTCAAATAAGTTTTTTTAACACTAAATCCCTTACTCACTTTCTAATTTCTCAAACCTTTAATTAGTTTGATTATGAACTTATGAGAATTGTTGTTTGATTATTTGAATTTTTTTTTTTGTATTGTATGTTAGGTGTAACTTGATTAATATATTTGAATTGAATATATTGTAGGTTTTTTTTTTGTTACTATAGACAATGTTTTTTTTTACTTTTTGTAGTGTATATATATATATGTATGTATGTATGTATGTATACACATATATATATAAATTTGAAAATTTTGAAAACTGGGTTGACCCGTCGGTCGAACCGGTTGACCCGTGATTCAGTAAGAAGACCGGATCAACTAAAAAACTGGTTTTTAAAACATTAATTTAAATCATGTTGGTCTTAAAATTTGTATTTTAAAAAGTTTAACATATAAATCCTCAACAAAACACAAACTATCACCCTAGTTTTGGTATAGTTACACATATAAGAGTTAAAAAAAGGTTTTTATTTTCAAAAATACAAACATCTATGTTTTTCTAAGAAAGAAAAAACACCCTTGAAAGTAAAGCTGTTAATTCGGATCGGGATCGTGTTGTTGGGTTCTTGTCATTCGAATTCGAGTCAATTTCGTGTCATCCGAATTTTGAACTATTTATTTTCATCTCAGATTCGGGTTGTGTCATTATTTCCATGTGGGGTTCGTGTTGACCTATTTCGGCCAAATGTGATCAACGAGTATTTTTTCGAGTTTCGAATATGGTTTTCAAGTATAACTTTCGAATACGGATTTCCGTTTCGACTACGGATTTATTTATCAAAATCTCAAATTACATGTTTTTTTACAACTTTCGGTAAGAATTTTGAAAATACTTTTTATTTATATATATTATAACTTCAATATTCAATATTCGTTTCGATTGTATCCGTATTTTAAATTTGGTATTTTTTTCGGTTTGATTTGAATCTTTAACTTTACTTTTTTATTCAATTTAAATGAATATAATAAAAATGTGATGTACTAATATTTTGACCCGTTTCGGTTTCATGTCAGATTCTTGTCACCTTTCGTGTCGGATTTCACGTCGACCTAGAAATTACAAGGCAGGCTTGAAATGAAAAATCAGTTATTATGAACCAAACTAATTTGATATAACTTCACGTGTAATAAAATGAAGGCTATTCTTATATATCAAAAGTGATCATACATTTCAATTTTATGTAGAATGAACTTATACGTTGTTGTGAGTTTTTTTATATAAAGTCCATGTAAAAAACATGGTTTTAAAATTTTAATATTCAATTACTTCAATATACAATCACATATGATTTGTAAAATCATCACATGTAAATTACGAAAATATCACTCTGCCTAAAATTTTATAATGCAATCTGAGCTATTAATATCATTAATCCAAATACTAAAATTAGTCTATTAAAACTATAAATTAAATATGAACTATATTAAACATTATTCGCTTTCTTATATATATCTAAACTATTACATACGAATAATCTTTGAGAGTAAAATACGTATGTAAAAAAAGAAAGAAAAAAAAGATAACATCACCTTCGCATCCTATCAAATGATTGCTTTTGAAACTAGAAAATGTAATGTGACAATGATTACAAAAGAGAAACCAGAAAGAATGCATGAGTAGGAAAGACGTAGACAAACCCTACACACATCCATGAATACCCCCCTCCCTATGCTACAAGTGCTTGATATTGCAGAAGTGTTAACCTCACGTAATAACAACAATAATTTGATTTGAGTAATGATTACTAGTTTTAAAATTTTACATAATAACATACATAAAATAATTAATCGATTAATAAAATACTAGTTTAACACCTCGTGTATAAACACGAAAATGATTAAAATAAGTTTTAAATTTTCTTATATTAAACGGTACTAACATGTATGATAAACAATTGTAACTCATACAAAAGGTATCGCAATAATGAACATCACGAGTATTGTTAGTATTCTCTACCAATATTGTTTTTGTTTTTAATATAATAGATTTGAGCAAACGAGAAATGTTTTTAATTAGGTTTAACGAAACATGATAATAAAACATAAAACAGATAATATATTACTATGTAATAAGTTTATGAATGAATATGAAACCTACGATCAGATATATTGCTTAAAGGCGGTATAGGTGAAGTTCTTTTATTATTTGCAATTGATACTACTAAGTTTTAAAAAATGATTGTCGTCTGTTGTTTTGGTGAACCGTATTTTCTTGAAGACTATCTCATTGAAATTATTTTTGAAGCTGGTGAAAACTGTTTTTATTGTTCATAATTAAAAAATAAACAATAAAGAAGATTAAAGATTAAAGAAAGAACAAATATATAAAAAAGGGTAATTCTGCAACAATCTATCTCCTAAATTATATATTATCTTTACTACTCTATAAAGCATTTAGCTCTTTTTTAAGACAATTTTGTAAGTTAAGTAGTACAAGTAATATAGCATGTTTTACAATAACTTCTAGCAACAATCTTAACACTTTTAAAATAGTACAACTCAAATAGCATTATTTACAATATGTTCCAGCAATGATCCTCAGAATTTAAATACATAATTAATACTTTACAATAATTTCCAACATTTAAGACCATTTAAATACATAATTAATACTTTACAATAACTTTCAGCATTTAAAACTGTCAGAATTTAATTACATTTAAGACAATTTTTAAAATTAAGTAGTACAAGTAATATAGCATGCTTTACAATAACTTCCAACAACAATTTTAACACTTTTAAAATAGTACAACTCAAATAGCATTATTTATAATATGTTTTAGCAATGATCTTAAACACTTTAAAATTGTTAAAAATTAATTACAAAAAACTGTCCTCAATTTAATGACAGAAAACAGACCAAAATACTTTGCCTATATATACCTTATAACTGTCTACAAAGAAGTGTTGCGTGATGAGTGGAGTACATATGTATTTAGTATGATCTAAATAATTGTCACATTTACTTACTGTTTTCAAAATGTTTTATATTCTACCATGTAATATGATCGTAAAAGATGGTATAAATTCGTTCATACAAGAATAGAATGTTATCATTTAAACGTAAGTGTTGCATTAACTTAATATTTGTACGAATATCACAACCACCATATTCTCCGGCAACATCACAAATAACATGTTGAATTGACAAGTCGACAAAGGAAATTATTTTACCCCGCCGCATCGCATGGGTAAAATACTAGTATAATATAACATATATATCAGGATTTATAAACAGTACCATCCTAAATCGCCTATTTTAATTTAACGAGGGAAAGATAGACATAAATTTACTTTGGCCGAGTGGTAAGTCTTCCATCCTCTAAACTGCATGTTCTTGTTTCGGCTCGTTAACCCAGGCATTTGATATCTGGTGTACACTAACTCTTTGTTTTATTAAAATAATTAATTTTAGAGTTAATTACAAAAATGGTCCCTGTGGTTGTCACTGATTTTCACTTTTAGTCCTTTAACTTTAAAAATTACGAAAATAGTCACAGTGGTTGTCATTTTGTTTCACTTTTGGTCCTTTAAGCTAATTGGTGTTAACTTTGACCGTTAGTCAAAGGGTATTATGGTCATTTTCCTTTTTATTCCTGTTACCAAACACTACTCTCCATTAAAATATTTCTATGTCCCCATAATACAGACAAACACCCCATATTATCTCTCTTTCTCTATCTGATCCACCAAACACCCCATTATATCTCTATATCTCTCTCTTTCTTAGATCACCTAACACCAATCTCTCAACTCTCTTTCTCTTTGATCAACAGATACATCAACGCATCTCCCTTCCATTCGCGTGGCCCACCACTCCATTCTCCGACCACCAGACACATCACTACCATCTCCCTTCGATTCGCCGGCCACCACTACCGTTTCATTCGCCTGCCATCTCCCTTCAATTCTCCGGTCACCGTGGTTCCTAACATCACCACCTCCATAACCACCACTCACTTGCCGCCACTCTCTTACCGAAGACTTTCTTGCCGCCACCGCTACCACCACCACCACTGTGGCTCCATTCGCCGGCGACGCACTGCTAGGGTCCTTCGACAGATCTGGTGTGTTCTTCGACAAGAGCATAGATCCAGGTGTGTGTGTGTGTGTTTGTGTTTTTTTCGGTAGATCCAAATGTGCGTGTTCTTCAACAAATCCAGATGCGATATGTACTTCTGTTTTCTTCAGGTTAGGGGATTTCAAGATTTTGGTTTTTGTAATCTTCCATCTAGTTACAGATTTGCGTTTCATTTTGTGATCTTGCTTGTTATGCGTTCTTCAATAGATGTTTTTAGATTTGGTTTAAAATTTGGAATCTTGTTACTGTTCATCATCTTCTTTATATGGTTTTTAGTTTTAGATTTGCTTCTTTACTGTATTATAATATCTCTTGGGTTCATCCCTAAATTGTTTCTTCGATTAGGAGTTTTCAAGTGTGAATCAAATGGTTCAATTGTTATGCCACACCCAAACTGTTTATTGGATTAGGAGTTTTACTATATTTGATTCACATTTGATTCGTATGTGTTACGAGTTTTGTAGTTTAATGTTTGAATATGATAAAATTCATAAGCAGATACAAGATCATATGATGATTGTTATAAGAACACAACAATATAAAATCTAAAAAATAAATTAAATGTAGTTAGGAACTCACTTATGGAAAAACAAGAACAAGAATCATGTTAAAAAGTTGTTTGGAAACAAGGATTAATAGAGAATTGACCAAATTACCCTTTGACTAACGGTCAAAGTTAACACCAGTTAGCTTAAAGTACCAAAAGTGAAACAAAATGACAACCACAATGACTATTTTCGTAATTTTTAAAGTTAAAGGACTAAAAGTGAAAATCAGAGACAACCACATGGACCATTTTTGTAATTAACTCTTAATTTTATATGTTATTTGTTTTTCTTTTATAAATTGGGTTTAATTCATCAAAATTTATACAACTTGTCACATTTTGCTATTATGTGTATCGAACTTTAGAAGTTTCTAATGTGAGTATCGAATATTTAATTTATTGATATTGTATGTATTAAACTTTCTATTGTATGTACTAAGCGTATAATTTTTTTCCTTTTTTGTGTATCCAAAATATATACAATAGCAACAAATTAGAAGTTTGATACACACAATAGAAACTTTTAAAGTTCGATGCACGCAATAGCAAAACGTGACAGGTTGGATATATTTTGGTGAACTAAACCCTTATAAATTTTCAACACATAATATAAATTTGTGACCGTCCTATTTTTATCTACATTTCTATGTAAATTTTATCGTAATAAGATACTTATAAAAAATGTAATTTTTGAAATCGTAATACTAAGATAACTTATATCTTGGGAGTATAAAATTGATTGTCACATAATTTGGTTCGCTATAAATATGAATATACATTTTTTACCATCTCACTTTATTTGCATTTTGATATAAATTTTATCGTAATTTATTTAATATCATATATATCAAAATAATATATTTTAGGGTATAAACTAGATTTCCTTTTAGAATGTTTTATTACATACTTGGTTATTAATTATATCGAAAAAAACTAATATCTTATCCCGTTTGAGTTGTATTCAATAAAGTCCATATAAATAACATAGTTCTAAAATTTTAATATTCATTCATAGGTGATTCAGTATACAATCACATTTGATTCGTAAAAGCATCACATGCGAATTACGAAAATATCACTCCATCCAAATTTTTAAAATGCAATCTGGACATTGATACCATTGATCTAAAAGCTAAAATTAGTTTCTTAAGACTATGGATTAAGTATGGACTATACTGAACATTTTTCTATCCCGTTTTCTCATAGAGAGATAAAACAATTTTAATATAAAGTTTAATTTTATGTTTTTGATAAAAGTCAATCTAAGTATGAAACAATTACTTCAGGGGTCTAATTGTTCTTTGTGGTTTATGCAGGGTGTGTTATAGAAATGTTGATTACCTTTGATAAAAGGAAAAGATTGTATTGATGTAGCTGTCGATGGATGCTTTGGAAAGTCTCTCTAATCTCAGCTCAATTGCTTCTTCCTTCCATTTCAAATCAAGGATTGCTGCTATAAAAGGTCAATCGATGGCTTATGGAGCACATACAAAAAAAAGACATCATCTTTCTCTTCTACAAAATAGAGGGTTCTCAGATGTCACTTCATCTTCCCACATTTGGGTTCTTTGCAACTGCTTCCTGTTAAGCTTTGGCACTTATTTGAGCATTTACTTGTTACATTCGACACTGATTTATTTGATTAACTATAAATCAATGTTGATTGTCTACTTTATCTTGTAGTTCTGTCCTTTTTTATCATGGTATCAGAGCTATGGTTTTGATTTTTACATCGATCCATAGCTTCTAACACTTGCATTTAGTTTTTCGATTGAAATTCTTCTGATCAGAATTTTTTTTCCCTCAAACGATTTTTTGTAATCTGTTGGAATCATAGTATCTATCGTAAACCTAATTTTCCACTTGTGTTTTTTTAGCAGGTCATATTTGTTCATATCCGTGCAATCCAATTTAGTTCTTCTATCTTTAAACTTATAAATTTTGGATTTGTATTATCTGTTCTTCCTCTTTCCTGCATAAAAGAATATCAAATTTTTAACTGCATTCTCATTTCTCTACTATTTTTCTTTGTGGTTTAAAAATTATTACCCATGTTAGATTTGGGCAGCTGTTGACCATTACTAACACATTTTTTTGTGCTTGCTGATTTATCCGTTGTGCATCTATTCTCTTTTTTAAAAAGTCTATCTGGGCAAGCTTGTTGGAAACGTCATCAAGAACTCTCTATAAGGACTTTCTTACTTACTCTTCTCTATGGAAAGCTTGTTTGTGGCACAACACATCTGCCAAACAAACTGCTTGGCCCATAGGTTGAGACCTCTTTGTTTACCTTTTTATGATACTCTAGCTTTCATTGCCTCTGTGAGAAATTTATCTTCTGTTTAGCAGGTCACTACTCTTCTTATTTTTTTGTGGGTGGTTTTGAAACTTAGTTCCTATTCTTTTTGTTTTTTTTCCTTCTGTTCTTTTGATCTGCTTTGTGCTTGCTGCATTTTTTTAACTTCATATTATCAATTTTAAGTAGATGGCTGAAGTTGTTAATGAAATACAAAGCAACAATCTTAATTTTGGGAATCCCCTCTGCTTACATGCAAGTGACACTAGCAATGCTTCCTTAATTAACTTTAAACTAAAAGGAACAGAAAACTATAAAGTGTGGGCATGTGCCATGGAGCTTGCCTTGGAAACAAAAAAACAAACTTGGCTTTATAGATGGCACTTGTATAAAACCAGAAACAGATGACACTCTTTCTAAACAATGGGATAGATGTAATTCTGTTGTCCTATCTTGGATTTTGGGGTCTATCACTGAGGAACTCTATTTAGGACAAATTTTTTCTAAAAATGCATGTCTTGTATGGCAAGAGCTTAAAGAAACCTATGATAAAGTAGATGGGTGTATAACTTTCAATCTTCATCACAAATTAAACTCTCTACATCAAAATGGAACTTCAATATCAAAATACTATCACAAATTAAATTCTCTTTGGAAACAATTTGAGGCCCTTGTTAAACTTCCATCTTGCACTTGTCATGCTGTGAGGGATTTTCAGGAGCACAACCAACTTCTAAAACTCAAGCAATTTTTGATGGGTCTTGATGATGTCTACCTACCTATAAGAAGTAACATTTTAACAAGGGATCCTTTACCCAACGTCAAAACTGCCTTTGCCATAATCTCTAGGGAGGAATCCCATAGAGGCGTTACCTTAAACAATCACTCCAAAAAAAAGGTTCAAACATTAGCCTTTGTCTCTAAAACCTTTGATAATCGTAAAAAACAAAATAGAGGACCTAATCCAAATCTCTTATGCACACACTGTGGAAAAAAGGGTCACAATATTGATAGATGTTATGAGGTTGTGGGTTATCTTGCCGAGTATAAAAAAAGGAGCGATACCATTCAGAACAATTCTAGAAATCTTTCCAGTCATAACTCCTTTGCAGATAAATCTCAAACAAGTTTAGGTTCCACTTCCTTCTCTTTTTCAAATGAACAAATATCAAAACTCATGAGCTTGATCAATGATAAAACTACCCACGAGAAGGCTAATGCCAATATGGCAGGTATGTTATTCAATAACAACAACTTCTTTAATTTCAATTTTGATAAAATTTTCTCTACTAACAGCAATTTAAGTAGAAGTTGTCAAGGGTGGATTATTGACTCAAGGGCAAATCAACATATGACTACCACTAGCAATAACTTGCACAATGTTGTAGATATCTCTGACCTAAATCTTAAGGTTGGTCACCCTAATGGGACAGAAGCTCAAATAAAACAAATAGGGAACCTAAAACTATCTAATAACATTATTTTATATAATGTTCTTGTTATCCCTCAGTATTGTGTCTGTAACACCGTGCTTTTGAGAACAAAATTTTTCTTTTTAAAATACTATTTAAGTTTTCAAACCGTGTGGGTTTGACTATAAATATAATATTTAAACATGTCTTATAATTTAAAAAATGCAGCGGAATTAAAAAAACACGTGGCAAACTGTATAAACAGTCAAAACGTTGCCACATACGACATTTGGTGTTACGAACACATAACCGGCCGACCATTATCTTTAAATAAACTTAAACATATTATAACAGAGTTAAACAAAATCCAGTGTTCCTCCTAAAAACATGCAACTATCCACAGGCACCCGAGCTCACAGCCTAAGGTACACCTGCACATGTGTAGAGTAGTATTTGTTAGCTATAATAGCTAGTGAGTACACGATAGCATGCAATCAATATAAACATATCACATATCATCAATCATGCCCAAATAGTTCTATCCTAGCATCTCGCGATGAGCTGGCGTAGTCAGGAGGTAGCATATCTCGCAGGGTAGCGAACCCGGCTCAATGCACCGAACTGGGGTACCAGACACATCAACCGCTCCGGTGGGGAAGCTGTTAAGCGTCCACCGTTGCGTTTTGGAATCAACCGATTCCTCTGTTGTACAGCCGCAGCTATACCCGAAAAGGACAACTTTGTCCGGGGCAAACCTTGCCCAATAGGTAGGACAGCTTTGTCCGGGGCAAACCTTACCCAACAGGTAGGACAGCTTTGTCCGGGGCAAACCTTACCCAACAGGTAGGACAGCTTTGTCCGGGCACACCTTGCCCAATCACAAACACATAATCTGATTCAACCGAATCATCAATCAATCAATAATCATGTCCATATAACATACACCTAAACATATGCATATTATTTATACCAATCAAATATCTAGCATCATCATGCCATTCATTCTTTACCTCATTGCGCGCATGCAATAATGTATATATATCTATCATCATAACATACACCTAATCAAGTGCATACTATTATGTATATCAATAAGTTAAGCCTAGCATCATCATGCTATACAATCTACACTTAAAAAAGTGCGTATCATACTGTGTCAACATGTTAAGTCTAGCATCGTCATGCTTTACAAACTACACTTAATCAAGTGAGTATAATATCCTAATAATCATTTATCATACATACTACAAGGTATACAACCTTTCAACAACATATTCAAACGCTTAATCAATTGCTTACAAGTCTAGGTATTCAATTCAATTCATTGTTAATATATGTTATAGATATATTAATCGTTAGGTTATCAGGCACTCACTTGTTAGGCTAGAATAAGCAAAGACCTTGCTTTGGCGCTCACGGATTGTCAATTCAACCTATAATACCAAGACTTACGCATCAATCATTTGAACACGCGAGGAACGTCTAGGATACTTGAAACAATACCCTAATGGTGTTTTTAAACCATTTATTAACTAACTATAGCAGTCTAAGCAACAACACGCGAACACGTAGCACAAAACAGCAAAGCAAGCTGTGTGCAGGGGTGTCGCGTCGCGACACAGCCTTGTGTCGCGCCGCGACAAGTGTGCAGAGGCTCCAGCAGCTGTTGTTTTGTGCACAGCAAGCCCATTTTGGCTCATTTCAACTTCAAATCAACTTTAGTAAAATTCTAGTGTTTCATAGGACCATTTGACACTTGTGGAAGCTTTCTAACATCAAAAACTCCTATCCAATTAATTCATACGAAAATCCCATTTAAATGGACAAAGACGTGCGCATAATGGCCAAAACTTGGTGTAGACCAATTCCAACACTTGCAACACACCATATACACCTAATATGATGTATTGAAGGTGTTGCAACTGACCAAAACCTTTAAACTCCTTGTTTGGTATCATTTTCCAATTTCTTGCCTATTTAAGGCCTATTTTTCACTATTTTAGCCAATTCAAGCAAAACAACCATTCCAATTCAAAACCAATGTTCTAATCAATTCATACAAGTCATATGAAGCTATTAGAACCTTAAAAATCAGTTCTTGATGTGTAAAAATAGATTTAGGCCATTTTGGCCATTTTGACCCATTTAGGCTAAATATTGGATTTGTGCAAAAACACCACTTCTAATGCACCAATTGAGTTCTAATCAATCCTAACAAGTTATAGGATCATTTAGAACACTAAATTTCAGTTCTTGAAGGTCAAAATCAATTTGACCCGTATTTGACCAATTTTGACCTATTTGAGCCAAAATTCAAAACTCATCAAAAACACTACTTTAATTCATGGAATGGATTCCTATACACTTATAAATGATATTAGAACCTATTTCAATCATAAATTTCAGTTCTTGATTGCTAAATCAAAGAACCCACTTGAAACCTAAAATTTCAAGTCTTGAAAGATCAAAATCAAGAACAAGGATGAATTGGAACTTACAATGATCAAAGGATGATTAGGAACTACTTATAAGACCAATTAGAAGCTTAATTCTCTGCTGGAACAAAGGTTTGTGAGTTTTCTTTCAAAAACCCAAATTCAAGAATATGAAGAACAAGCCATGGAGAAGATGAATATGGAGCTTACCATGGAGAATAGGATGATCTAGGGCTGATAATCCTTCAATTTGTGGCTGGAAATCAGAACTTCAAATTATCTCCTTGATGATTTCTTCAAAGCTTCAAGAACAAGAGGTTGTGTGTGTGTATACATACAGTATGTGTGTGTGTCTGTGTTTTGATAAAAGCCCAAAACCGACTTGTGGGTATTATTATCCATAAGTGGGTATTTTGTTCCCATTTTTCAACTTACAACTCATCTCTCGTTTAACCGTTTCAACTAACGAGGATATTTTTGGAATCCTCGTTTGAAACCGTTCGATATTTTATAACCTTTATCTATTTTTATTAATATTTTTAATAACCCATTTATCTATTATTTCCATATTTTATATCATTTTCTAAAATATATATATTTTATTTAATTCAATTAAATACTCGACGTATCACGATCGCACACGTTTAGGCCCGTTTTGAGGTTGTTACAAATCTACCCCCCTTAAGAAGATTCCGACCTCGGAATCTGCTTTTCAGAAAACAAATGGGGATAGCGTGCCTTCATATCCTCCTCGGTCTCCCACGTAAGGTTCGATCTGAGATTGTGCTTCCATTTGACTAAGACTAGCTGAATTGTCTCCTTCCTCCGCCGCTTAGTCTTTGTGTTCGAGATTTCAATTGGTTCTTCCACGAGCCGTGCAGAAGAATCCACTTTCAAGTCTTGTAGAGGTAGAATCTAACCTTCATCCACCTTGCACTTTCGAAAATAGCAAACACTGAAGGTATTATGAATACTCGTTAACTCTAGAGGTAATTCTAAAGATACTGTCTGTTCATTGACTTTTTAAATAATTCTAAAAGGATCAATGTGTCATGGGCTTAACTTGCCCTTTCTGCCAAATCTGATAACACCCTTTCCATGGAGAAACCTTCAAGAATACCCGATCACCTATTTCCAAGGTAATCGGCCTGCGTTTTGGATCTACGTACTATTTCTCCCCTGATTCAAACCAACAGGTAGGTGTGCGACAACGCCTACCATAAAGCATCTCATACGGTGGCATACCAATACTGGAATGATATGAGTTATTATAAGCAAACTCATTCATAGGCAAATGCGAATCGCACGAGCCACCGTATTCGAGTACACATGCGCGTAGCATGTCTTTTAAGAGTTTGGATAGTCCTTTCGGACAGTCCATCTGTCTGTGGATGATATGCAGTACTCAAATGAACACGAGTACCAAGCTCCCATTGAACACCACTCCAGAATTATGAAACAAAGTGTGTATCTCTATCAGAGACAATAAATAATGGAACACCGTGTCAAGCAACAATTTCATCGATATAAATCTGAGCAAGTCTAGGCATAGAAAATGATTCATTCACAGCTAGGAAGTTTGCACTCTTGGTGAGTCTACCAACAATCACCCAGATCATGTCATGCCCTTTTGAGGTCCTGGGCAATTTAGTAACAAAATCCATAGTGATGTTGTCCCATTTCCATTCAGGAATTGGTAATTGTTGCAAATTACCATGGGGTCTTTGGTGCTCGGTCTTCACCAGTGCACATATCTGACATTTCTCCACATAGGAAGCAATGTCACGTTTCAATGTAGGCCACCAGTATTGTGCCTTAAGACCATGGTACATTTTAGTGCACCAAGATTGAGTAGATAAACGAAAACCGTGCGCCTCCTTCAAGATTGACTCCCGGTTCCCTCCGATGCTAGGTACCCAGATTTGGGACCTGTACGTCTTCAATCCCCTGCTGTCATCTTGTAGCTGCTCCTTCATCTTGGACATAACTTCAGCCTTCAGGTTAACTTCTGCTAAGGCTTCATGCTGAGCCTCCTTCAATCGAGTGATAAGATCAGAAACAATAATGATCTTCATGAATTTGATGGTATCTGTGGAGCCATTCCGGCTTAATGCATCAGCCACCACATTAGCCTTTCCCGGGTGGTATTTGATTTCACAATCATAATCATTAATCGACTTTATCCACCTGCGTTGCCTCATATTGAGCTCCTTCTGTGTAGAAACATACTGGAGGCTCTTATGATCAGTGAATACCACACATTTGGTGCCATAGTTTCAAAGCAAAGACAACAGCTGTCAACTCCAGATCATGAGTCAGATAGCTCTTCTCATGTGGCTTCAGTTGGCGGGAAGCATAAGCTATCACTTTGTCCTTATGCATAAGGACACTTCCCAAACCTGCGTAAGAAGCATCACAATAAACGATAGAATCTTCTGACCCATTTGGCAGAGTCAGAATTTGAGCTTGACATAGTAATTGCTTCAATGTCTGAAAGACATTATCTTGTTCATCAAACCACGAATAGGCAACATCCTTTCGTGTAAGCTTCGTCATAAAACCTACTATTTTAGAAAAATTCAGAATGAACCGCCGATAGCAACCGACAAGTCCTAGAAAGCTGCGAATCTCTGATGGAGTTTTGGGAATTCCCCGATTCACTAACGCCTCGACCTTTACTAGATCAACCATAACACTATCCTTGCATATAACATGACCAAGGAAGTGTATTTCTTCAAGCCAGACTCGTATTTGGAGAATTTTGCATATAAGCGTTCTCGTGTTCTACTTCAAATCTAGAATAAATCAGAATGTCATCGATGAATACAATGACAAATTTGTCAAGAAACGCACGACAAACACGGTTCATAATATCCATAATTATTGCTGGAGCATTCATCAATCCGAAAGGCATATCAAGAAACTCATAATGCCCATATCTCGTTCAGGAAGCCGTCTTTAGAATATCTTCATCGCGTACACGGACTTGATGATAACTAGAACGAATATCTATCTTTGAAAAGCAAATAGCACCCTGAAGTTGATCAAACAAATCATCAATACATGGGAGAGGGTACTTGTTCTTTACAGTTCGCTTATTCAGCTCCCTGTAATCAATGCACATCCGCATCGTCCTCTTTCCTTTTTACAAATAAGACTGTAGCTCCCCAAGGTGAAGAGCTGGGACGAATGAAACCTCTATCAAGAAATTCTTCCCTCACTACGAGCCACAGCATATGACCCATCGGACAGAGGAATTTTAACCATCTTTTCGAACAAAGAATCTCAGCATTTCAGTTGTTGAGCCAATCCCTTCAAATTACAACATCAAATTCCACAATGGGCATAACAAGAAATGAAATGGGAAAACTATTCCCGTCAATATCAATAACAACCACAAGAACACTATTAGTGCTTTACCGCTAACAACTTCCACTGTTAGTGGATCAATCAACGCGAAAACAGAAATTGCTTTTAAGCACGAAAAGACACAAAGACAAAAGAATACGCAGCTCCTTGCTTTCACCGGTTTCGAATACTAACTCTATATCCCGTATCCATCTCTCGATCACTGCTGGATTCGTCGTGCCCTCAAAGGTATATATGATTCACATGACTGAAAAAGCCTTAAGACATGTGGTCATTCTGTGCTATGGAATAGGAACAACTAGAATATGTTCCTCAATTATCATTAATCGTTTTTAGATTCCATCATTTACTATATGCTACTTTCATGGGAACTGAGGACAGTTCCCTTGTTTATCTTAACACTAGTAGTCCACAAGACTACTATCACTTTAGCTATTCTTTTGGCATAACTTTTTATCTAACATTATCAATCTGATTACATCAGATTGATCTAAACATCTCTTGATTCTATTAGACCATTAAAGTCTTAATATACTTAGTGTACTTATTATACTTAATCAGTCATGTTAAGCAAATAAGGAATTAAGTAACAATCATGTCAGTCATATTAATCTCTCTCACACCCCAATACCTCCCAAGGAACACTTTAAAAAATGGTCGAGCCTGAATGTGAGACTGAGTACTCTTTCAAATACCCAATTCACTCCAACTTAGGCTCTGATACCAGCTTGTAACACCGTGCTTTTGAGAACCAAATTTTTCTTTTTAAAATACTATTTAAGTTTTTAAACCGCGTGGGTTTGACTGTAAATAGAATATTTAAACCTGTCTTATAATTTAAAAAATGCAGCGGAATTAAAAAACATGTGGCAAACTGTATAAACAGTCAAAACGTTGCCACATACGACATTTGGTGTTACGGACACATAACCGGCCGACCATTATCTTTAAAAAAACTTAAACATATTATAACATAGTTAAACAAAATCCAGTGTTCCTCCTAAAAACATGAAACTACCCGCAGGCACCCAAGCTCACAACCTAAGGAACACCTGCACATGTGGAGAGTAGTATCTGTTAGCTATAATAGCTAGTGAGTATACGATAGCATGCAATCAATATAAACATATCACATATCATCAATCATGCCCAAATAGTTCTATCCTAGCATCTCGCGATGAGTTGGCGTAGTCAGGAGGTAGCATATCTCGCAGGGTAGCGAACCCGGCTCAATGCACCAAACTGGGGTACCAGACACATCAACCGCTCTGGTGGGGAAGCTGTTAAGCGTCCACTGTTGCGTTTTGGAATCAACCGATTCCTCTGTTGTACAGCCGCAGCTATACCCGAAAAGGACAACTTTGTCCGGGGCAAACCTTGCCCACAGGTAGGACAGCGTTTTCCGGGCAAACCTTGCCCAATCACAAACACATAATCTGATTCAACCGAATCATCAATCAATCAATAATCATGTCCATATATCATACACCTAAACAGATGCATATTATTTATACCAATCAAATATCTAGCATCATCATGCCATTCATTCTTTACCTCATTGCGCGCACGCAATAATGTATATATATCTATCATCATAACATACACCTAATCAAGTGCATACTATTATGTATATCAATAAGTTAAGCCTAGCATCATCATGCTATACAATCTACACTTAAACAAGTGCGTATCATACTGTGTCAACATGTTAAGTCTAGCATCGTCATGCTTTACAAACTACACTTAATCAAGTGCGTATAATATCCTGATAATCATTTATCATACATACTACAAGGTATACAACCTTTCAACAACATATTCAAACGCTTAATCAATTGCTTACAAGTCCGGGTATTCAATTCAATTTATTGTTAATATATGTTATAGATATATTAATCGTTATGTTATCAGGCACTCACCTGTTAGGCTAGAATAAGCAAAGACCTTGCTTTGGCGCTCACGGATTGTCAATTCAACCTATAATACCAAGACTTACGCATCAATCATTTGAACACGCGAGGAACGTCTAGGATACTTGAAACATAACCCTAATGGTGTTTTTAAACCATTTATTAGCTAACTATAGCATTCCAAGCAACAACACGCGAACACGTAGCACAAAACAGCAAAGCAAGCTACGTGCAGGGGTGTCGCGCCGTGACACAGCCTTATGTCGCGCCGCGACCAGTGTGCAGAGGCTCCAGCAGCTGTTGTTTTGTGCACAGTAAGCCCATTTTGGCTCATTTCAACTCCAAATAAATTTTAGTAAAATTCTAGTGTTTCATAGGACCATTTGACACTTGTGGAAGCTTTCTAACATCAAAAACTCCTATCCAATTAATTCATACGAAAATCCCATTTAAATGGACAAAGACGTGCGCATAATGGCCAAAACTTGGTGTAGACCAATTCGAACACTTGAAACACACCATTTACACCTAATATGATGTATTGAAGGTGTTGCAACTGACCAAAACCTTTAAACTCCTTGGTTGGTATCATTTTCCAATTTATTGCCTATTTAAGGCCTATTTTTCACTATTTTAGCCAATTCAAGCAAAACAACCATTCCAATTCAAAACCAATGTTCTAATCAATTCATACAAGTCATATGAACCTATTAGAACCTTAAAAATCAGTTCTTGATGTGTAAAAACAGTTTTATGCAATTTTGACCCATTTTGGCTAAATATTGGATTTGTGCAAAAACACCACTTCTAATGCACCAATTGAGTTCTAATCAATCCTAACAAGTTATAGGATCATTTAGAACACTAAATTTCAGTTCTTGAAGGTCAAAATCAATTTGACCCGTATTTGACCAATTTTGACCTATTTGAGCCAAAATTCAAAACTCATCAAGAACACTAATTTAATTCATGGAATTGATTCCTATACACTTATAAATGATATTAGAACCTGTTTCAATCATAAATTTCAGTTCTTGATTGCTAAATCAAAGAACCCACTTGAAACCTAAAATTTCAAGTCTTGAAAGATCAAAATCAAGAACAAGGATGAATTGGAACTTACAATGATCAAAGGATGATTAGGAACTACTTGTAGGACCAATTAGAAGCTTAATTCTCTGCTGGAACAAAGGTTTGTGAGTTTTCTTTCAAAAACCCAAATTCAAGAATATGAAGAACAAGCCATGGAGAAGATGAAGATGGAGCTTACCATGGAGAATAGGATGATCTAGGGCTGATAATCCTTCAATTTGTGGCTAGAAATCAGAACTTCAAATGATCTCCTTGATGATTTCTTCAAAGCTTCAAGAACAAGAGGTTGTGTGTGTGTATACGTACGTATGTGTGTGTGTCTGTGTTTTGATAAAAGCCCAAAACCGACTTGTGGGTATTATTATCCACAAGTGGGTATTTTGTTCCCCTTTTTCAACTTACAACTTATCTCTCGTTTAACCGTTTCAACTAACGAGGATATTTCTAGAATTCTCGTTTGAAACCGTTCGATATTTTATAACCTTTATCTATTTTTATTAATTTTTTTAATAAACCCATTTATCTATTATTTCCATATTTTATATCATTTTCTAAAATATATATATTTTATTTAATTCAATTAAATACTCGACGTATCACGATCGCACACGTTTAGGCCCGTTTTGAGGATGTTATAGTGTCAGTCTCCTGTCGGTTCATAAACTTGCTAAAGATAGCAAATTAATTGTGAGTTTTAATGATGTAAATTGTTTTGTCCAGGATTTGAATCTAAAAATCTTGGGGACTGGTAGCCAAAGTGGCGGACTCTATTTCTTTGATAACCCAAATAATGGTGAGTCAATTCGAAACCACAATGCTGCCACTTCTCTCATGTCAAATAATCTGTGGCCAAGCAGGCTTGGTCACCCCTCTGATCAAGTCCTAAACATGTTAAAAAATAGACTAAATTTTGGAAATTATCTTAACACCTCTCCCTGTGATGTGTGTCATAAACCTAAACAAACTAGGGATCCTTTTCCTTTGAGTAACCATACCTCAAAGAGCATATGAGACCTTGTTCATCTTGATCTTTGGGGACCATATAAAGTCAGCAGTAGAGAAGGTTTTAAATACTTTCTAACTGTTGTGGATGACTATTCTAGAGTTGTTTGGGTCTTTCTACAAAAGACTAAAGATGAAACTTTCTCTAACATAGAAACATTTTATTACCTTCTAAAAAATCAGTTCAATATGAACATAAAAGCTTCTAGAAGTGACAATGGTACAGAATTTGTCAACAATAAAATGGATCACTTTCTAAAAAGTAATGGTATTCTTCATTGTAACAACGCTTCTGAGTTCAGTTACTTTTATAGCAAATCAGGTTTTAGCAGCGGAAATTTTTTTTTTTAAAATTACAAACAGTTATTTACATTAATAACTTATCAAAACAACGTTGGTGTTACCAAGTACAGGAACCGACCATAGTATCCATTTACATTACATCATAATAAATTAAAGTGTTCCACCCACAAGGGGCAACATATTTCCCAAAAGCAACCCGCCTCGCAGGCCATCTAGTCTTTACTTGAAAAGGGAAATCGTAGCACCATTAGCTAACACTTCACTAGTGAGTACATACTTAGCATAAGCATCAATACAGGGAGTCATGCAGCATACATATCGTACATAAGCAAGCATTGCTAGCTTAACAAATAACGGTGTGCTGAAAAGATCAGTAAGAGTCATATCTTGCAGGGGAGTCTGTCCTGCTCAACAACTCAAACCGGGGAATCAAACACAACCATCCGCGCTAGTGGGGGAGCATAAAGCAGTCCACCAAGCATCGTTCACGGAGCCAAAGACTCCTCAAGTAATCCAGCTACAACTAGTTGATTACCACTCACGTTAAGGCACGACGGTTCTGCAGAACCTCGACCCGAGATGCACCCCGAGTCACCGTTAAATCCAGAAATGACCGAAGTCTTGTTAGGATCCAGCTAACCGGCTGACCTTAACCATGCGTCAGATGTCAGATGTTAGATGTCAGATGGTCTGCAGACCGTGCACATACACATAAACGTACATTTGATCCCACAGGGATCCATCATCATCATATATCGTACATATGATCCCATAGGGATCCTTCATACAATCATTCATTCATACTTTCACATGCATCATCACATAGTTCATCATTCATGCATATCATCAGATATTAACTAAGCGGTTCTAATCTGGACCCGCTGGCATGCACCTATTACACATCTTACAAGTAATCATAACATCATTCCGAAACTTACACTTATCTTCTTAAGAATACTTGCATAAACAGGTTAGACATACATACATACACATTCACACACAATCACATAGTCATCTTGGCATGCAAGACTTGCTTTACTGAGTCTCATGAAAGTAGGCACTCACCTGAGCTGTTACTAGGCACCGGTATTCGACTTGAATCCTCGAACCAGTTCACCTAGCATATTATACTTACATCAATCATTCACATGTGCATTCAAGACTTCACAAAACAACATTCAACTTTGGACATTTCACAAATCTGCTAGAACGGTCAGATTTGGGGAAATCAGATGGTTCTGTCGGATTCATGAAATCCGACACTTAACATTTGGATTCCAACACTTATGAATCCCAACCATGCACACAAAATCCAACACTTGCGGATTCCGATACATAGAAGGAAATCCGATACTTCCATTGAAATCCGATACTTATCGGATTCCGACACTTAGAATCCGAAACGATGGAAATCCGATAGACTTGCGGATTCCATATTTAAAAGGATTACAAAACATGAAACCCGACAGAGTTGCGGAATCCGACACTTCTATCGGATTCAGACACTTCCTTCGGTTTTCATCACATTCGGATTCCGACAACTTCATAGTTGCGGAATCCGACAACTTCATCAGTTGCAATTCCGACAACATCATTTGGTCATCTAAACAACTTGATTTTGGCTTGCTTTAAGCCCAGAACATCATAACATCATCATCTAATCATCATACACGCATGAAATCCCAACAAGAACACCATTCATGCAAAACCCACATTTAAAGTGAGTCTTCCATGTTTCTTCAAGGTTTTCATGCATGATTTCATGATTCTAATATTCATGAAATCATCTAACATCAATGATTCTAAGTTGCTAACCTTTTGTAGATTTAACAACCGAGACTATTGTTCTTCTTTCTTCTTTTCTGGAAATCCGAGAGAGCAACGAGAGGGTAGAGAGACGAGAGAAAAGCTTGCGGTTTTGTGTGTGTTTGCTATGTTTGACTAAAGTCAACTTAAACACACATATATATTTTCTAATTTCCAGAGGCGGTTGCCTCTGGCTTTCTTTGCACTTGGTTTTCCTTTCTTTTAATTACACACATACGCACTTAACGTACATACAGATACTAAACACATATATTCATACATGCATATGTACGTACATAAACATACATACACATTTAATTCAACAAGTATACACAAAATACTTCTTATTACAATAACGATACATACATATGTACTAATTACAACTAGGCCCAAGTTGAGGATGTTACAAATCTACCCCCTTGAGAAGATTCCGTCCTCGGAATCTACTCAGTGATAAACAGGTGAGGGTACCTTGTCTTCATCTCGTCCTCAATTTCCCACGTCAGGTTTGGACCTAGGTTGTGTTCTTACTTCACGAGAACTAGCTCGACTATCTTCTTGCACAACTTCTTGACCTTCGTGTCATGAATTTCCACAGATTCTTCTTCAACGTGGCACTTGCATGAGTAACACACGTTAAAGATGACGTATACATTGATTAGTTCAGGCGGCAGCTCAAGAGTTACCGTCTGACCACCAACTTTATGCACGACTTTGAACGGGTCTATAGAACATGGACTCAGCTCTCCTTACTTCTCAGACGAATAACGTCTCTTCAAGGAGAAATTTTCAAGAACTAGAAACAACAAAGAGTAGAAATCAAAACAATCATGAAAGACCGTGACGTGTCACAGTCTCACTAACATATCTGAATCAAATGAGTCAACAAAATAGACTCATTTGTGGCTAAGAAATGAACATCAATTTCGGAACATCGAATCGTTGCAGACGAACATAACATCTCTGGTACTCATATCGATTTGCGTGCATATCGGACATCATCATAATCTTCATAAATTTAACTCCCGTTGACGGTCCTCAATGGCTCAAGGCATTTGTTACAACACTGGCTTCACCAGGGTAGTAACGGATTTTACAACAGATAGTAAAGTCTTCCGAACCATCAAACAAGGTGAGGATCGGAGCTTCACATAACAACCACTACAGGGTCCGAAAGGATTCTTCCTAAGCTTTCAATCGTACAACAGACAGATCTTTACGATTCAGTTTAACCAACGGACTCGCAAGTTCAAGAAAAAGCGGATGGACCGCCAATAGCAGCCAGTTAAGGCAAGGAAACTTTTAATTTCAAGAGGAGGTCTAGGGATTCCCTAATTCATCATAGCTTCTACCTTAGCTAGATTTACTTGACACCATTCTTACAGATGACATGACTAAGGAAATACACTTCCCTTAGCCAGGACTCACACTTAGACAACTTGACATACAATTGTTCTCATTTAAGAACTTCGAGAACCTATCAAAGATGGAGCTCTAGCCACCGCAGTAGCTCCCGGATTCAACTCAATCTCACCATTGACATCACTGACCGGAGGTAAAGCTGGTAGTTTCTCAGAAAACACATCAGGGTAATCAAATACTACTCTGATATGTTGGACTGGTCGTTTCTCTATCTTGGCATAAATAAATTTGCGAAGAAAGAGTCACAATACTTGAAACAAACTTTTAAGTTCTCAACAATGGAGATAACAGGAATATCACACCCCTGTCGTTCTCCACAAGCTACAACACAAGATTCATCATAAAGAGGAGTTTTAACCATCTTTTCCTTGGGTACGGAGAATCTCAGCATTACGAGTGCTGAGCCAATCCATCCCAACACTAGCATCAAAGCCCGTAATAGGCATAACTAAAAACAAGATAGAGAAACTACCTCCCTTGACATCAAGAACAGCTATTGAAACTTTCTCTGAAAACAGAGACTACCTTACTAACAGCAATTTCCACATCAAGTGGATTGATCATCTTGAAAACAGGTAATCTTAACTTCTAACAACAAGACAAAAAACAAAGGAGTAATCAAATCCAGAGTCAAAATACATAAGCAAAGGAACAGTTGGTAAAGAATGTACCGGTATTGACATCTCCTGCATCTTTGGTCTCCTCCGCTATCATCTGAAATGCCCTCCCCTTCGCACGAGGTGCATCTTCTTTCTTTTGGTCTCTAAAAGACCCCTTAGATCCGGTACCCTGTCTTTCCGGGCAATCTGTCAACTTGTGTCCAGGCTTATAGCATCGGTAACAGACATTTTCTTTGAAACCACACTCAGAACTAGCGTGGCCCTTCTGTCCATACCTCCAGCACCGTTGAGTAGCATTAGAACACTCACCAGAATGGTAAGTGCGATACTGAGAACACCAAGGAGAATCAGGCCTCGGCTTCTTTGAGGAATCAATTTTCCCGCCTGCTGAGGATTGTCCTTTGGAAGGACCCAATTTATCAGACGGATTGAACTTCCTCTTTGACCCTGCACCGGCAGATTCGCCCTTGTAGTATAAACGGTCACCTTCCAGTTGTCGGGCTATATCGAACGCCCGATCCAATTCAACAGCTGCCCGAACATGAGGGCTAAATTCCAGTGGCAGAGTTGCCATAAACCGCCTTATCTTGGTGGTCTCGTCAGGAATCAAATGGGGAACAAACCGCATTTTGTCAGCGGTTATATGTTCTTTAATCGGCTTATCCCCTTTCTGGAGATCATTGAAATCCCTCTCCATTCTTTCTAAGTCATAATCGGTACAGTACTTCTTCAGCACCTTCTCAGAAAACTGCTCCCAGGTGAGAGCATTCAGCACCTCCTTATTAACAGAGGCTTTCACCGTATCCCACCAGAAGATGGCACGACCTTTCAACATATGTACTGCATACTTGACGCAATACTCCGGTTCACATTCACAAGATTCAAACACCTGCTCCATCTCCCAGAGCCATTGTATAGTAACAGTGGGGTTATCACTCCCCTGAAACGTTGGAGGATGGAAAGTTAGAAACTTCTTATATGAACAAATCTTGCGAGGCTTGTTCAATGTTGCTTGCAGCAAGAGCTCCTTTGTCACACGAAGCTCCTCCTCCAAACGCCTGATAATAGCAGCCTGATCTGGCTCAGGTCTGCCACCACCAACATTATGCTGAGATCTCTGATCCTTAGCCTGATGAGGCATATGAGAAGCCTCATCTTCCATCTCTTTCAATGCTTGCTCGGTGTTGCAACGTTCGACAAACATTCTATATCAACTTTCTATATGACAGAGAAAGAGCAGTTAATACTCAATCTCACTGACTTAACTTACAAATCATCATATAATACTAGCATACATATAACTCTCACTCAATCCCCCCATAGGAACACTTCTTTGTGGTCGGGCCCGAGCCTGAGATCAAATACTCTTACAAGTACTCAATTCACTCAAACTTAGGCTCTGATACCTAATTGTAACACAGCTTCTGAGTTCAGTTACTTTTATGGCAAATCATGTTTTAGCAGCGGAAATTTTTCTTTTTAAAATCACAAACAGTTATTTACATTAATAACCTATCAAAACAACGTTGGTGTTACCAAATACAGGAACCGACCATAGTATCCATTTACATTACATCATAATAAATTCAAATGTTCCACCCACAAAGGGCAACATATTTCCCAAAAGCAACCCGCCTCGCAGGCCATCTAGTCTTTACCTGAAAAGGGAAATTGTAGCACCATTAGCTAACACTTCGTTAGTGAGTACATACTTAGCATAAGCATCAATAAAGGGAGGCATGCAGCATACATATCGTACATAAGCAAGCATTGCTAGCTTAACATATAACGGTGTGCTGACAAGATCAGTAAGAGTCATATCTTGCAGGGGAGTCTGTCCTGCTTAACATCTCAAACCGGGGAATCAAACACAACCATCCGCGCTGGTGGGGGAGCATAAAGCAGTCCACCAAGCATCGTTCATGGAGACAAAGACTCCTCAAGTAATCCAGCTACAACCGGTTGATTACCACTCACGTTAAGGCACGGCGGTTCTGTAGAACCTCGACCCGAGATACACCCCGAGTCACCGTTAAATCCAGAAATGACCGAAGTCCTGTTAGGATCCATCTAACCGGCTGACCTTAACCATGCGTCAGATGTCAGATGGTCTACAGATCGTGCACATACACATAAACGTACATTTGATACCACAGGGATCCATCATCATCATATATCGTACATATGATCCCATAGGGATCCTTCATACAATCATTCATTCATACTTTCACATGCATCATCACATAGTTCATCATTCATGCACATCATCAGATATTAACTAAGCGGTTCCAATATGGACCCGCTGGCATGAACCTATTACACATCTTACAAGTAACCATAACATCATTCCGAAACTTACACTTATCTTCTTAAGCATACCTGCATAAACAGGTTAGACATACATACATACACATTCACACACAATCACATAGTCATCTTGGCATGCAAGACTTGCTCTACTGAGTCTCATAAAAGTTGGCACTCACCTGAGCTGTTACTAGGCACAGGTATTCGACTTGAATCCTCTAACCAGTTCACCTAGCATATTATACTTACATCAATCATTCACATGTGCATTCAAGACTTCACGAAACAACATTCAACTTTGGACATTTCACAAATCTGCTAGAACGGTCGGATTTGGGGAAATCAGATGGTTCTGTCGGATTCATGAAATCCGACACTTAACATTCGGATTCCAACACTTATGAATCCCAAACATGCACACAAAATCCAACACTTGCGGATTCCGATACATAGAAGGAAATCCGATACTTCCATTGAAATCGGATACTTATCGGATTCCGAAACTTAGAATCCGAAACGATGGAAATCCGATAGACTTGCGGATTCCATATTTAAAAGGGTTACAAAACATGAAACCCGACAGAGTTGCGGAATCCGACACTTCTATCGGATTCCGACACTTCCTTCGGTTTTCATCACATTCGGATTCCGACAACTTCATAGTTGCGGAATCCGACAACTTCATCAGTTGCAATTCCGACAACATCATTTGGTCATCTAAACAACTTGATTTTGGCTTGCTTTAAGCCCAGAACATCATAACATCATCATCTAATCATCATACACGCATGAAATCCCAACAAGAATACCATTCATGTAAAACCCACATTCAAAGCGAGTCTTCCATTTTTCTTCAAGGTGTTCATTCATGATTTCATGATTCTAATATTCATGAAATCATCTAACATCAATGATTCTAAGTTGCTAACCTTTTGTAGATTAAACAACCGAGAATTCTTGTTCTTCTTTCTTCTTTTCTGGAAATTCGAGAGAGCAACGAGAGGGTAGAGAGACGAGAGAAAAGCTTGCGGTTTTGTGCTATGTTTGACTAAAGTCAACTTAAACACATATATATATTTTCTAATTTCCAGAGGCGGTTGCCTCTGGCTTTCTTTGCACTTGGTTTTCCTTTCTTTTAATTACACACATACGCACTTAACATACATACATATACTTAACAAATATATTCATACATGCATACGTACGTACATAAACATACATACACATTTAATTCAACAAGTATACACAAAATACTTCTTATTACGATAACTATACATACGTACGTACTAATTACAACTAGGCCAAGTTGAGGATGTTACATTCATCAAACTTCTTGCTCCTGTACACCCCAACAAAATGGAATAGCCGAAAGAAAACACAGACATCTTTTAAATGTCTCAAGATCTCTCATGTTTCAAGGGGGAATTCCTCTTTATCTCTAGACTGAATATGTTCTAACCGCCACTTATCTTATAAACTGGCTACCATCCTCTGTTCTTGCTGGAAAATCTCTTTTTGAGCTGGTGTATAATCGTGATCCTAGTCTCTCCCATCTTAAAAATTTTAGGTGTCTTTGCTTTAGCACAATCTTGAATAATAATGACAAATTCGGCCCTAGGGCTGAAAATTGTGTTTTTATTGGATATTCTGATTTAGAAAAAGGATATAAACTTTTTAATCTTGAAAATAGAACCACATTCTACTCAAGGGATGTTAAATTTCATGAAAACATATATCTTTTCATGCAACAATCTCAATCAAAAGCTGAAATTGAAATAAGTCAACTAAAATTTTTTGACGACTTCTATGAACTAAGATACCGTATCAAAAGCCCAATGATGAAGGGAGAGAAAATTCTAATGGTGACGGCAACTCTAGCTCAAGTGGCAGCCCAATTGGTGTTACCCATAATCTAGATAATTTTGCAACACCAACTGTTGAAGATCAAACAGGAAATCATTTCCCTGAGGGCACATATGAAAATAGCGAACCCAGTCCTGGTTTAAGGAGATCCAGCAGGAACACAAATCTTCCTACTAAATCAAATGATTACGTTCTTCATGGCAAAGTCAAGTATGGTTTAGAAAATGTTGTCAACTATACAAAATTAAGTCAAGACAATTTTTGTTTCATATCAAATCTAAATAAAATCATTGAACCTTCATCTTATTATGAGACTTCCAAACATAAACATTGGGTTGAAGCCATGAACTTGGAAATGTAAGCTTTAAACAGAAATGGAACATGGGTCTTAACAGACCTTTCCCCAAACAAAAAGGCTATAGGGTGTAAATGGATCTACAAGGTCAAATATAAATCAAGTGGTGAAATTGATAGATATAAACCCAGGCTTGTGGCTAAAGGGTACAACCAAAGGGAAGGCGTAGATTTCGATGAAACCTTCTCACCCGTTGCTAACATGGTTATGGTAAGATGCATTATTAGTCTTGCTGTTCAAAATAGTTGGCCTTTGTGTCAACTTGATATTAATAATGCCTTTCTTTATGGTGACCTAGATGAGGATGTATATATGACTCTCCCCGAAGGTTTCTTTTCTAAAAACGATCAAAGGGTTTGTAAGCTTGTTAAATCTTTATATGGCTTGAAACAAGCCCCTAGGAAGTGGAATGAAAAACTTACAGCCACCCTTATTCAAAATGGTTTTAAACAAAGTGTCAATGATTACTCACTTTTCATTAAATCAAAAGACAATATCTTTATTGTGCTTCTTGTTTACGTTGATGACATTGTCATTACAGGTAATGATATGGTGGAAATTCAAAAATGTAAAGATTTTTTAAGCTCGAAATCCTTAATCAAAGATCTTGGGAAATTAAAGTATTTTCTTGGGATAGAAGTCTTGGATAGTGAAAAGGGCCTAATATTATCTCAAAGAAAATATTGCCTTGAACTTTTATCTAATTTTGGTCTTCTTGGGTGTAAACCCTCTCAAACACCCATGGTGTTGGTCCCAAAGAGGGTAAACAAGCAACCGATATAGTGTAGAAGGAGGGGGGGTTGAATACACTTTAAACGATCAAACAAATTAATCAAATGTATATTCAATTATGAAACAGAACAATAACTATTATCACTCTCTAATAAAATCAACAGGATGATTTGATATTACAATGATTATAACCTCAACTCTCTCTAAACACTCTTGAATCACAAACTAATTGAGGATTGAATTTCTTGTTAAAAACTGATTAACAAGAACTCTTGAAAACTCTCTCTAACTTTGAACTTACAAAGTTATCGCAACACACGCGTATCAAGTATCACGAACACACATACGTTTTGCAACTTATGCAGTCTTGCAACTTATGCAGTCGTCGTTGTGTTTCGCGTATCTGTTCACATACACACGTAAGAACATGTATGTAAAACTCAGAAGAAGGTTTATACTTATACTTGATATATCTACGAATAAATCGTAATTTAAAGATAGAACTTATCTTTTCTTTAAAACCATAACAAACTCCTTAATTAGAACATATCTAATTAATTCCATTTGAGATTTCTATCCAACTAATAGATAGTTTAAATTAGGTTTAGATATCCTAATTTAAATGTCGTAGATATGGAGAGTTTATAATAGAATTTAGAACTTACTTAACTTCTGAACTGACTTCTGACGCTGAACTGACATACTCAGTCTTGACCTTGTCAAGCTGACTTCTTGAATCTTTAAGCCTTCAAGTCTTCATTCTTTAAGACTTATCTCAGCTTAGAAGTCACCGAGCTATCTAGTACTTACATAGAAAACTCTATATCTGTTTATACGCTAACTACTCAGCTGAAGCTGACTAGTCAGTCTATAACAGACTTACATAATTCCTAACTCTTAACCTATCATCTATACATATCGATAGTTTGTCTCATCAAATCTAACTATTCTAAACATGGGACTAACAATCTCCCCCTATTTGATGATGACAAAACATTGAATCAAATTAGTTATAGGTTAACAGAATTAGGTTGAACACCTCTGGAACTGACCAAAGTTAGTTCTTGAAATAAGTATTGAACTGATCTATACTTATTCACGTATCTTGAAGTTAGAATATTCTTATATAACAAATCTGTTATAAGACTTGTATTCTAAGTATTTGACTATACAACTACTTAGATTCTGAACTTATCAGAAGTAATTTAAGTTCTGAACTTACAAAACTTATATTACTGAACATATCAGTTTACCATTGAACATATCAATTATCAGCTTGAATTTTCAAAGTTGTTTGTTGGAACATATTAAACATAATTTTGAACATATCAAATAATAAAAAGTTGAACATATCAAACTTGAGTTTGTATTAATGAACATATCATTTATATTATAGCTTAATCTTTATGATTAGATTCCGCACACTTAGTGCTAAAAAAATTATATAGAACTAATCTATTTAATCAACGGAATCTCCAACTTCTAACCACATATTAGAACATTTTAGTTCCCAAATTGCAGCTTTCTTGATAGCATCAACCACAATCTCTTCACCTTCTGGCATTTCTTTCATCTCAGCTTTTCTTGATCTGATTTCTTTGTTGAGATGATATCTGAATACTAAGTTCTGAGTTGAGTCATCACATAGAATTCTTAAGTACATAATCAATTCCAGATTTGCCAAATGATGATCTGTTACTTTCAAGAAACATTGATTACCTTCCACATCAAGATACAAGAATCCTTCCAAAGGTTGAGTGATATAAGTATTCTCTCTGAATTCAACTCCCTCTGGAACTTGTGAAATGATGTCTCTTTTAGCTCGCTGGCTTGCTGCTCTAACTCTTGCAGCTTTGCCTCGATTAAGAAAAGTATCAATTTTATCAGCAGGGATCTCACCTAGCTGATCAATTCTTATGAAGATTGTCTTAAGCACATCAACTATTTCTTGTCTTATTTGACTCTTTTTCATCTGCTTGATAGTTGTAGCTACGATCTTTAATTCTGATAATCCCAACTTGTACAGACATCTCATATCCAGACCAATTTCTTATTTGTTGTCTAGTACAAAGTTGATGATTACCAATACTCCTTTTCTACTCAGTGTAATTGATTCAATCTTGTTATTGAAATGTGTTCTTTTATAACAATGCCTTAGATCCACATCTGAGTAGGGAATTGGGGCAGCTCTTAGACTAGAGTAATCAGCTTCAGCTTCAGCTCTGGCAGCCTCAGCTTTAGCCTTTTCCCGTTGAACTTCAGCTTGTAGTTGCTGCTCTTTTATTTCCTCCAATGTTACGCCTAGTTCTTTAGCCATTTCTTGTAACATTTGCTCAGCAAGTATGTCACTGGCGTTCTATGCTGCATCAGCTTCATTACTTGAGTCAGATTGTGCAACTAGTTGAGACTTACCCTGTTGCTCTGGCTTAGGCTCAGCAATGATGACCTTTTTTTTCTTCGCTAGAGGCATAACACTTCTTTTCTTTCTTTTTACCATCTCAAACACCTTACTTTTCCCTTTGTCTATTTGTGAAGTTGGAACGGACTCAGCTTCAACAAATTTTGACAAATTAGCTTGAGGAAAGTTGGTGTGAACAGCTTGAGATGTTTCTTCAAGTGGAGTTTCTGGTTGAGCTTGTGAAGTTGTGGCTATTTGGACTGTTGGAGCCTGTTGTTGTTGAGAAGGCTGATCTACAGTACTCATGAACTGATCATGAGCTTGTTCAAATTGTACTTCCTCTGTATGCTCCCCCTCAACCTTATCATTACACTTCTTTGATTCTTCCTCCCCCTTTTTGTCATCATCAATCGGGGAGGGTCTGAGTTTGAACATGAAGCTTTCCAAGTTTGCAACTGAAGTTGACAAATTATTAAGGTTGCGCATCAACTTGGCTTTGTCATCTTTCCTCTTCCTGTGTAGCAACTCAAATTGAGTATGTAGATAGTCCATAATGACTTGAGCATCAGTGGTCATCAGCTTGGGCTCCTTAGGTCTTCGTCTTACCTCAACGTCCTCCTATCTAGTGGAAGAGTGTATTTCCACCGTAGGAGTGGCTGTTGAGTGTTCCTCAATAGGTAAGCATGTGGGTCCCATATCCAAAGGTTGGTGATGACCTATGGAATCAAGGGGGTCAGAATGGAGACCCTGTAAACCTTCTTGGTGTATGAAAGGTTCATTGATAGGTCGTACGAGAATGTGTAGGAATGGAAGAGAAGTATGACCAAGTGCGTGAGGTATGGTAGTGGGATGAGCTAGGCTTATTGGTGAGGAGGGGGTAATTGACCCTGGGGATTGGTCAGTATTTTCAATGTTACCTTCATGGATCTGTGAAGGCACAGAAGTAGGCTCTCCCATGGCACTAGTAAGTATGGGCTGAGTAGACACCATACCCGGTATAGGCTTAAGGGTTGAACTGAGCCTAGAGGTTGGCACCTTAAGAGAAGGTGTCTCCCCCTTAGCTCCTGCCGGTGGAGATATCAATGTGATATCAACTCCAGTGTCCTTTTGAGGTGAAGGACCACCTTTGGCAGTTTTCCTTGTATAGGTGTAGGATATATCCTTGGTAGCAGTAGGCTGACCAAGGTTGGCTGTAGATTGTAAGATAGTTGGCGATGTTTGAGGTGGAGGAGAGGGGTTAGACTGAGTTGGGCTTGACTCAGTCCTATCTCCTGAGTTTGGAGATGGAGAAGTAAAAGAGAGAGAAGGAGATAAGGGTTGCGAACTCATACCTGCTGCACCTAGCAGTGGAGACTCAGAGCTAGGAAACAGACTCCTTTGCTCAGAACTCGAAGTGGTGGATGAAATTATTTAAGCACTGGGTCTGAGCTGAGTCCTAGGTTGATCAGCTTGAGGAGACTCAGCCTTAGAACCAACATTGTCACCCACTTCTATCGCAGCTTCCTCCTCTGTCTCAGCTTCACTTGACTCAGGAGTCGGAAGCTGTACATACGCCCTCATCTGAGCACTCAATGTAGGGTGCCCAGGAAAAATATCATGGGCGAACATCCTATAGCTGATAACAGGAGTAGGGATTGACTCATATTGAGCAGTATATCTTCTACCCAACCTGTCCTCGATGACCATGGATATAAATCTTGCGAAGGGTACAATGGTGTCCTTTATGTTCTTGGACACCAATGACTTGAATGCCTCAAAGATCAACTCGGCGTAATCCACTCGTCGATCATAGAATAAGTTGTATAACAGTTGCATTTCAAAGTCATTCACATTATCCAGGCCTCCCACCTTGTATCTAAGGGAACGAACCACAGTAGATACCATAAATCCCCATGCCGTCTGGAAAATAGATTTCCGTATGACGCCAATCACTTGAGGATGACCCATTAAGGGTAAAACACTTCGTGATGTTTCCCTAGAAACCGTCGCTTCATACTGATTATGAATCGGGAGATGAAGAATTCGGCGGAGACAGTTTGCATCGACTTCTATCGCCACTTGTCCACTTAGGACTGTGCCCCGTATAACCGGTTGAGTTACATCCAGTTTACACGTATACCAGAATTCCGTAAGAAGTTGACGGATAAGCACAGCAGGTCCATGAAGAAATGCATGTGCCAGGGGACCTTTGCGAATGTAGGAGACCCACTCCTCATATCCCTTACCAATTTTGGACTTTGGAATGTCGGTACAGGCGATGACATTGTTTTGTTTGTAGCTGGGGAGTGCGTTGTTCTTGAAATTTCCACCACGAATCATTTGTTCAGTTAGATTCAGAGTATAACCCTCCATTGAAATCGAACTTATCATATTGGATTGCACTTAGCAGTAGTAAGCACTTAGCAATGAACTCTACACACAGCCACGTTAGGGTTTAAGAGAGAAGAATATTTTGGAAGTTTAAACGAAATATGACGAACAATCTCTCTTACTTATACCTTTTCAATGTGAGAGAAAAGTTACAGTTATCTGAGGGTAATAAATATGACCGTTACCGTAAAAACTTTTACGCAGTTTGTTATGATGGCTAAATTTATTGTTAGTTACCCAAACGCATATTGTTATATTGAAAATATATTTTTATGAAAAATATATCATAACACATTTCTAAACGACTGACGTTTTTTTACCGAACACACCGTAACTATTTTAGGACTTACCATATGTTTGGACTAACCTAGACTTGTGGAACTGACCACACTTTGGAACTGATTACTCAGCTGATCATGAATGGTCTGCTCAGATGTAGTATTCAGCTGATCCTGAATGTTTAGCTTATATAGAGTACTCAGCTGATTCTGAATGTTCAGCTTATATAGAGTACTTAGCTGATTCTGAATATTTAGCTTAGATGGAGCACTTAGCTTCAGATAGCACTCAGCTCAGTTTGAGCACTCAGATCAGATTTTGACACTTAGTCAAATGTAGCACTTAGCAAAAATTAAACAGATATAGAGAATGGAACATACCAATTAAGGGTTGAGCATTCCAAGCTTGCTGAGTAGAGTTGTAAATCTTGTGCCTTCTATTGGTTTAGTGAAGATATCCGCAAGCTGATCTTCAGTCTCAATGAAGACTAACTTTATCTTTCCCTTTTCTACAATATCTTTAATGAAGTGATGTCTTATCTCAATATGCTTAGTTCTTGAGTGAAATACGGGGTTGTGTGTAATGGAAATGGCACTTTGATTGTCACAAAATATTGGAGTCTTTGAATAATGCAAATCAAAGTCCTTCAGCTGATGTTGCATCCACAGTATTTGAGCACAACAGCTACCTGCAGCTACGTATTCAGCTTCAGCTGTTGAGATTGCAACTGAGTTTTGTTTCTTGCTTGTCCAGCTAACTAATTTTCCACCTAAAAGTTGACATCCTCCAGTAGTACTCTTTCTATCAAGACCACATCCTGCGAAGTTTGAATCGGAGTACCCTATCAGCTCAAATCCTGATCCTTTGGGATACCACAAACCTAAGTTTAGTGTTCCCTTCAGATATTTGAGTATTCTTTTAACAGCTAGCAAGTGTGATTCCTTTGGGTCAGCCTGATATCGTGCACAAACACATGTGGCAAACATTATATCAGGTCTGCTTGCTGTTAAATAGAGTAATGAACCTATCATTCCTCTATATGTAGTCTAACATACAGACCTTCCATCAATGTCCTTGTGTAACTTGACATTGTGTAACATTGGAGACTTTGCGGGATGGCTTGAGTCTAATCCATATTTCTTAATCAGATCAAAGACATACTTGCTCTGATTAATAAATATACCATCTTCTTTCTGCTAGATTTGAAGTCCCAAAAAGTACGTCATCTCACCCATCATGCTCATTCTGTATTGATTAGACATTATCTTGGAGAACCAATCACACAGATCTTGGTTTGTTGATCCAAAGATAATGTCATCCACATAAATTTGAACCAGAATGACATGTCCTCTGCTTTTTCTTATGAAAAGAGTTTTGTCAATACTTCCTCTGACAAAATCATTTGAGAGCAAATAGGTGGATAGTGTATCATAACAGGCTCTTGGAGCTTGCTTGAGTCCATACAAGGCCTTGTCTAACTTATAGACATAATCTGGATGTTTAGCATCAATAAACCCAGGGGGTTGTTTCACATAGACCTCCTCCTGTAGTGCTCCATTTAGGAATGCACTTTTAACATCCATTTGATACACTTTAAAGTTTCTGAAGGCTGCATAGGCTAGAAACAACCTTATAGCTTCAATCCTTGCAACAGGTGCAATGGTCTCGTCATAATCAATACCTTCTTCTTGTCGATACCTCTGAGCTACTAGCCTTGCCTTGTTTCTGATCACTACTCCATCCTTGTCCATTTTATTTCTATAGACCTACTTAGTGCCTATAATTGTTTTTCCTTTGGGAGCAGGGACAAGGGTCCAGACCTTATTTCTTTGAAATTCTGTCAGCTCCTCTTGCATAGCTTCAATCCAATCTTCATCTTTTAGAGCCTCTTCAGTCTTCTCTTGTTCCATTTGAGATAGAAAACTAGAGTAGGCAACATAGTTTGCATTTGCCTTAGATCTAGTTAACATACCATTTTCAACGTTCCCAATGACATCATCAAGATGATGATCTTTTAATACTCTGAAGGTTGTAGTAGGAGACTGACGTTCTGGGTCTGAGTCAGAGCAGTGTCTCTCAGGCTGAATAGGACTTACTTCTTCAGTCTGAGTAGGAATTGGAAGATCACATAGATCTTCAATCTGACATGTACCTGATGATTCACCGATATTCTCAGGCTGATTATCTTCGATATTGATAATTTCTTTCAATGATGCACATTTGTCAGATTTACTATCATCATCATCAGAATCATCCATAACATACATGGGATTTGATGTGAGATCTTCTTTGCTCCTCTCAAGCTCACTCAGACTAACCGGGTCAGCTTGAGCTCTGTTGGATTCATCAATACTTGTCTCATCAAACGTAACATGTACTGATTCTTCAATTACCTTTCTTTTAAGATTAAAGACTCTGTAATCTTTGGAGATTGAAGAATATCCAACGAATATCCCTTGATCAGCTTTGGGTTCCAACTTATGGAGCTGATCTCTTTGGTTTAGCACATAGCATGTTGAACCAAAAATATGGAAATATCCAATGTTGGGTTTTCTGCCATGATACATCTCGTAAGGTGTTTTACCATGTCTTTTAACTATAATTGATCTATTCTGAGTATAGCAGGCTGTACTTACAGCTTCTGCCCAGAAGCTCAGCTTGAGCTTTGCCTCACATAGCATGGTTCTGATAGCTTCAATGAAGGTTCTGTTTCTCCTTTTAGCAACTCCATTTTGTTGTGGAGTTCTTACAGATGAGAAATTCTGGATAATTCCTTTCTCTTCACTAAAGCCTTCAAGGATTGAGTTTCTGAACTCAGTCCCATGATCACTTCTGAGTTGTTTAAGAGACTTACCCTTTTACAACTCTTCTTGTCTTATGAAGCTGATTAACTCATATGCAGCTTCACTTTTGGCTTTTAAGAAGATTACCCAAGTGAATCTTGTGAAATCATCAACAATCACTAGAGTATACTTTTTGCCACTTAGGCTTAGGGTGCTAATAGGTCCAAATGCAACATATGCAATGGTTCTGTAATTGAGAAATTCTGCTTGGACTTGAAGGATCCCTTATGATGTTTTCCCATTTCATAAGCTGAGCAGAGTTTGTCTTTAGCAAATGTGATCTTGGGCAGACCAGAGACTAACTCTTTTCTAGACAACTTGTTAATATATTTGAAGTTTAAATGAGACACTCTTTTGTGCCATAACCAACTCAGCTTGGGAGTTAAATCAGAATACAAATAGGTTTCAGTTGAAGGATCTGCGGAGCTGAGATCTAACAAATAGATATCTCTCTCTCTCTCTCTTTGCCATTAATATTGGTTTTCCCTTCTTATCATAAATAGTCCCTACATGCTTTCTGAAGGTGACTTCATAATCCTCATCACATAGTTGACTGATACTTATCAGATTGTGTTTAAGGCCTTCAACCTATGCTACCTTTTTGAAAGTGACTTTTCCAACAGTTATCTTTCCATAACCTTTAGTCCTTCCTAGAATTATCCCCAAATGTCACCTTGGGTCCTTTATTGTTTTGGAATTCACTTAGAATCCCCTTGCTTCCTGTCATGTGCCGTGAGCATCCACTATCGAGATACCACTTGCAGGAGCATTGCACATGATCAACTAAACACATTAGTTTCTTTTTGGAACCCACTGTTTGGTGGGTCCTGAGGATGAGCACTTAACTGATCCTTTGGTGTTTGATTGATCAGCTCGAACAGATTCTGGGTCTGTTTTGGACTGATCATCCTTTTCGTTTTCAGGTCTAAGATTGGTACTTACACAATCTTTGGCCTCATGACCTCTATCACCACACTTATAGCATTTTCTTCTAAAGATGGGTGTTTGGGTTATTTCTTTGAGTTTTCCAACATTAAATTTGGATTTAGTTTTAGAGTCATATGATGTAGATAACCTTTCAATCCTCTTCGACAGTTTGTCTACTTGATTTTCACTGACTTTGGACTTACGTTTGTCAGCTTTATGGTTACCTTTATTTGGTGAAGTCCGACTTACAGATAACTTCCTGTTTTTAGACATCCTTTCATATATGGCTTGAGAATTATGTCTTTTTGAGTTAACATGAGATATTCTATAAAAAAACAGTTGTTCTCACAGGATTGTAATCCAATCTTTTGAAAACTGACTTACAGTTTATGTTGGATCTGGAACATTCAGCTTGATGGTCTCACAAACTTATTGGTTTTGACCTGTTTCCCTTCCTTGTTCCTTAAGAATGTTCTTGGGAGTATGTCATCTGATTTCATCGTTCTGTCTTCAAGACTGACTTGATCTTCGATGATTACATAAGCAGCAGCACTATAATCTCCCCCTAGCACTGCTTTTACTTGATTTGGTATCTGCTGGTTAATACACTTTTCAGCTTCTCTTGATGACTTACACCAAGATTCACAGATTTTTCTTAGATTGTCAGCTTGTTCTTTTGATTCTTGCAGTTCTTCACTTAGAAGTTTGTTTATATGAAGCTGACATTCATAATCACTTTGTATCCTTTTACCAGCATTTAAGAGAGTTTTAGAGTGTTTAAGTTCATCTTTTATTTTTGAAATTTCAGTTTTCAAACTAGATTGAACTGTGAGAGAGGTGTTAGAACCTAGAGGGGGGTGAATAGGTTATATGCCCACTTTTTAACGTTTTTAACAATATTTGCAAGTAATTAAAAAGTTTAAGGAAGAAAGATATCACCAATGAAGTAGTTCGGACACAATGATTTATAGTGGTTCTAGCAAGGGTTAACAACCTTGCTCTACATCCACTCCTTGGCCTCACCCACCAAGAGTTGCTCCACTAACTTCTCTCTTTGAAGGTAGAGATAAACCTTTTACAACTTCTCTCTAATTCTAAGGCTAGAGATGATCCTCACTTCTCTCTAATTCTATAGGCTAGAGATGATCCTCACTTCTCTCTAATTCTAAGGCTAGAGATGATCCTCACTTCTCTCTAATTCTAAGGCTAGAGATGATCCTCACACAATTACAAATATAAAAGAAGGTAATGTAGTGTTTGAACTTTGAAGGCTTTCACTCTTGCTTCATTCTTGATCTTGAGATGTTGAATTTGTATCAAGAATATGAGCTCACAAGTTTTTGTATATGTTCTGTGTTTTTCAGATTGCAAGAGGTTAATAAAACACAAGACTTGAGTTACCTTAAATAACGAAAAAGATGCAAGCTCAAAAAGTGTCCAGACTGTCCACGGTCGATCGTCGGCCTGCTGGAATTTTTTTGAGACTTGTCAATATAGACGTTGGCCTTTTACCAAAACCACACACAACCCATTTTTACCATAAAAATGCACTGAAAAGAAGCTTTAGAAAAGTTGGGTTAGTGCCATACTTCTTAAGTTTGAATTTAATCATAAAAATGGTAGTTTAGAAACCAAATGCACAAAGCATGTTGGAAGTTTACCTCTTTGAGAGATTCCTTTTGCTAAATATGGTTTTGGCTTATTTCAGTAGAACATTATGTTTAGTATTTGCCAAAATAGGAATTCATTTGCTTTGACTACCAAGATTGTGATTTTATAAAAAGTTTCTCAATTTTTATAAAAGTTTTTATAAAAATTATTTTATAAAAACTTAAACTCATTTAATTATTTATTTTCTAAGCTCATAAACTTTGAACGTTTATTTGTAGGAATCTTTGACATCGACTTCTACTTGAACTCGGATCTTGACGATTGGAGTTTGGCCATTTGATGAAGCTTATTATGGTAGTTCATAGATGAGAATATATTTGATTGAATATATATATGTATATGTGCACATATGTTAATGTTAGTACATACAATTATATAAACAACTTATATATTTTTGTGTCAACAAAAGAGGATATATTTGTAAGCCTATTTTTCCCAACAATCTCCCCCTTTTTGTTGAAGACAAAAATTTATAACTTGTATAATAAATTGTATATATAACTTTAACATGTTAACATGTGCATATATACATATATATTTATATATTCTTCTATCTTCTATATATTCTTCTATCTTCTCCCCCTTTTTTGTCTTAAACAAAAAGGAGACTCCCCCTTGACATAAGCTCCCCCTTGAACGTAGATCTCCATATCTAGATTTGGATGAGCTAGAGTACATACAAAATTCTACCAAGGACTTGCACGAGTGATGTGAGCATAGTCAATATTAATCACAATACATGTTATATGGAAAGCATGCATATCAAACCACAAAACGTACATCATAGCATAAAATATTGTAGCACATGACCAACATAAATACCATATTGTGTGAATACATAGAAATAAATTGTTTGAAAGACAAATGTGGTAATCATAAAACATAGACTCATGATTGAGACGGCTCACCCCCATCGGTTCCGGAAATACATTTAAGAGCATTCATAATTGATCTCAACATGCTCTTTACCCCTTTCATTTCTTTACGGAGAGAGCGAGTTTCATTCCGTAAAGCATTCACATTACGATTTAGTGCTGCAATTCGTTCATCGGTAGTGCCTTCAACCATGCCGAAATCCGGAGGAATTGAACTCTCCGCTTCACCTTCCTCTTCTTCACCAAAGGTGAATTTGTCAATCTCGGCTTCCGTATCTCCGGAAGAGGAAGAGTGTGCCCGTTTCGTCCCTTTATGGGAAGACATCTTGCGAAGTGTCGCAAGGTCGATGGGCATGGAGGATCCCGGAGTTGAGACAATGCGAGAAACATCCGGTAGATTCGTAAAAAGAAGAGATAGAAGACGGCCATAGGGAAGATCCCTACGACTTGTCACGAGACCACTCATGCGTTTAGCAAGAATGTGCGTGAGGTTGATCTCGGTCCCCGTTTTGAGAGCATAAAGAAGAACAGCTTGAATAGCACTTATTTCAGAATGATTCCCAGATTTGGGAAAGATATTGGAATCAATGATTTTGTTCCAAACGGCACATTCGGGAAGAAGATCTCTTCCGAAAAGATTGGTTGTGGTGTGGGGAACATTTGGTTTGCAAATTGACCCAATGATTTCAGGAATGGTGAAGGCGGGTGGAAGGTTTGTGAGGCTATGACCGGTATGATAGTATTTGAGGCCGGAGGATGGGATGTGTAGAATCCTACCTAGTTGGACAAGAGTGAAGGTAAAGTCCTTACCTTCAATGTTGAAGGTGATTACTTCATCATCCTCATTATAGATGAAAGAGGCATAAAATTCATAGAGACGATTTTTATAAATGACATTTGAAAGAGAAAGGAAAATAGTCCACCCAATAGCCTCAAAGGTGGCTTGGGTCCTATATTGGTCAAGTTGATTGACCGCAACTACACGACCCTCGTTTATGGCCCGTTTCTTTAGAGCATTGGCGGATTGACGAGGGGTAGGGTTGTCGGGTTTTCTTGAAGCCGATGTGCGAACACGTGGCATGATGATCTATAGAGACAATGATGATATGATTAAGTACAAATATATAGCATTATGACTAGTGTGTGCCTAAATTTGAGAAGATTTTGAAAATTTTATGAATCATGTGGTTACTAAGGTTAGTTGATGTAGATTAAGCAAAACTACATTGAGTTTGGACATTAAAAGTTAAAACATAAAAATTTAAAAGTTCAAAAAATTTCCAGTGGGCTTACGGTCGATGCACGGTATCGACCGTGGATCGACCGTCGTTGGTCTGGATTTTTGGTGATCATCTGCGGTCGAAGTAAGGTCGACCGTGGTTCGACCGGCAGTGGACTTTTTCAAGATTTCATTTTTGTCCCATTTTGACATGATATGCATACACTAATTGAATCTTATAATAATAACTTAGACATCATATATATTTAAAATTGAACCCATCATTTTCATATACCATTTACTACTCAACAAACCTAATATATTTTCTTTTCCAAAAGTTAACCTAATCCTAAGATCCACATGATTCTTTGGTGCAAAGAGAGAGCCCTAAGAAAAAGGAAGAAGAGATAAACTTATACCTTGAACAAGAAATTCGTGAGGAAGGGAAAAGGCAAGAGAGGATGAGTCTTCAACCGTGGATCAACCGTGAATCCAACCGTGCCTTCGATTACCGCTTCAACCGTAGTAAAAACCTTGATTTTTGAGGTAATTTTTAAGCTCTTAGTTGTTAATGGCGGCTAGGGTTTGTGTGGGGAAGAGAAAGTGTAAGAAAGAGAGAGTAAAATAGGGTTAAAAATCGTCAGGTACCCTACGGTCGATACACGGTCGACCGTGATATCGACCGCGCCCTTTTTAAGTCTGTTTTGGTGTTTTTGCAGTACCTCGACGGTCGATCCACGGTATCGACCGTGAGTCGACCGTGGTGCATCTGGAATCCATATTTTTACCATTTTAATGTTGTTTAGGTGTTGTTTTTAGGGTAGATGTTCCATCATTCCTAAACCAAGTCGTGATGTATTAAACATTTCAATTTTTAGTGGTTTAGTGAATATGTCGGTAATATTTTCACATGAAGCAACCTTTTCTAAATTTATATTTCCTTTTTGCATATTGTCACGTAGGAAATGATGCCTAATTTGAATATACCATTTTCATATTTGAAGACCAAGAAAGTAATTCAATTCATCCATCATTCTCATTTCAATTTCATCATGTATAAGATTTCAAAACTCATCACACAAAGATGATTATCAAATTTTACATTTGGGAAGTCTTTAACAAGCTCATTACTAGTCATTTTTGTATCAATCTCATGTTAGCATGTCCTAGTCTTTTATGTCACAATGTTGAATTATCAATTATAGATGCAAGACATACTTGTGTTAGGATTATCACCAAGTCTACATGTATCATGTCCATTTCTCCTAACATCCTTTGCATATCAAACTTTCATGTTTAGAGAATCTAACATTCAAATCTTATAAGCTACTATCATGCTCAAAATTTGAGAATTTGATATGAGGAATGATACCTTTACCAACTACCTTTCTTCTTAGGTTGCTTTCAAACATATCCTCCATCATACTCCTTGTATTAAGTGAAGAGTTCTCTATTTCCGGTCATGTGTTTTGAGCAACCACTATCAAGAATCCAATACACGAGACAGAATCTTGTTGCACCCCTACACTTGTGTAATTTTCATTCAAGATTTTGGTACCCAATGTTTCATGGGTCCAGGATGGTTAGCATCAAAAACTCCTACTCTAATCCACCTTTGTGTAATCTTAAACCCTTTATGATACCACATTTGTCTTGATTTTTGAATTGTATTTGATTTAGGCTTCTTGAATCCAAGTCCACGCCTTGTAGTTGGAGTATAAAACTTTCTTATTAATTCATTACTTGCAACCTTTGGCATACAAGTGGAAGAACTAGAAACAATGTTGCAATTTTGAACTTTTGGAAAATTCCAGTGAGACGACGGTCGATGCACGGTCGATACCGTGGGTCGACCGTGAGGCTCCTGGATTTTTTCTTCCTCTTTTTCTTTCACAAACTTGATAGGTGTTAAGTGACTAGTTGGCATGTTGTTTGAGTAACTTGAGAACCCAAGACCACCCTTATCTTTTGATGATTTTTGAATATTTAACATCTCATCTAACTTGCTTGAACTATCTTTAAATTTTGACAAGGTGGGTGTGTCAAAATTTGTCTTTAGCTTACTTTCTAAGTCTTTCAAGCTTGGAGATATATGAGAAGCAATTTTACTTTCTAGATCTTTTATTTTCAAGTTCAAGTCATCATTTTCATTTCTTAACTTGACATTTTCCTTTTTCAAGCTTTTGTTATCATTTTTTAACTCCTCATTTCTAGCAAGTATTTTTGAGCTAAAATCACATAATTGATCATATTGATGGTCATCATTCTCACTATAGTAGCTAGAATCGGAATGTACCTCACTTGTCTCAAAAGCCATGAGACATTTTTCTTCTTTTCTTTCCTCTTCTTCATCACTTGAGGATTCTTTGACATGTTTAGCTTTAAGTGCAATGGATTTGCTCTTTTCTTTCTTTAGCTTGGCAATCTCATCATCTTTTTGCATGATTACTTCATACACCTTGAGATTTTCTATTAGTTCATCCATTTGTAGTATGTTCAAGTCCTTTGACTCCTCAATAGCCGTCACCTTTGCTCTCCATTTTGGTGAAAGAGCCCTAAGAAACTTTCTTACAATATTTTTGTTAGAGTAAATAGTTCCAAGTGCCTTGAGACTAGTAACAATAGTATTAAACATTGCAAAAGCATCATCAATTTTCATATCATCAAATATTTGAAATTGTTCATATTGTTGCACAAGTAATTCGATTTTGTTATCTAGAACTTGGGCATTTCCTTGATGTGTGATGACAAGAGATTTCCAAATATCATTTGCACTTTCACACATGAAAACTCTTTCAAACTCTTTTCTAGGTAAAGCATTATATAGAAAAAGTTTTGCTAGAAAATTTTTTGAAATCATTTTCTTGTCTTCTTGATCCCATTTTTCTTTAGGGGTTGGAACATAAGCATTTTGTTTAGAATCAAAGGTTTTTGGAACATGATCTCCTTCTTCAATAATCTCCCAAAGGTCAATATCTTTGGCCTTTACATAGGTCATGAATCTTTGCTTCCAATAGCAAAAGTCTTCTTCTTCAAGAAGTGGAGGTCTAACCATAGAATTCCCCTCTACATAATTTTGTCCCATTTTATCAACTCAAAAATTTTTGAAAAATATTTTTAGAAGATTTAAACAACTTTTCAAAAATTATCTAGAGCAACTTACTCTGATACCAATTGTTAGAACCTAGAGGGGGGTGAATAGGTTATATGCCCACTTTTTAAAGTTTTTAACAATGTTTGCAAGTAATTAAAAAGTTTAAGGAAGAAAGATATCACCAATGAAGTAGTTCGGACACAATGATTTATAATGGTTCAAGCAAGGGTTAACAACCTTGCTCTACATCCACTCCTTGGCCTCACCCACCAAGAGTTGCTCCACTAACTTCTCTCTTTGAAGGTAGAGATAAACCTTTTACAACTTCTCTCTAATTCTAAGGCTAGAGATGATCCTCACTTCTCTCTAATTCTATAGGCTAGAGATGATCCTCACTTCTCTCTAATTCTAAGGCTAGAGATGATCCTCACTTCTCTCTAATTCTAAGGCTAGAGATGATCCTCACACAATTACAAATATAAAAGAAGGTAATGTAGTGTTTGAACTTTGAAGGCTTTCACTCTTGCTTCATTCTTGATCTTGAGATGTTGAATTTGTATCAAGAATATGAGCTCACAAGTTTTTGTATATGTTCTGTGTTTTTCAGATTGCAAGAGGTTAATAAAACACAAGACTTGAGTTACCTTAAATAAGGAAAAAGATACAAGCTCAAAAAGTGTCCAGACTGTCCACGGTCGATCCACGGTCGACCGTGGCATCGACCGTCGGCCTGCTGGAATTTTTTTGAGACTTGTCAATATAGACGTTGGCCTTTTACCAAAACCACACACAACCCATTTTTACCATAAAAATGCACTGAAAAGAAGCTTTAGAAAAGTTGGGTTAGTGCCATACTTCTTAAGTTTGAATTTAATCATAAAAATGGTAGTTTAGAAACCAAATGCACAAAGCATGTTGGAAGTTTACCTCTTTGAGAGATTCCTTTTGCTAAATATGGTTTTGGCTTATTTCAATAGAAGATTATGTTTAGTATTTGCCAAAATAGGAATTCATTTGCTTTGACTACCAAGATTGTGATTTTATAAAAAGTTTCTCAATTTTTATAAAAGTTTTTATAAAAATTATTTTATAAAAACTTAAACTCATTTAATTATTTATTTTGTAAGCTCATAAACTTTGAACGTTTATTTGTAGGAATCTTCGACATCGACTTCTACTTGAACTCGGATCTTGACGATTGGAGCTTGGCCATTTGATGAAGCTTATTATGGTAGTTCATAGATGAGAATATATTTGATTGAATATATATATGTATATGTGCACATATGTTAATGTTAGTACATACAATTATATAAACAAGTTATATATTTTTGTGTCAACAAAAGAGGATATATTTGTAAGCCTATTTTTCCCAACAAGAGGTTTTGAAGTCATTCAACAGATAGTTGAACATTAGACATTTTTGTTCATCAGTGTAAGAGATAAAGTTATTTACCTTATACATTGAGGCAGGATCCCAGTTACTGGTTTGCTTACTCAGCTTAGCCGCTTCTGCTAGATCCTCATCAAAGGAACTGTCTTCTAACTCATAGTCAACTTGTTCCTCTTCATCCTCAATGGCCATCAAACACCTATCTGGCTCATCATCATCTGAAGTAGATGATTCGGTATCCCAATTTTCAGCAAGGAGACCTTTGGTGTTTTCATCTGGCTTGCCTTTGAGTGTTTGATATTTTATTTTATACTTATTAGCTCTGTAGGCATTCTTGTCAGCTACTGAAGCTGATTCTCCCATCTTTACTCTGCACTCAGCAGCTATGTGTCCTACCCTCTGACAGTTATAGCACTTAGCTTTCTTAGGATCAAAAGTAGACTTACCACTTTTGCTTCTGTCAGATTGACCCCTTCCTCTTCTGAACTTTCTAAAGTTTCTTGCTAACATTGCCATTTGTTGAGTAAGAGCATCCATCTCTTCATCATCTGAACCAGAGTTAAGACTTTCTCAGATTCAGATTCAGAGTCAATCTCAGCTTAAGACTTTTTAGATCCCTTCTTTTTCTTTTCTGCAATTAATGCAGATCCAGCATTAATTATAGATTCTTTTAGTTGTTGCTGGGCCACTTTCTTCTGTTCCATGATCTGTTGATGATTTAGAAAGAAACCATAGATAGATCTGAGATCATATTTTCCTAAGGTTCCTCCAGCATGAAGTGCAAACTTCCACTCACCTCAGTCCTCAATCACGTTTGCTCAGTTGCCTAATATCACTGAGTCTTCGCAGTTCCTGAGAACACAACAAACCGAAATCAGTCTCGATTCATAAATACATATTCACATATATTTATTTCAAATATTCCTAAATATAACATCTTAGATTCCCATATATATTAAACATAAAATATGCCATTCAAACGAAACAGCAAACAACACATCAACTTTGAGAAAAGTCGCAGACACGTCGCTTCCGGACCCTTGACACGTCGCGTCGGGCTTCGAATAGCCTTCAAGCAGCCACTTCGAACCACAATTCAAACCAATGTTTCACACGACTACTTCGAGCTGATGGAGGCTTCGAGCGCCCACTTCGCATGGAGGCTTCGAGTTGTAGTTCACTTTGAGCGGCCTATTAACCGCCATAGACTTCGAATTCGAAGTCCAAAGAGAAACGAGTTGCGTCCCTAAGTTTGACGCGTTGCGTCGCGTTAGTTTCGAGAACCACCTGCAACTTTTTCTTTATCTTCCAGCTCCACATAAACACCAAATCTCATACATAAAACTGGAAATGGATTTCTAACAACTCGAAACTCATATAAACATCATATAATATGTATACTAACATCAAGTATTCATCAAAATTAATTAAAATCATCAAACAAATAATACCCACATGTTAAGCTTTCTTCAAACTTCCATTAATGGAGTTCTAACTTTGTATCTCAAAACCCAGCATGAATTCATCATTTATACACATAAGTTTGATGTTTACAATCAATAACCAACACATACTAACCTTTATTTGCAATAACAATCCTTAATTCTTCACTTTCAAAATTCAAATTCTTGTTCTTCTTTCTTCCTCTTAAAGAAAACACACATATACACTTTCACCAGCAACAATTGAGGAGGTGACTTTTCTTAGTCAAGCCTATCCATATATAGTACAGATACACGTGTACACCCTATACCAAATTTCACATGCATGAGGTGTCATACTATTTTGCTTTCATTTATATATATATTCATGCATACAAACTCTATACATATTCAAATACCACATATACATGTTTACTCAAAATCAATTTAACAATTGATTTATTTAATTACTAACATCATCTTTTCTAGATACTTTCAAACAATTAGTCTTCCTCAACTAATTAATTTAGCACACAACGGGGTATTTTCTACAACCCTTGTATCAAACTCAATCTTATTTAATCATAAATTCATACGATATCAATTATTCTTTTAATCACGTAATCAATCTTTAAATACGCATAACTATAACACCAGAAAATCACAAGCCATTTTTTTAAAACGCTGCGGAAGCTTAATTAAATAAACACATTACATATAATCCAATATTTACAAATGTACATCACTTGTTCAAATCCAATAACATCTACAACAGTTTTGGTGTTACAAAAATGGCTGGCTGGTCTTTTTAAAACATAGTATCGGAGTAAGGTCAACTCTTCCTTCTACAATCTCAAACACGAACCTGCAAAACAACAACCGAGGGGAATTAGCACAAAGCTAAGTGAGTAGAGGCTAAACACCAAAAGCAAACATTCACAATCCATATCAAAGCATGTAATTACATATCCGAGAAGACCGGCGGTTCGGCGTAGAACCTACAACCAATGCCGGCCAAAGCAAAGGTTTACCGATAGCTCTCTACTAAATATGCACAGTAAACTCCACCTTTGAAGCAACATATGCAACAGAAGGGCTACTACTGTTCAACCAACCAGTAGACGAGCCTAGCCTAAGTCCACGTATAGCTGACTTCTCAAACGCAACTCAAAATCATCCTAAAAGCGCGTATCGACCAAATAGTCATGCAGTAGATATCAACAATCAATATCACAATCAACAGTTCAATGAATCCAATCCAATCTCAATCACATCATGCATCACATCAATAACATTAACTATAATCTTTACCATCCGCGATTAACGTCCACTCACTTCAATTTCAGCACGAGCTCAGAAGTCTAATATTACCGAGTCTTAGGATTGCCTGAAAACACAGCAATAACTAAATCAGTCTCAATCTCATAAATATATCTGTCCATATATTTATAATTCATTCATGAAAATAAGCAAACAATAAACAAATATAAATCTAAAACACAAAGTATCGGATTTCCCAAAACTATCGGATTTCCAAGAATCCGCAACTACAAGTGTCGGATTCTCCAAAGTATCGGATTCTAGGAATCCACCAGATTTCGAACTTGTCGGATTCTGAGGCTCGGATTTGGGGCTATCGGATTTCAAACACCCGGATTCAAGTGTATCGGATTTGACTTAATCGGATTTGGGTATAGGTTTTCAAGTCTCAGATTTGGAATGAATCGGATTTATAGTTGTCAGTTTTGGGTTTCAAATATCATTCTTGGATTCTGTGTCTCGGATTCAATCATTCGGATTTCCAAACTATCGATTTTACAAGTATAGGATTTGGGATGTTCGGATTTCATAGTTTTCGGATTTAAGAGTGTCGGATTTGCTTTCATCGGATTTCATGACTTCCGGTTTTCTCACAATCGGTTTTAAGACTATCGGTTTTTATCATCTTCTTCATTTCATCAAATCCGCCATCTTCATAACATCATATTTCAATAACCTAGAAATTCATAAACTCATCTAAACATTTCAGAAACATGTTTTAAACACATTTTTATGCAATAAAACATCATATAAACACATTTTTATGCAATAAAACATCATATAAACACATAAATCATATGAACACACAAAACCATCAAAATCATATTCTTTCAAAAACCGATTATGGTGTTCTTCATAAAAACATGTTATTTCAATCATCAATCTTATCAAACTAACATGTAATCCTAATAAGAACAAAACTAACCTTTTACTTGAATTAAAAAATACAAATATGATGGATCCGATGCTATCTTCTTCTTTCTTTTCATTCGGTTTCTTGACAGAGAGAAAACATCACATACACTTCACTTTTCTTTGTTTTTAGGTAATAATGAAATGTTTAGTTAACCCTTACACGTATACATACATTATACAAGGTATGGCAACCCACCTCCTAATTTCCACAGAATACACGTACACACTTATGTTCATGCATACATATATAATTAAGTACATACATGCATACGGCAACTTATATACATACATACATACAATCTTAATTTAATTAACAAATTAGATTACTAGTTAATCAACTAAATGCATTTAAAACAGATAAACACATACCAAAAACCCGCTAATCTCCTAGCCCAGGTTTGTGGGTGTTAGAAATCTCCCCTCCTTAAGAGGATTCCGTCCTCGGAATCCCTTCTTGCTCAAACAACCAGGGATATCTGTCTCTCATCTCAGCTTATATGAAAGTAGTATGTGAGTATCTTGTTAGGTAATTCAAGAAATAGCCAAGGAACTGCCAGACAGATAGAGTATGTTTAGAATTTGTGTGGTGTTGAAAGCTTCACTGATTACGAGAACTACGTACAGACTTGCTCCTTCAGAGATACAGGAATTATTGAAATGATTTCAAGAATTATTACATGTGGGGGTTTATAAGACCCAGTAGCATTTCATGATGTGTACTTATGTTATGTGTATTAATTATTGTGGGCTCAATAAAGTGATCATGAATATATGTCCGGTGTTCAGAATATGAGAATTACTTGATCAGTTATAACGGGGAAAAGTGGTTGTCAAAGCTGACTCCAGGTCGGATTTTCTTCAGCCTGAGATCAGAATGGATGGTATTCCTTAAATTGTGTTCAGAAACGTATAGATGTTTTGAAGTAGTTATGATACCTGTTAGCCTTGCTAACGCACCAGCATTGATTATGTATTAAATGAATAGGGTGTATAAGTCAATGTCAAGTAAGTCAGTAATTGTGTTCTTCAATGATATATGTATTTATTTCAGAAGTTTATCAGATCATGAGAATCATGTTTGAAAAGTTTTAGTGACACAGAGCAGAAAATAGTTATATGTGAAGTTTTCAATATGAATTTAAGATGTAAGGAATGAAATTCTTTAAACAATTTATTAGTAGGAATGGGATCGAGATGAATTATGAGAAGTAGAGAAGGTGATGAATTGGGAGCCGCCAAAGAACCCGACAGTAATCAACAGTTGGATGGGATTAATTGCATAAATTATGTGAAGCAACAGTTTGCACTACCTGAATTGACTGAAGAGACGATAGCATTGTGTGATGACACTATAGTGGTTTGGATGGATGCAGAGGGGCAAAGTTATTATTTACACTTCTAGACAGTTCAATCGTATGAGAATGAATATACAGACTCACACCTGATAGTAGTATATGTGGTATGTTAGTTATATGATACGTAAGGATATTACCTTAATAGTGGGTGGATATGTGGATGTAAGACTATTGTTGGTGCGCCGCAATAGCATTCATAGGTGGTGTAAGACTACCGCTAGTGCGCTACGGTAGCATTCAGTATGATATGATAAGATTAGGTATTTCTTTATGTGTAGAGTTGTTTACACGAAATTATAAAAGTTAGAAATAATTGTTGAATGAGAAAGACCTTTAAAGGCGATAGAAACAATGGTCAGAATCAGTGAAGGATTGTGAGTAGAATATTATATTATTCAGGGTAAGGCTAATGATATAGCCGACAGTTTGAACAGAAAATCAGAAATAATACTTGTATGAATTAATTATCTAGATGATAGTTACAACGCTTATATTCAGATGAAATGGGAACAGATCAGTCAGAAGAGATCAAAAGTGAAAAGTATATTAAAGAATGGATGAGAATGACAAGAAATAAATCCGATTAAAGACAGTCATGATATACTGATTAGATATAACCGTATGTGAGTATCAGGTTATGGAGATGCAAGTCAGACACAGTTAAATGAAGCTCACAAGTTTAGATTTTCCATTCAGTCAGAAGTTACCAATTTTATAAAGACCTGAGGGTGGATTATTGGTGACCGGATATGAAACAAGATATAGTCAGATAAGTGGAGAAATACTTATAAAGGTGTACGAAAGAAAGCCAAACGTCAAAAATTATATCTGGAAATATTAGTATGAACCTGAATGCCAAATTATCCGAAAACTCTACGAAGTGATAATGTGTTATGAGTGATTGTCGACAGGTTAAATAAAAGTGTATATGTAGTTTCCATTAGAGAAACTCATTCATCAGAACAGTTAACAGATGTGTATGTGAAGCAGATTGTGTTATGTCATAGCATGTCAGTGTTTATTGATTCAGACAAGGATATCAGATCCACTTCTAGAATTCGGAACAGATTTCATATAAAGTTAAGGATTAAGCTTCATCTCAGTACAGTCAGAATGAAAGAAATATACAGAAGATGGAAAGCATGTTTTATGATTATGTTATTAAGTCAGAAGAAAACTGGGGTACATATTTGCTTGACAGAATTTCGTATTACAACAAATACAAGTTCAGTATCGGGATACCAATGTATGAAATTGTATGATATTACTGCCAAACTTCAGTTTATTGGGTGACGTGGTTCAGAAAGTGTGGGGTAGCACAGAAATGATACAGCGAAAGACAAAACAGATTCAGAAGGTATGTAGTAGATTGTTTGACGCCCAGAATAGACAGAAGGGTTTTACAGATAAACAGAGATCATCACATCAGTTTCAGTGGAGAAGTATGTATTATTGAAAGTATCACTGTGGAAAGACGTGATCAGATTCAGAAAGGAGGAAAAATTAAGTCTGAAATTCAAATGGTTGTACAGAATTATTATATATGAGGGGAAGGACAGTTTATAGATCAGAGTTATCAGAAGAGTTGTTATAAATTCAGAACACCTTTCGTATATTATATCTCAGAAGATGTTTAGTAGTTAAATCTATAATAAACAGAGTAGATGGGTCAAGGACCGGTAAAAGTGTAGAAAGAGGTCAAAGTATGTATGAGGGCTTGAACAGAAAATGATGATATTTATTCAGAACTCTTCGGCAGTTGATTTCGGGGACGAAATCATTTCAAGTAGGGAAGAGTTGTAACACCCAGAATTTTTATTATTAAAGTTATGCAAGAAAAATTATAAGGTGTTACCCGAGTTATAAATGGACATACGTGATAAGATGTAATTTTAAAACTAGAGGGGCTAAAACCGTCAGATTTTGTGTTATTTAAGTTCAGGGGCCAGTTATGCAATTACCCTAAACTTATATATATATATATATATTGTCAACTTTGACAATAGGAGTCAAAGTTTATGGTATTCTTCTCTGAAAACCTACGAATTCAAGAGCAAGCCATAGCAACTTTCATTTTCTTTGAAGATCATAGCAGAGCTAGTATCTATATCAAGAGTATAGCAAGTATTCAAGTGGAGGTAAGGTTTCAAACCTTTGTTCTTATGGTTTTTATGGATTTAAACACATGATTACATGGTGGAATCATGTTAAGGATGTTTTGTATTGATTAGATCATGTATATCAGTGTTAGGAGGTGTAGGAAAACACCTCTAGTCAGTTTTATGATGTTATAAGCGGATTTATGGTGAAATTCGGCAGTTCTTGCTAAGAACAGTTTGCTGGTCTGTGATGTACACGGCCCGTGTAGCGGTACATGGCCGTGTAGTAGTATAGACGGTCACAGGGACATGTAAGGTTACATGGTCGTGTAATATAAGAGGTACACGGCCCGTGTAGCGGTACACAGCCGTGTAGTGTTCAAGGCGGTCATAGGGCCATGTAGGGTTACATGGTCGTGTAGCATGAGTGGTACACGGCCCGTGTAGAGGTACACGGCCTGTGTAGGGTGACTAGACCACACTGGCCATGTTGCCAGCTTAGGTCGTGTAGCATTAATGGGACACGGCCCGTGTAGGGATACACGGCCCGTGTAGGCTCTATTTCAGATCAGAATGCCTTATGTATTATTCATGTATTGTTATATAGGAGGTGATTGACATAATACCTTCATCAGTGATCTGTGAAATATTGCATATTACAGTTATAAGGTGAGTCTTCTAGACTTCACTTCATATCATCAGCATGCGTAGTTTCATATCAGATTGCTAACATGATATGTTATACATGTGAATATGTAAGCGTACTGCTATGTGCAGTATGGCTCAGATGCGGTACAGTACTGTGACCTACGATGCTGCCCTGGGTCTAGAACCAGAGGCTAGCTTTGATTGCCAGACGTGCGTGTATTATCTTCATGTGATTGTATACGTGTGCTCATACGATGTTATGTTTAGATTACTCACTAAGCTCTCGTAGCTTATCCAATTCTATTTTTAAAATGTTTTGCAGGTTTTATCTAAGGCAAGGGCAAAGCTCCGGTTTGACTTCCAATTGTTAAACTCTTTGAAATTAACGCCTGGTTTGTAAATATCAAGTTTTTGGTACCAAACTTATGACAGTATTTATGTGAGTATCTATTGATACGTCAGGTTTTCAAACAAGTATTGCTTCCGCTTTTATGATAAACTTTGAGATGCGAACACTTATAGGTGTTTGATCTTAATATTTTAAATTTGGTTTTTGGGACGTTACATATATCAAATGCGCTGAATCAGTTGATTTATCATTAAGTGCTGAACAACGCCATTCATAGCCATAAAAAATAATAAGCAGTTAATATTCATTCTTTAAGACGAGATAGTTTTCACATTAAATCACTAATATCAAATACCGAAAATAGGCTATAACCCATACTCTTCAATAAGTATATAACTTTTTTTTACTTACACATTAATGTTGCACAAACTAGTGGTATACACGTACAGTGTTCGGGTTCGTAAGTAAAATTTTTATATTTTATACATTTTATACATACTTTCTTTAAAAAATATAAAAATTATTGAAATCTAAAAGTTTTTAGTGTAACATTAATGTATTTCTCGGATTCACTATTTTACTTACACATAAAATAGTGAACACGAGAAACACATTAATGTTACACAAAGTAGTGGTATACATGTGCGGTGTTCGGGTGCGTAAGAAAATTTTTTATATATAATACCTTTTATACATACTTTTTAAAACAATATAAAATTATTCACGTCTAAAAGTTTTTAGTATAACATTAATGATTAATGTGTTTCTTGTGTTCACTATTTTTAACAAAAGTATATCATGGATAAATGAAAAACCACCCTTATCATGTTAGTTCATTATAAATCTTATATATTTTTTATACAAATTTTATTTTAATAAAACAAAATTTTAAAAAATAATATATTTTTAATTCTTTTATCGAAAGATCAAGAAATCAGTTATTATATCAACTATAATATGTAGAGGGAATAAATATAAAAACATATAAATTGTGCCAAAAATTATCTACTCATTGCTATTAATAGATAACAAAAAATTAAGAATATACTAATTTTTTAAAAATGTCATATTAAAATGAAATTTATATCACAAGTTATTAAATATAATTTATAACCAACTTATCATTAATTACATTAATATATAATTTTTATAAAAACCCACTCATATTTTCATATAAACACCTCGTATGTTTTATAAAATACCCCGATAATTTTCATCCAACTCCTACTCAATTAATTTGAAATTCAATATTTCTCCACTCTTTCCCACATCCCACCAATCACAACTATTTATTTGGCAGCGTCATAATTTCCACTTAGCATTATATTAAATTAGTTATATATAACAAAAAGTGATTATTTAAACTATTATACATTTGAGTTTGTAGATAAGAATAAAAGATAGTAGATAATAAAAGTATAAGAGTTATGATTATTGTGTAGGACTAATTTATATTGTACACAAATCATATCTTTTCATTTATTGATATAGTTTACGTGTCACAAGTAATCATCATTTCGGCACAAACAAGAACGTTTCAAAACCAAATTATTTCGAATTTCAAAAACATATTGGATATAAAATATTTAAGTTAAAAAAAATTATATTTCTTCTATAAAGTTTTAAAACTTTTTTCTTTTTTTAGATTAAAGAGTAAATTTTTTTTAATAAAAAGATAGAAATCAATTATCACCAAATAGATGTAATTTGAATAGAATAGTTTTTTTTTTCATTTATAACAATTATAATATTATATTTATGCATTTAAACATATTAGAATGACACCTACATAATGTAATGATGTCAAATAGTTTTATCCGATAACATGTTTTATAGAATATAGAAGTATTATTTTCCTTTTTTCATCAAATTTTTTCTGAACTTTAAATACTAAATTTAAAAAAGACAACCGAACAACTATTTTCTTCATTTTTTGTGGGTGGAAAAGTTTATCAAAAAGTGTGTTTATTTGTGAATGTGTAAAGTGTTAGAGAGAGTGTATAGTTGAAAAATAGAGGTTATTTGAGGGTATATTAGTAATTTCCGGTTATTTAACTTTTAAAGAATTAAGTAAAGTGGAAGAGTTACTTAGGTTGTAGCTAAGTAGTAAGCACTTAGATGCTTTGATATGATGTTTACCTATTAACCAGAGGTCATGAGTTTAAGTTTTATTAATGACAAATTAAAGTATATTTAAAAGTTATTCAAAAAGGTAATCTAAATATCAAATTTTGTCAATAAAAGTAACGTCCAATGTCTTTGGCCGAGAAATTATTATAAATTTTATTTTATAACAAAAAAAGATATAAAGCGTGAAATTTATACCTTTTTTGTTACAAACTGAAATTTATAATCTTTTTTTTGTTAGGTCTAAGAGATCATCATATCTTTTTTGTTACAAACTGAAATTTATAATTTTTTTTTTGTTACGTCTAAGAGATCATCATATTTTTTTGTTACAGATTGAAATTTATAATTTTTTCTCAACCAAATAATTTGAAAGTTACATTTATTGATAATTTTTAATATTTAAATTACGATTTTAATAAAAATTTCTAAAAGATAAATATTAGTACAAAATAAAATTAGAAAAAGGATATACAAAAGAGATCCTCATTGAGAGAGGCAAAGAGTTGTGACAGTGACAGTGAAAAGGTTTCCATAGAGTTTGCTGGGAAAATATCAGCTGAAGGAAACATTCGCCGTCGGCTCCTCCATACATGCATTTAATGCATTCTATCATTACACATAATACACACACCCACACACGCACTCTCTTCAATCATACTCATCCTTTCTCTCCACCTTCATCGCTCATCCATGGCGGCATCCTTAGATCCCACTGCCAAACCATACCACAAAATCCTTCCTCCTCCTCCTCATTTCTTCGTCTATGTTTTCCCACATCCTCCGCCGTACGATCTGCCACCGGTTCTTCCACCATCTTCACCAATCTTTTCTACTTACAACATTCGCTTCCAACCGTCGATTCGTATAACGTTCCCCCTTTCTCATTCTTCACATCCGCCACCGCTGCCGGAGAAAAAGGTTCATTTCTCACTAACCCCAGTTCCGTCTGGGCCCAGAATCCCCAAATCCGGCTTCTCCGTACGTCGCCGGAGGATTGCTTTCAGGAAATCAGGTAAAAGTTGTAATGAAATGAAGTGGCGACCGAAGGTTGTGGAAAGTAGTAAAGCTGTTGTAAGTGTTGTTGATGAAAAGGAATCACGGAAAACGCGGTGGAAAAATAAACGTGGAGAGTATGAAAACTTTTTGCCATTGGAAGCAAATACCACTTCTGTGATGATCAAGAATATTCCTAATAAATACACGTAAATCATCTCTCTACTCTCTCTCTCTTCTTTCTTTTCTTTCTCTCTCTAGAACATTTAATGAAATGGGGTTTCTGGAAATGGGAATTTCAGTTTAAAAAAGGTTATATCGTTTTTTCAGGAGGAAGTTACTGATCCAGACATTAGACAATCATTGTGAACTTGAGAACAAGAAGCTTAAAAATGGCGGTTTAGTTGGAGACGAAGAAATCATCTCTGCTTATGATTTTCTGTACTTACCTATTGATTTCAAGTAAGTTTATCTTTGTTTCTCAACATTGATTAGGGGGTTATTTAGGGATTATTTCCAATAAGTTCTTTCTGTGTGTTCTTATGGTGTAATTAATCATCTTTTTGCCATGAAATAGTCGTCGATTGAACGCTGGGTTTGCTTTCGTCAACTTCACTAGTCCTGCAGCTGCATTGAGGTTTCGAGTTGCTTTTCATGGGAAACATTGGGACTTCTTTGATAGTCCAAAGATCGCTGAGATTTTCAGAGCCAGAATTCAGGTAATTAGTTTTTTTTATTATCAAGATTTCTTGTTCAATCATTCAATTGAATCTGTGTTGAACACTTTAACTGTTTGGGTGTTTCTAGGGTAAATTGGCTCTGATAAACCACTGCAAAGGTATGGATTTCACCTACGGTTCAAAGGAAGACATGCCGGTTTGGTTTGAACCTGCAAGAGACGGATCGGGTGAAGTTTGTTCTAAAATGTTGACAGTTGGGAAGTCCCTTTCTTTGAAAAAATAAAACCTGGGAATAAGCCAAATTCTCTAGGGTTTTAAGTGAATATCAATTAGGGTTTATGGGTCATCTTCTTTTTCAACTCTCTGTTTGTTGCTTAGATCATGATTTAGGGTTTTAGGGTATGACAGATCCATGTGTTTGTATGTGAAGATGGTGGACTTGAGCACCTGATCCAGGTCGATAATGGCGGGTGGTGGGGTCCACCGTTTTTTGACTAATGTTTGATGACAAAAGATTTGATCTTGAAGTTGGACTGTTGTTTCTTTGACCTTTTGAAGATTGTGTTTTAGGTTTGGTGAAAGATGAGAATGGTGTTTGTTTGGCTTTCTACTGCTTGTGCCTTGTTCTTGTTGCTTGTTTCTGTTTTGGTGCAATTTTAGCTTTGCGTGTTGGAAGTTGACTTTTGTATAGGATTGGAAAGTCTTTGACTTGTTGACTAGAATGGGGTTTGACCATTGGTTATTGGCTAAAAACACAATAAGGATACAAAGGGGTTATGCAACAGGCAAACAAGACAACAAAGAATTAGTTTGATTATGTGTTTATATTTTTAATTATTTTTAAATTTCATTTCAGAATCTGTTTGAAGATATATATTTTGACCACAAATAAGGTCAAAATTGTAGATTTATACAATCAAAACTGCCTAAAGTAGGTAAAAATGGTATAAATTAGGTCTTGAGTAAGGCAAAAGAAACCATCGGTTGAATGTTGAAAGTTGAAACACTAGTAGAATGCGTGCGGGGTCTTGAGGAGCAGCGATACTAGTGGCGTTGAGGGCGGTTTAACATGTCTGTAAAGGGTGGTTTTGGTTGTTTAGCGTAATCGCTGTGTTGGTGGCCTTTTCATATGAAGACGTTCATAAAACGAGGAATGTAGATATGACATTGGTGGTGTGTGCGATAGTGATTAGTGATGGTGTTTTATTGATGACATTATCGTGGTTAGTGATCATGCGATGAATCTATACGACAGTGGTATTTGTAGAGAGAGAAAGTGGAGAGCGTAAGAGTAAACGCGACTTTCAAGATTGAGGGGTGAAAATGATACATAGAGTGGGATAAGGGAGAAAAAGGAGAACAAATTTGGGTCTATCAAATGCATCCAAAAAAAATTAAATGCATATACAAAAATCCAATGTTTTAAAGACCGGTATTTTAGTTGATCCGGTCTCCTTACTGGGTCATGGGTTAACCCGGTTTCTAGTTTTTTTTTTGTTTTTATATATGTATACATGTGTGTATACATATATACAAAATGTAAAAAATAAAAAAAGTAACGCATCAAGCTCACGATAACTTAGTATATAAAATTCACTATCATCCCCAACTTCATCATCGTCATTAACGAGAACATAACCACTTGAGTTTCCTAAGTTTATGTGAAAACAAAAAGTATAACTTTATGTAAAAAACTAATAGTAAACTAAGATTATAATATCAAATTACTTTATGCAAAAACAAATTTTAGGATTAAAATAAAAAAAATTAATAACCGGGTTGAAACTGACTAGTTCGACCGCTAAACTGACCGGGTCACTCAGGGCCGCAAAATGCCAAAAAACCGGTATCGCTAAACCCGCTCTTGTGCCCGGGTCCCGGGTCAACCGGTTCGACCCGGGTTTTAAAACATTGCAAAAATCAGACGCGTTTATTATATTTATCAATTTTTGTATATATTTTTTAACATAATCTAAAGCTTTATTGTTTTTTATGTTATTGTTAATTAAAAAATAAATTTAAATTTAACAATTTCTTGATTTTTGTAACCATTCTCCTTGTATTTCGCGAGAAGAGTATTCTTCATAAAATCTTACTCATAAAACATATTTGTGGCAAACGAAGTTAGTTACCTGATTGTTTCAAAAGAATTGGAATTTAACTAAGAACTGGAATTAAAAAAATAATAATTTTGGAAATAAATGAAATGTCAATTACGTTTTTTGTTCATGGTCCAATCTATATTAGTCAAAGGTGTATCTAGTGCCTATCTATGTTTTATGAAGTTATATAAAATTTGTAGTATTTATTTTTAAGGTTTAGTTTTCCAAAATGTATTAAACTATAAATCAAATACTACTGTATGTATCCACCTTCCAAAAATGTTATTATGTGTATCAAACTTTTAAAAAATATGTGATTGTGTATTAAATTTCATATTGTATGTACTAACCTTATACTTTTTTTAGTTTTTTATGTAATCAAAATTGTTACAATAACAACAAAATAAAACTATAATACACAGAATGACATTTTTGGAAGATGGATACACACATTAACATTTAGGGTATAGTTTGATACATTTTGGAGAAGTAAGATACATATTAATTATTTTATACACATTTCATGTAATAAATAAAGGGAAAATGTAATGTTAACATTACCTAACTTAGGTAATGTTACACTCACAAATCACTTTAATGATGGGTAATTTAGTCATTGTGTATTTACTCATTCAAATAGTTTGTAAGTGTAACATCACTTAAGTTAAGTAATGTTAACATTAGGGATCATTTCCCCATAAATAAAAGGTTTATTTTCTAAAAACATAAAACTAGCATAAACTTGGTTGATTCATATGCAATCAATATATATCAATACATTCATTGTAAAAAGTATTTAAACATGTTATTAAAATAAATTGTTTCATGGAATTACATATGTATAAAATATATAAAGGAAGGAAAATTAACATTCTTAATTTTTCATGAATAAAACATGTTCATATTATAAAGTAATATATTAGTAATCAAATTTAAAAATTGTTTCACTAAGGTCACTCATGAAAAATTTTACAATATGAAATAAAGTGGAGAGTAATCTTAATAAAACAGTGTTCAAATTTGGTTACTATTTTATGAATTTTCTAACTATTTAAATAAGCAATCTTATCTACGAGCTTGTAGTTCTTATTATAATTTTTTATTAATTTTTTTGGCATTATAAAAATTTGTTTATTAAATGATCGTTGTTAATATAAAATCAATTTTAATTGGTGTAAAACATGTTACATATTATAAGTTTATACTTTTGAACATAGTTTGTATAAAATTATAGGGTTTAGTTCATCAAAATGTATCTAAGTTATCATGTTTTGCTATTGTATGTACCGGACTTAAAAAATTTCTATTGTGTGTATCGAACTTTCAATTTGTCTCTATTGTGTGTATTAAACTTTCTATTTTATGTACTAAACTTGTAATTTTTTTACTTTTTTATGTAATCAAAATACATATAATAGCAACAAATTAAAAGTTTAATACACACAATAGAAACTTTTAAAATTCGATACACACAATAGCAAAACGTGACAACTTGAATACATTTTAATGACCTAAACCCAAAATTATATTATAGTAAAGTTTTTTAAAAAATAATTTTGTTAATAGGTTCTTATAAATAAAGTATTTTTATTTTTTGTTTAATGTTATAAAACCATTTTTCACGTACACTGGTTACTACTTTCTAGTTTTGTAAAGTTGAAAACAAACTATCTTCACCACACAAAGACAAAGCCGGTATCAAAGTCTTGGAATATGTTTCTCATGGTCTATGGTTATAGGTTCAAGTCCTGTTATAGACAAAAAATGTAGATTAAAGACTAATTAGTGTGTGAGTGTGTTTTGCTGTTAAAAAAATTATAGGTTATGTTTATTGTTGCTACAACGACTCAGAGAGTGATATAGCGAACGTTGATGCCTCACCGGGGCTATAGTAATCCTGCAAAACACAACACCGTTAGCCTCGTCACGAGGGATGATCCTCGTGACCAAGCTCCGGCGTGAGAATTAGGTCGGTTCTTAGGGACAATATTTGGCTATGGAAAAAGATAAAGTGAGAGTGAGTACCGAATCAATTGCTTCCTTCTGCGTTTCTTCCCTTCTTATTCTTGTTGTGGTCTTGGGGTACATTCTATTATCCACTGGTCCATGTTGTGCTTCTTCTGTTGTGTCAGTGGACAGATGCAGACCTGCTTCATCCTCTGTTGTCGTGATCCTCCTTGGGATGTGGCGCTTGTCTTCTTAGGGAGACTATCATTTGATTGGTCCTCCTGATTCAGATGCAGAGATGAAAGTCAACGTGGTTCTTTGTCCGGTCGTTCTCTTTGTTGGGCTTGGGGGTGTGTCTATTGGGCTTCAATTATTATTTGGGCTTTAACTATTATTTGGGCTTTATCCATATACACTATCAAGTCCCCCAGTCTAGTATGTATTATCTAAGTATGAGATAATGGATGCTAGACTAAAATAAGGTTGTGCATGTGCCTTCTTCTAATTTCGTGGTATATACGGGCCCTTGGGATGTTAGAATGTCTGTTGGGCTTCAGCAAAGATATTGGGCCATGCTAAAAAGAAATCTACGGCCGGCTAGTGTAAAGAAAAAGAAAAGGAAAACAAAAGAGAAAAAACGAAGGGTAAATCGGGGAAAGACGGGATTTCGAGAAAAAAGGAGGTGGTTAGTTGGAGGGCTGCTATTGGTCCGTCATTTAAAATTCAAAATTCGACAAGACGTTGCCTGCAGAGGGAGTTGATATTTATTACTTCATTGAATATAACTTCAGGCACGAAAAGCATCACGTCGAGAGGGTTTTCTAGGCGTCTATCCGGTTGCAAGTAGTCGTCGCCGGTCGGATTTCGAAAGTGTTCCGTCATCTTGTCGTGCTTACTTCCAGGTTTGCAAAATTTCTCCGGTTTCTCCTTTCTTTGCACGTCCATTTCATTGTGTGCGTTTGTCGTCTTGTCTGGAAATGCCCAAGGATAATCTGCAATCGACGCATTCCGTCGTCGATAGGGTTAGTTTGCAGAAGTTTTGTTCAATGTACCGGATAGGAAAAGAATATCAACCAACTTGTCCTAATCGATCAGCCGTTATCCGTGATTTCCCTCCCGGATTTATAGGCGTATATATGAAATGGTTCGATTTTGGTAATTTGAGGTTTCCTTTTTCAAAATTCTTCCTGTCTGTGCTTGAGTATTTCCGAGTGCATATCTCACAGTTATCACCACTTGGGGTGATAAAAATCACGAGTTTCGAAATTCATTGTCGTGCTTTTGGTGGAACACCGACGGTGCCACTGTTCCGAAAATTTTACAAATTAGGGAAAGCTGGTGATTGGTTTACGATGGAGAAAAGGAAAGCTCCTTCTCCTGTGTGCATCACGGAGTCGCCTTCCTGCTTGAAAATATGGAAGGTCATTTTTTCTGGGTAAAAGCTACAGCGGTTCCCCCCGCGATGAGTTGGAGAGAGATGGCAAACACAATAAAAACCTAGGGGTTGTTCATCATGGCAAACACAATAAAAACTTAGCCTATAATTATTCTATAAATCAAATATAAATCAAGAATTAAATTAAATATAACCATTGTTAAAGCTTACAAATAATAAAATCTCAATAATGAAAGAAATCCAAATCTGAATTGTGATATTGAATTCTACCGTCGATTACCACTTCGAGAGAAACTCACTCCTTTCGTCGACTGCCGCTTCCAATATATCCCCTTTTCTTTTTCGTAGCCGCCGTTTATATCTACCTGTATAATAAAAAGGCACTATACCTTCATTGGTTGCCACATGTTTTTAAATAGTAACAAACTATTCTCTTTTTATTTTCCCCCTTTTAGCTTCTTTTACATCTTCATAAGGACCATAACTCACTAACACATTAGGTTATTTCTCTCTCTCTCTCCAATGTTGACATGAAATTTAATGAGAGCATTACCCTATCTATCAATTTTGCCAACTAAAACATTAAATTCTCATGAGATATTAAGTGGTAATTTTATAATCTTGTTTTTATATCATGATATTTATCATGAGATCATGTCATCTTATGAAATATTTATTTTTTTCATGATATTTTAATTATTCAATAATTGGCTTTGCATTAATTTAAGTATCTTGATCTCCAGAACAAATCCTATTTATATGCTTTATTAAATTAAAAACTTTAATATTTATATTTCATTTTTAAAACTGTAATGTAAGTAGTAATTCATTTTTATATTTTAGATGAAAACTATATCACCAACTTTTTATTCAAATTTACTTTACCAAAAGAGAAATATGTTTATTTAGAATTAATTCTTATTAAAATTTATAATTATATAATAATAATTCTGTTTGTTTTAATTTTTATCCCTCGCAATAGCGAGGGCGATTAAATGCTTGTTGTAGTCAATTTGTCCAAACTATTTCTTTTTTTCTTAAATTTGCTAAATTTCATTTATTTTGTTTGTTTTGTTAGAGTAATAGTGTTTGATAGAAATAAAATAACTCAATAAGTTTATAGAAACCTATTGCTGTTTTTGCTATGTTTTTGTTTATTTCTGTAATAGTTTCATTTGTTGACATTATATTTTACGATAGTTTTTTGGACGATATACTCACTACAATTAATTTATTGTTTTGGTCTTATTTATAGATAAACTTATTTAAAATTTGAGTTCCTATAGGTTTACAAACAAAAGAAAAGGCTTATGGTATATCACATGATCAACAATTTATTTGTATATTAACACAAAAGCTAAAAATGATCTGTTGGTATAGACTCATAGTCGTCCAAGTGTTGCATATAACCTTTCCAGTTTGTTTATCACACGCATTAGTAGTTAATGTTTAAAGAGAATACTGGATTAGTAATTTTATAAAATTAATGTCAAACCTTTACGGTTGTTTTTACCGAATTACACATCTATGCTAAAGAAAATCACATAAAACGTCTCGGGCTATGCGTAACACAGGCTAAAGGCTTACCTAGTTATTCACAAAACCCTTATTTTTTTCCTCCTTTTGCTTTCTTACGCTGGCCATCAAATCCCAATAGAAATTACATGTTATGTTATCTTCATGTTGGGCTTATCGGCCCATGTCCACAAAAAATTCCAAAGCTTGTTTTCTTTTTGAACTTATTTTTTGATTTCTGTTTCTCGGCCCATTTACAGAAGAATTACGGCTCATTTGAATAGAACAAACATAATATTATGGTGGTCCATTTTTTCTAGTTTTCGTAGCTTTTTGAATCATCTCGTTTCGAGTTCGTATGAATGAGATACGATTAAAACATTAAAGAGGTGTCAAAGTTGCCAGTTTTTTCTCTTTCTCTCCTTTCTTCATCATTTCCCATCAAATTCTCTATTTCTTCTCCCAAGAGCCCTAAAACACATATTACAATAAATTAAGCAAATAATCAACCTATTCAATCATAAAAACACAATCAAAGAATGAGATATCGGGTATAAATAATATGTATAATTTAGACGATATCAGTCATCAAGAAAAAAATCAAGTTATTAAAGATTTGGATACTAATGGAAGCAGAGTGGCCATTATAACCGATATGTCGACTTCAAGTAATCGGAAGAAAGGGTTTATGGCTATCACAACTCATTTCATTGATACAAAATTATCAACCATCACTCTTGATAATTGCATGACCTATTGGTAACTTAAAAGATAAATTCCAAGTAAGTAAGTTGATTCATCATGGAACTCATGTTCATATGCCTTGTTATGCACATATTTTAAATCTTAGATGTAATTAAGGTTTCCATTTCTCTCCTTCCTTTGTATTTTCATTTCTCTTCAAATTGTGGAGAAATTGAGAGAAATGACAGCCAATGTCTACTTATCATTGTTGATGTCCAGTTGCGATGTGTTTCCGGCATTCTAATCATCATCGTCAACGTCCGGCAAGGCGGCCAACGCCGCAACCGCCATCCGACGACTTGAGCCACCATTTTTCTGTTTCATTTCTTTCCTGATACCAAACAAGGAAATTAATTCTAATTCTTCACACATTTCTATTTCTCCTCATTTCCATTTCTCCCATGTTTCCATTTCCATTTCTCTCAATTTCTTTTCTCTCTACCAAACACCTTCTAAGGTACTAGGTTTGGATTGTCAACCCGCTTTGATGTACAAAGATGTTTTTACATGGTTAAAACAACGTGAGTCACTCTACAAGACCTTGCCAAGTGCATTAAAGTGAGAAAATTCTCAAGTAATTTGTGGGAAGATGGAGTTATTCTATAAAGTTACTTCAATATTTGTTCTTTCCCAAAATTTGTGAGATGAGGTTATCATTATCCAAGTGGCTTATATCTTCTAACAAACTCATAAGTGATATGGCATTTAAAATGATTAATAAATTTGATGATTACTTCATGAGTTGACGGATGTTGCTACAATCTTTGACCCAAAAAACAAGTTGGAAATTGTTGTGTTTTATTTTAATCTTATATATCCTCATGATAGTAAGAGTCGAATCGAAAAGGTTGAAAGCCTTTGTAAAGACATGGTAAGTGAATAGCAAGAAAAGAACTTACAAAGTGAATATGGGACCGGAGATAATATGGGGTCAAGTCTTAAAAATTCAATGATTGGCGATGCAAGATTTGTCTGCTTGGGAAAGACATTTTGTCACAAAGTAGTAGTAGTACACAGTCTATTGTGAAAAAAATTTAATCACTATTTGGATGAAGGAATTGAACACCAATCTCAAGAATTTGATATTTGTTATGGTATAAGTTAAGAGCGGCGAGTAGGGGTGTTCAAAACCGGATATCCGAAATTTTCAGATAATTGGTTTCTGAATCCGAAATTTCGGATTTGGATATCGGATATCCGAAATATCTGAAAATTTTAAGAACTTGTATTTTTATATAATTTTTTTAAAATATAAAGTAAATAACCATATTTTATACTTTAATCACCAAAAAGTAGCTAACATATGCTTCAAAATGAAAAATACTTGTATATAAAACTATATATGTTAAAAAAATCAAATAAATAAGAAATATAAAAATATAAAAACAACAAATAAATTACGGATATCGGATATCCGAATATCCGAAACATTAGAAAATCATTATCCGAATCCGAATCAGAAAATTCGGATATCCGAATTTTCGGATAATTTCGGATCGGATTTTCGGATTTTAAAATCGGATACTCGGATTTGGATTATTTTGAACACCCCTAGCGGCGAGGTATCCTGTTTTGCAAGTAACTGCTAGAGATATATTAAATATTCATATCTCTACGGTTGCATGAGAATCTGCATTCATTGCTAGCGGAATATTGATTAGTCTGCATCAAAGCAGACTTCATCCATATACAATAGAAGCATTAATGTGTGCGCAAAGTTGGTTGTGGAAAATCATTAATAAGGTAACTTTATATATTAAAAAGTATTGAATCGAGATTAACTTGTTTAATAAAGCAATATGATTTTATTTGTTTAACATTATTACTCTTTGTTGAAGATGAAGATGCAATTTACTTCGTATAACACTATAACAATGCAACTATTTGTGATCAATATGATACTGATGTTAAAGGTAATCATACCACTATTTTTTGTTATTAGTATTTCCTATAGAATTTGATTCATATGTCAATTATACACACAAAGGATATGTCAAATGTTCGATGTTCTTATTGGATGTTTGATAATAGCATAATGATGGTTCTTGGTTTGTTATTGAGGATTTGAATAATTAAAGTAAAGAAGATCGAAGAATTCAAGTGAAGAAGATAAACTTTGTTGATATTTTATTTTGATTGATAAACTTTGTTAAGTTGAATTGTTTTAACTTCTTATGATGTATTTGGCTAACATAGTCTGTTGATAAGATGGTATGTTGGTTTTTATTAATGGGCTCAACTTTATGGTTGATAACTTGTCGTGATAATTTGTTAACTTAGTTTTATTGAAATTTCTAGCTTTAAGCATTTACAAATCAATAAATATATTTCTCTTTTATTCTAGCAAAAAATGCAATTTCACATAAAGTGAAATATCCTAGATTTCTCGCCCGATTTCCCATGACGATGGGGATGTAATCAAATTCCCTGACGGGGATGGGGAGTGGGGATAAGGCACGGGATGAGAAGTGGGGATAAGGCACGGGATGAGAAGTGCGATCCCCGATACCCCTGACCCTCTTTCCATCCCTATATACAAGAGCTCTGTTAATAGGAATGGCAATGGGGCGGGGATTGGTCCTCCCTCCCCGTCCCCGTTTAAGAAATCCATCCCCGTCCCCGCTTAAAAAACCGCGGGGATTTAAACGGGGATCTCCGTCGCGTATTCGAGGAAAACCGCGGGGAAACGGGTATCCCCGTTTATGTAAACGGTTTTTTAAACGGGTAATTTTCCCCGCGGGGATTTAGACGGTGATTTTTCACCGTCATCATTTACCTTTTGTCACGAGCTTGAAAAACGATTATATTAAAGTTCTACATCATTATCAAATACAAACGTGTCCGAAACGAACTTAAAGTCCTAATACACCCAAACGGGAAAATTGTCAAACCAAACAATCCAAATAAAACTAAAACAGATGATAGTAGATGTTTCAACATATTTTAAATATTAAGTAATTCTTCCAACTCGTGTGATCCCCGTTCACGACACCGTTCACCAATAATACCATCATCATAGTCAAACATTTGTAAAAGACTATACATACATATATATATAATAAAAGACTATATATGGATATATATATAATATTATATAATATAAATTATATACGGATCGAGTTTCGGGGCCGGGGTTTGGTTATACGGGGCGGGTATAACTAAACTCGTCCCCGTCCCCGTTTAAGAAATCAGGTTTTCCCATCCCCGTCCCGTCCCCATTTATCATCCCCGAATCCGCCCTGTTTATTTCGGGTTTTGGTTTTCCCCATCGGATTCGGTTGTTGGAGTTTTTTTATTCATGTATGTTGTTGGATACAATCGTTCACTTCTAAGAAGAAACCAACCTCATATAAATGTTGAATTATATAACCAACTATGTTCAATCAAATACCTTTTCAAGTACATAAATAAGGATCATAGAATAACGGTTGATTTCACTTGCTCAGCTGCAATATCTTCAAATTCAAAAACAAATAAGAAATCACAAAATGATAAAGTGAATATTATATTGGTTGTCGTTATATTTTTCAATCGAAGCTTCTTAGAAACTATTTGGATTCGGAATCCATTACCAAACACTTAATATTGAGCGGGTTATCTTTTTATCTTGAAGATAATCGTCCGATTGTTTTTTTACCTTAAAGATAACTTTGATGAGATTTTATCAAAGCCTTCAGTTGACACTTTTCAATTTTTACTGTAATACTCTGTTTCCGTATTATAAATAAAAAGAATATTTATTGAGAAAATGATGAATTGTGTAGGATTGTGAATTTAATTGTGGAATAGGTTAGATATTTCATGGGCTTGATTGATGAATTGATAAGGGGCTAAGCATCAATTGGGCTTGTTAAGTCAAAAGTGGGCTCAAGGCCTTTTAGAGAATATATATATATATATATATATATATATATATATATATATATATAACAATAGGGCACAACCCCTAAAATCTTGTTACTGTTACATTGAGAGAAAGAAAACAGTGTGTGTTGTGTGTGTGCTAAAACCCACGAGAGAACAAGGAGAAAAGGAGTCAAGAATCATCTGAAAACTCAAGGAATTGGCAAAAGAATCATCAGGTAATGTTTCCTATCTCATTTTGGTATTATAGATACCAATTTTACCTTGTTTGAATGATTGTAGAGCTAGATTGGATCTGGGTTTATGGGGGTTTTGGGTTTATGAAGAACAAGAGAAAATAATGGAGTTATGAGCTTTGATACTTAATGAGATGTGTTTAAATCTTGAAGGAAGTGCCTAAATGAGTGGAGAAATGTTTTGAAACAAAAATAAAGTGATTTGGTTAAGTTTTGAGAGAGTTTGATTTTGGTTATGGAGGCTGAGTTTTTAAGAAAAACGTACTGACAGGGAAGATGAAGGTCCATGCGACTTTCAGAAGGTCTCATGCGACCTTCAGGTAGTCCCATGCGACTTTCATGTTAACTGTCATGCGACATTTGCATGTCAAAGTTACCTCCATGCGACTTTCGGATTTCATAAGTGTATTCATGCGACTGTCGGATTTCATAAGTGTAGTCATGCGACTTTCGGATTTCATAAGTGTATACATGCGACTGTCGGATTTCATAAGTGTAGTCATGCGACTTTCGGATTTCATAAGTGTATACCATGCGACTTTGTATAGGCCCATGCAACTTTCGCATGGGGCATGTTAGCAAGTCCATGCGACTTTCAGCTAGGAAATGGTGTCATGCGACTTTCGGTGTTAGGTCCGGCCTAGGGTGGTCCGACTTAGGGTTTGTAGTATACCCAAAGATAATCAGTGGAGATATCTGTATTGTAGGTCCTTGCGACTGGAATTGTTAACTTCAGCTTGTGAAATCTGTTGCGTTTGTCTGTGCTGCAGATCAGGTGAGTTACCCTAACTTATACATGATATTAGTGTGAAATGTGTATGTTATATCTTATGTGATGATTTAACCGATGTGTTATATGTGAAGTGAAGGGTTACGTTATATTGTGGTGAAAACCTAATTCGGGCACAGTCAGACATAGTGTGAAATCCTTGGTACGGCTTGGATAGTCAACTGTGACCCAAAGTGTGAAATCGCCGTCAGTGCACTGCGTCGGTAGTATGTGAATTAATATGTGATCATGGATTGTGTTATGATGTGACATGTACATGCCTAGTGTGGTGTGTAAGTTAGAGTGCTCGCTAAGCTTTATGCTTACTGTTGTTGAACTTATTCTTTTCAGGAACGGATCGGGGGAAGGCTCCAGCAGCTTGAAGACGGCTCATCGTTTATCTAACCGTTTCCGCTGTTTTAATTACGTAAACATTTTGCTAGAACAACGTCTGTAATATTACTTAAATACATTTAACTACGGGTAGTCCCGGGTGTGGGGCCTCGTAAGGTTTTGTTGAATCGTTACCATTGAATGCATTTTTACACTTACTTATATAAAAAAAAATTTGGGACGTTACAACTTGGTATTAGAGCCTTGGTTTAAGGGATTCGAGCATGCAAGAGGTGTGTTTGGACTTAAACCTTGGTTCTAAAACATTATAAATAACGAAATTCATTTTTAAAACCAAATGATGAGTTGTCAGCTGGAGCTTGGTCCTGGTGAGCACAAAGTGAAGCATAGTATATGTATAGTTGGTGAAATATGTTGTGCAGTTGAATCCATGATGTATGCTAGAGTAGTTCCTAACTGTATCCATGTTTAGACATATCATGAATACTGTACACCGTGTATAATGGTAACCATATAGGCTTAGAACGGATGATTTGGCCTTATTTCATGTTCTCGTTTGATGTTGGGGTAGGGTAGGATCAGACGCTCAAAGACTTGTATGACTTAGCATTATACATGGATGTATTCGTGATATGGATTGACTAGGATATGATGACTGGTATGTAGAACCTTATATGTTTACATGATTTATGATGATATGAAAATGCAATGTGTATGTGGAATGTTATGTGATGCATGACCCAAGCCTGTGAATCGGGATTTCAGATGGTGACGATAAGACTTGGTATGTGTGATGTGTTTAGAATAATATAAGGGCCCATATTATTGTGAGCACATGATACATGTCAAGACTTGCCGACATCATAGGGACTCTTGTGAATCAAGTGAGGGGTACTTGTAGGACTGTAGTATGCTTGTAGTATAGGAGTGCCTTAGTGTGTAGGGCTACTTCAGATGAGGTGAACGGCATGCTAGAAACTTTATGTGATGTGGACATAGACTGCGGTGTGAGTAGGATAGTATGATAAAGCCACCTGCTTAAAAGTGCGTTATCTATACTTTCAGAATGGTGAACATAAGGAGGAACCGCAATCTCATTGCTACTGCTGGAACTGGAACCAGCTATGGGCCCGAGGGCTTAGAAACCAGTGTCACTGGTGAGACAGACCCCCGCCAATAGCCTATACTGAACGAGGGGTATGAGGATGGTAACCCGAGGATAGTGACTCCAGAAAACGTGATTCCGGTTACTGATGAGGAAGAGACAGATAGAGAGGCTCTTTTAGCCGCCAAGGTGACGGCCGATGTGATGAAAGAGCTAAGGGAAATGTTTCCCAAGATTGTCACTGAGATCAAGGAGGATATGGGTAAAATGATGGATTAGAAACTAAGCGTCCTATGGGCAGCTAGAGAGACTGCTACACCAGTCGTCACCCCAACAGCGAACCAGGCACAACAAGGTGGCAGCTACAAAGACTTCTCGGCATGTCAGCCACCTATCTTCGAGGGGGATATGGACCCCATTAAGAGCACTCAATGGATCTACGAAGTGGAAGGAGCCTTTCACACCAGTCGTTGCACGGATGGGAGCAAGGTGTGGTTTGCGTCAAACCTTCTTAGAGGAGCAGCAAAGACGTGGTGGAACCTTTTGAGACAAAGGAAGGGAGAGCTGATTTCTGCCATGACATGGGGGGAGTTCAAGGAATTCTTTAACGACCAGTTCGCTCCTAAAGTGGAAAGAGAGATATTGATGAATGAGTTTTTGAAGCTTGAGCAAACCAATCAAATGGTGAATGAGATCACCGCCATCTTCAAGGATAAGGTTTTATTCTGCCCTGCCTACGTGGCAGATGAGAGTCTACAGATGCACCGTTATTCTCAAATACCGAAGGAAGATATCCGTGAGTTCGTGACGACGGGTAGGTGCATGAGTTTGGAGGAAATGATTGAGGTGGCTAGGAAGAGAGAGATGGATCTGGAACTGCGAGCTAAGAAGCGAACTGCCGGGCAAGTTGCAGTGGGTACTATGCAAGGGAGAGTATCGGAGAAGAGGTTTAAGACTGGGGGTTCCCGACCCGTGGGAAAAAGGGATCATGTGAAGTGCCCCAAGTGTGGAAGAGGGCATGCTGGTGAGTGCCGTCTGGGGCAGATGAACTGTTACAAGTGTGGAAGACTATAACACCGCTTCTGAATCCAGTTACTTTAATGACAAATCAGGTTTTAGCAGCGGGAATTTTTCTTTTTAAAACAACAACTGTTATTTACATTAATAACTTCTCAAAACAACGTTGGTGTTACCAAGTACAGGAACCGACCATAGCATTACATTACATTACAACATACAATTACAAGTGTTCCACCCACTAGGGACAACGTATTTCCGAAAAGCAACCTGCCTCGCAGGACATCTAGTCTTTACCTAAAAAGGGAAATCATAACATCATTGGCTACACTAGCTAGTGAGTACATACAATCATAAGTATCAATACAGTAAATCATGCATCATATCATAAACAATCATAGCTAGCTTAGCGCATATCGGTGTGCTGACAAGATCAGTAAGAGTCGTGTCTTGCAGGGTAATCAATCCCGCTCAACAACTCAAACCAGGGAATCAGACACGACCAACCGCGCTGGTGGGGGAGCATAAAGCAGTCCACCAAGCATCGTTCACAGAGTCAAAGACTCCACAGGTAATCCAGCTACAACCGGCTGATCACCACTCACGTTAAGGCATGGTGGTTCTGCAGAACCTATGATTCAGGATGCCTCCTAAATCACCGTGAAATCCCGAGAGATCTAGTTACAACCGACTGACCTTAACCATGCGTCAGATAGTCTGCAGACAGTGCACATACACATATACGTACATTTGATCCCACAGGGATCCATCATCTTACATATAGCATCATACAGTTATTCATACGTACATATCATCATATATTAACTAAGTGGTTCCAATCTGGACCCACTGGCATGCACCTGACATATATTCTAACATCATGCAAGTCATACACTTACCTCCTCGAGCGTACCTGCAAAAGCCAGTTAAGTAAACGCATAACATTCACATAATCATTTAGCATGCAACCCTTACTCCACCGAGTCTCATGAAAGCAGACACTCACCTGACTAGCTTACAGTGTTCGTTCACTTAATGCTGGTTCAGCTGACACGTTCACCTAAAACATCGGCAATCGCGTTAAGCGTTTGCACGCATTAAGTTCTATTACTAGTTCACTTACAAGACCTTCCTAATAGTCATGAATCATTCATTAAACTTGTCTTTGACACTACATAACCTATTGAACAAGATCATGTAAACAAAACACATTCTTGCTGAAAAGGCCCCGTCACGCCACGACCACCTTAAGCGTCACGCCGCGACGCGTGCAAGTCGGACCAAATGTCGCATAGTTCATGCGAAAGTCGGACCAAGGGTTCACATGAACTATCCGACTGTCGGATCACTTGGTCGGATGGGTCATCCGACTGTCGGACCTAAAAGTCGGATGGCTGGTTCGAAGGTCGGACCAAAAAGTCGCATAAGGCATTTTTTGACGGGGTCGCGCCGCGATCATGAATTTTCCAGATTTATCATCTTCTTCATTGACATGCATGCGACTTTTAGTCAACGTACTAAAAAACCCAGATTTTTAAACATGTTATTTTCACTTTTAAAACACTTCTAAACTTCATGTACCACCCATATGAACCTCTTAAACACATCAAAACCTTTTAAAAACATCAAAACATGAGAAACCCACTTATAAAGTAAGCTTCATGTTCTTCAATGGTGTTTTCAACTTCAACACAACTTCCAGCCTCTAAACACCCATGCTTCTAGCATAATACATGTATATTTTATACTACAAACACCATACTAACCTTGCTTTAAGTCTAGAACTTCAAATCTCCAAATTTCAAGAAACCTTCTTCAAGAATCTTACGAGAGCAGAAAGAAATATGTGTTTGTGTGTGTTTTGAGAAGATTTGCAATATTTGACTTTGTGAGTCAATCTACAATACACAACACATACATATAGATCTTATCCAGAGGCAAACCGCCTCTGGACAAATTTCTATATTTTCTTTTTCTTTTCTTTCTTTATTCTTTTCTTTACTTAACTAGTATATACATATATATTTAATATACATAAATACACACATATATAAACACACATAATACAAACATTAATTCATTTAATTACACAAATACTTACAAATACATACAATAATTATTCGTCTATTATACTAATCACGTACTCTCACGTACAATTACAACTAGGCCCAAGTTAAGGATGTTACAAAGACCGGATCACATGAGCAAGGACTGCCGGTCCAGCATGAGCGTGTGTTTCAGATGCAACCAACCAGGGCATTGTATGGCAGAATTCCCGGGAGCCGCCGCGGGAGGTGGGAGGCCTGCTCAACAACCACCTCTGATGATCACGAATGGAGAGAAGGGGCTAGTGCCGAGGGCTCTGTTGGGTTTGTTCGGTTTTTCAAAATATATTTTAGCAACGGAAGCATAAACAATTTTAAACTTTTTAAAACTCCCCACCAATGATCCATATGCAAGCCTTAAGAAACAAACCAACCATAGGGTGTTTAGAACTTCAACCTTTGTAGCGTAAGTAAACCGTTGGTGAAGTGGTTGATCTATGAGAAGCCAAGAGAAGACTTCCTCCAAGGTATCCACAAATCAATGAGTCCAACACCTCCAAGATGCTAGTCTCTCTAACCCTTGATATTCAAGAATGCAAGCAACAACCTTTGTTCTTCTTCTTGAACTAGATGTATGTATTTTGAGTATGTGTTTATGTATCACCTTTGCTAACTTGAAGAACACCAATACTAGAGAGTAAGGATGTTTTTCAAGTATAAAACACTTAGAACAATTCTAAGAACACAAAGAAAGGTGATAGCATGCAAGTATGTTACAGAAGGGACCATGCATGTAATTATAAAAGTCAAGAAGCAAAGCAAGAGAGGGAGGACCCCCTCCCTTGCATTATGGACGAAAATTAGAGGGGGGAGGGTCCCCTCTTGCCTCTTGCTTCCTTACTTGTCCCATACATGCATGTCTTGGTTAAGTCTTATGCAAGAATACACCATATGGCCCATTTCTTGCTCATTGTGAGAATTTCTAGCTATTAATCTTTTAAATATATAAAAGATATACTAGATATGTCATACTATGTATAAAATACATCTACATGTATTTTATATACATACTTGATTGTTACTAGTAACTCTTTACTTGTAACAAGGATATACATACATTTATATAATTGTTACTAGTAACAATTTACTTGTAACAAATATATTTATATATATATATATATTCATACATATATATAAAATCATATGTTTATATTTATGTATTTGATATGCATTACCTTATATCAATATATAAGAGTGATATTATTATTTCACATAAATAATAATATGCAACAATGCATATATACTTATATATATATATATAATGAGTTGGAAACATATTTAAATCATATTCAAATATGTAATTATTGTCCATTGATTGTAAATGTGTGACCCTATGGGTTTATTTATTATCAGTAATATCGTATTAATTTGTGTCTTGTGCACATAGAACCAACAATCTCCCACTTGCACAAGTTACAACTTAAGCCGATATAGACAATGGTAAGAACGTCTAGCAACATCCCATTTCCCCTAATAATAAATAAAGTGTGTTTATCAACACTTTCACCAACGAAATTAACTCACTAGCTACAAATCGTTGTTATAGGTAAGTCATCAATTATCTCTTTGTTTTAACATCTCGTTGAACATGAGACATGGATCGTCATCAATTCTCATATAATGTTCAACTTGTTTTAGGGCCCAGAGATATTATACTCCCAATTAAATGAGAGAAACAAATTCCATCTTGACCACATACATCTCTTATAAGACTCATATCATACCTAATAATGGCCTTTATAACTACCCGGTTAAAGATAGCGTTTAACCACATTAAAGCATGATACTCCTCATACTCGAGTCCCAATATGTGTCTCAGGTCTAAGGATACAAAGATACCACCTTTTTCTCAAGATTTACTTATGACACTGATCCATGAAGCGATCTTAAGAGCGGGTCATGTCCAATGTTCGTTCCCTAACAAACATTAGTGAATTTGGCTGCAAACCCTTTTGCCTACTTTCATCACGAATGAAAGTCAACCAACCGATTCACATTAGTCTTAATTCATAACTATTCCCATAGTTATAACCGACTATGGACGTTTTTAGAATAAAGAATTATTCATGGTTTTAAACATGCTAATAAAGAACACAATAAATATTAATGAAGTGATCATATCCCATATATCATTCATATAAAATAGATATTGTCATAATGTTCCAAAATATCCAAATACTAAATTACAATTCAAATCTAATCCCTTGCAAAGCAAAGACCTATTGCCCTAGTATGAGACTCATGCTTAGTCGAGGCAAGAGGTTTCGTAAAAGGATCTGCAAGATTCTGATCTGTATGAACTTTGCGAATACACACATCTCCTCTATCCACTATATCCCGTATGTAGTGGAAACGCCCGAGGATGTGTTTGGTGTTGTGATGTGATCTAGGTTCTTTTGCCTGGGCAATAGCACCTTCATTATCACAAAATATCTCTATGGGGTCTTGAATTCTTGTTACTACCCCAACGTCAGCAATGAACTTCTTCATCCATACAGCTTCTTGTCCAGCCTCAGAAGCATCAATGTATTCAGATTCTGTAGTGGATTGTGCAACTACACTTTGCTTAGAAATTTTCCAAGCAACCGCACCTCTATTCATAACGAAGACATAGCCCGATTGTGATCGAGAATCATCTCGATCCGTTTGGAAACTAGCATCTATGTAACACTTTACACAAAGATCTTCTTCCAAACCCCCATAGATCAAGAACATGTCTTTGGTTCTTCTCAAGTATTTTAAAATGTTCTTGACTGCCATCCAATGGCTATCTCCTGGGTTTTGTTGGTATCTGCTCGTCATGCTCAAAGCATACGAGACATCTGGCCTAGTGCATAGCATGGCATACATGATGGATCCAATTGCAGAAGCATATGGGATCTCACTCATTCTATCTAGCTCTTCTCTTGTGCTAGGGCTTTGAGCTTTACTCAAAACCGTGCCTTGTGCCATTGGCAAAAATCCTCTCTTAGAATTCTCCATCTTGAATCGTTTCAAGATCTTGTCAATATATGCACTTTGACTTAGGCCAATAAGACGCCTAGATCTATCCCTATAGATCTTTATTCCAAGAATGTAGGCGGCTTCTCCCAAGTCTTTCATTGAGAAACACTTCGCAAGCCAAGACTTGATGTCTTGCAAGGTCGGGATGTCGTTTCCAATGAGTAGTATGTCATCAACATACAAGACAAGGAATGCTACTGCGCTCCCACTAGTTTTCTTGTAAACACACGGTTCATCTTCTGATTTGATAAAACCAAACTCTTTGATTTTCTCATCAAATCGAAGATTCCAACTTCGAGATGCTTGCTTTAGTCCATAGATGGATCTTTTAAGCTTGCATACCTTGTTAGGATACTTAGGATCTACAAAACCTTCGGGTTGAACCATATAGACATCTTCACTTAAGTGTCCATTTAGAAAAGCCGTTTTGACATCCATTTGCCATATCTCATAGTCATAATATGCAGCTATGGCAATAAGTATTCTAATAGATTTAGTCATGGCTACCGGAGAGAAAGTTTCATCATAGTCAATACCATGAGTCTGATTGAAACCTTTTGCCACTAGCCTTTCCTTAAATGTGTGTACATTTCCATCCATGTCTGTCTTCTTCTTGAAGACCCACTTTCTCCCTACAGTCTTACTATTGGGAGGAAGATCAACCAAGTCCCATACTTGATTTTCATACATGGACTGCATCTCAGTGTTCATGGCATCAAGCCATTTATCGGATTCCGGATCCGATATAGCATCTTGGTAGTTAGTAGGCTCAGAAGAGTCTACCAAGAAAATCTCATCATTGGACACGAGAAATCTGTATCTCTCAGGTTCTTGACGAGGTCTACCAGATCTACGAACACTTTGTGTTTCAGTAGGTTCTTGAACAACCAATTGTTCAGGTTCAACAACCGTTTGTTGAGTGCTAGTGCCAACCTGACTTGTATTTTGTGGTTCTTGAATTTCTTCAAGGTCTACATTGCTCCCACTTGCCTCTTTCGAAAGAAACTCCTTTTCTAAGAAAGTGGCATGCCTAGAAACAAAAACTTTGTTCTCAGCTGGGTTGTAGAAATAATATCCTAATGAATCTTTAGGATATCCCACAAAATTACATTTGATAGATCTAGGATCGAGTTTGCTTGAAGCTTCTTGTCGTACATGAGCCTCACAACCCCAGACTTTCAAGTAAGACAAGTTTGGAACCTTTCCATACCACATCTCATATGGTGTCTTATCTACCTTCTTGGTTGGAACCATATTCAATATGCGCGTAGCAGTTAATAAAGCATAACTCCAAAAGGACGAGGGTAGAGTACTTCGGCTCATCATAGACCGAACCATATCTAGTAGAGTTTGGTTCCTCCTTTCAGATACACCATTATGTTGTGGTGTTCTAGGAGGAGTAAGTTGTGAGATAATCCCACAATTACTAAGATGATCCATAAACTCTTGGCTTAAGTACTCGCCACCTCGATCGGAACGAAGGGCCTTGATTGTTTTGTTGAGTTGATTTTGTACTTCGTTTTGAAACAACTTGAACATTTCAAATGTTTCATGTTTATGTTTCATCAAATAAACATAACCAAATCTACTATAATCATCGGTGAATGTAACGAAGTATCTATCACCATCCCTAGACATTGATCTAACAGGACCACATACATCCGTATGTATGATTCCTAATAGATCTTTGGCTCTTTCACTTGAACCGGAGAAAGGAGCCTTAGTCATCTTCCCATATAAACATGATTCGCAAACTTCAAATGAGCAAGAATCGTTTGATTTTAAAATTCCATCCTTTTGAAGTTTTGCAATGCGTTTCTTGTTTATATGACCAAGTCGACAATGCCATAGGTATGTTTGACTTAAGTCATGCTTAGGTCGTTTGGTGCTAGTGGTATATATAGAATTATCATCAAGAGATCTTTTAAGATTAACTTCATATATTCCATTAAGAGGGTGAGCCTCAAAATACAAAATGTCGTTTTTGAAGGCACGAATGCCATCATCAACGAAACCAAAAGTGAATCCAGATTCTCTTAACCGAGCTACTGAAATAATATTCCTAGTTAAACTAGGTACATAACAACAATTGTTTAATATTAAGTACAGGCCATTTGGTAATAATAATTCAAAAGTTCCAAGGGCTTCAACAGCAACATTTGCTCCATTGCCCACGTGGAGATCCAAATCGCTTGGCTTCAGCAGCTTACTTTTTCTCAACCCCTGCACATTGTTACAAATCTGAGTTCCACAACCGGTATCAAATACCCAGGAATTTATAGAAAAAGTATACATTTCAATCATATATATACCTGAAGTGCTGGCCTCGCAGCCTTCTTCTTTTTCAACTCTGCGAGGTAGGTTGGACAATTGCGCCTCCAATGTCCTACCACCCTGCATTCAAAGCACGGGTCATTCGTGGAAACCTTTCCCACTGTCTTGGGTGTAGGAGCCTTGACAACTTGCTTGCCTTTGTCCTTTCCCTTTGCCTTTGCTTTTCCTTTCCCTTTTGAGTTGTTTTTTTTCTTTTTGATTTTCCCTTCTTGAATCATCAAGACGTGAGGTGTTTTGCTTGGAATCTTACTCTCAGCAGTTTTAAGCATCCCATGCAACTCTGAGACAGATTTCTCCCAATTGTTCATGTTATAATTCATGACAAATTGATCATAGGCTTTGGTCAACGAGTTAAGGATCATATCCTGTGCAAACTCGTTGGTTATGTGAGATCCAAGCCTAGCAAGTTGGTCAATGTACTCCTTTCATCTTTAGCACATAGTCGCTAACGGATTGACCTTCCTCCATCTTGCATGCATGGAAGGCTCGAGTGACCTCAAAGCGTTCTTGCTTCGCTTGCTTTTGGAACATTTCCTTAAGCTGGCGAAGCATCTCATATGCTCCATGCTCCTCAAGGTTCTTTTGAAGATCCGGAGACATGGTAGCAAGCATGAGGCATGCAACTTCGACTGAGTCCCAAGCATCCCTAACGGCTTTGGCCGCAGTCAATGGAGGTTCCTCAGGGACGGGATCCTCAAGTACGTACAATTTCTTTTCGTGCTTAAGAACGATTCTCAAGTTACGATACCAGTCTAAGAAATTTGTACCATTGAGTTTTTCTTTCTCTAAGATTGAACGAAGAGATAAGTTGTTAACGGGCGTAGTTGAGTTAGGGGCCATCTACAAAATTAACAAAGTTGAATTTAGTATTTTCGATATTTAATCCTTTAATAATTAATACCCTTTAGAATTATAAAAATTCTTTAATTTTTAAAGGCTAGGATCCAAGTTGAACTTAACCTTGAATGTTTGGCTAATGCTCTCTCCATCAAGTTAAACCAACAAAGTAGGTAACGTTTACCAATTACATCTCGTATGTAATTCCTAGATCATTATGGGATCCTAGACAACGATTGTCAATTTTGGCATGTTTGATCCCATCTATGCCTCGGGCTTCCTTACGTTTGGCTAATGCTCTCTCCGTAATAAGATTCCGATTAAGTCGTCCTATTTCAAGACGGTGAATTTCCGGCCCAAGACGTTCATGGAATTCGCGGAAAAACACCTCGGTTGTTAAAACACAATCCACGTGTTTGGCTAATGCTCTCTCCACGTGAGTGTTGTTGCAACAAGCGAGTGTCTTAAAATGGGATGGCATAGACTTACGTTTTGAAAAAGGGCTTTTACCGTTTTGTATATTTATTAAATAAAACAAAACGAGTCGTGTGACTAGTATTGCATGCGTACAATAATAAGTCCATGTTTTGATAAAATCATATTTTTTATATATATTGGTCTTGAGTATTCTTAAAATCCATATTTTACGAACTCTCAACGCGTTCAATTTTAAACTAGTATTAATATCTTATATTAACGTGTGTAGTTTCGAGCGCGCGAATACGACCAATTTTAGCTTGTAATAAAACCATTTTATTATTAAGCTTGAATGGAGTTTGGTTGAGTTTTAAAATCTCTATTTTATAAAACTCATATATATATATATATATATATATATATATTTTGACGTAATGAATTTTAATCTTTACAAAACTCTTTTTATATAAAATTCATTTTACATCTTATGTTATGTCAACTTAAAATACCAAACTCCCATTGTGTGATTTATATTATGTCAAAAATATTATCTAGCATGCAAAAATCCTATTTTCAACCATGCATAATAATATAAACATAAAGACACACAAATAACATGTATAAGTGCATAACCAAGCCATTTATCCTAAGTGGTATTTTTGTGAGCCATACAAAAATACCAAGTCATAACTAAGGACCAAATATTCCTCTTGTGATGAATTTGAAGCTCCCACTTGGCAAAACAACTCCTTGTAGTGCAAATGATTCCAAGCCTTCATGGTTGACTCCACCACACTTGAAAACTCCAACTTGGTCGTTTCTTCATCTTGTTACATTTTTATAAAAGTAAACTAGTCTAAACTATTCTACTACTTACAAAATACAACAAGATGAAACAAAACTAAAATTATTATTACATACCAAATGAAAGAATAATTTTACAACCAAATCGAATTTCCAACACATCACAAAAGGTCTATAGCTTGTTATGCACAACATACACTCAAACAAACATATATATCAACACTTAATATTTAGGCAACTTTTACAACCAAATATGCATGTGGTTTGGTTGTTTCCCAAAATAAATATATAAACATATACAAGTTGCCAACAAGAAAATCTACAACTTTTCTAACAAAAGAAAAATTGTCCATTTTCTTAAACAATACATACTCAAAATAAAGTTTCTTAAAACTATACATAAGTAGCTCTGATACCACTATTGGGTTTGTTCGGTTTTTCAAAATATATTTTAGCAACGGAAGCATGAACAACAATTTTAAACTTTTTAAAACACCCCACCAATGATCCATATGCAAGCCTTAAGAAACAAAACCAACCATAGGGTGTTTAGAACTACAACCTTTGTAGCGTGAGTAAACCGTTGGTGAAGTGGTTGATCTATGAGAAGCCAAGAGAAGACTTCCTCCAAGGTATCCACAAATCAATGAGTCCAACACCTCCAAGATGATAGTCTCTCCAACCCTTGATATTCAAGAATGCAAGCAACAACCTTTGTTCTTCTTCTTGAACTAGATGTATGTATTTTGAGTATGTGTTTATGTATCACCTTTGCTAACTTGAAGAATACCAATACTAGAGAGTAAGGATGTTTTTCAAGTATAAAATACTTAGAACAATTCTAAGAACACAAAGAAAGGTGATAGCATGCAAGTATGTTATAAAAGGGATCATGCATGTAATTATAAAAGTCAAGAAGCAAAGCAAGAGAGGGAGGACCCCCTCCCTTGCATTATGGACGAAAATTAGAGGGGGGAGGGTCCCCTCTTGCCTCTTGCTTCCTTACTTGTCCCATACATGCATGTCTTGGTTAAGTCTTATGCAAGAATACACCATATGACCCCTTTCTTGCTCATTATGAGAATTTCTAGCTATTAATCTTTTAAATATATAAAAGATATACTAGATATGTCATACTATGTATAAAATACATCTACATGTATTTTATATACATACTTGATTGTTACTAGTAACTGTTTACTTGTAACAAGGATATACATACATTTATATAATTGTTACTAGTAACAAATATATATTTATACATATATATATATATTCGTACATATATATAAAATCATATGTTTATATTTATGTATTTGATATGCATTACCTTATATCAATATATAAGAGTGATATTATTATTTCACATAAATAATAATATGCAACAATGCATATATACTTAAATATATATATATATATATAATGAGTTGGAAACATGTTTAAATCATATTCAAATATGTAATTGGTGTCCATTGATTGTAAATGTGTGACCCTATGGGTTTATTTATTATCAATATTATCGTATTAATTTGTGTCTTGTGCACATAGAACCAACAGGCTCGAGGCAGGGCCTTCCAAATGACAGTGGAGGAAGCGAGGGCAGAACCAGATGTAATCACAGGTACTTCCATTGTTAAATCTATGCATGCATTAGTGTTATTTGACTCGGGTGCAAGTAAATCTTTTGTTTCTGCTTCATTTTGTACAAGTTTTAGCGTTTCATCGGTAAGGTTAGAGACACCCCTAGAAGTAGAAATAGCAGACGAGAAGGCTGTCAATGTATTCATTATTTATAAAGGCAATGTAATAGAGATAGGCGAAGAGAAGTTCCCTATAGACCTTATACCGATCCAAATGAGGGAGTTCCAAGTGGTAGTAGGAATGGATTGGCTGGGTCGTCACCAAGCCAGTATTTTGTGCAAACAAGGAGTCGTGTGGGTTCAAACCCCAAGTGGGGGAGAGATTCTAATATACGCTGAGCATCACAAAGGGAGAATGACACTGTGTATGGCTGTTAAGGAGGTTAGGTATATTCGTAAGGGGTACACAACATTTCTAGCACATGTGGTCGACAACAAGCTGGAAAAGAGTAAGAGAAGCGTTGCGGATGTACCCGTGGTGTGCGACTTTCCAGAAGTGTTTCCGGAGGATCTCCCTGGGATTCCTCCCGATCGCCAGGTGGAGTTTAAAATCGACCTTGTGCCAGGTACCACACCAATAGCGAAAGCTCCGTATCGATTAGCACCACCGGAGATGCAGGAGTTGATGTCTTAGCTGCAAGAACTGTTGAACAAAGGGTTTATCCGACCAAGTAGTTCGCCGTGGGGAGCGCTGATATTTCCAGATTTAACTACGTTTTAATCCGTTAATATTGTGATTTTTACATGTCTATTATGCGCATAATTGATTAGATTATACACCTGAGTCTTGTTTGGGGATGTTGCAGGTTGAAATGTGTTGGAGAAATCAAAGAAACATCGGAACCGGTCGAAAGACTGAAGAAAAATGAAGAACAAAGCGAAAATCAGGACCTCGCGCCGCGAGGTTGCCTCACACCGATGGTCAGGAAGCTTCGTGCCGGAGGAAAAGTTCTGGAAAATAAATCAACATCCTCGCGCCACGAGCCATCAGGCCTCGCGCCGCGAGCTCGTCGGTAGGGCAACTCTATAAATTGAATTTTTTAGGGTTTAGAAAAGGGACTTTTGCATTGTGGCCGACTTTTACACGCTTTTGAAGCCTAGAGCAACCCTGGAGGAGCAATTCTCACCATTTGAGGCTTGGAAATCGAAGATCAATCGTCAATCATCATCAATTGCAATCCGGTTTGTTTAGATTTAGTTGTTTTCTGATTCATTCATGGATTACTTTGTGTTTTTGATGGTTCAAGGCCTGTCTATGGGCTAAATCTTCTTTGTATTCATCCTATGATCAAACCCTAGTATGATAGTACTTGATTAATGTATGAATTGATTCTAGTTTCATGTCTATTCGATCAAAGCTTCGATCTTTATGAGTTCTACCTTTCGTTTCTGGATTCATAGTTCATATTAATTATAAATCGGATGTTTGTATGATATATTTGCCTTTCAAATGATTTGTCTATGAATTGTTTGTGGGTTTACTCGGGAAAGTAATCAGAATCTAGTAACCATAACTTGAACTTAAAGATATGAACTTTACCATCACGGACATGATTGGGTTTTGTTAAATGTCGTTTAACTTGATTGATAGATTATGAACTAGGTTGATCTTAGATGAGATAATCAATCGGACGTTGTTTGTCAAAGTCTTTTATTCAATAACTATATGAAATCGGAAATTGAGTATAGTCAAGTCGTTACATACTAATCAATTAAATTGATCTCGAGGAATATTGAACTAGGGGGAGTGATTAGGGTGGATACGTGTGTTTTTATCTATTTACTCTCGCAATAGCTTCAGCAACAGTTCTAGTTATTTATTTTAAATTGTTTCTCTAGTTAAATTCTAATCTTAAAACTGATAAGCCCCAACTTTAGATTAGCTAATAATCCATTATTCATTTTGGTGTTGCACTGCTCTCCGTGGATACGATACCCATTACTTGCCTCTACTGTGCTGCTGCATGATTAGGTATACTTGCCTATAGTGTGTGAGTGCTAGAAAAGGTGATTTTGGATTTAAATTTTATAACTTAGATTTCACACATCAAGTTTTTGGCGCCGTTGCCGGGGAGTGGTAACAAGCCAAACGTTTCGTGGATAGTTAGTTAGTCGACCCTTTTCGGGATCTTACATCCCGAAAAGTTCAATTTACTGGATTTTAGTTTTTAATATCTTACTTAAACTGTTGCTATTCACCTTGGTTTTTTTCTGTATTGTCTTTTCAGACCGGTGACACGATCTACAAACTTAGGATTGATCTCACCTTTTTCTGAGCCGGAGAAAGTGTTCCGTGCCCGGAGGCAAGCTCAGAAAGCCGTTCCCTTTGCCTTACTACCCTCATCTCCATCATCAAGACCATCTTCACCTGAACCGATTAACACAATGGCTAATGATCAACCCATGTGGACATCCAGGCTACAAGCCCCTCCACCACCTGCTTCAGCCATTCGAAAACCAGAAATCACTGGAGAGAACTTTGAGATTAAGGGCCAATTCCTTAGCATGATAAGGGATCTCAAATTTGACGGGAAGATTGTCCATGATCCGAATCAACATGTTGAGAATTTGGTGGACATTTGCGAACTCTTCCAAAACCAAGGTGCATCTAATGATGCAGTCAGACTCCGTATGTTTCCCTTTACTCTCACCGGAGATGCAAAGGCGTGGTTAAAGTCGTTGGAGCCAAATACCATCACCACTTGGGAGGAACTCAGGAATAAGTTTGTCACGAGATACTTCCCACCTGAAAAAGCCGAGAAGTTAAAGAATGATATTATGGGATTTCAGCAGAGGATGGATGAAACTCTCACCGAAGCTTGGGAGAGATTAAGAGCCTGATGAGAATGTGCCCGAATAACGGTCTCACAAAGAGTAACCAAGTGCAGATTTTTTAACGTGGGATAGACTCGACTTCCCGCGCTATTCTCGACTCATCGAGTGGAGGTGTATTCATGTACAAGACACCCACAGAGGGACACCAACTTCTGGAGGATATGTCCATGCACAATCTGGAGTGGACACCTGACCGGAGGAGTGCAAGCAAGAGGGTTACGGTTAATGCACTTGAAAGTGAACCCTAAGTAGCTGCACTAAAGGCTTACCAAAAAGCCCTTGAAAGTAAAATAGAAGCACTAACTTCTTCTTTTCATGCTATGCAGGTAGGTCGTGAAACTTGCAACTGGCCACATTTGACTAAAGATTGTGAGAATCGCCCCATGATGACTCCTGAAGAAGTCAACTATATGAATCAAGGCTTTAGGGGTAATTATCAAGGTGGTGGGTCTAACTGGAACAACCAAGGTAATAACCGCATATTCCAACAACTTGATGTAGGACTGATCTACCCGATCTCACATAGCCAATGGGTTAGTCCTGTTCAGGTGGTACCCAAGAAAGGGGGTATGACTATGGTACTCAACGATGAGGGAGAGCTTATCCCTACTCGGACAGTCACGGGGTGGCGAGTGTGTATACACAACCAAAAGTTGAATGACGCTACTCGCAAGGACCATTTCCCCTCCCCTTTATCGATCAAATGCTCAAGAGACTCGCGGGAAACGAATTCTACTGTTTCCTCGATGGGTTCTCGGGTTATTTCCAAATTCCTATCGATCCAAAGGACCAAGAAAAAATGAGATTTACATGTCCTTTTTGTACCTTCGCCTATAGGAGAATGCCCTTTGGGCTTTGCAATGCACCTGTAACTTTTCAGCGGTGCATGATAGCAATTTTTCATGACATGATCGAGGACTGCATGGAGGTCTTCATGGATGACTTCTCTGTGTTCGGCAGCTCCTTTGACATGTGCCTATTGAGTCTTACAAGAGTCCTTACAAGGTGCGAGGAATCAAACCTTGTCCTTAACTGGGAAAAATGTCATTTCATGGTTAAGGAGGGCATCGTCCTGGGACATAAAATCTCGAAAGCCGGTCTTGAGGTACACAAAGCAAAGATAGATGCCAAATCCCGTCTCATTCGTTGGATTCTTTTACTCCAAGAATTCGACATTGAAATAAGGGACAAAAAAGGGGCAAAAAACGTGGCAGCGGACCACCTGTCCCGTCTAGAGAATCCGAATCTCGAGAAATTCAATGAAGAAGCAATCCACGATAAATTCCCAGATGAATTCTTAAGTGTGATGGAATCATTCGAGGAACCCGAAGCCCCGTGGTTTGCTGATTTCGCCAACTATCTAGCCGCGGGATTTTACGAAAGGGCTTTACTCATCAACAAAAGGGTAAATTCTTTTATGATTTGAAGTTCTATTTTTTGGAGGATCCAGATTAGTGGAGAATAGGGGCCGATAACATTATTCGTCGGTGCGTTCACGAAACTGAAGCAAGAAGGATTCTAGAGGAATGCCATGATGGGCCTACCGGCGGACACTTCGGACCGAGTTACACAGCTCGGAAGGTCCTAGACGCTGGTTTCTATTGGCCCACGATTTTCAAGGACGCTCACGCGTATGTAAAAACGTGTGACGCGTGCCAAAGACCGGGGAATATCTCCAAGCGTGACGAGATGCCTCAAAAGGGCATTCTAGTATGCGAAGTATTTGATGTGTGGGGCATTGACTTCATGGGTCCATTCCCGAACTCCCATAACAACAAATACATTTTTGTGGCCGTAGACTACGTCTCGAAATGGGCCGAAGCTAAAGCCCTCCCAACAAATGATGAGAGAGTAGTAGTCAATTTTATCAAAAATCTTTTCTCCAGATTTGGTTGCCCTCGAGCCATCATCAGCGATCGAGGCACCCATTTTTCTAATTATCTGATGGAAAAGGTGCTAAACAGATACGGGGTAGACCACTGATTCACCACTGCTTACCATCCACAGTCGAGTGGGCAAGTGGAGAACACAAATCGCGCCCTGGAGCGCATCTTGCAAAAGACTGTAGATAACAACCCGAAGTTGTGGTCTCAAAAGCTTGATGACGCGCTATGGGCCTTCTGAGCAGCCTTTAAGACTCCAATCAGAACCACACCTTATCAGTTGGTCTACGGGAAGGCGTGCCATCTCCCACTTGAGATTGAGCACAAAGCGTATTGGGCGATTAAAGAGTGCAACTTGGACCTGTCTAGGGCAGGGGAGGAGCGCCAATTCCAAATTAACGAGTTAGAAGAGTTGAGATTGGCAGCATATGAGAATTCGCGCATTTACAAGGAGAACACGAAGAAGTGGCACGACAACAAGCTGAGAGAAATCAAAACTTTTCAAGAGGGTGATTTGGTGTTGATCCATCAAACGAGATTTAAATTCTCTACCGGGAAACTCAAGTCAATATGGGCCGGACCATACACCGTGGTCAAGGCCTACCCGTCGGGGTTGGGGTATGTGGATGTGCAGATGAGAAAGGATGTTGTCCGCATCAATGGACATCGCCTCAAAATATACCATGGAAAGATACCCAATCCGGAAGGTGCGGAAGTGGATCTTCACCCCAAAATGCCGTAAACATGTACGGTCGAGTCAAGCTAAGACTCGTAAATAAAAAGGCGCTTCGCGGGAGGCAACCCGTATTTTTGTCGTCATTTTTTTTCTTTGGTTTGTGTGTGTTACTGTTTGCGTGTTTCGTTTGTGTTCTTGGAAAATCAGAAAATCACAAAAAAATTAAGCTTGTGCCGCGAGGCGCTCCTCCTCGAATGTCAATTATTCCATAGAAATTTCCCCGCCGCGAGCTTAAATGTTCCATGCAGTGAGCTCAGTCAACAAGTCAACATTGACCGGTCAACAAGGCTCGCGCCGCGAGGTCGTCTGCACAGACCATAAAGTCTGTTTCCTGGATATTTTCTTCTCTCACCTCTAAGTTCTCTCCCTCGCGAAGCATCATCCGCCACCGCCTGGATCCGCCGTTTTTCACCGATTTTCGCTCATTTTTTTCCATTCATCATGGCTCCTAAGGTTGGTAACACTTCCTTGCCCTTCTTTATCCTTGCTTCATGGAAAAAAATCTCATTTTTAGGGCTTGTTCCTCTTGGTTTGAATCACTCACGAAATTAGGGGTTTTCTGAGGAAAAACTTCAATTTTTCACCATAGAACCTTTTGTTTATGATAGATTATGTTTTCCCCCACCATTGGAAGTGTTTTGCTCCACCATTTGCACACCCTCAAGCTTAGGCCGATTCTAACCTAGGGTTTACATATTTATGCTTCATTTCCATCTCTCTACGATTGATAGGTCATCTTCTACTGCAATTATTAGTATTATTGTTTGAGATGGCTTTAATTTCACGATTTGGAAGCAAGATCTTTGTTCTTTGGCCATCCATGATGTAACGGTCAATAGTTGACTTTTCTGTTTGACTTTTGCATACTCTTGCTATTTTACAAAATTGTTGCACATGGGTACACAATAGCACTCACACTTTCACTCTATTGTGTGGGAATTGGGAGAATCGGTGATGCCATGTTTATTCATTGCTAGCATAACCATGTAAAGCTTATTTTAAGTTCACTTGATGCATATGTGGTATGGAATTCTATGGGAATTGATTGTGGGCAAGCTACATGTGTGTAGAGGTCATGCCAAAAGTTAGTAAAATCTTGTAGATTCCTACTTTGTGCATAAAATGACTTCAACCTTGTTTTCTATCTTTTTACAATCATACCATAGTACCCCAATTCTATTGTGTGGGAATTGGAGTACAATTCTAGATGTGTTACCTATGTTATTTATACAAATACATAGAATAAAAGAAACGGCGTGCAAGCCACACCAATAAGTAAATAAACAAATATTGTTACAACAATACAACACGCAGGCCGCCAAAAACCAAAAATAATCAACCACCACAACACATAGGTCTAAGGTATATCTTGTTACCGAATCAAACCAAACATATCAAATAGAAACATGGTGTGCCACACATAACCATGATATATAAATATACATCTATATTTTAGTTAAGATTGTCAAAACATCAAAGGCACCAAAAAGACAATCCTTGTACATATGCATTAGTGTACCAAACCATTTTTGTGACACATATTCATATATACATTTATAAGTATATATTTGTGTACACGTCATACCAAGTTACAACAAATATATAAATATAAAAACTAAAATATATTAACAAGACGACGAATAAATCTATTCTAGCACAACAAGAGTCTCAATGAAAAACCAATTTTAAGAAAACACTTTTCTTATCCAAAAACACTTTTATGGTTTTTCTAGACTCAATAGTGCAAAGCCATGTTAGATATGGCTCTGATACCACTGAAGGTATTCGTTTGGCAAAAACAAGTAGCAACGGAAGCAATATGTATAATAAAAAAACGATGCCAAACTAATGAATACACTCCCATGGACCAAAATCTAACAATGAAGTTGCAACTAATATGAACAAGATAAGAAGAAAGATTATACCTCAATAGTGCAAGACACAAATCAACCTTCCTTGTCAAGTAGCTTAGAATCTAACAAAGAACTCTTCCAATGAAGTCCACCCCAAGCTTGTTTGATTCCCAAGTGCTAGCAAGTTGATGTGCAACCACCAAAACAACTATCAAGTGTATGTATTTCTTGCTTCTTGTGCTCAAGAACACTAAGAACAAGATGAACAAGAGAGAGCGAGAGTTCTAGTATCAACCAAGAGACAAAGTGTATGCAAAAAGCCTCTCTTAGAGCAGATAACTCGTAGCCTCTTTGTCTACCACCATTATTATAAGTTAACACCATTAAACTAAGTGCTTAAGGCTGTTAATTCTGCTGTTACAGGAGACGTACACGGCCCGTGTTGGTCAACACGTCCGTGTAGGCCAAAAGTCCACGGCCTCAATTGAGCTAAGACGGACCGTGTCTAACAGGCACAACACGGCCCGTGTTCATCTACACGGCCCTTGTAGGCCCAAACTACACAACCTTGAACTGGGCTAATACGCCTCGTGTATGTTGGACTGGACATGGCCCGTGTTCAGGAACACGGCCCGTGTACCATCCTGCCAAAACCCATTTTGGCCTTTTCCTCTCTTTTGCTTGATCGTGTTGCCGGAATCAATACTTGTTGTGTGACCCAATAGGCCTATACCTCATCGGTAGTGCCATTAACTCGTTCGTGTCAGCGGGCATATTCCAACAATATTTGCCTCTTCAAATGATTTGTCTATGAATTGTTTGTGGGTTTACTCGGGAAAGTAATCAGAATCTAGTAACCATAACTTGAACTTAAAGATATGAACTTTACCATCACGGACATGATTGGGTTTTGTTAAATGTCGTTTAACTTGATTGATAGATTATGAACTAGGTTAATCTCAATTTTTTCTGAGCCGGAGAAAGTGTTCCGTGCCCGGAGGCAAGCTCAGAAAGCCGTTCCCTTTGCCTTACTACCCTCATCTCCATCATCAAGACCATCTTCACCTGAACCGATTAACACAATGGCTGATGATCAACCCATGTGGACATCCAGGCTACAAGCCCCTCCACCACCTGCTTTAGCCATTCGAAAACCAGAAATCACTGGAGAGAACTTTGAGATTAAGGGCCAATTCCTTAGCATGATAAGGGATCTCCAATTTGACGGGAAGCTTGTCCATGATCCGAATCCACATGTTGAGAATTTTGTGGACATTTGCGAACTCTTCCAAAACCAAGGTGCATCTAATGATGCAGTCAGACTCCGTATGTTTCCCTTTACTCTCACCGGAGATGCAAAGGCGTGGTTGAAGTCGTTGGAGCCAAATACCATCACCACTTGGGAGGAACTCAGGAATAAGTTTGTCACGAGATACTTCCCACCTGAAAAAGCCGAGAAGTTAAAGAATGATATTATGGGATTTCAGCAGAGGATGGATGAAACTCTCACCGAAGCTTGGGAGAGATTTAAGAGCCTGATGAGAATGTGCCCGAATAACGGTCTCACAAAGAGTAACCAAGTGCAGATTTTTTAACGTGGGATAGACTCGACTTCCCGCGCTATTCTCGACTCATCGAGTGGAGGTGTATTCATGTACAAGACACCCACAGAGGGACACCAACTTCTGGAGGATATGTCCATGCACAATCTGGAGTGGACACCTGACCGGAGGAGTGCAAGCAAGAGGGTTACGGTTAATGCACTTGAAAGTGAACCCTAAGTAGCTGCACTAAAGGCTTACCAAAAAGCCCTTGAAAGTAAAATAGAAGCACTAACTTCTTCTTTTCATGCTATGCAGGTAGGTTGTGAAACTTGCAACTGGCCACATTTGACTAAAGATTGTGAGAATCACCCCATGATGACTCCTGAAGAAGTCAACTATATGAATCAAGGCTTTAGGGGTAATTATCAAGGTGGTGGGTCTAACTGGAACAACCAAGGTAATAACCGAAATTTCAATCGACCACCACCGGGTTTTTACTAGCACAATCAAGCGAGACCCCCGAGGCCCAACCCGAATGATCAAGGGGTGAAGCAAGAGCCACCCAAGTCAGAGTCTTTGGAAGATATCATGAAGCAATTTATGGCTGCTCAGCTGAAGGCAACTACAGAACTTAAGCAAAATCAAGATGTATTACAACAAAATCAGCGGAGTCAACAAGCCACTATTCAGAATCTGGAAAGGGATATAGTCCGGATAGCTCAAGCTCTTTCGGAGAGACCAGCTGGAGGACTCCCGCCAAACACGCAAGCAAATCCGAGAAACGAGCATGTTCAAGCAGTTACCACCCGAAGTGGTAAAGAGGTAAGTTCTCCCACCCTTACAAATAATTCTGACAATTCTGTTAATGTACAGGTTAATGAGGAGGATCCCGCAGAGCTCGAGATGGAAAAGGAGGCACAAGCGAGAACAAATAAAACACCGAGCCAGTCTTCACCACCTTTGGCTAAAGTACCATTTCCGCAGAGACTTCAGAAGGAAAAGTTAAAGGCTCAGTTTGGTAAGTTTTGTGACATGATTAAACAAGTTCGGATTAATGTGCCATTGGTCGATGTTCTTGCATATATGCCTAATTATGGCAAATTCATTAAAGACCTGGTATCTAACAAGTCAAAACTTGAAGAAGTTTCTTCCACCATTCTTGGCGAGGAATGCTCAGCCGTGCTTCAGACCAAGATGCCACCCAAGCTAGACGATCCAGGGAGTTTCACTATCCCATGCTTTTTTAATAATTACTTTGTATGTGATGCATTGGCTGATCTAGGTACGTGCTAGTATTAACTTAATGCCATATTCTCTATATACTAAACTAGGCCTAGATGAACTCAAACCCACTAGGATGAGCATTCAGTTGGCAGATAGGTCCTTCAAATACCCATTAGGGATAGCTGAAAACCTACCAGTACAAGTGGACAAGTTTGTGTTCCCAGTTTACTTCATGGTTTTAGAAATGCCCGAAGAGGGTAAGGTGCCTCTTATCTTAGTTAGACCCTTCTTAAATACAGCTGATGCTATAGTTCATGTGTCTAAGAAGCAACTTACCTTAGGTATAGCTGACGAAAGGGTGACTTTCTCAATTGACAAGGTAATGAAACATCCCACCTCAACTTCTGACGATTCCTGTTTCTTTCTGGATATCATTGACAATTGCATGGATGAAGAAGTAGGAGAATTCCTTCGAGTTGACTCGCCGGAAATCAACTCAATAGCCAAGAAGAACCTGAGTTCAACCCCGGAGGAGGTCAAACGGGAGTTGGAGATCATGAGTCAGAATAATCTTTCAGAGGCAACTAAGGACGAGGAGTTTGAGAATATCAAGTTGGATCCGTCCCTCAGAGTAAAAACGTCCCTTGAAGAACCACCATCACTAGTTCTTAAAGAACTCCCGTCCCACCTTGAGTATGCCTTTCTTCAAGGTGATTCATCCCTTCCCGTTATAATCTCATCAAATCTTTCCGAGGGAGAAAAGTCCAAGCTCTTGGAGGTGTTAAAGAGCCATAAAAAAGCTCTGGCATGGAAAGCTGCTGACATCTCCGGGATTAGCCCCACCTTTTGTACTCATAAAATCCTTATGAAGGACTCATTCATACCAAGTGTTCAGAGGCAGCGACGGCTCAATCCCAACATGAAGGAGGTGGTCAAGAAGGAAGTTCTGAAGTTCCTTGTGAAGGTATTTGTTTGACATGATCAAATCGCTACGGAAGCAAGATATATAACAAAAACAAAGTCAAACAAACGAATACACTCCCATGGACCAAAATCTAACTAAGAACTTGCAACTAAATAAAAGAACAAGATGGATAGAAATGTACCACAATGTAAGTACAATGATCTTCCCCTTGTGAAGCTTCAAGAATCCAAACAAGGATTCCTCTAATGAAGTTCACCCCAAGTTGTGTTGATTCCCAAATGCTAGTTAGTTGGTGTGTAACCACCAAGACAACAATCAAGTATATTCTTACACTCTTGTGCACCAAAAGAATAGCAAGAAGAAGATGAAGTTTGAGAGAGTTTTCTTGTCCATGAACTAACTCCAAGAACCCCCAAAAGTCTGTTCTTGAGCAGAGAAAAACGTAGCCTCTTTGTCTACCCAAGTTAATGACATAAACACCATTAAATCAAGTGTTTAAGGCTGTTAATTCTGCTGTTACAGCGAACGTACACTGCCCGTGTTCATCAACACGGCCGTGTAGGCCCAAAGTCCACGGCCCCAATTGGGCTAAGACGGCCCGTGTCTAATAGGCTATACACGGCCCGTGTTCATCTACACGGCCGTGTCGGCCCAAACTACACGACCTCTAATTGGGCCAAAACGTCCCGTGTGTGTTGGACTGGAGACGGCCCATGTTTAACTACACGGCCTGTGTACCATCCTGCCAAAACCCATTTTGGCTCCTTTCACGTTCTTGCTTGATCATGTTGCCGGAATCAATACTTGGTGTGTGACCCAATAGGCCTATACCTCATCGGTAGTGCCATTAACTTGTTCGTGTCAGCGGGCATATTCCAACAGACTCCCACTTGCATGTGACACGACTACGAAAAATAACACAAACATAGAGCGGCCTCTAGCAAGACATCTATGCTCCCAAGTTAGTATAGGGTATGCCACTCTTAACAAGATCCCCAATCATAAAATGATTGTCCTAAAGATAAATGAATATGTACATCCCTTTGTTCACGATATCCAATGTGAACACAAGGCATGGAATATAGTCAACTTTCAGATCGTTCACGATTATGTTTCTCGATTCTAGATTAGTGGTGACCAACAAATCAAGTTAATATTGATCCATCATCAATATAACTTGAGCACGGCCATGCATATGAACGTCAGCACTCAATCATCGAGGGGCCCATGGATATTCTCTCTATATATAGAGGAACAAATACCTTTCGACTACATAGTCCCGCCACATAGATAATACTCTACCCAATCATCTCCCTTATAACGACCAGTTACGGACCGCGTTAGAAAACAATCAAAGCAAAGCAGACCTATGCTTTGGGATCACATGTATCTCTAGTTTAAGGATGAAATGTCATTACCATCCCGAGTTACTTGTGACTAAAACCATGAAGTAAACTCGGGTGCGGGTCCTCCAATCACTTGAAACCCCTTTCAAGTATAGGCAAGAATCACGTTTTATCAAAACCAATTCTTTACCTCAATCTTAATTCATACTTTCTTCCCACAAAGTATGACCGATTGTGGAGATTTAAAGATTGTAAAACAATCTAGGGAAGAAATTAAACATGCAAAGATAGAACACAATAAAGACTAAATGTAAGTAACCGCAACACGCGTATATATAGATCTCTACTATATAAATCGAAACAAACATTAGTGACATTACTGATTAATGTTCCCAAATACATAATGGTCCAAACATAATTTAAAACTAAATCTAAACCAAGTCATGAGCAAATCTAACACTTATTTCCATAGTGTGAGAATCATGAGTAGCTTGTGACAACGGTTTAGTAAACGGATCGGCCAAATTGCCTTCCGAGGTTACTCTACTAATAGCGACTTCACCACTTTCAATCATCTCTCTAATCAAGTGGTACTTGCGAGCTATATGCCTCGTTCTCTTGTGAGCTCTCGGTTCCTTCGCTAAGGCTACCGCACCCTCATTGTCACAAAAGATCTTAATAGGGTCAGATATGCTAGAAACCACTCCAAGGTCTCGGATGAACTTCCTTATCCACACAGCTTCTTTAGCAGCTTCACTTGCTGCAATGTATTCTGACTCTATAGTAGAATCAGCCACTGTGTCTTGCTTTGAACTTCTCCAAGTAATAGCCCCACCATTCAATAGGAACACAAACCCCGATTGTGATTGGCAGTCATCCCTACCAGTTTGGAAGCTAGCATCAGAGTAACCCTTTACTTTGAGTTCTTCCTCACCACCAAAGATCAAGAACATTTCTTTAGTCCTCCTAAGATACTTAAGAATGTTCTTTACCACAACCCAATGGGCTTGCCCCAGGTTTCCCTGATATCTACTAGTCAAGCTCAAAGCGCATGACACATCAGGGCGAGTACATAACATGGCGTACATGATCGAGCCTACGGTCGAAGCATATCGTACTCGCTTCATTACTTCTAGTTCCTCTTGAGAACTAGGACATTGAGTCTTACTCAATATCACTCCATGTGACATAGGAAGATTTCCTTTCTTGGAATCCTCCATCTTGAACCGCTTCAAGACTTTGTCAATGTATGTACTTTGACTCAACCCGAGAAGTTTTCTAGATCTATCTCTATAGATCTTGATACCCAGAATATATGCCGCTTCTCCTAAGTCTTTCATTGAAAAACACTTTCCAAGCCAGGTTTTAACACTTTGCAAGGTTGGAATATTGTTTCCAATGAGTAGGATATCATCCACATATAAGACTAACAAAACAACGGCGCTCCCACTAGCCCTAACGTATACACATGGCTCGTCTACACTCTTCGAAAAACCAAACTCTTTGATTTTCTCATCAAAGCATAGATTCCAACTTCGAGATGCTTGTTTAAGTCCATAAATGGACTACTTTAGTCTACACACTCTATTAGGATGCTTCGGATGTACAAAACCCTCAGGCTGCGTCATATACACCTTTTCGGAGAGCTTCCCATTAAGGAAGGCGGTTTTGACATCCATTTGCCATATTTCATAATCATGAATATGGCGATTGCCAAAAGTATCCTAATAGATTTCAACATGGCAACTGGGGAAAAAGTTTCATCATAATCGACACCATGTGTCTGGGTGAAACCTTTAGCCACCAGTCGGGCTTTGAAAGTGTTAACTTTTCCATCCATGTCGGTCTTCTTCTTGAAGACCCATTTACACCCTATTGGTTTACAACCGGGTGTAGGATCAACCAGTTCCCAAACCTGGTTATCCTCCATGGATTGCATCTCGTTATCCATTGCCTCCTTCCACTTAGCAGACTCGTGGCCACCTGCCGCTTCCCGATAGTTGGTGGGCTCATTAAGATCCACCAATAACTCGTCGCCCTCAGATATGAGAAACCCATATCTCTCTGGCTCATGGCGAGTTCTACCGGATCTACGGGGAGGTAATGGATGTAGGTTAGCCTCCGTATTGTCATGCTCGGACTCAACCTCACTAGGTTGTTGACTAGTGCCAACGTCAGGTCTTTCATCGGTTGACTCTTGAACTTCTTCAAGATCAATCTTAGTCCCGCCTTGCTGATTGGATATTAATTCTCTTTCTAAAAAGACCGCCCTCCGAGCAACAAATACTTTGTTCTCGGAAGGTTTAAAGAATATATATCCAATACCTGCAGCTGGATATCCGATGAAATAATACTTTTCGGATCGGGGCTCTAACTTGTCATCTACCTCATGTCGTACGTAGGCTTGACAACCCCAAACCTTTAGATAGGCAAGAACGGGAAGCTTCCCATGCCACATCTCGAAAGGTGTTTTCTCGACCTTCTCTGTTGGAACATGATTAACGATTCTTGTTGCCATTTCAAGAGCATAACCCCAAAGGCTTATAGGCATTTGGGTGTGACTCATCATAGACCGAACCATATCTAACAATGTTCGGTTCTTCCTCTCGGCGACACCATTTAATTGTGGCGTCCTAGGAGGTGTAAGTTGTGAGATAATTCCACAACCCTTAAGATGATCACGAAACTCTTGACTAAGATACTCTCCACCCCTATCGGATCTAAGTATCTTAATCTTTTTGCCCAATCGATTCTCTACTTCGTCTTGGAAAGTCTTAAAGACCTCAAAGGTCTCAGACTTTTGTCTAACCAAGTAGACATACCCGTACCTACTATAATCATCTATAAAGGTAACGAAGTATCTAGAATTGTCTCTTGTGATGTGCTTAAACGGACCACACACATCGGAATGTATGATGTCCAACAAGTCTTTTCCCCTCTCATTCACGCCAGAAAAGGGTGTTTTAGTCATCTTGCCTAATAAACAAGATTCGCATACTTCATTTGACTCGTGATCAAATGATTCCAAGATCCCATCCGCTTAGAGCTTGGCGATACGAGTCTTGTTTATATGGCCAAGTCGACCATGCCACAAAGACAATTGGTCTAAACCATTTTTAGACGTTGAATCAATATTCATGATTGAACGATTATTACCAACGTATGCATCTACTTCATAAATACCATGACAAGGATAAGCTTTGAAATAACAAATATTATTTTTAAAACAAACAATAACCCCATTGTCAAATGAAAAACCAAAACCATCGCCGTGCAAAGCATGAAAAGAAATAATGTTTCGCGCCACAAGCGGCGAATAGCATACGTTTAACAATAATATAGAAAAACCGGAATTAAATGATATTTCGACTTCTCCTCGAGCCTTGACCGGGACAATCTCCTTGTTTCCCATTATCAAGTCAAGCTCGCCATTCTCCATCCTTCTACTTGTCTTTAGCACCTGCACAATATTACAAACGTGAGTGCCATAGCCAGTATCTAATACCCAACTACCAGATGTAGAAGTATGATGGAGTTCAATCATGTACGTACCTGAATCGGAAGTTCCTCCGATGCTCAACCACTTGAGCTTCTTAAGACCTTCTAGGTACCCCGGGCAGTTACGGCGCCAATGGCCCTTCTTTCCGCAGAAGAAGCATTCCGCTTCATTCGGAGTTTTGGCTTGGGGAACCATCTTCCCCTTGCCTTTACCCTCCGAAGCGGGGCTAAACTTGGCAGTGGCAATCTTCCCCTTCCCCTTACCATTAGGGTTATAAGCGGACTTCTTCTTCTGGATTCGCCCCTCCCTTATAGCAAGAACAGGATTTGGAACGGCGGGATTGTTTTTGGTCATGCTAGACTCCGTTGTCTTGAGCATACCATGTAGCTCCATGATGGATTTATCCGTACTATGCATATGATAACTCATAACGAATTGATCATACACGGTGGGCAGGGACCATAGGATCAAATCCACGGCTAGCTCCCTCCCTATGGTAAATCCGAGCCGTTCCATGCGCTCCACGTTTGCTTTCATGCGCAACACGTGAGCGCTCACATTCCCGCCATCGGCCATCTTGCTACCAAGAACCGTCTTAAGACACTCAAACCTCTCTTATCTCACTTGCTGCTGAAACATTTCCTTAAGCTGAGCGATCAAGTCAAAAGCACTCAAATGATCCATTTGCTTTTGGATCTCGGGGATCATAGTACTTAGGATGAGGCAAGTAATGTCCTCGGTATCCTTGACACGCTTCTCATAAGCGTCTCGGATAGCCCGAGTGGCATTGGTAGCATGAGCCTCGAGTAGGGCCTCCTCTATGGTAAGCATCTTCCCTTCTTGGCGTAAGACAAGCTTAAGTTGCCTAAACCAATCCAATAAGTTGTTACCATTGAGTTTCTCCTTTTCAAGGAAAACTCTAAGCGAAAAATGGTTGGTGGTGTTGGTGTTGCTTGAAGACGCCATCTAAAATAGCAAAGTAGTTTTAGTTAGTTTGGAAATCCTTGTTAAAATAAGTACCCATAGTTTTAAACAAAACAATTTATTTGTAACAAGGGCTAAGAACCTTATTTCACCTCGCACTGTGACGGGTTTACCGCGGATCACGTGGCGAAGCTATTTAGGCCGGCAACCATTTTACCAATTGTAATCTCTATTACAACTCTTAGACACTCGCGGGATCCGTTGACATCCATTATGTCGGTTGGCATGTTTGATCCCTTTCTTACACCAATCTTAATATATAATTTTTGTTTAGCTCGTGCTTAGCTCGACAACTAACCAAGAATTATATACTAAAATTGTAAATCGTCCGACAAGACACACGGGTGGCACTCTTGACCATTAATCGGCTGGTGCTTAGCTCGACAACCAATCATGCGAGTTACCCCACTCACCTTCCACACAACTACACAAGGAATGACTCGTGCTTAGCTCGACAATCATCCTTGCTTCGTTAAATTCGGGTGGTGTCATCTTACAGATGGTGCATGATTTACGTTTTGAAAAACGGGATTTTGTTTCCGGTTTATAAAAACCTTTTGTGAATTAACAAAGTAAGTGTCAAAACAATTTTAAGCACTTTTAAATATAATACCTTCTTTATATTTTATTTGTCAATTCTATTCGCGCACAATTGTTAACCATTTTAACAAACATTGTATTTTATTTAATTTTGTAGAAAAATTGTCTAGCATGCGAATCCTAATCCATGCATAGAAAGAAAAACACAACCACGCAAATATATATATATATATATATATATATATATATATGATTCGGTAACATACCCAAAAATCCTATGCGTTTTCTCTGTGAGCCACAATAGGGAAAACGAGGCCAAAACCTAAGGACAAGGAATAGTCTCGTTGGGTGAGCTCCCACTGAATCCAACACCTCCAATAGCGTTTTGATTCCTTCTCGCCAATATGTCATCACCATGAATCCCGTTGATTTCTCCGGTTCTAATTCTATACTATATATAGAACATATATAAACGACACGCAGGTCGCATTCCTATGCTATTTATACAAATACATAGAATAAAAGAAACGGCATGCAAACCGTGCCAACAAATAAATAAATAAATATTGTTACAACAATACAGCACGCAGGCCGCTTAAAACCAAAAATAATCAACCACCACAACACATAGGTCTAAGGGCATATCTTGTTACCGAATCAAACCAAACATATCAAATAGAAACATGGTGTGCCACACATAACCATGATATATAAATATATATCTATATTTTAGTTAAGATTGTCAAAACATCAAAGGCACCAAAAAGACAATCCTTGTACATATGCATTAGTGTACCAAACCATTTTTTAGACACATATTCATATATACATTTATAAGTATATATTTGTGTACACTTCATGCCAAGTTACAACAAATATATAAATATAAAAACTAAAATATTAACAAGACTACAAATCTATCAATATTAGCCCAACAAGAGTCTCAATGAAAAACCAATTTTTAAAGAAAACAATTTTCTTATCAAAAACACTTTTATGATTTTTCTAGACTCAATAGTGCAAAGCCATGTTAGATATGGCTTTGATACCACTGAAGGTATTTGTTTGACATGATCAAATCGCAACGGAAGCAAGATATATAACAAAAATAAAGTCAAACAAACGAATACACTCCTATGGACCAAAATCTAACTATGAACTTGCAACTAAGTAAAAGAACAAGATGGATAGAAATGTACCACAATGCAAGTACAACGATCTTCCCCTTGTCAAGCTTCAAGAATCCAAACAAGTCAAGCTTCAAGAATCCAAACAAGGATTCCTCTAATGAAGTCCACCCCAAGTTGTGTTGATTCCCAAATGCTAGTTAGTTGGTGTGTAACCACCAAGACAACAATCAAGTATATTCTTACACTCTTGTGCACAAAAAGAACACCAAGAAGATGATGAAGTTTGAGAGAGTTTTCTTGTCCATGAACTAACTCCAAGAACCCCCAAAAGTCTGTTCTTGAGCAGAGAAAAACGTAGCCTCTTTGTCGACCCAAGTTAATGATATAAACACCATTAAATCAAGTGTTTAAGGCTATTAATTCTGCTGTTACAGCGAACGTACACGGCCCGTGTTCATCAACACGGCTGTGTAGGCCCAAAGTCCACGGCCCCAATTGAGCTAAGACGGCCCCTGTCTAATAAGCTATACACGGCCCGTGTTCATCTACACGACCGTGTCGGCCCAAACTACACGACCTCTAATTGGGCCAAAACGTCTCGTGTGTGTTGGACTGGACACGGCCCGTGTTCAACTACACGGCCCGTGTACCATCCTGCCAAAACCCATTTTGGCTCCTTTCTCTCTCTTGCTTGATCATGTTGCTGGAATCAATACTTGGCGTGTGACCTAATAGGCCTATAACTCATCGGTAGTGCCATTAACTCGTTCGTGTCAGCGGGCATATTCCAACAACTTGATGTAGGACTGATCTACCCAATCTCACATAGCCAATGGGTTAGTCCTGTTCAGGTGGAACCCAAGAAAGGGGGTATGACTATGGTACTCAACGATGAGGGAGAGCTTATCCCTACTCGGACAGTCACGGGGTGGCGAGTGTGTATAGACAACCAAAAGTTGAATGACGCTACTCGCAAGGACCATTTCCCCTCCCCTTTATCGATCAAATGCTCAAGAGACTCGCGGGAAACGAATTCTACTGTTTCCTCGATGGGTTCTCGGGTTATTTCCAAATTCCTATCGATCCAAAGGACCAAGAAAAAATGAGATTTACATGTCCTTTTTGTACCTTCGCCTATAGAAGAATGCACTTTGGGCTTTGCAATGCACCTGTAACTTTTCAGCGGTGCATGATAGCAATTTTTCATGACATGATCGAGGACTACATGGAGGTCTTCATGGATGACTTCTCTGTGTTCGGCAGCTCCTTTGACATGTGCCTATTGAGTCTTACAAGAGTCCTTACAAGGTGCGAGGAATCAAACCTTGTCCTTAACCGGGAAAAATGTCATTTCATGGTTAAGGAGGGCATCGTCCTGGGACATAAAATCTCGAAAGCCGGTCTTGAGGTACACAAAGCAAAGATAGATGCCATAGCAAAGCTACCTCCTCCCTCGAACATCAAAACTGTTCGAAGTTTCTTAGGTCATGCGGGTTTTTATAGGAGGTTCATAAAAGATTTCTCCAAAATTACTCGGCCGATGACCCACCTCTTAGAAAAGGACAAACCTTTTATTTTCTCCCCCCGAATGTGTTGATGCTTTTAACATCCTCAAGGAAAATCTCACACACACGCCTATCATGGTGCTACCGGACTGGTCCATCCCGTTCAAGTTAATGTGTGATGCGAGCGATTCTGCTTTGGGTGCCGTGCTTGGGCAACGCAAAAATAACCACTTTCAGCCCATATACTATGCCAGTCGTACACTGACGAGCGCTCAAGAAAAATACACGACCACCAAGAAGGAACTTCTTGCGGTCGTATTCGCATTCGATAAGTTTCGGCCATATCTTGTGTTATCCAAAACCATAGTATACACGGATCACTCTGCACTAAGATTTCTCTTCGCAAAACAAGATGCCAAATCCCGTCTCATTCGTTGGATTCTTTTACTCCAAGAATTCGACATTGAAATAAGGGACAAAAAAGGGGCAAAAAACGTGGCAGCAGACCACCTGTCCCGTCTAGAGAATCCGAATCTCGAGAAATTCAATGAAGAAGCAATCCACGATACATTCCCAGATGAATTCTTAAGTGTGATGGAATCATTCGAGGAACCCAAAGCCCCGTGGTTTGCTGATTTCGCCAACTATCTAGCCGCGGGATTTTACGAAAGGGCTTTACTCATCAACAAAAGGGTAAATTCTTTTATGATGTGAAGTTCTATTTTTGGGAGGATCCAGATTAGTGGAGAATAGGGGCCGATAACATTATTCGTCGGTGCGTTCACGGAACTGAAGCAAGAAGGATTCTAGAGGAATGCCATGATGGGACTACCGGCGGAATACACCATATGCCCCCTTTCTTGCTCATTATGAGAATTTCTAGCTATTAATCTTTTAAATATATAAAAGATATACTAGATATGTCATACTATGTATAAAATACATCTACATGTATTTTATATACATACTTGATTGTTACTAGTAACTGTTTACTTGTAACAAGGATATACATACATTTATATAATTGTTACTAGTAACAATTTACTTGTAACAAATATATATTTATACATAAATATATATATATATATATATATATATATATTCATACATATATATAAAATCATATGTTTATATTTATGTATTTGATATGCATTACCTTATATCAATATATAAGAGTGATATTATTATTTCACATAAATAATAATATGCAACAATGCATATATACTTAAATATATATATATATATATATATATAATGAGTTGGAAACATGTTTAAATCATATTCAAATATGTAATTGGTGTCCATTGATTGTAGATGTGTGACCCTATGGGTTTATTTATTATCAATATTATCGTATTAATTTGTGTCTTGTGCACATAGAACCAACAGGCTCGAGGCAGGGCCTTCCAAATGACAGTGGAGGAAGCGAGGGCAGAACCAGATGTAATCACAGGTACTTTCATTGTTAACTCTATGCATGCATTAGTGTTATTTGACTCGGGTGCAAGTAAATCTTTTGTTTCTGCTTCATTTTGTACAAGTTTTAGCGTTTCATCGGTAAGGTTAGAGACATCCCTAGAAGTAGAAATAGCAGACGAGAAGGCTGTCAATGTATTCATTATTTATAAAGGCAATGTAATAGAGATAGGCGAAGAGAAGTTCCCTATAGACCTTATACCGATCCAAATGAGGGAGTTCCAAGTGGTAGTAGGAATGGATTGGCTGGGTCATCACCAAGCCAGTATTTTGTGCAAACAAGGAGTCGTGTGGGTTCAAACCCCAAGTGGGGGAGAGATTCTAATATACGCTGAGCATCACAAAGGGAGAATGACACTGTGTATGGCTGTTAAGGAGGTTAGGTATATTCGTAAGGGGTACACAACATTTCTAGCACATGTGGTCGACAGCAAGCTGGAAAAGAGTAAGAGAAGCGTTGCGGATGTACCCGTGGTGTGCGACTTTCCAGAAGTGTTTCCGGAGGATCTCCCTGGGATTCCTCCCGATCGCCAGGTGGAGTTTAAAATCGACCTTGTGCCAGGTACCACACCAATAGCGAAAGCTCCGTATCGATTAGCACCACCAGAGATGCAGGAGTTGATGTCTTAGCTGCAAGAACTATTGAACAAAGGGTTTATCCGACCAAGTAGTTCGCCGTGGGGAGCGCTGATATTTCCAGATTTAACTACGTTTTAATCCGTTAATATTGTGATTTTTACATGTCTATTATGCGCATAATTGATTAGATTATACACCTGAGTCTTGTTTGGGGATGTTGCAGGTTGAAATGTGTTGGAGAAATCAAAGAAACATCGGAACCGGTCGAAAGACTGAAGAAAAATGAAGAACAAAGCGAAAATCAGGACCTCGCGCCGCGAGGTTGCCTCACGCCGATGGTCAGGAAGCTTCGTGCCGGAGGAAAAGTTTTGGAAAATAAATCAACATCCTCGCGCCACGAGCCATCAGGCCTCGCGCCGCGAGCTCGTCGGTAGGGCAACTCTATAAATTGAATTTTTTAGGGTTTAGAAAAGGGACTTTTGCATTGTGGCCGACTTTTACACGCTTTTGAAGCCTAGAGCAACCCTGGAGGAGCAATTCTCACCATTTGAGGCTTGGAAATCGAAGATCAATCGTCAATCATCATCAATTGCAATCCGGTTTGTTTAGATTTAGTTGTTTTCTGATTCATTCATGGATTACTTTGTGTTTTTGATGGTTCAAGGCCTGTCTATGGGCTAAATCTTCTTTGTATTCATCTATGATCAAACCCTAGTATGATAGTACTTGATTAATGTATGAATTGATTCTAGTTTCATGTCTATTCGATCAAAGCTTCGATCTTTATGAGTTCTACCTTTCGTTTCTGGATTCATAGTTCATATTAATTATAAATCGGATGTTTGTATGATATATTTGCCTTTCAAATGATTTGTCTATGAATTGTTTGTGGGTTTACTCGGGAAAGTAATCAGAATCTAGTAACCATAACTTGAACTTAAAGATATGAACTTTACCATCACGGACATGATTGGGTTTTGTTAAATGTCGTTTAACTTGATTGATAGATTATGAACTAGGTTGATCTTAGATGAGATAATCAATCGGACGTTGTTTGTCAAAGTCTTTTATTCAATAACTATATGAAATCGGAAATTGAGTATAGTCAAGTCGTTACATACTAATCAATTAAATTGATCTCGAGGAATATTGAACTAGGGGGAGTGATTAGGGTGGATACGTGTGTTTTTATCTGTTTACTCTCGCAATAGCTTCAGCAACAGTTCTAGTTATTTATTTTAAATTGTTTCTCTAGTTAAATTCTAATCTTAAAACTGATAAGCCCCAACTTTAGATTAGCTAATAATCCATTATTCATTTTGGTGTTGCACTGCTCTCCGTGGATACGATACCCATTACTTGCCTCTACTGTGCTGCTGCATGATTAGGTATACTTGCCTATAGTGTGTGAGTGCTAGAAAAGGTGATTTTGGATTTAAATTTTATAACTTAGATTTCACACATCAAGTTTTTGGCGCCGTTGCCGGGGAGTGGTAACAAGCCAAACGTTTCGTGGATAGTTAGTTAGTCGACCCTTTTCGGGATCTTACATCCCGAAAAGTTCAATTTACTGGATTTTAGTTTTTAATATCTTACTTAAACTGTTGCTATTCACCTTGGTTTTTTTCTGTATTGTCTTTTCAGACCGGTGACACGATCTACAAACTTAGGATTGATCTCACCTTTTTCTGAGCCGGAGAAAGTGTTCCGTGCCCGGAGGCAAGCTCAGAAAGCCGTTCCCTTTGCCTTACTACCCTCATCTCCATCATCAAGACCATCTTCACCTGAACCGATTAACACAATGGCTAATGATCAACCCATGTGGACATCCAGGCTACAAGCCCCTCCACCACCTGCTTCAGCCATTCGAAAACCAGAAATCACTTGAGAGAACTTTGAGATTAAGGGCCAATTCCTTAGCATGATAAGGGATCTCAAATTTGACGGGAAGATTGTCCATGATCCGAATCAACATGTTGAGAATTTGGTGGACATTTGCGAACTCTTCCAAAACCAAGGTGCATCTAATGATGCAGTCAGACTCCGTATGTTTCCCTTTACTCTCACCGGAGATGCAAAGGCGTGGTTAAAGTCGTTGGAGCCAAATACCATCACCACTTGGGAGGAACTCAGGAATAAGTTTGTCACGAGATACTTCCCACCTGAAAAAGCCGAGAAGTTAAAGAATGATATTATGGGATTTCAGCAGAGGATGGATGAAACTCTCACCGAAGCTTGGGAGAGATTAAGAGCCTGATGAGAATGTGCCCGAATAACGGTCTCACAAAGAGTAACCAAGTGCAGATTTTTTAACGTGGGATAGACTCGACTTCCCGCGCTATTCTCGACTCATCGAGTGGAGGTGTATTCATGTACAAGACACCCACAGAGGGACACCAACTTCTGGAGGATATGTCCATGCACAATCTGGAGTGGACACCTGACCGGAGGAGTGCAAGCAAGAGGGTTACGGTTAATGCACTTGAAAGTGAACCCTAAGTAGCTGCACTAAAGGCTTACCAAAAAGCCCTTGAAAGTAAAATAGAAGCACTAACTTCTTCTTTTCATGCTATGCAGGTAGGTCGTGAAACTTGCAACTGGCCACATTTGACTAAAGATTGTGAGAATCGCCCCATGATGACTCCTGAAGAAGTCAACTATATGAATCAAGGCTTTAGGGGTAATTATCAAGGTGGTGGGTCTAACTGGAACAACCAAGGTAATAACCGCATATTCCAACAACTTGATGTAGGACTGATCTACCCGATCTCACATAGCCAATGGGTTAGTCCTGTTCAGGTGGTACCCAAGAAAGGGGGTATGACTATGGTACTCAACGATGAGGGAGAGCTTATCCCTACTCTTGTGCACAAAAAGAACACCAAGAAGATGATGAAGTTTGAGAGAGTTTTCTTGTCCATGAACTAACTCCAAGAACCCCCAAAAGTCTGTTCTTGAGCAGAGAAAAACGTAGCCTCTTTGTCGACCCAAGTTAATGATATAAACACCATTAAATCAAGTGTTTAAGGCTATTAATTCTGCTGTTACAGCGAACGTACACGGCCCGTGTTCATCAACACGGCTGTGTAGGCCCAAAGTCCACGGCCCCAATTGAGCTAAGACGGCCCCTGTCTAATAAGCTATACACGGCCCGTGTTCATCTACACGACCGTGTCGGCCCAAACTACACGACCTCTAATTGGGCCAAAACGTCTCGTGTGTGTTGGACTGGACACGGCCCGTGTTCAACTACACGGCCCGTGTACCATCCTACCAAAACCCATTTTGGCTCCTTTCTCTCTCTTGCTTGATCATGTTGCTGGAATCAATACTTGGCGTGTGACCTAATAGGCCTATAACTCATCGGTAGTGCCATTAACTCGTTCGTGTCAGCGGGCATATTCCAACAACTTGATGTAGGACTGATCTACCCGATCTCACATAGCCAATGGGTTAGTCCTGTTCAGGTGGAACCCAAGAAAGGGGGTATGACTATGGTACTCAACGATGAGGGAGAGCTTATCCCTACTCGGACAGTCACGGGGTGGCGAGTGTGTATAGACAACCAAAAGTTGAATGACGCTACTCGCAAGGACCATTTCCCCTCCCCTTTATCGATCAAATGCTCAAGAGACTCGCGGGAAACGAATTCTACTGTTTCCTCGATGGGTTCTCGGGTTATTTCCAAATTCCTATCGATCCAAAGGACCAAGAAAAAATGAGATTTACATGTCCTTTTTGTACCTTCGCCTATAGAAGAATGCCCTTTGGGCTTTGCAATGCACCTGTAACTTTTCAGCGGTGCATGATAGCAATTTTTCATGACATGATCGAGGACTGCATGGAGGTCTTCATGGATGACTTCTCTGTGTTCGGCAGCTCCTTTGACATGTGCCTATTGAGTCTTACAAGAGTCCTTACAAGGTGCGAGGAATCAAACCTTGTCCTTAACCGGGAAAAATGTCATTTCATGGTTAAGGAGGGCATCGTCCTGGGACATAAAATCTCGAAAGCCGGTCTTGAGGTACACAAAGCAAAGATAGATGCCATAGCAAAGCTACCTCCTCCCTCGAACATCAAAACTGTTCGAAGTTTCTTAGGTCATGCGGGTTTTTATAGGAGGTTCATAAAAGATTTCTCCAAAATTACTCGGCCGATGACCCACCTCTTAGAAAAGGACAAACCTTTTATTTTCTCCCCCCGAATGTGTTGATGCTTTTAACATCCTCAAGGAAAATCTCACACACACGCCTATCATGGTGCTACCGGACTGGTCCATCCCGTTCAAGTTTATGTGTGATGCGAGCGATTCTGCTTTGGGTGCCGTGCTTGGGCAACGCAAAAATAACCACTTTCAGCCCATATACTATGCCAGTCGTACACTGACGAGCGCTCAAGAAAAATACACGACCACCAAGAAGGAACTTCTTGCGGTCGTATTCGCATTCGATAAGTTTCGGCCATATCTTGTGTTATCCAAAACCATAGTATACACGGATCACTCTGCACTGAGATTTCTCTTCGCAAAACAAGATGCCAAATCCCGTCTCATTCGTTGGATTCTTTTACTCCAAGAATTCGACATTGAAATAAGGGACAAAAAAGGGGCAAAAAACGTGGCAGCGGACCACCTGTCCCATCTAGAGAATCCGAATCTCGAGAAATTCAATGAAGAAGCAATCCACGATACATTCCCAGATGAATTCTTAAGTGTGATGGAATCATTCGAGGAACCCGAAGCCCCGTGGTTTGCTGATTTCGCCAACTATCTAGCCGCGGGATTTTACGAAAGGGCTTTACTCATCAACAAAAGGGTAAATTCTTTTATGATTTGAAGTTCTATTTTTGGGAGGATCCAGATTAGTGGAGAATAGGGGCCGATAACATTATTCGTCGGTGCGTTCACGGAACTGAAGCAAGAAGGATTCTAGAGGAATGCCATGATGGGCCTACCGGCGGACACTTCGGACCGAGTTACACAGCTCGGAAGGTCCTAGACGCGGGTTTCTATTGGCCCACGATTTTCAAGGACGCTCACGCGTATGTAAAAACGTGTGACGCGTGCCAAAGACCGGGGAATATCTCCAAGCGTGACGAGATGCCTCAAAAGGGCATTCTAGTATGCGAAGTATTTGATGTGTGGGGCATTGACTTCATGGGTCCATTCCCGAACTCCCATAAAAACAAATACATTTTTGTGGCCGTAGACTACGTCTCGAAATGGGCCGAAGCTAAAGCCCTCCCAACAAATGATGAGAGAGTAGTAGTCAATTTTATCAAAAATCTTTTCTCCAGATTTGGTTGCCCTCGAGCCATCATCAGCGATCGAGGCACCCATTTTTCTAATTTTCTGATGGAAAAGGTGCTAAACAGATACGGGGTAGACCACTGATTCACCACTGCTTACCATCCACAGTCGAGTGGGCAAGTGGAGAACACAAATCGCGCCCTGGAGCGCATCTTGCAAAAGACTGTAGATAACAACCCGAAGTTGTGGTCTCAAAAGCTTGATGACGCGCTATGGGCCTTCTGAGAAGCCTTTAAGACTCCAATCAGAACCACACCTTATCAGTTGGTCTACGGGAAGGCGTGCCATCTCCCACTTGAGATTGAGCACAAAGCGTATTGGGCGATTAAAGAGTGCAACTTGGACCTGTCTAGGGCAGGGGAGGAGCGCCAATTCCAAATTAACGAGTTAGAAGAGTTGAGATTGGCAGCATATGAGAATTCGCGCATTTACAAGGAGAACACGAAGAAGTGGCACGACAACAAGCTGAGAGAAATCAAAACTTTTCAAGAGGGTGATTTGGTGTTGATCCATCAAACGAGATTTAAATTCTCTACCGGGAAACTCAAGTCAATATGGGCCGGACCATACACCGTGGTCAAGGCCTACCCGTCGGGGTTGGGGTATGTGGATGTGCAGATGAGAAAGGATGTTGTCCGCATCAATGGACATCGCCTCAAAATATACCATGGAAAGATACCCAATCCGGAAGGTGCGGAAGTGGATCTTCACCCCAAAATGCCGTAAACATGTACGGTCGAGTCAAGCTAAGACTCGTAAATAAAAAGGCGCTTCGCGGGAGGCAACCCGTATTTTTGTCGTCGTTTTTTTTCTTTGGTTTGTGTGTGTTACTGTTTGCGTGTTTCGTTTGTGTTCTTGGAAAATCAGAAAATCACAAAAAAATTAAGCTTGTGCCGCGAGGCGCTCCTCCTCGAATGTCAATTATTCCATAGAAATTTCCCCGCCGCGAGCTTAAATGTTCCATGTAGTGAGCTCAGTCAACAAGTCAACATTGACCGGTCAACAAGGCTCGCGCCGCGAGGTCGTTTGCACAGACCATAAAGTCTGTTTCCTGGATATTTTCTTCTCTCACCTCTAAGTTCTCTCCCTCGCGAAGCATCATCCGCCACCGCCTAGATCCGCCGTTTTTCACCGATTTTCGCTCATTTTTTTCCATTCATCATGGCTCCTAAGGTTGGTAACACTTCCTTGCCCTTCTTTATCCTTGCTTCATGGAAAAAAATCTCATTTTTAGGGCTTGTTCCTCTTGGTTTGAATCACTCACGAAATTAGGGGTTTTCTGAGGAAAAACTTCAATTTTTCACCATAGAACCTTTTGTTTATGCTAGATTATGTTTTCCCCCACCATTGGAAGTGTTTTGCTCCACCATTTGCACACCCTCAAGCTTAGGCCGATTCTAACCTAGGGTTTACATATTTATGCTTCATTTCCATCTCTCTACGATTGATAGGTCATCTTCTACTGCAATTATTAGTATTATTGTTTGAGATGGCTTTAATTTCACGATTTGGAAGCAAGATCTTTGTTCTTTGGCCATCCATGATGTAACGGTCAATAGTTGACTTTTCTGTTTGACTTTTGCATACTCTTGCTATTTTACAAAATTGTTGCACATGGGTACACAATAGCACTCACACTTTCACTCTATTGTGTGGGAATTGGGAGAATCGGTGATGCCATGTTTATTCATTGCTAGCATAACCATGTAAAGCTTATTTTAAGTTCACTTGATGCATATGTGGTATGGAATTCTGTGGGAATTGATTGTGGGCAAGCTACATGTGTGTAGAGGTCATGCCAAAAGTTAGTAAAATCTTGTAGATTCCTACTTTGTACATAAAATGACTTCAACCTTGTTTTCTATCTTTTTACAATCATACCATAGTACCCCAATTCTATTGTGTGGGAATTGGAGTACAATTCTAGATGTGTTACCTATGTTATTTATACAAATACATAGAATAAAAGAAACGGCGTGCAAGCCGCACCAATAAGTAAATAAACAAATATTGTTACAACAATACAACACGCAGGCCGCCAAAAACCAAAAATAATCAACCACCACAACACATAGGTCTAAGGCATATCTTGTTACCGAATCAAACCAAACATATCAAATAGAAACATGGTGTGCCACACATAACCATGATATATAAATATACATCTATATTTTAGTTAAGATTGTCAAAACATCAAAGGCACCAAAAAGACAATCCTTGTACATATGCATTAGTGTACCAAACCATTTTTGTGACACATATTCATATATACATTTATAAGTATATATTTGTGTACACGTCATACCAAGTTACAACAAATATATAAATATAAAAACTAAAATATATTAACAAGACGACGAATAAATCTATTCTAGCACAACAAGAGTCTCAATGAAAAACCAATTTTAAGAAAACACTTTTCTTATCCAAAAACACTTTTATGGTTTTTCTAGACTCAATAGTGCAAAGCCATGTTAGATATGGCTCTGATACCACTGAAGGTATTCGTTTGGCAAAAACAAGTAGCAATAGAATCAATATGTATAATAAAAAAACGATGCCAAACTAATGAATACACTCCCATTGACCAAAATCTAACAATGAAGTTGCAACTAATATGAACAAGATAAGAAGAAAGATTATACCTCAATAGTGCAAGACACAAATCAACCTTCCTTGTCAAGTAGCTTAGAATCTAACAAAGAACTCTTCCAATGAAGTCCACCCCAAGCTTGTTTGATTCCCAAGTGCTAGCAAGTTGATGTGCAACCACCAAAACAACTATCAAGTGTATGTATTTCTTGCTTCTTGTGCTCAAGAACACTAAGAACAAGATGAACAAGAGAGAGCGAGAGTTCTAGTATCAACCAAGAGACAAAGTGTATGCAAAAAGCCTCTCTTAGAGCAGATAACTCGTAGCCTCTTTGTCTACCACCATTATTATAAGTTAACACCATTAAACTAAGTTCTTATGGCTGTTAATTCTGCTGTTACAGGAGACGTACACGGCCCGTGTTGGTCAACACGTCCGTGTAGGCCAAAAGTCCACGGCCCCAATTGAGCTAAGACGGACCGTGTCTAACAGGCACAACACGGCCCGTGTTCATCTACACGGCCCTTGTAGGCCCAAACTACACAACTTTGAACTGGGCTAATACGCCTCGTGTATGTTGGACTGGACATGGCCCGTGTTCAGGAACACGGCCCGTGTACCATCCTGCCAAAACCCATTTTGGCCTTTTCCTCTCTTTTGCTTGATCGTGTTGCCGGAATCAATACTTGTTGTGTGACCCAATAGGCCTATACCTCATCGGTAGTGCCATTAACTCATTCGTGTCAGCGGGCATATTCCAACAATATTTGCCTCTTCAAATGATTTGTCTATGAATTGTTTGTGGGTTTACTCGGGAAAGTAATCAGAATCTAGTAACCATAACTTGAACTTAAAGATATGAACTTTACCATCACGGACATGATTGGATTTTGTTAAATGTCGTTTAACTTGATTGATAGATTATGAACTAGGTTAATCTCACCTTTTTCTGAGCCGGAGAAAGTGTTCCGTGCCCGGAGGCAAGCTCAGAAAGCCGTTCCCTTTGTCTTACTACCCTCATCTCCATCATCAAGACCATCTTCACCTGAACCGATTAACACAATGGCTGATGATCAACCCATGTGGACATCCAGGCTACAAGCCCCTCCACCACCTGCTTCAGCCATTCGAAAACCAGAAATCACTGGAGAGAAGATTAAGGGCCAATTCCTTAGCATGATAAGGGATCTCCAATTTGACGGGAAGCTTGTCCATGATCCGAATCCACATGTTGAGAATTTTGTGGACATTTGCGAACTCTTCCAAAACCAAGGTGCATCTAATGATGCAGTCAGACTCCGTATGTTTCCCTTTACTCTCACCGGAGATGCAAAGGCGTGGTTGAAGTCGTTGGAGCCAAATACCATCACCACTTGGGAGGAACTCAGGAATAAGTTTGTCACGAGATACTTCCCACCTGAAAAAGCCGAGAAGTTAAAGAATGATATTATGGGATTTCAGCAGAGGATGGATGAAACTCTCACCGAAGCTTGGGAGAGATTTAAGTGCCTGATGAGAATGTGCCCGAATAACGGTCTCACAAAGAGTAACCAAGTGCAGATTTTTTAACGTGGGATAGACTCGACTTCCCGCGCTATTCTCGACTCATCGAGTGGAGGTGTATTCATGTACAAGACACCCACAGAGGGACACCAACTTCTGGAGGATATGTCCATGCACAATCTGGAGTGGACACCTGACCGGAGGAGTGCAAGCAAGAGGGTTACGGTTAATGCACTTGAAAGTGAACCCTAAGTAGCTGCACTAAAGGCTTACCAAAAAGCCCTTGAAAGTAAAATAGAAGCACTAACTTCTTCTTTTCATGCTATGCAGGTAGGTTGTGAAACTTGCAACTGGCCACATTTGACTAAAGATTGTGAGAATCACCCCATGATGACTCCTGAAGAAGTCAACTATATGAATCAAGGCTTTAGGGGTAATTATCAAGGTGGTGGGTCTAACTGGAACAACCAAGGTAATAACCGAAATTTCAATCGACCACCACCGGGTTTTTACTAGCACAATCAAGCGAGACCCCCGAGGCCCAACCCGAATGATCAAGGGGTGAAGCAAGAGCCACCCAAGTCAGAGTCTTTGGAAGATATCATGAAGCAATTTATGGCTGCTCAGCTGAAGGCAACTACAGAACTTAAGCAAAATCAAGATGTATTACAACAAAATCAGCGGAGTCAACAAGCCACTATTCAGAATCTGGAAAGGGATATAGTCCGGATAGCTCAAGCTCTTTCGGAGAGACCAGCTGGAGGACTCCCGCCAAACACGCAAGCAAATCCGAGAAACGAGCATGTTCAAGCAGTTACCACCCGAAGTGGTAAAGAGGTAAGTTCTCCCACCCTTACAAATAATTCTGACAATTCTGTTAATGTACAGGTTAATGAGGAGGATCCCGCAGAGCTCGAGATGGAAAAGGAGGCACAAGCGAGAACAAATAAAACACCGAGCCAGTCTTCACCACCTTTGGCTAAAGTACCATTTCCGCAGAGACTTCAGAAGGAAAAGTTAAAGGCTCAGTTTGGTAAGTTTTGTGACATGATTAAACAAGTTCGGATTAATGTGCCATTGGTCGATGTTCTTGCATATATGCCTAATTATGGCAAATTCATTAAAGACCTGGTATCTAACAAGTCAAAACTTGAAGAAGTTTCTTCCACCATTCTTGGCGAGGAATGCTCAGCCGTGCTTCAGACCAAGATGCCACCCAAGCTAGACGATCCAGGGAGTTTCACTATCCCATGCTTTTTTAATAATTACTTTGTATGTGATGCATTGGCTGATCTAGGTACGTGCTAGTATTAACTTAATGCCATATTCTCTATATACTAAACTAGGCCTAGATGAACTCAAACCCACTAGGATGAGCATTCAGTTGGCAGATAGGTCCTTCAAATACCCATTAGGGATAGCTGAAAACCTACCAGTACAAGTGGACAAGTTTGTGTTCCCAGTTTACTTCATGGTTTTAGAAATGCCCGAAGAGGGTAAGGTGCCTCTTATCTTAGTTAGACCCTTCTTAAATACAGCTGATGCTATAGTTCATGTGTCTAAGAAGCAACTTACCTTAGGTATAGCTGACGAAAGGGTGACTTTCTCAATTGACAAGGTAATGAAACATCCCACCTCAACTTCTGACGATTCCTGTTTCTTTCTGGATATCATTGACAATTGCATGGATGAAGAAGTAGGAGAATTCCTTCGAGTTGACTCGCCGGAAATCAACTCAATAGCCAAGAAGAACCTGAGTTCAACCCCGGAGGAGGTCAAACGGGAGTTGGAGATCATGAGTCAGAATAATCTTTCAGAGGCAACTAAGGACGAGGAGTTTGAGAATATCAAGTTGGATCCGTCCCTCAGAGTAAAAACGTCCCTTGAAGAACCACCATCACTAGTTCTTAAAGAACTCCCGTCCCACCTTGAGTATGCCTTTCTTCAAGGTGATTCATCCCTTCCCGTTATAATCTCATCAAATCTTTCCGAGGGAGAAAAGTCCAAGCTCTTGGAGGTGTTAAAGAGCCATAAAAAAGCTCTGGCATGGAAAGCTGCTGACATCTCCGGGATTAGCCCCACCTTTTGTACTCATAAAATCCTTATGAAGGACTCATTCATACCAAGTGTTCAGAGGCAGCGACGGCTCAATCCCAACATGAAGGAGGTGGTCAAGAAGGAAGTTCTGAAGTTCCTTGTGAAGGTATTTGTTTGACATGATCAAATCGCTACGGAAGCAAGATATATAACAAAAACAAAGTCAAACAAACGAATACACTCCCATGGACCAAAATCTAACTAAGAACTTGCAACTAAATAAAAGAACAAGATGGATAGAAATGTACCACAATGTAAGTACAATGATCTTCCCCTTGTGAAGCTTCAAGAATCCAAACAAGGATTCCTCTAATGAAGTTCACCCCAAGTTGTGTTGATTCCCAAATGCTAGTTAGTTGGTGTGTAACCACCAAGACAACAATCAAGTATATTCTTACACTCTTGTGCACCAAAAGAATAGCAAGAAGAAGATGAAGTTTGAGAGAGTTTTCTTGTCCATGAACTAACTCCAAGAACCCCCAAAAGTCTGTTCTTGAGCAGAGAAAAACGTAGCCTCTTTGTCTACCCAAGTTAATGACATAAACACCATTAAATCAAGTGTTTAAGGCTATTAATTCTGCTGTTACAGCGAACGTACACTGCCCGTGTTCATCAACACGGCCGTGTAGGCCCAAAGTCCACGGCCCCAATTGGGCTAAGACGGCCCGTGTCTAATAGGCTATACACGGCCCGTGTTCATCTACACGGCCGTGTCGGCCCAAACTACACGACCTCTAATTGGGCCAAAACGTCCCGTGTGTGTTGGACTGGAGACGGCCCATGTTTAACTACACGGCCTGTGTACCATCCTGCCAAAACCCATTTTGGCTCCTTTCACGCTCTTGCTTGATCATGTTGCTGGAATCAATACTTGGTGTGTGACCCAATAGGCCTATACCTCATCGGTAGTGCCATTAACTTGTTCGTGTCAGCGGGCATATTCCAACAGACTCCCACTTGCATGTGACACGACTACGAAAAATAACACAAACATAGAGCGGCCTCTAGCAAGACATCTATGCTCCCAAGTTAGTATAGGGTATGCCACTCTTAACAAGATCCCCAATCATAAAATGATTGTCCTAAAGATAAATGAATATGTACATACCTTTGTTCACGATATCCAATGTGAACACAAGGCATGGAATATAGTCAACTTTCAGATCGTTCACGATTATGTTTCTCGATTCTAGATTAGTGGTGACCAACAAATCAAGTTAATATTGATCCATCATCAATATAACTTGAGCACGGCCATGCATATGAACGTCAGCACTCAATCATCGAGGGGCCCATGGATATTCTCTCTATATATAGAGGAACAAATACCTTTCGACTACATAGTCCCGCCACATAGATAATACTCTACCCAATCATTTCCCTTATAACGACCAGTTACGGACCGCGTTAGAAAACAATCAAAGCAAAGCAGACCTATGCTTTGGGATCACATGTATCTCTAGTTTAAGGATGAAATGTCATTACCATCCCGAGTTACTTGTGACTAAAACCATGAAGTAAACTCGGGTGCGGGTCCTCCAATCACTTGAAACCCCTTTCAAGTATAGGCAAGAATCATGTTTTATCAAAACCAATTCTTTACCTCAATCTTAATTCATACTTTCTTCCCACAAAGTATGACCGATTGTGGAGATTTAAAGATTGTAAAACAATCTAGGGAAGAAATTAAACATGCAAAGATAGAACACAATAAAGACTAAATGTAAGTAACCGCAACACGCGTATATATAGATCTCTACTATATAAATCGAAACAAACATTAGTGACATTACTGCTTAATGTTCCCAAATACATAATGGTCCAAACATAATTTAAAACTAAATCTAAACCAAGTCATGAGCAAATCTAACACTTATTTCCATAGTGTGAGAATCATGAGTAGCTTGTGACAACGGTTTAGTAAACGGATCGGCCAAATTGCCTTCCGAGGTTACTCTACTAATAGCGACTTCACCACTTTCAATCATCTCTCTAATCAAGTGGTACTTGCGAGCTATATGCCTCGTTCTCTTGTGAGCTCTCGGTTCCTTCGCTAAGGCTACCGCACCCTCATTGTCACAAAAGATCTTAATAGGGTCAGATATGCTAGAAACCACTCCAAGGTCTCGGATGAACTTCCTTATCCACACAGCTTCTTTAGCAGCTTCACTTGCTGCAATGTATTCTGACTCTATAGTAGAATCAGCCACTGTGTCTTGCTTTGAACTTCTCCAAGTAATAGCCCCACCATTCAATAGGAACACAAACCCCGAATGTGATCGGCAGTCATCCCTATCAGTTTGGAAGCTAGCATCAGAGTAACCCTTTACTTTGAGTTCTTCCTCACCACCAAAGATCAAGAACATTTCTTTAGTCCTCCTAAGATACTTAAGAATGTTCTTTACCACAACCCAATGGGCTTGCCCCGGGTTTCCCTGATATCTACTAGTCAAGCTCAAAGCGCATGACACATCAGGGCGAGTACATAACATGGCGTACATGATCGAGCCTACGGTCGAAGCATATCGTACTCGCTTCATTACTTCTAGTTCCTCTTGAGAACTAGGACATTGAGTCTTACTCAATATCACTCCATGTGACATAGGAAGATTTCCTTTCTTGGAATCCTCCATCTTGAACCGCTTCAAGACTTTGTCAATGTATGTACTTTGACTCAACCCGAGAAGTTTTCTAGATCTATCTCTATAGATCTTGATACCCAGAATATATGCCGCTTCTCCTAAGTCTTTCATTGAAAAACACTTTCCAAGCCAGGTTTTAACACTTTGCAAGGTTGGAATATCGTTTCCAATGAGTAGGATATCATCCACATATAAGACTAACAAAACAACGACGCTCCCACTAGCCTTAACGTATACACATGGCTCGTCTACACTCTTCGAAAAACCAAACTCTTTGATTTTCTCATCAAAGCATAGATTCCAACTACGAGATGCTTGTTTAAGTCCATAAATGGACTACTTTAGTCTACACACTCTATTAGGATGCTTCGGATGTACAAAACCCTCAGGCTGCGTCATATACACCTTTTCAGAGAGCTTCCCATTAAGGAAGGCGGTTTTGACATCCATTTGCCATATTTCATAATCATGAATATGGCGATTGCCAAAAGTATCCTAATAGATTTCAACATGGCAACTGGGGAAAAAGTTTCATCATAATCGACACCATGTGTCTGGGTGAAACCTTTAGCCACCAGTCGGGCTTTGAAAGTGTTAACTTTTCCATCCATGTCGGTCTTCTTCTTGAAGACCCATTTACACCCTATTGGTTTACAACCGGGTGTAGGATCAACCAGTTCCCAAACCTGGTTATCCTCCATGGATTGCATCTCGTTATCCATTGCCTCCTTCCACTTAGCAGACTCGTGGCCACCTGCCGCTTCCCGATAGTTGGTGGGCTCATTAAGATCCACCAATAACTCGTCGCCCTCAGATATGAGAAACCCATATCTCTCTGGCTCATGGCGAGTTCTACCGGATCTACGGGGAGGTAATGGATGTAGGTTAGCCTCCGTATTTTCATGCTCGGACTCAACCTCACTAGGTTGTTGACTAGTGCCAACGTCAGGTCTTTCATCGGTTGACTCTTGAACTTCTTCAAGATCAATCTTAGTCCCGCCTTGCTGATTGGATATTAATTCTCTTTCTAAAAAGACCGCCCTCCGAGCAACAAATACTTTGTTCTCGGAAGGTTTAAAGAATATATATCCAATACCTGCAGCTGGATATCCGATGAAATAATACTTTTCGGATCGGGGCTCTAACTTGTCATCTACCTCATGTCGTACGTAGGCTTGACAACCCCAAACCTTTAGATAGGCAAGAACGGGAAGCTTCCCATGCCACATCTCGAAAGGTGTTTTCTCGACCTTCTCTGTTGGAACGTGATTAACGATTCTTGTTGCCATTTCAAGAGCATAACCCCAAAGGCTTATAGGCATTTGGGTGTGACTCATCATAGACCGAACCATATCTAACAATGTTCGGTTCTTCCTCTCGGCGACACCATTTAATTGTGGCGTCCTAGGAGGTGTAAGTTGTGAGATAATTCCACAACCCTTAAGATGATCACGAAACTCTTGACTAAGATACTCTCCACCCCTATCGGATCTAAGTATCTTAATCTTTTTGCCCAATCGATTCTCTACTTCGTCTTGGAAAGTCTTAAAGACCTCAAAGGTCTCAGACTTTTGTCTAACCAAGTAGACATACCCGTACCTACTATAATCATCTATAAAGGTAACGAAGTATCTAGAATTGTCTCTTGTGATGTGCTTAAACGGACCACACACATCGGAATGTATGATGTCCAACAAGTCTTTTCCCCTCTCATTCACGCCAGAAAAGGGTGTTTTAGTCATCTTGCCTAATAAACAAGATTCGCATACTTCATTTGACTCGTGATCAAATGATTCCAAGATCCCATCCGCTTAGAGCTTGGCGATACGAGTCTTGTTTATATGGCCAAGTCGACCATGCCACAAAGACAATTGGTCTAAACCATTTTTAGACGTTGAATCAATATTCATGATTGAACGATTATTACCAACGTATGCATCTACTTCATAAATACCATGACAAGGATAAGCTTTGAAATAACAAATATTATTTTTAAAACAAACAATAACCCCATTGTCAAATGAAAAACCAAAACCATCGCCGTGCAAAGCATGAAAAGAAATAATGTTTCGCGCCACAAGCGGCGAATAGCATACGTTTAACAATAATATAGAAAAACCGGAATTAAATGATATTTCGACTTCTCCTCGAGCCTTGACCGGGACAATCTCCTTGTTTCCCATTATCAAGTCAAGCTCGCCATTCTCCATCCTTCTACTTGTCTTTAGCACCTGCACAATATTACAAACGTGAGTGCCATAGCCAGTATCTAATACCCAACTACCAGATGTAGAAGTATGATGGAGTTCAATCATGTACGTACCTGAATCGGAAGTTCCTCCGATGCTCAACCACTTGAGCTTCTTAAGACCTTCTAGGTACCCCGGGCAGTTACGGCGCCAATGGCCCTTCTTTCCGCAGAAGAAGCATTCCGCTTCATTCGGAGTTTTGGCTTGGGGAACCATCTTCCCCTTGCCTTTACCCTCCGAAGCGGGGCTAAACTTGGCAGCGGCAATCTTCCCCTTCCCCTTACCATTAGGGTTATAAGCGGACTTCTTCTTCTGGATTCGCCCCTCCCTTATAGCAAGAACAGGATTTGGAACGGCGGGATTGTTTTTGGTCATGCTAGACTCCGTTGTCTTGAGCATACCATGTAGCTCCATGATGGATTTATCCGTACTATGCATATGATAACTCATAACGAATTGATCATACACGGTGGGCAGGGACCATAGGATCAAATCCACGGCTCGCTCCCTCCCTATGGTAAATCCGAGCCGTTCCATGCGCTCCACGTTTGCTTTCATGCGCAACACGTGAGCGCTCACATTCCCGCCATCGGCCATCTTGCTACCAAGAACCGTCTTAAGACACTCAAACCTCTCTTATCTCACTTGCTGCTGAAACATTTCCTTAAGCTGAGCGATCAAGTCAAAAGCACTCAAATGATCCATTTGCTTTTGGATCTCGGGGATCATAGTACTTAGGATGAGGCAAGTAATGTCCTCGGTATCCTTGACACGCTTCTCATAAGCGTCTCGGATAGCCCGAGTGGCATTGGTAGCATGAGCCTCGAGTAGGGCCTCCTCTATGGTAACCATCTTCCCTTCTTGGCGTAAGACAAGCTTAAGTTGCCTAAACCAATCCAATAAGTTGTTACCATTGAGTTTCTCCTTTTCAAGGAAAACTCTAAGCGAAAAATGGTTGGTGGTGTTGGTGTTGCTTGAAGACGCCATCTAAAATAGCAAAGTAGTTTTAGTTAGTTTGGAAATCCTTGTTAAAATAAGTACCCATAGTTTTAAACAAAACAATTTATTTGTAACAAGGGCTAAGAACCTTATTTCACCTCGCACTGTGACGGGTTTACCGCGGATCACGTGGCGAAGCTATTTAGGCCGGCAACCATTTTACCAATTGTAATCTCTATTACAACTCTTAGACACTCGCGGGATCCGTTGACATCCATTATGTCGGTTGGCATGTTTGATCCCTTTCTTACACCAATCTTAATATATAATTTTTGTTTAGCTCGTGCTTAGCTCGACAACTAACCAAGAATTATATACTAAAATTGTAAATCGTCCGACAAGACACACGGGTGGCACTCTTGACCATTAATCGGCTCGTGCTTAGCTCGACAACCAATCATGAGAGTTACCCCACTCACCTTCCACACAACTACACAAGGAATGACTCGTGCTTAGCTCGACAATCATCCTTGCTTCGTTAGATTCGGGTGGTGTCATCTTACAGATGGTGCATGATTTATGTTTTGAAAAACGGGATTTTGTTTCCGGTTTATAAAAACCTTTTGTGAATTAACAAAGTAAGTGTCAAAACAATTTTAAGCACTTTTAAATATAATACCTTCTTTATATTTTCTTTGTCAATTCTGTTCGCGCACAATTGTTAACCATTTTAACAAACATTGTATTTTATTTAATTTTGTAGAAAAATTGTCTAGCATGCGAATCCTAATCCATGCATAGAAAGAAAAACACAACCACGCAAATATATATATATATATATATATATATATATATATATATATGATTCGGTAACATACCCAAAAATCCTATGCGTTTTCTCTGTGAGCCACAATAGGGAAAACGAGGCCAAAACCTAAGGACAAGGAATAGTCTCGTTGGGTGAGCTCCCACTGAATCCAACACCTCCAATGGCGTTTTGACTCCTTCTCGCCAATATGTCATCACCATGAATCCCGTTGATTTCTCCGGTTCTAATTCTATACTATATATAGAACATATATAAACGACACGCAGGTCGCATTCCTATGCTATTTATACAAATACATAGAATAAAAGAAACGGCATGCAAACCGTGCCTACAAATAAATAAATAAATATTGTTACAACAATACAGCACGCAGGCCGCTTAAAACCAAAAATAATCAACCACCACAACACATAGGTCTAAGGGCATATCTTGTTACCGAATCAAACCAAACATATCAAATAGAAACATGGTGTGCCACACATAACCATGATATATAAATATATATCTATATTTTAGTTAAGATTGTCAAAACATCAAAGGCACCAAAAAGACAATCCTTGTACATATGCATTAGTGTACCAAACCATTTTTTAGACACATATTCATATATACATTTATAAGTATATATTTGTGTACACTTCATGCCAAGTTACAACAAATATATAAATATAAAAACTAAAATATTAACAAGACTACAAATCTATCAATATTAGCCCAACAAGAGTCTCAATGAAAAACCAATTTTTAAAGAAAACAATTTTCTTATCAAAAACACTTTTATGATTTTTCTAGACTCAATAGTGCAAAGCCATGTTAGATATGGCTTTGATACCACTGAAGGTATTTGTTTGACATGATCAAATCGCAACGGAAGCAAGATATATAACAAAAATAAAGTCAAACAAACGAATACACTCCCATGGACCAAAATCTAACTATGAACTTGCAACTAAGTAAAAGAACAAGATGGATAGAAATGTACCACAATGCAAGTACAACGATCTTCCCCTTGTCAAGCTTCAAGAATCCAAACAAGTCAAGCTTCAAGAATCCAAACAAGGATTCCTCTAATGAAGTCCACCCCAAGTTGTGTTGATTCCCAAATGCTAGTTAGTTGGTGTGTAACCACCAAGACAACAATCAAGTATATTCTTACACTCTTGTGCACAAAAAGAACACCAAGAAGATGATGAAGTTTGAGAGAGTTTTCTTGTCCATGAACTAACTCCAAGAACCCCCAAAAGTCTGTTCTTGAGCAGAGAAAAACGTAGCCTCTTTGTCGACCCAAGTTAATGATATAAACACCATTAAATCAAGTGTTTAAGGCTATTAATTCTGCTGTTACAGCGAACGTACACGGCCCGTGTTCATCAACACGGCTGTGTAGGCCCAAAGTCCACGGCCCCAATTGAGCTAAGACGGCCCCTGTCTAATAAGCTATACACGGCCCGTGTTCATCTACACGACCGTGTCGGCCCAAACTACACGACCTCTAATTGGGCCAAAACGTCTCGTGTGTGTTGGACTGGACACGGCCCGTGTTCAACTACACGGCCCGTGTACCATCCTACCAAAACCCATTTTGGCTCCTTTCTCTCTCTTGCTTGATCATGTTGCTGGAATCAATACTTGGCGTGTGACCTAATAGGCCTATAACTCATCGGTAGTGCCATTAACTCGTTCGTGTCAGCGGGCATATTCCAACAACTTGATGTAGGACTGATCTACCCGATCTCACATAGCCAATGGGTTAGTCCTGTTCAGGTGGAACCCAAGAAAGGGGGTATGACTATGGTACTCAACGATGAGGGAGAGCTTATCCCTACTCGGACAGTCACGGGGTGGCGAGTGTGTATAGACAACCAAAAGTTGAATGACGCTACTCGCAAGGACCATTTCCCCTCCCCTTTATCGATCAAATGCTCAAGAGACTCGCGGGAAACGAATTCTACTGTTTCCTCGATGGGTTCTCGGGTTATTTCCAAATTCCTATCGATCCAAAGGACCAAGAAAAAATGAGATTTACATGTCCTTTTTGTACCTTCGCCTATAGAAGAATGCCCTTTGGGCTTTGCAATGCACCTGTAACTTTTCAGCGGTGCATGATAGCAATTTTTCATGACATGATCGAGGACTGCATGGAGGTCTTCATGGATGACTTCTCTGTGTTCGGCAGCTCCTTTGACATGTGCCTATTGAGTCTTACAAGAGTCCTTACAAGGTGCGAGGAATCAAACCTTGTCCTTAACCGGGAAAAATGTCATTTCATGGTTAAGGAGGGCATCGTCCTGGGACATAAAATCTCGAAAGCCGGTCTTGAGGTACACAAAGCAAAGATAGATGCCATAGCAAAGCTACCTCCTCCCTCGAACATCAAAACTGTTCGAAGTTTCTTAGGTCATGCGGGTTTTTATAGGAGGTTCATAAAAGATTTCTCCAAAATTACTCGGCCGATGACCCACCTCTTAGAAAAGGACAAACCTTTTATTTTCTCCCCCCGAATGTGTTGATGCTTTTAACATCCTCAAGGAAAATCTCACACACACGCCTATCATGGTGCTACCGGACTGGTCCATCCCGTTCAAGTTTATGTGTGATGCGAGCGATTCTGCTTTGGGTGCCGTGCTTGGGCAACGCAAAAATAACCACTTTCAGCCCATATACTATGCCAGTCGTACACTGACGAGCGCTCAAGAAAAATACACGACCACCAAGAAGGAACTTCTTGCGGTCGTATTCGCATTCGATAAGTTTCGGCCATATCTTGTGTTATCCAAAACCATAGTATACACGGATCACTCTGCACTGAGATTTCTCTTCGCAAAACAAGATGCCAAATCCCGTCTCATTCGTTGGATTCTTTTACTCCAAGAATTCGACATTGAAATAAGGGACAAAAAAGGGGCAAAAAACGTGGCAGCGGACCACCTGTCCCATCTAGAGAATCCGAATCTCGAGAAATTCAATGAAGAAGCAATCCACGATACATTCCCAGATGAATTCTTAAGTGTGATGGAATCATTCGAGGAACCCGAAGCCCCGTGGTTTGCTGATTTCGCCAACTATCTAGCCGCGGGATTTTACGAAAGGGCTTTACTCATCAACAAAAGGGTAAATTCTTTTATGATTTGAAGTTCTATTTTTGGGAGGATCCAGATTAGTGGAGAATAGGGGCCGATAACATTATTCGTCGGTGCGTTCACGGAACTGAAGCAAGAAGGATTCTAGAGGAATGCCATGATGGGCCTACCGGCGGACACTTCGGACCGAGTTACACAGCTCGGAAGGTCCTAGACGCGGGTTTCTATTGGCCCACGATTTTCAAGGACGCTCACGCGTATGTAAAAACGTGTGACGCGTGCCAAAGACCGGGGAATATCTCCAAGCGTGACGAGATGCCTCAAAAGGGCATTCTAGTATGCGAAGTATTTGATGTGTGGGGCATTGACTTCATGGGTCCATTCCCGAACTCCCATAACAACAAATACATTTTTGTGGCCGTAGACTACGTCTCGAAATGGGCCGAAGCTAAAGCCCTCCCAACAAATGATGAGAGAGTAGTAGTCAATTTTATCAAAAATCTTTTCTCCAGATTTGGTTGCCCTCGAGCCATCATCAGCGATCGAGGCACCCATTTTTCTAATTTTCTGATGGAAAAGGTGCTAAACAGATACGGGGTAGACCACTGATTCACCACTGCTTACCATCCACAGTCGAGTGGGCAAGTGGAGAACACAAATCGCGCCCTGGAGCGCATCTTGCAAAAGACTGTAGATAACAACCCGAAGTTGTGGTCTCAAAAGCTTGATGACGCGCTATGGGCCTTCTGAGAAGCCTTTAAGACTCCAATCAGAACCACACCTTATCAGTTGGTCTACGGGAAGGCGTGCCATCTCCCACTTGAGATTGAGCACAAAGCGTATTGGGCGATTAAAGAGTGCAACTTGGACCTGTCTAGGGCAGGGGAGGAGCGCCAATTCCAAATTAACGAGTTAGAAGAGTTGAGATTGGCAGCATATGAGAATTCGCGCATTTACAAGGAGAACACGAAGAAGTGGCACGACAACAAGCTGAGAGAAATCAAAACTTTTCAAGAGGGTGATTTGGTGTTGATCCATCAAACGAGATTTAAATTCTCTACCGGGAAACTCAAGTCAATATGGGCCGGACCATACACCGTGGTCAAGGCCTACCCGTCGGGGTTGGGGTATGTGGATGTGCAGATGAGAAAGGATGTTGTCCGCATCAATGGACATCGCCTCAAAATATACCATGGAAAGATACCCAATCCGGAAGGTGCGGAAGTGGATCTTCACCCCAAAATGCCGTAAACATGTACGGTCGAGTCAAGCTAAGACTCGTAAATAAAAAGGCGCTTCGCGGGAGGCAACCCGTATTTTTGTCGTCGTTTTTTTTCTTTGGTTTGTGTGTGTTACTGTTTGCGTGTTTCGTTTGTGTTCTTGGAAAATCAGAAAATCACAAAAAAATTAAGCTTGTGCCGCGAGGCGCTCCTCCTCGAATGTCAATTATTCCATAGAAATTTCCCCGCCGCGAGCTTAAATGTTCCATGTAGTGAGCTCAGTCAACAAGTCAACATTGACCGGTCAACAAGGCTCGCGCCGCGAGGTCGTCTGCACAGACCATAAAGTCTGTTTCCTGGATATTTTCTTCTCTCACCTCTAAGTTCTCTCCCTCGCGAAGCATCATCCGCCACCGCCTGGATCCGCCGTTTTTCACCGATTTTCGCTCATTTTTTTCCATTCATCATGGCTCCTAAGGTTGGTAACACTTCCTTGCCCTTCTTTATCCTTGCTTCATGGAAAAAAATCTCATTTTTAGGGCTTGTTCCTCTTGGTTTGAATCACTCACGAAATTAGGGGTTTTCTGAGGAAAAACTTCAATTTTTCACCATAGAACCTTTTGTTTATGCTAGATTATGTTTTCCCCCACCATTGGAAGTGTTTTGCTCCACCATTTGCACACCCTCAAGCTTAGGCCGATTCTAACCTAAAGTTTACATATTTATGCTTCATTTCCATCTCTCTACGATTGATAGGTCATCTTCTACTGCAATTATTAGTATTATTGTTTGAGATGGCTTTAATTTCACGATTTGGAAGCAAGATCTTTGTTCTTTGGCCATCCATGATGTAACGGTCAATAGTTGACTTTTCTGTTTGACTTTTGCATACTCTTGCTATTTTACAAAATTGTTGCACATGGGTACACAATAGCACTCACACTTTCACTCTATTGTGTGGGAATTGGGAGAATCGGTGATGCCATGTTTATTCATTGCTAGCATAACCATGTAAAGCTTATTTTAAGTTCACTTGATGCATATGTGGTATGGAATTCTGTGGGAATTGATTGTGGGCAAGCTACATGTGTGTAGAGGTCATGCCAAAAGTTAGTAAAATCTTGTAGATTCCTACTTTGTACATAAAATGACTTCAACCTTGTTTTCTATCTTTTTACAATCATACCATAGTACCCCAATTCTATTGTGTGGGAATTGGAGTACAATTCTAGATGTGTTACCTATGTTATTTATACAAATACATAGAATAAAAGAAACGGCGTGCAAGCCGCACCAATAAGTAAATAAACAAATATTGTTACAACAATACAACACGCAAGCCGCCAAAAACCAAAAATAATCAACCACCACAACACATAGGTCTAAGGCATATCTTGTTACCGAATCAAACCAAACATATCAAATAGAAACATGGTGTGCCACACATAGCCATGATATATAAATATACATCTATATTTTAGTTAAGATTGTCAAAACATCAAAGGCACCAAAAAGACAATCCTTGTACATATGCATTAGTGTACCAAACCATTTTTGTGACACATATTCATATATACATTTATAAGTATATATTTGTGTACACGTCATACCAAGTTACAACAAATATATAAATATAAAAACTAAAATATATTAACAAGACGACGAATAAATCTATTCTAGCACAACAAGAGTCTCAATGAAAAACCAATTTTAAGAAAACACTTTTCTTATCCAAAAACACTTTTATGGTTTTTCTAGACTCAATAGTGCAAAGCCATGTTAGATATGGCTCTGATACCACTGAAGGTATTCGTTTGGCAAAAACAAGTAGCAACGGAAGCAATATGTATAATAAAAAAATGATGCCAAACTAATGAATACACTCCCATGGACCAAAATCTAACAATGAAGTTGCAACTAATATGAACAAGATAAGAAGAAAGATTATACCTCAATAGTGCAAGACACAAATCAACCTTCCTTGTCAAGTAGCTTAGAATCTAACAAAGAACTCTTCCAATGAAGTCCACCCCAAGCTTGTTTGATTCCCAAGTGCTAGCAAGTTGATGTGCAACCACCAAATAAAACTATCAAGTGTATGTATTTCTTGCTTCTTGTGCTCAAGAACACTAAGAACAAGATGAACAAGAAAGAGCGAGAGTTCTTGAATCAACCAAGAGACAAAGTGTATGCAAAAAGCCTCTCTTAGAGCAGATAACTCGTAGCCTCTTTGTCTACCACCATTATTATAAGTTAACACCATTAAACTAAGTGCTTAAGGCTGTTAATTCTGCTGTTACAGGAGACGTACACGGCCCGTGTTGGTCAACACGTCCGTGTAGGCCAAAAGTCCACGGCCCCAATTGAGCTAAGATGGACCGTGTCTAACAGGCACAACACGGCCCGTGTTCATCTACACGGCCCTTGTAGGCCCAAACTACACAACCTTGAACTGGGCTAATACGCCTCGTGTATGTTGGACTGGACATGGCCCGTGTTCAGGAACACGGCCCGTGTACCATCCTGCCAAAACCCATTTTGGCCTTTTCCTCTCTTTTGCTTGATCGTGTTGCCGGAATCAATACTTGTTGTGTGACCCAATAGGCCTATACCTCATCGGTAGTGCCATTAACTCGTTCGTGTCAGCGGGCATATTCCAACAATATTTGCCTCTTCAAATGATTTGTCTATGAATTGTTTGTGGGTTTACTCGGGAAAGTAATCAGAATCTAGTAACCATAACTTGAACTTAAAGATATGAACTTTACCATCACGGACATGATTGGGTTTTGTTAAATGTCGTTTAACTTGATTGATAGATTATGAACTAGGTTAATCTCACCTTTTTCTGAGCCGGAGAAAGTGTTCCGTGCCCGGAGGCAAGCTCAGAAAGCCGTTCCATTTGCCTTACTACCCTCATCTCCATCATCAAGACCATCTTCACCTGAACCGATTAACACAATGGCTGATGATCAACCCATGTGGACATCCAGGCTACAAGCCCCTCCACCACCTGCTTCAGCCATTCGAAAACCAGAAATCACTGGAGAGAACTTTGAGATTAAGGGCCAATTCCTTAGCATGATAAGGGATCTCCAATTTGACGGGAAGCTTGTCCATGATCCGAATCCACATGTTGAGAATTTTGTGGACATTTGCGAACTCTTCCAAAACCAAGGTGCATCTATTGATGCAGTCAGACTCCGTATGTTTCCCTTTACTCTCACCGGAAATGCAAAGGCGTGGTTGAAGTCGTTGGAGCCAAATACCATCACCACTTGGGAGGAACTCAGGAATAAGTTTGTCACGAGATACTTCCCACCTGCAAAAGCCGAGAAGTTAAAGAATGATATTATAGGATTTCAGCAGAGGATGGATGAAACTCTCACCGAAGCTTGGGAGAGATTTAAGAGCCTGATGAGAATGTGCCCGAATCACGGTCTCACCAAGAGTAATCAAGTGCAGATTTTTTAACGTGGGATAGACTCGACTTTTTGGTTGCTCCCATCTTAGCACCGCCTCAATCTTGGCGGGATCTACCTTGATTCCGTCCTCATTCACAAGGTGACCTAGGAATTGAACCTCGCGTAGCCAAAATTCACACTTGGAGAACTTTGCATACAACTTCTCCCGCCTTAGGGTTTTTAAGATCTCCCGAAGGTGTCGTTTGTGCTCCCCCCGAGTCTTGGAATATATTAAGATGTCGTCGATAAACACAATTACGGATCGGTCCAACATGGGTCGGCACACTCGATTCATTAAATCCATAAAAGCGGCTGGCGCGTTCGTAAGCCCGAAGGGAATTACTACAAACTCGTAGTGCCCATACCTAGTTCTAAACGCCGTCTTACTAATATCTTCCTCCCGAACCCTCAATTGGTGGTATCCTGATCGAAGGTCTATCTTTGAAAACCATGACGCTCCCTGGAGTTGGTCGAATAGATCGTCTATTCGAGGTAACGGGTAACGATTCTTGACAGTAAGTTTATTGAGCTCTCAGTAATCAATGCACATCCTGAAGGTTCCGTCTTTCTTCTTTACAAAGAGTATTGGTGCTTCCCACGGCGAACTACTCGGGCGTATAAATCCCTTGTCTAGCAGCTCTTGCAGCTGACTCATCAACTCCTTCATTTTGGGTGGTGCAAGACGATACGGAGCCTTGGCTATTGGAGTGGCGCCAGGAACTAGATCAATCCTGAATACCACCTGTCGTTCCGGTGGCACCCCCGGCAAGTCCTTCGGAAACACTTATGGGAATTCCCTTACTACTGGTACGTCGCCTACTTCTACTATTTTCTTTTCCTTGGTGTTGTGGATGACGTATGCTAGAAATGCTAAACACCCGTGCCGCAGGTATTTCCTCGCCTTCAAGACGGTGCAAATAGCTGGACCACCCCTCTTGCGTTCCCCGATGATCACTACTTCTCCCCCACTTGGAGTCTGAATCCTTACCTCGCGTCGATTGCAATCAATGGTAGCCCGATTCTGGCTCAACCAATCCATACCGACAATCACGTGGAATCCCCGCATCGCAATAGGTATCAGGTCGATCTTAAATTTTTCTCCTTCTATATGTAGTAGGTTACTTCTATAAACCGTCGTTACTGATACGACCCGGTCATCCGCTATGTCTACTTCTAAAGGTACTTCTAACTTAACAGGCGCGATTCCAAGGTTATCACAAAAGTTGAAAGACACAAAGGACCTGCTGGCCCCCGAATCAAACAATATAAGTGCAGGTTTCGAGTTAACAAGATAAGTACATGCGACCACATCCGGATCCGTCTTGGCTTCCTCCGCGGTTAGCTGGAAAGCCCGACCCCTACGATTCGGTCCTTCGGTCCTCTTGCTCTAGTTATCGTCGGCAATCCTCAACGTAGCTGGGGCTGGTGCCCTGACAGGGTTAGCTTTCAAGAGTTGGCAAGCCGACCTCTCATGCCCAGGCTGGTAACACACGAAGCATAATCTCGTAGCTGAACCGCAATCCCTGCTTAGATGACCCCTCTTCCCGCACCTGTAACAGCTCGGTGCCCAATCTCCGCACGCACCCTGGTGGTGCTTCCCACATTTCCCACACTTAGTAGGTTCTTTCTTTCCCCCTTGCTTTGGCACACTGAATCTTGCTTTCTTGTACCCCATATCAACCTGTTCCATTTTCCTCTTGACCTGCCTCTCTGCCGCTTGCTTTTCTAGCTCCAGTTCCCTTGCCCTCACAGCCCCCATCATCTGCTCCAAGGTTTGATACTTGGACTCATCCACAAACTCCCTGATCTCTGTCTTCAACACATCCATGTAGCGAAACATCTTCATTTGCTCATCCGCTACGTACTCGGGGCAAAACCTAGCTTTTTCCAAGAACCGTTCGTTGAGATCGGTGATGGTTTCAGTTGTCTGCTTCATGGCCAGGAATTCCCTCTTCACCCTTTACACTTCTACCCTTGGTGTGAACTTTGTGGTAAACATCGCCTTGAACTCTTCCCATGATGATCCTACTAGTGCTTCACCTTTCTGCATCAGCAATAGGGACCACCAGTCCTTTGCAGCACCGCGAAGCAAATTGCTTGCGAAAAGGACTTTGTGGTCCGCGGGACAATAACTGGTCCTAAAGGCCCCTTCAACTTCCGCTAGCTACGGGGTCTGGCTTGCCTTCAAACGTCGGCGGTTGGCAAGCCACAAACTCCCGGTATGTACAACCCCCGGTGGCTCCCTGGGCTCCTGTTTGCGCCACGGGGTGTCTACCTATTCCCCTGGAATCCAGTGCTTTCGTTACCTCGGTGGCAACCATACCCCCCATTTCCTCAGCCATCTGTTCAAACATGTTCGGTAGGATTTGTTCCAAAGCCTTCCCAATGGCAGCTACCAATCCAGCATCCACCGTAGGGGGATCCTCATTCCCCTCCCCAGCGGTAACCACCGGCATCCTTGGTTGACGCCGCGGGTCTGTTTCAGCTGTAACACTCGCAGCTTCCCCATCTCGGGGTACGTAAGTGCTTCCCCCAGCCAACAAGTTTCGGTTCCTTCTCGTTTCAACCATTCTGAAGTATAGATAACGCACTGTATGTTAGGTAGGCGTTACCGCACATGACTTCCCAACTCACAAACTTTCTTGCATCTAGGGTCACCTACATGTAGCTCTATGTGCACTAAAGCAACCCTAGCTAAGCACATAACATCAACAAGTAACCCCTCACCCGATTCACAAGACATTTAATGATTCCGTCAAGTTCTAATGTGTATCATGGGTTCGTAATAATACAGGCCTACATACTATTACCAACACACTATACATACCAGATCTTAGCTTCACCACTCAATCTCCTGATTCACTGGTTTGGGTCATGTATAGCATCATGTAATAGGCATCACGTATAGGTCGTCACTTCTTACATTGGTGTAGTGCAGTGTAAATATAGTGCTATGCATAACCCTAGCCATACAGGTAGTAGAATCCTTGAAGCTACCCTACCACAACATCAAATGAGAACATGCAATAAGGCCAACTCAAGTTTTCTAAACCTATTTGTCTAGTTTCATGCAAGACATAGTATATTCACAATACACTAAGCACCGACATCAACAATATCATCAATATCTAAACAGCATTTACAATTCAGTAATCATAGTTCAACAATCATATCAGCAGTAAGTGCTACCAGGACCTCCGGCTCCAGCTGACAGCGCGTTTTGAAAACAAGTTAAGAAAATCGTTTAAAAAATCTAGTACCGAACCAGGGTTTAAGTCCAAACACACCACTTACGTGCTCGAATCCCTTAAACCGAGGCTCTGATACCAAGTTGTAACACCCCAAAAAAAAATTTCATATAATTTCATATATAATCATAAGTTGTTAATTAAACGTTTGGTTCATCATCAATCCATAGCCGGCCCAACATACGGGACTTACGGCACACAAAATACATGTTTGTCAGTAATAGTTAAAAAGTCAGAGTTCAAATAAAGTTTTGCGGAAACAGCTGTCATGCAGGAGCCTTCCCCTTGTCAGCACGCGACGGTCCTGAAAGAATCAACAACAGCGGGTTAAGCATAAAGCTTAGTGAGCACACCACACTCATACATTATATCAGAACGCATATCTACGTATAATGCACCACACATCAATTATGCCACATAGGCGGGGTAGACACAACCTTCGTGTCACATCAACTGCCATAAGGCGGGGTAGACACAACCTCCGTGTCATATCATTTGCCACAAGGGCAGGGTAGACACAACCTCCGTGTCGTATAAATCACAATATCACATAGAGCACGTATCACAACATAATATAAGAGTTAGTGAAACTCACCTGTTCGGCAGTAAAAGCAATAGAAACACAGTAACAGTCGAAGTACTCGGGATTGTTCAGCAGCAAGAACCTACAACACATCTATCAAATCAGCACCGGACACAAGTCCCTAAATTAAGGCACACACGCACACCCTAGTCCTAAATTCGGACCACCCGAGAGTCGGATCAACTAAAGGTCGCATGAGGTATACTCGGTGAAAGTCGCATGGTTCAAGTGAAAGTCGCATGGCACAAGTGAAAGTCGCATGGCTCAAGTGAAAGTCGCATGGTACAAGGTGAAAGTTGCATGGCTCAAGTGAAAGTTGCATGGCACAAGTGAAGTCGCATGGCACAAGTGAAAGTCGCATGGATCAAGTGAAGGTCGCATGGTACAAGGTGAAAGTCGCATGGCTCAAGTGAAGGTCGCATGGTACAAGGTGAAAGTCGCATGGCTCAAGTGAAGGTCGCATGGCACAAGGTGAAAGTCGCATGGCTCAAGTGAAGGTCGCATGGCACAAGGTGAAAGTCGCATGGCTCAAGTGAAAGTCGCATGGCACAAGTGAAAGTCGCATGGCTCAAGTGAAAGTCGCATGGCACAAGGTGAAAGTCGCATGGCTCAAGTGAAAGTCGAATGGCACAAGTGAAAGTCGCATGGCACAAGTGAAAGTCGCATGGCTCAAGTGAAAGTCGCATGGCACAAGGTGAAAGTCGCATGGGGGTACCTTCTTCCTTGTCAGCTCATCATTTTGAAAACCCCAGAACCTTGAAACCCCATTTTTAAAATCACAACCTTCTCAAAACTTAACCAATTCACTTTATTTTAGTTTCTAAAGATTCCTAACAACTAAGGAACAACTCCTTATCAAACAACCCAATTAATACTACCATTTGGTGGTCTACATATGAAGTTCTTTCTTAAAAAAAATGGGTTTTCATAATCTTCAAAAACAGGGATGAAACTACCCACTTTCCAACCCAAATCTCACCCAAGAACTCAAACTAACACAACTATGAGGAATAGGATTCATACCTTGAATTGTTTCCAACAAATTGCTTCAAAACTCAATTCCTTGCTTCCTACTTCTCCTCTTCACGTAGAACACACACAGAGCACTCTTCTCTCTCTCTCTCTCTAAGTTGAACACCCAATGCAACAGTAAAAATTCCTTAGGAGGTTGTGCCTAAATATATATATATACTTGTCTCCTTGGGCCAAGCCCATCCAAATCCTTTTCTCTTTTAATATTAAAGTTTAAGCCCAAGTCCACTTTGTTAGATTTCCCATGGGAGCCCAAGGTTAGAATAAGTGCATATGCATACATATAATTTAATTGACTAACTCACCCTCAAGCCAAATAAATTCGTATGCTCGGATTCGATTAACCTTGATAATAATAATAATAATATTCGTAACTAAAATTACATCGTCTTAAAAATTACATGCGGAAAACGGGTATTACAGTTGTACAGAAGGAAGTGTAGAACCCCCATCTGTTGGGGAGAAGTAGGTCAGATGGAGCTCGGAAACACGGAAATTGTGCAGAAGACGTCAAAATACGTCCAACAAGTGCGAGAAAGGCTGAAAGCCGCACAGAGTCGACAGAAAAGTTACGCGGATAAGAAGCGGTCTCCGCTGGAATTCCAAGTTGGAGATTTTGTGCTATTAAAAGTGTCTCCATGGAAGGGCATGATTCGATTTCGGAAGCGAGGGAAGCTGAACCCAAGGTACATAGGGCCTTTCAATGTTATTTCCAGGGTTGGGAAGGTTGCGTATCGGTTAGATCTACCTGACGAATTATCTAGGATTCACAACACTTTCCATGTATCTCATCTTCGGAAGTGTTTAGCGGACGAGTCCACGTTCGTGCCATTAAAAGACATAACAGTGAAGAGAAACTGAATTATGTTGAGAGGCCAGTAGCTATATTAGAACGAAAAGTTAAGCTGCTACACAACAAACAGATAGCAACGGTCAAGGTTCAGTGGGAGCACCGTAAGGGATCTGAATGGACTTGGGAACCAGAAGACGAGATGAAGCAGAACTACCCCGGATTGTTCGAGTAAAGATTTCAAGGACGAAATCGTATTTAAGTGGGGGAGAGTTGTAATACCCTGTTTCCATATTATAAATAAAAAGAATATTTATTGAGAAAATGATGAATTGTGTGGGATTGTGAATTTAAATGTGGAATAGGTTAGATATTTCATGGGCTTGATTGAATGAATTGATAAGGGGCTAAGCATCAATTGGGCTTGTTAAGTCAAAAGTGGGCTCAAGGCCTTTTAGAGAATATATATGTATATAAGAATAGGGCACAGCCCCTAAAATCTTGTTACTGTTACATTGAGAGAAAGAAAACAGTGTGTGTTGTGTGTGTGCTAAAACCCACGAGAGAACAAGGAGAAAAGGAGTCAAGAATCATCTGGAAACTCAAGGAATTGGCAAAAGAATCATCAGGTAATGTTTCCTATCTCATTTTGGTATTATAGATACCAATTTTACCTTGTTTGAATGATTGTAGAGGGGGTTTTGGGTTTATGAAGAACAACAGAAAAGAATTGAGTTATAAGCTTTAATACTTAATGAGATGTGTTTAAATCTTGAAGGAAATGCCTAAATGAGTGGAGAAATGTTTTGAAACAAAAATAAAGTGATTTAGTTAAGTTTTGAGAGAGTTTGATTTTGGTTATGGAGCCTGAGTTTTTGAGAAAAATGTACTGACAGGGAAGATGAAGGTCCATGCGACTTTCAGAAGGTCTCATGCGACTTTCAGAGAGGTCCATGCGACCTTCACGTAGTCCCATGCGACTTTCATGTTAACTGTCATGCGACTTTTGCATGCCAAGGTTACCTCCATGCGACTTTCAGATTTCATAAGTGTATTCATGCGACTGTCGGATTTCATAAGTGTAGTCATGCGACTTTCGGATTTCATAAGTGTAGTCATGCGACTTTCGGATTTCATAAGTGTATACACGCGACTGTCGGATTTCATAAGTGTATTCATGCGACTGTCGGATTTCATAAGTGTAGTCATGCAACTTTTGGATTTCATAAGTGTAGTCATTGACTTTCGGATTTCATAAGTGTATGCTATGCGACTTTGTGTAGGCCTATGCGACTTTCGTATGGGGCATGTTAGCAAGTCCATGCGACTTTCAACTGGGAAATGGTGCCATGCGACTTTCAATGTTAGGTCCGGCCTAGGGTGGTCCGACTTAGGGTATTTAGTATACCCAAAGCTAATCAGTGGAGATATCTGTATTGTAGGTCCTTGCGACTGGAATTGTTAACTTCAGCTTGTGAAATCTGTTGCGTTTGTCTGTGCTGCGGATCAGGTGAGTTACCCTAACTTATACATGATATTAATGTGAAATGTGTATGTTATATCTTATGTGATGATTTAACTGATGTGTTATATGTGAAGTGAAGGGTTACGTTATATTGTGGTGAAAACGTAACTCAGGCATAGTCAGACATAGTGTGAAATCCTTGGTACGGCTTGGATAGTCAATTGTGACCCAAAGTGTGAAATCGTCGTCAGTGCACTGCGTCGGTAGTATGTGAATTAATATGCGATCATGGATTGTGTTATGATGTGACATGTACATGCCTAGTGTGATGTGTAAGTTAGAGTGCTCGCTAAGCTTTATGCTTACTGTTGTTGAACTTATTCTTTTCAGGACCGGATCGGGGGAAGGCTCCAGCAGCTTGAAGACGGCTCATCGTTTATCCAACCGTTTCCGCTGTTTTAATTACGTAAACATTTTGCTAGAACGTCTGTAATATTACATAAATACATTTAACTACGGGTAGTCCCGGGTGCGGGGCCTCGTAAGGTTTTGTTGAATCATTACCGTTGAATGCATTTTTACACTTACTTATATAAAAAAAATTGGGACGTTACATTTACAATGTATTGAAATGAATGAAACACACGAGCTTGTTCGGCAATTAACATATGTCAAGTTTCCTCAATATTTTGTCTAGAATTCAAAATCAAGAGAGTGGACTCAAAAACAGAGAGGATTTGATCTTGGATGATTCAATTATGTGACTCCTAAAGCTGGAGAAGGATATTATCTGAGAATATTTCTTAACAAAGTAAAAGGACATACATGTTTTAAGTATACTATGACGGTGAATCATGTTGAAGAAATACTTGCTATACTCTCGGTCTTCTAGATGATGACAAAGAGTATTTGAGTCTATTAAAGAAACATATGAATGGACTAGTGGTTCCTTTTGTAGTTCTTTATTTGTTACGTTAATATTTACAAATATATTATCAAGGCATGATTATGTCCGAATAACACACAGTGGTATTTATGTGGCGACATTTTTCACCTTCATCGCCAAGAACTTCCGGGAGCCGTCAAGAACATCAAAGACCAGGTATTATATTTACTCATTACATCAATTCTATGTTTAAATAATTTTATATATATTGAATTATATTTTTGTCATTATTCATATCTTTAAAATTTATGTAGACGGGAAGATTTAATCTAGATGAGAGTGTGATAAAAAAAACATCTTATTGACTAAGTTGTTGAAAAGTCATTCTATGAGCCTTAAAGACATAGTCATATGCAGATTTTGACAACATTGAAGATTCTTGCAATGTGTTGCTTCAGGAAACTTATGAAACGATATGCTGAAAAAAGAACAAGATCATCTTTACTCTTTAGTGAACAATGGACAAAAGTGTACATACCAACTGTAACATCCTCAAAACGGGCCTAAACGTGTCCGGATATGGTACGTCAATTATTTAATTTAATTAAATAATATATATATATTTTAGAAAATGGTATAAAATATGGAAAATAATAAATAAAAGGGTTATTAAAAATATTAATAAATATAGATAAAGATTATAAAATATCGAACGGTTTCAAACGAGGATTCCAAAAATATCCTCTTTAGTTGAAACGGTTAAACGAGAGATGAGTTGTAAGTTGGAAAGGGGAACAAAATACCCACTTGTGGATAATAATAACCCACAAGTGGGCATATGGCAGATACCTCACGTGAATAGCCAAACTCAAACACAGACTTCTCTACACACACGTATACACACACACATCTTCAAAGTTTCTTCTGTTATTGCAAGATTAAAGAAGAAGGTCAAAGGAAATCATCAAACCACAAATTCCAGCAGCAAATTAGGGGTGAAATCAGTCCACAAACATCTTCTTCTTCATCTCTAACCTAGTAAGCTCCAAATTCAACTCTTGTTCTTCATTCTTGAATTTTTGGGTTTTTGAAGAAAACTCATAAACTCTTGTTATAGAAGCTAAGGAAGGATCAAAATAGTCCCACAAGTTGTTTCTAATCATCCTTTGATCATTGTAAGTGCCAATTAATCCTTATTCTTGATTATGCCTTTCAAGACTTGAAATTCTAGGTTTACAAGTGGGTTCTTTGATTTAGCAATCAAGAACTGAAATTTATGATTGAAATAGGTTCTAATATCATTTATAAGTGTATAGTAACCAATTCCATGAATTAAAGTAGTGTTCTAGATGAGTTTTGAATTTTGGCTCAAATGGGTCAAAATTGGTCAAATACGGGTCAAACTGATTTTGACCTTCAAGAACTGAAATTTAGTGTTCTAATTGATCTTATAACTTGTTAGGATTGATTAGAACTCAATTGGTGCATTAGAAGTGGTGTTTATGCACAAATCCAATATTTAGCCTAAATGGGTCAAAATGGCCTAAATCTGTTTTTACACATCAAGAACTGATTTTTAAGGTTCTAATAGGTTCATATGACTTGTATGAATTGATTAGAACATTGGTTTTGAATTGGAATGGTTGTTTTGCTTGAATTGGCTAAAATAGTGAAAAATAGGCCATAAATAGGCAAGAAATTGGAAAATGATACCAAACAAAGAGTTTAAAGGTTTTGGTCAGTTGCAACACCTTCAATACATCATATTAGGTGTATATGGTGTGTTGCAAGTGTTGGAATTGGTCTACACCAAGTTTTGGCCATTATGCGCACGTCTTTGTCCATTTAATTGTGATTTTCGTATGAATTAATTGGATAGGAGTTTTTGATGTTAGAAAGCTTCCACAAGTGTCAAATGGTCCTATGAAAGACTAGAATTTTACCAAAATTGATTTGGAATTGAAATGAGCTAAAATGGGCCTGCTGTGCACAAAACAAGCACCAGCTGCACTTCTGCAGACTGGTCGCGGCGCGACACAAGGTTGTGTCGCGGCGCGACACCCCTGCACACAGCCTAATGTGCTGTTTTGTGCCACGTATTCGTGTGTTATTGCTTGGACTGCTATAGTTAGTTAATAAATGGTAAAATAGCATCATTAGGGTATTGTTTCAAGTATCCTAGACGTTCCTCGCGTGTTCAAATGATTGATGCGTAAGTCTTGGTATTATAGGTTGAATTGACAATCCGTGTGTGCCAAAGCAAGGTCTTTGCTTATTCTAGCCTAACAGGTGAGTGACGAATGACATAACAATTAATATACCTATAACATATATTAACAATGATCACGGAATTGTATACCATGATTTGTACACTCACTTGTTTAAGTGTAGGATTGCATGATAATGCTAGAACTTACCATGTTGACACAATGTAGTATGCACTTGTTTAGGTGTATGCTATGATGATAAATGAATATATGCGCGCATTGATGATTGATTGATTGATGATTCGGTTGAATCATACTATCTGTTTGTGATCGGTACGGATCTATTGGGCAAGGTTTGCCCCGAACCAAGTTGTCCTACTTATTGGGCAAGGTTTGCCCCGGACAAAGTTTGTCCTCTTCAGGTATAGCTGCGGCTGTACAACAGAGGAATCTGTTGATTCCAAAACGCAATGGTGGACGCTTAACAGCTCCCCCACCAGCGCGGTTGATGTGTCTGGGGTGCATTGAGCCGGGTTAGCTCCCCTGCAAGATATGCTACCTCCTGACTACGCCAGCTCATCGCGAGATGCTAGGATAGAACTATCTGAGTATGATTGATGATATGTGATGTACTTATATTGATTGCATGCTATTTGGTACTCACTAGCTATTATAGCTAACAAATGCTACACTCCACATGTGTAGGTAATCCTCAGTGAGCTCGGGAGCCTGCGGGTAGTTAATTGCTTTGGGAGGAACACTGCTTTTATGTTTAAACTCTGTTGAACTATGTTTATGTCTGTTTAAGATAATGGTCAGCCGGTTATGTATTCCGTAACACCAACTGTCGTTTGTGGCATCATTTTGAATGTTTATATAGTTTGCCACGTGTTTTTACTTCCGCTGCATTTTTAAATTATAAGACAGGTTTGATTGTTCTATTTACAGTCAAACCCACGCAGTTTGAAATCTTAAATTGTATTTTAAAAAGAAAAATTTGGTTCACAAAATCACGGTGTTACACCAACAAATTACAAACACTAATATTAAAGGTGGAGTTTTGTTTTTATATGGATATGGAGGGACAAGTAAAACTATTTAATGGAAGACTTTATTTGAAGCACTTCGATCGAAAGGTCGAGTAGTTCTAAATGTGGTTTCAAGTTGTATTGCATCCCTCTTACTTGCAGGAGGTAGGACAGCACATTCTCACTTTGCTATTCCTAAAATATGTCCATGAAGATTCTTTTTGTACTATTGCTTCCGATAGTGATATGGCCAGATTGTTGAGGAATACACAATTTGTTATTCGGGATGAAGCTCCAATGATGCTTAAACATTTTTTTAAAGCTTTTGATAGAACTCTGAGAGACAAAGTTGATTCAAAATGTAGTAGTAAACCATTTAGAGGGAAGGTCATTGTGTTTGGAGGAGATTTAGACAGATACTTTTAGTCATTAATAAAGGACGAAGATAGGATATTGTTAATGCTTCATTAAATTTCTCATATATATATATATATATATATATATATAACAATATTGTTAAATCCTTAGGTTGACAGAAAACATGAGATTGAAGACTGAGAATGAAAAGAAGACATTCAAAGTATAAAAGATTTTGTGGATTGGATATTAAGAAATCGGATAAGGCAATCTTGGTGATGAAGAGGCTGAAACTGAATTTCCTGATAACTTTTTCAGTTTTGGTTCCAACAAGTGAGGAGGTTAAGTGTATAAACGATTTCATGATATCAAAGATAAATATTGAGGATGTATCATATTTTAGTTCTGACAGTAGAATAGACAATATTCGTTCTACTAAAGAATCTAACACCTTTGAAGAATCATTACATTCACCTGATACTTTAAATTAAATAAAAGCATATGGTTTTCCAAACCATATATTAACTTCAAAGGTTGATGTGTCTGTAATGTTGTTTCGTAATCTTGAACAGTCTAGAGGCCTCTGCAATGAAACAAGATTACTAGTTACTCGATTTGGTGCACATGTGATTGAAGCAAAAGTTAGATCATGTAACAATGTTAGTGGACATTACTCGTATTCCAATATGGAAGTTGATTTCATTAGATCCTAAAATATCATTCAAATTCCAACGAAGACGATTTCCTCTCCTTGTTTTTTTTTGCAACGACGATAAACAAAAATCAAGGTCAATCATTATCTAATGTTGGATTTTTTTAGACGGCCCGTTTTATCTCGTGGGGTGAAAAGTAAGGATGATTTGAAAATTGTAATTTGCAATGAAGAAGACAACCCGACTAATAAAACGATAGATATCGTTTATAAAGAAGTTTTACTTTCTAATGTTGATGTTATATATGAAATTCTAAATGCTATTGGATTTACTCATTTCTTAAGACATTTTATATTCCTATATATGCTTTGCAATTGTATTTAGTATAGATTTTTTTTTATGACAAACATACACTAAGCTCATAAAATAAGCTAATAAGCTAAAAAGCTCTCAAAATAAGCTAAAACACACATCTTCTTAGGGCGTGTTTGGTAGGGAGAAAAGGAAAGGGGAGAATTGGAAATGGAAATAGGAGAGAAATGGAAATGGGGAGAAATGAAAATGAGTAAAAAATGCCCTTATTTGGTACCATCAAGAAATGAAAATGAGAAATGGTGGCTCAGGTCACCGGAAACTCGGCGGCGGTGGCGGTGACACCGCCTTGCCAACACTGGACTACTCATCATCGCTAGAAATGTCGGACTACTCATCATCGCAACCACATCGCAAGAGACGATTTAGGGTTCAGTTGAACCAAACATGGCAACAGACAACGGCGAACCAGACATCGCCATTTCTCCCCTTTTCTCCACAAAATGGAGAGAAATGAGATTACAAAGGAAACCGGAAAAGGGAATTGAAAGTAGAAACAATTCTCTGTCCCAAAAGCTCCTAAACAAGATAAAAACCCCCCATTTCCATTTCTCCCCTTTCTTTTTTTCCCTACCAAATATACCTTTACGCTTTGTTCTCGAGTTTAAGTAGGGGAGGAAAGGAAAAGAAAGTTTCCTTTCCTTCCAAATCATTCCAATTTTAAAAGGATAGTTTTGACATCAAAATAAGTTTATATCCCCTCTCCAAACCCCTCCATTTTCTTTTCTTTCCTTACTCAAGTGAAACTTTAAAGTTTTCTTTCAAAATCATTTCTTTTTCTTATCTAAAAAAACTCGAGAACATGGTGTTAGAGTTTTTAGAAGAAATACCACCTCAAAAACATGAGATACTTGATGGTTAATACTCGTAAAAACCAAAAAAAAATAATAATAATAAAATAAAATTATATACGAGGTGTTGACTATTTAAAAGAACGCCATTTTGCAACTCCGTCGTTTTTATATAACGGAAACATGTGTGAGGTGAGATAAACGAACAGGACTATGGGGGCGTTATCATCATCTTTCCCTCTTATCCTCCGATGTATTCTCCGGCGGCCACCGGCGTTCGCCGTCACCCATATTTCCCCCATCAACCCTTCGTTTTTCAAAACCAGATCCCTCGCAGCCTCTCTCCTTCCCATCTCTCGCAATTCACTCTCTACCCTCAGTCCTCGATCCCTTTCTCTCTCCACCGCAGTCCAAACCGACATCCCCGTCTCCGATGACGCCCAAAGCAACGTGGAGTCGGAAACTGGTGTCGACGATAATCTTCCGACCGAGACTGAAAGTGAAAACCCTGTAGACGCTAGAATTTCGAGTGCACATAAGGAGATGATGTCCAAATTGAAAGGTATGAGTGTGAAAGAGAAGAAAGAATTGGGTTCTTACGCCAATAGTTTGGGAAAAAAGCTTAAATCTCAACAGGTGGGGAAGTCCGGGGTTACCGATTCCGTCGCCATGGCGTTGGTTGAAACCCTAGAAGCCAACGAGCTTCTCAAGGTATCATTCCTTTGTTTCCAAATTTGTTTTGAGCAATTAGGCGTTGTAGTATCATTCATTGGGTATTATTTGAACTGTAGTTTACTATTTGGTCTTCAAGGTTTATCCTGTAAAGGGGATTTGAATATGCATTCTATTGCTGGTAACTTACCTGTTCATATGATTATGTGTTCACTGATTACTTAATGGTCAAATTCAATGTTGAATTCGGAAGATAACTTGATGATCTGGTGTTAGGCTTATAAATTTCAAGAATACTTGATGCAACTTGAATCTAGGGTTCAGTGGTTTTCAGGTCAATGCATTGGTAAAAAGCCCCCATTCAACCTGGAAGGTTTGGGGTCTGAAGATTGTTCAAGATTTACATAACTTCAAAAATTCTTATTTAACCTGAATTTCACTTGGTTTCTCTGTGTATAAATGGTTAAGGGTGTTGAGCTCATTTGGGTTAATAGGTTATAGACTTGTACAGATGAAGAAATTTGAGAGGAAACTGAAAAATGGGTGTTGTCAAGTTTCAATTTTGAAAAGAAATGAGTGGAAATGGAAGGATCTGGAGGTGAAGTTTAGCTTAATTTGTCCTTCAATCTTTTTCTTCCAAAAGTGACGATTTTGGATGGGTCCAACCGTCCAAGAAACCAAATATCAAACAATGATTGAAGCAATAATCAGCACAATGATAAATCTCTAATATGTGTATCAGTGTATGAACGAACGTAAGAGAGATGAGAGACTTTGTATGTACGAAATGATTAAAGCTTAGATTATTAGGATTTGTAGACATGTATTTATACCCCTTGGGTATTTACAACATCTACCATATACTTAGACTAATGTCGTAAGCAATAACAAACTATACTAGAATATATTGAACACAACTTTACAACATATGAGAATATATGTTCATGAAGGTTTTAACCGAAATGCTATAAAATGACATAGGTTGGTTCATGTTACATGTAAACAGTTGCCAGAACATAATGATATGTTACAAGTCTTCATTTAAATTGTATTCAATACGGGCTGTGAAAATGCAAACTAAATTGGCTAATTTTTTACCCGTCTTTCTTATAGCTTTCTGTAACTGTAATTGTTAACAAATGTCTTTTAAAGTTACTTGGCGACCCTGTATTTAGATTTTAACTTCTGATGTTTAGACTAGCTAACTAGTGTTTTATGTCAAACGGGCATGTTTTGAGCTTGTGTTTTCAATATAATTTTCCCCGTCTTTTAGTTTTTGTGCATTATATGTCTTTATTTCTAACAATCGAAACATGTAAAACAGCTAAAAATTCATAACAACTGCCCTGGTGAACTAGACGATGTGGTGAGTCAATTAGAGGAAGCCACTGGGTCAGTTGTTGTTGGTCGAATTGGTCGAACCATTATCATATACAGGCCCAGTCTATCAAAACTGAAAGCCGAAGAGAAAAAGAAACAGAATATGAAGGTTTTCCTCAAGAGAAGAGCAGCATATAAATCATCTTATCAGGTTTAGACATATTCGTCTTTTTGGTTCTTAGTATTCATTGAATGCAAACCATGTTCATTTACCTGCAAACAGGACCCATATACTCCTCCTCAGAAGTTTGGTTTTTTGAAATGCAGGGGAGAATGCAGAGTAGAGGACAATCGGAGACACAGTCTAATCGAAGTCGAGATTTTAGGAAGTCTTGAATTTACATTGTTCATGCACAAATTACGACTTGTGTTGCAGATTATTTGTGGTGAGAAGTCGTGTAGAGATATGTTTTTAACGAAGAATCAGATTAGTAATATGCAAAAACCGCCTTTGCCTTTGAGATTCGGTCTTAGATAGAGAGCTTTGGAAGGAATTGATGGGAAACTTTTTGTGTTCATCATGACTTCTTTTTTAGAATCAAAGAAGCTAATGGAATGTAAATTGTAAAATTTTGGATACTTTCATGTCAAAATGTGGCAAGTTTAGAACTTAAAAAGGAAAGGAATTATAATTGTTTGAATGGACCAAGATGCCATTATTTCAACTAATGAACATAAATCCTAATCCTACTTAATTTATAGTTTTTGTTCTGTAGCGGATTTTCCGGGTTTTTGTTAAACCAATAAAATCAAAAACTTAATATTGAAAATAAAGACAAGAAATAGAAAATAAAAGAGGATATTGAAATTTTACTTAGAATGCAGGGATTGGAATTGCTAGAGTGTATATACAGTGGTAGTTTTACAAGAAGGATTTTTTTTATACAGAGGGATATAATATGAAGTATAAGAGGAGGATTAGGAATTCAAGATCTAACTAAGAAAATCAGAAAGAGTTTTTAAGCACACCATGGGATTTGAATAACTTTGCCCACAATTTTTATTGCTTCTTAGGGTTGTATTTTTTACAACCGAACTTATGATCGTTTATATAGACCATCAAATTACAAAGCCTATTGAATAATTTATAAAACATATCGAATATTTTTCAGAAAACGTATTGAATCTTACAGAACAATAATTAAACAAAAGAAAAGGAAAAGGAAGAAGCGTACGAGTTAACTCGTACAAAAGATTCTTTATACAATAATTCTGGAAGTAAAAGTAGTGTAAATAGTAATGTTTGTCGGTTCGTCTCGATTGAGGTGTTGTCGTCACTGCTTGCGTATTTTTGCTTTGCTGATGTTCTGTCTTAGAGATCTTTGTGAATCTTGCTTGTTGATGGTGTTGTTGTTGTATCGTCTTCTAAGGAAAATTCTTCATCATTTTCTTCGTGATTGATGTGTTCTTATCCCATGGTATCTCCTTCCCCCGAAAAAAGGAAGAAGCATATTTCAATTCTTGTGTGACCAAATTTGTACATAATGTCCTCCTGCGAGTAACTTGAAACTTTCCCAGAAACAATCTGATGACGGATTTGGGGTTTGTGTAATATCGGAAAACCAAAACCATTTTTTTATAAAAAAACGCATTGCGGAAGCTTAATTAAACAAAATTGCTTTACATACAATACAAATATTTACAATCCAAAAACATCTGTTCACAAATAACAAAAACAACTGTCTTGGTGTTACTAAGACAAACTGGCTCGTTTCTTTTAAAAACACAATATCAGAGCAGGGTCAACTTCTCCTTCTACAAACACCAACAAACACAAACCTGCAAAAGCAACAACTGAGGGGAATTAGCACAAAGCTAAGTGAGTAGAGGCTAAGCACAAATGCAAACATCATCAGTCAATATCAAAGCATGTAATCACATATCCAAGAAGACCGGCGGTTCGGCGCAGAACCTACAACCAATGCCGGCCAAAGCAAAGGTTTACCGATAGCCCTCTACTGAGTTAGCACAGTGAAAATTCCTCTTTGATGCAACGCATGCGCCAGTAAGACTATCACTGTACAACCAACCAGTAAACGAGCCCAGCCCAATTCTACGTGTAGCTGACTTCTCAAACGCAACTCAATATCATCCAAAGAGCGCGTATCGGCCAAATAGTCATGCAACAGATATAATCAATCAACAATCAGCCATCAATAATCAGATTCAACAGTCTATCAATCACATACACATGCATCACATCAATAACATTAACCATAATCTTTACCATCCGCGATTAACGTCCACTCACCTCAAAATCAATTTGAACTCAGATATCTAATATCACCGAGTCTTTGGATTGCCTGAAAACATAATAACAACCAAATCAGTTTCGAATATATAAATATATCTGTCTACATATATTTATATCTCAATCATTTATAAACACAGAGCTTGACATTCAAAAAGATAGCATAAATAACAAAGTACATCAAATCCGATCCTAATGTCAGAATTCCAAATGATCGGATTTCTAAGAATCCGCCGGATTCTAAGTCCCGGATTTCAAAGTACCGGATTCTATAGTATCGGATTCTGAGTCGGATTTGGGACCATCGGTTTTAAGGTTGTTGGATTTCATAGATACCGGATTCCAAAGTGTTGGAATCTTTATCATCGGATTCTGGGTTTCCGGATTCACCACAATCGGATTTAAAGGTGTCAGTTTTACAAGTATAGGATTTTTGGGTATCGGATTTCAGAGTCTCGGTTCGTCAAATACAAGATTTCATCTTCTTCTTCTTCCAAAAACCGCCAACTTCATCATCACCATGAATCTAACCCAAAACTTCTAAAACTCATCGAAATTTACCAAAATCATCTGCAATCATTTACAACCATGTATTCATACATCATAATTATCTCATAAACATATAAATCACAAGAACAAGCAAAACCCATTTATCTTACTTTGAGCTTTAAGTTCTATTAATGGTGATTCTACATGTATCCATGAATTTCAACAGATCAACACATCAAAACAAATAAAATCATGATATAAATACATACCAACCTTTAATTTGAATTTAAGGAACACAAATCTTCAAATCCGATTTCTCCTTCTTGTTGTCTTTGGCAGAGAGTTTACACACATACATACCTTTTACTCTTTGAAACTTATGAGCAAGTAACTCGTCAATTTACCACACATGTACATGTATACATGCAATTGTTAAAAACTAAGCAGGAGGTGGAAAAACTTTTCTTATCTTCAATTTTAACATGCATACATACTTACCTACGTACATACCCATACATACATTATCATTTAATTATTTAATTCACTTAACTTTAATAAACACAATTCACTGATCACAAATAAGCACGTACCGCTAACCCGCTAACGACTAGCCCGGGTTTGCGGATGTTACAAATTTCCTTCCTTGAGAGGATTCCGTCCTCGGAATCTCTTCTTGTCCAAACAAATGGGGATATATGTCTCTCATCTCTACTTCCATCTCCCAAGTTAAGTCAGAACCTAAACTGTGCTTCCACTTGACCAACACCATCGGAATCTATTTCTTACGGAGCTTGGTCACCTTGCGATCTAATAGTTCAACAGGTTCCTCTATCAATCTATTCTTCGAATCCACTTTCAACTCATGTACTGGGAGTAGCTGACTTTCATCTTCATCCTTACATTTCCTCAGATAACAAATGTTGAATGTATCATGAATACCTGCAAGCTCTGCTGGAAGATCCAGTGTAACTGTCTGATCATTCACTATCTGTCGAATGCGGAAAGGACCAATACAACGGGGAGCCAACTTCCCGCGCTTGCCTAAATGGATCACGCCTTTCCACAGAGAGACTCTCAAATAAACTAACTCACCCACATCAAAAGATACCGGATGACGTCACGGATCAGAATACATCTTCTGCCTATCCCTGACAGCTTTCAACTTTTCTCTAGCAATAGCAACCTTGTCTGTTGTCAACCGAACAAACTCAGGCCCTGCAAACTGTTTCTCACCAGCCTCTAACCAACAAGTTGGAGTACGGCAGCGGCGACCGTACAACATTTCATACGGAGGCATTCCAATACTGGAGTGGTAAGAATTGTTATACGTAAACTCTATCAACGGCAGGTGCGAATCCCAAGATCCACCATACTCAATTACATAGGCACGTAACATATCTTTGAGTGTCTATATGGTTCGTTTAGTTTGACCATCAGTCTGAGGATGATAAGTAGTACTCAAATTAATTCTCGTCCCCAACTCTCTCTATAAACTTCTCCTGAAGTTAGAAACAAACCTAGAGTCTCTGTCAGATACTATTGACAACGGTATACCATGTATTGCAACAATCTCATCAATATACAATTGATCCAATTTACTCAAGGAAGCCGCCTCACAAGTAGCCAGAAAGTAAGCACTCTTCGTCAATCAATCCACGATCACCCGTATCATATCATGATTTTTCTGAGTATGCGGAAGTTTTGTTACAAAATCCATTGTTATGTGTTCCCACTTCCACTCAGGAATTTCCAATTGTTTCAAAGATCCATAAGGCTTCTGATGTTTTGCCTTCACTTGCGCACATATATGACATGATTCCACAAAGTGTGCCACATCCGCTTTCATCGTAGGCCACCAGTAAAGCACTTTCAAGTCATTATACATTTTTGTGCTTCCTGGGTGTACTGACAGTCTTGACTTGTATGCTTCAGTTAAAATCAACTTTCTCAACTCTCCAAGCATAGGCACCCACACACGAGTCTTATATACTTTCAGTCCATGAGAATCATCAGTCAGTTCATCTTTTCGTTTCCTCGTTAATTCAGCCTTCAAATTTCCTTCCTTTAGAGCTTCCAACTGAGCAGACTTCAGTCTATCCACTAAGTCAGATACTATCTCCATACGCATAAACTGGATAGGACTTTCAGCTCCCTTGTGACTTAGGGCATCTGCCACTACATTTGCTTTCCTAGGGTGATACCTAATCTCGCAATCATAATCTTTTATTAGTTCCACCCATCGTATTTGTCTCAAATTCAATTCTTTCTGTGTAAACACATACTGAAGACTTTTATGATCAGTGCAGATTACGCATTTAGTTCCATACAAGTAGTGCCTCCATAGTTTAAGCGCAAACACAACAGCTGCTAGCTCCAAATCATGAGTCGGTTAATTCTTTTCACGAGGTTTTAGTTACCTTGAAGCATACGCAATCACCCGGTCCCTCTGCATTAGCACACATCCTAATCCAGCAAACGACGCATCGCAATACACGATAAAATTATCTGATCCACTTGCCTAAGCAAGGATAGGAGCCTGGCATAACAACTGTTTCAACATCTGAAAAGCTTTATCTTGCTCATCACCCCATACAAACTTCAGGTCTTTCCGAGTCAACTTAGTCAACGGACCCGCAATCTTGGAGAAATCCTTGATAAATCTGCGGTAGTATCCAGCCAATTCAAGAAAACTCTTTATCTCTGACGGTGTCTTTGGAGCGTTCCAATTCATCACCGCTTCCACTTTCGAATGATCCACTTTTACTCCCTCGTTACAGATAACATGTCCCAAGAACCGAACCTCTCTCAACCAGAATTCGCACTTTGAGAACTTTGCATACAAACGTTCTTTCTTCAGAGTCTCCAAAACTTGTCTCAAATGTTGTTCATGTTCCATCTCAGTCTTTGAATAAATCAGGATATCATTGATAAAAACAATCACAAAGTTATCCAAGAAGGGTCGACAAACTCTGTTCATAAGATCCATGAATATCGCAGGTGCATTAGTGAACAGCATAACCAAGAAATCATAATAACCATAGTGCGTACGAAAGGCTGTCTTTGACACATCTTCCTCAGATACACATACCTGATGATAACCCCATCTCAAATCAATCTTTGAAAAGAATGAAGCTCCATCAAATAAGTCATCGATTCTGGGCAACTGATACTTATTCTTGATTGTCTTTTTGTTCAATTCATGGTAGTCGATACACATACGTAACGTACCATCTTTCTTCTTCACAAACAACACTAGCGCACCCCACGACTCCTTACCCGGCTCATGAAGCCTCGTGAAGGGCTTCACGTCACGACCTCTTCACGACCCGTGAGGGCCCGTGAAGGTCAACAGAAACCCTAATTGAACAATTTGCTTCTCTTGACTTATGTTGTCGGATTCTACACTTAGTGTATGACCCAATAGGCCCGTGCCTCATCAGTAGTGATACCAGTATACGTGTATCAGTGGGCAGATAACCAATAGACTCCCACTTGCACATGATACATCGTCATACTTAATCACAGACAAAGAGCGGCTCTAGCTAAGCATCAATGCCCCAAATTTGGCACAAGTTGTCATCCTCGACAAAACCTAATAGCCTTATAAGGCTTAAGAGCTTCTACAGATAAGTGATCATGTGCAACCTTTTGTTCACGATATCCATGTGAACATGAAACATGGATGATGTCAATCTCCAGATCGTTCACTATTATGTTTCTCAATTACTGATTGGTGGTGACCAACACGGCTATGCATATTTAGTGTCAGCTCCCAATCATCAAGGGCCAGGGATATCTCTCTAAACAGAGGAACGAATCCTTTTGACTACATAGTTCCATCATATGTTTCATGCTTTACCCAACTATTCCTTTTATAACAGCCAGTTACGAACTACGTTTGAGAATAATTAGAGTAAGGCAGATTCATACTCTGGCTACTCATGTATCTCAAGTCTTAGGATGAAATAATGTTATCATCCTGAGTTACTTGTGACTATAAATCCATGAAGTAAGCTCAGGTACCGGTCTTCTGGTGACTTGAAACAACTTTCAAGTACAAGTGTTGCATCCTTATTCAACCAATTTGAATACCAGGTCAACCACTTACTTCAATCTTATTTCATTCTTCCTTCCATCGAAGAATGACCGATTGCAGTAAATTTTAGAATGCGAAACATTCAAAGAAGTGTTTAAACATGCTAAGATGGAACACAATATAGACAATATGAATGTAACTGCAACACGTGTATATATAAATCTCCATTCATATATCAAAACAAACATAAGCTACAATACCGCTTTAATGTTCCCAAACTACAAAAACATACCAAACGAACCAAATACAAATGTCAAGCCAAATCACTAGCGAATCTAACACCTATGGATCTAGTGTGAGAATCATGAGCAGCTTGTGATAATGGCTTTGTGAACAAGTCTGCAAGGTTCCCATCCGATGGTACTCTGATAATGGCAATGTCACAATTCTCGATTACTTCTCTAATGAAGTGATACTTTCGAAGAATGTGTCTTGTCCTCTTGTGTGCTTTTGGTTCCTTTGCCAAAGCCACCACACCCTCATTGTCACAAAATATCTCAATAAGGTCAGCGATGCTTGGAACCACTCCTGGATCTTGGATGAACTTCTTCATCCACATAGCTTCTTTAGCAGCTTTACTTGTCGTAATGTACTCTTACTCAGTTGTTGAATCAGCAACTGTGTCTTGTTTTGAGCCCCTCTAGCTTATAGCACCACCATTCAATAGGAACACGAACCCCGATTGAGATCGGTAGTCGTCCCTATTAGTTTGGAAGCTAGCATCAGAGTAACCCTTTACTCTAAGCTCTTCCTCACCTCCAAATACTAAGAACATCTCTTTGGTACACCTAAGGTACTTGAGAATGTTCTTTACTGCCCTCTAGTGAGCTTCTCCCGGATTCGCCCGATATCAACTAGTCATGCTCAAGGCGCATGAGACATTGGGGCGAGTGCATAACATGACATACATGATCGATCCTACGGCCGAAGCGTATGGGACTCGCTTCATTATGTCTAACTCCTTTTGGGAGCTAGGGCATTGAGACATGCTTAATGCCAATCCATGCATCATGGGGAGATTCTCTTTCTAGGGCATCTTAAATCATCTAATGACTTTTTCCACATATGCACTTTGGCTCAAACCAAGGAGACTTTTAGATCTATCTCTATAGATCTTAATTCCAAGAATGCATCCCGCATTTCCCAAGTCCTTCATAGAAAAACAATTACCAAGCCAAGCCTTGACACTACGCAAGGTTGAGATGTGATTCCCTATGAGTAGAATGTCATCTACATATAGAACTAGGAAAACGATTGAGCTCCCACTACCCCTGACATATACACATGGTTCATCTTTGTTTTTCAAAAATCCAAACTCTTTGATAATTTCATCAAAACAAAGCTTCCAACTACGAGAGGCTTGCTTAAGTCCATAGATGGATTTCTTAAGCCTACGGACCTTGTTAGAATACTCTGATGTACAAAACCCTCAAGTTACGTCATATACACCTCTTCAGAAAGCTTCCTGTTAAGGAAGGAGGTCTTTATATCCATTTGCCATATTTCATAATCATGAAAAGCAACTATGGCAAGGAGGAACCTAATGGACTTCAACATGGCCACCGGTGAAAAGGTTTAATCGTAGTCAACACCCAGTGTCTTCGTGAAACCTTTAGCCACCAGTCGGGCTTTAAAGGTATCCAAGGTCTTGTCCATGTTGGTTTTCTTTTTGAAAACCCATTTACACCCTATGGGCTAAAACCCAGGTGTTGGATCAATCAGTTCCCAAACCTGGTTATCCGACATGGAATCTATCTCTCTCTCCATTGCCTCTCTCTACTTGGCAGACTTAGGGCCTGCCATTGTTTTTGTTAGTTGGTGGGTTCATCTTGATCCACCAATAGCTCATTGCCCTCAGATACGAGAAACACATATCTCTCTAACTCATGGTGAGCTCTAACAAATCTACGTGGAGTAGATATCGTAAGTGTGTCAGGTACCACATCATTTTCTTGCTCTGTTTCTACCATTAATGGTTGAGTGCTAGTGCCAACATCAAGTTCTTTATCGGTTGATCCTTGAACTTCTTCTAGATCTATTTTGGTTTGCCATGGAACATTGGATATAATTTCCCTTTCAAGGAAAATCTCCCTCCGAGCAACAAAAACTTTGTTCTCAGAAGGTTTATAGAAAATATACCCAACACCGGCAGGTGGATATCCGATAAAGTAACACCTTTCGGAACAGGGTTCTAGTTTGTCATCCACCTCACGTCTTACGTAGGCTTGACATCCCCATACTCGAAGATATGAGAAAGAGGGCTTTCTCTTGTGCCACAATTCATATGGTGTTGTTTCAACTTTCTTTGTTGGTACGAGGTAACAACTCTTACTGCCGTTTCTAGAGCGTAACCCCAAAAACTAATGGGTACCTCCGTGCGACTCATCATAGAGCGGATCATATCTAACAATGTTCGATTCCTCCTCTCGACAACTCCATTTAATTGTGGAGTCCAAGGAGGTGTTAATTGTGAGATAATCCCACAACTTCTAAGATGGTCGATAAACTCGGAAGTAAGATACTCACCGCCTCTATCCGATCGTAGTATCTTAATTCTTTTACCCAATTGATTCTCTACTTCATTTTGGAATGTCTTGAACACCTCAAAGGTTTCAGACTTTTGTCTAATCAAATAGACATACTCATACCTACTACAATCATCCGTAAAGGTAATCAAGTATCTTGTACTATTCCTTGTGACATGTTTGAAAGGTCCACACACATCCGTGTGATTAATCTCCAAGAGATCCTTTCCCCTCTCACTCGCACAGGTGAAGGGTTCTTTGGTCATTTTGCCTAGTAAAAAAAATTCACATACTTCATTTGAACCGAGATCAAATGATTCCAAGATCCCGTCCGTTTGGAGCTTGGTGATGCGAGTTTTGTTTACATGTGCAAGACAAGCATGCCATAAGGAATACTTATCGAAACAACTTTTGGATTGAGAATCAATGTTCATGATAGGTTTATTAGTTTCAATTATAATTTAAATGAAGAGAGAGTATGGATGGTCCCACTTATTACCATTACACACTCTCATGAAAATGTGGTATTTAACATACACAGTAGTTGACCACATAAGTATGAAGTGGTAAAACCCCTTACCATAATGGTGTCAACCACCTGTTAGGATATGACTTGTAGTAGCTTGGAGGATATTTAAAACTAAAAAAACAAGGTACTCACGTGTAGCATTGCTACTCAGCGTAGGGACATCGAAAACCAAATATGGGGTTTTTCAAGAAGCTCCACATCGTAGGCCCTTGCTTCACGGGTGGAGCATGCAGTTTGTGCTCTGAGTTGTTTGGTTTTGTGTGCGGCAGCCGTAATTATTAATTTTGGGTAAATTAGGGTTTTCCTAATTAAAAATCAGGGTTAGTTGTTTAGTTATAAAAATCAAGTTAGGGTTTCTTTTTTTAAAACTTTTGTGGCTCATATGCACCTTTGTGGTGACATCTTGTAAACACTTTAGTCGTAATAAAGAAGTCTCTAGGTTCCTACCCATCAACATAGGTCGTGACCCTGACCACCGAACCAAGTTATATCTAGGTGTAATGTTTATCTTGTTTCTGTTATCCATATCTTCTAACGAGTTCTTGTTAAGGTTTCAAGTTTGATCAGGTGGTGTGTTGATCCTTACACCACCACCCACGCCAAAAATATAAAACATCTGTTATTAGTGTTCGGTACAAAATTGTGTAAATGAGACCCCGATGTACCGAAGCCCCATGCATTGCATATAATAGCTACGAGCTACTGTAAGCGCTGTTGCACGAGTACTGTATACGAAAGAGGTGAATAATAGTTTTTTTATAAATATCAAAATGTTACATTACGTACAAACAAATTCACTTAAAGATACACAACATACCTTATAAAAGATGAGTGTTTAAAATGGGTTCGCAAGGCACCATGTTCATGAACTGTAATGAAATTAGTGAAAGCCGAAACTAAAGATTTCATTTCAAGATGCATTTAGTTGGAAGAGCTGTTGAATTTAAACTTAGGGGCCGTTTGGTTCGTCAAGATTGACCGGAATTAAAATTAAGAATTTCATGATAAGCATATGTTTGGTTTCAAGATTGAAGGAATTTGAATTTGACCATTTCTTTCAATTCCTCAAACACAATTATTTCCTAATTCCTTTATCATATTCACCCACATCTCCGGCTTCATTCATTTCTTAGCCTATGATCTGGTGATGAACAACCTATGATTCCTGGACTTCTACTCCGATCGCTGCTACTTCCACTCCCTCGGTCGACTTATCTTCCTCTAACCATCGACCTCAGATTCCTCAATGCTTATGCCGATAGCTTCTACTTCTCCTATCTTCGTCGACTGTTCAGGTGACCAACATCCTCGGATTCCATGATATATGTTCATGTCGCTTCTGCTTTCACTCCTTATGTTGACTGTTGTTCACTACTTGTTCTGGTAAGTGGTGACCTACAATCGTGGATTATTGGATTGCGATTAGTGAATAGGGTTCAGTGACCTTCAGCCAGTGATTAGGGATTTTGGGTTCCATGACCTTTGACTGTTCCGGTGACTAACGATCAGATTTGATTTCTTGGGTTGTGATTTTTGATTGTGGTATATTGATGATCAATAACAATTTAATTGGTTGTGATTTTTGTTTTCTGATTTTGCTTGGTTTTTGGTGCTTGGTTTATACTTTTACTTCATTTTTTTGTTGATTTTTAATTTGATTTCATATTTCTGGTGTTTGCAACTAGCAATATGATAACTCCATCCGCGACGTTCGTGAAAATTTGCAACTAGAGATATGATAACTCCATCCGCAATGTTCGTGAAAAAGTTTCACCAGTGGTGTTGTGCTTTAATGGACGAAACAATTATTAGGTTAATGAACACGAACATGTTAGTTTTAACAAAATTTTAATCTTGTTTATTCAAAGAAATCAAAAACCAAGAATAAATATTGATGCCCGCAATCTCCTTTTAGCCGGATCAGCAAACCCCGGTATCTAGTTATATCTTAATAACTCAACGATAATAAACCTATATGAAGTTTAAAACTATCTTTGATGCTCAAACTTGATCCAGCCGCGCAATGATGCAAACAAACACATTCTAACCGGATAAGCAAACCCCGTATAATCACAAAACTTGGTTGTGTGTAATTTATCCTTAATCTTCTATTTTTACTAAAAGATATTTTAATTAGATTAAGAAACAAAATTAATCAACTACATAAATTAGTTTTATTATACAAATACTAAAATTAGTCCCTTAGGACTATATAGAACATTCTTATATATTTATATATATATGTATATAAATATAATATTAAAAACACAACATCCTAAACCCAAAACAATATGTTTTTCAACCCAAACTAAAACCAAGTTCCTAACCCACAGCCCAAACACAAAAGCCCAAGCTAAAAGAGAGCACATTAATTACATTCTGCTCCATCGGACAAAGAACAACCAATCACACCAAAGTCTTCCAAACCAGAAAAAAACCACATCCCCAAACAGATCACAGCTGCAACAGACAAAAGGGAGTTGTAGCTATCTAACTGAAAAGCTGGAAGAGGACACTACATTAACCGCTGGATAATGGCATGTTTCCCTTTGACTCCCTCACTATAAAATCAATCTGTAGCAGAGGAATAAAAGGTAAGTAATATACTCTATCACCCAACTCTCTAAACACCTGTACACCGATACACTTTCATATAGAACATCGACTTATCCTCATGCCGGAGCTTGGTCACGAGGATCCCCCTCGTGACGAGGCTAACGGTGTATTGTTTTGTAGGTAAGTTTGGATCCTAGTCGAAGCTATCGGAGCTCGTTGCCAACCTTCTCTGGAACGTCTGTAGTAACATTTGGCGCCATCTGTGGGACTCGTCTAAGCATGGGTTCGTCTCCACCACGTATCTCCGAACTATTCACCCCCGATAGCACTAGGATAACGACGGTTCCGTTTTCAATCGTACCAACAGATTCTACCATCGTAACAACCTTCCCTTCCGAAAGCCAAATACCGATAACCCCCGAGTTAGTACGACAAAATTATCACGTCCTTAAAGCCCTTTTCGAGAACCACGAACGGGAAGAAAGGCTAAAAGAAATCGAAACCTGACTAAACTTCGGAGAAGGAACTGTAATCCGCCCCCTAACCGAATTGATCCACTTTTCCCATATCCTTACCTCATCAGAAACATCCACTACCGTCGTAACATCTACCCTCTTCTCCCTACCTGAAATGACCAGGACTCATAACAACGATTACCACGAATACGGGTGTGAAGATGAGGAGCTCACGAAGCCATATAGACCATCAGAAGCCACTAAGTTTACCAAAAGAATAGCCCGCTTCAAATTCTCGGGAAAGATAAGGATGCCAGCACATATACGCATGTACGAAGGTACCTCCGACCCGGAGGATCATCTCCGTGTTTTCACCGGAGCAGTGGAGGTTGAACAATCGTCGATGCCCGTATGGTGTCACATGTTCGCTCAAACCCTCATTGGACCGGCGAGGGTATGGTTCGACCACTTACCTAGCGAAAGCATAGATACCTTCGAAGACCTTCGAAGGCGTTTCCTATCCAGTTTCATGCAGCAGAAAAGATACACGAGACCCAGTGGAGATTCACAATATAAAGCAACAGGATAACGAAACTTTGTGGGCATTCATGGGGAGATATTTGAAAGAGAGTCAGGAAATTGGAGGTGCGGACGAGAAGATGAGGATATCCGGGTTTGTACACTGGATTAGGTCCAAACTCGTTGAAAGATACTATAACAACATACCTAAGACCGTCGATGAAATAATGGAAATGGCAAGGGCGTTCATCAGAGGAAAGGAAGCCGCTAATCAATTGGAGGAGACATCCAGGAAGACAGCCATTCACCCCAAACATTCCGCATGGAAACCCCATCCTTCCAGAAGGACCTTCAGCTCCGTACTGCTATCCCCCTACGGAGAGAAGAGAGCTAAGGATGGCCGGAGGAACGTCGCACATTCCAGAAATGACAGCCAAAGACCCCATTTCACTGCGTTGATCAAAACACCCCAAGAAATACTGGCCACGGAAGAGGCGAGCCAAAGCTTCATGCCTCCGAGACCTATGCTAGCCCCTCTCGAAAAAAGAAATCAAGATAAATACTGTGAATTTCACGCCAACCGGGGGCATCATACAAACGACTGTTTCCAGCTGAAGAAGCAAATAGAAGACGCAGTAAAGACCGGGCAGCTGGCCCACCTCGTGAAAGAGATCAGACGTCCGACAATCAGGAATCAAAATCGGAACACTAGAGACCAACCGCCAAACAAAAACAAGGGAAAAGAGATACTTATGATAAGGTCCGAAGGAAGGGGATGGAAGAGGCCAGCTTGTAATGACGAAGAATGGATGGACGCGCGAATCGAATTCCCACCATTGGGAAAGCAAGGACCAAAAGTAGGTCCGGTGGTTATTAAGGGCATGATCACAGAGTATGAAGTGCATCGAATATACATAGACGGAGGAAGCTCCACCGACATGATGTACGAGCATTGCTTCCTGAAGATGGGAGCAGAGGTGAAGAATTTTCTAACTAGACCAACTATTCCACTCATAGGGTTCTCCGGAAAACTGGTTTGGCCAATAGGGGAGCTTCATCTGCCCGTCACCTTTGGTCACCCTCCCTTAAGTCGAACGGTTAATCTAAAGTTCATGGTAGTCCGATCCACCTCCTTGTATAATGTTATCCTGGGAAGGACGGGAATAAGCTCTTTACGAGCAGTAGTGTCCACCATTCACTCTTCTATTACATTCCCAACACCCGTAGGAGTAGCAACGGTGTATTCGGAAGACAAGGTCGCAAAAGAATGCTTGCAAGTTGAGCGGAAAGAGCAGCAATCACAACAGAAAGCAGTCAAAGAAGGCCAGAACCGGGATGTGATCGTCAATGACGAATATCCGGAGCAACCTGTACAAAGAAGGCTCGACGCTGAGTGATGAATGCAAAAGTAGTCTGATACAATTGCTCCGGAAGAGCAAAGATGTTTTCGCGTGGCAGCCGGCGGATATGGTGGGGATACCACGAGAAGTCATCGAGCACCAGCTAGGCATAAGCAAGACGGTCAAACCTGTAATCCAGAAGAAGAGAGGGTTAGCACCGGATAGGAGCAGGGCTGCTTGTGCAGAAGTAAGCAAGCTAGCAGATGCCGGAATTCTAAGAGAGGTGCAATACCAATCTTGGGTAGCTAATCCGGTGCTCGTCAAAAAGAAAGATGGGACCTGGAGAATGTGCGTAGATTTTACGGATCTCAATAAAGCATGCCCTAAAGATCCGTATCCTTTGCCAGAGATCGACTTGAAGGTCGAGTCATTGTTCGGGTATCGTTTCAAATGTTTCCTTGACGCGTACAAAGGGTATCATCAAATACAAATGGCCGAAGAAGACGAAGACAAGACAGGTTTTTACACAGATAAAGGAGTTTTCTGTTATCAGAAGATGCCCTTAGGCCTAAAAAACGCCAGAGCAACATACCAACGCTTGGTAGATAAAGTTTTTGAAGGGCAGATAGGGCGTAACGTCAAAGCGTATGTCGACGACATAGTGATCAAAAGCTCCACCGAACAAGACCTGCTACGAGACATTAGGGAGACCTTCGAGAATCTCAGGCGCGTGAACATGAAGCTTAATCCCAAGAAATGTTCCTTTAGGGCATGTGATCACCCCGGAGGGGATAGAAGCCAACCCTGATAAAATGTAGGCCATCATGGAGTTACGTTCACCCAAGATAGTCAAACAGGTACAAAGTCTGAGTGGGAAACTAGCGGCTCTGCATCGGTACACGTCGAGGGCAGCGGAGCATTCGCTACCCATCTTCAAAACTTTAAAGAATTACATCAACAAAAAAGATTTCAAGTGGACGTTAGAAGCAGAAGATGCATTTCAGAACATAAAGAAGATAATTTCAGAATTACCGGCCCTCACAGCTCCGAAAGAAGGTGAAACGTTGATAATGTACTTAGTTGCGTCTTCTCACACACTGGGAGCTGTCTTAATGGCAAAACGTGGCAACAAGCAGATGCCTATATATTTCATAAGCAAGGTACTACAAGGTCCGGAGGTTAATTACCCAGTATTGGAGAAAGTGGCCCTATGTCTGGTCTTTGCTACAAAAAGGTTACGACGATACTTTCAAGCACACCACATCAAGGTAATTACCGACGCTCCAATTAAACACGTGCTGGGAAAGTCCGAAGCTTCAGGAAGATTGGCAAAATGGTCAGTTGAACTTGGGACCTTCGATATCACATACGAGCCTAGGGCATCCATCAAAGGACAAGTTTTGGCGGACTTCATGGTTGAATCAGCAGAATCATGGGAGCAGCACCAAAATACAGGAGACGAAAACCAGGGGTGGTGGAAGTTGTACACAGATGGAGCATCCAGCGCAGAGGGCTCTGGCGGAGGCCTGATCCTGACAAGTCCCACTGGATCTGAATTTACGTACGCCTTGACCTTTAACTTCAACAGCTCTAACAAAGAATCGGAGTACAAAGCTCTCCTCACGGGGCTCCGGATAGCACTCTCAATGAAGGTACGTAATTTGCAAGTATATGTTGATTCTAAGTTAGTTGAATCGCAGATCAACGGCTCATATGAAGCAAAAGACCCAACAATAAAACGATACTTGGAGAGAGCCAAAGAGATCATGGGTAACTTCAAAACCTGCACGATCAAGCAAGTATCCCGCAGCCAGAACAAGAAAGCCGATGCTCTTAGCAAACTGGCCTCAGTGACGTTTGCACATCTCACAAAGGAGATATTAGTGGAGGTTGTGAATAAGCGATCAATTGAAACCGACGAAATCCACATCATCACAGAAGATGAAGAGAGTAGCTGGATGACACCAATCATCCAGTACTTAATGGACGGAGAAGCCAAGGCGGGGAGTGACGACGGAAAGCTCGAACGAGTGGCGAGCAGATACAAGATGATAGACGGAAACCTTTATCGAAGATCCTATCCGGGGCCGGACCTTCGTTGTCTAGGACCAAGTCAAGCCAACTATGTGATAAAAGAAATACAGAAGGTTGCTGCGGACTACACGCCGGTCCAACTCTATGAGGTACGGCCGTGCCCTACGGGCAGGCACGAGCCCAAGTCGGGCGTGACTTGGGCGTGGCCTGTGGCTAGGTACGCCCGTGCCCTGTGTCCAATGGACAGGCACGAGCTCAAGTCGGGCGTGACTTGGGCGTGGTCTCTCGGGCTATCACGCCCGTACCTTATGAGGCACGGCCGTGCCTCATGCAGTAACAGCCTCTTAACTAGGCTTTCAAAGCTAGTTAAATGGTTTTTATGTGTATTGATCATGTAACAGCCATGAGATTTATTGTTGCACGTTTTTTGAACTAAAGTTTGAGTTCTATATAAACCACACTAAGTCTAATGGTTTTGGTTGCTTGAAAGAAATATACTAAGTTGATATAGTTTGCACAAATTCTCTCAAAACACACAAAGTAGTTCCAAGGCTTTGGTTCTATTGTGTAGACATCTTTGTGGTGTTTAGGTTGGCGTACCTAACACTCTAGCAAGTGGGAAAAGATCAAGAATTGGTGTGGACTTCAATAGAGGTGTACACGTTAGTACACGAGACTTCCAAACTCGCGAATACGAAGAAGAAAGCATCAAGGGTATAACTCTATCTCTTTGTATGTTTATTTTATTTCTTAGTCATGTCTAGAGTTTTGGTCCATTTGATGGGCGTATTCGTGGTCAAATTTTGAAATGATTTTCTACTCGTTTTGCTTCCGCTGCGATTTTAGACCACGAAACCCAACAGTGGTATCAGAGCTATCTCTAACATGGCTTTGCACTTTTGGAGTTAAACCGGATTTTCTGAGTTTTCTGTCAAAAATGGTTTTCCGGTGACCGGGCACGGTCGTACCTCTAGGGGTACGGGCCGTGCCGGCGACCGGGGCACGGGCTTACCAGTGGGGGTACGGGCCGTGCCGGCAGAATTCGTAAACTGTTTAAAATTGTTTAAACTGTGCACTGACAAAATGGCAGGCACGCCCGTACCCTCTGGGGTACGCCCGTGCCTAATGGTTTTTTTTGTCAGAATTAGTTTTTGAAACAATATGTTTAAATATATTAAAATCCGGGTTTTAGACTAGTCTTGATTCTGTTGATCCCACTATATTTTGATTCCTAATTTTATATGTTTTGTGTGACTTGGCATGAAGTTCACAAAATCATATATCTTTAGGTGTATATATGAATATGCAATTTTAAAGGTGTATTAAAATTGTTAATGCATATGTACAAGGGTTGCTTGTTGTGCCTTGAGTGTTTTTTGCAATCTTGATCAAAATATATATATCTTTGTTGGACATGGTTTTGTGGCACACCATTGCTTTCGTTTGGTTGTGTTTGTTGTGGTAGCCCGGTAACTTGATTTGCCCATAGCCCTTTGTGTTGTTTGTGGTTGGTTTTGGTTTTGGCCTGCGTGCCGTAATGTTGTAATATTTATATTTGGTGCGACTTGCATGTCGTTTATTTAAATCTTTGTACTCGTAATAGATTATTAGGATCGCGACTTGCATGTCGTTTTCTTATTATTATGTACTCGTACTTAGATTATGTCAAATATGTAATATTGCATCAAAACCGACATGTGGACACGGTGTTGGCGTCTTGACGAACCAAGTCCGGTAAATTCACCGGAGTGGAGATCGTGACGGAGCATCCATTGGTGTTGTCCCTAGATTGACTATGTTTTCCCCGTTTTGGCTCACGGGGAAAACACTTAGGATTTGGGCATGTTACTGGGTCTTTATTTATCTATATTTATGCGTGGTTGTTTTATATTTGAATTCTTTAGGATTTGCATGCTAAGAGAATTTTTGTAAATATATAAAACAAAAGAGATTTATAAATGAGTTTATATTTCTACGCGCATAAGAATTGGCAAATATTAATATAAAAGTGTTTATATTAAATGGTGAATAAAAAGGAGTTTTTGTCACTTAAATTGCTAATTCGTCAAAAGTTGTTAAAATATTATTTTAACCGGAAAAACAAAAACCCGTTTTTCGAAAAGTAAGTCACGCGCCACCCGTAAGACGACACCACCCAAATCTAACGAAACTTGGATGATTGTCGAGCATTAGCACGAGTCATGCCTTGTGGAGTTGTGTGGAAGGTGAGTGTGGCAACCCGCAATATTGGTAGTCGAACTTAAGCACGAACCAATGATTGGGCTAGGGTACCAACGTGTGTCTTGACGGGCGACTTACAAGTTCTTTTATGTTGCTTAAATGATGTCGATCTCTAGCCGAGTCATTTAAGAAATAATAAAAGGATTGGTGTATGAAGGGATCAAACATGCCTTAGACATTTGATGTCGAAAGGATCCCGCAAGGATCTAAGAATTGCAATGGTTGCAATTGGTAATTTGTCTACCGGCCTAAATAACTTATTTCATGATCCGCGGTAAACCCGTCATGAGATAGAGTGAAATATGGTTCTTAGCCTTGTTCAAATAATTAAGTTGTATAACTATTGGGTAATTATTTCTACAAGGATTTACAACTAAAATTGGTACTCTAAATTTTGTAGATGGCATCCAACAACGCTTCTACATCTTCATCGAACTCTATTTCCCTAAAGTTGTTCCTCGAAAAGGCCAAACTCGATGGCCAAAATTTCATGGATTGGTTCATGCAACTAAGGATAGCCCTTAGGTATGAGCAAAAGATGTGGGCCATCGAGGAGCCTTTGCCAGAGGCACCTGCGGCTAATGCGACTAGGGCGGTCCGAGACGCGTATGACAAGCGTGTCAAGGAAACGAACGAAGTGGCTTGCATTATGCTCTCGTCAATGATTCCTGAGCTTCAAAAGCAAATGGAACATTTAGGAGCATAAGATATGCTTAACCAGCTGAAGGAAATGTTCCAACAGCAGGCTAAGCTAGAGCGCTTCGAGTGCCTAAAGTTCCTTTTCGATTGCCATATGCAGGAGGGCGGAAATGTGAGCGTTCACGTGCTTAAGATGAAAGCATTGGTTGATCGCTTGAAGAGGTTGGGATTCCCGTTAGGGAGGGAGTTGGCGGTGGATGTGATCCTCCGTTCTCTTCCTAGTTCCTTTTCATAATTTGTGTGGAATTATCATGTCCATGGCATGGACAAGTCCCTAATGGAACTTCACGGAATGTTAAAGACCGTCGAGTCTGACATGTCCAAGAAGCCCTCCACGTCTAAACCCGTCCTAGCCATCCAGGAAGCCGGAACCAAAAGAAAAGGCGCTCCCCCCTCTAAGGGAAAGGGTAAGGGGAAGGTTGCAAAACCTAACCCGAGTCCGGCCCCGAAGGGCAAGGGGAAATCCGTGATGGTTCCACCGGCCGAGGACCCTGCTGAAGCCGAGTGCTTCCACTGCAAGGAAAAGGGGCATTGGCGGCGTTCTTGCCCAAAGTACCTTGAGGAGCTCAAGTGGGTAAAACCGAATGGAGCGGGTAACTCAGGTACGTTTATGATTGAACTCCACAATACCGCTACTTTTAACGGCTGGGTACTTGATACCGGTTGTGGCACTCATATTTGTAATAATGTGCAGGTGCTAAAAAGAAGTAGGGCGCTCGGTGCTGGAAAGCTTGACCTGATCATGGGAAACAAGGATGTGGTTCCCGTGGAGCGGATTGGGAGTGTTGATCTCGCCTTTCCTTCAGGGCTTGCTATTACTTTGTTGAATGTTTGTTTTTCGCCCTGCGTGGCACGAAACATTATTTCCTTTCACGCTTTGTATGACGATGGATATGATTTTGGTTTTAATAATGGAATTATCTCTTGTTTGAGAAATGATGTTCATTACTTTAAAGCTTATCCATGTCGTGGGATTTATGAAACAAGTGTGTGTTTGGATGGTAATAAATCAATCATGAACATTGATTCTAAGTCCAAAGGTATATTGGACAAGTTGTCTTTGTGGCATAGTCGTCTTGGCCATATAAGCAAGAAACGTATCGCCAAACTCCAAGTGGATGGGATTTTGGAATCATTTGACCACGGGTCAAGTGAAGTATGCGATTCTTGTTTATTAGGCAAAATGACTAAAGCGCCCTTCACCGGCGTTAGTGAAAGGGGCAAAGACTTGTTGGACATTATTCACACGGATGTGTGTGGTCCGTTCAGGTCTGCTACAAGAAACAACTGTAGGTACTTCGTTACTTTTACTGATGATTTCAGTAGGTATGGTTATGTTTATTTGATTAAGCATAAGTCTGAAACCTTTGAGGTGTTTAAGACATACCAAAACGAAGTGCAGAATCAATTGGGCAAGCGGATTAAGATTCTCAGATCCGATAGGGGTGGTGAGTATCTTAGTACCGAGTTTCTTGATCATCTTAGGGGTTGTGGAATTATTTCACAACTTACTCCACCTAGGACACCACAATTAAATGGGGTCGCTGAGAGGAGGAACCGAACTTTATTGGATATGGTTCGGCCCACGATGAGTCGTACAAAGTTACCCGCAAGTTTTTGGGGTTATGCTTTGGAAACCGCTGCTAGGACCTTAAACCTTGTACCAACAAAGAATGTTGCAAGTACACCGTTCGAGATGTGGCATGGAAGGGTTCCTTCGCTAGCCTATCTCAAGGTCTGGGGTTGTGAGGCTTACGTGAGACGTGAAGCTCAAGACAAACTTGAACCCAGAGCCGAGAAGTGTATTTTCATTGGCTACCCAGCTGGTTCTATGGGATATTTGTTTTACAAACCTTCGGAGAACAAGGTGTTTGTTGCTCGAAGAGCGGTCTTCCTTGAAAAGGAGCTGATATCTGCAGAAGCCAGTGGGAGGCAAGTCGATCTAGAAGAAATTCTAGATGACACCAATGATCAACCGGATGTTGGCACTAGTACCGCTTCCGAGGTCGGCGCACCGGAAGAAGTGGAACCTCAACCAACGGTGGATGAGATGCCTGATACATAACCATTAGAGCTCCGTAGATCTGGTAGAGTTCGTAATGAGCCGGAAAGATATGGGTTTCTCATATCTGAGGGCGACGAACTATTGGTGGATTATAGTTAACCGACCAACTACCGGGAAGCCGTAGCGGGCCCTGAGTCTGCTAGGTCGAAGGAGGCAATGGACAGTGAAATGCAATCCATGGCGGATAATCAAGTCTGGGACTTGGTTGATCCGGTACCTGGCCACAAGCCTGTAGGGTGCAAATGGGTCTTCAGGAAGAAGACTAACATGGATGGAAAAGTAGACACCTTCAAAGCCCGACTGGTAGCAAAGGGTTTCACTCAAACTCATGGTGTAGACTATGATGAAACCTTTTCTCCGGTGGCTATGTTAAAGTCTATTAGGATACTAATGGCTATCGCTGCATACTACGATTACGAAATATGGCAGATGGATGTCAAGACTGCCTTCCTTAATGGGAAGATGGCAGAGGAGGTTTACATGGCACAACCTGATGGTTACGTAAACCCCAAATATCCTAATAGAGTCTACAAGCTTAAGAGGTCCATCTATGGACTTAAGCAAGCATCTCGGAGTTGGAACATTTGCTTTGATGAAAAGGTCAAAGAGTTTGGCTTTCTAAAAGCAAGGATGAACCTTGTGTGTATGTCAGGGCTAGTGGGAGTGCTGTAGTTTTCCTAGTCTTGTATGTAGATGACATACTACTCATAGGAAGTGACGTGACTACCTTGCAGGAAGTAAAAACCTGGCTTAGGAGTTGCTTCTCTATGAAAGACATGGGAGAAGCAGCATATATTTTGGGGATAAAGATCTATAGAGATAGATCTAAGAGACTCATTGGTTTGAGCCAGAGTACGTACATAGATAAAGTCTTGAAGAGGTTCAAGATGCAAGATTCCAAGAAAGGGAATTTGCCTATGTTGCATGGTATGGCGTTGAGCAAGTCTCAATGTCCTAGTTCTCAAAAGGAACTAGAAGAAATGAGTCGAGTCCCGTATGCTTCGGCAATGGGATCGATCATGTATGCTATGCTATGTACTCGGCCTGATGTGTCGTATGCCTTGAGCATGACGAGCCGATATCAGGCTAATCCTGGTCAAAGTCATTGGGTTGCGGTTAAAAACATCCTTAAATATCTTCGGAGAACTAAGGAAATGTTTTTAGTGTTCGGTGGATCGGAGGAGCTCATAGTTACTGGATATTCTTATGCTAGCTTCCAAACGGAAAAGGATTGATTGCCGGTCTCAATCGGGATTTGTATTCTTATTAAATGGTGGAGCAATAAGTTGGAGGAGTTCCAAGCAAGATACCGTGGCCGATTCAACCACGGAGTCAGAGTATATTGCTGCAAGCGAGGCTGCTAAGGAAGCCGTCTGGATGAAGAAATTCATTCAAGACCTTGGAGTTGTTCCTAGCATCGCTAACCCTATTGAGATCTTCTGTGACAAAGAGGGTACAGTAGCTCTAGCTAAGGAACCAAGAGCGCATCGACGTACGAGACACATTGCTCGGAAATATCATTTTATTCCTGATATCATCGAGAATGGTGACATTATGGTTAGTAGAGTACCAACTGAGGGGAACCTGGCAGATCCACTCACCAAACCTATGTCACAAGTTAAGCATAATTCTCATGCTAAGTCTATTGGTATTAGATTTGCTAGTGACTTGGTTTAATTGTTTTAGTTGTATTTGTTATTGAGAACATTAAAGCAATAATGTATTTCTTATTGTAATGACTATTAAATGGGGATTTAATATACGCATGGTGCGATTACTTTATGAAACATTATTGTGTTCTATAATTGCATGTTTAATACTTCCATGAATAAACTTGTTTATTCTAAATACTCCACGATCGTTCGTTCTTCATTGGAAGGAATAAGTGAATTAAGATCGAGGCAAGTGGTTGGTAAAGTTTTCATTGAATACTTGTTTACGCAACACTAGCCTGTACTTAATGGTGATTAAGTAATTGGAGGACCCGTACCTGAGTTTACTTCATGGATATTATCACGAGTAAATCAGGATGATAATATTATTTATCCTTTTATTGGAGATGCACGCGTTGCTTGATTATTAACTTGGACTTGTTTAGATTGCTTTCTAACGCAGTTCGTAACTGGCTGTTATAAGGGAAGTTTTCAGGCAAGAACTTGTTAATATGATAGGACGGTGTAGTCAAAGGTATTCGTTCCTCTTTTGAGAGATATCCTTGGGCCCCTCATTGACTAAGCTGATGACAAACCAAAATGCATGGCCGTGCTCAAGTTGAATTGATGGTGGATCAATTATGCAACTTGTTTTGTTAGTCATAGTTAGTCTATATCGAGAAACATAATCGTGAATGGTTTGGGGTTGATCATGTTCCATGACCTGCATTCACAACGGATATCGTGAACGAAGGGGTATATAATCGCTTATCTATAGGACCTTTTCTTTTGGTTAGGTATTTGTTTTGGGAAGACAAACCCTGTGCTGACTTGGGGGCATAGATGCCTTGCTAGAGGCCGCTCTATGTCGGTGACGCCTTTCGTAAGTTTGTCATGTGCAAGTGGGAGTCTGTTGGATTGTGCCCACTGACACACACACGAGTTGGTACCATGGCTGATGAAGCAAGGGCCTATTGGGTCACACACCAAGTATGGATTCCGGCATCACGGATGGTCTAATGAGAGAGAAAACCAGAAACTGGTTCTGGTGGGCCAAGGTACGGCCGTGCCCTACGGGCAGGCACGAGCCCAAGTCGGGCGTGACTTGGGCGTGGCCTGTGGCTAGGTACGCCCGTGCCTCTATGAGGCACGCCCGTGCCCTGTGCCCAATGGACAGGCACGAGCCCAAGTCGGGCGTGACTTGGGCGTGGCCTCTCGGGCTGGCACGCCCGTACCTTATGAGGCACGGCCGTGCCTCATGCAGTAACAGCCTCTTAACTAGGCTTTTAAAGCTAGTTAAATGGTGTTTATGTGTATTGATCATGTAACAGCCATGAGATTTATTGTTGCACGTTTTTTGAACTAAAGTTTGAGTTCTATATAAACCACACTAAGTCTAATGGTTTTGGTTGCTTGAAAGAAATATACTAAGTTGATATAGTTTGTACAAATTCTCTCAAAACACACAAAGTAGTTCCAAGGCTTTGGTTCTATTATGTAGACATCTTTGTGGTGTTTAGGTTGGCGTACCTAACACTCTAGCAAGTGGGAAAAGATCAAGACTTGGTGTGGACTTCAATAGAGGTGTACACGTTAGTACACGAGACTTCCAAACTCCAAACTCGCGAATACAAAGAAGAAAGCATCAAGGGTATAACTCTATCTCTTTGTATGTTTATTTTGTTGCTTAGTCATGTCTAGAGTTTTGGTCCATTTGATGGGCGTATTCGTGGTCAAATTTTGAAATGATTTTCTACTCGTTTTGCTTCCGCTGCGATTTTAGACCACGAAAACCCAACAAATCCAACAAAGTGTGGCACACGAATAGTCTGCCCCATAGTCCTCGACAACGGTCTTGGCTATGTAATCTACTCGAGTATTGATAATAAACAATCATAAAACGACAAACATGATATCATAAAGGCTACACTGCCATGAAGTATATATCAAAGCACATGCAGAGGATAACATATTCCTCCAACAAAATAGCATGCGTAACCCGCGAACATATTGTCTTACAGAAATTGTCATACCAAGATATTGCGACATCAACACAGTTCAATTACACCCACCCTAGCCTACATACCATCATTTATAAATTACTAGTTACCTTCACCAACTTCAGAGGAACAGCCAACAGAGCCAACCACAGGAGCGGACACCACCTCAGCAGGAGCATCCGGAAGAACAGCATCGACACTCTTTCCAGCAACATTAAGGGGTAAGGACCCACCACCAATGACAGCAAGCGCTAAGGACTTTTCACTTGGCCCCGGCACATCCACGACAGCATCACTTCCAGTAGATTTTCCCAATGACGACATACCTCCATCACCATCATGCTGACTTTCCCCACCTTGTGGTACTTCCTCACCCTCGGCTAACCCTTCCGATCCAGGAGACCCGACGACATGCTCCGGCACCAGTGATTCCAGCTTCATGTTTTTAATGCCCTCCACATCTCCTATTTCAGCTACCTTCTGAAAAAACAACCCGAACGACGCCTTATCCCAAGCTTCGGCAGCAATACGTAACTTACAGGGAGCTTGAGTAGTATAGCATGGTGATGTCGAAAGATCCAACCCCCGTTTTCCATAACCTTCCCCAACTTCCAGACCTCGTACATACCCTGCGGAATAACTTTTGGTTTGAAGATCACCCAACGGACGGAGGTACTCACTGCTCTGGCAAAGTTCTCCAACCACATGTTGGAACCCCTCCGATACGAGCCACAAGTTGTCCTTCTCCAGTCGATCAACCATAGCCTTTGCACCCTTAACTCTTTCTCCAAGCGCTTAATCTTCGCATCTTTCGTAGATAGGTCTGTCTTCAACACGGAATTCTCCTCCTCTTTAGCAGAAGCTAATTTAGACGCTTCCTTGCAGGCGCCTTTATAAGATTTCCTTGCCTCACGAAGTGTGGTCACCTTTTCCTCCAACCTATTGATGCGCTCCTCATAATTTTCCACCCTTTCAGTCAATTCCGTGATCTTATTCTCCGCAATCTCAGCATCTTCATCCGAACGTTCCCAAAAATGATTAATCTCAGTGCTTATGATGCATAGCTTCACTAGATGATAAAACAGATGATTGGTAAGAAAGTCATCAGCCCTACTCGCTGCCTTCCGGAGCTCAATGGGTGTGATCATTGTGTTAACCAGATTCCTGCAAACTGCCGATTGATCACAAGTAGAATTATTCTTCACACAAGGAAGTGAAGGAACAAATTTCCCATCATTTACAGCAGTGCTAGCTCCGAAAAAAGTAGGAATGTCCTCATCGTCTTCTAAATCTTGTTCTGAAGAAGCAGCTTTACCCTTCCCCCGATCCACCTTTTTTGGAGTCGCTTTTGCAGCCGATGCTGACTCTTTCTTCACAGACGACTCACCACCCTTTCCCCCCATAGTAGGAAGACTGCTAGTAGCATGTACCGGAACAGGCATTGGTGTCTCCACATGTGCATCATCCGAATCCAACACCACCAAGTCAGATAAACGACTCCGGGGCACCAACTTCTTCTTCTTTGACGTAGGAGGACAGCTTCCAGATTCACCACTTGCAGCACGTTTCATGGACCTCGTCGTAGCAGTCCTGGCTTCAGGTGCAACTTCAATCAACGGCATACCGAGATTGTCCTTATTTGTCTCAACCAACGGCAACTCTTTGTTTCCGGTATTCTCCTCTCCAACCTCCACCTCCTCTATGACAGGCAGTAGAATAAAGTCCAGAACACTCATGGCTGAAACAGCAAACAACACAGATCAACAAATACATAAACAGTTATATAAATTAAAAATAAAGTTTTTCCCCACCATACCCTGCCCATTGTGCAGAAGCACCAGTCGCTTCTTTGGACGATCCCACAAGCAACTTATACCGGTCAATACCAGAACTTCCTCCTCAAAGGACCGAACACGAATAGGATTCTTCACTAATCGCGTAAACAACTTCATATCCACTTCATCATCTTCCAGGATAGGATCAACGATATGACGTTCCATTTCTCTCAAAGACATTGCCAACGGAATGGCAGACGCTTTTACCCAAAATAAATACCCTTTCCAAACTTTCAAACATGACGGTGAATCCGTTATACACACAGAGGAAGGCGCTTTCCTTTTCTCCATAGTAAACCAATCGCTAGCCTTTCCTAACTTATAGAATTTTCGAAACAAAGGCACAAAAGGTTCACCCCCCAGTGCTCTACAGTGCACTTCAAAGCTTGTTATTTTGATTACCCCAAGCGGTGACAGTTATGACACATGGATTTGAAAATATTCAATCACTGATAGAAAAAACTTTGAAAAAGGAAACCTAAGATTTCCAAAATCGAACCATTTCATGTACAAGCCTACAAAACCAGTTGGGAAATCTCGAATAGTCGCAGATTGATCGGGGCAAGTTGGGCGAAATTCCTTTCCTATTCGATACGCAACACAAAATTTCTCAACACTACGCTTATCGACGACAGAACGCGTTGACTGGAGATTATCTTTAGGCATCTTCGAGTAAAGAACGACGACTCAACAAGGAGACGATAAGACAGAAAAACGAAAGCGAAGAAATATTAGGAACCTGAAAGCACGGAACGATGATTCGATGGGAGATCCCCTGAAATTTCAACCGGAAATCTTCACACGACGAGAAACAACACTCATTCACGGAAAACCCTCTCTTCAACAACGCTCGAAGAAGAAAACCGGTTGATTCAATGCTGTAAAACTTTTCAAGTCGGATACCCTGTAATATTAATGAGGCACTGATGTCACGCCCCGTCCCATCAACAGCAGGTAGATTCAAATTTCAAATTTTATCTTCCTCTCACACACATCAACAACCGGCGCATATCTTTCTCTCTATCCTAGATATTTTACCCCCCTCACTTATTACTCCTTTTTTAACCGTGTATCAACAACCCAAACAAAAGAAGAGGGAATAATATGAAGTTCATTTATCAAGCCCAAAACTTTTTACTTTCATTTATTAAGCCCAAAACCCTTTACTCTAGTTTATCAAGTCTAGTGCCTATTATCTTTTGAATACACCCTAGACTGGGAGACTTGATAGTGTATGTATATAAATATAATATTAAAAACACAACATCCTAAACCCAAAACAATATGTTTTTCAACCCAAACTAAAACCAAGTTCCTAACCCATAGCCCAAACACAGAAGCCCAAGCTAAAAGAGAGCACATTAATTACATTATGCTCCATCGGACAAAGAACAACCAATCACACCAAAGTCTTCCAAACCAGAAAAAAACCACATCCCCAAACAGATCACAGCTACAACAGACAAAAGGAAGCTGTAGCTATCTAACTGAAAAGCTGGAAGAGGACACTACATTAACCGCTGGATAATGGCATGTTTCCCTTTGACTCCCTCACTATAAAATCAATCTGAAGTAGAGGAATAAAAGGTAAGTAACATACTCTATCACCCAACTCTCTAAACACCTGTACACCGATACACTTTCATATAGAACATCGACTTATCCTCACGCCGAAGCTTGGTCACGAGGATCCCCCTCGTGACGAGTCGTGACGAGGCTAACGGTGTATTGTTTTGTAGGTACGTTGGGATCCTAGTCGAAGCTATCGGAGCTCGTTGCCAACCTTCTCTGGAACGTCTGTAGCAACAATACACACACACACATATATATATATATAAGAATGTTTTATATAGTCTTAAGGGACTAATTTTAGTCTTTGGATCAATAACATCAATGGTCTAGATTGCATTTTAAAATTTTGGGCGGAGTGACATTTTCGTAATTGACATGTGATGCTTTTACAAATCACATGTGATTGTATACCGAATCACCTGTAATTGAATATTAAAATTTTAGTACTATGTTTTTTACATAGACTTTATTAAACACAATTCTATATATAATCGATTTTCTAATTTCTAATAATATATATTATCAAAAAATTCCAACCGATTCAAACCAAAGTCATTTAATTAATTTTCGACTTTTATAGATTATAGTAAATTTATAAATAACTTAATCAATAACACATATTTATTAAACTAATAAATATATATAATTAATTATAGTCTTGGTTGATAATTCCCGTAATTTAAAACTAACTTACCACTGTTTCGTAATAACTATTACAAATTTCAATCTTTAAATGAGGTTACGTTATTACTTGATTTACAGACACTTAAAGTATGACCCTTAAATATTTTATGATATTTAATATGACATCACTGTGTTGCTAACTATTTACACCTGTCCTAACAATGATAACTAATGTCTACATTGTAGATTCCAATTTCTTCATTTAAAGAACCCAAATAACATAAGGTAATTGACATATTCAAATTCCTTCCAAAGTAAAATTCATTCGAATTCAATAGTGTCTTGGTATTTTCTAACAAGTTCCTTTAACAATAGGAGTTTATAATTACTTTAAAAAATGCATCTGTTAGACTACGGACATCCAATCAACGGGTATGAAGCTGGTTGGAGATCAACACCATTCCCCCCATCCTATCACTCTTGGTGATAGGTTGGAGTTGGTTGCTACTCACGCCATTTCTCCCATTTTCTTTCTCCTGTTTTCTATCTCTCTCCTCTTAATATATGTATTTTTAAAAAAAAATAAGAATGGTTGAGGGAGATTGATGTGAGATTAGTGAGATGAAGGAGGATGAAAAAGAAAAATGATGTGGCACCGTTATAACAAAAGGAAGAAGAGGGATGGATACTCATGGTCACAAGCTCTCGTTTAAATATTCCATAAATCCATTGCACATATTAGAGCCCACTCACGTTAAATTATGAATTCTTCAAAATTTCACTCAATTTAATGGGTTTAGAGATTAATTGGGTTATTATATTTTTAGAAAATTGATGTGCGTGAATCAGATCAGGTTTTATAATTATGAATTGGAATTACCAAAATTCTGACTACAACACAGTATAGGCAAGTGCACTTAATCGTATCACAGTATAGTTCTGGTAACACCGAGTGTCAAATACTTGGGGAACGAGTATGATTTCAGATTTAAAAGATTTAATTATTAATTAGTCTAATGAAAGCGAGTAAACTGGAAAAATTTGGGAATAAATATAAGAACGCAGTAAAATATTAATTAGACAAAAGAGGAAACAATCCAAAAGTAAGATAAAACCGAGAGCTTAAAATGTGAAGGATCAAGAAAAGAAGTGTTATTACTTAGATTCAGTTACCCCTTATTTACGGTTGATTTCAAGATAGTGCAATGGATATTATTCATCATATACTGATTTCTAGATTAATTAGATATCTTGGTCAGGAACTTTAACCCTACAATCATGAAAAATACTAATCTTATGGTCATGGTATTAAATACTATCACAATCAGTCAATTAATTTCGAATCATGCAAGACTTAATCAATATTGATTGTTATTATTCCTTCAATCAATCACACATAATGATCATCACATGCAATTGTTCATACACATTAAAGCTAACCAGTTTGTCACTTAACCCTAGGATTTGGTCAATCACTAGTCACAATCACCTAATGTTCTTAGATAATCATGATAAAAGCATACATGGATAGATTGTTACTCAAACCTATATAAACTCAGTCAAAAAATAACAAAGTTTGAAACTTTAACACATATGGGTCTTAGATCAAGTAAGAAATGATAAATATATAACTATTATTTCATTCAATTCATTAAAATCAAACCATAAAACAAAGGTAATCTCGTGTAAGTAAAAACCATGGTATTTAATCCATAATCATAAGAAAAGAACATTTGAAAATCATAGATGAATGCTAAACATAGACAATAAAGCAAACCGAATGAAAGACGATGATTCGTTAATTCTGATTCTTCATTCTTGAACTTTAAATGTGCTCTCAGGCTTCGAAAATAACTTCTGGATGCCCTCTATCGTCATATTGAAGCCCTAGAACCGCATATATGTTTTCTAGGTCAAAAATAGGGTTGAATTTATAGATTTCACGTTTCTTGCGCTTCGTGTCGCGACCATTAGATAAGTCACGACTTTTTTGGATCTGAACACCCGTCAGGTCGCGAAAAATGGACCGTCGTGCCGTGACCATGCATTTTCAGGCATTGACCAAAAAAATGATTTTGTAGCCCCCTGAGTCTAGTTTTTGTGGCCACTTGAATCACCTCAATCCGAGTTTGTATGAGTGAGATATGATCAAAATTGTGGAGCTGTGTCGGAGCTTACAGCTTTTCTTATATTCTTCACTTTCTTCGGTTTTTGCTCGAAACCTTTCATCATTCGCTTTTTTAACCGAAAAACCAACAATTTAATATATTAAGTATTTTTTGACTTTTTTATGAACAATACAGGTTAAAAATAAATACGATATTACATAAATATATATATGAATATGACGATATAAAAAATACTCTATTATACCATTACACCGTGTTACTATAATTTTTTTCACTATACCCTTACTTCAGCACACTTACCCACCAACTTTCAACTATTTACTAGCATCGTACCCACGTAATGCTATGGTGACAAATAGTTTTTTTTATAACAAGCCGCTTTAAAAAATATAATGATGTGTTATTTGCGCGATTCAATATTACAAAAAAGTTTTTTATAGCAACATATCCGTTTTTACAGTTTTTCTTTTTTTATATCAACTATTTTATTAATTTTAAAAATAAATTATAAAAGACATTAAAGAAAAAAATTATATTTATGAAATAAATATAGAAAAGTTAATAAGATTTTGGAAATTATGTCGATGTAGGTGGATAATGTGTTTATGTGATAGAGTGTGTAAGAGGATATTTTAAACGAATTAAAAGTTAAAGTAAATTATGAGAGAGAATAAAATTGTTAAAGATTGAGTGGATCATATTAATTTAGATAAAATAAAAAATTAATATTTTATTTTGATTGAATTTTATAAACTCTTCAAATAAAACAGAAAAGATAATATTAAATAACTTATATAGTAGTATTGATAATACACAAAAATCAAAAAAGTGTTCCACATCCTACTACCACCCCTCTTACACTCCAATTCACAAAAGAACATAATTTAATTTTTACATTTACATTCCATTATATTGCATTTTTGAGTTGAAAAAGTCAAAAAGGATATAAAAAATGAAAAGAAAGATACTTTTTCATTTTTTAAATCATTCCAAATTAAAAAAAATATTTAAAGGTGAAACAAGTTTAAATATAGATCTCCTTTCATTTTCTTTCAAACAACTTTTTTTATTTTCTTTTAAATCAATATATTTTTAAAATAAAACTCGAGAATACAATCTTGTTCATAGGTATAAGATAGTAAGGTTTTCTATCCTCTTACAAATAATTTCTATTTATTCTCCTACTTATAAAATTAACACACGTGACATGTATTAAAAAAATAGAGAAAATAAGTTAGTAGAAGGATACACACGAATAAATCGAATTTTCCATTTAAGTTATTAGTTAGGTCAAACGTACTGGTACACCCGAAGGGCTTCGGGTGGGTATCGTGTGACTCGGCTTTGGTTAGGAACACCGCTACGGCCCCCCTTCGGGCCAGCCTTCAGTTTTCCCAACCCGAGCTATCCGTTGCTTTCCCCTTTTTTTGTTGTGTAAGAGAGAGTAAGGAGAGGAAAAACATTTAGATTGTTTGAGTTAGTCTATACTTGGGTTTCCAGTAACAGAGACAAGAAGAAAAAAAATAATATGACGTTAATATGACATTCAAGTAAAAAAGAGAAAAAAGATAGATGCTTACCATAATCTTGTAACCAAACACCACCTGTTTCGTATTTCTGAAATGGGGAAGCGACAACCAAAATTTCCCTCCACAACTCGAAGCATAATTCAAATCGAATTGAATCGCCAAACACAATTTTTTGCTTCCCGCCCAACACTTCCCTCCTATAAAACCCTCTCAACTCTCTCTCTCCATCTCTCTCTCTCTCCGCCGCAATCCCCCACCGCTTTCTCTCTCTCCGCCGCAATCCCCCACCGCTTTCTCTCTCTCTCATCGCCGTCTGGAAAATGCCGAGGGGAAAGAGAAAGTCATCTTTCGTCGCCAAGGACGACGGATCGGCGGGATCGCCTTCGTTATCAAACTCTGGCAAAAGACCTAAGATAGCAGAAGACGTGAAGGAAGAGGTTTCTGAGGTTCCCGATCAGGTTCAGCCTACGGAAAGCTCCCGCCAAAAAACGGAGGAGCCCAAAGTTGAAGACGACGTTGAGGAGAGTCGATTTATTGGCGATTCGGTCCCTAATGATGAAGCTCGACAGCGATGGCCTCATCGGTACCTGCAAAGAAACGTGAGTTTTTCTTTGTCGTAGTTCACTATAACCTTTAGTCTGCCGACAATTTTTGTTAGTTTGTGTATGTAGCACATACTAGAAATTAGCATTCATCTGAAGATTTCTAGTTTAGAGGCTTAAATAGGTAGGGTTCCTAGTGAAGTAAGCTTCTTTAAGTCTCCAAAATTGTGTATATATGAGGGTTTGGCATAGGAACATTGAACACGAGTATAACAGGAAGGTATGAAACTGTAAGCAGCTTAAATCTTAACAGTGAACTAATAATGGTACTTTTTTATTTTGTAATGGAAGTGGACCTACAACCATGACGATGATCTAATCTTTGGAGTAAGTTCGTTTTTCAAGATGAAGTTAGAAATTTGGACTCTTTACTTTTAACTACCTAATCAGGAGGTATAATCTTAGAATAGCAGCAGGACAAATTTTATGCTGTATTTGCTCATTAGATATGTTCTAGTTCGATAGAGATTTAACTTGAATCTTTTGTTTAATCACTATTTCATTTGGGTTACAGAAACTTGGAAACACTGGGAGCTTGGAAACATCAAAAGGGTAAAATCTTCACGTTTCATAATTCTTTGGGATCAAACACTCATGCTTTTAGTTTATATTTTTGTGCAGTGGATGAAAGTTAATTTAACTTTTATTTTAAAATTTATATGTGAAATGCTAGAATTGAGCCTCAAAAGGAGCATATGCAAGCTAAAAGGCACTTCACTGAAGCATTAGTTGACGGGCGTGTGCATTTCAAACTTGGAGATGATGGTTATGTCCAGGTTTCTTTTAATTTTAAGATAATTACAATTTTGATTTATTGTACCTAAAATGAGTTGAAAACATGTTTAATATTCTTTTTCTTTAATTCAGTATTTGGTTTAAAACCTGATGCGTGACATGACCGATGTGTGGCTGAAACGCATCAGGTGGTCTGATGCCCTGGGGGGTATGGGATGCTCTCTGATGTTGTTGCTTGATGCGTGATGCGTCTGATGTGCTTTTTTTGTTTTTTTGTTGTTGTTGTTTTGAGCTTTACTTGCTTGAAACTGTAATGGTTTAAAAAAGCCTGTGTTGGGCTAGCTAGAATAGGCTTAAAAAGGTTTGTTTTAAAAAATAGATTCCAATGACCTAATAAAAGGTCATGGCAGCTTTCTTTCCCTAAATTTCAAGGGTTTGTTGCTCAGGATTGATGATGCGGGTCTTGGGACATTTAGTTTGTGCCTAGAGAAAGTTTGGAGAACTTTGTGAGGGGAAAGGGAAGTGGGGGCTATTGATGATTTGTCTTTTTGGTTGTTTTGATTTTTCTAAGCGTAATTGTCTATTATGTTATTCAACATTTATGAACTACTATTAAACTACTTTTGGTATTAATTGAAGAGTTTTTTTATATATAAGTAATTACAAGGTATAATATTAGTTTAAAATTAATTTTGTGAAAATTAGGCGCATTGGGTTCATAATGCGAGCGCATCACGCATTGGCTCTCGGGACTCTAAACGCATCAGAGTGCATCCCGCTTTTTCAAACCAAGATTCAGTATCATTTTAAGCATTATTTATTGACTTTTTGCATAGGCTGGTGAAGGAGAGGATAGCTACATTTGTAGAGTTGTGGAAATGTTTGAAGGAGTGGATGGTGCTTCTTATTTCACTGCTCAGTGGTTCTATAGGGCCAAAGATACAGTAAGTTGTACTAAAATATATTTTACAGTTATGGGTTTTTTTGGATTGCTTGTTGTACTTTATTATCTGATTATTGTGTGTTTGATACATCAAACAATTAGCATGGAGTCTTTGGATGTAAGTGAATTCATTATGATTATTTGAGGGTGAAATACTCGGTCCTGATAATCATTTTCGGAGTTACTTATTCAAATGAATAACTTGATTCTCACTATTTTACATCTTTAAGTCTTTAAACATCAGAACTGCCAAACACTCATTCAGCTAATTATACAATTACCGTGTTTTGCTAAACCAAATGCATATCCAAACACTATCTTGTGCATTGTGTTATGTTACATCTGATTATCTACATTTGATTATTTCAAAAATCTTAAGTGATTTTAATAAGAGATCCTAAACACACCTGATATTATTTGATATTTATGTCCTGTCACTCTAACATCAACCTATCTATTGCAATTTCAGATTATCCAGGCTTGTTCAAACCTTATTGATGATAAACGTGTCTTCCTCTCTGAAATAAAGGATGATAATCCTCTGGATTGCCTTTTACAGAAGCTTAAAATAGTACGGGTGCCCTTGGATGTAAGAATTATCTTTAAAAAACAACCAAAGTTCAAACTTGTTAATTTTCCATTATTTTTACGCCATTTGTAATTTTGGTTGTTCTTTTTAGGCGGATATCAATGATAAACGGGGAAGACTTGCAGACGGTGACTATTATTATGACATGTCATATTTAGTCCCTTTTTCAACCTACCAACGTTTGCCACCTGGTACATTTTGCTAAGTCAAACTATATGACATAAGCTATAAAATTTCCTATTGGATAGGATGTAAACTTAATTTTTATGTAGAAAGGAGATTTAAAGTACAAAAGATTTACAAAGAGAGGTTTGCTGTTTAAAACTTTAAGGCAACTCTACAGATAAACTCAAGGTGATAAAAAAAGTCTTGTAACCATTGAAATAGCTCAATCCCAGTTTTTAAGATTTTTATAATGCCTCTGTACAAAGTAATTTTACATTCCACAGAATAGGAAATTTGTAACTTATGTTACCTTTTTAATAAAATTTGCTTTAATGGCATATGTTAAATTCTAAGCTATTAATATCCGAACAACAAATTACAGATAATGAAGGAGATGGCAATGAATCTGATTCAACTATTTCATCCGAGTCTGATGTTAATGGATCATCCGAAATTCAAAATGACAAAAGATCGGAAATGAGAATGCTAGATCTTTATTCAGGTTGTGGGGCGATGTCTACCGGACTTTGCTTGGGTGCTAATATGGCTAATGTTAATCTTGTAACAGTAAGTATTAAATTATTTTTATCGGTTTGAATTTCAAAACTTTTGATCTTCCTATGAATTTATATTATTTTTCCTTACAGAGATGGGCTGTTGATTTGAACAAATATGCGTGTGAAAGTTTGAAACTAAACCATCCTGAGACAGAGGTAAGTGTTCTTGACAATACTTAAATCTGTTTAATTTTAATATTTAAAAGTTGTTAGATTGTTATTCTTATCTCCCGGGCTTGTAACGTAGGTGAGGAATGAATCAGCAGAAGATTTCTTGATGTTGTTGAAGGAGTGGGAGAAACTTTGTCAATCTTTTTCCTTAGTTGGTGGTGGCGATTTCCAACAGAAACCTGATGATAATGATGGTAATAATGTTGATGGTAAGGATGATGAGGATGGTGATGACGATGACGATAATGATGGACTTGATGGTGAAGTATTTGAAGTTGAAAAGGTTTTGTCAATTTGCTATGGTGATCCAAAGGAAATAAAGAAGGCTGGGCTTTACTTGAAGGTAATTTTACTTAAAATTTGTTATGCTGGACAAAGTTGTCAAAACCAAAAGGCTCACCGAGGCGCAAAGGGTCTTGGTGCCTAGCGCGCAAAGTGCTAGTGTGTGCTTCATGATGGTGAAGGTTACAATATTAAAAAATGTAAAAAAGTATATTTAGGGATATAATATAAATAAATAGCAGTTCAATATGAAGAATTAACACGCAATAGCCAACAGAGTCTATAAGAGTACGAGTATGAGTAGAATTGACTATTAGTAGTAGAATATAAAAAACAGAAGAAATCGACTATGAGATTATGAGCAAAAATTGGCTGAGTAGTAGCATATAAAAACCAGAAGATTACCTGATTACTGTTGATGATGAGGAAACAATTGAAGAAATTGACTAAGAATAGAACACTAGAACAATTGAAGAGTGTCGATGGATGTGTTAAAAGATGAGGTCAAATTAAAAAATGATCAAAATCGCAAATGGTTGCTGATGCGCTTTTCTGCGCTATTGGGCTACTGTACCTACATGAGAAAAACAGACGCTGTTTGTGTTGTATTGTGGAATGAAATTAGTTATTTCTTAAGGAACGTGATTCCTTCCATTTATTAGTTGATTTGCATTTCAACACAAAAAGTTTTGTTTATGTGATCTTCAGTGACAGTTTGTTAAAAAATTCAAAATTTACTTCTTTAGTTTCAAATTCAGCTAGAAATAACTTAAATGAAGTTTTGTTGAGATTTTTAAAAAATAGAGGGAATTAAAAATTGTCATAAATATTAAAATATACTGTGAAAGATATCAAACTAAAAATCTGTTCATTCCTACAAGTAAACCAAACATTATGGAATGTACCATCACCTTAGTACTCTGTGTAACAAACATACTAATATATTGCCCGTATATATTTTTTGGTACATTATTATCAATTTTTGGCTTTAACCTTTTTACTGATTTGAAATTCCATATTATTTAACTTTATTCAGTTAGTGTAGAAATTGATTTACTTTCAGGGTGTGTGTGGATGGGCTTATAAGCTTATTCAAAGCGCTTTCTAGTAATTAGTGTTTGGCTTGGGGTGTGTTTGTCAATGGGATTATAGGGTTTTGAGAATATGATTTTTATAATCTAAAGCTCTAAGCCTCGTTCATTTATCAACATTTTGAAAAGATTATAAGAAATAGAATCTCTCATAATCCCCCAAAATAGAATCTCTGTAAAGTAGATTATGGATTATAGAATCCATAAGCTCCGGAAGCGGCTAGTTTCACCATGTTCTATAATAGCTTATTAAAGGATTTTGAGCCTGTTAACCTTAAATTTACTTAATTACCTGCCTCCTAGTCCTATCTTTCCCCAATGTTATATAATCCAAACACTTTAATATGTGAGCACTTTTTGGCCATTACACACGCACTAGGAATGTAAACGAGCCGAGCTACTCAAGCTCGGATTGTTAAAAGCTCGAAATGAGCCGAGCCTTAACGAGTTCGAGCTCGAGCCTAGATTAAAGCTCATTTAATAAACAAGCCGAGCTCGAGCTCCAAAGAGTGGGCTTGCGAGCTTAAACGAGCTCCATATATAATATAATTTATATTTTATATATTTAAATTTTAATAATTATATATATTATTTTAATAAAAATATCAAAATTATACCTGAGCCTAAACGAGCCGAGCCCGAGCCCGAGCTTTATAAATATTAAACGAGCTGAGCTTGAGCTCGAGCTTAAAAAATCCTAAACGAGCCCGGCTTGATAAGTGTCTGGCTCGGCTCGGTTTGTTTACATCCCTAACACAGCTAATAAACTAGAAGATATTTGAATCACTCTGTTCAGCTAATAAGGTATTTAGTTTTTAAAAAAAAGAGACCTCAAATGTTCTTGCCTAATGGCTACCTAGATTTCATATTCCGTTACAAAAAACCCACAAAATTAGTTATCTGATTCTTGACAATTCATATCATTACTTGACTAGATTCGCTGGAAGGGTTATGGGCCTGAAGAAGATACCTGGGAGCCTATAGATGGCCTGGGGTATGAAAAGACTATTTTTTATTTTTTATTTTATTTTTTAATTTTTAAATGTTATTATTCACTTACATTTCATGTATTGCATCAGTGATTGTCAAGACAAGATAAAGGAGTTTGTAGTCAATGGATTCAAATCAAATATCTTGCCTTTGCCTGTAAGTACAACAACAAACACTTATTATATTTTTCTTTGATTTCTTTATGGGATGGATTGGGACTTCAGACAGCCAACTACCAACTGTATCCAAACTTCCTAATCTTTACTTATTTTTTTTATTTTTAGGGGCATGTTGATGTCATCTGTGGTGGGCCCCCTTGTCAGGGAATAAGTGGATTTAATCGTTTCAGAAACAAAGATAAACCGTTAGAAGATGAAAAAAATAAACAGCTAGTTGTCTACATGAACATTGTGGAATATTTAAAACCAAGATTTGCGTTAATGGAAAATGTTGTTGATATTGTGAAATTCGCAAAAGGTTTTCTAGGGAGATATGCATTGGGTCGCCTTGTGTCCATGAATTATCAAGCACGGGTTGGTTTGATGGTTGCAGGGTCTTACGGACTTCCACAGTTTCGAATGCGTATGTTTATGTGGGGTGCAAGACCTTCTGAGGTAAGTAAATTTCAAACTTCATTATTTATGCAACGAAATATTTATTTTTGTTTTTTTTCAAATTATTTATGCAACGAAATTTATATTTTTAATTTTTTTCTAACTTTCTTTTAAACATTTGTTTTGGCCTGTAGAAATTACCACAGTACCCATTGCCCACGCATAATGTTGTCACAAGGGGGGTATCTCCTGTGGAATTTGAGGTATTGTTTCTCATAAGTTTGTTAAGTTGAAGCTTTTAACATCTAAGTTAGACACCTAATGACACATGTCTTGGTTATTTAGCGGTTTAATGATTTAAGCGGTCTATGAGTGTAACAACACTATAATTAGTTATTGTTAGCAACACCAATCATATCTCGGGTAAGTAAATTAATGTTGCAGAATTTAACCATTTTTTCTTCCTTTTCTTAATCTTGATGGATGCAGTCAAATGCTGTTGTTCATGATGAAGGAATGAAGGTTGAATTGGAAAAGGAATTTTACCTTGGTGATGCCATTTCTGATCTACCACCAGTAAGTAATTATTATGTTGATTTTTTTAATGTCACCTGTTTTTTAATCAGAAAATAAAAGTTTTTTTTGTAATATATAACTTCTTAGGTAGAAAATGACGAGACAAGAGATGAAATTCCGTACGGAGAGATGCCCAAGACCGAATTCCAGAAATTTATTAGACTCAAGAAGAGTGGTGAGTGTAACATAACTTTTACTGCTAGACTATGCAAAATGTCACATTAATGCCACTGAAAAATATCTAAAAAGAATCATAGGCCATTGGTGTATTTGTTTGTTTCCATTGTGGGAAAAATCAAAAACTTGCTAAAAATAGTAAAATGACAAATAACCCTCTATATTATCTTGCTATCTTAACTGCTTTGTCAATAGTTGCAGAAAACAAAAGCTGCCATTTTTACAATTTTCTATCAACCAAAGTTTAGTTTACAATTTTTATCCAGTTTTAGGCTGTAGTGCTGTACTTGGTGTAAACAAAACCAAATTGATAGGTGTATTATGTGTCATGCTGTTTAGATAAAGAAATGGTTCAAATAAAGAACTCAAATATGAATAAAAACCATTTTTGCTCATGTATTTCAAATGCATTCATTGGAATTCAGATGCCTTTTACCAACTTCATCTAATTTCCATATATACATATGAAAACAACTCATACCGATTCTTATGGTTCTTATTTATATTTAAGTTTTTATTGACATACGGATAACTAAATCGATGCGGGGTATATAAATTTGTGGTTACAATTGTTTTATTCAAAACTTCTTTGTTTAATTATTTTTTTATGACTTTTATTTAGATATGCCTGGGTTTTCAACTTCGGGTACAAATTCTTCTTCTGATAACGACCATCTTCTATATGATCATCGACCACTTAAATTAAACGACGATGATTACCAACGTGTCTGCCAAATTCCTAAAAGAAAGGTTTGCTACAGTTTGATTATGGTCATGTTTTATTTATTTTTCTTTTTTATTAATTTTTTTTCATAATGTGGCATTTTAATTCATTTACTATGCTTTTCAGGGTGCAAATTTTAGGGATTTGAAAGGTGTTAGGGTTAAAAGTGACAATCGTGTTGAATGGGATCCTGATGTTGAGAGGGTGTATTTACCTTCTGGAAAACCCTTGGTAGGTGTTTGCTTGGCTAATGTTCTTTTCTTATTTAATAGAATTCCTCAATTATTTAATTTGAATATGTTTATTATTATAAAAAGTTATATAGGTAAGTTAATATTACAAGATGATTAATACCCATTATCCCCCCTCTAGTGATTTTAATTTTTACATGTATTTATTAACAAAAACAGTGATAAATATTTTCAATCTTCTGATCTTCATTATAAATTGATTTTATTTTATTTTATTACTTAATGGCAGGTTCCTGATTATGCAATGACTTTTGTGGAAGGAAGATCCACAAAGTAATCATTTATATGGGCATTTCTTTAATCATTTTTACCTTTCATATTACTAACACATCATGATCACATACTCATACACTGTCTTCCCTTGAGGCCTAGTTTGTTTTTTTAAAAATATTTGCTTAATTATATGTATATATGCAGGCCATTTGGAAGACTATGGTGGGATGATATTGTACCAACAGTTGTAACAAGAGCAGAGCCTCACAACCATGTAAAATTATATAATCTTATAACCTATTCATGTATGTATGCATGTATGTCTGTATGCGAACTGATTGTGAGTTTTTTTTAATATTTTATTTTAAAGGCACTTCTTCACCCGTTACAAGACAGAGTATTGACAATTCGGGAGAATGCTAGACTGCAAGGCTTTCCAGATTATTATAAGCTTCTTGGCCCAATCAAAGAGAGGTTTGTTTTTTCTTTTACTTATTTTTTGTTTTCTTGTTTGTTCATTAGTAGTGGGGATGTAAATGAGCCGAGTTACTCGCGAGCTATTCGAGCTCGGATCGTTAAAAGCTCAAAACGAGCCGAGCCTTAACGAGCTCGAGCCTAAATTAAAGCTCATTTAATAAACGAGCCGAGCTCGAGCTCTAAAGAGTGGGCTCGCGAGCCTAAACAAGCTCCATATATATAATATAATTTATATTTTATATGTTTAATTTTTAATAATTATATATATATCATTTTAATAAAAATATCAAAATAATACCCGAGCCTAAACGAGTCTAGCGTAAACGAGGCGAGCCCGAGCTTTATAAATATTAAACTAGCCGAGCTCGAGCTTGAGCTTAAAAAGGCCTAAACGAGCCCGGCTCGATAAGTGTCTGGCTCGGTTCATTTACATCCCTAATTAGCAGTTGTGCTTTTTTGCCTTTTGACTCTTAGAACATGATACTTTAGTTTTAAAAAAACTTAGTTTTCATCACCCATTTGTGTCTTTTTTCCTTGATTCCTACCATTATATGTTGTCTAACAAGTCAAAACTTGTCGAAGGGTCAAAAGGTTATAATTGTAAGTTTGTGGGGTTCCAACTCAACCAATTGGCTATGAGAGGAGTATCAATCGGCATTTATCCTAATTAATAGATTAAATATGATGACATAAGTTATTTACCATTGACAACATGGCAACATAACTATTAGAATTATTTTTAGTTTTGTTTGTAACATTATTTTATAAAACATCACTAGAAGTAATGTCTTCCTTGTAAATGATCTCAGCTTGCCACTTTTTTTTCTGTTGTATAAGATTCTCATGTTTGTCAACATCTGTCAAATAGTTTCATAAACTTATATTTTGATTCAGAAGTTGCAATTTAATGAAGTTTATCAACATTTTGCAGGTACATTCAAGTGGGAAATGCAGTGGCAGTTCCAGTTGCCAGAGCTTTGGGCTACTCGCTAGCAATGTCATGTAATGGTACTTCTGGTCAAGAACCCACCTTCAGTTTGCCTCTGAAATTCCCAAACTTACAATCTGTCGCCTCTCCGTCTGTTGACCAAGAAAACCAGTGATATTCTCTAATTTATGAACGAAATGCATTTAACGCCAATGCGATTTGAGGTCAAGACGTTGATTTCTTGTTGTAATTTGTAACGATGCGTGAAATCACAACTTTGATTATTAAACCGAGTTTTTGAGTTTTTAACATATTTGTTCCAAAAGGCTATTAAGATGTTAATACAATGATGTTGAATGGAAGTAGAAATTTGGGTATGAAACACATTTATTGATTTCCAAAATTACTAAGAGGGCCTTTAGTCCTTAGTAAAATGAACTTTGGTCACATTTTAATACCTGATGAATTCTGATAAACTGAAGATCATATGGTGAATTAATTGAGGACAAGAAGTTAGTTTTTTCAAAAACTATTGGGAGTTGTTCAATAAAGACCATATCAAAAATAATAAAGTTCATATAAAAAATATAGTTCTAAATTTTTAATATTTAATCACAAGCGATTTGAAATACAATTTGATATATGTGAATTACGAAAATGTTACTTCTAAATTTTTAAAAGAGTTAATTTCATAAATGATTCTTTAACTATCCCTAAATTATAGATTTGGTCCTTTTTTCAAAAAAGTTGTAATCTTGGTCCTTTAACTATTATTTAGTTGCATGAACACCACCACCACCAAACCTTCTACCACCACCCCATCACCACTCACCATGTAACATCCTGAGATCGGGCCTAGTATTTGTGTAAGTTTTGGTGAGTTAATATGTGATTAATTGTTAATCTTTTAATTAAATATTTATGTGTTTGTTATATATATACATATATATACATACGGATTTAGCTATTGTGTGTGTGCATGTGCTTAGTTGAATTTGGTCATGACACCTCCTGCTTAATTAATTGGAATTTACATGTATACGTGGGTATGATGATAAATTCTTCACAATTGCAATCTGCTTAAAAGTGTTGTGTGTGAAACCGAGAGCAAAAGCAAGAAGAAGAACAAGCATCGGATTTTGGCATTTGATTTGATAAATTCAAGTTTAAGGTTTGTTTGATTCTTCTATGCTAACGTGATTCTAGTTAGCATGCTATGATTTTGTTATGAAAACCGAATAGAAACATGATAAAAACCTTGTCGGTGGGTTTTGTGTGTTCTTGGTGTTTTTGTGGTTTAATGGTGTTTATAATGCATGCTTGCATAATTAAACATGTTTGTGGATGTTTTGATAAGTTTATATTAAACTGTGAATATGAATCTTGGAGTTATGAAGTTGTCGGATTCTTGAATGATGAAGATGGCGGATTTTGATGATGATGATGATGAAAACCGAGTGTGGGGAATCCGGGTGTTGAATCCGGTACTTTAGAAATCCGAAACTTGTGAAATCCGGAACTTATAGTAAAATCCGATTGATTGAACAAATCCGATGAACAAATCCGACAGTTGAAGTTTGAAGGGTGAAATCCGATGGTACTGTCGGATTTCATTGAAAACCGGCAAGTGTTGCGGATTGACTGCAAATCCGACAGATGTATCGGATTTCATAGAATCTGATGGTTTTTAGCGGATTTTGCATAAGTCCGATAGTAGTGTCGGATTTCCTATAAAATCCGATAGTTTTGGTTGTTGATTGCATTGTTTAATGCTATGTGTTATATGTGCATACATATGTGAATCTTACATGTTTATGTTTGATTAAATGGATATAAATATATTATTGATATATATTTATGAATTGGATACTGATGTTTGGTTGTTGTGTTCTCAGGCACAGACAAGACTCAGAACATTAGATCACTGAGTGGAAAAGCTGAGAACTAAAAGTGAGTGGATGTTTACTCACGGGTGATATTAGTTGTACTGGTTTGGTTGCAACTATTGTTGGTTTGATGCAGTATATCTGATAATTGATTAACCGTTGATTGTTAAGTAATTGATGTGTCTGTGGTATGTATACATGATGGTTGGGAAGTCAGTTTCGACTGGGCTTATGGGCTGGGTTCATTTGCTATTGGCTAAGTAGTATTAGGACCTAGGAATGCATTTTGTGTGAGAATAGCAAATGGACTATCGGTAAACCTTTGCTTTGGCCGGCATTGGTTGTAGGTTCCTGCAGAACCGCCGGTGATTTGCGTTTTACGTACTAGTTTTAAATTTATATTTTACCGAATTAATTACCAAAAACTGCACGAATAGGCAAGTGTACCTAATCGTTTCGTAATATAGTTAATAAGTCGGGTGTCGAACTCTTGGGGAACGGGAGCTAAACTGATTTTTATCAAATTAATAAAGAATTAACTAAAATAAACTAATTAAAACAAATAAAGACAATTAAACTAAATAAATGCAGTTAAATACTAAACTAAAGTAATTAAACTAATTCAAAGGGAATTTGGTATCAAGATTCAAACTTTATGATTCTAAATGATCACTAACTATACTAAATACCCAAAAACAATCAAAGAGAGTAAAAAGCAAGAAACTTTGTGGATTAAATATCAATTAAGAGGCTTTCCCTCCCTAGATTTGATTCCACCCTTTTCAAGTTGGTTTTAAATATCAAAATTGATGCATTGGACAATTAATTGACACTATACCGATTCCTATATCGTTAGACTCTTGATCCGAGTATCCAACTTTTCTAATCATGCAATTAACTAATCAATTGGTCATTAAATCAATTAACTACACAATTAAACATATTTAAGTTCGTATCTATCAAGATCTAATCTTTAATGATTGATTAAGTTACCAAATCATTCAATTAACACATGAAAGTCATCATATATCAATTATAACACATTAAAGTTCCTATCTTGATTGTTTAACCCTAGGATTTGATCAATCACTAGTCAACACTAATTATTGGTCCAAATAGAATTGATTAAAGTTATATAAATGAATTGGTTCTCCAATTTACATTAACTCAGATTCTAAACATATCAAAAACAGAATTAAAGCATGCTAGGATCTTTGATTAGACTTGAAAGATGAATATAATGTAATTAAAGTCATAAATATGTAAAATTAACCAACTTGAAAGAGTTTCATCTCCTCTAGGGAGGAAAATAGAAAAACTAGCCTATTACAAGCATACTAGACTTCTGGAATTCAAGAATAAACATTAAAAATAGAAGAAGAATAGAAAAACCGTAATAAAGCAATATCTCCAAGCCTTTAATCTTCAATTGTTACTTCCATCCTTGAAATCCGAGCTCAAGCCTTCTGGGATATGTTCTTGGACATGTTTAGCAGAGTAATGGTGGAAGAAATCGAGTGGTTAACCCCAAATTAGATCTGGAAGTTCGTTTAAATACTTTTTAGAAAACAGGGGTGTCGCGCCGCGGCGAACAATTTTACCCCGATCCCAACTCTTTGAAATTGAATCTTTGTCGTCATCCTATCGCGTCGCGTCACGACGGGTATATTAGTCGCGCCGTGACGCCACTTGGCACCCGGATAGGCCTTATCCACAAGACGTCGTCGCGCCGCTACGGTTAAGGGTGTCGCGCCGCGATTCCCTTTTTGCCGGCCCGTGGACTTTTTTTCCTTTATTTTGGGCCTTGACTTGGGCCTCCTTTATTTTTTCTCTTTTCTTTTCTTCCTTTCATTTCTTTGGGCTAAACTCCATTTACTTTGAGCTTTCTTTTATTTTATTTTCTTTTTTCTTTGGGCCCATTTATTTTCTCGACTTTCTTTGCACCGGTTGTTAGATAAATTTATCTTTTCGCCTTTTTAGCCTGCAAAACATAAAAGAAACGGTTAAACGTATCTTTTTACAATTAAATGCACAATTTCCGGCTAAAACTAACCCGATATCGCATAATATTTATATATATTTAACGCGATATCACCGGTCTTCCGAGGGTGTTTATTTGTGCTTGTTGATATCATGCGGTTCAGGCTGATATATCCTGTTGTGATTATACTCTATTCACTTAGCTTTGCGCTAATCCTCCACCTCTCACTCTTTTTCAGGTTTTGGTAAGTCAGCGGCTCGGCTGAGAGTGGTTTATCTTGGGGAGTAATCACCTAGGACTCTGACAGATTATTTGTGACGAGCCGTGTTTTGTAATACTGATATTTAAACAGTGGTTTTGTAAACTGTGGTTGTTGTACTGTTGTAAATACTTTTAGTATTTAATTCGCTTCCACGGTGTTAATTAAATGAAAAATTTTTGGGTTAAAAATACGGTGTTACACACCATCACTCACACTCAACCTCTTAATCCTCTCTTTAATTCAGAAGAACACCACCCGACAACCACCACCGCCTACCAAATTCTTGATTCTACCATCAATCATCACCACCACCACCACACGCCAAGAACACAACATTTCTAGTGATTGCCTATGACAAAAACCCTCACCTGAAATCTCACACTCACCAATATCGAACACTCATCACCAATAGGCGCCTACCACTACCAAAAAGTTGAAAAATTATCTAGCAAATTAAGAACACTTGAAACCCATGCACCCAAATCAAACACACCACTGACTGCTGCCACCGCCAAATAACCTTAAACCACCAATTACCGCCTGCTACCGCCGGAAATCAAACCCAAAGACCCAAATCGAATACCCACCATTCAAAGAGAAACCCTAAATTGTTAAAACACACCTAAAATCAAAACCCAAAAACCTAAAATCACCTATGTTGTTGGCGATGGTAGTGCATGATGGTGTGGCTCTCTCGTCATGGAGATGGCGACGATAGGACACGATGGTGGTGTTAAAGGCGCTGAACAGGTCTTAGATGGGCGTGGGTCGATGGTGGTGCACGATGGTAGTGGAGATGAGAAGCGTCAGTAGCCATGGAGATAGGAATAGCCGGCGCCGGGTGGTGGAGATGGGAATCGCCGGTCGGGTGGTGGGGAGTTCTTATCGGCTATGTGTGACAATTAAAGCAATTCCAGGGTTATATATATATAAGATATTTTTCAGGTTTTTAAAATGGTAAGGATAAAAAGGGTATTTTAACAAGATTAACAGAATTTTTAACGGACACCGTTACAAAGGACAAGTCATGCAACTAAATGGTAGTTAAAGGACCAAGCTTGCAATTTTTTTTAAAAAAGGACTAAATATGCAATTTAGGGATAGTTAAAGGATCATTTATGAAATTAAATATTTTTAAAATGCAATCTGGACCATTGATGTCATTGATCCAAAGCTAAAACTAGTCCATTAGGACTACGAATTAAATATGGATTATATTGAACATTCTTCTTAAAAAGAAATAGTCCTAAAATTTTGATATTAAATCACATGTGAATTACGAAAAATTACGAAAATGCTACTCCGTCCAAATTTTTAAAATTTAATCTGAACCATTGATGCCATTGATCCAACGGCTAAAATTAGTCCCTTTAAACTATGAATTAATTATGGACTATATTGAACATTTTTCTGCTTTTTAAATGAACTTTATTAAACAATACTATCCGTATATTATATAAATAAATAAATTAAAAAACAATAAAAGTGGGGTTGTATGATCTCTTCATTTAATCCATCCCACACTCCATTTAATCCTTATACAACTTCTATTCAACTTCAATAATCCGATGCTCTTAGACTCTTGTTGTCCTTAGATCATTAACAATCATAAAAAGGAAGAATATGTAATTTAAGTCACTGCCACTCTTAGATAGATAGAGAGAGAGAGAGAGAGAGAGCTGTCGGGTGTGTGCCGCCGGGTGAGAAGAAGGGGAGCAGGGGAACGAAGCAATACTTCACCGAATTGAAAGGAACCAATAAGATAATAATCAGGTACGATTCCTACACCCTTTGCGATCATCTAGCTTTTGATTTTACAAATTTTAATTGAGTTTAGGGAAGATTTTGCTGGGTTCTTAGGGCTGTCGATGCTCTTGAACACACTGAGGACGGAAACGAGTTTTTGGCCCTAAAAAATTTGATATTAACCCAATTAACGATAGAGGATGCATTAATATCATACAAAGATTACATTTAAGCAAGAATGGAATAGTAAAGTGGAATTTCGAGTGGTTTCGGGTCTGTGTTCGCATCGCCAGTGACGGCAGGGTGTGATGTGTGTATGTGTGTGTAGTTTGTATTTGGATGGGTACTACAGATTGTGGGCTCTGTGTGTGTGATATATACACACTACTCGCACAATGCGGCGGTAACGATGAAAGAAAGATAATGATGAATACTTGTAGTGACCAGATGAATACTTGTGGTGACGAGGACGGAGGAGGCAATGATGCTTGTGAACGAAACTTGAATGTTACAATAAATTTGAAATAATTTAAGTATTATTATTCATCAAATTTATGTTATATAAAAGTTTTTATTTAATAGTGTGGTAATATTGTTTATACACTTTTACTTGAAAGAAAATTGAAATATATGTTTTAAGAGAAAAATAAATTATAATTTGTCGTAAACTACTAAACGAGAGCTTTATTTGTTAAATGAGATGAGGTGAAAGGTTTATTAAATTTATGGATGAGATTAATCAAATAACATTAAGGGTGGAGAGTTAGCTTTAATTGAAAAATTAAGAACTATTAATTTTTAGAGGAGAAAGAGTGTTGTATGCTTAATATAGTAGTATAGATAATTGTGTACGTGGGTATGAAGCTTGAATATCAAATGTTTTAAGACCCGGGTCGAACCGGGACCCGGTGACTAGACGAGGTCAAGGTAAAGTGGGTTTTTGGCCAAGCCTGGAGTGACCCGGCCGGGTTAATAGTTGAACCGGTCTATGTCGACCCGGGTTAATAGTTGAACCGGTCTATGTCGACCCAGTTTAGTATATATTTTTTTAAGAAAAGTTTTTTTTAACACTAAATTTCTAACTCACTTTTCAATGTCTCAAAATTTTTAATTTGGTTTGATTGTGAACCTATGAGAATTGTTGTTTGATGTTTGAATTTCTTTTTTTTGTATTGTATGTTATTTTTAAACTTCATTAATGTATTTGGATTGATAATATTGTAGGTTTATGTTTTTTTTGTTATTGTAGACAATGTATTCTTACTTTTTGTATATATATATATATATATGTATACACATTTACACTTATATATATAAATTTTAAAATTTTAAAAACCGGGTTGGCCTACCGGTCGAACCGGTTACTATGACCCTGTGAGAAGATCGGATCTACTAAAAAAATGTTTTTTAAAACATTGTGAATATCAGATTTAATAGTCTAAAATAATTTGAGGTAACACAAATTGGAAACAATTGGTTGTTGGTAGAGGTGCACATTTGCGGATAAAAATCCGATCCGTATCGGATTTTAGCCGGACCAGTTTTTTTTGAATTTTTTGGGAACAGATATTTTTCAAACCAGATCGGATCATAACCGGTTATTGGTGGATAAAATGGTAACCAGTGTAACCGGTTTCGGACCGGATTATAACCGGATTTTTTAATATCCGGTTTTTAAAAAACTGATTTGTATATAAAAATAAATATAAGAAAGAAAATTCAGATTTTGATAAATTAAAATACTTAAAACATTATAAATTTAACTTAAAATTCTTAAACATTACAAGGTTCGAATTAAAATACTAAAATACTTCAAGTTCAAATAGTTAAAGTTCAAATAGTTAATTTTCGTCTTCGTCTTCGTCGTGGTCGTCGTTGTCTTTGTTTGTTGGTGATATTCCAGGTTAATACAAATCACCCATCTAATTCGGGTTCGCCTTCGTCGTTGTCTTCGTTTGGAGGTGATATTCCAAGTTCGTGTTCTTCATTATGTATAGTTGCTTCCAAATTAGGGTCAATTGCATCTTCAAGCGTCGTCAAATGTTGCTTCCGTGCTGCTCCATCCAAATAATCCTTCAAACAAACGCATAGTCCCACCGACTCGGGACTTAATCTTGATCTCCGTTGTGATATAACCTTGCCACTAACAGAAAAAGCGAATTCCGAAGCTACTGTAGAAGCTTGGACGATGAGTAGCTCACGTGCCATTGTGGCTAGAATCGGAAATTGTGGTTCCTTTCTTTCCACCAAGTCAAAATATCGAAACTTTCAAACTCTTCAAATGTCATTTTTGATAGAAAATAGCTTGACATATAATTTCCCAAACTCGCTACTTGGAGTGGTAGTACGTGCTCGTTTGGATTGAGAATTTAATAGTGTGTTAAAAGTGACAAATTATGTTACTTGAACTTCCTCTAGTTGAATCCCTGCCTCATTTGATCGAATATTAAGTTACTCGACCCGTATTTAGTTAAATAAATATCAAACATGTCTCGAAAACATTTGTTAAAATGATTTACTTGGTTTTGGACAACGTTGGGGTCATGTTTCGTTAGATTAAAAGCAAATGCAATTGATTCGATCATTGTTTCGACCCCGCCAACATTTACCATTGGGTTTAAAGCGGTGGCACAAGTAAAAACGGGTGGAATCTCCTTAAAATATTTTAAAACCTTTTCTTTCATTGCCTTGCCCGCTTGTTGGAAAATTTCACTTTCAAATTCAAAATCATATAGTTTAGTAGCCAACAAACAAATTTGATTAAGAACCAATGGGCTAGTCGGGTAATAAGTACCGGATAAAATAGTTGTTGCATTTCTAAAAACCCCAAGCAAATCGGTTATTCTTGCCATAACATCCCACTCCAAAATCGAAAACGTGTTTGTAACATAACCCCTCTCATGTAAGCGATTGTAAAATGCTTGCAATGTATCTTTTTGCCTTAAGGCGGAATGCATCATCATCCAAGTTGAGTTCCAACGAGTTGGACAATCCAAATTAGGACCCAAATATATTTTGTTAACCGACTTGCAATATTTTTTATAATCATTGAGTCGTTTGCTGTTGTTGCAAAGAACCTATTTTATCATTGTTTTAAATTTTAATCTAATCGGCTCAATGACTTCCAAACCGTCTTGCATGTTTAAATTAATTATGTGTGCAACGCAACGAGTATGGAAAAATTTACCCTCTAAAATCGGTGATAGCAATAACTTCAATTTTGGAACTGTGTTTGTATTATTCGATGCGTTATCAAACGACATACAAAAATACTTTACTTTCTATTTTGTAAAGACAAATTACCATTTTTAAAAGATGAAATAAGTTAGCACCGGTATGTGGTTCACCAAATAATTCAAACGCGATGGTTCTTTTCATCATTTGTCAATTTTCTTGGTTTAACCAATGTGAAGTAACAGCTAAAAAAGAATTCTCGATATTATGAGGGGAACTCCAAACGTCATATTTATGGAACATTTAGGTTGATTTTTTTTAAATTCAAGATTATACTATTACATATAACATTCGATTGACCGGTCATTCATTCATATTGAAGGAGATACAACATTTCATATTTACTTTTTTTTTAGAAAAACATACAATTATATTAAAACACCCAAAAGGCCAAAAGTCCTTCAAGAAACAAGCACAAACATTCTGCAAGCGAGATGCAGAAAATAGGGGAACTGGACATGAAAACATAAATAATATTACTACAACAAATCACAAACCAAGAGATACCAAGCAAAAACTATGAAAATCATTCCGAAAAAATAAAAGGGGCCCAACCAAGCCACTCACCCCTAAAAACTCTTTTCTAATGATCTCTATTAATATTAATTCATGAATTATGAATGAGTTATATTACTTTTAACATTTTCTTATTTCAGTTTTCTCTTGTGTTTTATAATTTTTTCTATATTTTGCAGTATGTTGTGGTTACCCTACTAATGTGTATATATCAAGAAGGTTACCAAGGAGCACGGAAGGTGGTTCTCCATGGTTAGCTACGACCCATTCATAATCAGAATAAACATCATTTAGTATATATAAACTGAAAATATTTAAATTATACAATTTACCTCATTGTGGTCGACATAATCGACATTCATTGGAGCTTTGTTGGTGTTCATTTCAATGTTCATAGACGGTGGTGTGATGGCGTTCTTGTTATCGAGAGTTGGGAAGAAGAATTGTATTGTATTGATTTCTGTATATTGAAAGAGCATACACAACCTTGATTTATAGGCAAAAACAAAAAAGGAAAGGGACTAAATATAGGAAACGTAATATTCTAATACAGGGAAATGATGATAATTGCTGATCCCTATCAATTCCCAATAACTTCCATTTTTAACACTCCCCCTCAAGTTGAATGGTAGGATCTCCGAAATTCAACTTGCGTAAGCATTCAGTGAAGGCTCTTCCGTCCACTGCTTTGGTTAGAATATCAACTAATTGATCCTCTGATATGACATAAGGCAAATTAATGATTTCAGCATCTAGATTTTCTTTGATGAAGTGTCGGTCTACATCAATGTGTTTTGTTCTATCGTGTTGCACTGGATTTTATAAAATTTGAATTGCTGCTTTGTTATCACACATGATTTTGTCCATAGGACTTCAGCTAGACCTCGTGCAATACCTCAAAATTCTACTTCTGCACTTGACAAAGCTACTACCTTCTGTTTCTTACTCCTCCAAGTAACGAGGTTCCCCCTACCAAAGTAAAGTAGCCTGAAGTGGATCTGCGGTCTCCTATGTCACCCGCCCAGTCTGCATCCGTGTATATTTGAGCTTTTAAGTGCCCGTTAGGTTTAAACAGAACACCACGACCGGATGTTCCTTTTAGGTATTTGATAATTCTCCATACAGCATCCATGTGAGAAACTTGGGGTTGATGCATGAACTTGCTAACCATCCCGACTGCATATGCTATATCTGGGCGAGTATGGGAGAGGCATATCAGCTTCCCTACTATCCGTTGATACCTTTCTTTGTTTGCTAATTCTGCTCCTTCGTCCATGTGAAGCTTGTGATTGGATGTTTTGGCTAGAAGATCCCGTACATACTTCCTTTGGAAAATGGAGATTCCTTGTATAGACCTCAACACCTCTATTCTAAGGAAGTATTTGAGTTTGCCTAAATCTTTCATTTCAAACTCCGTGAACAGGTTCTTCTTCAGTTTGGCTATTTCCTCCTTGTCTTCTCCCGTAATAATCATATGTCTAGTGTTTTCTGTGAACCCGAGAGAGATTTCCATGTAAACTTCTTCTAATTCCCCATGAAGGAACGCATTTTTAACATCAAATTGATGAAGTGGCCAATCTTTGTTAGCGGCAATTGAGAAGAGAACTCTAATAGTATCAATTTTTGCTACGGAGAGAATGTTTCAAAGTAATCAATACCGTATGTTTGAGTGTACCCTTTTGCCACTAACCTTGCCTTGTACCTTTCTACTGTCCCATCTGGTTTATGTTTCACAGTAAACACCCATCGGCACCCCATAGGCCTTTTATCAGGTGGAAGCTTGCATTTCTCCCATGTCTTGTTCTTTTTTAAAGCTTCCATTTCCGCTATCATTGCGTCTTTCCATTACTTGGACTTCAGTGCTTCTTTTTCATTGGTAAGAATCTCTTCTGAGTAAATTGATGACAAGAACACTTTAGATTCCTTTGATAGATTTCCTTTGGCAATGTTAGCTAATGGATACCTTGAACTTCGAGCCTCCTTTTCAGGGGAGTATCGTTTTGGAGGAACTCCTCGATTCATCCTTCGTGGTAACTCGTACTTCTCTGGTATTTCTCCATGTATCAGCTCATCTTCCATAGATTGCTCAGTACTAGTCTCATGACTAGAGGGTGTGGTTTCACCTGTTTCATCATTTTCTAGTGTGGTAGACTCATGATCAACAAATTGATTAGTAGACTCAGAGGAACTACTAGATCCAGTAGACTTGTCATGATCGGCTGAATGACTTGAGGAATCAACAGAGTCAACAGAATGATTGTTACTTACCTCGGATGTCAGGTTGGGAGGATCCTTGGCGGCACTGGTCTCTTGAGATGGTGAAGTTGCTCTTGATGTCTCCATGTTATCTCTACTGTATTTCATCCAATTCAGTGAGTCAGATTGATTCTCCCCCTGACTACTGTGTTGGATGTTATTGTTGGGTTTTCGTGGTCCAAAATCACAGCGGAAGCAAAACGAGTAGAAAGTATGTTTCAAAATTTGACCACGAATGTGCCCACCATATGGACCAAAACTCTAAATATGATTAAGCAACAAAAGAAAGACAAGAAGGAATAGACTCATACCCTTGAAGCTATCTTCCTTAGTCAATCGGATTTGGAGTTTGGAAGTTGCGTGTACTAACGTGTACACCTCTATCGAAATCCACACCAAGATGTGATCGTATCCCACTTGCTAGAGTATTAGGTATGCCAACCTAAACACCACCAAGATGATCAACACAAGAATACCAAAGCCTTGAATACTTCTTTGTGTGAGAATTATGCAATTTGTATCAACTTAGTGTATTTCAATCAAGTAACCAAACTCATATGACTTCATGTGGTTTATATAGATCTCAAAATTGAGTTAAAAACATGCAACAATAAGTCTCATGGCTGTTACAAGATTAATGCACATAAACACACTTTAACTAGCTTTGAAAGCCTAGTAAAGAGGCTGTTACTTCATAAGGCACAACTGTGCCTTTACCAGGGCACGGGCGTACCAGCCCAAAAGGCCACACCTAAGTCACGCCTAACTTGGGCTCGTGCCTGTCCATTAGGCTCAGGGCACGGGCGTGCCTCCAAGAGGCACGGGCGTGCCTCCAAGAGGCACGTGCGTACCTAGCCACAGGCTACGCCCAAGTCACGCCTGACTTGGGCTCGTGCCTGCCAGTAGAGCACGGCCGTACCTCATAGAGGCACGGGCGTGCCTTGGCCCACCAGAACCAGTTTATTGTTTTCTCTCTCATTCGACCATCCGTGATGTCGGAAATGATACTTGGCGTGTGACCCAATAGGCCCTTGCTTCATCAGCCATGATACCAACTCATGTGTGTGTCTGTGGGCATAATCCAACAGACTCCCACTTGCACATGACAAACTCACGAAAGGCGTCACCGACATAGAGCGTCCTCTAGCAAGGCATCTATGCCCCCAAGTCAGCACAGGGTTTGTCTTCCCAAAACAAATACCTCACCAAAAGGAAAGTTCCTACAGATAAGTGATTACTTATCCCTTCGTTCACGATATCCGTTGTGAATGTAGGTCATGGAACATGATCAACCCCAAATCATTCACGATTATGTTTCTCAATATAGACTAACTATGACTAACAATACAAGTTGCACAATTGATCCATTATCAATTCAACTTGGGCACGACCATGCATTTTTGATTTGTCATCAGCTTAGTCAACGAGGGGCCCAAGGATATCTCTCAAAAGAGGAACGCATACCTTTGACAACACCGCCCTATCATAATAACAAGTTCTTGCCTGAAAACTTCCCTTATGACAGCCAGTTACGAACTGCTTTAGAAAGCAATCTAAACAAGTCCATGTTAATAATCAAGCAACGCATGCATCTCCAGTAGAAGGACAAATAATATTATCATCCTGATTTACTCGTGATTATATCCATGAAGTAAACTCAGGTACGGGTCCTCCAATTACTCAATCACCATTAAGTACAGGCTAGTGTTGTGTAAACAAGTATTCAATCCAAGATGAAAACTTTACCAACCACTCGCCTCGATCTTAATTCACTTCTTCCTTCCAATGAAGAACGACCGATCGTGGAGTATTTAGAATAAACAAGTTTATTCAAGGAAGTATTAAACATGCAAAGATAGAACACAATAATGTTTCATAAAGTAATCACATCACGTGTATATTAAATCCCCATTTAATAGTCATTACAATAAGAAATACATTATTGCTTTAGTGTTCTCAATAACAAATACAACTAAAATAATTAAACCAAGTCACTAGAAAATCTAATACCAATAGATTTAGCATGAGAATCATGCTTAACTTGTGACAAAGGTTTGGTGAGTGGATCTGCCAAGTTCCCCTCAGTCGGTACTTTACAAACCACAATATCTCCATTCTCGATAATATCACGAATAAAATGATATTTCCGAGCAATGTGTCTCGTACATCGATGTGCTCTTGGTTCCTTAGCTAGAGCTACTGACCCTCATTGTCACAGAAGATCTCAATAGGGTTAGCGATGCTAGGAACAACTCCAAGGTCTTGAATGAATTTCTTCATCCAGACGGGTTCCTTAGCAGCCTCGCTTGCAGCAATATACTCTGACTCCGTGGTTGAATCGGCCACGGTATCTTGCTTGGAACTCCTCCAACTTATTGCTCCACCATTTAATAAGAATACAAATCCCGATTGAGACCGGCAATCAATCCTTTTCCGTTTGGAAGCTAGCATCAGAATATCCAGTAACTATGAGCTCCTCCGATCCACCAAACACTAAAAACATTTCCTTAGTTCTCCGAAGATATTTAAGGATGTTTTTAACCGCAACCCAATGACTTTGACCAGGATTAGCCTGATATCGGCTCGTCATGCTCAAGGCATACGACACATCAGGCCGAGTACATAGCATAGCATACATGATCGATCCCACTGCCGAAGCATACGGGACTCGACTCATTTCTTCTAGTTCCTTTTGAGAACTAGGACATTGAGACTTGCTCAACGCCATACCATGCAACATAGGCAAATTCCCTTTCTTGGAATCTTGCATCTTGAACCTCTTCAAGACTTTATCTATGTACGTACTCTGGCTCAAAACAATGAGTCTCTTAGATCTATCTCTATAGATCTTTATCCCTAAAATATATGCTGCTTCTCCTATGTCTTTCATAGAGAAGCAACTCCCAAGCCAGTTTTTCACTTCCTGCAAGGTAGTCACGTCACTTCCTATGAGTAGTATGTCATCTACATACAAGACTAGGAAAAGTACAACACTCCCACTAGCCCTGACATATACACAAGGTTCATCCTTGCTTTTAGAAAAGCCAAACTCTTTGACCTTTTCATCAAAGCAAATGTTCCAACTCCGAGATGCTTGTTTAAGTCCATAAATGGACCTCTTAAGCTTGCAGACTTTATTAGGATATTTGGGGTTTACGTAACCATCAGGTTGTGCCATGTAAACCTCCTCTGCCAACTTCCCGTTAAGGAAGGCATTCTTGACATCCATCTGCCATATTTCGTAATCGTAATATGCAGCGATAGCCATTAATATCCTAACAGACTTCAACATAGCCACTGGAGAAAAAGTTTCATCATAGTCTACACCATGAGTTTGAGTGAAACCCTTTGCTACCAGTCGGGCTTTGAAAGTGTCTACTTTTCCATCCATGTTAGTCTTCTTCCTGAAGACCCATTTGCACCCTACTAGCTTATGGCCGGGTACTGGATCAACCAAGTCCCAGACTTGATTATCCTCCATGGATTGCATCTCACCGACCATTGCCTCCTTCCACCTAGCAGACTTAGGGCCCGCTACGGCTTCCCGGTAGTTATTCGGTTTAGTATGATCCACCAATAGTTCGTCGCCCTCGGATATGAGAAACCCATATCTTTCCGGCTCATTACGAACTCTACCAGATCTACGGAGCTCTAATGGCTGTGTGTCAGGCACCTCATCCTCCATTGGTTGAGGTTCCACTTCTTCCTGTACGCCGACCTTAGAAGCGATACTAGTGCCAACATCAGGTTGATCATTGGTATCATCTAGAATTTCTTCTAGATCGACTTGCCTCCCACTGGCTTCTGCAGATATCAGCTCCCTTTCAACGAAGACCGCCCTTCGAGCAACAAACACCTTGTTCTCCGAAGGTTTGTAAAACAAATACCCCATAGAACCAGCTGGGTAGCCAATGAAAATACACTTCTCGGCTTTGGGTTCAAGTTTGTCTTGAGCTTCACGTCTCACGTAAGCTTCACAACCCCATACTTTGAGATAGGCTAGCTAAGGAACCCTTCCATGCCATATCTCGAATGGTGTACTTTCAACCTTCTTTGTTGGTACAAGGTTTAAGGTCCTAGCAGCGATTTCCAAAGCATAACCCCAAAAAATTACGGGTAGCTTTGTATGACTCATCATGGGCCGGACCATATCCAATAAAGTTTGGTTCCTCCTTTCAGGGACCCCATTTAGTTGTAGTGTCCTGGGTGGAGTAAGTTGTGAAATAATTCCACAACCCTTAAGATGATCCTAAAACTCGGTACTAAGATACTCACCACCCCTATCGGATATGAGAATCTTAATCCACTTGCCCAATTGATTCTGCACTTCGTTTTGGTATGTCTTAAACAGCTCAAAGGTTTCAGACTTATCATTAATCAAATAAACATAACCATACCTACTGAAATCATCAGTAAAAGTAACGAAGTACCTACAATTGTTTCTTGTAGCAGACCTGAACGGACCACACACATCTGTGTGGATAATGTCCAACAAGTCTTTACTCCTCTCACTAACGCCGGTGAAGGGTGCTTTAGTCATTTTGACTAATAAACAAGAATCGCATACTTTGCTTGACCCGTGATCAAACGATTCCAAAATCCCATCCACTTGGAGTTTGGCGATACGTTTCTTGTTTATATGGCCAAGACGACTATGCCACAAAGACAACTTGTCCAATACACCTTTGGACTTAGAATCAATGTTCATGATTGATTTATTACCATCCAAACACACACTTGTTTCATAAATCCCACGACATGGATAAGCTTTAAAGTAATGAACATCATCTCTCAAACAAGAAATAATTCGATTATCAAAATCAAACTTATAACCATCGTCAAACAAAGCATGAAAGGAAATAATGTTTCGTGCCACGCAAGGCGAAAAACAAACATTTAACAAGGTAATAGCAAGTCCTGAAGGAAAGGCGAGATCAACATTTCCTATCCGCTACACGGGAACCACATCCTTGTTTCCCATGATCAGGTCAAGCTCTCCGGCACCCAGCACCCTACTTCTTTTTAGCACCTCCACATTATTACAAATATGAGTTCCACAACCGGTATCAAGTACCCAGCCGTTAGAAGTAGCGGTATTATGGAGTTCAATCATAAACGTAGCCGAGTTACCCGCTCCCTTCGGTTTTACCCGTTTGAGCTCCTCAAGGTATTTTGGGCAAGAACGCCGCCAATGCCCCTTTTCCTTGCAATGGAAGTACTCGGCTTCCGCATGGTCCTCGGCCGATGGAACCATCACGGCTTTCCCCTTGCCCTTCGGGGCTAGACTCGGGTTAGGTTTTGCAACCTTCCCCTTACCCTTTCCCTCGGAGGGGGGAGCGCCTTTTCTTTTGCATCCGCCTCCCTGGATAGCTAGGACGGGTTTGGACGAGGAGGGATTCTTGGACATGTCAGACTCGACGGTCTTCAACATTCCGTGAAGCTCCATTAGGGACTTGTCCATGCCATGGACATGATAGTTCCACACAAATTGTGAAAAGGAACTAGGAAGAGAACGGAGGATCACATCCACTGCCAACTCCCTCCCTAACGGGAATCCTTACCTCTCCAAGCGATCAACCAATGCTTTCATCTTAAGCACGTGAACGCTCACATTTCCGCCCTCCTGCATATGGCAATCGAAAAGGGACTTTAGGCACTCGAAGCGCTCTAGCTTAGCCTGCTGTTGGAACATTTCCTTTGGCTGGTTAAGCATATCATATGCCCCTAAATGTTCCATTTGCTTTTGAAGCTCAGGAATCATTGACGAGAGCATAATATAAGCCACTTCGTTGGTTTCCTTGACGCGATTTTCATACATGTCTCGGACCGCCCTTGTCGCATTAGCCGCAGGTGCTTCCGGCAAAGGCTCCTCGATGGCCCTCATCTTTTGTTCATACCTAAGGGCTATCCTTAGTTGCATGAACCAATCCATAAAGTTTTGGCCATCGAGTTTGGCCTTTTCGAGGAACAATTTTAGGGAAATTGAGTTCGATGATGATGCAGAAACGTTGTTGGATGCCATCTACAAAATTAGAGTACCAATTTTAGTTTTCAAATCCTTGTAGAAATAATTACCCAATAGTTAGAAAACTCAATTATTTGAACAAGGCTAAGAACCATATTTCACTCTATCCCGTGACGGGTTTACCGCGGATCACGAAATAAGTTATTTAGGCCGGTAAACAATTTACCGATTGCAACCATTGCAACTCTTGGATCTTTGCGGGATCCTTTTGACATCAAATGTCTTATGGCATGTTTGATCCCTTCATACACCAATCCTTTTATTATTTCTTAAATGACTCGGCTAGAGATCGACATCATTTAAGCTTTATAAAAGAATTTGTAAGTCGCCCATCAAGACACACGTTGGTACCCTAGCCCATTCATTGATTCGTGCTTAAGCTCGACTACCAATATTTCGGGTTGCCACACTCACCTTCCACACAACTCCACAAGGCATGACTCGTGCTAATGCTCGACAATCATCCAAGTTTCGTTAGATTTGGGTGGTGTCGTCTTACGGGTGGCGCGTGACTTACTTTTGAAAAACGGGTTTTTGTTTCTCCCGGTTATAATAAAATATTTAACCATTTTTCGAATTAACAATTTAAGTGACAAAAACTCCTTTTTAATCACCTTTTAATATAATCACCTTTTATATTAATATTGCCGATTCTTATGCGCGTAGAAATATAAACTCATTTATAAATCTCTTTGTTTTATATATTTTCAAAAATTCTCTAGAATGCAAATCCTAAAGAATTCAAATATAAAACAACCACGCATAAAAGATAAATAAAGACCCGGTAACATGCCCAAATCCTAAGTGTTTTCCCCGTGAGCCTAAACGGGGAAAACATAGTCAAACTAGGGACAACACCAAGGGATGCTCCTTCACGATCTCTACACTGGCGAATCTCCCGGATTTGGTTCGTCAAGACGCCAACACCGTGTCTCCCGGTTGGTTTGATGCAATATTTACATATTTGAAATAATCTAAGTACGAGTACATAATAATAAGAAAACGACATGCAAGTCGCGATCCTAATAATCTATTACGAGTACAAAGATTCAAATAAATGACATGCAAGTCGCACCAAATATAAATATTACAACAATACGGCACGCAGGCCAAAACCAAAACCAACCACAAACATCACAAAGGCTATGGGCATATCAAGTTACTGGGCTACCACAACAAACACAACCAAACGAAAACAATGGTGTGCCACAAAACCATGTCAAACAAATATATATATTTTGACCAAGATTGCATAACAACATTTAAGGCACAACAAGCAATCCTTGTACTGTTGTACATATGCATTAGCAATTTTAATACACCTTTAAAATTGCATATTCATATATACACCTAAAAATATATGTTTTTATGAACTTCATGCCAAGTCATACAAAACATATAGAATTAGGAACCTAAATATAGTGGGGATCAACAGAATCAAGACTAGTCCAATACCCGGATTTTTAATATATTTAAACATATTGTTTCAAAAACTAATTCTGACCAAAAAACCAGAAGGCACGGGCATACCCCACAGGGTACGGGCGTGCCTGCCCTTTTGTTAGTGTACAGTTTAAACAATTTTAAGCAATTCACGAATTCTGCCGGCACGGCCCGTACCCCCACTGGTACGCCCGTGCCCCTAGAGGTACGACCGTGCCCGGTCACCGAAAAACCATTTTTGACAAAAAACTTAAAAATCTGGTTTAACTCCAAAAGTGCAAATCCATGTTAGAGATGGCTCTGATATCACTGTTGGGTTTTTGTGGTCCAAAATCATAGCGGAAGCAAAACGAGTAGGAAATATGTTTCAAAATTTGACCATGAATGTGCCCACCATATGGACCAAAACTCTAAACATGATTAAGCAACAAAACAAAGACAAGAAGGAATAGACTCATACCCTTGAAGCTATCTTCCTTAGTCAATCGGATTTGGTGTTTGGAAGTTGCGTGTACTAACGTGTACACCTCTATCAAAATCCACACCAAGATGTGATCGTATCCCACTTGCTAGAGTGTTAGGTATGCCAACCTAAACACCACCAAGATGATCAACACAAGAATACCAAAGCCTTGAATACTTCTTTGTGTGAGAATTATGCAATTTATATCAACTTAGTGTATCTCAATCAAGTAACCAAACTCATATGACTTCATGTGGTTTATATAGAACTCAAAATTGAGTTAAAAAACGTACAACAATAAGTCTCATGGCTGTCACAAGATTAATGCACATAAACACACTTTAACTAGCTTTGAAAGCCTAGTAAAGAGGTTGTTACTGCATAAGGCATGACTGTGCCTTTACCAAGGCACGGGCGTACCAGCCCAACAGGCCACGCCCAAGTCACGCCCGACTTGGGCTCGTGCCTGTCCATTGGGCTCAGGGCACGGGCGTACCTAGCCACAGGCGTACCTAGCCAAAGGCTACGCCCAAGTCACGCCTGACTTGGGCTCGTGCATGCCCGTAGGGCATAGCAATACCTCATAGAGGCACGGGCGTGCCTTGGCTTGCCGGAACCAGTTTATGGTTTTCTCTCTTATTCGACCATCCGTGATGTCAGAAACGATACTTGGCGTGTGACCCAATAGGACCTTGCTTCATTAGCCATGATACCAACTCGTGTGTGTGTCAGTAGGCATAATCCAACAGTTATAGTAGTATTCGGTATCGAGAAAATCACAGTACAAAGTGGTGAACATTTGATGAGTCTTTAGATTTTAACACCTGTACCCTTTTTGGTTTATCCCAAAGCCAACAAACACACATTTTTCAGCACACGGATCGAGTTTAGTTCTGTCATTTTTGGGTATATGGACAAAGACTTTGCAACCAAAAATTCATGGTTCAAGGGTAAGAATTGAAGGTCTTTTGATGTATTCAGACAAAGTTTGAATCGGGGTTTTGAATTTTAGGATTTTGGTTGGAAGACAGTTGATAAGATATGTGGCTGTGGCAAGAGCTTCTGGCCAAAAGGATTTTGGAACTCGAGATTCAATTAAAAGGGCTCGAGTCATTTCCAACAGGAGTCGGTTTTTTCGTTCAGCTACACCGTTTTGTTTTGGTGTGTGTGGACAAGAAGTTTGGTGGATAATCCCTTTGGTTTCGAAGAAGAGTTTCATTTGGGAATTCACAAACTCTCCTCCATTGTCGGACCTAAGAATCTGAATATTCTTATGGAATTGTGTTTGAATCATGGTATAAAAGGCTACAAACTTATCATAAACTTCTGATTTGTTTTAAAATAAATAAATCCAAGTCATGCGAGTGCAGTCATCAATGAATAAAACGAAATTACGAAGATTTTGTCCCCCCAAATACGGAGCTGGACCCCACACATAAGAGTGAATCAATGAAAAAGGTAAATCAACCCTACTATTATTTGGTTTGAATGAATGTCTATAACTTTTAGCAAAAACACATGTTTCACACTGCAGAGGGAAATAACTTTGGAAATAAAATGTGTAAATAACGGGTGGAAGGGTGACCGAGTCTTCTATGCCATAACCAGGCTTCTCGATTTGTATTTCCATGAGCAAGCATTGCCGTACCTTGTTGAATAACTTCATCCACATAATACAGACTATCTCTTTCAGTGCCACGCCCAATGATCGCTCCCGTCCTGATATCCTGTAAGATACAGGAAAAAGGAAGCATAGTAACTGTTCATTTAAGCTCTTTTGTCACATGACTTATGGATAATAACTTTTGAGACAATGATGGAACATAAAGACAATTTGACAACTTTAGTTTTGGTGATATTTCAATAATGCCACCTCCTTCTACATCCATGATTCCTCCATTTGCAGTCCGAGTGTAATGTTTTTTCGGAATTGAAAAATCGATAATATCAGATAAATCAAAAGTCATGGTGTCTGTTGCACCACAATCAACGATCCACTCTTTTCCTTCTTGTTTATTTTTGCTATAAAAACCCCTCAAATATTACTTTTATCTGACTGAGAGTTTTTAAACATAAAAAGGTTTTTTGTGGTTATGGTTTTCATTTGTTCTAGGGGATTTGGGATTTGAGATTTTTCAGTCCCGTTACCTTGTTCTTCTCCGCAAGCGATTCCTCCAAATCCACCATTATCGGTGGTGCCACTGCTCCTATCGGCAGCGACATCGTTGCCTAGGGCAACAGAGGCTTTCCCTTGTCCGCTGTTCTTGTTCCCCCGTTTGTGACGGTCGTTCCACCACTCTAGATAGCCAACGATTTTGAAGCATTGGTCCTTTGTGCTCTTCGCCACCCCATAATGGGTGCATTTAAGGTGAGTTTTATCTTCCTTTGAGGGGTATGGTGGCCGACGGGAACCTTTGGCTGCGAAAACCGACCCATTAGGGTTTGGTGGGTCAGCGGCAACAAGTGCAGTTGCCACCCCCGTTTGTTTAGTCGTGGTTCCCATGATTGTTTGGTGAGCCTCTTCCTTTCGAACCATTGAATATGCTTCCTCTGCCGATGGCAGAGGATCAAGTCGGAGGATTTCCCTCTTGATAGAGTTATATTTTCGATGTAATGCACTAAGAAATTGAAATAGCTTTTGTTCTGACCTGATTTTGGTGTATGCTCTGATATCTTCCGAGCATCTCATTGGGTTTGGATCGACTCGTTCTATTTCTCCCCATGTTCCTTGTAACGTAATCCATAGGATTTCTAGTGACATATCATTATGTTTCATCTCGTTGGCTTTCACATGAAGGGTATAGACTTGTAGGTTGTCTTTACCATTGTTGTAGGTAACCATAAGAGCATCCCACAACTTTTTTGCAGTGGGAAATTCTGTTAAGTTGCTGGCCAGTGTTGGTTCAATATTCTGGATAAGCCATGAGAAGACAATTAAATCTTCTTGTTCCCATTGTTCATAGTTACTGTCTTCTTGATCGGGTGGGTTGGTTGTCAAGTGTTTTAACAGGGATTTAGATTTTCCACCAATGGCTACTCGAATCATTTGAGCCCATAGTGCAAAATTTTGGCTATTGAGCTTGAGGCTTATTTGTAAGTTGTCTGATAGCTTCGGATTTTGAGTTTGGGAATTGAAACCATTTTTTAACAGGTTTGCAATCTGTGTGGACAACTCAGGGTCCAAGCTGCTGTCTTCGGACATGGTGGCTTGGTTTCTGAGTAAAGGCTGGAAATAGGTACGTGATGAGTAGTCTTTGGTCCTAGAACCATAAACACTACTCTGATACCATGTTATCGAGAGTTGGGAAGAAGAATTTTATTGTATTGATTTCTGTATATTGAAAGAGCATACACAACCTTGATTTATAGGCAAAAAGAAAAAAGGAAAAGGACTAAATACAGGAAACGTAATATTCTAATACAGGGAAATGATGATAATTGTTGATCCCTATCAATCCCTAATAACTTCCACTTTTAACAATTCTCTTGCTACAAATTTAATTGACTAATAGCTTGATACTCCTAGAATAGTTTGAATAGTCATTTTTATGCTGTTCGGTGGGAAGTTTATCCCACCATTTCACTCTCACTGTCTTTGTAGTAACAGTGGAGATGTTCCACAACCGGGAACGATAGTGAAGGTCCATGAAATAATCCATGGGATTTTGAATAAAATGGTAAATTGTAGTAGGTATTCAAAGTCTAGAATATCTTGAACAAATATTTCTTTGAATTTGATAAATCCTTCCTTTATGCGTTCAGGGAAATTGTCAACAATATTTCCTAAATGCTTGAACCATTTGATAAACCATCTTGGATAATTATGGTCAAAATTTTTGTCAAAGAAGATAAACCATGAATGGGAATAGCTTCTTAAATAAAGGAAATTGAACCAGATATCTTGATAGTCATAATAGTTATACGAAGGATGTTGAGGAAAGTTTGAAAGGGTCTTATTGGTATGTGGTCGAGTCTTCCATTCTTGAATAGACATAATATGAAATATTTGAGCTTTATTAAAGTCTATTTCAGTGGGGTTTGAAGGGCTACGGTTATGAATAACTTTGATGGATCCTGTGTCTATTAAGATGGCTTGATAGTAATCACGTGTTTTTTGAGTATCAATATTGATTAACAGAGAATCTTTTGGGAAAAGAAAATCTGTTAGAATATGAAAGCCTTTAGTTTGCTCATAATCTTCGAGTATCTTAACTATTTGAAATTTTGGGTTAAGAATATAAGAGCTATTTTTTTGGTTTTGATGATGGGGAAGGAATAACTAGTTTTGAAAAAGGATAGATAGTAGAAGCGGTTTTGTTTAGAGAGGATATTGAAGAATTTGAAAGAAAGTTTGAAGAACTTGGAAGAATGGTAACAAGTGTGTTGACTAAAGATGAATATGATGGGTATCTTTTTTGAGGAGTAATTGGAGCAAATCTATTTTAAATAGGAAGGAGGTAAGAACTTTGACCTCTAAATGGGGAGAGAACCAATTTTTTCTTTTGATCAGATGTTTGAGTAGGATTTTGAGAAGTCATTTGCCCTGTAAAAACTCTCTTGATAAGAAATCGGGTAAAGAGTTAGCTTTACCTTTGATAAACTCTATTTGAAAATCAAAGTTGCTTAGCAAGGCTTGCCATCTTGCAAAAATTTGTTTAGATATTATATTTTTAATATCATTTTCTAGAATTGGTTTAGCTGATTGACAATCAACTCTTAATAAAAAGGGTTTCATATATAAATCATCTTCGAATTTATTATACTCAAAACAATGCTTAAAACTTCTTTTTTGACAGTTGGATAATTTTTTTGAGTTTCATTTCAAGCACCAGAATAATATCTTACTAATTCTTCTTTTGTTTGATCATTAGTCTTTTGCTTAAGTATTCCTCCGAATCCTAAATCACTAGCATCTGTTTTAACAATTATTTTTGCATTTGGTTGAGGAATATTAAGATATGGTAAATATTTGATTTTTTGTTTAATTTCTTTGACTACATTAGTATGTTCTTGAGTCCATGGCTCGGGGTTCTTCTTAAGTCGTCTATATAAAGGTTTACATATTGTTCCTAAATCTTGGAAAAATCATGAACATAATTTAAACATCCTAGAAATCTTTGAAGTTGAGTTTTGTCTTTAATTTCACCGGGAAATTTATTAGCAAATTCTAGACTTCTTTGAATAGGTTTAACGGTTCCTTTGATGATTTCATGACCTAAGAATCTAATGTGTGTTTGAAAGAGACTCATTTTTGAAGCAGAGACAACTAATCAATTTCTATAAATTAAGTCATAAAAAATGTTTAAATGTTTAAAGTGTTGGTCAATGGATTTTGAAAAGATTAATACATCATCTATATAAACAATTGCAAAATCACTTATAGGAATTATGATGTCATTCATAATATTTTAAAATTCTGAAGGAGTATTTTTTTTGTCCAAAGGGCATAATGTTCCATTCGTAATGACCAAAGGGTACATTAAACCCATCATATCGAATTTTGAAAAGATATTTGAATCATATAATCTTTTTAATAAATCTCTTTTATTAGGAATTGGATATCTTATCCTATCTAAAACTTTGTTTAAGGGTTTATAATTGATAACAAGTCTAGGGGATCCTCTTTGTAGTTCAGTTGCATTCATAACATAAAAGGCTGAACAAGACCAAGGAGACTTAGATGATCTTATAAGTTTCTTACTTAATAATTCTTGAATTTCTTGTTTGCAATGTTCTTGTAATTCAGAGGACATATGAATAGCTCTTGACTTTGAAGGTATATCCTTTTCATTGAAGTTCTTTATGTATGGTAATTTGACTATATGTTGTTTTCTGTTCCAAAAGGCATTAGGAATATTATAATATATATATATTTTTCAAATTTCTCTTTAATTTGTTTAATTTTACTTTGAGTTATTCTTTCTTGTAATTGATCAGGAATTTTTTTAACTACTTATTTCACTTATTAAATATTTTGCTTGGTTAACTTTATTATTTAAGTTATTTAATTTTGAAAAGGCAATTGGATTACTGAATTCAAATATTATTTTTTTATTTAAAACTTTAGTACTTATTCCTGTTTCATTAATAGTAAAAAGATATAATTGGGAAATAAATGGTGTTCCTAATATTAGGGTAGAAGTTAAATTCTTTGCAAAAATTAAAGAAGTCTTATAATAATAATCATTATTATATATATGAACATTTGTAACTTTGTATCTAACATTTAGAGAAGATCAGCAGTTGATAAGCGACTAGCAGTTTTTTCATAAAAATTTTGTTGGAATGATTCCTTCTTGAATGCAATTCATATCTGCCCCGCTCTCTATTAATGCTAAAACTGTTATCTTAAATTAATTTGCTACGCAAATATTTATATAAGTATTCCATCTTTGATATGATATATTTCTTGAAATTTTCATTTGATCTGAACTTGTATTGATTTTGTTGACTTTTTGATTAGGCACATTACTTTCTTTTTCAGTATTAATATCTTTACCCTTTTCTACTTTAGATAATCTTTCTTTGGTTAATCTTATTTCTGTTTTAACAGTTTTTAATTCTTCTTGTAGGTCTTGATCTGTTATTGCGGTTTTTGGTTTAGAAAATCTTTCATAAATTTCTTGCATACTAAAGGGATGATTATTAGGTGATGTTTCTGTGTTGATTCAGTATTTTTGTTATAATTAAGAAATTTATCTGATAATTTTGTCTGGAATTTTGACTATTAGTTCTAAAAAGTCCTTATCCTTATATGTGATAACATTTATTGTTTTATTACAAATACAGTTTCCTATACATTCACAATTTGATTCAGAATTAGTTTCATCTGATGAATAACTTTGCAAAATATTTATATCATTATTATCATAATCCGATAGACTTGATTCGGAATCGTCATATTCATTAAGAAATAATTTACTTATCTGTATTTTTAATTGATCAGAGATATCTAATTCATTTATAGTTTTTTTGACATAGTAGTTTTTTGCCGTATGACTGGCTTTTCCACATTTATAACAAATAATAATGTCTCTTTGATTTCCTTTCGAACATGATATTTTATTATTAAATCTTTTATAATTCTTTCTATTATTGGTGTGTTTTTTTGTATTATTTGTCTTTGGTGTGTATCTTTTATTGAAAACGCTTCTTTTGTGAAACTGTTTCTTAGGTTTAGAAGAAGGTTTAGAAATTGGTTGAAAACCATATTGTTGACAGAAATATCCTAATTCAGATTTACTAGTAATCTTATCTTTTTTGAGGGTATGTGATTATTGTATTTCTCTCTTAAATTATTTCTAATTTTTCAGCAAACAGGTTTGGTAGTCCTGCAATGAATCTTTCTTTCCAATAGGCTTCTTTGCAATCTGCTCTTAACATAACTTTGGTTAAAAACATATCTTTATACCATCTAAAATCTTGAAGTTTTCTACAAGTAAGATTAAGTAATATTTCTGCACTTTTTTCTTGAAATATAGTTGGATCTCTTATAAAATGTTTTACTATTACAAAAATAAGTGTGTTTATAATGTCATCTTCTTGAGTAGTTATAGTTTTATTATTTTCTTGCTTTATTATTGATTTTTTTTTGCAGTAAGAATAAATTCTCTTTCTTCACTAGTTATATATGAATCCCACCGGCCTTTATATTACCAGTAAATCCAAAAGTTAACAGATCAGCTATTTTTCTTTGATTATTGCCTCTTATTGAATAGGCATTAGCAGCCCATGTTCATTTCTTGAAGCATGTTCAAAATTTGATGTTTAGTTAGTCCATATATATTTCATTCATAGACAGTCGAACCATCATACGCGCTTCTTAGTCTTGCGAATTCTCTGTCTTCAAATTGAATATCCGGAAAAGTTGGTCTTGGGTAAAAATTCAATTTAAATTCAAAGTGGTTGGTCTAAGAATTCGCAGATATTCAATTTAAATTCAAAGTGGTTGGTCTAAGTATTCGAAGATATTCAATTTATATTCATAGTGGTTGGTCTTGAATTTCAATTGAATAAATTCAAAGTTTTAGATTGGATAAGATATCCAATTCCTAATAAAAGAGATTTATTAAAAAGATTATATGATTCAAATATCTTTTCAAAATTCGATATGAAATATGGGTTTTGGCAGATACAGATTCATGAACAAGATAAATACAAAACTGGTTTTAATGTACCCTTTGGTCATTATGAATGGAACGTTATGCCCTTTGGACAAAAAAATACTCCTTAAGAATTTTCAAATATTATGAATGACATCATAATTCCTATAAGTGATTTTGCAATTGTTTATATAGATGGTGTATTAATCTTTTCAAAATCCATTGACCAACACTTTAAACATTTAAACCTTTTTTATGACTTAATTTATAGAAATTGATTAGTTGTCTCTGCTTCAAAAATGAGTCTCTTTCAAACACACATTAGATTCTTAGGTCATGAAATCATCAAAGGAACCATTAAACCTATTCAAAGAAGTCAAGAATTTGCTAATAAATTTTCCCATGAAATTACATACAAAACTCAACTTCAAAGATTTCTAGGATGTTTAAATTATGTTCATGATTTTTTTCAAGATTTAGGAACAATATGTAAACCTTTATATAGACGACTTAAGAAGAACCCCGAGCCATGGACTCAAGAACATACTAATGTAGTCAAAGAAATTAAACAAAAAATCAAATATTTACCATGTCTTAATATTCCTCAACCAAATGCAAAAATAATTGTTGAAACAGATGCTAGTGATTTAGGATTCGGAGGAATACTTAAGAAAAAGACTAATGATCAAACAAAAGAAGAATTAGTAACATATTATTCTGGTGCTTGAAATGAAACTCAAAAAATTATTCAACGGTTAAAAAAGAAGTTTTAAGCATTGTTTTGTGTATAATAAATTCGAAGATGATTTATATATGAAACCCTTTTTATTAAGAGTTGATTGTCAATCAGCTAAACCAATTCTAGAAAATGATATTAAAAATATAATATCTAAATAAATTTTTGCAAGATGGCATGCCTTGCTAAGCAACTTTGATTTTCAAATAGAATTTATCAAAGGTAAAGATAACTCTTTACCAAATTTCTTATCAAGAGAGTTTTGAGATTTGCTCCAATTACTCCTCAAAAAAGATACCCATCATATTCATCTTTAGTCAACACACCTGTTACCATTCTTCCAAGTTCTTCAAACATTCTTCCAAATTCTTCAATATCCTCTCCAAACAAAACCGCTTCTACTATCTATCCTTTTTCAAAACCAGTTATTCTTTCCCCATCATCAAAACCAAAAAAATAGCTCTTATATTCTTAACCCAAACTTTCAAATAGTTAAGATACTCGAAGATTATGAGCAATCTAAAGGCTTTCATATTCTAACAGATTTTCTTTTCCAAAAAGATTCTCTGTTTATCAATAATGATACTCAAAAAACACGTGATTACTATCAAGCCATCTTAATAGACACAGGATCCATCAAAGTTATTCATAACCGTAGCCCTTCAAACCCCACTCAAATAGACTTTAATAAATCTCAAATATTTCATATTTGTTGGATTATGCCCACTGACACACACACGAATTGGTATCATGGATGATGAAGCAAGGGCCTATTGGGTCACACGCCAAGTATCGATTCTAGCATCACGGATGGTCTAATCAGAGAGAAAACCAGAAAATGGTTCTGATGGGCCAAGGCACGCCCGTGCCCTATGGGCAGGCACGAGCCCAAGTCAGGAGTGACTTGGGCATGGCCTGTGGCTAGGTACGCCCGTGCCTCTGGGAGGCACACCTGTGCCCTGTGCCCAATGGACATGCACGAGCCCAATTCAGGCGTGACTTGGGCGTGGCCTTTTGGGCCGGCACCCCCGTGCCTTGTGAGGCACGACCGTGCCTTATGCAGTAACAACCACTTAACTAGGCTTTCAAAGCTAGTTAAAGGTGGTGTTTATTGTCATTAATCTAGTAACTGAATATGACATTAGTATGCACGAATTTGAACTGATTTTGAGTTCTATATAAGTGTCATGAAGCTAATGTGGTCATGTTCCAAGAATTTTTTTTACTAGAATATATAATTTGCATATATATATTCAGTTAGACCTTTTGTGCTCAAGCACTAGAAGTACTAAGGCATTGGTGTTCTTGTGTTAGACCTTTTGTGGTGTTTAGGTTGGCATACCTAACACTCTAGCAAGTGGGAGACGATCATATCTTGGTGTGGACTTCGATAGAGGTGTACACGTTAGTACACGTACTTCCAAACTCCAAACTCGATTGACTAAGGAAGATAGCTTCAAGGGTATGAGTCTATTCCTTCTTGTCTTTATTTTGTTGCTTACCTATGTTTAGAGTTTGGTCCATATGGTGGGCACATTCGTGGTCAAATTTTGAAACTCATTTTCTTCTCGTTTTGCTTCCGCTGTGTTTTTACTAGAATATATAATTTGCATATATATATATATATATATATATATATATTCAGTTAGACCTTTTGTGCTCAAGCACTAGAAGTACTAAGGCATTGGTGTTCTTGTGTTAGACCTTTTGTGGTGTTTAGGTTGGCATACCTAACACTCTAGCAAGTGGGAGACGATCATATCTTGGTGTGGACTTCGATAGAGGTGTACACGTTAGTACACGTACTTCCAAACTCCAAACTCGATTGACTAAGGAAGATAGCTTCAAGGGTATGAGTCTATTCCTTCTTGTCTTTATTTTGTTGCTTACCTATGTTTAGAGTTTGGTCCATATGGTGGGCATATTCGTGGTCAAATTTTGAAACTCATTTTCTTCTCGTTTTGCTTCCGCTGTGATTTTAGACCACGAAAACCCAACAATATTATGTCTATTCAAGAATGGAAGACTAGACCACATACCAATAAGACCCTTTCAAACTTTCCTCAACATCCTTCGTATAACTATTATGACTATCAAGATGTCTGGTTCAATTTCCTTTATTTAAGAAGCTATTCCCATTCATGGTTTATCTTCTTTGACAAAAATTTTGACCATAATTATCCAAGATGGTTTATCAAATGGTTCAAGCATTTAGGAAATATTGTTGACAATTTCCCTGAACGCATAAAGGAAGGATTTATCAAATTCAAAGAAATATTTGTTCAAGATATTCTAGACTTTGAATATCTACTACAATTTACCATTTTATTCAAAATCCCATGGATTATTTCATGGACCTTCACTATCGTTCCCGGTTGTGGAACATCCCCACCATTACTACAAAGAACATTGAGAGTGAAATGGTGGGATAAACTTCCCACCGAACAGCTTAAAAATGACTATTCAAACTATTCAAGGAGTATCTAGCTATTAGTCAATTAATTTAGGAGTCTCAGCTTCTATTGCTCCACCTCCAAGCTCATAAGATGAAGAAGAACAAATGAAACAATTCATGACTACAAATTCAAAAGAAGAGATTCGAAGATTGATTAAAGAAATAAAACAAAATTCTCCTACAAGCTGTACAAAAGATATGCCCCAAGAATCTTCAATTCAAGAGAGTCAAGATCCATATGCAGAATTTAGTCTTTATGATTAGAATTTCATGATATATTCAAAATAAACATTTCAATGTAATTGTGTTGGGTGAGTTTGGTGATTTGTCTTTGTAGACAAAGTCATTTGTTTATTCAAATTATATTATTCAAATGTATGAAATACACTTTTTGGTATTTCAAAAGAATGTATTATTCAAATAGAAAGTTTATCATAATACTTATAGGTAAATAAAGAATGAAGACGGATTAAAGATGCTAAAATATGCCAAGACAATAAGAATGTTATGCCAAGACAAAAGCATGCTCAATTATAAGGACAAGAAACTTTTAAAAAGAAAAGATGCCCCATTATCAAGTTATGACAAACAACTTTTCAAAAGATGCTTAGTGCTCAATTATAAGAAAAAGACAAAAGAATTAAGCAAAATGGTAGAAGGGCTTGAAGTCCACAACCATATATTTTCAAGTTACAAATCATCCAAGGTGCCTATAAAAGAAGACTCAAGATTTAGTTAAAATCACATCTAATTTTAGAACATGACATGCAACACTCAAAATCCTCAAAAACCCCTCTCAAATTCTCTACTAGCAGATGTTCCAAGTCTTTAGATTTCCAGTTATTCATATTCCTAGATGTATGCAAAGATTGTCGAAAAGACAAGTGTAATCAAGATTGTTTAATCAAAGAAGGCACTTTATCATAAAACTTAATATTTTGCTTTGCTTGCCTTATTATTATAGTAATAATGTCCCTATCCTTCTTTATTCACATTAACTATAATACACCTTTCTAGGAATGGACTCATTAACAAATTGACTAAGTAGCAGTTATACCACTTTAGGTTCCGGGTATCACTATACTTCTATTGTGCACCATGCCTTTATGTGTTTATTGTCATACAACTTACTATACATGGGACAACTTACTTTTACTTGCAAACCTACGAGCTCAACAACTTTGTGTTGACATTTTTCGAGTGTTCATTTTTAAGTAATGCTAATAGTAACGCATAAGGAGCCTCGGTGACTCTAGATGACCTTAGCGTGACTTGAGCCGTAAACTACGGAGTTTTTTTAAATTTATATACTATGATAAACTCGGATATATAAGTTTTGGGCTTGTAGTCCCGTATACATGTCTGGGTTGTGGGAACAACAAATTTTATATTTTCTTGTTTTCATGTTTGACTATGATTGTCGTGGGGTGACTTACCACGACACAAGTCCCCTCGATCTTGTGTCAAGGAACGTCATGACGCTTTGGTGTGTTTCAATTAGAATTTTCTCTATTCTTCAATCAATGTGTTATGATGATCCTCTCTATCACACTCCGTGTTTCTGCCTAGGCGGGGTGTGACAAAATTATATGTCAAGCGATTTTATATCAAAAATGACATTTTCGATATTTTTACTTACTAGAAAGAAAAGGAACCACAATTTCTGGTTCTAGCCGCCATGGCCCATGATCTACTCATCATCCAAGCTTCTACGGTAGCTTTGGAATCCGCTTTTTCTCTTAGTGGCAGAGTTATATCGCAACGGAGATAAGTATGCGTTTGTTTGAAGGATTATTTGGATGGAGTGGCACGGAAGCAACATTTGACGATGCTTGAAGATGCAATTGACCCCAATTTGGAAGCAACTCTACATAATGAAGAAGTCGAACTTGGAATATCACCTCCAAACGAAGACAAACCAGAATTAGATTTGTTATTTGTATTAACTTGGAATATAGCCAACAATTGAAGACGACGACAACGAAGACAACGACGAAGACGAAGACGAAGACGACGAAGATTAACTATTTGTATTTCAAGTATTTGAACTTGAAGTATTTTAGTATTCTAATTTGAACCTTGTAATGTTTAAGGATTTTAAGTTAACTTTGTAATGTTTTAAATATTTTAATTTATCAAAATCTGAATTTTCTTTCTTATATTTATTTTTATATAAAAATCGGTTTTTTAAAAAACGGATATTAAAAAATCTGGTTATAATCCGGTTCGAAACCGGTTACACCGGTTACTATTTTATCCACCAATAACCAGTTATGATCTGATCCGGTTTGAAAAATATCCGATCCCAAACAATCGGAAAAAAACCTGTCCGGATAAACCGGATCGGATTTTTATCTGCGAATGTGCACCTCTACAAACAACCATTTTTTTCCAATTTATGATACCTCAAATGATTTTAGACTATTAAATCTGATATTCACAATGTTTTAAAAACCAGTTTTTTAGTTGACCCAACCTTTTCACAGGGTCACAGGTTAACCGGTTCGACCAGTAGGTTAACCTGGTTTTTAAAATTTTCAAATATATATATACATACATATATATATATATATGAGTGTAAATGTGTATACATATATCTATACTATATTATAAACCATTTGCATGTTTTGCTTAATCTTTTAAAAATTAAGTGTTTTGAAATTTCTATAATGCCCTCTCGAAACTTTAAATTTAATGTTGGAAATTTTATTCCATAATAGTTTCAGTTTCAGTTACAATAAAAATATTATATCGGTTTATATACTAAATACTGATTTCTTAAATACTGAAGTTATACCAATTAGTTAAATACTTATGAAACGAAATGTCATTGTCCTTGTCATTTTAATAACTATAAACACTCACCGTAAACTAAATTTGTAGCAAGAGAATGTCATCACACCACCGTCTATGAACATTGAAATGAACATCAACAAAGCTCCAATGAATGTCGATTATGTCGACCAAAATGAGGTAAATTGTATAATATAAATATTTTCAGTTTATATATACTAAATGATAAACCATTTATATAATAAATGATGTTTATTCTGATTATGAATGGGTTGTAGCTAACCATGCCGTACCACCTTTGTGCTCCTTGGTAACCTTCTTGATATATACACATTAGTACGGTAACCACAACATACTGCAAAATATAAAAAAAATTATAAAACACAAGAGAAAACTGAAATAAGAAAATGTTAAAAGTAATATAACTCATTCATAATTCATGAATTAATATTAATAGAGATCATTAGAAAAGAGTTTTAGGGGTGAGTGGCTTGGTTGGGCCCCTTTTATTTTTTCGGAATGATCTTCATAGTTTTTGCTTGGTATCTCTTGGTTTGTAATTTAATATTAAATAGAGATCATTAGAAAAGAGTTTTAGGGGTGAGTGGCTTGGTTGGGCCCCTTTTATTTATGTTTTCATGTCTAGTTCCCCTACATCTTGCTTGCAGAATGTTTGTGCTTGTTTCTTGTTGGACTTTTGGCCTTTTGGGTGTTTTAATATAATTGTCTGGTTTTTTAAAAAAGTAAATATGAAATGTTGTATCTCCTTCAATATGAATGAATGACTGGCCAATCGAATGTTATATGTAATAGTATAATCTTGAATTTAAAAAAAATTCAACCTAAAACATGGAAGTTCCATAAATATGACGTTTGGAGTTCCCCTCATAATATCGAGAATTCTTTTTTAGCTGTTACTTCACATTGGTTAAACCAAGAAAATTGAAAAATGATGAAAAGAACCATTGCGTTTGAATTATTTGGTGAACAACATACTAGTGCTAACTTATTTCATCTTTTAAAAAGGGTAATTTGTCTTTACAAATTAGAAAGTTAAGTATTTTCTATGTCGTTTGATAATGCATCGAACAATACAAACGCGGTTCCAAAATTGAAGTTATTGCTATCACCGATTTTAGAGGATAAATTTTTCCATACTCGTTGCATGATTACAATCAAGCCATCTTAATAGACACAGGATCCATCAAAGTTATTCATAACCGTAGCCCTTCAAACCCCACTCAAATAGACTTTAGTAAAGCTCAAATATTTCATATTATGTCTATTCAAGAATGGAAGACTCGACCACATACCAATAAAATCCTTTCAAACTTTCCTCAACATCCTTCGTATAAGTATTATGACTATCAAGATGTCTGGTTCATTTAAGAAGCTATTCCCATTCATGGTTTATCTTCTTTGACAAAAATTTTGACCATAATTATCCAAGATGGTTTATCAAATGGTTCAAGTATTTAGGAAATATTATTGACACTTTCCCTTAACGCGTAAAGGAAGAATTTACCAAATTCAAAGAAATATTTGTTCAAGATATTCCAGACTTTGAATACCTACTATAATTTACCATTTTATTCAAAATCCCATGGATTATTTCATGGACCTTCACTATTGTTGCCGGTTGTGGAACATCCCCACCATTACTACAAAGCACATTGAGAGTGAAATGGTGGGATAAACTTCCCACCAAACAGCTTAAAATGACTATTCAAACTATTCAAGGAGTATCAAGCTATTAGTCAATTAATTTTGGAGTATCAGCTTCTATTGCTCCACCTCCAAGCCCAGAAGATGAAGAAGAACAAATCAAACAATTCATGACTGCAGATTCAAAAGAAGAGATTCGAAGATTGATTAAAGAAATAAAACAAAATTCTCCTACAAGCTGTACTCAAGATATGCCCCAAGAATCTTCAATTCAAGAGACTCAAGATCCATATGCAGAATTTAGTCTTTATGATTAATATTTCATGATATATTCAAATTAAACATTTCAATGTAATTGTGTTGGGTGAGTTTGGTGATTTGTCTTTGTAGACAAAGTCATTTGTTTATTCAATTTATATTATTCAAATGTATAAAATATACTTTTTTGGTATTTCAAAAGAATGTATTATTCAAATGGAAAGTTTATCAAAATACTTATAGGTACATAAAGAATGAAGACGGATTGAAGATGCTAAAATATGCCAAGACAAAAAGCATGTTATGCCAAGACAAAATTATGCTCAATTATAAGGACAAGAAACTTTTAAAAAGAAAAGATGCTCCATTATCAAGTCATGACAAACAACTTTTCAAAAGATGCTTAGTGCTCAATCATAAGAAAAAGACAAAAGAATTAAGCAAAATGGGAGAAGGGCTTGAAGTCCACAACCGGATATTTTCAAGTTACAAATCATCCAAGGTGCCTATAAAAGAAGACTAAAGATTTATTTAAAATCACCTCTAAATTTAGAACATGACATGCAACACTCACATTCCTCAAAACCCTCTCTCAAATTCTCTACTAGCAAATGTTCCAAGTCTTTAGATTTCCAGTTATTCATATTCCTAGATGTATGCAAAGATTGTCGAAAAGACAAGTGTAATCAAGATTGTTTAATCAAAGAAGGTACTTTATCATAAAACTTCATATTTTGCTTTGCTTGCGTATAGTGATACCCGGAACCTAAGTTCACCGGGCACGAGTCATTTGTTTTCCAACGATTGCCTACTGGCCGGAGCTACTAGTTGGCTATAGATAGTAATGAGGTAATCAATAGTCTTAACCCGAACACGATTTCAATAGGCAATCCCAATCACGGGCACAATAGTCATAACCCGAACACGGGTTCTATAGATGAACACACATGCCACGTATTTGTCATAAAAGAAAACATGGTAATGAAATATTAACATGACATAAAGAATTTCTGAAACAGTTTTGAGTGTCATTTCCCCCAATAAAATACATAAAAAGGGGCCACGAGTACTCACCTTAATTAGCGGATTTTGTCACTTGATTCCTAATGTGCTCGCAAATCTACAACAATCGTATGATCTAAGTTATACTCTATTCACGCGTAAAATCCTCTTTGTACTAACTTTGAATCATCAAGTTTAATTAGGATTCACGATTAAGTTTTACACTAGATTGCATAAGTGCATCCATTTCTTGGGTCTAACCCATAAATATATAATATTTAAGATTTTAAACCTTGTTTATTTTCCTTTTTGAATGTGTAAGTTAAATTCTGAAATTTTTGGTATGCTTCGTGTATTTTTAAAATAATTCAAACTTCCTAATTATTTTCCTAAAGTTTTAGGGCAGAGATATTTATGTATCTATTATTTTATATAAATTTTTCTAGAGTTTAATAACATGTTTATCGTTTTTAAGAAATTCTTTAATTGATGTTGGTCAGAAAATGCCTCGAGCTCGCGCGACATAAAGTTTTTATTTATTTAAAATACTAAACAACTTTAATAAAACCTAAAACTTTTACAGTAACTTAAAAACACTTAGAAATCCATTCATACAAATTTTTGTCCTCTAATTCGGATTTTTGAATGGTTTACAATATTTTAAACTCTAATTATAGAAATTCCTTAAACTTCCAGATTTGACAATTAAAAAGTTTTTACCCACTTAAATTAGAAAACAAACCCTATAAATTCTAATATTTTATATAGTGTTTATAAACACCCTAAAGTTTACACATATTAAGTTTTGACCTCTAATTCGTAATCTTGGATTAGTTATGATGATTTAAAGTCTGTTATAGAAAAACCCTAGGATTTCGAGATATGAACTCTTGAAGCTCACTTATGTTTTCTGACAAGATTACAATTCTTTGTTCTTCGTGTTTTTGATTAGTTAGGCCACCCTTTGGGTTTGTTACTCACCAAACACATCAAAATCATTACTTTATGTATGATTTGAATGTGTTTGATCCCTATGGTGATCCATCATCAAGGGTTAACCTAGAGTAAAGAGAAATAAAGAATAAGAGATTGTTAAGCACAAGAGTGTATACCTAGAGTTTGGAGATCAAGTTGGCTTGATTCTTCTTGGAGCCTTGAAGAACACCAAGGATGGAGTTGAGAGAGTTTGAAAACTTGGCTGGAGAGTATAGAGAGATGGGGGCTGATTTTGGGTGTTAGGGTGTGTGTATATGGTGTTTTAAGGGAAGCTTTCAACTCGAGGGATACAATCTTCTATTTTTGGTGTATTAAATCAATTGTTCCGTAGTTTTTAGGAAGTTTATTGTGTCCATTAAAGGGGCTGCCGATTTTGAACATAATTATATGTATTTTATTTTATTTTATATTTTATAAATGTTGTTATTATTTGTAATTTGAAGTGACACTTCATGTAGGTGCATCATATGTTTTATGTGTTATACAAGTGTTATTAGCTTATTTAAGGGATTTATTATTTAGAACATAATTATAGTACTAATCATTTTATTTTTTTATTTCTAATATTGTTATTATTTTGTGTTTAGTATGTCCCATTTCTTGTAAGTGTAATTGGGTTTCAAATGTGTAGTACATTTGCTAGGTTTCTTGGGTGCTCTTTTTAAATGTTTAATTAGTTTGGAGTTTGGAGTTTTGACTTTCATGATCCTTTGTGTAGTTAACTCGTCACTACATTGCTCTAAATACATTTGTTCACGTAGCTCGTGCTCTAGAAATTTGTTCGACTCACTGAAGTGTAAGACTTCGACTTATTTCTATCGTTGACACTACTCAACATTTGGGTAGTAAATCTTACTTAGCATCATGAATTTAATGTTCACTAGATCTTAGAAATTACACGAGCACATAAAATAGATTAAATACTAGTGGGAGGTTACTTGTCAAGCTAACCAACTTGCTTTGGTGACGGATGTCACAAATTTCCCAACTCTCTACTTGGGGTGGTAGTACGTGCTCGTTTGGATTGAGAATTTAATAGTGTGTTAAAAAGTGACAAATTTATGTTACTTGAACTTCCTCTAGTTGAATCCCCTTGCCTCATTTGATCGAATATTACGTTACTCGATCCGTATTTAGTTAAATAAATATCAAACATGTCTCGAAAACATTTTTTAAAATGATTTACTTGGTTTTGGACAAAGTTTGGGTCATGTTCCGTAAGATTAAAAGCAAATGCAATTGATTCAATCATTATTACGACCCCGCCAACATTTACCATTGGGTTTAAAGCGGTGACACAAGTAAAAACGGGTGGAATCTCCTTAAAACATTTTAAAACCTTTTTTGTCATTGCCTTGCCCGCTTGTTGGAAAATTTCACTTTCAAATTCACAATCATTTAGTTTAGTAGTCAACAAACAACTTTGATTAAGAACCAATGAGCTAGTAGGGTACTAAATACGGATAAAATAATTGTTGCATTTCTAAAAACCCCAAGCAAATCGGTTATTCTAGCTATAACATCCCACTCTAAAATCGAAAACGTGTTTGTAACATAACCCGTCTCATGTAAGCGATTGTAAAATGCTTGCAATGTATCTTTTTGCCTTAAGGCGGAATGCATCATCATCCAAGTTAAGTTCCAACGAGTTGGACAATCCAAATTAGGACCCAAATATATTTTGTTAACCGACTTGCAATATTTTTTATAATCATCGAGTCGTTTGTTGTTGTTGCAAATAACCGATTTTATCATTGTTTTAAATTTTAATCTAATTGGCACAGTGACTTCCAAACCGGCTTGCACGGTTAAATTAATTATGTGTGCAACGCAACGAGTATGGAAAAGTTTACTATCTAAAATCGGTGATAGCAATAACTTCAATTTTGGAACCGCGTTTGTATTATTCGTTGCATTATCAAATGACATAGAAAATACTATATTTTCTAATTTGTAAAGACAAATTACCCTTTTTAAAAGATGAAATAAGTTAGCACCGGTATGCGGTTCACTGAATAATTCAAAACACGATGGTTCTTTTCATCATTTGCCAATTTTCTTGGTTTAACCGATGTCAAGTAATAGCTAAAAAGGTATTCCCAATATTATGAGGGAAACTCCAAACGTCATATTTATGGAACTTCGAGGTTTGAGGTTGAAATTTTTTTAAATTTAAGATTATACTATTACATATAACAATTTACTTTGTTATTATGTAAATCGTAATATAGGATACTAGGTGAAAGTTTCCACCGTAAGATTATTTGGTTCGATCATTTACTAATTTAGGATTAATATCTACTATCAAATTCCTAAATATATGAAGTATCGTAATCTTTTTAAAAGTTTTTGATTTATAAATTCCTGCATAATTTGCTGTGAAATAATTTACTAATTTAAAGTTTCCATGACATATCGTAATCCATTTTTAAAATTCCAACATATATTGTTTGGTGAAATCATTTATTGCATATTATATCTTGGCCAGGGCATATCATTTACTAATTTATAGTTTCCGGTATTAAATTTAAAGTTTCTAGATAATTTATAGTTTCCAGCATTAAATTTAAAGTTTCCCGAAGGCATTATAGAAATTTCAATACACTTAATTTTTAAAAGATTAAGAAAAACATTGATATATGTATACACATTTACACTCATATATATATAAATTTGAAAAATTTAAAAACCGGGTTAACCTACCGGTCGAACCTGTGAGAAGATTGGGTCAACTAAAAAACCGGTTTTTAAAACATTGTAAATATTAGATTTAACGGTCTAAAATAATTTGAGGTATCACAAATTGGAAAAAATTGGTTGTTGGTAGTGGTGCACATTTGCGGATAAAAATCCGATCCGGATCGGATTTTATCCGGACAGTTTTTTTCCGGATTTTTGGTTATTGGTGGATAAAATGGTAACCGGTTTCGGACCGGATTATAACCAGATTTTTTAATATCCGGTGTTTAAAAAACCGATTTTTATATAAAAATAAATATAAGAAAAAAAATTCAGATTTTGATAAATTAAAATACTTAAAACATTACAAAGTTAACTTAAAATTCTTAAACATTACAAGGTTCAAATTAAAATACTAAAATACTTCAAGTTCAAATACTTAAAATACAAATAGTTAATCTTCGTCGTCGTTGTCGTCGTCTTCGTTTGTTGGTGATATTCCATGTTAATACAAATCACCCATTTAATTCAGGTTCGACTTCGTCGTCGTCATCTTCGTTTGGAGGTGATATTCCAAGTTCGACTTCTTCATTATGTAGAGTTGCTTCCAGTAGAGTTGCTTCCAGTAGAGTTGCTTCCAAATTGGGTTCAATTGCATATTCAAGCGTCGTCAAATGTTGCTTCCGTGCCGCTACATCCAAATAATCCTTCAAACAAACGCATACTTCCACCGACTCGGGACTTAATCTTGATCTCCGTTGCGATATAACCCTGCCACTAACGGAAAAAGCGGATTTCGAAGCTACCGTAGAAGCTTGGACGGTGAGTAGATCACAGGCCATGGCGGCTAGAACCGGAAATTGTGGTTCCTTTTCTTTCCACCAAGCCCAAATATCGAAACTTTCAAACTCTTCAAATGTCATTTTTGATAGAAAATTGTTTGACATATAATTTCCCAAGTCGCTACTTGGGATGGTAGTGCGTGCTTGTTTGGATTAAGAATTTAATAGTGTGTTAAAAAATGACAAATTTATGTTACTTGAACTTCCCCTGGTTGAATCCACTTGCCTCATTTGATCGAATATTACGTTACTCGCCCCGTATTTAGTTTAATAAATATCAAACATGTCTCGAAAACTTTTGTTAAAATGATTTACTTGGTTTTGGCCAAAGTTGGGGTCATGTTCTGTTAGATTAAAAGAAAATGCAATTGATTTGATCATTGTCTCGACCCCGCCAACATTTACCATTGGGTTTAAAGCGGTGACACAAGTAAAAACGGGTAGAATCTCCTTAAAATATTTTAAAACCTTTTATGTCATTGCCTTGCCCGCTTGTTGGAAAATTTCACTTTCAAATTAACAATCATTTAGTTTAGTAGTCAACAAACAAATTTGATTAAGAACCAATGAGCTAGTAGGGTAATAAATACGGATAAAATAGTTGTTGCATTTCTAAAAACCCCAAGCAAATCGGTTATTCTGGCTATAACATCCCACTCTAAAATCGAAAACGTGTTTGTAACATAACCCGTCTCATGTAAGCGATTGTAAAATGCTTGCAATGTATCTTTTTGCCTTAAGGAGGAATGCATCATCATCCAAGTTGAGTTCCAACGAGTTGGACAATCCAAATTAGGACCCAAATATATTTTGTTAACCGACTTGCAATATTTTTTATAATCATTGAGTCGTTTGTTGTTGTTGCAAAGAACCGATTTTATCATTGTTTAAATTTTAATCTAATCGGCTCAGTGACTTCCAAACCGGCTTGCACGGTTAAATTAATTATGTGTGCAACGCAATGAGTATGGAAAAGTTTACTATCTAAAATTGGTGATAGCAATAACTTCAATTTTGGAACCGCGTTTGTATTATTCGATGCATTATCAAATGACATAGAAAATACTATATTTTCTAATTTGTAAAGACAAATTACCCTTTTTAAAAGATGAAATAAGTTAGTACCTTAATGTGGTTCACCGAATAATTCAAACGCGATGGTTCTTTTCATCATTTGCCAATTTTCTTAGTTTAACCAATGTGAAGTAACGACTAAAAAAGAATTCCCGATATTACGAGGGGAACTCCAAACGTCACATGTAAGCGAGATACCGTAATTGTGTTCTTGAAATCCCAAAATCATTTTTTTCTCGCTTCATGCCACATTTTTATTACGTATCGTCTAAGGTAGTACAACTTGAATATAACCGGGTTGCATCCTCTTTTGAATTAGTGCCGTGAAATCTTCATCATCAAAGTGGTGGAACGGTAATGCTTTTCTAATCACCATTCTTGTAAAATCGGCTCGTAGTGCATCGTTGTCGTAAAAAAAACACCACATTGTGGAGTAATATTTGTTTGACTTTGATCCGATCTTGACCGAAGAGCCTTGCATGATTTTGAAATATGGTTCCTCAACGTTTTGTTTCTCTCCGATTAAAAAAACTTTAGGCAAAGTTTACAATGCGCCCTTTTTGAGCCATTTGACATCTCACACAATTCATAATATTCCCAAACTTCATTGTTTCAATTGTGTTCGATCACTCTCATAACTTCGGGATTTTCCCAACGGAAGATTCAACCGTGTTACTACCACTAGCCATGAAGAAAATAAAAAAAATGTAGATTTGAGAGAGTTTTTTAGAGATAGAATGTGGTGTGAATCATTTTATGACATCCTCAAGGTATTTATAGAGTTTTACAATGGAAAAAAGGTTTAAAAAAGACAAAAAAAATGGTCACAAAAGCCCCCAACGGCTAGTGTTTTGAATTTACGGACTGTTTTTTTTTCCGGATAAAATCCGGTTAGGCCAAAAAAAACGTAACTGCTTGGACTAATCCGATTTCAAAAAATCCGGACCGGATCGAAAAAAACCGGTCTGGGAATAACCGGTTTTGGATAGTATTTGTGCGAAATCAGATATTCGGATCTTTTTTGCACCTCTATTGGGTGGTGGAGAATTGGGCCTTAAACCCATTATGCATATTTGGCATATGTGTATATGTATATATGATAAATTCGATTGCAACACACACGCACACACACATATATATATATATATATAGGGTGAGGATCGAATATAAACAGTTTTAAAATATGATCGCTAGGAACATTGTATCTTGTTTATAAAATCACTGCATCCAACTTAAAATCATTACATCTTGACTAATAAACATAAGGTACCGATAAAATGAATGCATCTTTATTAAAGAATTTAATAATTTCTTGTTTAAAAAACAATTGCATCTTATTTAAAAACACTGCATCTGGTTTAAAATCATTACATAACCTAAGAAATTTAAATAACTTTATCAAACATAAATTCACAAACTAAATCCATCCTAAACTAGAAAAAGGAGAAAAAGAAGTCAATTTTGCATTTAGAAACATATGTGAGCCGCAAAGTTTAACCATAATATTACAAAAAATTCATGTTCCAAACATTCGCACCGTTCGCAATGGAGATGGTGTTTGAAATTGATCCTTTGTCTCTCTCTCTCTCTCTCTCTATATATATATATATATATATATACTAGTGAGGTACCTGCGCAATGCGGCGACAGTTAATAAATAGGAGGTTGTGATGAGTTTTGTTTGTGAGTATGAATCAAGAGGATGGAGAAAACAATACAAACAATAATACACTTTAACTTAAAATGAATATAAGATAATACATCGTTGTGATTTTCAACCAATAATGAAATATAAGAGTAGTTTATTACTGAAAATCTGAAATGTATGTTGACTACCATTAAGAATTACAATCTATTGCAAGAACGAAAATTGTTGTAGAAATATGATAAAACACAATCTGAAGCGTCAATTTATTATTATATCCTACAAAAAAGTTAATATGTATATAGTGGTTAAATATATAGATATATTGAAAATGAATTTCTAAGAACAAATAGTTGTGAGTACCTTATTTGTGACGTAAAACTTCTTCATATACCACATTAGACGTGTAAACACCATCATGAGTAAATTTTTTGGTAGGTTTCACCAAAACCTTTGTATTCCCACACGATGTTCCTCTGGACAGCGCCACGTAAAGTTGGTCATGCGAGAATACCGGTTGCGGTAGATATACACCAACATGTGGAATAGTCTGAACGTGGGCTTTATTAATTGTCATTGCAAAACTAAGCCTAACATGAAATTGTTTTCTTTTCAGCTTGAACGGGAACGTGTCATCTTCAGATGGACAAAGAGGAATTCTCCGTAAAAATACTCTTGTACTAGAATGTTGGCCAACAACTATCTCGGCATCACTGACGTTTTGTTGAAACCCTCTGCATATTAATCTTGTACCATTACACAACCCATTCGAAGGATCAATATTTCGCAACAATATTATAGGACACCCAATTTTAAGACGAAGAGAATGAGGTGGCAAACTACTAACAGTTAGCGAGTTTAAAAATTCTATGGGGTAGGAGCTATTCTTATCATCCTCTGCTTTGTCAAAACTATAGTATATTTTTTCAACTCCACCGAAACGGTCGATCAACTGATCATTAATCTCATCAACACTGTCATTTTTAGTTGATAATATTGCTCTAGAAACAATACTATTAGAACAATTTTCATTGAATTCCATAAATGAAAAGATCGCATCAATAAGAGCATCTGCCGACTTCGCTTTACCTGTGTATGAAATAGTCATGTCATCAGGTATGTGAATAAAGGTTTTCTCAATCACTTCTTCATTCCCATCACCGACCCACAATAGAAAATCCGAAAACCATGGATCGGTTATTGCTCTCATGTTACATGTTAACCACATTTTTTTAATTGAAGGCCATAGCGGTGACATCCGTAAACTCGAGTCTACAATCTGTGCGCGCGTGCCCCATCTCATGACCGGAAACACCTGTCTAAAATCTCCTCCCAGAATCATTATTTTGCCTCCAAATGGTAGTGTCACTCCTGTTAGGTCTTGCATTGTGCAAACGACTGCCTCCACTACTTGCCTCTTAGCCATGGATGCTTCATCCCATATGATTAATTATATTTGCATCCCGGATGAGGTGAGCAGCTCCACTTTGTTTTTTAATATTGCATACCGAGTTGTTGTTAAGATTGATGGGAATCTTAAATTGGGAGTGTGAAGTTCTCCCCCGGCATGTTATTTGCTGCATTAGACCAAATTTGGAACTTGTAGCAATAGTACTCTCACATGGTTAAAGTCTTCCTACCCCTTGTTGTTTCAAGTTCTGCATGATGTTAATGGGTTGAAAAAATTATAATTTAGTTATATTTAGATAGGTCAGGTTTGGTTATTTAAAATGAAGATTTTGCAACAGGATAGAGTTCATACCTTCTCAATCATTGTCATTGTTTTCATCATCATTGATAATGTCATTGATAGGTACACCATCCCTTGGTAATTTTGGATGCCATCCAGGTTCACCGTTAGGAAAGAACAGAGGATATGATAGTGGATCATAACAAGAAAAGTAAGGTTGGATTTGTTGACCGTATTCTGACCTTCCGTATACAACAATACTTCTCTTGTATGCAGTGATATTATCATTACCTATGACCCATATACCGGCAACCTGCATGTTGGTACAATTTAACATGGTTTATAACAACTATTAGTTATAATATCAAATATAATTTTGTTATAGAAAATACTCATGATCAGAGCTCTGATGTTGTTGGTCGATTGTACACCCTTTGGTCAAGCTCCACTGAAACATTCAAAGTAACTTTATAGTTGTTAAGGGGTCCAAGCTCACAAAGACTTCGTAAAGCTTAAACATATGGGTTTGTACAAAGAACATGTTTCAATATTTCAACAAGCTTCTTATCTAGATTTGGCCGCCATAGAAGCCTATTAGCAACCTCATATTCAGCATCATAAAAATACAATTGTAAGTACCGCAACAGACCATCCCTTGGAACTAACTCGTCAATTGTGTGATAAATTCCACCTTGCACTAAAAAAGTATAAACTCCAAATGACATATTGTTCTTCGTATTATCTAAAGATACACCCATTGACGTAAAGGTGATATTCGTGTTGTATGCACGCATGTTATTCTTGAACAACTTTCCTAAGTCATCTTATATGGTAAAGAGATTCTTTAACTCTTCAGGAACGTGTGAGTCAGCCAACTTTGTTTTCCCGGCCATATAGCAAAATGTAGGGAACTCAAATTTTATTTGTTTTGCTCCGCACTTGACACATGGGTTTTGTTTCTTTAGCATACGATGTTCTCTCGGAATACCTTCGTAAATATGATCATATGGATCCTCACGGAGAATATTTGTTTCTATTGGGGTGATATTTGTCAAAAGTATCGTAGATTGACTATTTCCTTCACCATTAGCTATTTGTCTTCTTCTTTTGTTCTCCTTTTGCTGTATATAATATTCTTTGTTTTGCATTTTTCTAATTTCTACGCAATGATTTCATATTAGCACTATATGATAAGACACATTTAAATTGCAGTAATATTAAATTTTATATTTATAATGTATGCCACATACCTTTGTGCATATTAAAATCACTTTGTCTCCTTTAATTACTCTCTTGTCTTCGCGCGTAATACGATTTATTGTATTCTTTGCGTTTTCTGTTATTGATGAAGTTTCCATTATGAGCTTTCACATTATGAAAATAAAAACACAGTCATGATTTTTATACTATTATGTTAAATAGAAAAGACATACCCTTTTGTCGAATCAAATCTCGTTGAATTACATAGTTGTTCCCATTCTCATCACATCCGATCATTTGATACTAAAAAACAAAACAATATATGAATTGTGTAAAACTAAAACGACCTATAGTTGAAAATAACTTATTATTTTTAATATCATTTTAAACATTTACCAAACACTACCATAATGTAGTTAACATAATCTTAGAATTAATATTGTGAGAGATATAATGTATGATAGTGATATATTTAGAAATTGATGTTTAATAACCATCATCAATCAATTATATATAGCTAGGTTGAATAATGGTCTTCTTACAAATTAGTGTGTGTAGATATGTATGACTTTTGTGTAGTGTATATGACGTTTAGGTGGAATTAGAAATTTGCATATTCAACTTGTATGTGGGTGTTTAGGTGGTAGATACTTTGCAAATACCGTTAACCATGGTATTTGCATTGGATAACTATTTTGAAATAATTGATTTGTGTTAGGTGATACAGTTGAATAATAGTATTCAATAATGATAATAATTTTGTGTCTTTTGTTTGTTTGTGGTTTGTTGAATAAGTAAATAGGAGTGTTAGCATCTATTTTACACATTTAGTTTTTTATTTGAATTTTCTTATATGTTAATATAACAGAAACAAAAACATTTATTTAGCATACATAATAAAAACAAACAATACAAAAGCAAACAATTATAATCAAAATCCATATAAAAAGACTTCATAAATATTAAAATATCTTAAAAAACATCCAACTTATTGAACATGTCAAAAATTAGAAGGCTTAAAACATTGTTTCACTAAATATCTAGTAATTTGATTTCCTCCACTTCTCGCATGTCCGGCTCATACTTTATCTCGCTCAAATCCGTGCACATCAGCATATTTTTTGAAAAAATATATATAGTTTTGCTATTAAACAGAAGTTCTATAAACAAGTACAAAAAAATTATAGTAAAATAGTTAAAACATGTAGTACTTATACTTACTTTCTGTCCTATGCATAAGTTTAACTCGAGTAACAAAGATCACTTTTTATCCATTATTCCTCGAGCAATAGGTACCGGATATTTCGAGCAACAATCATGCAACCTCATTATCATTTCTTCACCCCTAGTAATAATTCGATCATAATTAGAAATTAAAAAGATAACTGCCTTTCTCTATACATACACCGCTGCACATGTATACTCATATTATATAAACTTACGTCATATCCTTCAAGGTTAGTTCAATAAAGGACGGTTTATGCTTATTCCATGGAGCTATAAATCTTATAAGCTTTCCTCCCACAATTTTTCCAACCACATCTAAAACAAGTCACAAAAAATTACTTAATGTTAAGTTATACTTCTTTATACCAAAAAAACATATTGAAATTAATAAAAATACATATACCTATCAACATTTTTCTCTTTGTTTTATCATTGAGCAGCATTTCGAATGTAGGAGGTTTAGAATACATTGGAAGCTCTAGTTTTACATTTGTAATATCCAACCGAGAGAATTTAGTTTTTTTATTAATCCATAGTGTCCATTCAGCACGATGTATTGCAAATCCATCATATCATGGGAAATCATCATAACCCGTCCGTTGAATTCAAAGCTCTCGATTGCAAATAGAAGCCCCTCCAGATTAAGCACATCATACTGTTCAAACACCCGCACGTTATTTAATAATTCAGAAATCATATATTAGCTTATTAATAATTAAATTGTAAACATTTATAATCACTTACATTCATGCCTCATATGTTTTTCAATCTTTTTTAACTAAAATTTAAGGATGCCTCATACGTTTTTATTGCTCCTTGAAGTCTTCTTTATTCATGCCTCATACGTTAGACACATGTTTCTGGTGCTGTGTTTATGTATACAAAGTTATGATTTCAGACAGACGTAAATAAGTCGTGGATATATATGACCGATTGCAGTGTTTTGTGATTTGTTATTACTGTAAAGTTTACCTCATTTTGGTTGACAAAATCAACATTCATTGGAGCTTTGGTGGTGTTCATTTCAGAATTGCTAGATATATAGGATATTGGGTGGAGGAAATTGGATTCCACAATAAACCTTATTAAGTATATATAGTGGTCACAGGAAAAATACTTTCTTTGTTATTTGAAATAATCATTTCCTCTTATTGTACAATCAAGTATTGAATTTACTACACAACTAGTTTATAGACCCGTGTACGCACGGGTATTACGGAAGCGTATTTGAGATATTTTAAAAATCAAATGATAAATAATGCAATAAATGAAATATCATAGAAAACTTATATATAGAGCATAATTGTTTACAAAAAAAAGTAACTACATTTTTTGAAGCACTTCTTTGTACGCTACATTTGTTCGTTTGTTTGTAACATTATCATTGTTGTCACAAATCAAAACTTCCATCCTTTTTACCTTTAACACGTGAAACGGCAACATACATTTGTCTATGCATAAACACAGGTTTCATGAGAAATAAACCAACTTCTAAAAGTGATTGTCCTTGACTTGTGTTAATCGTTATGGCAAAACACAGCATCAGAGAAAATTGCCTTCTTTGAATTCGAAACTTAACTGGAAGTTTTGTATCTTTGATTGAATCATTTTCATTATAGGAATATGTGTAATCTCACCGATATCCTTTTCAGAAATGATTTTGGCTTCAAATTTTAATAAGAATAATGTCTCTGCCGAATTAGTCAATGGGCGATTTAGAAATAAGAAAATGAAGTGAATGTACTCAAGACACAAATTCTTAAATCAAGCAAAAGCATCAACATTATAAAAAATAACCATTTTACTTGGTCAACCTGATCATTGGGAAAGAATAAAATGATAGTATAAACTATCAAATATAAAGAACAACTAAAAGTTTTTCATATTTAGAGAATGTGGAAATCCAAGTCCGTATAACTAATAACTTAGTGACGATCTAAGCGTACAGGTTTAAGAGAAAGAAAATATACATACAGATTTGTACACACAAGCATTACCAGACTAAACCTAAAACACAACATAATCCAATAAAAAATCGTTTGATAATTTAATGAATCAAATTAGTTGATAAAAAGTCTCGTCTCCATGCTTAAATCTGCTACTAATGGCTACATGTCTTACCTTTTGAATGGGCTCCATTGCATTTCCACTTCTAAAGCCGAATTTTCGTCTTGTGTATAAAAAATTAACACTTTTATATTGGTGTTACCTTTGACTAACTACTTACACTAATAAAATAGTTTAAGGACCATCAAGAACAAATATCTTTACATAGAATTTAGATTTTTAAATATACAGTATATCATCTTTTAATGATACTTTTTATTTTAAACCATATTTTATAAACGTTTCATATCTCTTTCTAATAAGATTGAAAATATTTTAAAATTAATAATTAAACACTTTGAATAGCATACTCAAGTTGGCCGCTCAGCTCATCACCATAATCCCAAAAAATCTACTCAGCTAAACCAAAAATTACTTACTCACTATTATTAATAGATAACAAAAAAACTAAGAATATACTAATTTTAAAAAAGTGTCATATTATAATAAAATTTATACCAAAACGTTGATAAAAATGAGACGGTCGCAAAGATATAATTATTTTTTCTCTAAACAAAATATATCACAAGTTATTAAACATAATTTATAAACAACCTATAATTAATTACATCAATATACAATTTTTATAAAACCCCCCTCACATTTTCTTAAAAGCCCCTTACATATTTTATAAAATACCCTCACAATTTTCATCAAGCCCCCTCCCAATTTATTTAAAATTAAATTTGCGTATTTAATAAAATATGAGCATCTTTCTAAAATTGTTTTCCAAAATTGAAGGATTTTGAAATTAAAGGTTTTGATTGGTTGATAAATGTTGATTTAATAGATAAAAATAGAAATAAGGTAAGTCTTTTATGTATAGTTATAGATACTTTTTTGTTATTGAAATAATTTTCTGTTATTGTGCAATCTATAATCAAGTATTTATGGTATTTGAATTTGTATGTTACAGTCGTATATAATCCTTAGAGTTGGAGAATTTGAGTAGGTGATATTTATGGTATTTTTTGTCGTAGGATTTGTGCAGGATTATTATATATTTAGGATATATCTGAGCAGGTTATAACTGAGTATAAGTTATAATATTTGAACCGGTGATAACTTATAAATATGACTTATAATATTTGAGCAGGTGATAACTTATAATATGACTTATAATATATTTGAGCAGGTGATAACACATTACAGAGTATAAGATCTGTAATATGACTTATAATATTGTCATAAAGATGATAACTTATAATTTAAAAACATGTCAGCAACAATAATATTTTTAATTATATTGTCCTAAAGATTATTAACATTAATACTGCAGACTCATAATTATATTTATACTTGAATTTGTGCATACACTTATAATTAAAGATTATAAACATTAATACTGAAGACTTATAATTATATTTATTGTATTTAATTTGAATTTGTAAATGATATTTATGCAGATTTATAATTTTATTTATAAGATATGAATCTCTTTCCAAAGTGTTTGTTGCCAATTAATTCATAGCGGTGACTTTCATATGATTTGACTTTCATGTTTTAGATTGAATTAAATATATAATTTCCAAATTAAGCATGTCAATTAATTCATAGTCGTGGTGATTTATTTTTGGACTTGCATCAAATAGTATTTTAGTTGATTAGTGGTGAGGAGTATTTTAGTATATTCAAGTTACTTAAATTTAAGAGTTTTTAAGGGTGTAAATGGATTATAAATGAGTAAGATATATATATATATATATATATATATATATATATATATATATATATACTAGCATTATTCCCGCGCAATGCTGCGGCGACAAATAGTTTCTGTTTTATAATATTTCACTTTCAATAATATGATATGTTATTCGTGCGATTCAATGTCATAAAAGTTTTCTACGGCAACATGTTCGTTTTTTTCAAATTTTCTTTTATCTACATAAACTATTTTATTAATTTTAAAAATAAATTCTAAAAGACATTAAAATAAGAAATTTTTTTTATATTTATAAAATAAGAAGAGAGAAGTTAATAAGATTTTAGAAATTATGTTAATATGAGTGGATATATGTGTTTGTGTGAGAGTGTGTGTTAGTGTAAGAGAATATATTTTAAATAAATAAAAAGTTAAAGTTAATTAAGAAAGATAATGAAATAGTTAAAAATTGAGTGGATGAGATTAATTTAGATAAAATGAAAGGTCAAGATTTTATGTTGATTGAATTTTAAGAACTTTTAAAATTTAAAAGAAGAGAGAATGTTAAATGGTTTATATATATATATATATATATATATATATATATATATATATATATATATATATATATATAGAGACCTGATCACTTTCCACACACATATATACAAATATATATCAAGTCTAATTGCAATTGAGATACACATATATTAAATTTGAACCACAAATTTGTTACGGATATGAATTATAAATTAGAGTTAAAGGAATAAATCGCGAATTGAGTATTGAATGTAATCACAGCTAGTTATATATGGGGAATTGCAAATTGGTGATAAAACAGGAATCACAAAATAGGTCAAGTCCAAGTAGGATTCCCCAATTGCAAATTAGACAAAAAGTGATGAATCGCAAATTGGGCCTCAAGGCCCAATCACAAATCAGTTGGGAATTTGAATTAAAAAGTGACAATCACAAATTGGGTTTGTAATATAGATCAAATAATTATAACACCCGAATGAATTGTAGAATAAGTTAAGTTGTGGCTTAAATCGCGAATTGGGCTTGGAAGCCCGAATCACAATTTGGACTAAACTTTGCAATCGCAAATTGGAATTTGTTAATTGAATTGCAAAAATGGACCAAAGTCTAGAATCATAAACTAGAGATACTTATAGAATTGCAAATGGAGATATAAGTGGAATTGAAAATGTCATGGCCCAATCGCAAAATAGAGTTAGATGAATGAATTTCAAATTAAGTTGAAAAGCAGAATCGCAAATCGGGTTATAGCCCAAATCGCAAATTGGGCCTGGGAAGCCCAATTGCAAATTGAACTTGATATTAAATCACAAGTTATACGAATAGTATGAGGTTACGAGGTTTATGTGTCTTAACTGTACATGTAGGTGTTGCCGGTAGTTGACTTATTTTCTGGATACTCGTGACGTGTATCCTAGCTGTCACGTAGGTTACGAATCAGGTGAGTTACACCAACTTATATCTTATGTTGTGATATGTGTTCATATGTGATACTGTGACGATGATTGGTAGATGGCCATCCCGCATGTGTGTTATCTTGAGCAGTTAGGCTCGTATGGTAGATGGCCACCCTACCTGTGTGGCAATTTAAGTAGATGTCCACCCCCGCCTGTGTGGCATATTTGATGTGAAGTGTATTAATTTTTGGATGTGTTATATGATATAATATATGAGTGTTGTGTGCTCTCTAAGCCTTGTGCTTAACCATTGTTTGTTGATTATTTTCAGGACCGTCTCGTGTTGATAAGAGGAAGGCTCCTGCGTGACAGCTACACTTCCGTAAAACTATTTATAAACTCTCATTTTTATAAACTAATACAATTAAATATTTTACTGATTTAATAACGTAGGTCCTGTGCGGTGGGCAGGTTATCGATGGACGCATGTAATGAATATATCTTAGTTGCTTTAGTCTAAAGGATTTTCTGTAATTAATTATGGACAAATTTTTTTTTGGGGTGTTACAAGGTGATGATTAGCGGAAAGTTTTCGAAATCTAGAAACAAAAGCTATGTGAAGCACTAATAATTATTTTGCAAGATGGATTAGAAGATATGGTATTATATTGTGATGTCTTTTACCATGGTCTAGGATGTGTATTGATGCAAATAGGGATTGTTATTGCTTATGTCTCATGTAAACTTTAAGTTTGATGAAAGCAATTATCCGACTCATGATTTAGAATTAGCAAGGGTGATGTTTGCACTAAAAATCTGAAGGCATCACCTTTATGGGGTTAAGTGTTATCTGAGTAGGGATAATTGCTTAATTGGATAGAATTATAATTATCCTATAAGTTGTCATCTCATGTTTGAAGTTGTCATCTCATGTTTGAAATAAATCAATGATACACTGAGAATTATAATTATCCTATAAGTTGTCATCTCATGTTTGAAATAAATCAATGGAATTGATTTATAGTATGTGTGTATGTAAATAGTGGGATTGTATTTGGATATACATGATTATGGTGATGCCACCTCATGCTTACGTGAATGATTATTTGTGTGTACGTGTATGTTTGGGTATGCTGGGTTTATGCATGAGAATTGAGCCACCTTTTCATTTGGATGACTTTTCTTCGGTGTGTGTAGAGTGTGTGTATGCGTGACTATTGAAGAACAAGAAGAACTTGAATCTTTAAACTTGTGATTGAGTGTGAGTTATTGCAAAGAAAAGGTTGGTATATGTTTGTTATTGATTATAGTTATGAATCTTGTGTATATTTTGATAAATTCATGCTGGGTTTTGATGATATAAGCTTGAACACCATTAAAGAGTTTTTGAAGAAACTAGGCATGTGGGTTTTCTTGAATTTGAAGATTTAAATGGTTTGGATTTGTTTTTGTTGATTATTAAGATGTTGTATGAAGTTTACAATACTTTAGAACTGTTAGAACTCCATATTCCAGATTTCTGGTTGTGATTTGGAGTATGTTTTAAAGCTGGAAATCAAGCGGAAATGCGCGACGAGACGTGTCCGGGAAGGGGGACACGACGCGTCCCCGGATTTGGTTCGACTTGTTGGACTTGTCCGGATTTTGTTGATCTGACATTTATGGTTTGACTTTTGGTCTGACTGCATGGTCCGACCTTAGTGGTCAGACTTTGGATGATCCAACTTTGGGGTCCGACTCCGATCACAAAAGTCTGAAATACTTCATTCAACAGAAAATAACTAACATGAGACAAAGGAGGTGGTTAGAACTATTTAAAAACACTGAGTTTGAAATACATTACTGATGTGCATGTAGCTTACCAGTTTTAAATTTATAAATCCGAGTTATTTAGCACGACTACAACACAAATAAGCAAGAGAACCTAATCGTATCGTAGTATAGTAAACAAGTACGGGTGTCGTACACTAGGAGAACGAGTATGATTTTGAATATAACTCTACTAATTAAATATTAAACTAATATAAACAGCTAAAAGGGGGAATTTAGAATCTAATCAATAAAGATTCAAACTTTACCACTCTAAATTACTACTAACACTATTAAACTCCAAAAGCAAACCAAAAAGAGCCAAAAGCAGATATCTTTACGGATTTAACTTATCAATTCAAAGGTTTCCCTCCCTAGACTCGATTTCACCTCTTTTTAGCTAATTAATTCAATTAATGCGTGCAATGGACATATGATCACTATATACCGATTCCTATATTAGTTATACTCATGGTCAGATTATATAACTCTATAATTATGGTTTTAACGAACCTTATGGTCATGAGATTGATCAAAACACATAATTAGCCGATTTTAAGTTCGTGTCAAGAAAGACTTAATTTTTATGTTAACAGAACATGTATTAACATATAAATGGGTCATTATATATTAATCACACACATTAAAGTTTCCTTTTTTAGAAGTTTAACCTAGGATTGGTCTATCACTAGTCTAGATTGTCTATTGGTCATAAACAATCAAGATTCAAGTCACACAAGCGGATTGGTCCACCAACTTGTGCAAACTCAGTAAATAAACTCTAAAAACAGAAACCAAAACACATGTGGACCATTAATTAAGCAGTACAAGACAAATTATATAGCAAACATGTCCAAATAAACATAAACTAATCAAATTTATTGAGGTTCATCTCCTCTAGGGAGGAAAACAAGAAAAAACTAGCCTGTAATGATCATGTCAAACCTCTGTAAATTAAGAATAAATATAAGAATAAAGAAGGAATTACAAAACCGTATAAAAGCTATGATTCCAAGCCTTGATTCTTCAAATTGACGCTTCAATCCTCCAAATTAAGCTTCTCAAGCCTCTAGAACACTTTTGGACATGTTTTGGCAGTATTTGGGTAGTATAAGTTGGGTTGTTAACCCCAAAACCAATCTGTAGTTGCGTTTATAAAAAACTGAAAACAGGGGCGTCGTGTCGCGACGGGTAAGTGTCGTGTCGCGACGGGTGAGTTTGACGCGATCTAAAACTCTTTTAAAATTTGAAATTCTAATTTGATCGTCGCGTCGCGTCGCGTCGCGATCTCCTTATCGGTCGCGCCGCGATCTTGCCTTTTTACTTTATTACCATAAAATTGAAATTGTATCCCTCTGAGTCTAGTTTCCGTGGCCTTTTGAATCATCTCAATCCGAGTTCGTATGAGTGAGATATGATCCAAACAGTGAAGGTGTGTCGGCGCAGATAGCTTTTCCTATTTCTTCGGTTTCTTTAGTTTTTGCTCAAAACTTTTCATAACACGCCTTTTTTAACCTGAAATTCAATAAATAAAGATAATTAAGTATCTTTTACTTATTTACGAACAATAACAGGCTAAAATAAAACAAATATTACTTAAAATATATATCTAAATTTGGCGATATCAATTACCACCTACGTAGAGGAAATGTTGTTACTAATGCTCTAAGTAGAAATATATGCTTGTGCAATTGAAAATTCAATAAATGAGAATTTCGGTTACCACACCTTTACTAAATATGATCTGAGCCACCTAACTTGAAGCTTTTAAGGAAGAAAACTGGAACAGAAACAGGCCAAGGGTCAGGTATTCAGTTTTTTCAAAGATAGTCGTGATCTATTCCTTTGTGTTATATGGGCACCAAGTCTTGATGAAGTTAGACAAACTCTTGTTGATAAAACACACATGTCTAAGTTTTCTATCCAGGTGCAACAAAAATGTAGTAGAACTTGAAAGAGCAGTACCCGTGGCAAGGTACGAAAAGAGACATAAAAAGATGTGGAAAGGTGCCTAACATGCCTTTGTTGAAAGCTGAACAACAAAAACCCTATGGAGCTTGGAGATCCTAGTTTGGGAATGGAAATGCCTTTGTTGAAAGCTAAACAACTAACTCATAAAGCTTGTAATGCAATAGGGGTCATTGTTCATAGATTAACAAAAAGTGTACATTTCATCCCAATTAAGGAAATGTATTCATTTGAAAAAAACGTCAAATATCTATATGAAAGAGACCTTGTCGAGACATGGTGTAACAATATTCATTGTGTTAGATTGGGATACCAGATTCGCATCTAGATTTTGAAACAAGTTTTATGGAGATATGGTTACAAGATTACATCCCATATTTTTAGAAAATACGAATACAGAGTAAGTTAAACAACCATATCATTAAGGCCTGAAATTTTTGGGTCAACCCGAACCTGACACGAAAAAGTGACACGAACCCGAAACGTGTCAAAAGCGGGTTGACATGAAATCGACACGAAAATAAATGGGTGGGGTTAAATAGAATTATGAACCCGAAAATGACCCGTATGACCCGTTTATAGGTAAAACTATAACATTTTAAATTTTTTTTAATACTTGAAATTTAAATTTTGAAAAGAAGATTATGAATTCAAATAAGAGAGTGTAGGACAATAAAACCCGTCAAACAAAAGTACAAAACCCTTAAACGTTAAAAATTCAAAATAAACAATAAAAGATTTACAATTAAAACAATAGTACGTTATTTTAGTATCTTTTATTTTCACTATATGATTTTGATACTTCTACATTTGATTATTTGATTGGTGATACTTTAGTATTTTGGATCGATTCATAATTCTATTTAATGATGAATAATCTTAAATTATTCGGTTGTTTAATGACATTATTTATTGGTATAGAATAGTAATACATCATAGTTTTTATTATATTCATTTATATTATCGAATAAAAAAGTAAAATCAAAATTTCAATCAAACTGAAATAAATACCGAATTTGAAGTTTGAATACAACGGACACGAACATTGATTATTAAAGTTAGAATATAAATGAAAATCGTTTTCAAAATTTGTGCCGAACATTTGAAAACAAACATGGAATTTGAAATATTGATAAAGAAAATCGTATTCGAAAACCGAAAAAATTCTCGTCGATTTAGCCTAAATGGGTCGACCCGAAGGTCGACACAAACCCGACACGAAAAAAATAACACGACCTGAACCTGGCACGAAAATAAATGGGTCAAAATTAGGTCGACACGAAATTGACCCGAACCCGAACAACATGAACCCAACCCGAATTGACAACCTTACATATCATTTCCCATAAAATCGTGACGATTTCCGCACCCTGAACTACACGTCCATACAAATTTAAAATCTTAACCGAACTAATTAATTACAAAACTTTGCTCTTAACATCCAAATATGTTTATAATAAGGAACAACGGAAAAACGTTTGAAAATGATGAGCCGCATTCAATCCTTCACAATGCTAGAGCGTTCTGACGGTCCTGTCCTAAAAAAATACGAAACAACAAAGTAAGTGTTGGGGAGATAATCACTTCACCCTAATAATCAACTTTGCCTATCCTAAAACATAGAATTTGATGATAACGAAACCCTACATTCAGTGTGACTTAGAAAGAATTCAAACATGTGTTGTTTGAATCAGATTATGTAAAAATATGCTAAGTATGGAACCATCAGCTGAGCATCGGATCCTACTCAATGTATCAGCCAAGGGATATCAGCCAAGGAGCATCAGATGAAGAAAACAAGTAAAGAAGACCATCAGCTGAGGAAAATAAACCATCAGCTGAGTGAAGAAAGTTGATCAGCTGAGTGCCTACACCATCAGGTCCTTGCTCGGCTACTCCATCAGCTGAGTGAACAAATGGATCAGCTGAGGCCCAGAACATCAACTAAGTAAGTCTTCTTTTACACAAGTCATCTCTCCACATAAACTGATGTATTTGAATGATCAGCTGAGCATTCTTGATCAACTAATCATACGAATACATGAGCTTATGCCCTCCTAAGCTTACTATTGATCAACTGAGCATCTATATGATCAGTTGAGCAATATGTATCAACTGAGTCCTAGCAAAAAGTGATCAACTGATATGTTTTGTCAACCGAGTAGTGAAATTCAGAGTTCCTAGTACAATCTGTTAGCTGAGTCGTGCAAAATGTCAAATCTGCACTCTCTTTTCAGATTGTAAGTCATATGTAAAAGGCAGAACATGTGTTGTTCTATTATGCCTTAGATCTTTGTTTGTAAAGGTAAAATGCACTTTTTGGATCAAGTATGAGACAAAAAGGTTTGATCTTATCATTTGGAAAAGGATAATGATACCTCAAACAGACGAAGATCTTGAAGATTTGTTCAACAACTAAGTATGGCTGGCAATCCCACACTTGGTAAAGTCAAATCAAACAGAAGCATGGTGTTGATTAAAGTACAAGCATGGAAAGGGAAAGAAACTTCTACACGACAGTAGATGTGGGTTTTAATATTTTATATTGTGAGTGGGTTGCACTTTTGTAGAAAAGTACAATTACTTTTATCAAACAGTCGATTGAAGTAACTTTACTTTTCACCCACTACCTTTACAATTAAAATATTATATTTCCGCATGCTCTTTGTCTCTTACCTTCATGCAACCGGATTCACCAAGATTTCTATATATACTCATGCATGGTAGACATGCAACACAAAAAAACAATGAAGTCTCTACTCCACAAAAAGAAAATCTCATCAGTTGAGAAATTAGTAGAGTTTAAGCATTGTGTAGAATCAAACTTTTTGATGTGTTGAACACTCTATATACATTAGTTGCTTTAGAGTTAGCTTTTCTATGTGTTAGACAAATAGATTGCCACCTTTTATTGTACTTAGAATTTCCACTTCTAGTACATGTAATTCTTGATTCAATATCAATAAAAATTATATAAAAGTATATCGGTGTGTCTTTTAATTTTCAAAAAGCTAAAGTTTGTATTCAACCCCCCTTCTACAAACATTTGTTGTTGTGTACTCAATCTGGGACTAACAGTAAGCACAAAGCTTAGTGAGCACACTAGCCTACTGATATATGCGTTTTTATGCATGTTTTACATACCGAAAGGCCTTATTCTTAACCAATTTCCAAGGTTAATTGTCTATTGAATGATAATTTGCTTATAATTCACCATGTAGGCTTAAAAGCGCTTAGTGTGAGAAAATGGACAAAACTAGTGCAAAACCGAAGAACACTGAAGATTAGGTAAATAATTGAGCCTTACCCCCGCAAAGGAATATCCTTGCGGCCGTAAGGGACTTCAGAAATGTAAAACTCAGAAATGCAAGTTCAGTGATCATGATTCAGTAACAACCAGCCCTTGCGCCTGCAAAGGATTCCCCTTGCAGCCGTAAGGGTCTCTTATTCACTAATCCACCACTTGACAACTTGCACCTGGCACACGTTAAATCTATCGCCCATCTTGCAGACGTAAAGGTTTGCTTGCGGCCGCAAGCACCCCTATTTAAACAGTTAAATAGACAAATTTTGTCTATTTGAAAAGATATACAACAATTCGGGTTTTTCACCACTAAAACTCTTTCCCATGACCCTAAACACTCAAGAAGCATACCTTTGTGATATCAAAGGAGGGAGAGCTTGCTAGAAGGCTTGGAACAACACTTGGAAGCTGGAACTGAAAGTCAAAGTATACATAGCTTTGGAATAGCTTGGTATAATCTTTTCATCTTTGGTTTTTGACCATGTATCCCTGTATTCCAGATGTTGTTGTACTTAAATTTATGTATATGGATAGCTAAACTCATTTCACTTGGGCCAAGATGATTCTTGGATAGTTATGGCAATATAATCTTTAGTTTGACTTTTATGTTGACGTGATATAAACAAGCATGTTTGATCTTCAATACAAGTGTGTTTAATCATGTTAGTGTGTTTAATCTAACCATTTTCATGTTTGATGATGTGTTGGTGTAATGGTACATTTCAAAGTATGTGGATACTCAAGAATGTTATCTTGATTTTATAAAATTTCATGTTATTTTGTTACTAGAAATGGTACATTTTGCATGATTGTCACTTGAAAGCAATTTTGGATCATTTCAAATCTGTTCATCATGTTGGTTGTGTTAATCACATGGCGGTTTTATGCGTGCCTTAGTATTCTAGATGCAAATCTAGGTGATTTAGCGTATTAATGGTCAAATATGCTATATATATGTATGAAGGATTCATAACGTGTTTTTGGGTATGTTAAGTGTTGAAATGAACTCACACATATGCCATGAATTTTCTGATTTAAGTGTTCATTGTGCATATTCACATGTTTCATGCTTGAAGTGTGTTAACTATGCTAGAACTAGTAGGTTAACATGACTATATATTTGGAAATACATGTGGCTTAATCTTGAATCCTATGTGTGGTTTGAGTTTCGATGAGTTTATGACTTCATTGTACCCATTTATATGTGTTTATGACCTTAGATGAAAGTCTAGATTGTTTGTGTTGTTGGATCTCTTTGTGCAAAATGAGGTGTTCTGTCGTATTATCCCTTACGGTCACAAGCATTATTGCTTGCGGCTATAAGTGTATACCTTCCTTGCAGGCGCAAGGATAACTACTTGTTCCCGTAAGGACCTCGTTTTGTGTCGGTATGCTGTTTTGATTGTTTTTAACCACTTTGACACCTTTTTGAGTTATGAGGACTACTAGATATCTCATTTAAAAAGATGTATGTTCATGTAGTTTGATTTAGACGCAATTTGGTGGATTTGTAGTTGAATTCTAGTCTTCATGTCCTACGTGAAAACTTGGATATGCTATTGCTTGCTTGATTATGTTTAATTGTTAAGTCAGAGTCTCAGACAACTTGATTGATGATTTCTTGCATGATGATGTGGTTGTGATAAGTAGTAGAACAACATGTTATGTGCTTAATCTGTTATCTTCGTCAAGTCTTCATTACTTGATTTGTCGTAGTTATTGCCATCATTAGTTAGGATGAGTAGAAAGTCTGAGTGAATCTTTATCGGATTGTTCTGCCTTTCCGTGCCTTCGGTGTTTTATCTTAATTGTTTTGCTTAGTTTAATTAGTTAATCTTGTCAATCACATGCTAATTAATCTGATTATCAAACAACAATGATGTTAGAGTATTGTTGCTAATCAAACAACAATAGTTCCCTGTCCCTGTGGTTCGATATCCGGTCTTACCGAGTCTATACTGCTCTTTGACCATGTCATACTTGCGTGAGTCGTATATAGTATCTGCTAAGTAATATCGTTTTTATAAATTTAAAACAAGTGTGTAACAAAGCTTTTTACCATCTAAAACCCGTAACGCGGGTTGCACACCACCTACACACCACACTAGGTATGTACACATCAAATACATCATCCATGATTGCATATCATATCATAAGATATCGAAGTAGTGTACTAACGACGATTTCACTATTTGGGTTACAGTTGACTATCCAAGCCGTACCAAGGTTTTACATGTCTGATTGTTCCGGAGTTCTATTTTAACCACAAAATAACAGAACCCTTCACTTCATAGATAAGTACATTAATTGCACTTTCACATATACATACATGCACATTTTACCCTAATATAATGAGCAAGTTAGTGTAACTCACCTAGTTGTAGTACAAGCAATAACAATAGTACATTTTAGTTACGTATGTGGAAGGTTCACGTCTATGGGCGATCACCTACAATTAAGATTCCCACATTATTAGATGTTATCTAGGTCCACATACCCTAAAGACACTAGCACACTATGGAATTTCCCATAAATCCATCACTAAAATCAAATTGCAATTCCCATCATTTACTTTATGACTAGCTAACTGACTCGTGTATTACACGGGTGGCGACAAATATTTGATGCAAAATAATAACGAATAAAAAGTATTATCATTCAACATAGACTTTGATCAAGGAATGATGATGATGAAAATAGATCTTGAATATACGGTTGTAAAAAAGTTGTAGAAAAACGGAGGAGACTATGTCGTTTTAGGAAGAGAGTTGAAGACGGTTTGAAGAGATGCTTCCAATCAATTTAAAGAAATTTGAATAAGTATGAAATGGGTTAAAAATATCCGCAACTTTACCTATTTTGGACCCAAGGTGTTAACTCTAAGCTTTAGAGTCACAATTGACATTAATATTAAACAAATGAATGGCTGTGAATGGCCAATTAAAAAATATTATTAATTTTAACTAAATGAATGACTTAGATTGTCTAATTAAGTTGACTAATGTTATCTTTTATTAATATTAAGAGAAGCTAATTTATTACAACTTTCATAATTTTAGTTTAAGATGATTTATTACAACTTTCATAAACCAAGTTAGAATTCTTTTTAATCAAATAACTTAAAATCTAATTATGGAGCATCTCTTTTAATTATCTACAAATGTTACTTTGGATAATTTGAAAGTGAAGAGGATAATTGTTAATTTGAATTGATTACTCGTCAAAATTTTGTTAATTTTAAGAAATGGTAAATCCTTTAAGATTTAATGATTATGTTTATTTTTTTTAGATATGATCTATTCTTCAATTTGAATGTAATTTAATAAATATTTACGCATTGGATTAATGGATTTAAATAAAATTGAGTTTTAAACTTTTTAATTGAATGGTTGGGATTTAATTTTAACTAAATGAAGGGATAGAATTCTCTAATTAAATTGATGAAAGTTAGTCTTTTATTTACATGGCCAAATATGGTTTAATTATCAAAGTTTTACTTACTTTTCGGATTAGACATCAAAGTTTTTTTTGACAGGGGAACCCAATAGTGAAATGAATTGAAATTACATAGGATTTATCATTGATTGAAAACTTCACATCTTGGGTTTTAATTGAAAATTGTGTGGCCTTGGACTTTTGATTGAAAACTATTCAAGGTAGTAATTGAAAACCTTACAAGATACATTGTTAATTAAAAACTTAAGAATCAAGAAGGAACTGTATGCTATAGCTGGGATTGCTCATGTGAATTAAAAACTTTAAGGTTGAGTCCCTACATAGGATTCCCCGTTTGAAAGCGTTTGTGTTATGGTCTCGAGTAAAACCCTTTATGGGTTGGATTAAAAACTTAGTATTTTTAAGTAAGTTAAAAACTGGTGTTTTCAATTGAATTGGAAACTTGGGTTTTCTATCCAAATCAAACTGGGTTTCACGTATGGGTCATAAACTGAACTCTTAGGACATGTAAGTGGGCCTAGACCTATTTGACTGGAGTTCAGGTTTAGTCGAGAGTTTCGTATAACGGTTACGAGAATAAAATAAAATAAATAAATGGAATACATATATAGAAATAAAAGAATATTAACTTTATTGGAACCGATATTGTAGAAGTTTACAAGTAGAGACGAAACTTACAGCTACGTGATTTATTTCTGTTGAGTTTTGTGTGCAGCAACCAGGTGAGTTACACTAACTTATACATTGTATAAATGTGAAATGCACACGTGTTTAATTATGTGAAAGTTTGACTTATATGTGATGATATGTGAAGTGAAGGGTTTCGTTATATTGTGGTGAAAACGCAACTCGGGCATAGTCGGACACGTGAAATCCTTGGTACCACTTAGATAGTCAATTGTGACCCAAAGTGTGAAATTGTCGTAAGTGCAATGCGTCGGTATTATGTGATTTGATATATGATCATGGATTGTGATGCGTTGTGTACATGCCTAGTGTGGTGTGTAAGTGTGTGTGCTCGCTAAACTTTATGCTTACTGTTGTTGATTTATTCTTTTCGGGATTTGATCATGGGAAAACTCCAACGGTGTGAAGATGGCCATCTTCTATGAAACGTTTCCACTGTTTAGCTAAACAAACATATTATTGAATTTTATATTTGTAATTAATTACTTTAAAAAATTACTATTGTACGACATGTAGTTCCGGGTGCGTTATAGTATTTAAGCTTAGTTTCATGGAGTCAGGGGTGTTTCAAAACATGTACTAGCCGAGAAATGGAATTGAGGTTTAATCCACTAAACTTTGAGATTTAAGCAAATGTCGACTGTATGTGTGTATGCGTGGTCTGACTAAGATGAACTTGGCCCGACATAAGCACTTGTGCGACTTAGTGATGGTCTGACTTAGGATGTTGTGCAACCTAGTGATGGTTCAACCTAAGCACTTGTGCAACTTAGTGATGGTCCGACTTAGGGTCTTATGCAACCTAGTGATGGTCCGACCTAAGCACTTATGTGACTTAGTGATGGTCTAACTTAGAGTGTTGTGCGACTTAGCACTGGTCGGACTTAAAGGTGTTTGTGCGACTTAGCATCGGTCCAGCCTAGGGGTGTTTGTGAAACTTAGACATGGTGTGACCTAGAGACTTATACTTGGTATTAATTCAGTAAATGTGTTGTAGGTTCTCGCTATCGGATTCATTAACTATGTAACACTGTAACTTGTTGCTACTGTTGTGTCGCGAATCAGGTGAGTTCACATTAACTTGAGCTTAACCCTCAATACGTACATGTTCTATGTGATATGGCCTACGAGTAAATTAATGTAGTTACTGCTAATATGTTATTACTAACTATTATAAGCTAAATGTTATGTGGTGAGTGTTAAGAGTTGCTTATGATACCAACCAAGCCTACGTGGCTATTCGAGATAAATGACATCATCTAAAGGTGGGACCTGTGATGAGTCATAGTGGGCGGGGCCCGGGATAGGCATCAAACGGGTGGGACCCGTGATGCATCAGTATGTGTTATGTGCAGTGTGCAACTCGTGCTTAGGTGTAAGATTGATGTTGACTCGGTAAGCTTTGTGCTTAACCCGTTGTTCATCTCTTATAGGACCGTCGTGTTTTGACAAGGGGAAGGCTCCCGCGTGACAACTGCCTCCACAACGTGTTTATAACTCTGATTTTTACGAACAAATATAATTAAATGTTTTATTGATTTAACACTATATGACCCGTGTGTTGGGCAGGTTATTGACGGTTACTTGTATGGAACATCCTTATTCTGATTTTCCTTATTCAAATGAAATTATGAATTGTTATTATTAAAAAGAAAATTGGGGCGTTACAACAACAACTACTAGATGTCACAATTAATGTCATTGAACACTCGAGCGTCACACCGGTGAGTGTTATAATTCGAGTAGTGTTAGCAACCATAATAAGAGATATTATTCTGTAGGTTTTGATAGAATAAAAGGATAGTAAATTAATGTATTTTAATTTATTGGTTCTTTATCCGGAAATATTATTACTTTTGTGTAATTTATTTTAGGATTAAAACAAGTACATATAATTAAGGATTTATTAATTAAATTGTAATATTCTGTTTTAACTATATATTAAATATAGTCCAAAAAATTGAAATATTTTATTAATTAAAATTGGTTTAAATAATTAGGATAAATGATTTTATCTTGATTACTTAAATAGTTACTTATCCTCTAAATTTAAATACAGTTTGGATCAAAGCAAAGTTTATTATTTTAATAAAGTTGTATCTTTATTCAAATAGGTTTCTTAAATGTAACGTCCCAAATTTTTTTTTTTGCAAATAAACATTTACCAAAGCGTACAATTCATAATCTACCATAATTAAGACATTGTATAATTTAATTACAACCTTGGGTGGAAACCCTTAGAATCATAAATTCAATTGTAATAGTTTAGAATACATTAGTAGATCCGAAATGATTAAAGCAATGCGGAAGCTTGTGGAAAATGATCTATCAACCGCGTGCTGGAGCCCCGCCGTGGCCATTACCTGAAAAGAAAGTTAAACAACAACCGTAAGCACGAAGCTTAGCGAGTACACTTACTTACAATCAACCATATGACATCAATTCATCTGTTTCGCAATCATGTTACATCTTTCATTCCCACTACCGTAGTAGTCGGTCCCACATGCCTGCTACCGTAGTAGTCGGTCCCACATTCCCATCACCGGAGTGAACGGTCTCATCATACCCGTCACCGAAGTGAACGGTCTAATCATTCCCGTCACCGGAGTGAACAGTCTAATCATTCCCGTCACCGAAGTGAACGGTCCCATCATTCCCGTCACCGAAGTGAACGGTCCTATCATTCCCGTCACCGAAGTGAACGGTCCCATCATTCCCGTCACCGAAGTGAACGGTCCAATCATTCCCGTCACCGAAGTGAACGGTCAAATCATTCCCGTCACCGAAGTGAACGGTCCCATCATTAAGCATAGCATAGCACATTATCAGTTCATTAGTCGTCATTTCATCATTTATCACTTCTTCATTCATAAATCATCAAATCATATAGCATATAGCACATTCATCACATACATCATAGGGTTTAGATGGTAAGTAAGAATACTCACCTATATGTCTAATTAAATCAATACCATGTATGAATCCTTCGTTCGTTTACTCACATAACTCATTCGGGTCTCACGTCGGACCCCGTTACTAAATTTCATAAGTTTGACCTTATGAAGTCCTCAAAGTCGGATGAGTTAAAACATGCACAAGTCGCATGGACTTACATGAAAGTCGCATGACATGTAAAGGTGGTGTAAGTCGCATGAAGTCATATACTTATATCTGAAAGTCGCATGAGTCCACATGCACACACTAAAAGTCGCATGGACATATTTTAGTATCTAAAAGTCGGATAGTAGGTTTCATAAGTGGTGAAAGTCGCATGAGGTAAGTTTGGTGTACAAGTAAAAGTCTCATGGCATGGTTCAAAGGTCGCATGGCGTATGGTTTGCATGTGAAAGTCGCATGGAAGTATTTGGCATAGTGACAGTCGCATGGATGGATTAAAGGTCGCATGGATGTTTTAGGTGTAGGTCGCATGGGGTTTACATATAGGTAAGAGTCGCATGGCTTATGTATGAAAGTGGCATGGTGTATAATGGTGTAAGTTGCATAGCATTAAGGTGAAGGTCGCATGGTTTTAAATAGTTCACCGAAGTGAACGGTCCCATCATTAAGCATAGCATAGCACATTATCAGTTCATTAGTCGTCATTTCATCATTTATCACTTCTTCATTCATAAATCATCAAATCATATAGCATATAGCACATTAATCACATACATCATAGGGTTTAGATGGTAAGTAAGAATACTCACATATTTGTCTAATTAAATCAATACCATGTACGAATCCTTCGTTCGTTTACTCACATAACTCATTCGGGTCTCATGTCGGACCCCGTTACTAAATTTCATAAGTTTGACCTTATGAAGTCCTCAAAGTCGGATGAGTTAAAACATGCACAAGTCGCATGGACTTACATGAAAGTCGCATGACATGTAAAGGTGGTGTAAGTCGCATGAAGTCATATACTTATATCTGAAAGTCGCATGAGTCCACATGCACACACTAAAAGTCGCATGGACATATTTTAGTATCTAAAAGTCGGATAGTAGGTTTCATAAGTGGTGAAAGTCGCATGAGGTAAGTTTGGTGTACAAGTAAAAGTCGCATGGCATGGTTCAAAGGTCGCATGGCGTATGGTTTGCATGTGAAAGTCGCATGGAAGTATTTGGCATAGTGACAGTCGCATGGATGGATTAAAGGTCGCATGGATGTTTTAGGTGTAGGTCGCATGGGGTTTACATATAGGTAAGAGTCGCATGGCTTATGTATGAAAGTCGCATGGTGTATAATGGTGTAAGTCGCATAACATTAAGGTGAAGGTCGCATGGTTTTAAATAGAAAAGTCGCATGGGGTTTCAAGGGAAGTGTCGCATGACACAAGTATATGGGTCGCATGGCTCAACATTGCAAGTCGCATGAGATGATATTCATCCCTGTCAGTTCATCATTTTCATTTCACAGGCTCCATGGCGAAAATCAAGTTCTTTCAAAATTTAACCAATTCATTTAATTTTTGTTACAAAACATTTCTCCACTCATTTAAACAGTTCCTTCAAGATTTAAAGACATTTCATCAAGTATTGAAGCTCATATCTCAAATTCTTTTCTCTTGTTCTTCATAAACCCAAAACCCCAAAAACCCAGATGCTAATTCATGCTATCATCATTCAACCAAGCTAAAATTGATACCTACAACATCATAGTGAGGTAGGAAACATTATTTGATGATTCTTTTAAGAATTCTTTGATTCCACAGATGAATCTTGGCTCCTTCTTCTGTGTTCTTCGTGGGTTTAAGCACACACAAACACACACCGATTCTCTCTCAATGCAACAGTGTTTTGATTTCAAAGTGTTGGGGGCTGTGCCCTAGCCACCCATATATACTTACCTCATAAAAGGCTTAGGCCCAACTTTCCATTTACTAAGCCCAATAGTGTCTAGTCCAATAATATATATATATATATAGTCCAATTAATTCAAACTAGTCCACTTGCCTAACCACATTTATAGACATACATTCAAGCCCAAATAAATCAACTAGTCCACCATTAAGTCCATATCCCAATCACAATATTATTTCTCAACAAAATATTCTTTTATTTATTTTTCGGAAGTTCGGGTATTACAACTCTCCCCACTAAAACATGATTTTGTCCTCGAAATCTTCACTTGAATAGTTGGGGGTAGTTCTTTCTCATTTCTTCCTCGGACTCCCACGTCCATTCCGAACCCTTGCGGTGCTCCCACTGCACCTTTACCATTCCCACTTGTCGGTTGCGTAGTCGTTTGATCTTTCTTTCGAGGATCCCAACCGGTCTCTCGATGTAGTTCAATTTCTCATCTATGGTGATGTCCTCCAATGGCACAAACGTCGACTCGTCGGCTAAACACTTTCTTAGGTTAGATACATGAAAGGTGTTGTGTATCTTTGATAACTCCTCGGGTAGCTCCAAACGGTAAGCCACCTTGCCTACTCTTGCGATGACCTTGAAAGGCCCAATAAATCTTGGATTCAATTTCCCTCGTTTTCGGAACCGTATTACTCCTTTCCATGGAGATACCTTTAGCAATACATGATCACCAACTTGGAATTCCAGTAATGATCTTCGTTTATCCGCATAGCTTTTCTGTCGGCTCTGAGCCGCTTTAAGTCGTTCACGAACCTGTTGCACATGCTCTGAGGTTTTCTATACTATTCTCGTGTTGCCAAGCTCCTTCTGTCCAACCTCACCCCAACGGATCGGGGTTCTACACTTCCTACCGTAGAACATCTCGTACGGTGGCATACCAATACTCGCGTGATAACTGTTGTTATATGAAAATTCTGCTAGGGGTAAGTACAAATCCTAGCTTCCCCTAAAATCAATCACACATGCCCTGAGCATATCCTCCAGCATTTGGATAGTTCGTTCACTTTGCTCGTCAGTTTGGGGGTGATACGCTGTGCTCAAATTAACCCTTATGCCCAAATCCTCATGAAACTTACTCCAAAATCTGGATGTGAATCGTACATCCCTATCAGAAATGATGGTTACCGGCACCCCGTCCCTCGAGACTATCTCTTTTACATAGATGTCATCCAATCTCTCGGCCGAACTAGCTTCTCGGATCGGTATAAAGTGAGCGCTTTTCGTTAATCGATCCACCACTACCCAGATTGCATCGTAGTTCCTTGGTGTTTTAGGTAGTTTCGTTATTAGATCCATAGTTATGTGCTCCCATTTCCACACGGGTATCTCCAGCGGTTGCAATTTACCATGCGGTCGCTGGTGCTCAGCTTTCACTCGTAGACATGTAAGGCACCTTTCAACGTACTTAGCCACATCTCTCTTCATTCCTAGGCACCAGTAGTCCATTTTCAGGTCTCTGTACATTTTTGTGGCTCCCGGATGTATAGAAAATTTCGAGTCGTGCGCTTCATCAAGAATGAGATTTCGGACTTATGTGATCTTCAGTACCTAAATTCGCCCGTATCGGGTCCACAACTCGCGGTTATCCATAACCATCAACGCCAATTGGCCCTTTACTCTCTCAGTTTTCTGATTTTCTTCCTTGATTGCTTCACTTTGGGCGGCTGAAATCGATTCGAACAGTGAAGTTGTAACTGTTATTCTTAAGCATTTCACATTCAACTGTACGTGGTTCGCCTTACGGCTTAGCGCATCTGCTACAACGTTAGCTTTTCCCGGATGGTACAAGATTTCACAGTCGTAGTCCTTGACTAGGTCTAGCCATCTTCATTGGCGCATGTTCAAATTCTTTTGATCAGCAAAATACTTTAAACTTTTGTGATCTGTATAAATCGTGCACTTGACTCCATACAAATTATGTCTCCATAATTTCAGAGCGAACACCACGGCCGCTAGCTCCAGGTCATGAGTCGGGTAGTTGCACTCGTGCGGTTTCAATTGTCGTGAGCGTAGGCAATCACTTTTCCTCTTTGCATCAATACGTAGCCAAGTCCCACATGAGACGCGTCGCAATAAACCACTAGGTCCTCCATCCCCTCTGGTAGAGTCAAAATCGGGGCTTCACACAACTTGCCTCGTAGGGTTTCGAATTGTAATATCCAGAGATTTAGGCCTAGTAGATACGTAGGCTTCGGTAAGTTAGTTAGTGGATTATTAATTGATTAATGTTTGTTTAAATTGTTAATCCTTTAATCTTAATTAAGTGTTGGTTAATATATATACTTATATGCGTACGGTTTGGTGTGTGTGTGCATGTTATTGAAAGCTTATAGGGTGACACCTCATGCTTGTGTTTTCAACATGTTTATGTACGTGGGTTTCATTAAACATGCTATCACTTTGAAGTTCTAATATGTGTGTATTGAATGTGAAACCAAGAGAAGCTAAGAAGGACAAAGCATTCGGATTTGGTGTTGAATTCTTGAAAGTTGTTAGATTCAAACTAAGGTTTTTATAAATCTTTTGATTATGATTGAATCATGATTAACATGCTATGCTTTTGATTTATATCCTGCTGGGTTTTGTTTATGAACATCAAGTATGAACATGATAGAAACCTTCGATAGTTGGTTTTGTATGTTTCAAGTGAATATGTGATTTAAAGGTGTTTATGATGCATGATGACATGTTTAAACATGTTTTTGTATGTTTTGGTAAGTTTTTATGTGAATTATATAAGCTGGATATTTGGAGTTCTTCCATGGTTGAGGTTATCGGATTGTTGATGAAGATGATGATGAAAACCGAGTGTTGAAATCCGGTACTTTAGGAATCCGGAACTCTTGAAATCCGATTGTTGAAATCCGATGGTGGATCCCAAATATATGAAATCCGAACATGTGTGTAATTCGATGAAGAATCCGACAGTTGAAATCCGAAGGGTGAAATCCGAGGGAAGTATCGGATTTCCTTGAAAACCGATAAGTGTTGCGGATTCCTTCAAAATCCGATAGGGGTATCGGATTCTTGGAAATCCGATGGTTTTTAGCCGATTCCGATGGTTGTATCGGATTTCCTTTCAAATCCGATAGTTTTGGCTGTGTGTTGATTATTTGATGTTATATGCTAAGTGTTCATGCATATGTGAATTTAATATGATATGTTTGATTTAAAGATGATATAAATATATGTTTGATATATATTTATGAATCAGATACTGATTTCAGTTTGTTGTGTTCTCAGGAACAGACAAGGCTCAGTAAAATTAGATCACTGAGTGGAGAAGCTGAGATCTTGAGGTGAGTGGATGTTTACTCACGAGTGATATTAGTTGTACTGGTTTGGTTGCAACTATTATTGGATTGATGCATGGATAGACTTATTGTGTGATAATTGATTAACTGGTTGATTATTAATTAATTGTTACGTCAGTGATATGTATACATGATGGTTGGGAAGTCAGTTTATGACTGGGCTTATGGGTTGGGTTTGTTTGCTATCGGCTAATCAGTATTGGGATCTTTTGATGCATTTGTTGCAACATAAGATAATACTGTGTGAGAATATCAAATGAACTATTGGTAAACCTTTGCTTTGGCCGGCATTGGTTGTAGGTTCCTGCATAACCGCTGGTCTTCCAAGGGTGTTTATTTGTGGATGTTGATATCATGCGGTTCTGGCTGATATATCTGTTGTGGTTGTACTCCGTTCACTTAGCTTTGTGCTAATCCCCAACCTCTCACTCTTTTTACAGGTTTTGGTAAGTCAGCGGCTCAGCTGAGAGTGTTTAGCTTGGGGAGTAATCACCTAGGCCTCTAATGTGTATATTTGTGACGAGCCGTAGTTTTTGTAATACTGTTATTTCAAACAGATTGGTTTTGTAAAACAGTGGTTTATGTTCCGATGTAAATACTTTTATGTATTTGTGAACGATTCTGCAGTGTTATTAAAAATGAAAATTTTATGGGTGAAAATACGGTGTTACAAGTTTGGTATCAGAGCCTTGGTTTGGCGATGTAGGCACAGCGGAAGTGTTACATTCCCAAATCTTGGCTCGTGGTAGGTCGATTACTCCTTGGGTGCGGGATTGGGGTGAATTGGAGTGTGGTGGAGTTTAGTATGTTATGTACTAACGGGTTTATCTAATAAATCGTGAGGTGATGTGATTTTTACAGAAAACAATGGCTTGTCGTGATTACTCAACCGGTGCCCCTACTTTCCCATCTACTGCTGAAGTCCCTACAACAACAGTGGAAGTTCCAACCAATGCTGGTACATATGGTACAGCTGGAGATGAGAGAGATGAATATATCTTTCAGCTTGAGGGCTAACTTCAAGATTTGAGAAAGGAACTTGGGCAACAAAGGCAAGTTCCTACATTGATTCCAACTACAATTGAGATACCACCAATCTTTCCGGCAGTTACTACTTTGGCATAAGTTCCTCCGATGTCAATGCCAATACCACCATTATCTCAACCGACATCTCAACCGTTCTTCTACCTGTTATTTCCTCAAAGACCTTATCCTTAGGGGTCTATGTCTTAGGGATCTTATTCATATCTGTATATGGGATTTCCACCCAGCATGGGATACAGGCAGCCATGTACCTACAAACAATTTTTGGATTGTACACTTGATGAATACCATGGCAGCACGGATCCTAATGTTACATTAAATTGGTTGAGAGATACTGCAAGAATGTTGGATGCTTGCAACTGCAAGGAGGAGATGAGAGTTTGCTTTGCGACGAGGATGTTGAAAGGCGAAGCGATGGTTTGGTGGGATTCCATTACCACACATTTATCGAGAGCACAGATGGATTCGATCACCTGGAATCAATTTAGAGATAAATTGTGCGAACAATATTGCAACGCCTTTGAATTTAATAAGATAAGGCAGGAGTTCATGGAATTGAGAATGACGAAGAAGATGACTGTAGATGAACCGATTGAGCAATTCAATGTGAAGCTGAGGTTTGTGACTTAGTGGGTGCCTGATGAACCTTCCCAGGTTCAGCACTTTATTGGAGCATTGCTGCCAGAGTACAGGAGCACCACTCGGTTAGCTGGATCGTTGTCCCAGGCTTTCACCTTGGCAAAATCTGCTGAGGGGGACATCCAGGCTAAGGATAAACAAAGCAAGGATGAGGCGGCTTTGCAGAAGCCGAAGTATGATCAATCGGGTGGTCAACAGAAGAAAAGATGGCAGGGTAACCAGTCCCAGGGAAACCAAAGCAGGAAGGTATCTATGGGGGATTCGGGTGTGAAATCACAGTGGTGTACGCGATGTAGAGCTACTCACACTGGGTAGTGTACTGCTCAGACTATGCATTGTATGCAATGTGGAACGCACGGGCATGAATCAAAGGATTGTCAGTACCCTTGGAATGTCTGCTGGAACTACCAGAAGGAGGGGCATAGGGCGGGGATTGTCCGACAGGGAGGGGGACAGGGTCTCGGACTGGGGTAGGGGCGGTTAGGGGATCATCATCCGCAGGGGGAAAAAGAGGAAGAATCCTCTGACACTGGAGGGTAGGGCATTTAGAATGACAGTAGATGATGCTACTGCTACCGATGAAGTGATCACCGGTATGTTTTTTATAAACTCCCTACCTGCGCGTGTGTTATTTGATTCAGGAGCGAATCGCTCCTTTATTTCTGTGGCATTTTGTGCTAGATTAAATTTGCCTACTACTGTTATTTCTGTACCGCTTGAAATAGAAGTAGCAGATGGTAAGATAGTGCCTGTTACAACTTTTGTAACGGGGGCTGAGATAGATATTGATGGTAAATGCTTCCCGGTATCATTCCTTTTAATTCCTTTGGCGGGTTTTGATGTTGTTTTGGGGATGGATTGGCTGAGTAAGCATAGGGTGAGCATTAAATGTCATAGGAAGCTGATTTCTTTTCCATTGTCTGATGGGTCACACGTGGTGGCTCGAGGGGAAAGGAATAGGTCTACGTTTCCTATAATATCCATGTTAAAAGCTAAGAAATCCTTGAGTAAGGGATATGAATGTTTTCTGGCATATGCTATTGATGCTAGAAAGGAGAAGCGAGCAGTTACTGATGTGCGAGTCATATCAGATTATCCTGAAGTGTTTCCGGATGAGTTACCTTGGCTACCTCCCGTTCGAGAGGTGGAGTACAAGATTGATTTGATACCAGGTTCTAATCCAGTGGCGAAGTCTCCTTACAGGTTGGCTCCTTCTGAGATTAGAGAGATGATGACACAGATTCAGGACTTGTTGGATTGGGGTTTTATTCGTTTGAGTTCTTCACCGTGGGGTGCACCAGTCTTGTTTGTGAAAAAAGAAAGATGGTACTCTGTGAATGTGTATTGACTACAGAGAACTGAATAAGATGACGGTTAAGAATAAATACCCTCTGCCCAGGATTGATGATTTATTTGATTAGTTGCAGGGTGCTTCGTATTTCTCAAAGATTGATCTGAGATCGGGTTATCACCATGTACGAGTTTATAACAAAGATGTTGCCAAGATTGCTTTCCGTACCCGGTATGGCCATTATGAATTCTTAGTCATGCCGTTCGGTTTGACTAATGCACCTGCAATGTTTATGGATTTGATGAATCAAGTTTGTCGACCGTTTTTGGATAAATCTGTGATAGTATTTATTGATGACATTCTGGTTTTTTCTAAATCCGAAGCTGATCACGAGATACATTTGAGACAGGTTCTTGAAACTTTGAAACGAGAGCAATTATATGCCCAGTATTCAAAGTGTGAATTCTAGATGCCACTTTCTGGGGCATGTCATTTGCAGTGATGGAGTCAAAGTTGATCTGGCAAAGATAGAAGCAGTAATGAATTGAGAGGCTCCGAAGTCACCTTCTGAGATTAAAAGCTTCTTGGGATTGGCAGGTTATTACAGACGGTTCATTAAAGATTTTTCTAAAATTGTGAATCCCATGACTAAGTTGACTCGCAAGGAGATTCCATTTAAGTGGACTGATGAACAGGAAAGGGCTTTTCTGACGCTAAAACAGCTCTTATGTCAGGCTCCTATTCTTGCTCTACCAGATGGGTAAGATGACTTCATAGTTTACTGTGACGCGTCATTGGCAGGGTTGGGTTGTGTGTTGATGCAACGGGATAGAGTTATTGTGTATGCTTCTCGTCAGTTGAAACCTAATGAGAAGAACTATCCAACCCATGATTTAGAACTTGCAGCTATGGTTTTCGCGTTAAAGTTATGGAGACATTATCTTTATGGTACAAAATGCGTTATTTGTACGGATCACAAAAACCTACGGTATGTATTTTCGCAGAAAGAATTCAATATGCGACAGAGGCGATGGCTGGAACTTTTTAAAGATTATGATTGTGAGATTCGTTATCATCCAGGAAAAGCCAATGTGGTAGCCGATGCTTTGAGTCACAAGGGAGTTAGTGATAATATTAGATTTATGCGAATTGAAATAGTCTCCAACTTGATTGATAGATTGAAGGCCGCTCAGCTGCAAGCCTTGAAGGATGAAAATCTAAAGTCTGAGATTATGATAAAGAAGAAGAATGATTTGAATGACGATTCTCGGGGATTGAAGGTTTATCAATCTCGTGTTTGGGTGCCTTTGCTTGGAGGTCTTCGGAATTTGATTTTGACGGAGGCACATAAATCTAGACTATCTGTTCATCCATTTAGCACAAAAATGTATAACGATCTGCAGGTGCTATATTGGTGGCCTATAATGAAGACGGATGTTGCACAGTTTGTGGAGTCTTGCCATATTTGTGCACAGGTTAAGGCAGAGCACCAGAAACCCTATGGATCATTGAAACAGTTGTAGATTCTAGAGTGGAAGTAGGAGCATATAACAATGGATTTCGTAACCAAACTTCCACGTACGAAGAGGAATCTCGATATGATTTGGGTGATCGTTGATAGGTTAACCAAGAGTGCTCACTTCTTGGCTACGAGTGAGACGGCATCACTCAGTAAGTTGGCTCAGTTGTATATCGATGAAGTTGTTTCTCGACATGGTATACCGCTTTCGATTGTATCAGATAGAGATTCCAGGTTTGTGTCTAACTTCTGGAACAGTTTATAGGGGGAGTTGGGTACACGTGTTAATCTGAGTACAACCTATCATCCTCAGACAGACGGGCAATCTGAACGAACAATTCAGACACTTGAGGATATGTTGTGTGCATGTGTGTTGGAATATGGAGGTTCTTGGGATTCCCACCTTCCAGTAATTGAATTTGCGTATAACAATTCTTATCATTCGAGTATCGGTATGCCACCTTATGAGATGTTATATGGGCGTCGCTGCCGTACTCCTACGTGTTGGTTAGAGGCGGGTGAGAAACAGTATGCATGGCCTGATATTGTGCAGATCACCGCAGACAAAGGGGATATTGCACGAAAAAGTTGAAAGCTGCGAGGGATCGACAGAAGATGTATGTGGATCCACGTCGTAGGTTCGTTGTGTTTATTGAGGGTGGATTGGTTTATCTGAAGGTTTCTTCGTGGAAGGGGGCTATCCGTTTTGGGAAGAGGGGAAAGCTAGCTTGTCACACCCCGCCTTGGAGGAATACACGAGATGCGACGGAGAGGATCGTCATAGCACATTGATATATGAATAGAAAATTTTACTAAATGAGTTCGCACCAACGCGTCATGACGTTCCTCGACACAAGAGGGGACTTGTGCCGTGATAAGTCACTTCACGACAACCATTGTCAACAATTAAAACAAGAAAATACGAAATAGTTATTCCCACAACCCGGGACAAGTATACGGGGCTACATGCCCTAGTTTTATAAATCCAAGTTCATAATAGCATAGTTAAATACAAGACTACGTTGTCAACTGCTCATGTCACGCTAAGGCTATCTAGGGTCACCTAGGCTCCTTAGGCATTGTTATTAGCATTACCTGAAAATGAACACTCGAAAATGTCAACATAAAGTTGGTGAGCTCGTAGGTTTAAAGTAAAATCATGTTTGCCATGTATAGTAAATTTGTATGACAATTTAACACGTATGGCATGGCACTCAAATGAGAATATAGCGATACCCGGAACACAAGTTCACCAGGCACGAGTCATTAGTCATTAGTCTTCCAACGATCGCCTACCAGCTGGAGCTACTAGTTGGCTATAGATAGTAATGTGGTAATCAATAGTGTCAACCCGAACACGGGTTCAATAGACATAATCCCGAACACAGGCTCCATAGACATAATCCCGAACACGGGCAATATAGACATAATCCCGAACACGGGCATAATAGGTACACACAAATGCCACGTAATTGTCATTTAAAAGAAAATATAGTAAAGTAACATTGACATGGCATAAAGAAATTTTGAAACATGTTTTGAGTGTCATTTTCCCCCAATAAAACATATAAAAAAAGGGGTCACGAGTACTCACCTTAGTTGTGGGTTGTCACTTGAATCTTAACGTGCTCGTAAATCTACAAACAATCGTATAATCTAAGTTATATTCTATTCACACATAAAAGTTCTCTTTTGTACTAACCTTAAATTTAATTAGGTTTCGCGATTAAGTTTTACTGTAGGTTACATAAGTGCATCCATTCCTTGGGCCTAACCCCAATATACATATTTGAGGTTTCAAACCTTGGTTATTTTCCTTTTCAAATGTGTATGTTAAATTCTGAAATTTTGGATAAGCTTTATGTGTTTTTAAAATGATTTAAACTTCCTAATTATTTTCCTAAATTTTTTGGGCAGAGATCTTAATGTATCTACTATTTTATATATTTTTTATAGAGTTGAACATGTCTCTTTTTTTTAAGAAATATTTTAATTAGTGTTGGTCAAAAAATACCTTCAGCTTGCGCATCTCAAAGTTTTTAATTATTTAAACAGTGACGAACTATTCGGCAAGGTATACGCACTATTTTCTCATGACAAACTATTTCAGCCTTAAGACCGATAACCAATCCATCCCCACAATCTCATCAAAACTTCCATGCCCAAAAGGTATTAAATCTATGGGAAAAGTGAAATCTTCTAACCTTAAGTTGCACCCACGAATGATTTTATTGATTTCTATCCTTTTCCCATTGGCTATCTCAATCATATAACAAGTTTCCAGTCTACTAGGCCGTCACAATGTTGGGTCTTGGTGGACCTCACTGGCACCCATGATAAATGCTCTCCCAAGAGCTTGATTTCCTTTGTTACCTTGATTACGGTTCCCTTCAATTTCCAACGTTCGGTTTGGGCGGTTTCCTCCTTGACTAGAAGCTCGGTTTAGTCTTGGGCACACGTTCTTGTAGTGATCAATACCACATTCATAACACGCCCCACGGTTGCTAGTTGTATTCACTTGTGCAGTTGTGCAACTATCCTTGCCTCACTCCTACAATTCTTAGCATAGTGTCCCAATTGGTTACAGGTCATGCGAGATGACACGAAACGTTCTGGTAATGATGAAAGTTGCAATTGGTGCAGTTTGGTGTGGGGCCCGCATACTCTTTCTTGGCAGGGTTAGTCGCCACAAATCCAGTTGCTACCCTAACCCTCTTGTTGTAATTCCAAACATTTTCTAGCCTTGCTTGCTTCACCGATGTCCCTTTTTTTCTTGTTACCAATGGACAACTTCCCAATTCTGATTGCGTCATTCGTTAGTGTCTTAGCTTTTAGTATGGTGCTCTGAATTGTAGGCATCTCAGTTGCCACAACCATTGATCGGATCTCAGGGGTGAACAAATGTGGGACTAGTCTTGCTAGCTCATGGAAACGGTCTGTATACGCAGCATGGTTAGCACCCACCATGGCATGGTTCCAAAATTCCGACTCCAATCTTTGCATTTCATTAATCGGGCAGAACTCCTCCACCAATAATGCTTTAAAATCTTCCCATGACACTCTCATTGCTACAAGCCTTCCACTGGCTTGAATTTGCGTGTTCCACCACGTTAGGACCTTATTGGTAAGAGAACTGGATGCGTATTGCTATGGATAATGGTTTCGCGTTTGTTTCTACCTATATGTCTCACGCTCATCTATTTTACTCAAAACTATAGTTTGTTTCGCAGGATGCTCCGTGATACTTTAAGTGTCCTTGTGCTAGGTATGTTTGCATGGCGGTGATCAGGCGCAATGCATCCATACTTATCACAACTCTCCTTAAGGCACCACTAATCATCCCGATCCGCTAACATAGGTCGATACTCTACTTCCTATAGGTCTAGGCAATTATGAACACTCGGCCATGTATGACACTAGATCACATAGTCATTCGAATTGTTGGCCCTAATCTAAAGCAACATCACACGAGAACATGCAGTAAAGCTGGGTCAAGAATTCTAAGTCTATATGATTTGGATCATACATTATTAGAAGTGCTCACGCTGGGCTCTGAGGTCGAGCCTTCTCAGCTTTTCCAAAGGTCTCGAGTTTTGTCCTTGTGTCTTTAGCATCTTCTCTAGCTTATGGATCTTACGGCTTTGCTGCATCTGCTCCCTTTCTTGACGACTCCACCTTTCTTGCAGCATGCCGATCTGGTTCCGAAGCTCATAAATCGCACGGTTCTCTCCATAGTTTGCCCTTCTTAGTCATTCATATGAGTCTTCATACCTCATAAGCAATAGGCTTTGGACGGACTTGAGGGGATGGGAATGACTCGTCACTGTTTTCTTAGGCACATAGGGTTGTCCTTCCACTGCCTGGAGCATGCCAACGGAGTACACCGCCATACTGAGATGGCGTATCTCTTCCTTTATCTAATGGAGTAGGTGGTATCTCTCGGTGAGTGCCCTCCCTTGTGTTGTGATCTCAACCACCTCAGCCTTGGTACGAGTCCTGATTGTCTGTACCATTGTCTCTTGAAGAAGATAAATAACCGATGCTAGAATTGGGAACTGTCATCCAAAGTCTACAAGCACTAGCTAGACCGAGGGTATGAACCTATGAAGTAACTCGTGTAAAATAAAGTGCACACATAGTTCCTATAATGCAACTACATGTGGAAAATTAGGTTATAGTCTAGGTCAATCCACCTAATTCTCTATAACCAATGGCTCTGATACCAATCTGTCACACCCCGTCTTGGCGGAATACAAGAGATGCGACAAAGAGGAACGTCATAGCACATTGATATATGAATAGAAAATTTTACTAAATGAGTTCGCACCAACGCGTCATGCCGTTCCTCGACACAAGAGGGGACTTGTGCCGTGATAAGTCACTTCACGACAACCATAGTCAACAATTAAAACACGAAAATACGAAATAGTTATTCCCACAACCCGGGACAAGTATACGGGGCTACATGCCCTAGTTTTATAAATCCAAGTTCGTAATAACATAGTTAAATACAAGACTACGTAGTCAACTGCTCATGTCACGCTAAGGCTATCTAGGGTCACCTAGGCTCCTTAGGCATTGTTATTAGCATTACCTGAAAATGAACAATCGAAAATGTCAACATAAAGTTGGTGAGCTCACAGGTTTAAAGTAAAAGCATGTTTGCCATGTATAGTAAATTTGTATGACAATTTAACACGTAAGGCATGGCACGCAAATGAGAATATAGCGATACCCGGAACACAAGTTCACCAGGCACGAGTCATTAGTCATTAGTCTTCCAACGATCGCCTACCAGCTGGAGCTACTAGTTGGCTATAGATAGTAATGTGGTAATCAATAGTGTTAACCCGAACACGGGTTCAATAGACATAATCCCGAACACGGGCTCCATAGACATAATCCCAAACACGGGCAATATAGACATAATCCCGAACACGGGCATAATAGGTGCACACAAATGCCACCTAATTGTCATATAAAAGAAAATATAGTGAAGTAACATTGACATGGCATAAAGAAATTTTGAAACATGTTTTGAGTGTCATTTTCCCCCAATAAAACATATAAAAAAAAGGGGCCACGAGTACTCACCTTAGTTGTGGGTAGTCACTTGAATCTTAACGTGCTCGTAAATCTACAAACAATCGTATAATCCAAGTTATATTCTATTCACACGTAAAAGTTCTCTTTTGTACTAACCTTAAATTTAATTAGGTTTCGCGATTAAGTTTTACTGTAGGTTACATAAGTGCATCCATTCCTTGGGCCTAAACCCAATATACATATTTGAGGTTTCAAACCTTGGTTATTTTCCTTTTCTAATGTGTATGTTAAATTCTGAAATTTTGGATAAGCTTTATGTGTTTTTAAAATGATTTAAACTTCCTAATTATTTTCCTAAATTTTTTGGGCAGAGATCTTAATGTATCTACTATTTTATATATATTTTATAGAGTTGAACATGTCTATTATTTTTAAGAAATATTTTAATTAGTGTTGGTCAAAAAATACCTTCAGCTTGCGCGTCTCAAAGTTTTTATTTATTTAAAATACTAAAAAACTTTAATAAAATCTAAAAATTTTACAGTAACTTAAAAACACTTAAAACTTCATTCGTATAAATTTTACTCTATCTCTGTCTCACAAACTAATTGCTAGATCGTGTATATTATTTCAACTTCTGAACTTAATAAACAATGAACGCTCTAAACAAAAATACGAACACACTTGAGCTTGACTAACAAAACATAACCTCTAAACCTATTCCGAGGTTAGTTTATATACTTGTTCATATCGATAACTATTAGGCTAAAAACTTATAATAATCTAATAATTCAAAACTAACTTATCCATTATTTTGAATGAATAGATAAGTTGGATAACTTGAATCTTCAAATTGTAAATGTCAAATCTTCTTATCTAAGTGTAGGTCCAAGAGTTTTGATCATTTGAACAATTTGAAATGAATTCAAATTCTTCGGGCTGACTTATTCTTTGGAGATGAGTTACTCGGCTTGAAAACTATCAAGTTGAGTTCTTGAAATCAAGTTGAGTTCTTGAACTTGTCTTTCGTCTTCCACTTGTACTTACAATGTAGAAACCTAAACTCCACTTAAAAAGTCATCGAATTAACAAACACTTACAAATAAAATTTTATATCTGTTTTGGAGCTGACTTGTAACATCCGCAAACCCGGGCTAGTTGATTAGCGGGTTAGCGGCAGGTAATTTCGTATTTATTTTGCGTAAGATGATTTTGTGATTTATTCGATTAAGTGTTGGGTTAAATTGAAAATATATATTTATGAATACAAATATACAATTTGTGTTACTGATGTATAAAGAATTAAAAGAAGAAAAAGGTATGTCATGTATGTATGCATGGATGCATGTATATATATACGTGGGCTTAAAGTCACCAGCACATAGTTAAAGTGTGAAGTGTGTGTGTTTGCTAAAACCACCTTTGAAGAAAGCTAGAAAGAACAAGACTTGGATTTTCAAGAAGGAGATTTGGTGATTCATAATTCAAACAGAAGATTGGTATGTGTTTATATGATGTTATGGATTGTTTTGATGTGATTATATGTTGAAATACATGCTAGAATGAAGAACTACTATGATAGGAACTTGGAGCTCAAAACTTGATTTATGGGTTTTGATGGATAATGGATTTTAATTGGATTTGATAAGATATACATGTTTGTTGTGATGTTATAAGAAGTTTCGTGAGTGTTGGAAGTGATTTGGATTGAGAAAATGAATGTTAGAAATGAAATATATAAGAGAAGTTAGCTGGAAATACGACAGTTCAAGAAGGAAGGAGGCAGGATCGCGAAGCGACGCGTAGAGGTCGCGGCGCGACATTCAAAAACCGGTTCTTTAGTTCTCGGATTGTGAGAATCCGATTGAGACAACAAACCGACTTGGAAATCCGAAAGTTAGTGAAATCCGACCATAAATCCGAGACTTGTGAAGACCAAACACTGGAATCCGCACCCAAATCCGATTCCAAGTGAAATCCGATTGTTTGTTCTCGGTTTTGAAATCCGAGTTGCGTCGCGGTGCGACACTTGGTTTGGTAGCGGCGCGACAGACCATTTTGAGGATTTTTGTTTGTTTTGCTTTATATTCGTGTGGCATGTGATGGGTTATTGATTATATGATTATTGTATGTTGTGTACAAGTTATATAGAGATATAAATATATTTTGTGGATATATATTTATCAGAGATTGATTTCGGTTTGTTGTGTTCTCAGGATTTGCAAAGACTCAGTGATATTAGACAACTGAGCAGACGGGAACGTGGACTGAGGTGAGTGGAAGTGTACTCACGAGTGGTGATGGCGGTAACATTTGTGGTTACATGTATTGAGATATTGTTATGATTTGGATTTGCCATGTTAGACTGTTTAGTCTAAGTTGACATGATAGACTGTTTAGTCTGAGTTGCCTTGCTAGACTATTTAGTCTGAGATGCTTTGCTAGACTGTTTAGTCTGAGATGCATTATTAGACTGTTTAGTCTGAAATGCTTTGTTAGACTGTGTAGTCCAAGATGCCATGCTAGACTGAATAAATCCAGGATGCCATGATGAACTGTTTAAGTTGAGTTGCCAGTATGGAATGTGTTACTTGATATGTGTCGACAGACTGTGTAATTGTGATTCGTTGATTGTTGCTTGTTTATTGGGATTGTTTGGTTTTGTTGCGTCACCAGTGCACATGGTTAATTATGTGTGCACGTGGCGAGACCTATACGTATGGTTAATTATATGCGTACATGGTTGGGGGTCAGCTATCGCATGTTTTGGGCTGGGCTATCTGCTATTGGTTGCACGGTTCTAGACTTTCTATGCATTTGTTGCAGTAGAAGAGGCTTTAACTGTACCAAGTAGCAAATAGTTAACGGTAAACCTTTGCTTTGGCCCGCATCGGTTGCAGGTTCTGCAGAACCGCCGTTCCTCTAGTGATTGAAAATTGGATCGGCTTGCGATTGATTGTTTAGTCTGTTGAGATCGGTTTGCTTGTGCTTGTTGTTTGAGGATGCTTGTTTGTAGCTTCCATTCACTTAGCTTTGTGCTAATTCCCCTCAGTTGATTGCTTTTTGCAGGTCTGGCTGTTTAGCTTTGTTTTTTTGGGGAAGGGAAATTTGACCAACGCTCTGATATTATGTTTTGAGAAGAGACGAGCCATGTTTGTAAATATTTTGGAACACAACTTGATGTGATGTTTGTAAAAAGTACTTTGTGCTTTGTATTTGATTAAATGAAATCAGTTAACGCTTCCGCAGTGATTTAAAAAAAAATGGCTTGAGAATTTGCGGTGTTACAAGTTGGTATCAGAGCCTTGGTTTGGCGATGTAGGCACGGCTAGAGTGTTGCATTGCTAAATCTTGGCTCGTGTTGGGTCAAACTTTCCTTGGGGGAATTAGAGTGAATTAGTGAAGTTGTTTGTTAGTTAGTATGTTATGTACTAACGGTATTTCTAATGAGATTGTGAGATGATGTAATTGTACAGATATGTCTGACACAGATACCCCTGCTGATCCTCCTGAGACCCAAACGGTGGTTGAGATTCCAGTGATTGACACTGTAGATATGACGAATCGCGTGGGTACTTCAGGTTATGAACAGGAAAATGATCGAGAGGCATATATTCGTAAGTTAGAGGATGAACTTCGGGAACTTATAGATGTAGTTCGTGATATTGGAAGAAAGAGGATTAATCCAAATATGTCATCACAGATGCCAACAACTGTTGTTACCCAATCTACTACTCTACCGGTTACTGCTTTTGGATACTCGAGATTTAAACAACCTTGTTCGTACAAGAAAATTTTGGATTGTAAACCATCAAGATATCATGGGAGTACTGATCTGAACGAGACTTTGAGTTGGTTGCGAGAGATGGTGAGAACTCTTGATGCATGCAACTGTGAAGATGAATCCAGAGTTAAATTTGCGACTCGTATGCTTAAAGGTGATGCGATGGTATGGTGGGATTCATTAACTAGGCATTTTACTGAAGCACAATAGGAAAGTATTACTTGGAATCAATTTCAAGAGAAGCTATGCGAGCGATATTGTAGTTTATTTGAGATCGAGAAAATCAGAAAAGAATTTATGGATTTGAAGATGACAAAAGACATGACAGTAGATGGTTTGATTAAACAGTTCAATGAGAGACTGCGATTTGTGAAACACTGGGTGCCAGATGAGGCAACAAAGATACAACATTTTGTGGGAGCCTTGCTTCCAGAATATCGAAGTACTACCATATGGGCAAGTACTTTATCACAAGCGTTTACTCTAGCCAAGATGGCTGAGGATGACGGAAAAGCAAGAGATAGAATGAATAGAACATGTATCTTGCAGTATAAGTCAATGATTGGACGTGTTAGTGAACCACAAAGACAGAGTGGACAGACTAGGCAGAGTGGCCAGAAACAGAAGAATCGAAATAAGAAATCTAAGGCAAGTAGACCTAAAAAGAGTTCGTTGTGGTGTCGCCAGTGTAGATTTGTTCATACGGGGCCTTGCACACCCTAGACTTTGTGTTGCATCCGATGTGGATTGTTTGGACATGAGATCAAGGAATGTGGTTTCTCTCGAGGTGTGTGTTGGAATTGTCAGAAAGAGGGTCATCATACGAATGAATGTACAGAGGAAAGGAAAATGGGGTCGGGATCAGGAGTGGATGCAGGTGAGGGATCCTCGTCAGCAGTTGGACGAAAGAGAAAGAACCCTTCTGTGCCAGAGAGTAGAAATTTTGATATGATGAATGATGACAATGTTGATATCAACGAAGATATGACGGGTACGTTTTGATAACTCTTATATTTATGCATATGTTATTTAACTTTAGAGTTAATTGTTGATGTTTGATGCCTAAGTGTGCTAAGTGTATGTGTTTGCTTCTGAAAGAGTATGATTCTTTAGAAGTAAAGGCGATTGATATTATGTTATCATGAAAATGTCTGGTATTACTGTCAGGAAATGATATGATGGCGCGTATGTGATATGTGAAATGTGAATTAGGTATGGTATGCTAAGGAAATAATATTTCAGATTAGTTAAAATTGCATGTTATGCAATGTGTTGTACGACTGTTCTGTAATTGGTATATGTTTAAACATGTTGTGTTTGTATACATATGTGTTTATGTGTTACGCGAAGATGAGGGGAAGAGAATTGTTGAGGTTGGGGAGAAATTGGTGTGAACCAAGAGATGTTTTGATGAAGATATGATTGAGATTATGAACTATTGATATTAAATCTACTGGGTAAAGATAATTTGTGATGATGGATGATGAATTTGAAGAGATTATGGTATGTTATATGGAAACTGTTGGATCAATGAATGATGTTATGCTATGGGATTAAAAAGTGAATTATGTCTTATAGTAAAGATTTTGAGAAGAATGATTTAACCTATGACTTGAAGATTGTACACGATATGTTTGTACTGTTTATGTGAGAAGTGTTGATTGTAATGAATGATATGTGTGATTGACATGAGTATTAAAAGAAGAAGCTAATGCTTATATACAGATGAAATGAATATATGATAGAGACAGAGTTCAGAATGAATAAAAGAATGTGAATAAGAGATTGGAATATTATTTGGGCGGAATAATTGCTAGTGAACATGTGAAAATACGAGAGTTTGAGATGATAACACTAGAGTTATGTGAATTGAAGTATACGCGAGATGAATGGAATTGAGATTGCCTTTACACCGGAAATGAATGACTTAATAATTGAAATATGAGAAAGAGATTGATTGCTACAGACTGGATAAATCTGAAATGTACAAGATCGTTTGAGTAAAAGATGTAATTGACAGAAGCGGTGAATATGAAATAACTGACTAAATGACAGTGGTTATCTGTCAACTGAAGACGTGTGATTTGAAGAATAATGTAATAACCTGAGCATATGGAATGAAGATTTGTGGATCTTATATATATGAATTGCCTTTGCTAGGAAAGTGCCTTTGCTTGGAACTGGAAATTTAATTTGAATAGAACTTATGAAACTAGATTGCCAGTGCACTTGGAAGGGTTAAATGATATAATACCATAAAGAGTATTTAATTGACGAGTTACTGAAGGAGTGAACATGATATGTTTCGTAGAAATGACATGATCGTGTATGAGTCCAGGCAGAATGTTGGAGATTTATGAACTGTTAAGATAAGTTAATATACCAAAATGATGGAAGTAAGCTGCGATGAAATTTATATATGATTTACCTTACATGATGGAGTCTGAATATGTATATTACGGGTAATTGCCAGTGAGACGGCATTATTGAGAAGGATTGCGTACTGACAAGATAATTTGAAATATCAGAATGTTTGTGAAAGCTAGTTACAATGGAGTTGACGCCCGATTTATTATATGAGAAGCAATTTGGTATTTGATTGATCAGTAAGAAGTACTAGTATGATATCACCAGTGGGATGGCCTTGGTTGGGCAAATTATATTGATCAGATGATCCAAAGATATGATGATTTATAAGTTGAGGCTGCTGATGAAAGATTGAGATGCAGTGATTAATTTCTAAATAATTCTATTACAAGAATTGAGACGTGAAATGAACACTATGACTGAATCCTTGTTGGATAGTGTAGTAGCAAAAGTTGTGCAGATATGTATGAATGAACCTGTGTTTGTACTGGATTTTGATATTTCGTGGAAATTATAAACACTTGATTAGACTGAAGGGATGTGAATTGTATCAAGTGGATGTTATCATTGTGAGTTGTTATGTGAATATCGGAGTAATGTACCGACATGTTTGTTGAAAGTAAGAAGAAAGCGATATGTGAGTATTTTATATGTCAGACGGTGAATGAAAAGTACGTGAAATTTGTTAATTGAGACAAACAGGGTATTGTGAATGAGTATTCGAAAGATGCGTTGACATTGCCTATATGCTTGGATGGGAAAGAGAATGGGTTGAAAAACAGACTAATTGAATCTATGAGTTACGTGTTGAGTTGAATGTGGAACTAAAGAAGAGGTTTGAAATATAAGTTGATAAAGAACTGATGATTGTAACTAAGAAAGACATGTAGAAAGAGATTTGTGTAGCTGATAATGAGGTGAAGCTATGTATGAGTTACAATTGAAATGACAGTCAATGATAAATGAATATGAGGTGTGGAGAATCCGTTTGATATGTGCTATAGGATTCCGAGGACGAAATCCCCTAAAGGAGGGAAGATTTGTAACATCCGCAAACCCGGGCTAGTTGATTAGCAGGTTAGCGGCAGGTAATTTCGTATTTATTTTGCGTAAGATGATTTTGTGATTTATTCGATTAAGTGTTGGGTTAAATTGAAAATATATATTTATGAATACAAATATACAATTTGTGTTACTGATGTATAAAGAATTAAAATAAGAAAAAGGTATGTCATGTATGTATTCGTGTGGCATGTGATGGGTTATTGATTATATGATTATTGTATGTTGTTTACAAGTTATATAGAGATATAAATATATATATGTGGATATATATTTATCAGAGATTGATTTCGGTTTGTTGTGTTCTCAGGATTTGCAAAGACTCAGTGATATTAGACAACTGAGCAGACGGGAAGGTGGACTGAGGTGAGTGGAAGTGTACTCACGAGTGGTGATGGTGTTAACATTTGTGGTTACATGTATTGAGATATTGTTATGATTTGGATTTGCCATGTTAGACTGTTTAGTCTAAGTTGACATGATAGATTGTTTAGTCTGAGTTGCCTTGCTAGACTGTTTAGTCTTTGATGCTTTGCTAGACTGTTTAGTCTGAGATGCTTTATTAGACTGTTTAGTCTGAAATGCTTTGATAGACTGTGTAGTCCAAGATGTCATGCTAGACTGAATAAATCCAGGATGCCATGATGAACTATTTAAGTTGAGTTGCCAGTATGGAATGTGTTACTTGATATGTGTCAACAGATTGTGTAATTGTGATTCGTTGATTGTTGCTTATTGATTGGGATTGTTTGGTTTCGTTGCGTCGCCAGTGCACATGGTTAATTATGTGTGCACGTGGCGAGACCTGTACGTATGGTTAATTATATACGTACATGGTTGGGGGTCAGCTATCGCATGTTTTGGGCTGGGCTATCTGCTATTGGTTGCACGGTTCTAGACTTTCTATGCATTTGTTGCAGTAGAAGGGGCTTTAACTGTACCAAGTAGCAAATAGTTAACGGTAAACCTTTGCTTTGGCCCGCATCGGTTGCAGGTTCTGCAGAACCGCCGTTCCTCTAGTGATCGAAAATTGGATCGGCTTGCGATTGATTGTTTATTCTGTTGAGATCGGTTTTCTTGTGCTTGTTGTTTGAGGATGCTTGTTTGTAGCTTCCATTCACTTAGCTTTGTGCTAATTCCCCTCAGTTGATTGCTTTTTGCAGGTCTGGCTGTTTAGCTTTGTTTTTTTGGGGAAGGGAAATTTGACCAACGCTCTGATATTATGTTTTGAGAAGAGACGAGCCATGTTTGTAAATATTTTGTAACACAACTTGATGTGATGTTTGTGAAAAGTACTTTGTACTTTGTATTTGATTAAATGAAATCAGTTAACGCTTCCGCAGCGATTTAAAAAAAATGGCTTGAGAATTTACGGCGTTACATGACTACTCAACTTGAGCAGACTTTCATACTTTCTAAGTTACAATTCAAATTCTATCTTTTGAACTAATTAAAGTATCTTGTTATGTGAGATTCAAATTTCACAAAGGTACGTACAAGGTCGATTAAGTAGAAAAATGAATTCCTTTAGCCCATAGGCCGCGAAAGATTGTTAATCTGGAGTCTTCAAAAAATATTCTGAGTGAGTATCTTTAAACTCATTATCCATTAATTAAACCACGTCTTGAGTCTTGAAACACGGACACAAATATACACATACACACACATATATATATACACACACGAGAAAAGATCATTTAAGAACCAATTTTATTGTAAGTATCGCCAAAAACCAATGTGGACTAATTAATTTAAATAACTTTTTAGATATCCTTAATTAATTCTAAAGCGTACTTCAGTCATTATTTATCAATAAAACACAACCGTCATTAATGGGTTATGCCCATATGCACCGTGCATATGCAACTTTACTGTATTTGCTGAAATAAATCCACTATAATGTGCACATGTGCACCTATCAACATATGTGCTAAAAAGAGAGAGTGTCATGTGCATATGTGCACATATATGATGCCGTGCTAGAAAAAAACACAGTAAAAACGAAATTTTTTCTTTGAAAAAGCATATATATTCAAACAAGTTGCCTCAAATACCCCTCCAATATTTTAGGAAAGTGAAAATGACGACCGTGTTGTTAATTAATTACATGTTTTTCACAACTAATATTAACCTTTGATTAATTATGATCAATGGCTAAAAACGGTTCTCGCGGTACTCGCTATAAAACTGGTTCTCAAATGAATCCTCCTCTCTCTCTCTCTCTATATATATATATATATATATATCGGAAAAGTATATCCCTTTAGTCCATAAGCCATAGACGGTTGCTCTTTTAGCCCGCCCTCAATTTCGGCACGTACATATATGGAGACTAAACACAAGCTAAAATAAGAACATTTAATATGTATTAAAAGAAAATAAGTTGTGATATTATTATTCCAATTTTAAAAAAATTTATACTAATAATTCTCTTTTATTTTCTAAAATGGCTAATAAATGAATAGTTTCTTACATTAAAATCCTTAAATCGTTGATTTTGAGTTAGACTAGGATCTTAAGTAGAAATAGTTGCCCATCTTCTTAATTGAATATCATGTAATTCTATAACACACAGGATTCGAAAAAATTCCTAATTAAATAAAATTAATACATAAGTGTTATTGTACCAGCTTACCTATTTTTGACTATGAGGTGTTTATTTAACTAAAAGGGTTAGAACTGTCAAAATAAAAAATAAAAGGTTGAGAGATTATTTTTGCCACTAATTGATACTTAGAGGTATATATATGTCACCTCCTTTTGAACATTACACACACATATATATATATATTTGTAGATTAAGAAAGCTCTAAACTGCTCATTTTCCTTTGTCATTTGATCAAGAAATCAAGAAGATTAACATCATAGTATCTTTATCTTTAACCACATTAGTTCAAGATATGTTTTGTTTGATTGAATTAAGTGTTCAAATGGGTCAAAAGATTGATTTAAGGATCAAAACATGTTAATTATGAATTAGTTATCGTTTGTAGCTGTTTGGATGTAGGAAAACACCCTTGTGATGTTAGAATCAATTAATATTGAGTTTTTGTTGAGTTTTGGCTGGAAACAGCATCTGTGCAGAACACTATCTACAAATCGAAGGGTACACGACCCGTGTAGCTATTGGTAGGCCGTATAGCCCAGGTTGTGTAGATGTACATGGCCGATGTAGCGGTACAGGGCCGTGTAGAGGCAGAGGCGGTCACAGGGCCATGTAGGGTTACATGGTCATGTAGCATGTGAGGTTCACGGCCCATGTAGGTATTTTGCTTAAAACAGGCCATGTGGCCATGTTAGGGCATGTAGTGTTCAGGGTACACGACCCGTGTAGGCTTTAACAAATTGCAGAATTTTTGATATTTTGTTGTGTTAATTGTATAGGAAGACGATTGGCTGCTTATCTGAGTTTTATACGTTGTTATTCACGTAAATTGAAGTCAAGGTGCGTTTACTAAACTTTGATTCATATGCGTATTATGTGTGATGAATTGCAATGTGCATTATTGATCAAAGGATCAAAGAGTGGGTAGCATGCTGCTTCGTGCAGCACAGGCTATGATCAGCATTTAGCCTTATGGGCGGTGCTAAGATGCTATAGTACTGTATCCATAAGTACCGTGTGGCATATGTATATGATTATACATGTGCTTATTTGATTTACAATTTAGCATCCTCACTAAGCTCTTGTAACTTATCAGATACCATCTTATGTTTTGCAGGTTGTGATAACACCAAAGGCAAGGTTTCGGTTTGACTGTTGGATGCTTAAAATATCTTTTGTAACAATAACGTTCCTTTTGTGCAATAAAACCATATTTGTTGTAAATATGCGTAAACCTATTTTGTACATACATGAGGGTTTAAACAACTAACGATTCCGCTAGCTTTTCTAAATGTTTGAAATCATTACAAATGAGGTTTACTTAGGTATTACTTGTGTTTTGAAAATTGGGGCGTTACTACTTGGTATGAGAGCCAATGTTTAAGGGATCTGGATGTGTGTTATGCACCATCTGGACTTAAACCATGGTTATGAGGATTTTGTCAAACTGGAGATTTACAGCTTAGCAGGTATATTGTGTTTTATGTGGAGGATGTGCTAAATGTGAATTATATGTGATTATTGATGCACTTGTAAGTGTTATGACATGTTATACGAATAATTTCTATGCATTTATTTGATACATGAGATTGTATATGTGATATTATCTTATGATTAATGAGGCTAGTGTATGATGCCTTTGTGTTTCAATCATTTGATGACATAATGTAACATGTAGGTGCTTTTATGTAACACCGGGTTTGCATATACTAGATTTTAGCAAAAATTTGCGTTTTTAATCAAACGTGAACTTAATCACGATCATATATCATTAAGCAGCAGAATATTTACAATGAACTTTGTTTCTGTATCTGGTGTTACACTACAAAATAACCGACCACAATGTAATTATTACAACATCAAGTGTTCCCGCAAAATATCCAGAGGCAGGGGACCCGGCTCAACAGACAATCTATCTTTGATCTGCAAAAGCAGTTAACATGGCACCGTTAGCTACACTTAGCTAGTGAGCACACACTTGGCATAAACTTCATTAGAGTAAGAACATGCATTTCAGGAATAAGCGTACAATGTTATCCTATCACATTGTGGTGTGTTGACACGGTCGGTATAAGTTGTTTTTTACAGGATAGCTAGTCCCGCTCAACACCAATACACCGGGGGATCAGACACAACCCTCCGCGCTGGTGGGGGAGCATAAAGCAGTCCACCAAGCATCGTTAATGGAACCAGAGGCTCCTTAGGTAACTCAACCATTTCTGACCGATTAACCCTCATGGTCCCTCGAATCACCGTTAAATCCCGAACCATGCTATTCGGCTGACCTTAACCATGCTTGTTGATGTTCGCGAACACATACACATATCTTGTTCATTTACTTAGCATGCATATTCATTTACTTCTTTTAGCATTCATTAACATTCAATTACTTCTTTACGGATCCAATCTGGATCCCTAGCATACATATCATCATATCTTTACTTTAACTTATTCATTCAGAATCAGTATCATACATAACATTCATTTAACTAAGCGGTTCCAGTATTGAATCCCACTGGCATACACTTAACTTACTTACATCAGGTATTTAACATGACATTGTACTTTAAATAACATGGCAATTCTTACTTATCAACTTATGAGCATAATCGTACTCAAATCACTTAACACATAATTCCTGTCTACTGAGGTTTATGGAAGTCGGTACTCACCTGAGTGACTTAACAGATAGTTATTTAACTTCCTGCCTTGTCTAGGGTTTCAAGTTCACCTAAAACATTAGGATTTACATTAATATCTTAAAATACTTAAAATAGCTACAAAGCCAACATATGAAATCCCCAAATCCGGATTCCACGCAAATCCGACAGACTGTCGGATTCCATGAAATCCGACACTTCAAAGGGAAATCGGATACATTATGAAATCCGATACTTATCGGATTTCAACACATGAACTTGAAAACGTGGTCACAAAGTTGGAAATCCGACTTTCAATCGGAATCCGACACTTACATAGAAATCCGATTGTTTTCGGATTTTGACTTGTAATTTACATGTGGACATTGGGAAATCCGATACTTTCAGATTTAGACCCATAACACGGATTTAAACATGCGGACTTAAACTTGATGCGGATTCCGACACCCAAGTCTCGGAATCCGACACTTTATTCGGATTTGTCAACATGCGGATTCCGACACCTTCATGTCTCGGAATCCGATTGTTCCAATATGGAAACCGCCATCTTCAATGGCTTATTTCCAGAGCTTGTTTCTTGTTTTTTTTGACATTTATACATTCTGAAAACACTCATTTTCGTTGGTATGACTTTGAAAACACATCAAATCCACACAAAAACACCAAACATACAAAAACCCACTTGCAAAGTAAGCTTTTTATTTTCTAAGTAGTGTTTTGCAAGGATTTGATTTTCAATCATGCTTTTAATCATAAAAACAGTTTCATATGTATTAAATCTTAACAACAACAAGTGTTTACCTTGATTTGGAATTCAAAATCACCAAATCCTTGTTGCTTCAAGAAATGAGAGAAAACCGAGAGAGGGAAGGAGAATCCGAGAGTTTCTTGTACTTGGGTTTGCTTCTAGTGGTCTTTGACCACTTTGACTTTTTCTTCTATTTATATATATCGCAATCCAGAGGCACCGCCTCTGGATTTCATTTTCTTTCCTTTTCTTTCATTTCACATATATATATATATATACACACACATTAACACATTTACAAACATAACACATTAGTATACATTTAAACTTTCTTCTTATTAACATGGTTAACTTACTATTTACTAACTTAATTACACATCTAACAGCTAGGCCCAAATCGGGGATGTTACAAATCTACTCCCCTTAAGAAGATTCCGTCCTCGGAATCTACTCAGTGATAAACAGGTGATGGTATCTTGTTTTCATCTCGTCCTCGACTTCCCATGTCAGGTTCGGACCTAAACTGTGCTTCCACTTAACAAGAACTAGTTTGATCATCTTCTTTTGTAGCTTCTTGACCTTCGTGTCAAGAATTTCAACAGGTTCTTCTACGAGTCATTTAGAAGAGTCAGCCTTCAGTTCTTGTAACGGAACAATATGTTCCTCTTCAACGTTGCACTTACGCAAGTAGCACACGTTGAAGGTGTCGTGGATTCCTGATAGCTCAGGTGGCAGCTCAAGAGTTACCGTCTGATCATTGATTTTGCGCACGATCTTGAATGGGCCTATGAAACGTGGACTTAGTTTTCCTTTGCGCCCAAAGCGAATAACGCCCTTCCAAGGGGAAACCTTGAAGAATACACGATCTCCGACATCAGATGCAGTGGGACGACGTTTAGGATCCGCATACATCTTCTGTCGATCTCGGGTTGCTTTAAGATTTTCTAAAGCCACATTCACTTTATCTAAGGTCATCTGGACAATCTTAGGTCCAGCAAACTGTTTCTCTCTGGGCTCCAACCAGCAAGTCGGAGTACGACATCGTCTCCCGTAGAGCATTTCGTACGGTGGCATTCCAATACTGGAATGATACGAATTGTTATAGGCAAATTCAATCAATGGGAGATGAGAATCCCATGATCCACTGTATTCAAGTACACACGCTCTAAGCATGTCTTCAAGAGTCTGAATCGTTCTTTCTGATTAGCCATCGGTGTGCGGGTGATAGGCAGTGCTCAAATACACACGAGTGCCTAACTCACGCTGCAAACTTTGCCAGAAATTAGATACAAATCTAGAGTCACGATCATAAACAATTGAACAAGGAAGACCGTGACGTGTTACTATCTCATCAATATAAAGCTGTGCCAAACGAGTCAACGAAGCCGACTCGTTGGTTGCCAAGAAATGAGCACTTTTAGTCAGTCGGTCAACAATGACCCAAATCATATCATGCCCTCTAAACGTCTTTGGCAACTTAGTCACAAAATCCATCGTTATGTGATCCCATTTCCATTCCGGAATGTCAAGCTGTTGCAAATTGCCATAAGGCCTTTGATGCTCTGTCTTGACTTGGGCACATATCTGACATTTCTCCACGAATGAAGCAATGTTTTTCTTTAGAGTGGGCCACCAATACAACCTTTTCAGGTCGTTATACATCTTGGTGGTACCCGGATGGATAGACAATTTAGACTTGTGAGCTTCTTGCAGAATCAGCTCATGATTACCCCCGAGAAGAGGCACCCAAATCCTGGATTGAAAAGTCTTCAACCCACGATTATCTTCACCCAGTTGATCTTTTAATTTCTTCATCGTTTCAGATTTCAGATTGTCCTCTTGCAAAGCTAATTGCTGGGCGTCTTTTAACTTTGCAATCAAATCTGATACAATTGTAAGCTTCATGAACTTTGCCTCAGCTGCTGGCCCCTTACGGCTCAAACCATATGCTACAATATTGGCTTTACCGGGATGGTAGCAAATCTCACAGTCGTAGTCTTTGATTAACTCCAACCAACGACGCTGCCGCATATTGACTTCTTTCTGTGTGAAGACATACTGTAAGCTTTTGTGATCTGTACATATCACGCACTTAGTGCCATAAAGGTAGTGCCTCCACAATTTCAGTGCGAAGACAACAACAGCAAGTTCAAGATCGTGAGTTGGGTAGTTCCTTTCATGAGATTTCAGTTGCCGAGAGGCATAAGCGATTACTTTATCTCTTTGCATAAGAACACAACCCAACCCCGCATAAGAGGCATCACAATAAACAACGAAGTCTTCCGAACCCTCCGGCAAGGTAAGAATCGGAGCTTCGCATAACAATCGCTTTAAGGTCTGGAACGCTTCTTCTTGAGCTTCCGACCAGACAAATGCAACATCCTTACGAGTCAGCTTAGTCAACGGACCCGCAAGTTTCGACAAATTGCGAATAAATCGCCGATAGTAGCCGGCTAAGCCAAGGAAACTCTTTATTTTAGAGGGAGTTCGGGGAACCTCCCAATTCATTACCGCTTCCACCTTAGCCGGGTCTACTTTAACGCCTTCTTGACAGATAACATGGCCAAACAAATGAACTTCCCTAAGCTAGAACTCACACTTAGAAAACTTGGCATACAGTCGTTCTCGTTTAAGAGTCTCGAGAACCTGACGAAGATGAAGCTCGTGATCAGCCTCAGTCTTCGAGTAGACAAGAATGTCGTCAATGAAAACAATCACAGACTTATCAAGAAAAGGACGACAGACGCGATTCATCAAATCCATGAATATGGCAGGGGCATTAGTCAAGCCGAATGGCATAACCAAGAATTCATAATCACCGTAACGAGTTCGGAAAGCCGTCTTCGGAATGTCTTCTTTGTGGACTCGTACTTGATGATACCCCGCACGGAGATTAATCCTTGAGAAATACGTAGCTCCCTGCAACTGATCGAAAAGATCGTCGATGCCCGGAAGAGGATACTTATTCTTTACAGTCGCTTATTCAGCTCCCTGTAACCGACACACATCCTCATGGTTCCATCCTTCTTTTTGACAAATAGAACAGGAGCTCCCCAAGGTGAGGAACTAGGACGAATGAAACCTTTTTCAAGTAATTCCTGGATTTGCGTCATCATCTCGCGGATTTCAGAAGGAGCAAGACGATATGGAGATCTAGCTACAGATGTAGCTCCAGGAATCAGTTCTATCTTATACTCAACATCTCTTACCGGAGGTAAACCCGGTAATTCATCAGGAAAGACCTCAGGGAATTCAGAGACTACCCTGATATCTTGAACTGGTCGCTTTTCCATCACAACATCAATAACATATTCCAGGAAGGAATCACAACCTTTAGCTATAGATTTCTGAGCTTTAATAACGGAGATAACAGGAATATCAGACTCCCGTCGTTCTCCACGAGCAACTGAATAAGATCTATCATCAAGAGGGATCTTAATCATTTTCTTGGAACAGAGAATCTCAGCATCACGCTTGCTAAGACAATCCATTCCAATCACAACATCAAAGCCCACAATAGGCATAACAAAGAATGAGATAGGGATGCTACTCCCATCAATATAAATAACGGCAATGGGAACTTTCTCGGTAACTGAGACTACTTTGCCGTCACCAACTTCTACATTTAGAGGCTCGTCTAGAGGCATAACAGGTAACTGGAGTCTTTTACAGCAAGCAACAGAAACAAGAGAATATGTTGCTCTAGAATCAAATAGCACACTGACAGGATAATAATTGAACAGAAATGTACCAGTGACGACGTCACCTGCAGCCTTTGCCCCCTCTGTAGTCATTTGAAATGCCCGCCCTTTAGCCCGCGGGGCATTATCTTTCTTCTGCCCTCCAGAAGACCTAGCTGCTCCGGACCCTTGTCTCTCAGGGCAATCAACCATCTTGCGACCGGGTTTGCGACACCGGTAACAAACATCTTCTTTATATCGGCACTCATTCACCGAGTGCCCTCTTTGCCCACACCTGCCGCACCTCCTGGTTGCTGTAGAGCATTCCCTAGAATGATAGGTACGGCATGAAGAACACCAAGGATCATTAGGTCTTGGTTTCTTTGGAGCTTCAGATTTCCCACCTCCAGAGCATTGCCCTTTAGAAGAACCCGATTGGAGAGATGGCTGGAACTTCCTTTTACTCCCACCACTGGCATAATCACCCCGACACTGTATACGATCACCCTCAATTTGTCGGGCCACTTGAAATGCCCGATCTAGTGTTGGAGCTGCCCGAACATGGGCACGGAATTCCAGTGGCAGAGTCGCCACAAACCTTCTTATCTTAGTGACTTCATCTGGGATCAGGTGTGGTATAAACCTCATCTTATCAGTGAATGAGGTGATGTTTTCTTCGATCGGTCTATCTCCCTTCCGGAGATCTGTAAACTCATGCTCCATACGCTCCATATCATACTCAGTACAGTACTTTTGGAGCACTTTTTCAGAAAACTGCTCCCAAGAGAGAGCACTCAATATATCTTTGCCTACAGAGGCCTTCACTGTATCCCACCAGAATATAGCACGCCCTTTTAACATGCGTATCGCGTAGTTCACACGATACTCAGGCTCACATTCACAGGATTCAAAAGCTTGCTCCATTTCACGGAGCCATTGAATAGTCACAGTGGGGTTATTACTCCCCTCATTTGTTGGCGGATGGCACGTCAGAAACTTCTTATACGAGCAGGGCTTATACGAGCATATACTAGATTTTAGCAAAAATTTGCGTTTTTAATCAAACGTGAACTTAATCACGATCATATATCATTAAGCAGCAGAATATTTACAATGAACTTTGTTTCTGTATCTGGTGTAACACTACAAAATAACCGACCACAATGTAATTATTACAACATCAAGTGTTCCCGCAAAATATCCAGAGGCAGGGTACCCGGCTGACCAGGCAATCTATCTTTGATCTGCAAAAGCAGTTAACATGGCACTGTTAGCTACACTTAACTAGTGAGCACAAAATTGGCATAAACTTCATTAGAGTAAGAACATGCATTTCAGGAATAAGCATACAATGCTATCCTATCACATTGTGGTGTGCTGACACGATCGGTATAAGTTGTTTATTGCAGGATAGCTAGTCCCGCTCAACACCAATACACCGGGGGATCAGACACAACCCTCCGCGCTGGTGGGGGAGCATAAAGCAGTCCACCAAGCATCATTAACGGAACCAGAGGCTCCTTAGGTAACTCAGCCATTTTTGACCGATAAACCCTCATGATATAAGGCATGGCGGTTCTGCAGAACCTAAGATCCGGAATGTTACCTCGGATCACCGTTAAATCCCGAATCTCCTGATCAAGGGTCCCTGGGATCCAGCTATCCGGCCGACCTTAACCATGCTTGCTGATGTTCGCAAACACATACACATATCTTGTTCATTTACTTAGCATGCATATTCATTTACTTCTTTTAGCATGCATTTACATTCAATTACTTCTTTACGGATCCAATCTGGATCCCTAGCATACATATCATCATATCTTTACTTAACTGATTCATTCAGAATCAGTATCATACATAGCATTCATTTAACTAAGCGGTTCCAGTACTGAATCCCACTGGCATACACTTAACTTACTTACATCAGGTATTTAACATGGCATTGTACTTTAAATAACATGTCAATTCTTACTTATCAACTTATGAGCACAATCGTACTCAAATCACTTAACACATAGTTCTTGTTCTACTGAGGCTTATGGAAGTCGGTACTCACCTGAGTGACTTAACAAATAGTTATTTAACTTCCTGCCTTGTCTAGGGTTTCAAGTTCACCAAGAACATTAGGATTTACATTAATATCTTAACATACTTAAAATAGCTACAAAGCCAACATAGGAAATCCCCAAATCCGGATTCCACGCAAATCCGACAGACTGTCGGATTCCATGAAATCCGACACTTCAAAGGGAAATCTGATACATTATGAAATTCGACACTTATCGGATTTCAACACATGAACTTGAAAACTTGGTCACAAAGTTGGAAATCCGTCTTTCAATCGGAATCCGATTCTTTTATCGTAATCCGACACTTTTGTCGGAATCCGACACTTACATAGAAATCCGATTGTTTTCGGATTTTGACTTGTAATTTACATGTGGACATTGGGAAATCCGATACTTCCGGATTTAGACCCATAACACGGATTTAAACATGCGGATTTAAACTTGATGCGGATTCTGACACCCAACTCTCGGAATCCGACACTTTATTCGGATTTGTCAACATGCGGATTCCAACACCTTCATGTCTAGGAATCCGATTGTTCCAATATGGAAACCGCCATATTCAATGGCTTATTTCCAGAGCTTGTTTCTTGTTTGTTTTGACATTTATACATTCTGAAAACACTCATTTTCGTTGGTGTGACTTTGAAAAAACATCAAATCCACACAATAACACCAAACATACAAAACCCACTTGCAAAGTAAGCTTTTTATGTTCTAAGTAGTGTTTTGCAAGGATTTGATTTTCAATCATGCTTTTCATCATAAAAATAGTTTCATATGTATTAAATCTTAACAACAACAAGTGTTTACCTTGATTTGGAATTCAAAATCACCAAATCCTTGTTGCTTCAAGAAATGAGAGAAAACTGAGAGAGAGAAAGAGAATCCAAGAGTTTCTTGTACTTAGGTTTGCTTCTTGTGGTCTTTGATCACTTTGACTTTTTCTTCTATTTATATATATCGCAATCCAAAGGCACCGCCTCTGGATTTCATTTTCTTTCCTTTTCTTTCATTTCACATATATATATATACATTAACACATTTACACATATAACACATTAATATACATTTAAAATTTCTTCTTATTAACATGGTTAACTTACAATTTACTAACTTAATTACACATCTAATAGCTAGGCCCAAATTGAGGATGTTACATTTTAGACCATGCATGATACTAGACTGATAAAGGATGCGATGGTTATACATGATGCTTTACATTGTGATTTATGATGTGATACATGGCCTAAGCCTGTGAAACGGGACTTCTCTTGGTAAAGTTAAGATCAAATATGTAAAGTGTATTCGGAGTAATGTACGTGCCCATATTATTACTGACACATGATACATGTTAAAACTTGCTGAAATCATGGGGAATCTTGTGAAGCGGGCAAGAGGTACTTGTAGGAAGTAGTACACCTATAGCATAGGAGTACCTTAGTCTGTATTGGGCTACTTCGAATCTGAGGATAGGTGCACGAATGTGTTAAATGAATATAAATTATTTGATGCAGAGGATAGTGTGGTAAAGCTATCTTGTGTTTCTATGCTTTATCTATACTTCCAAAATGGTGAATACGAGGAGAAATCAGAATCAACCGGTGGGAAACTTAAATAATTTATTTGTGTAAGAGCTATATTTGTTATAAATTTCAGAATGGTGTGTAACATCCAGAATTTTATTTATAATTTAATACGAGAAACATACAAAGTGTTATATGAGTTATAAATGGGTATATGTGATAGTATGTGATTATAAACTAGAGGGGCCAAAACCGTCAAAACAGAGCTTAAATAGTTAAGGGACTAATTTTGTCATTTATCAAAGATATGTATATATATGGCTCGCTTTGACTAAAGATAGTCAAATCTCTCATTTTCTACACAGACAACCCATGTATACTGTAGAACATCAAGTTTTCTCTGAAGATTGTGATCATGATCAGTAGAACCAAGGTGTTACAAGTGAGCCTAACATAGATACAAGCTTGAGGTAAGGATCTTGAAATTTGTTCTTGAAGTTTTGTGGGTTTTAAGGTGATTCATGGTGAATCAAAGATTTAAGCATGTTTTTTCTTATTGTTTAGTTCTTATAAGTTGATTTGGGGTGTAGAACAACACCCCTTCAAAGTTAGAATTGTTTATATTGAGATTTGGAGGTGTTTTGGCCGGAGAACAGCAAGTCAGGCGACTAAACTGATTTAGATGGGGGGAGGCACGGGCGTGCCCATAAAGGGTACGGGCATGACTGCCATATGTTCTTGAGGTCCGGGGCGTACCTTGGGCGTGCCCCGAGCATGACTCAATGGTCGTGCGACTTTCAAGATATAAGTCGGATGGAAAGGTCGGATCAATAAGTCGGATGAAATGCTAAGCATGACCGTACCATGGTAAGGTACGGGTGTGCCCATGTTAGGGAACGAGCGTACCTATGTGGGGCACGGGCGTGCCCCTATCCTGTTCAGTTTTATTACCTCAGTTTCAGCATGTGTTTAATACATATCATTAATATATAACTGTAGAGACTAGCCAGGGACATATACGTGGACCTTTATCTTCTATGGAATAAATTATAACACTTCAGCTTATAAGGTGAGTCTTCTAGACTATGTTTCATATGTTCATAATGAGGTTATTACAAGGAATACTTATATGTATTCGCTTATGTGTTATAAAACCTGCTGCTTTGTGCAGTAGTGGCTCAGAATTAGCGCAGTACTGTGGTTCAGATTGCTACCCTGGGTCTAGAACCAGTGGTTGGCTATTTTCAAAATGTGATTATATTCATGTGTTTATATGATTTGCAGTCTAGTTTACTCACTAAGCTCTTGTAGCTTATCATATACAATTTTTTAAAATGTTTTGGAGGTTTTAGCAAAGGCAAGGGCAAAGCTTCGATTTGACTACATTTTGATAAAAGTTTTGGAAACAATTAACGTCCGGTTTGTAAATGACAAGTTTTGGTTTTAAACTTGTGAGAGTACATATGTGAGTATCTTTTGATACATCAGATTTTCAAGCAAATTACGCTTCCGCTTTTATGATAAACTTCATATGCGAATATTTTTATGTGGTTTTATTTCAAAAATTAATTTTATGGAAATTGGGGCATTACAACTTGGTATCAGAGCCACGGTTTGAGGAATCTGGATGTGTGCAATACATAGTGTCGACTTGAACCATGGGTTTGAAAATTGTCAAACTGAAGGCTTGTAGCTTGGTGAGTATACTAGCAATTATACTGATTATGTATTATGAGAGAACATGATATGTTAAAGACAGATATGTTACATGAGTATACAACTGTTAAGAGTTGGTTTTATATGTGCATTAGTTATGAATTAAATTGTTATATGAATATGTGATATAATTCATTGGTGATACATGGCCTAAGCCTATGAATCGGGACTTTTTGTGATTAAGTTAAGATCAAACGTGTGTAGTGTGTTTAGAGTAATATAAGGGCCCATATTATTAAAAACACATGACACATGTTGGAACTTAATGGAATCATGAGGAATCTTGTGAATTGGGTGAGGGGTACTTGTAAAGGTAGTACACCTGGGAATATATATAGAATGCCTTAGTATGTATAGAAATACTTTGGATCTGGTAATAGGTGTACTGATATGTTGGATGTACTAGTAACTGTTTGTTATAGAGGATAGTGTGGTAAGGCTACCCATTATTTTAATGCTTTATATATACTACCGGGATGGTAAACGCAGGAGGTTCAAGAGTAATGAATAACCCTAAGTGTGGTTCTACTCATTGAATCGGAAGGACAGAACCCAGTATTACAAGTGAATGTATCCTTATAAGGATATAGCATGATGGGGGTGTATGAGCCCCAGATTTAAATCGTTGAGTATCAAATTCTATACTTTGGAAATTTGGTGCAGGAAAACTTAGTAAAGTGATGAGACAAAGTTTATGCCATATATTATTGTATGAGTTGTAAAACGGATGAAAGACAAGGAGTGATTAGATAAGAGTCGGTATCAAGATTCATTATAAAAGGTGAAGGGGTTAATTATTAACCCCAAGTTATTATTCGTGAATTATCAAAGGGTTGCACGTTTAAGGATTTTCTGCGTGTCAACCATTAATATACTATAGATCAGTTGAGCGATTGTCGGTCATAAGCATATTTCAGATATTGAGAGTGCATTTCATATGTGTACGAATGCATCTAAGAATAAAGAGAATTATGCGAAAGATTATATGAGAAGTACAACAAAATATTTGTGGTATATGAAGAAAACAAAAGAGTTATAGACGAATCAAGAGCATGATGTGTAAGGGGTTTGAAGACATTATAAATGCGAAATTTTTGCCACAGTTAGAGATAGACAGAATTAGGTGTGGACTCCACAAGTAAAACAGACAATAAAGACAATTCCAGAAATCAATGTGAAATTTCAGAAGAACTCATATTTTGTTCAGATTATGTTATCAATGAAAAGATAAAAATATATAGGTATACGATGACGTTCCAGCTTAGCATATGAGAATTTATAGACGCTTGTAAACATTCAAACATGAAATCCATGACGGATACAACCAGAACTAGAAAGTTGGAATTAGAGAAACAGAAAAGAGGAGGAAACCGATAGAGAAAGTTGCACCGGGGTTTAAGTAGAAAAGAATGGAGGTTCGAGAAAAGAAGGTGATGCAAAATCTAATCTAACTGTTCAGCAAGCAAGAGATGTTATACGGGAAATACAGGTTTGGTTCACCAACATGTTGAAATATTAAAATTCGGTCACATGAGCAAGAGTTTTCTAGATTACGACCGAGGAATCTAGAACATAATTAAGTATGGTCATAGAAATCTCGATCAGATGTGTATAAACAGAATGTGATATAAATGGACATTGTTAAATTCCTTATTGAATTTATACCTATGAATATAAGGAAATTCCAACTAGTGATTGAAATATACTGGTTAAGTTGTAACCAGGCTACAGTATTGCGTGAACAGAAAGTGATATGAGTTCGTATCCCAAGTGGGGAAGAACTAATTATATGTGCTAATGTCAAAACAGGAAAGTTATATGTGTGTTCAATTTCAAAAGTTAGGAAGTATCTTTGGCATGGATACAATATTTTCTCAGCTTATGTTATGGATATTAAATTGAAGAAGCAAATGAGTTTAAAATATGTGAAAATAATATGTGAGTATCTTGACGTGTAATCCGAGGAATTACCGAGGTTACCGCCAGACAGACAGATTGTGTTCAGAATAGATGTAGTGTTGAAAGTTTCACTGATTACTAGGGCTTCGCACAGACTTGCTCCTTCATAAATATATGAACTATTGAAACAATTCCAAGAATTACTGAATGAGAGGGTTTATTAAACCCAGTAGTTTTTTATAAGATGTACATATGTTACGTGTGAAAAAGAAGGATGATACCTTCTATACATGTGTATTAATTATTGTGAGTTTAATAAAGTGATCATCAAGAATATACATTCGTTGCTCAGAATATGTGAATTGCTTGATCAGTTATAATGGGGTAAGGTGGTTTTTAAAGCTGACGCAAGGTTGGATTATCATCAGCTTAAGATTCGAATGGATGACATTCCTCAAATCATGTTGCACATTTTGAATTGGTTATGATGCCTTTTGGGCTTGCTAACGCACCAGCAGTGGTTATGTATTAAGTGAATAGGGTGTATAGGCCAGTGTTAAATAAGTCAGTAATTGTGTTCATAAACTATATACGTATTTATTTTAGGGGTTTGGCAGATCTTGAGAAACATGTTTGAAAAGTCTTTGTGACACAGACCAGAGAACAATTATATGTTAAGTTCTCCAAATGTGAATTTCAAAATACAAGAAATGCAATTCTTTAGATAATTTCTTAGTAGAAATGGAATTGAGAAGAGTTATGAGAAATAGAGGTGGTAATGAAGTGGGAGCCTTCAAAGAATCTAACAATGATCACCAGCCTTATGGGATTATATACAGAAATTACGTGAGGTGACAGTTTTTGCGCTACCTGAAGTGATTGAAGAAATGATACTATTTTGTGATGCCTTGTACAGTGGATTGGATTGTGTAATAATGCAAAGGGGCAGAGTTATTGCTTGCACTTCTAGACAATTAAACCGTATGAAAATGAATACCTAACTTATGACTCAGAACATGTAGCAATGGTTTTGTTACTTCAAATATGGAGACAGAGTTATTACAATGTGAAGTGTACTGTTTACACTAAATCATAAAAGTTGGAAATATTTGGTGGATGAGAAAAACCTTTAAAAGCGACAAAAATACTTGTTAGAATTATTGAATGATTATGAGTAGAATATTATATTATTAAGTAAGGCTAATGTTATAGCTGACATTTTGAACAGAAAATCAGAAATAATACTTATGTGAAACTGAACATCCAAATGACAGTTACCACACTCTTATTCAGATGTGATAAGAACAGCTCAATTAAAAGTGATCAAAAGTGAAAAGTATCATAAAGAATGGATACAAAGGGACATGTAATTAACCTGATTAAAAAAAGTCGTGAGATATTGATTAGAAATAATCGTATATGGGTACTAGATTATGGAGATGTGAGTCACACACATCTATATTAAGTTTACAAGTTTAGATTTTCTATTCAGCTAGAAGCTGCCAAATGTATAAAGTCATGAGGGTAGATTATTGGTGGTTGTATGTGAAACGAGATGCAGTCAGATAAGTGGGAAAATGTTTAAAATGGGTACAAATAGCTAAACGTCAGAAATTATATGAGAAGTTAATATCTGTGGAGATATTAGTTTATAAACGAGAAAATATTATTATGAACCTGAATACCAAATTACCCAAAAACCCTATGAGGTTATAATGTGATATGAGTGATTGTAGACAGGTTATATAAAAGTGTGTATTTGGTTTCCATTAGAGAAACTTATTCTTCAGAACGTATAACAAACGTGTATGTGAAACAGATTGTGTTTTGTAGTAGTATATCAGTGTTTATTAATTCAGACAGGGATACCAGATTCACTTCCAGAATTTGGAAAAGATTTCATATAAAATTAAGGAATAAGCTTCATCTCAGTACAGTCAGAATGAATGAAATATACAGATGATGGAAAACATATTTTATGATTGTGTTATTGATTTAGAAGGAAAAGTAGGGTACAAATTTGCTTGGCAGAGTTTCGTATTACAACAAATAACAGTCCAGCACCGGGATGCCAATGTATGAAATTTGTATGATATTAATGTCGAACTTCAGTGTATTGGGTGATATGGGTAAGAAAAAGTTGGGTGGTACAGCAAATGACAAAACAGATTAAGAAGGTATGTAATAGATTGTTAGCCGTCCAGAGTAGGCAGAAGAGTTATACAGATAAACAGAGATTACCACATAAGTTTTCAATGGGGGAAATAGGTATCATTGAAAGTTTCGCTGTGGAAAGAACGTGATTAGATTTAGAAAGAAGGAAAAACTAAGTCTGAAATTCAACAAACTACACATAATTATTGCATGTATGGAAAGGCTGTTTATTGACCAGATTTACCAGAAGAGTTGTCATATATTCTTAACACCTTTCGAGTATTATATCTTGGAAAATGTTTATTAAATGAGTCTACAATTGTTTTGTTAGAAGATGTTAGCATTGATGATAAACTATAATATGTAGAACAACATATAAGTATGTCAGAATGGAAGGTTAAGACTTTATGTTATAAAGCAAATTGGGCTGGTTAAGTTCCAATGGAAGTACACAAAAGGATCAGATTATATGAGAGCCAAAACAGGAAATGATGAATATTTTTCAGAACTCTTCGGCAGTTAATTTCGGGGACGAAATCATTTCAAGTGGGGAAGAGTTGTAACATCCAGAATTTTATTTATATTTTAATATGACAAACATACAAAGTGTTTTATGAGTTATAAATGGGTATATGTGATAGTATATGATTACAAACTAGAGGGGCCAAAACCGTCAAAACGGAACTTAAATAGTTAAGGGACTAATTGTGTCATTTATCAAAGATATGTATATATATGGCTAGCTTTGACTAAAGATAGTCAAAGCTCTCATTTTCTACACAGACAACCCACGTATACTGTAAAACATCAAGTTTTCTCTGAAGATTGTGATCAAGATCAGTAGAAGCAAGGTGTTACAAGTGAGCCTAACATAGATACAAGCTTGAGGTAAGCATCTTTAACTTTGTTCTTGAAGTTTTGTTGGTTTTAAGGTGATTCATGGTGAATCAAAGATTTAAGCATGTTTCTTCTTGTTGTTTAGTTGTTATAAGTTGATTTGGGGCGTAGAACAACACCCCTACAAAGTTAGAATTGTTTATATTGAGATTTGGAGGTGTTTTGGCCGGAGAACAGCAAGTCAGGCGACTAAACTGGTTCAGATGGGGGGAGGCACGGGCATGCCCATAAAGGGTACGGGCGTGCCTTGCGGTCGTGACCCCATATGTTCTTGAGGTCCGGGGCGTACCTTGGGCGTGACTCAATGGTCGTGCGACTTTCAAGATATAAGTCGGATGGAAAGGTCGGATCAATAAGTCGGATGAGAAAGTCGGATGAAATGCTAAGAATGGCCGTACCATGGTAAGGTACGGGTGTGCCCATGTTAGGGCACAAGTGTACCTATGTGGGGCACGGGCGTACCCCTGTCCTGTTCAGTTTTATTACCTCAGTTTCAGCATGTGTTTAATACATATCATTAATATATAACTGTAGAGACTAGCTGGGGACATATACGTGGACCTTTATCTTCTGTGGAATAAATTATAACACTTATAAGGTGAGTCTTCTAGACTATGTTTCATATGTTCATAATGATGTTATTACAGGAATACTTATATGTATTCGTTTATATGTTATAAAGCATGCTGCTTTGTGCAGTAGTGGCTCAGAATTAGCGCAGTACTGTGGCTCAAATTGCTACCCTAGGTCTAGAACCAGTGGTTGGCTATTTTCAAAATGTGATTATATTCATGTGTTTATATGATTTGCAGTCTAGTTTACTAACTAAGCTCTTGTAGCTTATCAGATACAATTTTTTAAAATGTTTTGGAGGTTTTAGCAAAGGCAAGGGCAAAGCCTCGGTTGGCTACATTTTGATAAACGTTTTTGAAACAATTAACGTCCGGTTTGTAAATGACAAGTTTTGGTTTTAAACTTGTGAGAGAACATATGTGAGTATCTTATGATACATCAGATTTTCAAGCAAATTACGCTTCCGCTTTTGTGATAAACTTCAGATGCGAATATTTTTATGTGGTTTTATTTCAAAAATCAATTTTATGGAAATTGGGGCGTTACATGGTGAATGCAAGAGATTCTTGGGAAACTAATATCCTAAAGAATGGTACTAATAATAGGCTACAGAGAATAGAAACCAGTGTGACTAGTGGGACAATCCCAACAAGAGTGCATCATATTAAGTAAAGTGATTATTGTAATCGGATTATGAATTTATATAAAAAAGACATGTGAATAAGAGTTGATGTTGATGTATATTTATAAATAAATAGTATGAGATAAATGATAACTATAATACTAAAAGTATTATATGCCTTATTAACAAGAGAAAGATGATACGGGGTTTAGCTAAGCCTAAATATGAGTGTGAATAATACAATATTAAAAATACTATGAGTTTTGTGGTATGTTAAAAAATATCACTATTGAAAGTATTATATGATAATAAAGATGTTTTAAATAGAATGTGAATTGGTAGTAATTGATTATCGAGGTAAAAGTGATAATGAGGAAAATGTCTAATTATGAAAATGAGGATGATGGTCCAAACTAAATTGAAGATAGATAAGAGGATACTTGATGGAAAAAAATCGGTTGTGTACGCCTAATTGAGAAAATATGCTTCAAATTAAAGTACAAGTGAGAAAGAGGATGGTAACATAAATAAGAGATGACTTATAAGAATGATAAATGCAATAATTAGATTATTAAGTATATAACGAGAATGAGTACTAGAATATATTAATTAATAATGACTGAATCTTTAGGTATCAAATGATAATGAATCATACGATGTAAGGATAAAAGTGGTCTTAAAGTAAGATATACAAATGGTGTGTATATATAATTATGATTGGAAATATGAGAAATAATTTATCACGAAGTGGATCAAGATTATCCAATTTCAAAAATAAATATAAATTAGTGTGAACATATAATGTTATTCAAGTGTAGTGAGAGATTCAAGTATATGTTAAATAAAAAGTTGAATAAGTGACGGAAAGTGTGATTGATATTTTGATTTTTTATATATAACCAAGAATTGTTTTATTTCAGTACGATGGATCAAAATGCGACCTAGAGCTGAGAATGATGTAAGGAATGAAGAAAACCCTAATATGGTTGTTATAGGAGAGGTTGAGGACTATATTTCCCTTTATGGAGAAAGGCGTGGAGCTATACTTACTAGAAACCTCAGGAGTGTCATATCAGATGAGTTCAATAGATGTCTTAGGGAAAATATGCCACTTATAGTGGCTAATATGAAAAGGGAGATGAGAAGCGCAGTCCGGGGAGAATTCCATATACTGAAGGATGAATTAATTAATGAAACGAATAAGGAAAAAGTAGAGGATAAGACAGTTGGTTCTATGTGCATAAGACACAAACTAATACGATATTACCGTTAATAAAAAAACTCATAGGGTCACACATTTACAGTCAATGGACACCAATTACATATTTGAATATGATTTAAATACGTTTCCAACACATTATAAATTATAAGTTATATGCATTGTTGAATATTGTTATTTATGTGAAATATAAATATTGCTCTTATATATTGATGTAAGATAATGCGTATCAAATACATAAATATAAACATATGATTTTATATGTATTACAAGTAAATTGTTACTAGTAACAATTATATAAATGTATGTATATCTTTGTTACTAGTAAAGAGCTACTAGTAACAATCAAGTATGTATATAAAATACATGTAGATGTTTTTTATACATTATATGACACATCTAGTATATCTTTTATATATAATTATGAAAGAAATCTAGAAATTCCTCATTAATCCTAAAAGGGGGCCATGTAATGTTTCTTGCAAAACACTTGACCAAGACATGGGACTCATTCACCAAGTCAAGAAGCAAGGCAAAAGGGGGGCTCCCCCCTCACCAATTTCATCCAAGAAGGTCCAAGGGAGGGGCCTCCCTCTTGTTCTTGGTTGCTTGGTTGTTTAAGTCTTGATGCATGGTTCTTTTGTCAACATACATATGCTACCACCTTTCCTTATTCCTAAGAATTGTCTAAGTGTTCTTGAAAGTCTTGCATGCATCTTACATTATTGTATTGGTGTATCAAGCTAGCTAAGAGTGGTAATACATACATACTCAAAATACATACATCTAGTTTGTGACGACCGCGATTTCCCAAAATTTATCATTTACAAAAATCTTACCATTTTATCAGAAAAACAAACAATGGAATTCTTTAGCCATAAAATACATCTTACCCAAACGATAAGAGATTACATCAGTTTGAAAATTACGACATCACGTTCATAAACATTAATCATAAAGACATAAATTGTTTGATGCGATAAAACAAAATGGTATCATCTAAGACAGTACACAACCCAAAGTCCCTGTCTCACAAGCAATCTCTAAGCAACCTGCACGAGTACAAGACACATTTCAAAAAACAAGTGTCAGCTTAAAGCCTCGTGAGTCAATAGAGTTAAGAAAAGATTCAATTAAAACATAACATACTTTAGGCAGTAATATCAGAATAAATAATAATCCATTCCCGCCCATTAATATAGTTGACCAACCAATCATTTGACATTTAGCACATAACGGTCAACTAATCATAGTACCTCAAACAGTTATTTCATATACTCCATTATCGTAATTCTTTAAATCATAACTATCATCATCATCACAATCATCATTAATGGTCTAAGGATATAATCTTCACCCAAGATATAGACCCGGTTCACGAGTTATGTTATTACCCGTCTAAGAGTCATTGGAGCGCGACTTCCAATAATTCTTAGGCTGTAACATCTCCCGCTATCGCTACTCGGGCGACGTGGTATACAATGTATTCCACAATGCCGTTCAGGTGAAGTAAAAACGGTGTTTTACCTCTTACAACCTCTAGTAACAAATATCATTCCAATGAGTATAAATACATCATCACATTGTCCCGGACTTGTCGTGAACGTCCGGTAACCAACAAATGACTAGCACTTTTCCTAGAAGGTTCAAGGCATCATTAATAAGGATTGGACTACCCCCATCCCAAGGTCTCGTAAATCAATATTACGTTAAAACTCATAACTTCAAAACATAGCATAATCATCATACAATTTCATAACACGTAACAATCATATATATATATATCACATATTTCATGCATAGGTAATATATAAACACATGTTACCATTTTATAGTAACTCATTACTTTTGAAAATATATCATTTTTGTCTAGTACTCGGTTTTGAGAAATATTGAACTCATCTGAGTCCAGATAACGAAACACACGAGCTTGAAAAGACAAACAACGCTCACGGATCGTCAAGAACACGAACTCAAACACCACAAATAACCTATGAAGGGTACTACATTAAAAACATGATCCAAAGATTCTAGAGAAGTCGAAACTAGCTTTGAATACTCAGACATGCAAAATAACAACTCCCAACCAAAGATTATCGCTTCACGTGCTTAGAAACTCCATAGAAACGCATAAACTCGACATGCATGTAGCCTAAACATCTTCATAGTCGAAATAGAAGCGTAAGATTAAAGAAATATACCTCTCGGATCAATTCTCGCAAAACCACAATCGAAGCTATGCTCGTAACAATATTTTTCGGTCTCCCGTAACTTCAATACGAGTACAAAAGAGACCCTGCTCAAAATACCTCACTATTTCCTCACTGTGTTTTTCTATTTTCTATAACTCTTTCTACTCTACTCTATTTATATATAGAGATCGATGTATATATATATATACATATATATATAAAGCATAAAGCCTGTAAAAGTAAAAGCTGCAAAAAAAAACCATCTGTACAATCAAGGTCACGTGAATTCAAATTGAATTTATAAATTACACTTAGGCCACCTTAATTTACACTTTCAGTCCTTTTAGTTAGGTTTTAATTTTATTAAACCTTGACCCTTAATCCTTTAATTTAATTTCTTTCTACGACGTAAATTAATAACTCTATTTAAATCTTTATCCTCAAACTCCTTAAATACAAAGTATTTAAATATATATTGGCAGTATTATTATACGTATAATACTTATATATATACGCGTATCTTAGGAGTAAAAACATTCTTAATATATTCAAAGAATATATTTCTATTATTTTTATATCCTTGAATTCCATAAATATATAATTCACGTCTAAGAATATTTACAATATTTTCAGGTCGTTACAACTCTCTCCCACTTCAAAAGATTCCGTCCTCGGAATCGACTCAGAAAACAGCTGGGGATACCTAGTCTTCATCTCATCTTCGGTTTCCCACGTCATATCCCCACCGTGCTTATTCTTCCATTGTACTTTCACTAGTTTCACCCGTTTCTTTCGGAGTTGTTTGACCTTACGATCCAAGATTGCGACGGGTTCTTCGATCAACTTCTTACTTTCGTCAACGCGGAGTTCGTCCAGAGGTAGTATACTCGGTTCCTCGGCCAAGCATTTTCGTAAATAGCATACATGGGACACATTGTGTATTCCCTCCGGCTCTTGTGGCAACTCAAGTTTGTAAGCTTGCTCTCCAACACGTTCAAGTATAAAAAACGGACCAATAAAACGAGGTCCAAGCTTACCCCGTTTCCCAAAACGGATAATACCCTTCCAGGGCGAGACCTTCAACATTACTTTCTCACCGAATTCAAAAGTTTTGGGTCGGTGCTTCTTGTCGGAGTATTTCTTTTGTCTCTCCCGAGCTACCCTTAAACGTTCACGGGCCACTTTTACCTTATCTGCAGTGAGCTGAAGATTGCGACATTTTCTACCATAAAGCATTTCAAACAGAGCCATACCAATACTTGCATGATAAGTGTTGTTGTATGCGAATTCTACTAGAGGTAAGTGAGAATCCCAACTTCCGCTATATTCTATCACGTAAGCTCTTAACATATCTTCCAAAGTTTGAATCGTTCTTTCGCTCTGGCCGTCCGTCTGAGGATGATACGCCGTGCTCTAGTGCACTCGCGTACCCAATTCCTCCTATAATTTGTGCCAAAACCTTCATGCAAACCGGCTATCTCGATCCGAAACAATCGATAAAGGTATCCCATGTCTCGTGACGATCTCGCAAATATACAACTTAGCTAAGTTCTCTAACTTTTCGTTCTCCTTGGTGGCTAAAAAGTGAGCACTTTTGGTTAACCTATCAACAACTACCCAGATCATGTCGTTTCCACGAGTAGTCTTAGGCAACTTGGTAACAAAATCCATGGTGATTTTGTCCCATTTCCATTCTGGTATCTTAAGTTGCTATAATTCCCCATACGGCTTCTGGTGCTCCGCCTTGACTTGAGAGCATGTCACGCACCTTGCCACATAATCGGCAATATCTACTTTCATACCCGGCCACCAATAGTTGGCTTTTAGATCAATATACATCTTAGTATTTCTTGGGTGGATAGAATATTTAGAACGGTGAGCATCGCGTAACAAAGTGTCACGAATACCACCGACTTTAGGAACCTAAACACGACCCTTGAAAGTCTTCAACCCGCGGTTATCTTCGGTTAAATTCGCTTGTTGTTTAAACATGACTTCATCTTTTAACTTCTCTTCCTTTAATCCTTCAATTTGAGCGGTTCGGATCTGCTCGAAAATGCCGGATCTAACAATAATACCCATAGATTTAAGTCGGTAGGATGACCTCGGTTCTTTTAAGCTCAACGCATCGGCTACCACGTTAGCTTTACCTGGATGGTAGCTAATCTCGCAATCATATTCAGTTCCTTCTGGTTCTAAATATATTGTAGACTCTTGTGATCGGTGTAGATGACACACCATGTCCCATAGAAGTAATGACACCACAATTTAAGAGCAAAAACCACAGCTACAAGCTCAAAATCGTGAGTCGGATAATTCAATTCTGCATAAGAACACATCCCAAACCCGAGTAGGATGCATCACTATATACAACAAAGTCTTCATTATCTTCTGGTAAGGATAAAATAGGAGCTTCACACAAACACTTCTTTAAAGTTTGAAAAGCATTTTCTTGCTTCTCAGTCCACTTAAAAAGTTCTGTCTTCCTTGTCAGACGGGTCATAGGGGTCACTATCTTTTCGAAATCTTTAATAAACCTCCTATAATAACTGGCATGACCTAAGAAACTTCGAATTTCAGTTGGAGTTTTGAGCGACTCCCACTTCTCGACCGCCTCGATCTTAGCTGGATCTACCTTCAATCCATCCTAACTAATCACGTGTCCTAAAAACTGGACTTCTCGCATCCAGAAATCACACTTCGAAAATTTGGCATAGAGTTTCTCTTGGCGAAGAATATCAAGAACTTCACGCAAATGCCTGCGATGATCATCCTCACTACGAGAGTAAATAAGAATATCATCGATAAATACAATAACTGATTTGTTCAGAAAAGGACGACAAACTCGATTCATTAAATCCATAAACACAGCCGGAGCATTAGTTAAACCAAAAGGCATTACGAGAAACTAATAGTGGCCATAGCGAGTTCTGAATGCCGTCTTGTGAATATCTTCATCTCGGACCTTCACTTGATGATATCCCGTACGTAAATCGATTTTCAAAAAGTAACAAGCACCTTGTAATTGATCAAAAAGGTCATCTATTCTTGGTAAAGGGTACTTATTCTTAACAGTAGCCTTGTTCAACTCCCAATAGTCAATGCACATCCTCAAGGTTCCATCCTTCTTTCTAACGAACAAAACTGGCGCTCCCCAAGGTGAGGAACTTGGTCGAATGAAACCCTTATCCAAAAGTTCTTGTAGTTGGGTCATCATCTCCTTCATCTCGGACGGAGCTAAAAGGTAGGGAGCCTTAGAAATCGGTGCTGCACCTGGAACAAGATCAATCTGAAATTCAACATGACGTGTTGGTGGTAATCCGGGCAAATCTTCGGGAAAAATGTCCGGATATTCCTTTACCACCTCCACATTCCGTAATTCGACCTTCTTCTTTTCAGAAGATATGACTTAAGCCAAAAATGCTGAACAACCTTTGGATAAGCACTTGCGTGCTTTCATCACTGAAAGTAGAATCAGACTTCCCGGGCACCTTTCTCCAAAGGCAATAGCAAACTTTCCGGTAGAAAGAGGTATGTCTAGTCTTAAGGCTGAAATTATTTGTTCTAAAAAGCGTGTACGCATACCTCTTTCTACTGGAAAGTTTGCTATTGCCTTTGGAGAAAGGTGCCCGGGAAGTCCGATTCTACTTTCAGTGATGAAAGCACGCAAGTGCTTATCCAAAGGTTGTTCAGCATTCTTGGCTTACGTCATATCTTCTGCAAAGAAGAAGGTTGAATTACGGAATGTGGAGGTGGTAAAGGAATATCCGGACGTTTTTCCCGAAGATTTGCGGGGATTACCGCCAACACGTCATGTTGAATTTCAGATTGATCTTGTTCCAGGTGCAGCACCGATTGCTAAGGCACCCTACCGTTTAGCTCCGTCCGAGATGAAGGAGATGATGACCCAACTACAAGAATTTTTGGATAAGGGTTTCATTTGACCAAGTTCCTCACCTTAGGGAGTGCCAGTTTTGTTCGTTAGAAAGAAGGATGGAACCTTGAGGATGTGCATTGACTATCGGGAGTTGAACAAGGCTACTGTTAAGAATAAGTACCCTTTACCAAGAATAGATGATCTTTTTGATCAATTACAAGGTGCTTGTTACTTTTCGAAAATCGATTTACGTACGGGATATCATCAAGTGAAGGTCCGAGATGAAGATATTCACAAGACGGCATTCAGAACTTGCTATGGCCACTATTAGTTTCTCGTAATGCCTTTTGGTTTAACTAATGCTCGGGCTGTGTTGATGGATTTAATGAACCGAGTTTGTCGTCCTTTTCTGGACAAATCGGTTATTGTATTTATCGATGATATTCTTATTTACTCTCGTAGTGAGGATGATCATCGCAGGCATTTGCGTGAAGTTCTTGATATTCTTCGCCAAGAGAAACTCTATGCCAAATATTCGAAGTGTGATTTCTGGATGCGAGAAGTCCAGTTTTTAGGACACGTGATTAGTCAGGATGGATTGAAGGTAGATCCAGCTAAGATCGAGGCGGTCGAGAAGTGGGAGTCGCCCAAAACTCCAACTGAAATACGAAGTTTCTTAGGTCTAGCCAGTTATTATAGGAGGTTTATTAAAGATTTCGCAAAGATAGCAACCCCTATGACCCGTCTGACAAAGAAGACAGAACTTTTTAAGTGGACTGAGAAGCAAGAAAATGCTTTTCAAACTTTAAAGAAGTGTTTGTGTGAAGCTCCTATTTTATCCTTACCAGAAGGTAGTGAAAACTTTGCTGTATATAGTGATGCATCCTACTCGGGTTTGGGATGTGTTCTTATGCAACGAGGGAAGGTAATTGGCTACGCTTCAAGGCAATTGAAAGATGCAAAATTGAATTATCTGACTCACGATTTTGAGCTTGCAGCTGTGGTTTTTGCTCTTAAATTGTGGTGTCATTACTTGTATGGGACAAGGTGTGTCATACACCGATCACAAGAGTCTACAATATATTCAGAATCAGAAGGAAGAGAATATGAGGCAGAGGAGATGGATGGAACTTTTGATAGATTACGATTGCGAGATTAGCTACCATCCAGGTAAAGCTAACGTGGTAGTCGATGCGTTGAGCCGAAAAGAACCGAGGTCATCCTATTGACTTAAATCTATGGGTATTATTGTTAGATCCGACATTTTCGAGCAGATCCGAACCGCTCAAATTGAAGGATTGAAGGAAGAGAAGTTAAAAGACGAAGTCATGGTTAAACAACAAGCGGATTTAACTGAAGATAACCGCAGGTTGAAGACTTTCAAGGGTCGTGTTTAGGTTCCTAAAGTCGGTGGTGTTCGTGACACTTTGTTACGCGATGCTCACCGTTCTAAATATTCTATCCACCCAGGAAATACTAAGATGTATCTTGATCTAAAAGCCAACTATTGGTGTCCGGGTATGAAAGTAGATATTGCCGATTTTGTGGCAAGGTGCGTGACGTGCTCTCAAGTCAAGGCGGAGCACCAGAAGCCGTATGGGGAATTACAGCAACTTGAGATACCAGAATGGAAATGGGACAAAATCACCACGGATTTTGTTACCAAGTTGCCCAAGACTGCTCGTCGAAACGACATGGTCTGGGTAGTTGTTGATAGGCTAACCAAAAGTGCTCACTTTTTAACCACCAAGGAGAACGAAAAGTTAGAGAACTTGGCTAAGTTGTATATTCGCGAGATCGTCACGAGACATGGGATACCTTTATCGATTGTTTCGGATCGAGATAGCCGGTTTGCATCAAGGTTTTGGCACAAATTATAGGAGGAATTGGGTACGCGAGTGCACTAGAGCACGGCGTATCATCCTCAGACAGACGGCCAGAGCGAAAGAACGATTCAAACTTTGGAAGATTTGTTAAGAGCTTGCGTGATAGAATATAGCGGAAGTTGGGATTCTCACTTACCTCTAGTAGAATTCGCATACAACAACACTTATCATGCAAGTATTGGTATGGCTCCGTTTGAAATGCTTTATGGTAGAAAATGTCGCAATCCTACCTGTTGGTTAGAACCGGGTGAAAAGCAGTTTGCGGGTCCAGAAATTGTTTAGCTCACTGCAGATAAGGTAAAAGTGGCCAGTAAACGTTTAAGGGTAGCTCGGGAGAGAAAAAAGAAATACTCCGACAAGAAGCACCGACCCAAAACTTTTGAAGTTAGTGAGAAAGTAATGTTGAAGGTCTTGCCCTGGAAGGGTATTATCCGTTTTGGGAAACGGGATAAGCTTGGACCTCGTTTTATCGGTCCGTTTTTTATACTTGAACGTGTTGGACAGCAAGCTTACAAACTTGAGTTGCCACAAGAGCTGGAGGGAATACACAATGTGTTCCATGTATGCTATTTACGAAAATGCTTGGCCGAGGAACCGAGTATACTACCTCTGGACGAACTCCGCGTTGACGAAAGTAAGAAGTTGATCGAAGAACCCGTCGCAATCTTGGATCGTAAGGTTAAACAACTCCGAAAGAAACGGGTGAAACTAGTGAAAGTACAATGGAAGAATAAGCACAGTGGGGATATGACGTGGGAAACCGAAGATGAGATGAAGACTAGGTATTCCCTGCTGTTTTCTTAGTCGATTCCGAGGACGGATTCCTTTTAAGTGGGAGAGAGTTGTAACGACCTGAAAATATTTTAAATGTTCTTAGACGTGAATTATATATTTATGGAATTCTAGGATATACAAATAATAGAAATATATTCTTTGAATATATTAAGAATGTTTTTACTCCTAAGATACGCGTATATATATAAGTATTATACGTATAATAATACTGCCAATATATATTTAAATACGTTGTATTTAAGGAGTTTGAGGATAGAGATTTAAATAGAGTTATTAATTTACGTCGTAGAAAGAAATTAAATTAAAAGATTAAGGTTCAAGGTTTAATAAAATTCAAACCTAACCAAAAGGACTGAAAGTGTAAATTAAGGGGGCCTAAGTGTAACTTGTAAATTCAATTTGAATTCAATTTGAATTCACGTGACCTTGCTTGTACAGATGGTTTTTCTTTTTTGCAACTTTTGGTTTTTCTTTTTTGCAACTTTTACTTTTACAGGCTTTATGCTTTATATATATATATATATATATATATATATATATATATATATATCGATCTCTATATATAAATAGAGTAGAGTAGAAAGAGTTATAGAAAATAGAGAAACACAGTGAGGAAATAGTGAGGTATTTTGAGTAGAGTCTCGTTTGTACTCGTATAGAAGTTACGGGAGACCGAAAAATATTGTTACGAGCATAGCTTCGATCAAGGTTTTGCGAGAATTGATCCGAGAGGTATATTTCTTTAATCTTACGCTTCTATTTCGACTATGAAGATGTTTAGGCTACATGCATGTCGAGTTTATGCGTTTCTATGGAGTTTCTAAGCACGTGAAGCGATAATCTTTGGTCGGGAGTTGTTATTTTGCATGTCTAAGTATTCTAAGCTAGTTTAGACTTTTATAGAATCTTTGGATCATGTTTTTAACATAGTAACCTTCATAAGTTATTTGTGGCGTTTGAGTTCATGTTCTTGACGATCCGTGAGCGTTGTTTGTCTTTTCGAGCTCGTGTGTTTCGTTATCTGGACTAAGGTGAGTTCAATATTTCTCAAAACCGAGTACTAGACAAAAAAAATATTTTCAAAAGTAATGATTTACTATAAAATGGTAATATGTGTTTATATATTACCTATGCATGAAATATGTGATATTAATATATATATATATGTGATATTAATATATATATATATATGATTGTTACGTGTTATGAAATTGTATGATGATTATGCTATGTTATGAAGTTATGAGTTTTAACGTAATATTGATTTACGAGACCTTGGGATGGGGGTAGTCCAATCCTTATTAACGATGCCTAGTAGGTTGAACCTTCTAGGAAAAGTGCTAGCAATTTGTGGGTTACCGGACGTTCATGACAAGTCCGGGACAACGTGATGATGTATTTATACTCATTAGAATGATATTTGGTACTAGAGGTTGTACCATATTAAATATCATGCGGGTGTGATGAGGTGTAAGAGGTAAAACACCGTTATTACTTCACCTGAATGGCATTGTGGAATACGTTGTATACCACGTCGCCGGAGTAGCGATAGCGGGAGATGTTACAGCCTAAGAATTATTGGAAGTCGCGCTCTAATGACTCTTAGATGGGTAATAACGTAACTCGTGAACCGGGTCTATATCTTGGGTTAAGATAATATCCCTAGACCATTAATGATGATTATGATGATGATGATAGTTATGATTTAAAGAATTACGATAACGGAGTATATGAAATAACTATTTGAGGTACTATGATTAGTTAACCGTTATGTGCTAAATGTCAAATCATGGGTTGGTCAACTATATGAATGGGCGGGAATGGATTATTATTTATTCTGATATTACCGCCTAAAGTATGTTATGTTTTAATTGAATCTTTTCTTAACTCTATTGACTCACGAGGCTTTAAGCTGACACTTGTTTCTTGAAATGTGTCTTGTACTCGTGCAGGTTGCTTAGAGATTGCTTGTGAGACAGGGACTTTGGGTAGGTAGATGATACCATTTTGTTTTATCGCATCAAACAATTTATGTCTTTCTGATTAATGTTTAAGAACATGATGTCGTGATTTTCAAACTGATGTAATCTCTTATCGTTTCGGTAAGATGTATTTTATGGCTAAAGAATTCCGTTGCATGTTTTTCTGATAAAATGGCAAGATTTTTGTAAATGATAAATTTTGGGAAATCGCGGTCGTCACATTTAGCAGGCATAGAATTTATCATAAAAGTTCCAGAAATCACCTCATCATTCTTGCGAGCATCATCGGTAGTCATCTTGAAAGATCATCTAGTAGGTTTACCCGCAGCAGGCTTCTTGCTACCATCAGCACTCTTGTTTTTCAGTTTCGGGCAGGCAGAAGCCATGTGCCCCATCTCCTTGCAGTAATAGCACATAAGTTCAGAACTTGTGCACTCGAAACTAGTGTGCCCCATGTTACCACACCTCCTGCAACTCATAGTGCTTTTAGTGGAGGGACTCTTATGGGAAGAGTGACAAGTCTTGTAGAAATTTGGGTCCTTCTTCTTGCCCTCAGACCCAAACTTCTTTTTCTTTGAGGACCCAGATGGCCCCTCCCACGTTCTCTTTTCTCCGCTGACGGGATTCTTCAAACCCAAGTCTTCCTCAATATTCCTCGCTTCCTCCATTGCCGCATCTAGGGTAGACTTATTACGGATAGCAGACCGGTATTCCAACGGTAAACCTCCTATATACTAGTTTACCAAAGAAGCTTCATCAGGACAAAGTGTCCTGGCAAAAGTAAGATTATCTGAGAAAGTCGTGTTGTACTTGCTGATCGACATCGTCCCCTTCTTCAACTCCAAAAATTCTCTCTCAGCTCGCCTTTGTGCACCCAAATTGCAGAAACGATTCTGCACCTTCTCAACAAACTGGGACCAAGTAATCTCTTTCCGAACTATCTCGGAAAGGTTTTGGTAGACAGAGTTCCACCATTCAAGAGCCTCTCCCTCAAGCATCCGAATGGCATAACGGACCTATTGTTGATTAGTAAAATCCCCCGAATCATAAACTTGCTCCATCTTCATCAACCACCGAGAAAAAACCAATGGATCCTCACCTCCTTTAAAAACTGGAGGTTTGCAGCACATGAAAGCTCTAAACGAACTACCCTCTGCCTTAGCAGTCCTTTGATGGGGTTCAGGACCATGGCGTTTATCCTTACTGCTTGCTTCACTTTCATCGTTCTGGTCCTGTTCAGTGGTATCTTTAAGGAAACCCGTAGCTATCATAGCCTCCCTCATTTGAGCTATTTGAGTATCTCGAATCTTCAACGGCTGCTCCAAAGAAGCAATTTTGATTGTGCTGGCCCCACTGTAGCTACTCCTTTCTGTATACTCCTTAGTAGACGCAGTCCCTTCGATAGTAGTTGGAACCGTTTCAACATGTGGTTGCGAGTGAAAGCTTCCCACATTCTCATCCTCGTACTGTGGATGTGATCCACCAGCTCCACTCCGTTGATTAGCACCTTATTTTCCATTGTTCTTGCGTGTAACCACCATCTTCTATGGAAGGCATGAGAAATGAGTCGAAAATATAATTCTTAAGATAGTAGATATGTATAAGAATTCTTATAAGGAAAAGAGGTAGAGTTAAACTATAAGGAAAAGATCTAGAATTCCTATAACACTCAGTACACACCCTCCCCCCCCCCCCCCCGAAGTTTTGTTCTTTCTTAACGAGCCGTTAACAGTTGTAAGTCTAAGCATCAGACTCAATGCTTAGTTCACACACAACGCGGCTCTGATACCAACTTGTGATGACCGCGATTTCCCAAAATTTATCATTTACAAAAATCTTGCCATTTTATCAGAAAACACATGCAACGGAAGTCTTTAGCCATAAAATACATCTTACCGAAACGATAAGAGATTACATCAGTTTGAAAATCACGACATCATGTTCATAAACATTAAGCATAAAGACATAAATTGTTTGATGCGATAAAACAAAATGGTATCGTCTAAGACAGTACACTACCCAAAGTCCCTGTCTCACAAGCAATCTCTAAGCAACCTGCACTAGTACAAGACACATTTCAAGAAACAAGTGTCAGCTTAAAGCCTCGTGAGTCAATAGAGTTAAGAAAAGATTCAATTAAAACATAACATACTTTAGGCGGTAATATCAGAATAAATAATAATCCGCCCATTCATATAGTTGACCAACCCATCATTTGATATTAGCACATAACGGTCAACTAATCATAGTACCTCAAACAGTTATTTCATATACTCCGTCATCGTAATTCTTTAAATCATAACTATCGTCATCATCACAATCATCATTAATGGTCTAGGGATATTATCTTAACCCGAGATATAGACCCAATTCACGAGTTACGTTATTACCCATCTAAGAGTCATTGAAGCGCGACTTCCAACAATTCTTAGGCTGTAACATCTCCCGTTATCGCTACTCCGGCGACGTGGTATACAACGTATTCCACAATGCCGTTCAGGTGAAGTAATAACGGTGTTTTACCTCTTACACCTCCTCACACCCGCATGATATTTAATAAGGTACAACCTCTAGTACCAAATATCATTCCAATGAGTATAAATACATCATCATGTTGTCCCGGACTTGTCATGAACGTCCGGTAACCCACAAATGGCTAGCACTTTTCCTAGAAGGTTCAACCTACTAGGCATCATTAATAAGGATTGGACTACCCCCATCCCAAGGTTTTGTAAATCAATATTACCGTAAAACTCATAACTTCATAACATAGCATAACCATCATACAATTTCATAACACGTAACAATCATATATATATCACATATTTCATGCATAGGTAAGATATAAACACATATTACCATTTTATAGTAAATCATTAATTTTGAAAATATATCATTTTTGTCTAGTACTCGGTTTTGAGAAATATTGAACTCACCTCGGTCCAGATAAGGAAACACACGAGCTCGAAAAGACAAACAACGCTCACGGATCGTCAAGAACACGAACTCAAACGCCACAAATAACCTATGAAGGTTACTATGTAAAAACATGATCCAAAGATTCTAGAGAAGTCTAAACTAGCTCAGAATACTTAGACATGCAAAATAACAACTCCCGACCAAAGATTATCGCTTCACGTGCTTAGAAACTCCATAGAAATGCCTAAACTCGACATGCATGTAGCCTAAACATCTTCATAGTCGAAATAGAAGCGTAAGATTAAAGAAATATACCTCTCGGATCAATTCTCGCAAAACCTCGATCGAAGCTATGCTCGTAACAATATTTTTCGGTCTCCCGTAACTTCTATATGAGTACAAACGAGACTCTGCTCAAAATACCTAACTATTTCCTCACTGTGTTTCTCTATTTTCTATAACTCTTTCTACTCTACTCTATTTATATATAGAGATCGATGTATATATATATATATATAAAGCATAAAGCCTGTAAAAGTAAAAGCTGCAAAAAAGAAAAAACATCTGCACAAGCAAGGTGACGTGAATTCAAATTGAATTCAAATTGAATTTACAAGTTACACTTAGGCCCCCTTAATTTACACTTTCAGTCCTTTTAGTTAGGTTTGAATTTTATTAAACCTTGAACCTTAATCTTTTAATTTAATTTCTTTCTACGACGTAAATTAATAACTTTATTTAAATCTCTATCCTCAAACTCCTTAAATACAAAGTATTTAAATATATATTGGCAGTATTATTATACGTATAATACTTATATATATACGCATATCTTAGGAGTAAAAACATTCTTAATAGATTCAAAGAATATATTTCTATTATTTGTATATCCTTAAATTCCATAAATATATAATTCACGTCTAACAATATTTACAATATTTTCAGGTCGTTACATAGTTCAAGAAGAAGAACAAAGGTTGTTGCTTGCATTCTTGAAAATCAAGGGTTGGAGAAACTAGCATTTCAAGGTGTTGGAATTATTGTCTTGTGGATACCTTGAAGGAAGTCTTCTCTTGGCTTCTCATAGATCAACCACTTCACCAACGGTTTACTCACGCTACAAAGGTTGTGGTTCTAAACACCCTATGGTTGTTTTGTTTTCTTAACGCTTGCATATGGATCATTGGTGGGGAGTTTTAATAAGTTTAGAATTGTTGTTCATGCTTCCATTGCTAAAATATATTTTGAAAAACCGAACAAACCCCAACAAAGACTAAGGGATCTCGAGGAAGATTAGGATGCAAAACTTGTGGTAAGAACCATACCGGGCAGTGTAAATATAAGACTAAAGGTTGTTATACTTGTGGAGACGTAGGACACAATTATAAGGATTGTTTATCTTTAGGAAAGTTTTGTTACGACTGTGCCCAGTATGGGCATGAATCTCCGGAGTGTCCTAACTAGCTAGAATAATTGTTAGTTGAGATGTTAAACAAATTAAGCGGACACAGTGGAAGGTTTCTTTTTAAATGTTGTAATCCATGTAGTAAATAGTGTGTACTTTTCTCTTATGTAATATAGTCTTGTAGTAGATGAAACTAAAGAGGACAATTGTGTTAATGGTTGAATTATGGGTGATTAGTATCTTAGCAGTGGTAGAGATGAGTGATGATAAGAGTTCCATTATTAAACAAATGAGTTACATAAACTTGAATTGGAATGGAAATATAACCACATTAAGTGAACACGAAATGATTGGTAGAATGAATAAAGCAGTAAATGAAAGAGATTGTTGTCTCCCTAGTTAAATAAAGATGTGGTTGTGATTATGTTATTACAGAGAAAATTAGAGTGAGTAATAGATAAAATGTTGTTAAAATTGACCATACTAGCCAAATTAAAGTTTAAATTGTGAACCACGTACGTATTGATAATCAAAAAATAATATAGTGATATTACAGAAGGATAGTGTGGAAGTGGTTTATGAAATTGTAAAGTTGTAGACCTTGGCCCATCTATGTGGTGAAATATTGAAATCTGGCAGAAGGTCAAGTGTTGACCCAGCAGATAATTGAGTGTGATTAGTGTTTTTATCAATTGTGTGAGTGTATTGCTCAATATAAAAGAGCGAGAATAATCAAATAGTTGATTCCTTTTGGGATATCATTAGAGTATGTATACCTATTTGAAACTTATAAACATAGTTCTTATTTGGCAGAGTTGAATTGAAAGAATTGTGATTGTAGTAGCTAAAAATGAATGGAATAAGTGTTATTGTTTATCTGAAAGGCCAATGTTGTAGCATATGTGTAACACCCTGATTTTCAGTCCAACTTAAATTTTTTTCAAAGCTCAATTTAAAACATACTTTAACCAAATCTCTGAAACTTATTGCGGAAGCATTGTAATTCTGTTTGAGTATTTTAACAAAATATAGTACTATTTAACAGTAAACTTGGTCGTTGGATATAACCCAAAACCTTTTAGGTGTTACCACAGTCAATCTCACGACGATTAACAAAAGCATAGGAAATCCAAGATTACAGGAATTGCAATCAACACAAAGTCATGCCCAAAGCAACTACCCGCCTCACCAAGGCATCTATACAACCTGCGGATACAAAACATTTTCACACACTGTTAGCTATAAACATAGCTAGTGAGTACAACCAAAAAACTTTGTTTTATCAAAACCAAGTCATCCTTTTTCCCTTTTGAAAACACATGTTTGGCAATCAATAAACTTTTAAAACCATACACAATAGCACATAAGGATGCGGGTCTGTCCATTGGGCCACAATGTATCCATGTGGTAGCTAGCCACGGTCAACACATGCCCACATGGGGGATAACCACATCACCCCATCAAGGTGGGGGATGCACAAAGCATTCAACTATACAACGGTTATCTGGAGTGTAAGCCCTGTTCACCAAATCCACACGTGTTGCCCCGGGTTCGGTGGCTCGTCAGCCCAATGAACCCACACGGTCATGATGGCTACTGACATACCCCTCCACTCTCTGCACCAATTCCTCAACCACCCGTACATCGCGGTTCCTCAATTGACGAAGCCACATGAACCTCTGTGCACGTCTTAATGGCTAGGAACCCTATGGTACAAAGTTCATACCACACAGTGGTCCGGACCAAATCACATACCCCAAAGGGTCACATAAGCACATACCCCGAAGGGTCACATAATCACATACCCCGAAGGGTCACATAATCACATACCACGAAGGGTCATATAAATAACATGCCAACAAGGCCAAATAATCACATGCCATAAAGGCCACAAATCATGTGCCATAAAGGCTAAGTAATCCAAACTTGCAAGTTTATCATGAAACAAGCAAGTATCACAATCCATATCTCTTGAGCATAAATGCTCAACAACGAGAACCACATATGGCATCTCAATGCCCAAAATACACCATAAGTGGAAACATGAATTTCATTAACTCAAAACCATGTCTTTTGTTTCAAAATCAATGTTTACTCCTACATGGAGTATCGGTTTCAAAAACCATCATGTAAAAACAAACTTTAACTTTGACCATCTCCAAATGGAGCAATGGTCTTATTTTGGAAAACATCATTTAAACACATCTTATATCCAGTTCACAATTCCACATTATTTAACCCAAAGGTTTCACGAAGCATTTATAATTCATATAAACCATTTTATAAAACCATCAACGGTTTCTTCATTCTTTAAGTTCCAAAAGCTTCATAAACATTTGCAAATCATATAACCCGCATTTCAAAACAATTCAATAGTTCCACAATCTTTAATTCATCAAGTTTCATCCACAATTGTCAAACAAACAAAGCATATCATGATGACTTGAAACTTTTAAGCAAAAGTTGGGTATCCGCTGGGTGTACTTACCTGAGGGTGTGATGAGGATCACAACCCCATCCAAACCATAAGCTCAAACACTTGATCATAAACCTATGATCACAAAACAATAGGTTAACTTACACAAGTTAACCAAAAACAAGGTTTCCAAACTCAATTCGAGCCTTAGACACCATTTCGGGTCTTTCGGACTCTCTATGAACTCCCTAAAACCATTAGAAACAATCCCCAATCGATTACAAGGTCAAATGGGGTCAAAAACAAGTTTCTAGACACTTCAGGGGTACTCGCGCCGCGAGACAAGGAGCCTCGCGCCGGGAAAAATTCTCTGGAAACTTGACCCATGCCAAGAAGGTCCCTCACGCCGCGACACTTGAGGGTCGCGCCGCGACGCGCTTGTGAACAGTAACCCTAGGCCTTTTTCTTTGCTGCAGGCTCCGAATTTTACCATTTCTCCAAAACCAAAACTCATAACTTCAAGTATAAACTTTAAAACTACAACAAAACTACTACATAACCATATCATAACCATTTTCAACCATATTTAGCCACAATTAAATCATCAATTACTCTCACTTCTTCCATTTTCAAGTTTTGACCCATTTATCCAAACAAACACAATATTAACCATAGTTTCACCAAGATAACTTGTAAAATCACCATCAAACTCATTTATCAAAACTTTAAACACATTTGATCATTCCAAAACCCTAACTTTGACAATTACCCCCAAACTTGACCCATTTAACACAATTTGTCAACATAAAAGTCAAATATCATGCCAAACAACAACGCAAACTTAAAATCAAACACTAATTCAAGATTACACTTACTTGATTTGCAACCCACTTGTTTTTGTTGCTTCCTTGATCCAAATCAAACACAAAAGAGCAAGCAATGAAGTCCAAACACTCTATTTTGGGCTAGAATCACCACCAAAAACCAAGATCCTCTTTGATCTCTTCTTCCCTTGAGCTCTCTCTCTCTCTCTCCTGGCTCTCACGTCCCTCTCTCTCTCTGTTGTTCCAGATTTTTCTTCTTCTTTCTTTCTTTGACTCCAAAATGAAAGAGTCAACAAATATATATATACATATTTACACAAATGGCCCTCCAAGCCTAATACCTTTTTCATTTGCCACCCAATTTAGCTTGTAACACATATACACACTTAGTAGCCATAAAATATAAACCAAACACATAATTTAGCAATTCTCACTAAAACTTACATTTACATATAATTTTATAATTTTATAAAATTTCGGGTATTACAATATGCCTTGAGTAGAAACTGAAAAACGAATCCTTAAGAATGACTGTGATCACACCCTTGTTTGATGTTATAAGAGATGCAAAGTTAAACGCAGTTAAAAATGAAAACCCCAACAAAGAGCAGATCAAGGGGTAGATAACCAATCTTATTAAAGATAGTCGTGTTGACTGTTATGGTCCGATATGGGTACATAGTTGTGAAGAGATTACACAAACCCTTCTCAGTGAAGCCCACAAATCCAAGTTCTCAATTGATCTGGGAGCAACTAGGATGTATAAACATCTGAAAGTGGAATATTGGTATCCAGATATGAAGCAAGATGTAACCAGGCATGTGGAAAAGTGTCTTACGTGTTTGCAAGTGAAGGGTGAACATAAAAAACGACTTGGGGAGCTACAACCCTCGAGATGTCTTTTTGAAAAATTGAAGAATATTACCATGAACCTAATTACCAAGCTACCCAGAATCCCTAGAGGTTATGATGTTATATGAATGATTGTTGACAGGTTAATCCAATTAAGGAAATCTATTCCTCAAGACTGTTAAATGTATTTATGAAGGAAATAGTGCTTCATTATGGTGTACCAGTTTCCATTGTGTTAAATAGATATACCCGATTTACTTCCAGATTTTGGAACAAGTTTCGTGAAAAGATGGGAACCAAGCTTCAACTTAGCATGGTGTTTCACCCACAAACAGATGACCAAAATGAGAGAACAATTCAAACACTAAAATAAATGTTGTGTGTGTGATATTGATTTTGGAGGAAGTTGGAATTCATGTAGACCACTTGCAGAGTTCTCATACAATTGTTATCATTCCAATATAGGGATGCCATCATACGAGATGTTATATGGTAGGAGATGTCGGATTCCGGTTTGTTGGAACGTAGTGGGTGAGTAGGAACTAGGTAGCTTTGAGGTGGTACAGTAACTGACATAACAGATTTAACAAATAAGAAACAGACTGTTAGTAGCTCAAAGTAGATAAAAGAGTTACACCGATAAACAAAGGTCACAGATTGAGCTCCAGGTGGGAGAGTACATGTTATTAGAAGTTTCACCATGGAAAAGCGTGAACAGATTCAGAAAGAGAGGAAAATTAGGTTCGAGGGTTATGGGTTCATTCAAAACTATTGCTCGTGTGGGTAAGGTTGCGTACGGACTAAAATTTTCCGAAGGAATGGTTACAAATTTATAATACCTTTCACGTATCACATCTTTGAAAGTTTTTAGCAGACGAATCCGCACATATACCATTAGAAGACATGAGTACTAAGGTTGCTAAGGGCACATATACCTCGGACCCTGTCAAGGGGCGATGCCCCTTGGAACCCCACCAGGGCCAACCTGTGGACCCCCGTATTCCCGATACCAACTTAGCATATTCAAATTTGCACTCAGCACCTTCAAACCCAAATTATAACTAAGTCTAGAATCGACTAGTCTCATGTTAATCTCGATTATACTAAATGACTTGATGACACTAAAATCAATAACATTAACACTTCAATTTCGAGCTGATTTTCGTTTAATCCGTAATTTTTAAAAAAGTGATTTTTCCGTGAACGTTGAAACTTATTTAGGTTATGAACATAAGGGATCCAAACCCACTCTGCCAAAGGCATTTGTTATTATAATCAAGTTCAAGTTGATTTTGGTCTAATTCGTAAAAGTTTTTAAAATGGTTTTACAATGAATGTTGAAACTTGTTTAGGTTAAGTACATAAGGCTCCACCCCTTTAAATCCCCCTAGCTGTATTCGATTTTTTTTGTTTTTACTGTGTGTATAATATATATATATATATATATGAGTTTTGTTTAATATAGTCCTTATTAAAATCATAATCCTGAGAGATAATTTTTAGTCATTAGATTTCAAGATCAATGGTCTAGAATTAATCTTAGATAATAGTTAAAATTGATATAAGGAAAGACAATTCTGACTTTTCGTATATTGGTTCCCACTTTCTTTTTTCTCTAATTTATTTAAAATTAATTATCTCACAAACCGTTTATCGTTAGATGAAACCAATTATACCGTTGCGATCCTCGTGTTCCCCTCTTTTATTAGAGAGGTCACTTGATATACTTTTGACAAACTTTTTTTTTATTTTGTTAGGTTGGACTTAAATTTTATTAATGTATAATCACATGTGATTCATAACAATATTACATGTGTTGTTTTATTAATTTTTTATCTTCTTATATTGTATATCATTTAACGTTTATTAATTTTGAATGTTTGCTTTAAAAAATCAACGTTTGCTTAAAACCGTTTATACATGTATGTATATATTCAATTTCACCCAATCCAATTGCATTGTCTACCCATGAATACATATATTGTGTACTAGCAATACCCTATCCCCTTTATCAAAGGTCCAGATGTGTTCTCCTTCGAATTCGATGTTTTTTATATTGGTTCTCGTAATAAGAATGGTTCTCGTTTCAACAATCCCCTATGCAATCATATATGATTGAATACCAAATCTCATGTTTTTTGGTATTCAATCACATGTGAATCTGTACAAAATCTCGTGTGATTCTATACAAAATCACATGTGATTAAAAATGCAATCATATGTGATTGAATACCAAATCTTATGCTTTTGGTATTCAATCACATGTGATTCTGTACAAAATCACATGTGATTGAATACGCAATCACATGTGATTGATTCTGTCAAATATTTGACATAAAAATGCTACATTTAATCAAATCACCTGTAATTATGTGCATGTATAAGAGATAGATAATCACATGTGTTATGAAACAACTAATAACTTAGAATCACTTTCAGTTGTTGATTTTTGTTACTAAACCATAGAACTTTGCCGGATTATCAAACACCAAACTATAATTTTATAAAGACTATATTCACCACACCTCTATGAATCACATGTGATTATACTTTAATAAAATTTAAGTACAATCTAACAAAATGAGAAAAAAAATTTTGTCGAAAGTATATCAAGTGACCTCTCTAATAAAAGAGGGGAACACAAGGATCGCCACGGTATAATTCGTTTTGTCTAATGATTAACGGTTTGTGAGATAATTAGTTTTAAATAATTTAGAGGAGAAAGAAAGTGGAGACCAATAGTTAAAAAGTCATAAATGCCCTCTTTCATACAAATATATCAATTTTGATTATAATCTAAGATTAAATCTGGACTATTAAATTTTAAAATCTAAAGGCTATAAATTGTCCTCAGTACTATAAATTAAATTAGGACTGTATTGAACATTTCTCATATATATATATATATAGTGGAGTGTTCAAACGAGAACTGTTTTTCGTACAAGAACTGCGAGAACCAATCTTGGTCATTCAAATGGTAAGAGGAATTCATTGATGAAGAGCGTTAGGGATTGAGTGTGGCAAGGTGCATGTAAGAAATTCATGGGTGGACAATCCAATTGAAGGAGGGGGAATTGTATGATTAACATTGGTTCTCGTAGTTCTCGCACGAAAAATAGTTTTCGTTTACACTTTTGCCTATATATATACCCCAGAGCGGATTCCCCACCCGTACGTGCGGGGGGGGGGGGGGGGTTCTACACATCATAGCATATATCAGGCTTCTGACTGTGCTGGAAAAGAAAACTCTTGACATTTTCTCTCTTTCTTCTCGGTAGGACCTGTAACACTGTAACACTAGAAAATCTCAAACCATTTTTTTTAAATACGCTGCGGAAGCTTTTAATAAACAAACTTAATTTCATGCAAACCAATATTAACAAATATACATCATTGTTCACAAACATCAGTATCATTGTTGTGTTACAAAAACTACAGGCTCGTTTCATTTCAAAATAATATCAGAGTCAGATCAATCCTTTCCTTCAATCTACCTCACAAATACGAACCTTTTTTTCTCTCAAAATACACACACTTACACCTTTTTAACTTAAGCAAATATGAGCAGATAATTCACCACGTACACATACACAATTGTTTTAAACTAAGCAGGAGGTGGCAAGACAAATATCTTGAAATCCTATTCTTTTTAATTCCTACATGCGTACATACATATATTAACATACTTGCACATTCTTGTAACTTTTCTTTCCTTTTTCAAAATTCACTAGTACATATATATATATTTTGATTTAATTAATCAAGTTTGACAAAACACATAATTAATTAAAGCAAACCAATCACGTACCGTCAACCCGCTAATCTCCTAGCCCAGGGTTGCGGGTGTTACAAATCTCCCCTCCTTAAGAGGATTCCGTCCACGGAATCCTTTCTTGTAACACCCTTAAACCTGGGCTAGGAGATTAGCGGGTTTGCGGTACGTGCTTATTTGTTCTAATATGATTAAGTGGTTAATTAAATGATTTAATTAATTATAAGTATTTTTATATGTATGTGTGTTTAATTGTATGTATGTATGTAACCGTATGTATGCAAGTATTTGTATGCACGTGTTCATGGGAAGAGGTGGGTTTGCCACCTCCTATTTCATTTGTGTATACGTGGGGGGTTAGGGAGTTATTAGCCATTATCACAATTTAGCAAAAGGTGTTAGTGTGTGTGTATTTTAATTTCTCTACCAAAGATCCACCGAAGAAGAAGAACAAGAAGATAGAATCGGATTCCATTGTATTTTGTGTTTTAATCCAAGTCAAGGTTAGATGTTATTGCTATCATGATTAAATGTTTAGTTGAGTGATTCTTGGTAGAAATAACATGTTTTTTTATGATGAACTATAGAATCTGTTTTTGAAGAATTATGAGTTTTGATGGGGTTTTGTGTTCATACGATTTGCATGATTAAAAGATGAAGTGATGAATGAATATGTGTCTAAATATGTTTAAACATGTTTCTGTTATGATTTTATGAACATTATGAATTCTGGGTTTTAAGTTTTGATAAAGTTATGAAGCAAACGGATTTGGTGGAAGAAGAAGGTGAAAACCGATAGTTGGAAAACCGAAAGATTGAAATATGAATAAGCAAATCCGGAAACTTGAAAACCGATACAATCCAAAACCGAGACATTAAATCCGGAAACTATGAAATCCGAATGATTAAATCCGATGCTCAAAACCTACACCCAAAATCCGATTCATTATGAATCCGAAACCTTGAATCCGAAAACATGATGAAATCCGATACAAGTGAAATACCAAGACTTAATGAAATCCGAAAGTCTCCAAATCCGGGTCTAAGAATCCGAGTAAAGTAAAATCCGATTATGAAGAAATCCGAGACATGAGTTGCGGATTCTTGGAATCCGATAGTTTTGGGGAAATCCGATACTTTGTGTTTGAAGTTATATATGTTTATTTTTTATTATTATTTGATGAATGATTTATAAATATATGGATAGATATATTTATGGGATTGAGACTGATTTGATTATTGCTGTGTTTACAGGCAATCCTAAGACTCAGTAATATTAGACTTCTGAGCTCGTGCTGAAATTAAGGTGAGTGGATGTTAAACACGGATGTTAAAGATTGCAGTTAATTTTACTGATGTGAAGCATGATTGTGGATTGAGATTGGATTGATTGAACTGTTGATTGTGATATTGAAATGTTGATAACTGCTGCATGAATATTTGGTCGATACGCACTCTTAGGATGATTTTGAGTTCCGTTGAGAAGTCAGCTATACGTGGACTTGGGCTGGGCTTGTCTAACTGGTTGGTTGAACAGTAGTAGCCTTTCTGTTGCATTTGTTGCTCAGAGGGGAGTTTACTGTGACAATCTATTGGAAAGCTATCGGTAAACCTTTGCTTTGGCCGGCATTGGTTGTAGGTTCTGCGCCGAACCGCCGGTCTTCTCTGGATATGTGATTACATGATTGATGATTGATTGTGAATGTTTGCATTTGTTGTTTTATTCTCTACTCACTTAGCTTTGTGCTAATTCCCCTCAGTTGATGCTTTGCAGGTTAGTGTTTGTAGGTGAAAAAGGAAGAGTTGGCCACACTCTGATACTATTTTGAAAAAGAGACGAGCCAGTATTTTTGTAACCCCAAAATAAAATGATGATGATGTTGTTATCCTTTGAACAAATGATTGTAACTTTGTAATGATGATTATATGTAATCTAGTTGGTTTAATTAGCTTCCGCAGTGCATTTTTAAAAAATGGCTTGTGATTTTCTAGTGTTAGATTTCTCGCTCAAACAAATGAGGGTATCTATCCTTCATTTCCGCCTCAGTTTCCCACGTCAAATCAGAACCTAAACTGTGTTTCCATTTGACCAATACCATCGGTATCTGCTTCTTTCGGAGCTTGGGAACTTTACGATCTAACAGTTCCACGGGTTCTTCAATCAGTCTCTTCTTTGAATCCACTTTCAGTTCGTGTACTGGGAGAATCTGACTATCGTCTTCAACCTTGCATTTTCTCAAATAACAGACATTGAACGTATCGTGAATACCTGCAAGATCTACTGGGAGATCCAATGTCACTGTCTGGTCATTTACAATCTGACGAATCCTGAAAGGACCAATGTAACGGGGAGCTAACTTCCCGCGTTTGCCAAATCGAATCATGCCCTTCCACGGAGAGATTTTCAAATACACTAACTCCCCCACATCAAACGATACTGGACGACGCCGTGGATCCGCAAACATTTTCTGTCTGTCTCTAGCCGCTTTCAACTTCTCCCTGTCAATAGCAACCTTGTCAGCAGTCATTTGAACAATCTCGGGTCCTGCAAATTGTTTCTCACCAGCCTCTAACCAACACGTCGAAGTACGGAAGCGATGACCGTACAACATCTCATACGGAGGCATTCCAATACTGGAGTGATAAGAATTTTTATACGCAAACTCTATCAATGGCAGGTGCGAATCCCAAGATCCACCATACTCATTACACAGGCACATAGCATATCTTTGAGTGTCTGTATGGTTCATTCAGTCTGACCGTCAGTCTGGGGATGATAAGCAGTACTTAAATTAATTCTTGTCCCCAACTCCCTCTGTAGACTCCTCCAGAAGTTAGAAACAAACCTGGAGTCTCTGTCAGATACTATCGACAATGGTATGCCATGCCTTGCAACGATCTCATTAATGTACAATTGTGCCAACTTGCTAAGAGAAGCCGTCTCATAGGTAGCCAGAAAATGGGAACTCTTCGTCAGTAAATCCACAATCACCCAAATCATATCGTGAATCCTCTGAGTTCGCGGAAGTTTAGTCACGAAATCCATCGTTATATGTTCCCACTTCCACTCAGGAATTTCTAACTGTTTCAAAGATCTGTAGGGCTTCTGATGCTCTGCTTTCACTTGAGCACAAATATGGCATGACACCACAAAATGAACCACATCTGCCTTCATAGTAGGCCATCAGTAAAGCACTTTCAAAACGTGGTACATTTTAGTGCTTCCTGGGTGAACAGACAGTCTCGACTTGTGTGCTTCAGTTAAAATCAACTTTCTCAATTCTCCAAGCATAGGCACCCACACACGAGTTTTATATATTTTCAATCCGCGAGAATCATCTGTAAGCTCGTCTTTACCTTTTCTCATCAGTTCATTCTTCACGTTTTCCTCCTTGAGGGCTTCCAACTATGCAGACTTTATTCTATCCACTAAATCAGATACAATATCCATACGCATGAATTTAATGGAATTCCCCGCTCTCTTGCGGCTCAAGGCGCCTGCTACCACATTCTCTTTCCCAGGGTGGTATCTAATCTCGCAATCATAGTCTTTTATCAACTCCACCCATCATCTCTGTCTCATGTTAAGTTCCTTCTGCGTAAACACATATTGAAGACTCTTATGATCAGTACAAATCACGCACTTGGTGCCATACAAATAGTGTCTCCATAATTTTAGGGCAAATACGACAGCTGCCAGTTCTAGATCATGAGTCGGGTCATTCTTTTCATGTGGTTTCAACTGTCTTGAAGCATACGCAATTACCCGATCCCTCTGCATAAGTACACATCCCAATCCAGCGAACGACGCATCGCAATAAACAGTAAAATCATCCGTTCCACTTGGCAATGCAAGAATGGGAGCCTGACATAACAACTGCTTCAAAGTCTGGAAAGCGTTGTCTTGTTCACTACCCCAAACAAACTTCACGTCTTTTCGAGTTAACTTAGTCAACGGACCCACAATCTTCGAGAAATCTTTAATAAACCTGTCGTAGTATCCAGCCAAACCCAGAAAACTCTTTATTTGAGACGGTGTCTTTGGAGCATTCCAGTTCATCACAGCTTCCACTTTAGAAGGATCCACTTTCACTCCTTCATTACAGATAACATGCCCCAAGAACTGAACCTCTCTCAACCAGAATTCGCATTTTGAGAACTTAGTAAACAGATGTTCTTTCTTCAAGGTTTCCAAAACTTGTCTCAAATGATGTTCGTGCTCCTGTTCAGTCTTTGAATAAATTAGAATATCATCAATAAAGACTATCACAAAATCATCCAATAATGGTCGATAGACCCTGTTCATCAAATCCATAAAAATCGCAGGTGCATTGGTTAAGCCGAACGGCATAACCAAGAACTCGTAGTGCCCGTAGCGCGTACGAAAGGCCGTCTTCGACACATCTTCTTCAGAAACACGTACCTGATGATATCCCGATCTCAAATCAATCTTAGAAAAGAACAAAGCTCCTTGCAGTTGATCAAACAAATCATCGATTCTCGGCAACGGATACTTGTTCTTTATCGTTCTCTTATTTAACTCACGGTAGTCGATACACATACGCAACGTACCGTCTTTCTTCTTTACAAACAATACCGGTGCTCCCCACGAGGACGAACTCGGACGAATAAACCCCTTATCGAGCAGATCCTGAATCTGCGTTATCATCTCCCGGATCTCTGAAGGTGCCAACCTGTACGGAGCCTTGGCTACTGGTCTAGAACCAGGCATTAAATCTATTTTGAATTCCACTTCACGAACCGGAGGAAATCCTGGCAACTCTTCTGGAAACACTTCCGGGTATTCCGTTACCACCCGGATATCAGTCATTGCTTGTTTCTCTTTCTTCCCATCAATTACATATGCCAAATAAGATTCACACCCCTTACCCAATGCCTTCTTTGCTTTCAAACACGAAATCATCGGGATCATAGACCCAGCCTTCTCTCCCCTTGCTATTACCCGCGAACCATCAGCTAGTGGAAACGAAATCAACTTCTTGTGACACTTGATACTGGCTTATTCAAACTCAGCCAATCCATCCCAAGCACCACATCAAACCCAGACAATGGCATAACAAGAAAATAAACCGGAAAACACACGCCATCTATATCAATTTTAGCCCCAGCCACAGCAGTCGTGACCGGAACCATCATACCATCGGCTACTTCTATCTCTAAAGCAGTAGCAAGTTCAATCACAGGCATATTTAATTTATCACAGAATTCAACAGAAACAAAGGAGCGATTTGCTCCTGAATCAAACAATACTCTAGCAGGAGTAGAGTTTATTAGAAACATATCCGTGATCACGTCGTCAGTGGTGTTGGCATCATCCACCGTCATTTTGAACGCCCTACCCTCAGCATTGGGTGGGTTCTTTCGCTTCTGACCAGCCGAAGACGATCCTCCAGCTCCTCCTCCCCCAGACCCTGGCCCTGTCTTTTTGCCCATCGGGCAATCACCAACACGGTGCCCCTCCCTCTGACAGTTCCAACAAACACTCCTCGGAAACCTGCAATTCTTTAAATCATGGCCAAACTGGCCACAATTCACGCATATTCTTGTCTGGGGCGTACACTGCCCGTTATGGTAAGATTTGCACCTACTACACCAAGGTGCCCGTTGAGTAGACCCACCCGAAGTAGGTCTTCTATTCTGCTCTCCCGGCCTGCCCCCGCTGCTCTGCCCTCCCTGTCTCTGTTGAGCGTTATAATGTTCATATCTCGATTTCTGTTGGGAAAGTTTCTCCCCACTCAACTTGTTTCTCGCAACAATGTCCCCTTCAGCCAATTTGGCCAAAGTGAAAGCCTGGGACAATGTAGTAGCCCACCTGGAGGCACCTCGGTAATCTGGGTGTAGTGCCCCTACAAAATGGGCAATCTTTGATTCTTCGTCAGGTACCCAGTGCTTGGCAAATCTCATTTTCTCATTAAATTGTTTAATCAGTTGGTCTACTGTCATGTTCCCGGTCATCTGTAGATCCATGAATTCCTTCTTAATATTGGCCATCTCAAACGTTCACACAGCTTTTCCTGGAATTGACTCCAGGTGATACTCTCCTGTTGTTGTTCAGTAAAGTGGCCGGTAATGGAATCCCACCAGACCAACACATCTCCTCTCAACATTCTTGACGCGTACTTGACTTTTAATTCATTCTCACAATTACAGGCATCAAGTGCCTTTGACATCTCCCTCAACCAATTCAATGTTGCATTGGGATCAGAACTCCCATGATACTCTAATGGTTTACAATCAAGAAATTGTTTATAGGTGCACGGTTGTTTATATCCACGGAACGCAAACGGATAAGCTCCTGGTTGTGGATATGGATAGAAGAAGGGTTGCTGCATCATTTGAGTCATTGGTGGCAGCGTTGCTGTAACTGGTGCGGTTGTTGCCTGTGTAGGAATCACAGTTGGCACTGGGGTTGGTTCAGGTTGCTGCTGTTGTTGTTGCTGCTGTTCCATTCTCTGTACTTTATCTCTGAGTTCCACCAACTCATTTTCTAACTGGTAAACATAATCACAATGCTCTTCTTCACGGGTTTGACCCGACGTTCCCGCAGTAGCAGGTTATCCAAGTATTCAGTCACTGGCGCTTCAGTTGTAGCTTGGGTCGTAGGAGGAAGGATTGGAGTATCTCTGTCAGCCATTATCTGTTACAATCACATCACCTCATAACTCATTAGCATAAACCGTTAGTATCCAAAATACTAACTACAACCGACAACTCTAACTCACTCTAATTCTCCCGAAGGAAAGCTTGACCCGTCATGAGCCAAGATTTGGGAATGCAACACTCTAGCCGTGCCTGCATCGCCAAACCTAGGCTCTGATACCAAACTGTAACACCAGAAAATCTCAAACCATTTTTTTTAAATACGCTGCGGAAGCTTTTAATAAACAAACTTAATTACATACAAACCAATATTAACAAATATACAACATTGTTTACAAACATCAGTATCATTGTTGTGTTACAAAAACTACAGGCTCGTTTCATTTCAAAATAATATCAGAGTCAGTTCATTCCTTTCCTTCAATCAACCTCACAAACACGAACCTGCAAAAGCAACAACTGAGGGGAATTAGCACAATTCTAAGTGAGTAGAGGCTAAACACCAAAAGCAAACATCCACAGTCAATATCAAAGCATGTAATCACGTATCCCGAGAAGACCGGCGGTTCGGCGCAGAACCTACAACCAATGCCGGCCAAAGCAAAGGTTTACCGATAGCCCTCCACTGAATTGGCACAATGCACTCCCCCTCTGATGCAACATACGCACCAGTAAGGCTAACACTGTTCGACCAATCAGTGAATAAGCCCAGCCCAATCCTACGTATAGCTGACTTCCCAACGCAACTCAAATTCATACTAAGAGTGTGTATCGACCAAATAGTCATGCAGCAGATATTAATCAACAATAATCACAATCAACCATTCAATCAATTCAATCCAATCTCAATCACAATCATGCATCACACCAATAACATTAACCGAAATCTTTACCATCTGTGATTAACGTCCACTCACCTCAAAACTTGCACGGGCTCAGAAATCTAATTTTACAGAGTCTTTTGATTGCCTGAAAACACAGCAACAATCAAATCAGTCTCGAAATGTACAAATATATTTCCCACATATTTTTATACTTCAATTCATATAACAAGTCCATAAAACATATACACATAAAACACAATCAAGATATATAGCAAACAAAGTCCATAATTCTGAAATTGGCCGGACGCTTCGCGTCCAAAGCTCCGACGCGTCGCGTCGCTACAAGGTATCGGATTTCGCAAACCATCGGATTTCCGGATCGGATTTCAAATCTCGGATTTAGTCTCGGATTTCAGTTTGTCGGTTTCAAGAATCGGATTTTGGACCTCGGATTTGAACTATCGGATTTGGCTTCGGATGTTCAAAGAATCCGATTAAAAACAAGAACGCGTCGCGTCCAAGCAAGGAACGCGTCGCGTCGCGACGAACTCTGCATCATCTTCTTCATTTTCCAGCCGACTCAAACCTTCAAACTCCATTTTAACCTCTGATTTTCGATCCAAAACACTTTCAAACATGTATAAACATAATATAACATGTATGTATCTATCATAAACATCCTAGAACTCATTAAATCATCATTTCATGCAAAACCCATTTACTAGTTTGAGCTTGAAGCTCCAACAATGGTGTAACATTACATATTCATGTTTTCAACAAATAAACATACCAATATGTACTATAACATGCTATGAACACCTTCTCACCTTCCTTTAGAATTAAACAACACCAATTCTGAACTTTAGGATTTCAAGTTTGGAACCTTTTGAAGCTTTCTTCACTCTTGGTTTTTTTTTCTCTCAAAATACACACACTTACACCTTTTTCACTTAAGCAAATATGAGCAGATAATTCACCACGTACGCATACACAATTGTTTTAAACTAAGCAGGAGGTGGCAAGACAAATATCTTGAAATCCTATTCTTTTTAATTCCTACATGCGTACATACATATATTAACATACTTGCAACTTTTCTTTCCTTTTTCAAAATTCACAAGTACATATATATATATATTTTAATTTAATTAATCTAGTTTGACAAAACACATTATTAATTAAAGCAAACCAATCACGTACCGTCAACCCGCTAATCTCCTAGCCCGGGGTTACGGGTGTTACAAACACCATAAATTTTAAGCCATTTTTTTTAATTTGCGTTGCGGAAGCTTAAATTAACTTTAAACATTCATTTCAATCACAAACGTTTACAAAACAAAATATCTGTTCTTTCAAGTCAACAAATAAAACTCTGTGTTACAAAAGACTGGCTCGTTTCATTTTTAAATCTAGACATCAGAGTCAGGTCAACTTCTCCTTCCACGAGCACTCACAAACACAAACCTGCAAAAAGCAACATCTGTGGGGAATTAGCACAAAGCTAAGTGAGTAGAAGCCAAACTCAAAAGCAAACATCAAGTCAATACTAATCATGTAATCACAACACTAAGAAGACCGGCGGTTCGGCGCAGAACCTACAACCAATGCCGGCCAAAGCAAAGGTTTACCGATAGCCCTCTACTGAATTGGCACAGTGAAATCCCCCTCTGATGCAACATATGCATCAGTAAGGCTACAACTGGTCCACCAACCAGTAGACGAGCCCAGCCCAATTCTACTGACTTCTCAAACGCAACTCAAAATCATATTAAGAGTGCGTATCGATCAAATAGTCATGTAATAGTCATCAATACATAATATTCACAATCAGCAGTTCCAATATCAAACCATCACATACAATCATGCATTACATCAATGATATTAACCAAATCTTTACCATTCGCATCCAACATCCACTCACCTTTCAATCTCAGTTGACACACACAGAATTCTAATGTTACTGAGTCTTTGGATTGCCTGAAAACATAATAACAATTAATCAGTCCCAATTTATAAATATATACTTAATCATATATTTATATTTCATTCATGACATCAAACAAACGAATAAACGATTATAAATCAAAACACAGAATGTCGGATTTTGACTATCAGATTCTCACTACTCGGATTCTTGAAAATCCGCAACCAGGGTATCGGATTCTTAGTAATCCGCAACACATATATCGGATTCTAAGTCTTGGTTTTAGAAATGTCGGATTTCAATATTCCCGGATTTCAAGTTCCGGATTTCATGTATCGGATTCTGACTTGTCACTTTCCAAGTTTAGGATTTCATTTTATACAAACATAGCAATCGGATTTAGTCAAGGATTTCAAGGTCTCGGATTTAAATATCAATTCATAACACAATCGGATTCTTAATTCACATATACTAAGTATCGGATTTATAGTCATTAGGATTGTGAGTGTCGGTTTTCCATAACTTCCGGTTTTACCATTTCCTTCCACCAAATCCGCTAACTTCAACATTTCATCAAATCCACCACCTTCATAACATTATATCTCAAACCCAGATTTCATAAATTCATTAAAATCATTCAAAACATGTTTTATCATCATAAAACACATATTTCGTGCATCAAAACATCATACTAACATGTATTTCATATGATCATATAAAACCCATAAAAACTCAAGTTTCAAACCCAAATCCGATTCTAGTGTTCTACATATATTCATGTTTATTTAACTATCAAACTAATCAAACTAGTATGCAAATTCATCATATAAATATCTAACCTTTAACTTGGATCTAAAACACAAATCTGAAATTCCGATGGTCCTTCTTCTTCTTCGGTTTTCTTCTTTGGCAGAGAAACACACACACATACACTTCTTTTGTTTGCAAATAATGTGAAGTTTTAGATACTCACACACAATGTACATGCAAAGTAGGTGACACCAACACCCAATACACCCCACGTGTATTTCCACTTACATACATGCATACACATTCACGGTTACACATACAAACATACTTATAATTCTAAATTAATTAATTAATAACCTATAATCATTTAATTAACCACATAATCGAATTAAAGCAATTAACACACAATAAATACATACCGTAAACCCACTAATCTACTAGCCCCGGTTTGCGGGTGTTACAGGACTCATATCAAGGCTTAGGCCCACATTCTTTTCCATAGGAGTCTCTATAGGTTTACAATTGCGTATTTAGTATCGTTCAAGCATATATATGTATATATATATATATATATATATATATATGTATGTATATATATATATATGGAAAGATTACTTTGAGAACCGTTTTTATTGCAAGAATCAATCTTAGCCGTTCATTTTGGATAATGGAATTCATGAATGAAGAGAGTGGGGGGATTGAGTGTGGCAGAGTGCATGTAAGGAATTCATGAGTGGACAATCCAATTGAGGAGGGCGAATTGGACGGCTAAGATTGGTTCTCGCAATAAAAACGGTTCTCGAATGAACTTTTCAATATATATATATAGGTAAAAGTTCAAACAAGAACTGTTTTTCGTACGAGAATTGTTTTTAATGTTATTAATGACTAATTAATAGAGATATTTTGGTAATTTATATTTACCCAACCGTGAATTGCATTCGGATGAACTGCCATTAATTTGCGAGGCTTGATTTCCCGAAATAACCCTCATTAATGTATCATTAATGATCAATTAACGAGTCATTAATGAAGCATAATGAGCCGCCAAAAAATCTTAGCCACTGATTAAGTTTAATCAAGGGCTAAGATTGGTTCTCGTACGAAAAACAATCTCGTTTGGACCCTCCCCTATATATATATATATATATATATATATATATGAGGTTAGAGTGATAGAAGTGAGATAAGAGAGATGTGAGAAAAAATGATATGACATTGACTTGATAATGAAAATGGGAGTAATGGATACATATGGTCTAAGAGATTCAAAGCGGCTTTGCTAAAGGCCTCTGTTGTTATAATCCTTGTTATAGTTTATTTATTATGTAACTGTTTTTTTCCAAACAAAATGTAAAACACTTAAAGTTCAAGCTAATTTTGGTTTAATCAGTAAAAATTTTTACAATGGTTTTTTCTTGGATGTTGAAACTTATTTAAGTTAAAAACATAAACTTTATTTTGAACGATTTAACCCTCAAGGTTTAAACACAGTTCTAATCTAACCTTAAACTTCATAGGTGATTATTTCCTCCTATTTATTCTCTTGATGAACATAAGTATCAAAAATCAATCGAGTAGGTGAGGAAAAAGAATTAGTGGATTTCATATGTCATCTTATGAAAAGTAAGAGGATGAAGCAGGAAGAAATAGTACAAGGATATATAATTTTTTTATTACTAATAAACAAATTTCTTGTAGCTTTTTGTTTGGTTAAAAGAACAAATTTATTAGTAAGGCAATGATAAGTTATTTCTAAAATACAAATTTTTTTATAGAATCTAATCATAATATTCCTTAAAATTTACATAAAAACATGTATTTAAGGAAAAAAAATAGCTTAGTAACACTAACAAAGACTTAAACCAACAAGACTATACTAGGTAAAAAAACTAAAGTTAAACATGAAATCTTAAAAGAGAAGCAAAAAATAGGTAAAATAAAAAAATTAAATGCTTTTATTTATAAGAAAAAAAGTTTAGATAAAATAAAATAAAGCTAAAATACATTAAAAAAACAAAAAAAAAATAGAAGAATTTGGATTTGGAAACATCTCCAAGTTGTTATAATTTACCTATATAATGATTATCATGTGGACCCATTAATTCTTACTTATTATTTTATCTCTTGATTTTTTTATTTGTTATAATCGAATAAATAGAAGGATATAAAACCTCTTTTTAGTTACAATGTAAGTGTTCTTTTCCTGATAAATATAATACAGGGTAAAACTATTTGGATTCCCTTGATAGTCTAATTTGACTCCGTTGATGTGATATATGTGAGTGTATGACTTATATTGAAAACTGAAATTAATTGATGTGACATGCCTAGTATCCGATAGAGATGAGGTCCATAAAATTTACATAATTAAGGTTTTCGATTTATTCCACTAGATTTTTAAAAATGGTTTAGGTTAAAAAAATTAAAATTTAAGTCACACATTTGAAAGGATGATATACAAAAAAACGTCCATTTAAAGGTGTTAACAAAGACATATATACACATCGATATAACTTTGTACTAATTCTTAGAATTCGACTTTCGAATAGCATTTTGGGTCGACATCTTGTGTCAAAATGTCGATTGAAATATTGCAAAAACTATCGACCTTCGCTCCCACCTTTACGATCTTCAAAACGCTCACTTTCCCGTGCATCGTCGAGGTCGAGGTAAAATTAAGATGACCCGTCCCGATATCACTGTAGAAATTAGGATCAGTAGCCATTTTACCTCCCGTAATATTCGCATACGTTGTCATAGTAAGACTACCACGAGCGGGAACTTCTGAATGCTCCACTGGGACTTCGGCTATTAACATCCCTCGATAGTAAACATATGCGATCGAGTCCTTGAACTTAAAACCCCCATAGTTGCGGTTATCAATCGTTAAGGTTAGAACTAGGGTTGCATTTATGCTTACATCCGGGTAAAGTTGGACTTGTAGGTTTTCGAGTTTTGTTGGGTGTGTTGTAATCCTTGGGTCCTTAGGTTTAAAGACCGTGAAATAAAGGACTATCGACACCACGATGAAGATCACGATCACTGCTACCGTCACGCCACAAAAGATTTTGAGACATTTTCGCGATCTTCTTTTGGTCGTGTCCATTTTCGAGATCGTCGAGGTATCGATGAATTCGATTGAATGGTCTTGTATGTTGGATTATTTCTTAAGTACTAAAAAATGTTTGTTTATATATGAGATGAAGTGAAATTACGGTTTAATGTTATTTTGTTTGTTTAGTACATGAAGTGGTAGCAAATTTAAGTTGTAGATTACGTAACTTTGACTCTCTTTAGTTGAATACATTTTTGTTTGTGGAGATTAATTCGTAGGAGGAAACTAGGATTTTATTATAGAGGGGATTTATTATTATTATTATTATTATTATTATTATTATTATTATTATTATTATTATTATTTTACTTTTTATCTTTGTCCAAAGGTTTTTCTACCTTCGGTTAAAGATATGATTGTGTACATCTTACCTCTCACATATCATGTCAGAGGATGTAAATCAGCCGAGCTATTCGAGCTCGGATCGTTAAAAACTCGAAACGAGCCGAGCCTTAACGAGCTCGAGCCTAGATTAAAGCTCATTTAATAAACAAGCCGAGCTCGAGCTCCAAAGAGTGAGAGTGCGAGCTTAAACGAGCTTTATATATAATATAACTTATATTTTATATGTTTATTTTTAATAATTATATATATCATTTAATAAAAATATTAAAATAATACCTGAGTCTTATCGAGCCTAGCTTAAACAAGTTGAGCACGAGCTGAGCGCTAGCTCAACATCATAAGCTCTAAACGAGCCGAGCTCGAACTTAAAAAGCCAAAATGAGCCCGACTCGATAAGTGTTTGACTTAACTCGTTTACATCCCTAATCATGCCTTATCGGGATTGGGTTTTCTTTTTGTTGTTTTGTGATAACTTACATAAAATTAGGCAAATCGGTCGTATAAAAAAGATTATTCTTTTATGTTTATCTACTCGCAGATATAAGTGGTTAGAAGTACTTATTCATATAAACAAACACCACCTAGAAATCTCATGTAGAACATAATATATGGTAAATTTTCTTCTAGGGAATTAATTGAATTCAAGATAAATAGTGAGATTAAAAGGAATAACTTTTAAGCAATCTAATAACTTATAATCATAAATAAAAGTAGAAACCAAATAAGCCATCTCTTCCCTCTTGGCTTAGCACAAGATGAGAGACCTTCTTCCTAACATGTACTTGTAAGATACCCGACCCGACTTATTACATAACTTCAAACATCAAGACCGACACTAACTCGGGTTCGGGTTAGCCGCAAAGAATGCTAATACACCAACAAAGGGTGCATTAATATAGGTTGTGGGCTCAGATTTCTTAAAATCAACTCGATCATCTTCATACTCATCATCCTCTCCAGGCCCACCAACAAGGGCTCCAACCAAAACATTAGGATTAGGGTTAGACGAGTTAAAGTAAACCGTGCCCTCTTTACACTGAATAACTTGTGGATGGTCCTTAATGGACGGTAGAGACGACCCTCGATGATGGATCCGTTGTGGATATCTATTGCTATACCCTACCATATACGACATTCCCATGGGGTTTTCCCCTAGAATGTAATCCACTTGGCGTTTAGCAATTTCGCGAAGTGAAGTGGGACCCACAAGTATATTACCACAATTTACTGACCCTGATGACCGTTCTAAGTATTTAGCGTACACTAGCAACAGGAATGTGATTATAGTAGAATGTTGTAGATTACTTCCACCTGGTCGAAATAGTAAGCCTCCTGGGGTGAATTCGGTGTGAGATGACGACGAGTCAGGTATTAGTGTGCACATGAAACTATCCGCCGATACTTTATAAGACTCCAAAGCATACAAATTCCCTTCAAAGACTTCCTGCATGATTCAAAATCTCACTACAAGAAATACGGCCAATAGCAGCGACACGTTTTATGTTTAAAGAAACTTAGAGAGTACATAAAATTTTAACAATGAAGGGTTGTACCTTGGAAACAAGAACATTAAGGCCAGCATGCTTATTGTCCCATCCAAACTCATTAATATTTTCATCAGCACCAAGTGTTTTTCCATTGTTTTGTATGTAGTTTAGGTAGTTTTCATCCTCAGAAGCCCTTCTTAGCCATGCTGCTCCCCATAACAACTCATCCTGCATGCAAAATTTATACCAAAACAACTTTTATACATATTAAAGAGAGATTATTGGAGTGTGAGGATGTATTTTAGGGGTAACAGTTCTCAACAGAGATTAATCCATGTAATAAGTATAATAAACAGGTTTGTTCGTGTCATAGGCAGATTTTGTGAGTCGGTCCACGAACGCGTTTATGACAGCTCGACTTGGACACGCTGACCATTTAAGTTATACATAGATTTTAGTTTTGCATTGACCCGCCAACCCATTTACGACTTGCCAAATGATAGAAGCCAGTTCAAGTGCGAGACTCGAGAGTAGGCTAAACATATGCAAACATAAAAGACAGTAAGCATAAACGGTTACCAAGACTTGGTCCACTTACACAGCTAACTTTGTTGCTATCTTCATAGCTGATATAAATTGTTAATTGTATCGGTTCGGGTTAGTATATATCCATTGGGACCCGTATCACCAACCGGGTTCTCTGGACCGTGTCCGTGTCTTACATATACGGGTGGAAAGATCGATTTCTTCAAAATGAATGCTTCATCAGTTTATACATATGTGGAAAGATCGATTTCTTCCGTGGAAAAATTATTTCATAACTTTTATATATATTTTCAAGGATTTTAATAATAAAGTAATTTTAAAAAAATTATAAAAAATGATAAATACTTGCCTGATATCCATCAAAATCACAGTAAAATGGGCATGCACCACTTCTAATGTTTGGGTTATCACTGTAGGCTCCTCTATAAGTATCAGCAAAATCAAAAACTCTGGTGGCAGTTCTTAAGAGTGTTTCTGAGTAACCAGGATCCGAAGACCGAAATGCCATTGATGAAGCGGCTAGAGCCGCTGCCGTCTCTCCAGCCACATCTGAAGCAGTGTCGGGTGCAACCACTGTGTACACGGTCCGAGCTGTGTCCATATCCTCGGGCCTTTCCCAACAGTTATGGTCGCTGATCGGATCCCCAACCTAAAAAATAATTCCATAAAGATTAGAAATGACAATAGTGCGGGTTCGGCGCAGGCTTTGACATCTCATCCCCGGCCCTGAAAAAGAAATCTGCCCCCATTCCCATCGGGTATTTCTTCGGCCACCTCATCGGTGCTACTGCTTACCCAACCCGAACCAAACCCGAAACACATCTCTTCTCAAAACGCATATACACAAAAAACACATATATATTATGAATCATACGCAAGGTTGTAATCAAATCACAATCTGACTAGACCCAAATATCACCGGGTTCGGTTTTCTCAGTTAAGTTCGGGATTTTTTGTCATCTCAAATCTGTACACGTGTCAAACAATAATATTGAAGAATTTCCTATACAAGAAATTGGAGGGCCCGGTTCAGGGCCTCACGGGTTCAGTGTCTGAAGGGCCCCAAAGCACAAGTGGGTTAATGCACCCTTAGTTTTGACCTTTTTAGGTCCCATTTGAACTCCCAATTTAATACCTTTGAAAAAGTTGTAATTTTCAATTTTTCAACACACATTTTGTTTAGTCGCCTTGAAACAAAACAAAAAAAAACTTTTAATTTCACTTAGGTATAGGGGAGGGTTCAAACGAAAACCGTTTTCCATACGAGAACTGCGAGAACCAATCTTGGTCATTCATTTTGGATAATTGAATTCTTGGATGAATAGCGTGGGGAGATTGAGGGTAGCAGGGTGCATGTAAGGAATTCAGGGGTGGACAATCCAATTGAAAGAGAGGGAATTGGACGGCTAAGATTGGTTCTCGCGGTTCTCGTACGAAAAACAGTTATCATTTGAACTTTTGCCTGTATGTATATATATGCATCTTAACAATGTTATTTAAAAAGATAAACAAATTAATATGGGTTACTTGGAGTTACAACTTAAAACGCATTACAAAGTCATTTTTCGTCCGATACGGGATATTACTCAACACGTCCTCTCACGTGTGACTTTTTTTTACGCCTAACACGTGGATACTTATGGGTTACGTGAAGTTTGTGTGGTCTTTGACCAACCACGATTGAACTTTGCTTTGATACCATTTACGTTTGTTGGGTTCTAACTTAAAACAATTAGCTATGAGTTAAGTAAACCAGAATCTTAATTAAGCACATTACAAAATCACTTTACGAAACATTACTCAACAATCTCAAATATACTCCACAAATTAGCAACACAATAATAAACCATAATAAAAAAATTATTAAATTAATAAAAAAAAAAGACAAAGTAGCAATAAACATTAGATGATTAGATAGAAGATGAAATCCAATGAAAATATGACGAGAATAAATGGTGCCGTGCATTGTATCTAACTGCAACCTTTATCTTTAACAAAAAAAATAACGAATGCTTGTCACGGGTTACCGATGTGAAAAAAGACAAAAATAAAATTAAAATTAAAAATTAAAAATAAAAATAATCTTGTGATGCATGTTGGATTACTATAACTAGAAGAATGTTCAATATAGTACATAATTAATTTATAGTTTAAAGGGTCTAATTTTAGTCTTTGAATCAATTTCATCAATGGTTCAGATTAAATTTTAAAAATTTGGGCGTATTGGTATTTTAGTAATTTTTCGTAATTCACATGTGATTGTATACTGAATCACATGTGATTGATTATTAAAATTTCAGAAGTATTTTTTTAAATAGACTTTATTGAACACAACTCACCATAACTAATTTACCATAATGTATAATATATTTACTACCATCTTATAAGTTGATGAAATATAAATTTTATGGGCAAATCACTTCAAGTGATTTTATTTGAATCGTCTTGATAATCTAAATTGATCCATTTAATATAATATATGTAAGTATAGGCAAAAGTTCAAACGAGAACTGTTTTTCGTACGAAAACTGTGAGAACCAATCTTAGCCGTCCAATTCCCCCTCCTTTAAACCCATGAATTCCTTACATGCACCCTGTCACACGCAATCCCCCCACGCTCTTCATTCATGAATTCCATTATTCAAAATGAACGGCCAAGATTGTTTCTCGCAGTTCTTATACGAAAAACAGTTCTCGTTTAAACTCTCCTCTATAAATATATTACCTTTATTAAAAATTATAATTGATTAATTTGACATGTATCGATGCTAGAGTATAGAGAGAAGGGTATAACTCATCACTTCTCTCATGTATTGGTTGGGACTTGGGAAGTGGATAGCCCATGCGCATGATGACATCATATGTGTCATACAAGAATCATGCTTTATTAGTTGTATTTGAAAATTTTATTAATATTTGAAAGTTGTTTAATAAAATCTCTAAATTAAAAGATATTAAGGGTTCATTTGTTTTTTTAAGTCTTATTATATCTTAATCTAAGTTTGCACAATATTTTTTAATGCAATTGAAATTTAGAAAGAAATTGAGATGTGAAGGAATTGAATTTGAAATTTAAAATCTTTACTTATTGTGTTTGGTTGTAAAAAAGGAATTAGAATTAAAATTTAATACAACTCCACCATCTTCTTTCACCACCCAAAACCACCACCAACCACAACCATAACCACCACCCCTAACCACCCTCACCGTAACAACTGTCACCCTAATTGAAGCCCTAACCATTACCGTCACCACCATCAAAGCCCTAACCACCTAGGTTGAAGTCATAGGTTAGGAAGAAGGCGCTACCGTCATCACCCCACCATAATTGAAGCTCTTTGATTGTTGATGCCTTAAATAGAAGATTGTCGTCATTGAAGCCCTAATCTATGTCATCTGAGTCGAGATTGTTGCCGGTCCAAACCTTAATCAAAGTTGCTGGTCGAAGATGAAACGAGGAAGGGAACGCAAAAGGTGGAACAAGGAAGGAAACAAAAGGAACGTTGGAGGTCGCTAGAATGTGAATTCCATCCAAGTTTGGAAGGAATGTGAAATCCCACATTTGATGAAATGTTTTACCTCGTTTAGGAATCCTTTTCCTTACCTAATTTTGAACCAAATAATTGACTTGGTTGGAATTGGATTTCGATCCTTCAAATTCCCACCAATTACCTCCAACCAAACACCCTAGGTTTTAAAAATATAAAATTTATTTTTTCTTTTTATTAAGATCTGAAAACCTTTAAACGAATTAGACATAAAATTACCTCTAATTATAACATCTTAACAAAGTTTATGTTTCATTCTCATATAACAATTAGACTCCTTTCTTAACCGATTCACGACAACATTTACTTCTCCACTCCTCTACATACATGGTTACCCTTCACTATCGCCACCGCCTCTGAACGCCGCTTCGCATATCTCTTTTAAATATTTTTGTTTTAAATCAATATTTTATTATATTTTATTTTATAATTAGAAACGTTTAAATTTCTTTAAATTAGTAACAATCAAATATAATATATCTTAAAACACATAATTACAAACGTTCATATTTCTAAAAAAACAAATAACAAAATATGAATTAACATATATACGTCAGAACCATTTCTTAATATTAAGAAGTGGTATTCAATTTTAAAGTAAGAAGTTAGAACCTCTTAAAAAACAAACGACACCCAAAAGAACGTTTGGGTTTCGTTTTTATATTTTTGTCATCAAACGTAGTTTTGAAAAAACAAAACAACTGCTTTGGTAAACGTCATTAATCCATGACAAAACTTTTTAATTATATTGTAAGTAAAAATTACACCAACAAAAGTCACGAAGAATTATATGTTTGTAACGCACTAAAGTTACATGCACTAGTAACACATATCACACTCATTATTAGGGTCGCAAATAAGTCTAGTTTTTATCGAGATATTCGAGCTCGGTTTGAGCTTGAACACTTTCAAGTTGAGGTTTTATTGAGTTTGAGTTCAAACTCGAGCTTAAAACTAAGATTATATATAACAAGATGAGATTATAAGAGCTCGGCTTGAGCTTTTCGAACTTTATATTATATATAAACGTGTATATTACATAAAATAATAGTTTCAAGTGTTATTATTAATTAAAATTATTGAAGTTATAATGGTATAAAATCGAAATTTAACTTATGTTCAGGTTTTGTTATAATGTTTATATAGATTTAAAATTATTTACGTTATTTAATATAGTTTTTTATAAACTTAGAATAAGTTTGGTTATTTAATAAATGAAGGAGTGATGAAACAGATAGAGAGAAGATATAATGTAGAAAACGAATAAAGAATACATAAGAAGAAGAAAGAGAGAGAAAGCAAGGAATAGAGAGGGACTCATGATAAGCAAATACATCTAGTGAGAGAGGGGATGGTGTGAAAGGATAACCCTTCCCTCCCCTCTCCTCTCATCTCTCACTAGCTATTCGAATATGACCGGAATAACAGATATAATGTTAAATTGTTTACCTTTATATAAACTATTTAACTTACATGTTATGCTAAATTGCTAATATACTTGAGTAACAATTTAATTAAGTCGTTTTACTATTTAACAATTTAACTCGTTTATAAAAAGTGACAAAAATATTTCTTTAATATTCTAATATGGTACGTAAAGTATTTTTATTAATCAAACATACACATCAAGTTTACACACGTTTTATTATACCCGTTATTTTTTACACATACAAAACACTTTGTTAAACATTAACGGGTATACATGTAAAAAAACTTTATTTTTAAATATAATTTCACAACTTTTTAATATTTTGAAAAATATTTTTACAAATTTATAACGCATAATTATTATTTTAAAAAATAAATTCACACCGGCACTGCCATTATTTGTTGTAGAGCCACATACATAAAGAAGGTTCAACTACTGGTGGCATATTAATTTGGTATATTACTAAATTACCCTCACCTGTTATTCCACCCCAAAAGTAACAGTAGCAGTTATTACTACTAAAACCACTAATCGTACCTGCACAACAATCCGGTCCGGTTGCGCCACCGTCTTCAGCAAATAATCCGTCGACCACCGTATCGCCACCAACGCATTCCTCAACTCCGCCGCCGGCATCATCTCTCCAAACTCAATCACACTCCAGGCTAGCATCGTCGTCGTAAACGCCATCGGAAAACCAAACTTCACATTATCTCCGGCGTCATAGTAACCGCCTGTGAGGTCGGCATTGACAGGCGAACCGTCTCCAAGACCCGAGTTTCCGCGCCAATTCATTCTTTGGTCGTTTGGGAGGATACCAGAGCGTTGGCCTTCGAAAAACATGATTGATTTGGAGAGTGCTTCTCCATAGATTAGGTAACTCGAATTACAGAAGGAAACTTGAAGAATCAAAATGGGAAATTGGAGAAGAAAAGCGGTGAAGAAATGTGAAGCGACAGGCTTCATGCTCTCCTTTTTGGCTCTTTCTTAACTCGTGAAGTGAAGTTGGATGGCCGTGCTAGCTAATGATTTTATACTTATTTATAGTTTCACCAAAAAAGTTTCTCACTTTTTTCTTTATTTGTACATATATTTATACAACTACAGGTGAGTATGCTGTCTGATAGACCGAAGAAACCAACAAACCGAACACAACTCAACAAGGCTTAGTCGGTCTGGTTTTCAATCTTTGTTTTTATAGATTTCAGTTTAGATTCGGTCTTTTATCAGTTCGGTACGGTTTGGTGTGTTACAATGTATAACACACTGATAGACCGAAAAAACTGATGACCCGGACTGAGACCGCTCTTTCCGGTCTTCGGTCATCTTTTTTTATTTTATAAATTTCAGGTTTTGTTCTGGTCTTTTTCAATTCGGTCTGGTTTTTGAACCGAGGCACTACCGTGTTGGCTAGCATTAAGCTAGTGGCTTAACTCTACATCAAATATAATTTACAAAATTTTATTAACTTCTCTCCCCTTATTTCATAAATATAAATCTTTTTTTTCTTATTTTAATCTTTTTTAGAATTTATTTTTTAAATTAATAAAATAGTTAATCCAAATAAAAAGAAAAATTGAAAAAACAAACATGTTGAATAAAACTTTTTTATGACATTGAATCGCGCGAATAACATATATATTCTTGAAAATTGTATATTGCAAAACAGAAACTATTTACCGTTTCAGCATTGCGCGGATACGATACTAGTGAAGTATTAATTTGTATGTCTGTTTTTATTTTTCATACCAATTTATAAGCCAAAAATCATGTCATTAACCATTTTATTTGATTTTCAAGACCTTTTTTATAGGTAAATGGAATAAAAACGTCTTTAAGTATTTAAACTTTTAGATCACATACTTAATAGGAACAAGTTATTAATCACAAATTAAATTTATACTTTTAGTCGTTACATTTACCACATTGTTTCCATAAATTTTTAATAAAATTACCCAAATAAATTTTGATACGTTTTTTATTTATTTATAGCAATTAATAACTTATGTTAGTTGATTTTGGCAAGATTATAAAGACATTAAAATTAACATGATGCGACTCATCCGCACAAGTATAGTATCAAATGAGTTTCAACTGGTACTTCTTTTCAAGTATAATACGCGTGCGCTTATTACATAAGTAAACCTGAAATACACAAATCAAGTGACTCGTTAAGTATAATACACGTGCTTATTACATATGTAAACTAGAAATACACAAATCAAGTGACTTGTTAAGTATAATACGCGCACGCTTATTACATAATGGTGTGCTTGGCGAAACTGGCTGGAGCTGGAGTTGAGTCTGGGGTTGATTAATTGATAATCCCAAGTCATAAGCTACTTGAAAAAGCTTTTATTTTGGGGGCTTATAAGGAATTATGTTTTTAATAATTCCCTCAAGATTTTAACATCCGAACAAGACTAGGGGTTGGGGATTATAAAAACTAGAAGCCAATCTCCTATAATCCCTCATAACTCCGTTGCCGAACACACCCTAAGTAAACCTGAAATACACAAATCAAGTGACTTCTTAAAGAAGAACTGAAATATTTACATGAATGATGCTAAAAGTTTGAGTTATATTATTGAATATGAATTGTGTTAAATAAAGTCCATTTAAAAAATATAGTTTTAAAATTTTAATATTCAATTACAGGTGATTCAGTATACAACCATATGTGATTTGTAAAATCATCACATGTGAATTACGAAAATTTAGAAAAATGCCAGCCAATTTTTAAAATTTAATCTAGACCATTGATGTCATTAATCCAAAGGCTAAAATTAATTCTTTAAAACTATGAATTAATTATGGACTATATTGAAAATTCTTCTACCGAATATACACGACTTCTTACTGTAACACCCTGATTTTCAGTCCAAATTTAAATTTTTCAAAAACTCAATTTAAAGTATACTTTATACAAATCTGTGTAACTCATTGCGGAAGCATTGTAATTCTCTTTGAGTATTTCAACAAAATACAGTATATTTTAACAGTAAACTTATCATTGAATATAACTCAAAACTTTTTAGGTGTTACCACAGTCAATCTCACGACCATCAACAAAGCATAGAAAACCCAAGATTACCGGAAATGCAACCAAAACAACTATGTCCAAGGCATTTACCCGCCTCACCAAGTCCACTAGACAACCTTCGGATACAAAAACATTTTCATACACAATGTTAGCTATAAACATAGCTAGTGAGTACAACCAAAATCATTTGTTTTATCAAAACTAAGTCATCATCTGTCTTTTCAAAACACGAGTTTGGCAACCAATATACTTTAAAATCATACACATAAGCACATAAGGATGCGGGTCTGTCCATTGGCCACAATGTCTCCACGTGGTAGCTAGCCACGGTCAACACGTTCCCACATGGGGGATAACCACATCACCCTGTCAAGGTGGGGGATGCACGAAGCAGTCCACCATACAACGGTTGTAAATTCAATCCTTTTAAGTCTTTAACTACCATTTTGTTGCATTAATAATACTTTGTAATGATTTTTGTTAAATATATTGGTTAAGCTCGTCAAAATGATATTTTTATTCTTGAACCAAACACCCCCTTAGAGTTAAATTTAAAAAGACTAAAACACTTTTATAACTAGTGGTATACCTGTGAGGTGTTCGTTAATGTAATGGATAAATAAAAAACCACCCTTATCACGTTAGAACCCGTGAATGAAAATATTATGGTAGTGAATTTTTGTTATTCCAAAAATGTCCTTTTATGTATATGGATGCACGCCAATTATCAATTACACACGCACACACAAACACACACACACACACACACATATATATATATATATATATCTATACTACTATATAAACCATTTAACATTCTCTCTCCTCTTAAATTTTAAGACTTCTTAAAATTCAATTAATATAAAATCTTGACCCTTCATTTAATCTAAATTAATCTAATCCACTCAATCTTTAACTATTTTATTCTCTCCTAATTTACTTTAACTTTTTATTCAAAATATATTCTCTCATACTAACACAATTATCCACCCACATCAACATAATTTTTAAATCTTATTAACTCTTTTCTTTATTTCATCAATATAAATCTTTTTTCTTATTTTATTGTCTACTAGAATTTATTTTTAAAATTAATAAAATAGTTAATGTAAATAGAAGAAAATTTGAAAAAAATCGGACATATTGCGAGAAAACCTTTTCGTGACATTGAATCACGCGAATAACATATCATTACATTCTTGAAAGCGACATATTGTAAACCAAAAACCATTTGCCGCCGCAGCATTGCGCGTGTATGATGCTAGTGTATATATATAAATCTAAGCCCTTGATTGTAACACCGTATTTTTAACTCAAAAATTTTCACTTTTAATTACATTGCGGAAGCGTTTATAAACACCAAAGTAATTACAACTAGTTAAAATCACTGTTTACAAAATATCAGTATTACAAAACACGGCTCGTCACAAATACTTTATCAGAGTCCTAGGTGATTACTCCCCAAGCTAACCACTCTCAGCCGAGCCGCTGACTTACCACAACCTGTAAAAAGAGTGAGAGGTGGGGGATTAGCACAAAGTTAAGTGAATGAAGTAACACACAACAGATATATCAGCCTGAACTGCATGATATCAACAACCACATAAAAGCACCCTGGGAAGACCGGCGGTTCTGCAGGAACCTACAACCAATGCCGGCCAAAGCAAAGGTTTACCGATAGTCCATTTGCTATCCTCACACAGTATCATCGTCTGGTAGCAACAAATGCATCCCAAGGTCCTGATACTGCTTAGCCAATAGCAAATGAACCCAACCCATAAGCCCAGTCGTAAACTAACTTCCCTTCCAACATGTACACATATCACAAAATATAACCATTAACATTCACAGTTAATTAACCAACAGATATACAATCTATCCAACAATAGTTGCAACCAAACCAGTACAACTAATATCACCCGTGAGTAAACATCCACTCACCTCAAGCTTTCAGCTTTCCACTCAGTGATCTAATGTTACTGAGCCTTGTCTGTTCCTGAGAACACAACAAACTGAAATTAGTATCCAATTCATAAATATATATTATATATCCATTTAATCCAACATAAATATGTAAGATTCACATATGCATGCACATATAATACATAGCATTAAACAATGCAAAACAAGCCAAAACTGTCGGATTTCTTAAGAAATCCGACACTACTATTGGAATCCGCAACCACCATCGGATTTCAAGGAATCCGATACTTCCATCGGATTTGAAGGAATCCGCAACTCATTCGGATTTCCATACTTGCATCATAACTTAGCATCCACAAGCGGATTTCACAATTGGAATCCACCATTGGATTCAAACCATCGGATTTCAACACTAGGATTTCATACATCCGGATTTCAAGAGTATCAGATTCTAAGTTCCGGATTTCACTTGTTTCGGATTTATTGTATCGGTTTTCACCATCATCACCAAAATCCGCTACCTTCAACATTCCAAGAATCCAATAACTTCAAACCTGTATAAATCTTATTTCCCAACCATACCATGCATATACAAGTTTACCAAAAACACATATAAACATGTTTACACATTCAAGTATGCATCAAAACACCTTTATATCCCAAGAACACCAAATCCGCCACACTCATAAGATGTTCATATTAAAACACAACAAGATTAAAACCGTAGCATGCTTTCCAATTCAAAAGCATAGCATGATACAAGAATCATGGTTTCAAGAACAAATCAATAAAACATACAAACCTTGTTAGCGTGAATCACAAATTCACAATCACCACACAATCCGATTGTTGCTCTTCTTGTTTGCTCTCGGTACACATGATGTGCGTTTTACGTACTAGTTTTAAATTTATATTTTACCGAATTATTTACTAAAAACTGCACGAATAGGCAAGTGTACCTAATCGTATCGTAGTATAGTAAATAAGTACGGGTGTCGAACACAAGGGGAACGGGTATGATTTTGAATATAACTCTACTAATTAAATACTAAACTAACTAAAACAACTAAAAAGGGGATTTTAGAATCTTAGCAACAAAGATCCAAACTTTATTATCCAACTCACTAAATAACAAGAACCAAGAACAAACCAAAGGAAGTGGAAAGCAACAAACTTTATGAATTTAAACTTATCAATTCAAAGGTTCTCCTCCCTAGACTCGATTTCACCTCTTTTTAGCTAATTAATTCAATTAATACGTGCAATGGACAATAAATTACCATATACCGATTCCTATATTTGTTAGCATCTTGATCGGATTAACTAACTTTATTAACTATGCAATTTAATCAAACTTAAGGTCATGAAGTCGCTTAAAACACAAAGCTATCCGGTTTTAAGTTCGTGTCAAGAAAGACTTAATCTTTATGTTTGTTTAGGTTAACAAAACATATATCAACATATAAATGGTCATTATTTGTTCACACACATTAAAGTTTCCTTTTTTAGAAGTTTAACCTAGGATTGGTCTATCACTAGTCTAGATTGTCTATTGGTCCTAAACAATCAAGATTCAAGTTACACAAGTGGATTGGTCCTCCAACTCGTGCAAACTCAGTAAATAAACTTCAAATACAGAAACAAGAACACATGTGGATCATCAATTAAGCAATACAAGACAAATTATATAGCAAACATGTCCAAATTAACATAAATTAATCAACTTTATCGAGGTTCATCTCCTCTAGGGAGGAAAACAGAAAGAACTAGCCTAGAAACATCCCAATAAACTTCTAGAAATTAATAAACATTAAAAACAGAAGATGGATAAGAAAGAATGATAAAACCCGGATGATCTAAAGCCGAAATCTTCAAAATCTAAGCTCCAATCCTCCAAATCTGAGCTTCACAGCCCCTGGAACATCTTCTTGGCTCTTTTTCGCCGCAAGGGGTCGAATGAATTGAGTTGGAATCCCGTAAATCGACTGGAATGAGCCCTATTTAAAGATTTCGAAAAACAGGGGATCGCGCCGCGACGGCCAAGTGTCGCGCCACGACAAGGAAGTTTACCCCGATCCTAACTCTTTCAAATTTCAAAGCCATCATCATCTAAACGCGTCGCGCCGCGACGGGTATTTTTGTCGCGCCGCGACGGCACCTGGCGAAAAGTTGGGCGTTATCCGGACACTTCGTAGCGCCGCGACAGGGTTCTTGGTCGCGCCGCGACGACACTTGGCAGCCGATAAGCCTTATCCGGATGGAGCTAGTCGCGCCGCGACGCCTCGTTTGGTGGCCGGTGAACTCTTTTCCTTTGTTTGGGCTTTTGGGCCTTGGGCTTCCTTTTGGGCTTATTCTTCTTTCTTTCTTTTTATTTCTTTCTTCTTTCATTTGGGCCAATTTATTTCTTCCTTGATTTCTTTCTTCGGCCCGATTATTTTCTTGCTTTCTTTGGGTATATTTCTTTAATAATTTTGTTATTTCGCCTTTTTAGCCTGCAAAACATAAAAGAAACGGTAAACGTATCTTTTTACAATTTAATGCACAATTTCCGGCTAAAACCAACCCGATATCGCATAATATTTATATATATTTAGCGCGATATCAAAATACCCCACACTTGAATTTTGCTTGTCCTCAAGCAAATCATAACTCTATCCAGGCTTAAACTTTAAATAACTAACACCATTCTCGAAAAATTAAATATAACTTACGAATGTCAAAAAGGTTGATTAAAACAAAACATAAATTATACTTAGAATTATGCATACACTTATGATTAGATCCTCATTTACTTTCAACCATTCCTAAAGAATATTCCTGTCTATATACATCCAATCCTTAATTTAAAAATTACAATTATATTTAATTTGGTTAATTTACCCTTTGAAAATCCCCTGACCTCAAGACTTATTGCAGATTTCCAATTTTATTTGCACATATGTTTTTTTCTCTTTTCAGCTCCCTTTTATATAAGCCTATAACTTTCTATGGAACCCATGTAGCGAATCCTCAACTCAACCGATCCCAAACCAGTTGGCTTTAGGTGATTAGGTGTAGAACACCTCTCAGAGTTTACTAATTCGAGTTCCAAAGGCCATGTATTTGACTTATATATTTTTCTAGCTCTTTTGTATTTTTTTCATTTTGCACATTGGCTTTTTCCATTGTTTTCTTTTTCTAAACTTATGTTTATAAAAATTGAAAATTCATACTCAGTCTATTTTTGTCAAGCTTAGACTCAAAAAGGGCTTAACCTCATAATTTATTGCAGCAATTCAAAAATTAAAGATTGGATACTATAGACTCGAATTTTTAAAGAATTAGCGAAAAGCCACAAGCACTATACATAAAAGCTAGATATAACTATGAATTGTTTAAAAGTCAACAACCTTGATATTCTAAAATAATATCCAACTTTTAACTGGAATGATATTAAAAATTTTAAATTTAACGCCTAAATAAAATAATAATTTAACACGAGGATAAATAAATTTCAAGCGTGGAAATATTTTCTAACCCCCTACCCCACACTTAAATTGTACAATGTCCCCATTGTACACATTAAAAGATAACACAAGGTAGAAAAAGGTTAGAAAAACTCCCTGGGTATTATTAGGCGAACGGAGCAGATAGATGTTAGCATATACGCGCATACTCCATAAATTAAAAGTTCCACTGAAATATAAACCACTCAGAGTAAATCGTCAGACACACAAATAAATATAAACATCAAAGGCTGTGAATGTCTGAATATGATTGTATATGAAGAATTCCAGAAGCATATATGAAGAATTATCTAGGCTAGGACTCCCTAAAACAAAAACAAAACGAAAAACCTAACTCACTTTTGTAGGAATCACGGTTGCATTTAGCGTATGCAACAAGCCTTTAAACCCCTCGGTAGCCCGAGTGGACGAGTTATAGTCTCGTGAGGGTTTCTAGGCAACACACCCACAAAGTTGAACAGAAAGGAAACGAAATACAAAAATAAAGAAGAAAGAAAAACCTAAACTAACCACGGGTTGCCTCCCGAGAAGTGCTAGTTTTTGTCCGAGTCTCTAGCTTGACTCCGGATTTATTTATCATGACTTCGAACGAATAACCCCACACTCGCAATCAAGTGCAGGTGGTAATATTTATACACACCGGGTGATGTATATTTGTTACCGATTTGAAATGCTGAAGCTAGTGTAGTGTTCCACGACGCCGTCTCGATCTCTACAAATATCTCTCTCGCGTTCAGAATCTTGGTTCCTTCCCATGATTGTGAACTCAATTGTGACTCAAGCAAAGACTCCAACCGGCTCCCGATGTTGTCTAAGTTATCTGCCTGATCCTTTTCTCCACTTGAAGTACCCCACAAAATTCCCGGCGCCAAAGGGATTCCATAATGCGACTCCAACTCCTCACTCGATTTCGTGGTTACCTCCTTTTCTGATTTCGGAGCGTCCTCCTCGAAGAGTAGAAAATTCAGATAGTCCAAGATTTCATCGCACAATTCTCCACGTATTCTCTCTCAAGAAGGGAGGGTCCCCATACGGGTTTTGGTTCTAAACCTAACGTGGGTGTTGGTTGAACGAGGGTCGACGATTCATCCTCTGGATATTCTTTTGGTTCCTCAAGCAGGTCAGCGAGACACTCCAAAATTATCTCCATCAGACTGAGCATCTTCTCTCGACTCCACCTCCACACAAGGCTCAAAATGTATATTGTCATCAGAATCGGAGTCGTCTGAATAGTACGGTTCAGGACTAACATGTGGTTCATCAGGAGAGCCAATCGGGTGGTCATTCTCATCATCTTTTGGGATAAATCGTAATCATCCCGTTCAATGCCATAATCGTAAAATTCATTCAACAAATCTTTAAGGAAGGACTTCCAACAGATCGGATGATCCTCGGGCCAATACATAATCACAAAAGAGACATCGAAGAAAACCAGAATAGCGAGCGAAACAACTAACTAGAACTAAATACTAAAACACGAAAAGAAACTTCTTTTTGAGCCAAAACTCGCGGGAAGGGTCGTTTAATAAATAATTAGTCAAGTTATACCAAAATAAAACCGTTCCCCGGCAACGGCACCAAAAACTTGATGTGCGTGTTACGTACCAGTTTTAAATTTATATTTTACCGAATTATTTACTAAAAACTGCACGAATAGGCAAGTGTACCTAATCGTATCGTAGTATAGTAAATAAGTACGGGTGTCGAACACAAGGGGAACGGGTATGATTTTGAATATAACTCTACTAATTAAATACTAAACTAACTAAAACAACTAAAAAGGGGATTTTAGAATCTTATCAACAAAGATCCAAACTTTATTATCCAACTCACTAAATAACAAGAACCAAGAACAAACCAAAAGAAGTAGAAAGCAACAAACTTTATGAATTTAAACTTATCAATTCAAAGGTTCTCCTCCCTAGACTCGATTTCACCTCTTTTTAGCTAATTAATTCAATTAATACGTGCAATGGACAATAAATTACCATATACCGATTCCTATATTTGTTAGCATCTTGATCGGATTAACTAACTTTATTAACTATGCAATTTAATCAAACTTAAGGTCATGAAGTCGCTTAAAACACAAAGCTATCCGGTTTTAAGTTCGTGTCAAGAAAGACTTAATCTTTATGTTTGTTTAGGTTAACAAAACATATATCAACATATAAATGGTCATTATTTGTTCACACACATTAAAGTTTCCTTTTTTAGAAGTTTAACCTAGGATTGGTCTATCACTAGTCTAGATTGTCTATTGGTCCTAAACAATCAAGATTCAAGTTACACAAGTGGATTGGTCCTCCAACTCGTGCAAACTCAGTAAATAAACTTCAAATACAGAAACAAGAACACATGTGGATCATCAATTAAGCAATACAAGACAAATTATATAGCAAACATGTCCAAATTAACATAAATTAATCAACTTTATTGAGGTTCATCTCCTCTAGGGAGAAAAACAGAAAGAACTAGCCTAGAAACATCCCAATAAACTTCTAGAAATTAATAAACATTAAAAACAGAAGATGGATAAGAAAGAATGATAAAACCCGGATGATCTAAAGCCGAAATCTTCAAAATCTAAGCTCCTATCCTCCAAATCTGAGCTTCACAGCCCCTGGAACATCTTCTTGGTTCTTTTTCGCCGCAAGGGGTCGAATGAATTGAGTTGGAATCCCATAAATCGACTGGAATGAGCCCTATTTAAAGATTTCAAAAAACAGGGGATCGTGCCGCGACGGCCAAGTGTCGCGCTGCTACGAGGAAATTTACCCCGATCCTAACTCTTTCAAATTTCAAAGCCGTCGTCATCTAAACGCGTCGTGCCGCGACGGGTATTTTTGTCGCGCCGCGACGGCACGTGGCGAAAAGTTGGGCGTTATCCGGACACTTCGTAGCGCCGCGACAGGGTTCTTGGTCGCGCCGCGATGACACTTGGCAGCCGATAAGCCTTATCCGGATGGAGCTGGTCGCGCCGCGACGCCTCGTTTGGTGGCCGGTGAACTCTTTTCCTTTGTTTGGGATTTTGGGCCTTGGGCTTCCTTTTGGGCTTATTCTTCTTTCTTTCTTTTTATTTCTTTGGGTACATTTCTTCAATAATTTTGTTATTTCGCCTTTTTAGCCTGCAAAACATAAAAGAAACGGTAAACGTATCTTTTTACAATTTAATGCACAATTTCCGGCTAAAACCAACTCAATATCGCATAATATTTATATATATTTAGCGCGATATCAACACACAATTCACACACACATGCAATAACTTCAAAGTGAAGAAAAGAAAGTGAAACCCACGTAAATACATAATCAAGCATGAGGTGTCATGGTTTAGACTCACTAAGCACATGCACACATATACACACACAATCCGTATATATATACATACATATATATATATATAACCAATAATAAGTCATTAAGTTAGTGATTAATCAATCAAACATTAGTTAACAATCAATTAACATAATAACAATAATTCACGTGTAACATACCCCAAATCCTACGTTTCTACTAGGCCCAATCTCAGGATGTTACAAATCTTCCTCCTTTAAACAGGATTCCATCCTCGGAATCTATTCATCAATAAACAATTGCGGGTAACGAGCTTTCATATCGGCCTCGGTTTCCCACGTCAAGTCTGAACCCAAACCGTGTTTCCACTTTACCAGAACCATCGGAATCTGTTTCTTTCGCAGTTTCGTCACTTTCCGACCTAATAGTTCTACGGGTTCTTCCACCAACCTCTTACTGGAATCCACTTTAAGATCATGTAGAGGTAGAATCTGACTCTCATCCTCAACTCTACATTTCCGCAAGTAACACACGTTGAAGGTATTGTGAATACCTGACAATTCTTCCGGAAGGTCGAGAGTAACCGTCTGATCATTAACCACCCGTTGGACACGAAACGGTCCAATATAACGCGGAGCTAACTTTCCCCGCTTCCCAAAACGGATAACCCCCTTCCACGGAGAAACTTTCAGATATACCAATTCCCCCTCAACAAACACAACCGACCTACGACGGGTATCAGCATACATCTTCTGTCGATCCCTCGCAGCTTTCAACTTATCTCGCGCAATAGCTACTTTATCTACGGTGATCTGCACAATATCAGGCCCTGCATACTGTTTCTCACCCGCCTCTAACCAACACGTAGGAGTACGGCAGCGACGACCATATAACATATCATAAGGCGGCATACCGATACTCGAATGATACGAATTGTTGTACGCGAATTCAATTAGTGGCAGATGGGAATCCCAAGAACCTCCATATTCTAACACACATGCCCGCAGCATATCCTCGAGTGTTTGAATAGTTCGCTCAGATTGCCCGTCTGTCTAGGGGTGGTAAGCTGTACTCAGATTCACACGTGTACCTAACTCCCGCTGTAAACTATTCCAAAAGTTTGACACAAACCTGGAATCTCTATCTGACACAATCGAAAGCGGTATACCATGTCGGGAAACAATCATCGATATACAACTCAGCCAACTTACTGAGTGATGCCATCTCACTGGTAGCTAAGAAGTGAGTACTCTTGGTCAATCTGTCAACGATCACCCATATCATATCATTATTCCTCTGTGTACGTGGAAGTTTCGTTACGAAATCCATCGTTATGTGCTCCCACTTCCACTCTGGAATCTGTAACTGTTTAAGTGATCCATAGGGTTTCTAGTGCTCTACCTTAACCTGTGCACAAATATGGCGAGACTCCAAAAACTGTGCTACATCCGTCTTCATTGTAGACCACCAATACAGCACCTTTAGATCGTTATACATTTTTATGCTACCTGGATGAACAGATAGTCTAGACTTGTGAGCTTCAGTCATAATCAAGTTTCGAAGACCTCCAAGCAAAGGCACCTAAACACGAGATTGATAAACCTTCAATCCCCTAGAATCATCATTCAAGTCATTCTTCTTCTTAGTCATAATCTTAGACTTCAGGTTTTCATCCTTCAAGGCTTCCAACTGAGCTGTCTTCAATCTATCAATCAAGTCGGAGACTAATTCAATTCGCATAAATTTAATGTGTTCACTAACTCCCTTGCGACTCAAAGCATCGGCAACCAATTGGCTTTCCCTGGATGATAGCGAATCTCGCAATCATAATCTTTAACAAGTTCCAGCCATCGCCTCTGTCGCATATTGAGTTCTTTCTGCGAAAATACATACTGTAGGTTTTTCTGATCCGTACAAATGACGCACTTTGTACGATAAAGATAGTGTCTCCACAATTTTAACGCAAAAACCACAGCTGCCAGTTCTAAATCATGGGTTGGATAGTTCTTCTCATTCGGTTTCAACTGACGAGAAGCATACGCAATTACTCTATCCCGTTGCATTAACACACAACCTAACCCTGCCAATGACGCGTCACAGTAAACTATGAAGTCATCTGACCCATCCGGTAAAGCAAGAATAGGAGCCTGGCACAAGAGTCTTTTCAACGTCTGAAAAGCTCTCTCCTGTTCATCACTCCATTTAAATGGAATCTCCTTGCGAGTCAATTTAGTCATGGGATTCGCAATCTTAGAAAAGTCTTTAATGAATCTTCTATAATACCCAGCCAATCCCAAGAAGCTTTTAATCTCAGAAGGCGACTTCGGAGCCTCCCAGTTCATCACTGCTTCTATCTTTGCCGGATCTACTTTGACTCCATCACTGCAAATGACATGCCCCAGAAAGTGAACTTCCCGCATCCAGAATTCACACTTCAAATACTTGGCATACAATTGCTCCCGTTTTAACGTTTCAAGAACTTGTCTCAAATGAATCTCGTGATCAGCTTCGGATTTAGAATAAACCAAAATGTCGTCGATAAATACTATCACAGATTTATCTAGAAACGGTCAACAAACCCGGTTTATCAAATCCATAAACACTGCAGGTGCGTTAGTCAAACCAAACGACATGACTAAAAACTCATAATGGCCATACCTGGTACGGAAAGCAGTCTTAGCAACATCCCCGTCAGAAACTCGTACCTGGTGATAACCCGATCTCAAATCAATCTTTGAGAAATACGAAACACACTGCAACTGATCAAATAAATCATCAATCCTGGGCAGAGCGTATTTATTCTTCACTGTCCGCTTGTTCAGTTCTCTGTAATCAATACACATACGTAGAGTACCATCTTTCTTTTTCACAAACAAGACTGGCGCACCCCACGGTGAAGAACTCGGACAAATAAATCCCCGATCCAACAAATCCTGAATCTGCGTCATCATCTCCCTTATCTCAGAAGGAGCCAACCGATAAGGAGATCTAGCCACTGGATTAGAACCTAGTATCAATTCAATCTTGTACCTTACCTCTCGAATGGTAGGTAGCCCAGGTAACTCATCCGGAAATACTTCTGGATATTCTGATACGACTCGCACATCAGTAACTGCCCATTTCTCTTTTCTAGCATCAATCGCATATGCTAGAAAACACTCACATCCCTTACTCAAGGATTTCTTGGCCTTCAACATCGAAATGATAGGAAACACAGACTTGTTCCTTTCCCCTCGAGCCACCACACGCGACCCATCAGATAACGGAAACGAAATCTGTTGGTCCCAAAGAGGGTGAACAAGCAACCGATACAGTGTAGAAGGGGGTTGAATACACTTTAAACAATTTAACAAATTAATCAAATGTATATTCAATTATCAACCGGAACAATAACTATTATCACTCTCTAATCAAATCAACAGGATGATTTGATATTACAATGATTATAACCTCAACTTTCTCTAAACACTCTTGAATCACAAACTCATTGATGATCGAATTTCTTGTTAAAACTGATTAATAAGAACTCTTGAAAACTCTCTCGAACTTTGAACTTACAAAGTTATCGCAACACACGCGTATCAAGTACCACGAACACACGTACGTTTTGCAACTTATGCAGTCTTGCAACTTATAGTTGTGTATCGCGTATCTGTTCACGTACACACGTAAGAACATATATATAAAACCCATAAGAAGGTTTATACTTATACTTGATATATCTACGAACAAATCACAGTTTAAAGATAGAACTTATCTTTTCTTTAAAACCGTAACAAACTTCTTAATTAGAATCTATCTAATTAATTCTGTTTGAGATTTTTATCCAACTAATAGATAGTTTAAATTAGGTTTAGATATCCTAATTTAAATGTCGAAGATATGGAGAGTTTATAACATAATTTAGAACTTACTTAAATTCTGAACTGACTTCTGACGCTGAGCTGACATACTCTGTCTTGACCTTGTCAAGCTGAGTTCTTGAATCTTGGGTTCTTGAATCTTCAAGTCTTCAAGTCTTCAAGTCTTCACTCTTAAAACCTATCTCAGCTTAGAAGTCACCGAGCTATCTAGAACTTACATAGAAAACTCTATATCTGTTTATACGCCGACTACTCAGCTTCAGCTGACCAGTCAGTCTATAACAGACTTACATAATTCCTAACTCTTAACCTATCATCTATACATATCTATCGTTTGTCTCATCAAATCTAACTATTCTAAACATGGGACTAACAATCTCCCCTATTTGATGATGACAAAACATTGAATCAAATTAGTTATAGGTTAACAGAATTATGTTGAACAACTCTGGAACTAACCAAAGTTAGTTCTTGAAATAAGTATTGAACTGATCCATACTTATTCACATATCTTGAACTTACAAGATATTTATGTTACAAATCTATTATAAGAATTGTATTCTAAGTATTTGAATATACAACTACTCAGATTCTAAACTTATCAGAAGTAACTTAAGTTCTGAACTTACAAAACTTATACAACTGAACATATCAGTTTAATTGAACATATCAATCATCAGCTTGAACTTGCAAAGCTGTTTGTTTGAACATATCAAATAATAAAAAGTTGAACATATCAAACTTGAGTTTGTATTAATTAACATATCATTTACATAGTAGCTTAATCTATATGATTAGCTTCTGCACACTTAGTGCTTAAAAAAATCATAGACCTAATCTATTTAATCAACGGAATCTCCAACTTCTAACCACATGTCATAAGATTTAAGTTCCCAAATTGCAGCTTTCTTGATAGCCTCATTCACAATTTCTTCACCTTCTAGCATCTCTTTCATCTCAGCTTTCCTTAATCTTATTTCTTTGTAGAGATGATATCTGAATACTGAGTTCTGAATTGAGTCATCACATAGAATTCTCAAGTACAGAATCAATTCCAGATTTTCCAAATGAAGATATGTTACTTTCAAGAAACATTGATTACCTTCCACATCAAGATACAAGAATCCTTCCAAAGGTTGAGTGATGTAAGTATTCTCTCTGAATTCAACTCCCTCTGGAATTTGTAAAATGATGTCTCTTTTTGCTCGCTGGCTTGCTGCTCTAATTCATGCAGCTTTGCCTTGATTAAGGAAGGTATCAATTTCATCAGCAGGGATCTCACCTAGCTGATCGATTCTTATGAAGATTGTCTTAAGCACATTAATTATCTCTTGTCGGATTTGACTCTTTTTCATCTGCTTGATAGTTGTGGCTACGATCTTTAACTCTGAGAACCCCAACTTGTACAGACATCTCATATCTAGACCAATTTCTTGTTTGTTGTCTAGTACAAAGTTGATGATTACCAATTCTCCTTTTCTACTCAGTGTAATTGATTCAATCTTGTTATTAAAATGTGTTCTTTTATAACAATGCCTTAGATCCACATCTGAGTAGGGAATTGGGGTAGCTCTTGGAGCAGAATAATCAGCTTCAGCTTCAGCTCTTGCGGCCTCAGCTTTAGCCTTTTCTCGTTGAACTTCAGCTTGTCGTTGCTGCTCTTTTATTTCCTCCACTGTTACGCCTAGTTCTTTAGCCATCTCTTGTAACATTTACTCAACAAGTATGTCACTGGCTTTCTGTGCTGCATCAGCTTCATCACTTGAGTCAGATTCATGTGCAACTAGTTGAGACTTACCTTGTTGCTCTGGCTCAGGCTCAGCAATGATGACCTTTCTTTTCTTCGCTAGAGGCATAACACTTCTTTTCTTTCTTTTTATCATCTCAAACACCTTACTCTTCCCTTTATCTATTTGTGAAGTTGGAACGGACTCGGCTTCAACAAATTTTGGCAAATTAGCTTGAGGAAGGTTGGTGTGAACAGCTTGAGATGTTTCTTCAAGTGGAGTTTCTGGTTGAGCTTGTGAAGTTGTGGTAATTTGGACTGTTGGAGCCTGTTGTTGTTGAGAAGGCTGATCTACAGTACTCATGAACTGATCATGAGCTTGTTCAAATTGTACTTCCTCTGTATGCTCCCCCTCAACCTTATCATCACACTTCTTTGATTCTTCCTCCCCCGTTTTGTCATCATCAATAGGGGAGGGTCTGAGTTTGAGCATGAAGCTTTCCAAGTTGGCTACCGAAGTTGTCAAATCAGTAAGTTTGCGCCTCAACTTGGGTTTGTCATCTTTCCTCTTCCTGTGTAGAAGCTCAAACTGAGTTTGTAGATAGTCTATAAGGACTTGAGCATCAGTGGTCATCAGCTTGGGCTCCTCAGGTCTTCTTCTTACCTAAACATCCTCCTGTCCAGTGGAAGAGTGTATTTCCACTGTAGGAGTGGCTGTTGAGTGTTCCTCAATAGGTAAGGATGTGGGTCCCATATCCAAAGGTTGGTGATGACCTATGGAATCAAGGGGGCCAGAATGGAGACCCTGTTAACCTTCCTGGTGTATGAAAGGTTCATTGACCGGTCGTGCGAGAGTGTGTAAGAATAGAAGAGTAGAATGACCAAGTTCGTGAGGTATGGTAGTGGGGTGAGCTAGGCTTATTGGTTAGGAGGGGGGTAATTGACCCTAGGGATTGGTCAGTATTTCAATGTTATCTTCATGGGGCTGTGAAGGCACAGAAGTAGGCTCTCCCATGGCACTAGTAAGTATGGGCTGAGTAGACACCATACCCGGTATAGGCTTAAGAGTTGAACTGAGCCTAGAGGTTGGCACCTTAAGAGAAGGTGTCTCCCCCTCAGCTCCTGCCGGTGGAGGTATCAATGTGATATCAACTCTAGTGTCCTTTTGAGGTGAAAGACCACCTTTGGCAGTTTTCCTTGTATAGGTATAGGATATCTACTTGGTAGCACTGGGCTGACCAAGGTTGGCTGTAGATTGTAAGATAGATGGAGATGTTTGAGGTGGAGGAGAGGGGTTAGACTGAGTTGGGCTTGACTCAGTCCTATCTCCTAAGTTTGGAGATGGAGAAGTAAAAAAGAGAGAAGGAGATAAGGGTTGCGAAATTACACCTGCTGCACCTAGTAGTGGAGACTCAGCTAGGAAACAAACTCCTTTGCTCAGAACTCGGAGTGGTGGATGAAATAATTTGAGTACGGGGTCTGAACTGAGTCCTAGGTTGATCAGCTTGAGGGAACTCAGCCTCAGAACCAACATCGTCACCCACTTCTTCCGCAGCTTCCTCTTCTGTCTCAGCTTCACTTGACTCAGGAGTCGGAAGCTGCGCATACACCCTCATCTGAGCACTCATTGTAGGGTGCCCAGGGAAAATATCATGGGCGAACATTCTGTAGCTGAGAACAGGAGTAGGAATGGACTCATATTGAGCAATATATCTTCTACCCAACCTGTCCTCGATAACCATGGATATAAATCTTGCGAAGGGCACAATGGTGTCCCTTATGTTCTTGGTCACCAATGACTTGAATGCCTCAAAGATCAACTCGGCGTAATCCACTCGTCGATCATAGAATAAGTTGTATAACAGTTGCATTTCAAAGTCATTCACATTATCTAGGCCTCCCACCTTGTATCCAAGGGAACGAACCATAGTGGATACCATAAATCCCCATGCCGTCTGAAAAACAGATTTTCGTATGACGCCAATAACTTGAGGATGACCCATTAAGGGTAAAACACTTCGTGATGTTTCCCTAGAAACCGTCACTTCATATTGATTATGAATCGGGAGATGAAGAATTCGGCGGAGATAGTTTTCATAGACTTCTATCGCCACTTGTCCACTTAGGACTGAGCCCCGTATAACCGGTTGAATTGCATCCAGTTTACACGTATACCAGAATTCCGTAAGAAGTTGAGGAATGAGCACAGTAGGTCCACAAAGAAATGCATGTGCCAGGGGTCCCTTGCGAATGTAAGAGACCCACTCCTCATATCTCCTGCCAATTTTGGACTTTGGAATGTCGGTACAGGAGATGACGTCGTTTTGTTTGTAGGTGGGAAGTGCGTTGTTCTTGAAATTTCCACCACAGATCATTTATTAAGTTAGATTTAGAGTATACCCCTCCATTGAAATTGAACTTATTGTATTGGATTGCACTTAGCAATAGTAAGCACTTAGCAATGAACTCTACACACAGCAACGTTAGGGTTTAAGAGAGAAGAATATTTTGGAAGTTTAAACGAAACATGATGAAAGTTCTCTCTTATTTATACATTTTCAATGCGATAGAAAAGTTACCGTTATCTGAGGGTAATAAATATGACCGTTACCGTAAAAAAAACTTCTACGCAGTTTGTTACAACGGCTAAATTTATTGTTAGTTACCCAAACTCACACTGTTATATTGAAAAGATATTTTTAGAAAAAATATATCATAAAATTTTTTTAAGCGACTGACGTTTATTTACCGGACACACCGTAAATATTTTGGACTTACCATATTGTTGGACATACCATTTGTTAGGACTAACCTAGACATGTGGAACTGACCACACTTTGGAATGGAGTGTTCAGCTCCTGAGTGTTCAGCTTAGATAGAGTACTCAGCTGATCCTGAATGTTCAGCTTAGATGGAGTACTCAGCTGATCCTAAATGTTCAGCTTAGATGGAGCATTTAGCTTCAGATAGCACTCAACTCAGTTTGAGCACTCAGCTCAGACTAAGCACTCAGCTCAGATTTTGACACTTAGTCAAATGTAGCACTTAGCAAAAATTAAACAGAGATAAAGAGTGGAACATACCGATTAAGGGTTGAGCATTCCAAGCTTGCTGAGTAGGGTTGTGAATCTTGTGCCTTCTATTGGTTTAGTGAAGATATCCGCAAGCTGATCTTCAGTTTCAATGAAGACTAACTCTATCTTTCCCTTTTCTACAATATCTCTGATGAAGTGATGTCTTATCTCAATATGCTTGGTTCTTGAGTGAAACACTGGGTTGTGTGTAATGGCAATAGCACTTTGATTGTCACAAAATATTGGAGTCTTCGAATAATGCAAATCAAAGTCTTTAAGCTGATGTTGCATCCACAGTATTTGAGCACAACAGCTCCCTGCAGCTACGTATTTAGCTTCAGCTGTTGAAATTGCCACTGAGTTTTGTTTCTTGCTTGTCCAGCTAACTAATTTTCCACCCAAAAGTTGACATCCTCCAGTAGTACTCTTTTTATCAAGACCACATCCTGCGAAGTCTGAATCGGAGTACCCTATCAGCTCAATCCTGATCCTTTGGGATACCACAAACCTAAGTTTGGTGTTCCCTTCAGATATTTGAGTTTTCTTTTAACAGCTAGCAAGTGTGATTCCTTTGGATCAGCCTGATATCGTGCACAAACACATGTAGCAGACATTATATCAGGTCTGCTTGCTGTTAAATAGAGTAATGAACCTATCATTCCTCTATATGTAGTCTGACATACAGATTTTCCATCAATGCCCTTGTGTAGCTTGACATTGTATAACATTAGAGACTTTCCGGGATGGCTTGAGTCTAATCCATATTTCTTAATCAGATCAAAGACATACTTGCTTTGATTAATAAATATACCATCTTCTTTCTGATAGATTTGAAGTCCCAAAAAGTACGTCATCTCACCCATCATGCTCATTCTGTATTGATTAGACATTATCTTGGAGAACCAATCACACAGATCTTGGTTTGTTGATCCAAAGATAATGTCATCCACATAAATTTGAACCAGAATGACATGTCCTCTACTCTTTCTTATGAAAAGAGTTTTGTCAATGCTTCCTCTGACAAAATCATTTGAGAGTAAATAGGTGGATATTGTATCATACCAGGCTCTTGGAGCTTGCTTGAGTCCATACAAAGCCTTGTCTAACTTATACACATAATCTGGATGTTTAGCATCAATAAAACCAGGGGGTTGTTTCACATAGACCTCCTCCTGTAGTGCTCCATTTAGGAATGCACTTTTAACATCCATTTGATACACTTTAAAGTTTTTGAACGCTGCATAGGCTAGAAACAACCTTATGGCCTCAATCCTTGCAACAGGGGCAAAGGTCTCATCATAATCAATACCTTCTTCTTGTCGATACCCCTGAGCTACTAGCCTTGCCTTGTTTCTGATCACTACTCCATCCTTGTCCATTTTATTTCTATAGACCCACTTAGTGCCTATAATTGTTTTTCCTTTGGGGGCAGGGACAAGGGTCCAGACCTTATTTCTTTGAAATTCTGTCAGCTCCTCTTGCATAGCTTCAATCCAATCTTCATCTTTTAGAGCCTCTTCAGTCTTCTTTGGTTCCATTTGAGATAGAAAACTAGCGTAGGCAGCATAGTTTGCATTTGCCTTAGATCTAGTTAACACACCATCTTCAATGTTTCCAATGACATCATCAAGAGAATGATCTTTTAATACTCTGAAGGTTGTAGTAGGAGAATGAGGTTCTGGGTCTGATTCAGAGCAGTGTCTCTCATGCTAAATAGGACTTACTTCTTCAGTCTGAGTAGGCATTGGAAGATCACTTAGATCTTCAATCTGACATGTACCTGATGATTCACCGAGACTCTTAGGCTGATTATCTTCAATATTGATAATTTCTTTCAATGATGCACATTTGTCAGATTTACTATCAGCATCATCAGAATCATCCATAACATACATGGGATTTGATGTGAGATCTTCTTTGCTCCTCTCAAGCTCACTCAGACTAACCGGGTCAACTTAAGCCCTGTTGGATTCATCAGTACTTGTCTCATCAAACGTAACATGTACTGACTCTTCAATTACCTTTCTTTTAAGATTAAAGACTCTGTAAGCTTTGGAGATTGAAGAATATCCAACAAATATCCCTTAATCAGCTTTGGGCTCCAACTTATGGAGTTGATCTCTTTGGTTTAGCTCTTACACTGATGAACAAAAATGTCTAATGTTCAACTATCTGTTGAATGACTTCAAAACCTCTATTACAGTTCAATCTAGTTTGAAAACTGAAATTTCAAAACTAAAAGATGAACTTAAACACTCTGAAACTCTCTTAAATGCTGGTAAAAAGATTCAAAGTGATAATGAATGTCAGCTTCATATAAGCAAACTTCTAAGTGAAGAACTGCAAGAATCAAAAGAACAAGCTAACAATCTAAGAAAAATCTATGAATCTTGGTGTAAATCATCAAGAGAAGCAGAAAAGTGTATTAACCAGCAGATACCAAATCAAGTAAAAGCAGTGCTAGGGGGAGATTATAGTGCTGCTGCTGATGAAATCAACGAAGATCAAGTCAGTCTTGAAGACAAAATGATGAAATCAGATGACATACTCCCAAGAACATTCTTAAGGAACAAGGAAGGGAAACAGGTCAAAACCAATAAGTTTGTGAGACCAACCCAAAGTCCTCAGGTTATTCACTCAAACCATTAAGCTGAATGTTCCAGATCAGACAGAAACTGTAAGTCAGTTTTCAAAAGATTGGATTACAATCCTGTGAGAACAACTGTTTTTGATAGAATATCTCATGTTAACTCAAAAAGACATAATTCTCTAGCCATATATGAAAGGATGTCTAAAAACAGGAAGTTGTCTGTAAGTCAGACTTCACCAAATAAAGGTAACCATAAAGCTACAAAGGTAAGTCCAAAGTCAGTAAAAATCAAGTAGACAAACTGTCGAAGAGGATTGAAAGGGTATCCACATCATATGACCCTAAAAATGAATCCAAATTTAATGTTGGACACCTATCTGGCTCATCATCATCTGAAGTAGATGATTCAGTATCCTAAGTCTTAGCAAGAAGACCTTTAGCGTTTTCATCTGGCTTGCCTTTGAGTCTTTGATATTTCTTTTTATATTTATCAGCTCTGTAGGCATTCTTGTCAGCTACTGAAGCTGATTCTCCCTTCTTAATTCTGCACTCAGCAGCTACGTGTCCTATCCTTTGACAGTTATAGCACTTAGTTTTCTTAGGATCAAAAGTAGACTTACCATTTTTGCTTCTGTCAGATTGACCCCTTCCTCTTCTAAACTTTCTAAAGTTTCTTGCTAACATTGCCATTTGTTCAGTAAGAGCATCTATCTCTTCATCATCTGAACCAGAGTTAAGACTTACTTCCTCAGATTCAGATTCAGTCTCAGCTTGAGACTTTTTAGATCCCTTCTTTTTCTTTTCTGCAATTAATGCAAATCCAACATTGTTTATAGATTCTTTTAGTTGTTGCTGGGCCACTTTCTTCTGTTCCATGATCTGTTGATGATTTAGAAGGAAACCATAGATAGATCTGAGATCATATTTTCCTAAGGTTCCTCCAGCATGAAGTGCAATGGTGATCTCATTGAATTGTTCTGGTAACACATCCAAGAACTTAAGTACCAACTCATTCTCATCTTTCTTGACACCTACCAAGATCAGATCATTTATCAAGGATTGAAATCTGGTAAACAAATCTGCCAGAGTTTCATTCTTTTTAGCAAAGAAGGTTTCATAAGAACGACTCAGATTTGTCTTCTTATGTTGCTTGACCAAGTCAGTGCCTTCATACGTGACACTGAGAGTATCCCACATCTCTTTTTCAGTTTGGCATCCAGCCACAGTATGCAGAAGAGGATTTGTTAAAGCATTTGCTATAATGCTTTGTGCCTTGTCATCAAGATTGAACAATTTACGATCTTCCTCAGTCCAGGATGCTTCAGGCTTGGGAGTTTTTCCAGAGGGAACAGTTTTGTGAGTGGAAGTAATATGGATCATTGGTATGATTGGGCCATCTTGAATCACGGTACTCATCCTGTGATCCACAGACTTCAGATATAACATGGCTCTAAACTTCCACATAGGATAGTCAGTGCCATCAAAGATAGGACAACCTTTTGCCGCCATTGTTGGTATATGACTTGATTGCTTGCTAGTAGACATCTTAACCTCTTGACAGCGGATCTTGATCTTCAACTTATGAAGAAACTTGCTCTGATACCAGTTATTGGTCCCAAAGAGGGTGAACAAGCAACCGATACAATGTAGAAGGTGGGGTTGAATACACTTTAAACAATTAAACAAATTAATCAAATGTATATTCAATTATCAACCGGAACAATAACTATTATCACTCTCTAATCAAATCAACAGGATGATTTGATATTACAATGATTATAACCTCAACTTTCTCTAAACACTCTTGAATCACAAACTAATTGATGATCGAAGATATGGAGAGTTTATAACATAATTTAGAACTTACTTAAATTCTGAACTGACTTCTGACGCTGAGCTGACATACTCAGTCTTGACCTTGTCAAGCGGAGTTCTTGAATCTTGGGTTCTTGAATCTTCAAGTCTTCAAGTCTTCACTCTTAAAACCTATCTCAGCTTAGAAGTCACCAAGCTATCTAGAACTTACATAGAAAACTCTATATCTGTTTATACGCTGACTACTCAGCTTCAGCTGACCAGTCAGTTTATAACAGACTTACATAATTCCTAACTCTTAACCTATCATCTATACATATCTATAGTTTGTCTCATCAAATCTAACTATTCTAAACATGGGACTAACAAAATCAGCTTCCCATGACATTTAATACTCGCCCTGTGCTTACTCAGCCAATCCATCCCCAAAACCACATCAAAACCCGCTAATGGCATCAACAGGAATGATACAGGAAAGCACTTACCATCTATGTCAATTTCAGCACCCGTCACAAAAGTCGTAACAGGCACTATCTTGCCATCTGCTACTTCTATATCAATCGGCACAGAGATACTAGTAGTAGGCAAATTCAACTTAGCACAAAAGGCTACAGAAATAAAGGAGCGATTCGCTCCATAATCAAATAATACACAAGCAGGTAAGGAGTTTATAAAGAACGTACCGGTGATCACATCATCTGTGGCAGTAGCATCGTCTACTGTCATCCGGAACGCCCTTTCCTTCGGAGTTGGAGGATTCTTATTTTTCTATCCTCCAGCTGCAGACGAGCCCCCACCCGCCCCTGCCCCTGTCCCTGACCCTGTCCCAGCCCCGGGTCTCCTCCCTGTAGGGCAATCACCTGCCCTGTGCCCCTACTGATGACAGTTCAAGCATACGTTTCGAGGGTACCGACAATCCTTGGATTCGTGCCCGTGAGTTCCACATCTTACACATCTCAAAACACCTTTATATCCCAAGAACACCAAATCCGCCACACTCATAAGATGTTCATATTAAAACCCAACAAGATTAAAACCGTAGCATGCTTCCCAATTCAAAAGCATAGCATGATACAAGAATCATGGTTTCAAGAACAAATCAATAAAACATACAAACCTTGTTAGCGTGAATCACAAATTCACAATCACCACACAATCCGATTGTTGCTCTTCTTGTTTGCTCTCGGTACACACAATTCACACACACATGCAATAACTTCAAAGTGAAGAAAAGAAAGTGAAACCCACGTAAATACATAATCAAGCATGAGGTGTCATGGTTTAGACTCACTAAGCACATGCACACATATACACACACAATCCGTATGTATATATATAACATACCCCAAAGCCTATGTTTCTACTAGGCCTAATCCCACTTCATAACAACTTCAATCTTGGCAGGATCCACTTGATGCCATCGTGATCCACTATGTGCCCCAAAAACTATACCTCGTGTAACCAGAGTTCATTATTCGAGAACCTTGCGTATAACTCTTCCTGTTCCAGTGGCTGTAATATTTCCCACAAGTGCCTTTCGTGTTCTTCCCCGGTCTCGGAATTGATCAAAATATTGTCGATAATACATTTACTGTCTTGTCTAACATTGGTCAACAAACTCGATTCAACAATTCTATAACCAGTGCATTAGTTAGTCCGAATGGCGTGACTACAAATTTGAAATGACCAAATCCTGTTCTGAATACCGTTTTCTCGATATCCTCTTCCTTTACCTTCAGTTGATGGTAGCCCGATTGTAAGTCAATCTTTGAGAACCACACCGCCCCTCGGAAGTTGGTCAAATAAGTCATCAATCCTAGGTAGCAGATATCGGTTCTTGATTGTCACTTTGTTCAATTCACGGTCGCCTATGCACTTCGGGAATGCCTCTGGAAATTCACACACTCGGTATATCAGCAACACTTTTTTTCCAACCTGATATAGATCACGTGCTCCAGAAACGTCGTACACCCCTTATGAAGATGCTTGGCGGCTTTTACTACTCCACATAATGTTGTTTTTTCCCTTTCTGCTTTCACCATTGGGTAGAATTGCCCCCCCCCCCCCACTTGGGGTTTGAACTCGTACGATTCATTGCTTGCAAAAGATGCTGGCTGGATGACGACCCAACCAGTCCATATCCACTACTTGGAACTCTTGCATGTGAATTAAAATGAGGTTTATAGGAAACTTGATATCACTTACCTCTGTTACATTGTTTCTATATACATTAGTTACATTTACTGTTTTCTTATCGGCTATCTCTACCTCTAGTGTTTCTAGTTTCACTGGTACATTACCGACGCCCGTAATAATGTCCTTTTATACTCTTGCCTCGTCCATCGTCATTTGGAAGTATAGATAATGCACTCCTCACACTTGGCTTTACCATACTATCCTAATCATAACGTAGTTTATATTCACATAATGTACGTATTTCCAACATGCCTATCTCATAATCTGAAGAAGTCTTACTCGTACTAAGACACTCCTACTCTACAAGCATACTACTGTCCTACAAGTACCCATCATTTGATTCACAAGATTTCCTATGATTCCGGAAAGTTCTGATATGTATCATTTGCTTGTAATAATATGGACCCATATATTATCCTAAACACATTACACATACCTAGTCTTGTCATTACCACTCGAAATCCCGGTCCACAGGCTTAGGCCATGTATCACTTTATCACATATAGTTTCATGTATAAGCCAATACCTATTTATTTTTATACTAAAGCATACTAGCTAGAAGTATATCACTTCATCCACATGTACCTTAATGCTCTTATACTGTCACAATATTATGGAAACATATAAGGTTTCACCTCCAATTCATCATATCCTAGTTTAAACATATCATGTATACATCCATGTATAATGTTAATTCGTATAAGTGATCAAGTGTTTGATTCTACCCTACCCCAACATCAAACGAGAACATGAAATAAGGCCGAATAATCCATTCTAAACTTATATGGTTACCATTATAGACAATACACAGTATTCACGATATGCCTAAACATGAATATAATATTTACACTTAAATAGATATCATAGATTCAATTACACAGTATATTTCACTAGATAATACATATATACCATGTTTCACTTTGTGCTCACCCGGACCAAGCTGTAGCTGACAGCTCATTAATTGTGTTTGAAAATTTCGGCCGGGTTTTCGAACCGTAAGTCGGATCCCAAGCAACAATTAACAAGAACATACAAGGAACCCTAATTATAGTCCTTACCCCGACTATTTATTTAAAAAGAAATTAAAATTTTGATCTTTGAAAATTAATAGAACAAAGGTTTAAGTCCAAGCACACCACTTGTATGTTCGAATCTCTTAAACCGAGCCTCTGATACCAAGTTGTAACGCCCCAAAAAAATTGTATTTTTTCTTAAAACGTACATATAAATACATAAGTTTAATCAGAGTAATTAAACCACATTAGTTCCACCAATATCCGTGACGAGGTTCTGCACTCGAAACTACACGTCGTACATTGTTCGATCAAACGAAAGAGTTAACTACAATATAGTTTAATATGCTTGATAATAAAATACTAATTAATTAAATAAAAAGATAGCGAAAACGTTTGATGGAAGATGAGCTGTCTTCGCTCTGCTGGAGCTTTCCCGCGATCATATCCTGAAAGGATTAAAACAACAACCGTAAGCATAAAGCTTAGCGAGCTTACACACTTACACACCACACTAGGCATGCACATGTCACATAACAATACATGATCACATATCAATTCACATAATACCGATGCAGTGCACTGACGACGATTTCACACTTTGGGTTACAGTTGACTATCCAAGCTGTACCAAGGATTTCACGTGTCTGACTGTACCCGAGTTACGTTTTCACCACAATATAACACAACCCAACCTTGACTTCACATATCATCACTTATAAGTCACACTTTCACACAATTAAACACACGTACATTTCACACTAATACAATGTATAAGTTAGTGTAATTCACTTGATTCGTAGTCTAAGTGATAGCTACGCTACACATCACAAGTACTCGGAAATTAAGTCAACTACCGGCAACCACCTACATTTAAAATTTTATATTAGTTACCTCCTAAAACCTTATATCTCGTTTACACCCTTTGTTATAATTCACCAACTTAATCTATATAACTAGTTGAATTATTATTATTTTTTATTACTTCACTACATTTGTGATTTAACCAGTCCGTAGCCCAAATGCAATGATCCAATTGCGACATGATTTCTAGCCCAAAAGTGTGAATTACAATTTTAATTATATTGAATTAGGATTCAATAATATTTGTAATTACGATTCCACTTTGTCCATGAATTGCAATTCAATTCCCACCGTGAATTCCGATTCACAACCTTTGTATTCCTTAAAATCTTTAAACTATGATTCCAACATCCTTTATCAACAATTACGATTCACCCCCTTTCACAATTTTGTGATTTGACAATAACAATTACGATTGTGGTATTGAAGAACAACTACGATTTGAAGCAATATTATTTACGATGCTGCATCGACACCATTAACGATTTTCTTTGAAGATGAGATTTCATTTGAGTACCAAATCAACATTTCTAATTTGTGATTATATGCCTTTGATCCATCCAAAACCACAATAAAAAAGATGATTAAAACCATGATTTAATACCTCAAAGCTCACCTAAAACCTCCGACCCAGCCCCTCACACAAACAGCTCAAACCCCCACCTAACACCCCATTAAATCGTTCGTAATGTAATTGATTGTAGCATGGATATAATATAACTCTAGAATTCATACCTGATATACTTCCTTCTTCCAAGACTCGATTGAACCCACTGCTGGATGTTAGATCCGATTATATCACACACCTACAATGCACACACTAAACACACAGTCGGTCGAACCTCACCCTCAACGAGATTATATGAGAATGAAGGGTGTCGAGATATCTATCTATCTATATATATGGATCATTAGTAAGACTTGCAAGATGAATACATAATGAATTAGATCCTAAAGCATGGAAATTAATCAACTTAAATAGAGTATCATCTTCTCAAGGGAGGAAAACAGAAGAACCTACCCTAGAACAGTTATAATCATCTTCTGGAAATCATAAATAAACATTAGAAACAAAAGAGGAATGATAAAACCGTAAAAAGCAAGGCTTAAAAGCTGAAATCTTCAATCTCTAAGCTTGAATCCTTCAAGAACAGCCTCAGGGATGTTTCTCGAACGTGTTTGCCGTGATATGGATGGTATAAGTTGGGTGGTTAACCCCAAAACCGATCTGGAGTTGTGCTTATATAGAAGTCTAAAAACAAGGACGTCGCGCCGCGACCCATGAGTTTACCCCGATCCACAACTCTTTCAAATTTCAAACTGGACGTAATCTAGCCCGTCGCGTCGCGACACATACGTGTCATCGTGTTTGACTTATCTTGAACAGCATCCGGCACGAGTCAAACACCTTTGTCGCGCTGCGACATACTGGTAGGTCGCGTCGCGATCTCGCCCGGCCCAGATTATTTATTTCTTTTTCTTGTTGGGCTTTGGGCCTCTTTTTTGGGTTTTTCTCTCTTTATTCCTTAATTTTCTTTCTTGGGCTTTCCTTCTTGATTTCTTTTCTTTCTCAATTTTTCTTCAAATAATTTCAACTTTGAACTTTCGTCTTTTTAGTTTGCAAAATAGAAAACAAAGGATAAACGCACCTTTTTACAATTAAATCCATATTTTTAGGCTAAAACCAACCCGATATCGCATAAAATTTATATATTATAAACGCGATATTAGTTATATGTTTAAGCAAAAGACCTTTATTGATCCATTTTCTCTCTCTCTCTCTCTCTATATATATATATATATATATATATATAGGGGAAGGTTCATTTGACAACCGTTTTTATTGCAAGAACTAATCTTAGCCATTCATTTTGAATTATGGAAATCATGGATGAAGAGCATGGGGAGATTGAGTGTGGCAGGGTGCATGTAAGGAATTCATGGGTGGGCAATCCAATTGAAGGAGCGGGAATTCGACGGCTAAGATTGGTTCTCGCAATAAAAATGGTTCTCAAATGAACTTTTCACTATATATATAGTGAAAAGTTCATTTGAGAACCGTATATATATATATAGGGGAGGGTTCAAACGAGAACTGTTTTTCGTACGAGAACCGCGAGTCTGTTTTTAACGCCATTAATGACTCATTAATAGGATATTTTGGTAATTTATATATTTTCTTAACCGTGAATTTGTAACACCGCTTCTGAATTCAGTTACTTTAATGGCAAATCAGGTTTTAGCAGCGGGAATTTTTCTTTTTAAAACAAGAAGTTGTTAGTTACATTAATAACTTATTAAAACAACGTTGGTGTTACCAAGTAAAGGAACCCAACCATAGTATCACATTACATTACAACATATAATTACAAGCAAAACAAGTGTTCCACCCACAAGGGGCATTGTATTTCCCAAAAGCAACCCGCCTCGCAGGACATCTAGTCTTTACCTGAAAAGGGAAATCATAATATCATTAGCTACACTAGCTAGTGAGTACATACAATCATAAGCATCAATACAGTAAGTCATGCATAAACAATCATTGCTAGCTTAGCACATAGCGGTGTGCTGACAAGATCAGTAAGAGTCGTGTCTTGCAGGGTAATCAATCCCGCTCAACAACTCAGACCGGGGGATCAGACACGACCAATCCGCGTTGGTGGGGGAGCATAAAGCGGTCCACCAAACATCGTTCACAGAGCCAGAGGCTCCACAGGTAATTCAGCTACAACCGGCTGATCACCACTCACGTTAAGGCACGGTGGTTCTGCAGAACCTAGAATCCGCCTCCTAAATCACCGTGAAATCCTGAAGGATCCAGTTACAACCGACTGACCTTAACCATGCGTCAGATAGTCTGCAGACAGTTCACATACACATATACGTACATTTGATCCCACATGGATCCATCATTTTACATATAACATCATATAGTTATTCATACATACGTATCATCATATATTAACTAAGTGGTTCCAATCTGGACCCACTGGCATGCACCTGACATATATTCTAACATCATGCAAGTCATACACTTACCTCTTCGAGCGTACCTGCAGAAACAAGGTAGATACATACAAAACATTCACATACTCATCTAGCATGCAAGCCTTACTCTACTGAGTCTCATGAAAGCAGACACTCACCTGACTAGCTTATAGTGTTCGTTCACTTAGTGCTGATTCAGCTGACACGTTCACCTAAAACATTGGCAATCTCGTTAAGCGTTTGCATACATTAGATCCTACTACTAGGACCTTATAATATCTTTCTAATGTTCACAATTCACTTACTAAACTTACTTTTGACATTACATAACCTATTCAACAAGAACATATAAACAAAACACATTCTTGCTCAAAAGGCCCCGTCGCGCCGCGACCACCTTAAGCGTCGCGCTGCGACGCATGAAAGTCGGACCAAATCTAAATGGTTCATGCGAAAGTCAGACAAAAGGTTCATTTGAACTATCTGACAGTCGGACCAACAAGTCGGATGGGTCATCCGACTATCGGACCAAAAGGTCGGATGGTTCATGCGTAGGTCGGATCAAATAAGTCGCATGGTTCAATATAGACGGGGTCGTGCCGCGACCACTAGCCTTTCGCGCCGCGATCATGTGTTTTCCAGATTTATCATCTTCTTCACTTGACATGCATGCGACTTTCTTTATCCATTTTAAAAAACCCAGATTTTCAAACATGCTATTTTTACTTTTAAAACACTTCTAAACTTCATGTACCACCTATATGAACCTCATGAACACTTTACCACCTTTTAAAAACATTAAAACATGAGAAACTCACTTATAAAGTAAGCTTCATGTTTTTCGATGGTGTTTTCAACTCTAACTCAACATCCAGCCACAAAGCATACATATTTCTATCATAATACACATATAATCTCTACTACAAACACCATACTAACCTCACTTTGAGTCTAGGACTTCAAATCCTTCAACTTCAAGAATTCTTCTTCAAAAACTTACGAGATCAGAGAGAAGTTTGTGTTTGTATGTTTTGAAAGCTTTTGCTATTTTTGACTTTGTGAGTCAAATAACACACTTACACACATATATGTCAATCTTATCTAGAGCCAAACTGCCTCTGGACAAATATCTATATTTTATTTTTTTTCTTTTCTTTCTTTTCTAATTTATTTAATTAGTTACATATATATACATTTAATATACATATATACAATTAACACACGACATACACAAACAATAATTCTTTTAATTTTAACACATCAAATACATACAACAATTATTCATCTATTATACTAATTACGTACAGTCACGTACTAATTTCAACTAGGCCCAAGTTGAGGATGTTATAGAATTGCGTCCGGGTTAGTCGTCATTAATTTGCGAGGCTTGATTTTCCCGAAATAACTCTCATTAATGCGTCATTAATGAGCCGCCAAAAAATCTTAGCAATTGATTAATTTTAATCGAGGGCTAAGATTGGTTCTCGTAGTTCCCGTACAAAAACAGGTCTCGTTTGAACCCTCCCCTATATATATACGACTATATATATTATTCTTTAATTTTTATATTGATTGGTGTTCTTTACACTAGTTTGCTCCTCTCTTTTCAAGCGTGATATCCGGATCAATCATTGGTTTGTGACCCAATAGGCTCGTGCTTTATTGACAGTAAAACCGGCATGCGTGTGTCAGTCGGCACACACCAACAAAACCAACATTCCATTGAAATAAAAAACCATCGATCAATTTGAGCATAATTAATATTATAACTCCAATGACACACACACACACACACACATATATATATATATATAGTAATTTGAGAACCGGTGTTATTGTGAGTACCACGAGAACTATCTGTAGCAACTGATCATAAATAATCAAATGTTAATATTAGTTTTGACAAACATGTAACTAATTAAAAATACCGACATCATTTTTAATTTCTTAATATCTTGGAGGAGTATTGTAGGCAACTTGTTTGAATAAAGGGGGTGACACTTACACCACATGCTTAAAACTAAAATATCTACAAAACACAATGGTATTAAAATATGAAAATTATACAAAATTAATGATGGTAGTAGTCATCTAGAAATGTTGGCAGTCTCTAATCGTCGGCGATGGTCTTCTAAGGACGAGAAATGAACGTTTCCTCGGACGGTGTTTGTGTGTTAGACATTAGAACTTAGAAAGCACAGAGTGTAGAAGGTGTATAAAATGTTATACGGACGTCGTTGCCGTACTCCGACGTGTTGGTTAGAGGCTAGTGAAAAGCAGTTTGCAGGTCCGAGATTGTTCAGTTAACTGCTGACAAGGTTGCTATTGCCAAAGACAAGTTGAAAGCTGCCAGAGACAGAAAATGTACGCATTACGTTTGATGTAGGAGAGTTAGTATATTTGAAGGTCTCTCCATGGAAGGGTGTAATTCGTTTCGGTAAACGCGGGAAGTTGGCTCCCCATTACATTGGTCCCTTCCGCGTTCGTTAGATAGTTAACGATCATACAGTGACATTGGATCTTCCAGCAGAACTTGCAGGAATTCACGATACGTTTAATGTCTGCTATCTGAGGAAATGCAAGGTTGATGATGAAAGCCAGATTCTGCCAGTGCATGAACTGAAAGTTGATTCGAAGAAGAGATTGAAAGAAGAACTTGTGGAACTGTTAGATCGCAAAGTGACCAAGCTCCGTAAGAAGCAGATACCAATGGTGTTGGTCAAATGGAAGCAAAGTTTAGGTTCTGACCTAACTTGGGAGACTGAGGCAGAGATGAGAGAAAGATACCCCATTTGTTTGAGCAAGAAAGGATTCCGAGGACGGAATCCTCTTAAGGGGGAGAGATTTGTAACACCCGCAAATCTGGGCTTGGAGATTAGCAGGTTTGTGGTATGTGCTTATCTGTTTTAATTTGATTAAGTGGTTAATTAAATGCTAATTGATTTAATTAAGAGTAATTATGTGTATGATATTTTATGCATGTATATTAGTAACCGTATGTATGTATGTATGTATATTAATGTGTACGTATGCATGAGTATATACACCTCATGCATTGGTAATTTAAACAAATATGTGTACGTGTATGTATTTGGCAACATGTGGGTTTACTTGCTCATTTTATCAAAACAAAGAAAGTATTGTGTGTGTGCGCTTTGTGTTTCTCTCAGCCGAAGGAAGAACAAACAAGAAGAAAAGAATCGGATTGTTCAAGTTTGAATAAATTAAATCAAGTTAAAGGTTAGATTTATATTTTGTTATGCTTACATGATAGTTTGAGTAGGATTGATGGTGAAATAACATGAATTTATGAAGAACATTAGAATCGGTTTTTGAAGAAAACATGAGTTTAAAACGGTTTTGTGTGTTCATATGATTTATGTGTTTAAATGATGTTTTAATGCATGAATACATGTTTAAAGATGTTAAAACATGTTTTTGGAATGTTTTAAAGAACTTGTTAGGGTTTTAAGTTATGATATTATGAAAATGGCGGATTTGATGAAATGAAGAAGATGATGAAAACCGATGGTCTTAAAACCGATTGTGAGAAAACCGGAAGTCATGAAATCCGATGGAAGCAAATCCGACACTCTTAAATCCGAAAACTATGAAATCCGAATATCCCAAATCCTACACTTATAAATCCAAAACAATTGTGAAATCCGATAAGTGCTAGAATCCGGAAGTTTGAAATCCGAGACTTTGAGAAACCGATATCTTAAATCCGATTCATTCCAAAATCCAAGACTAGAAAAACTATACTCAAATCCGATACACTTAAATCCGGAACCACCAGAATCCGAGTGCTTAAAATCCGATTAAGTCAAATCTGATACTTCTTGAATCCGAGTCTTAGAAATCCGACGGTTTTGGAATCCGTAAGATTCTTAAATCCGACAATGATGAAATCCGATAGTTTGGTGTTTGGACTTGTGATTGTTTATTGTTTGCTGTGTAATTGATGAATGAATTATAAATATATGAGAACAAATATATTTATGAGATTGAGACTGATTTGGTTATTGTTGTGTTTTCAGGCAATCCTAAGACTCAGTAATATTAGACTTCTGAGCTCGTGCTGAAATTGAGGTGAGTGGACGTTAATCGCGGATGGTGAAGATTACAGTTAATGTTATTGATGTGATACATGATGTGATTGAGATTGGATTGATTGAACTGTTGATTGTGATATTGATTGTTGATATCTGCTGCATGACTATTTGGTCGATACGCGCTCTTAGGATGATTTTGAGTTGCGTTTGAGAAGTCAGCTATACATGGACTTGGGCTGGGCTCGTTCACTGGTTGGTTGAACAGTAGTAGCCCTTCTGTTGCATATGTTGCTTCAGAGGTGGAGTTTACTGTGCCAATTCAGTAGAGAGCTATCGGTAAACCTTTGCTTTGGTCGGCATTGGTTGTAGGTTCTGCGCTGAACCGCCGGTCTTCTCGGATATGTGATTACATGCTTTAATATTGATTGTGAATGTTTGCTTTTGGTGTTTAGCCTCTACTCACTTAGGTTTGTGCTAACTCCCCTTAGTTAATGTTTTGAAGGTTCGTGTTTGTAGTTGTAGAAGGAAGAGTTCACCTACTCTGATACTATGTTTTAAAGATACGAGCTAGTCATTTTTGTAACACCAAAACTATTGTAGATGTTATTGGTTTTGATCAAGTGATGTACATTTGTAAATATTGGTTTATATGTAATGTGTTTGTTTAATTAAGCTTCCGCAACGTTTAAAAAAAATGGCTTGTGATTTTCCGGTGTTACAGTTTGGTATCAGAGCCTAGGTTTGGCGATCCATGCACGGCTAGAGTGTTGCATTCCCAAATCTTGGCTCGTGACGGGTCAAGCTTTCCTTCGGGGAATTAGAGTGAGTTAGAGTTATTTGTAGTAGTTAGTATTTTGAGTACTAACGGTTTATGCTAATGAGCTATTAGGTGATGTGATTGTAACAGATTGTGGCTGACAGAGAGACTCCCATCCTACCTCCTGTGACCCAAGCTGCAACAGAGGCACCAGTAATTAAAGAGTTGGATAATGTAAACCAAGTTGGAACGTCTGGTCAGGAACAAGAGGAAGATCAGAGTGAATACATCTTCAAACTCGAAAATGAACGGATGGATCTTAGAAATAAGGTTCATAACATGGAACAGAGATTTAATCAACCTGAACCAACCCATGTACCAACTGCGATTTCCACACAAGCAACGATACCACCAGTGTCAGCACTTTTACCACCAATGACTCAAATGATGCAACAACCTTTTTACTATCCGTATCTACAACCAGGAGGTTATCTGTTTGTGTTTACGGGATACAAACAATCATGCACGTACAAGCAATTCTTAGACTGTAAACCTTTTGAGCACCGAGGGAGTTCTGACCCTAACATCACATTGAACTGGATGAGGGAAATGGTGAAGGCACTTGATGCCTATAATTGCAAAAATGAACTAAAAGTAAAATATGCATTGAGGATGCTGAAGGGAGACACAATGGTCTGGTGGGATTCTATTACCGGCCATTTCACTGAGCAGCAACAAGAGAGCATCACCTGGAGTCAATTCCAGGAGAAACTATGCGAGCAGTATTGTGGTACCTTCGAGATTGCTAAAATAAAGAAGGAAATTATGGATTTGCAGATGACCGAAAACATGACTGTGGATCAACTGATCAAACAATTCAATGAGAAGATGCGATTTGTCAAGCATTGGGTGCCAGATGAAGAGTCAAAGATTGCCCATTTTGTTGGGGCATTGCATCCGGATCTCCGTAGTGCCACTAGGTGGGCTACCACATTATCCTAGGCTTTCACTTTAGCCAAATCGGCTGAAGGGGATATCATTGCAAGGAACAGACTGAGCGGGGAGAGGATTTCCCAACCAAAGTCAAGGTTTGAACACTACAACACCCAGCAGAGGCAAGGAGGGCAGAGTAGTAGAAGTAGACAAGGGGAGTAGAATAAAGGCCTACATCAGGTGGGTCTACTTAGAGGACACCTTGGTGTAATAGGTGCAAATCCTATCACAATGGGCAGTGTACGCCCCAATCAATGCGATGTGTGAAGTGTGGCCAGTTTGGCCATGACCTGAAAAATTGTAGACTACTGAGGAGTGTCTGCTGGAATTGCTAGAAGGAGGGGCACAGGGTTGGTGACTGCTCGCTGAGCAAGAAGGCAGGGTCGGGGTCAGGAGGGGGAGGAGCTGGGGGATCATCTTCAGCTGGTCAGAAAAGGAAGAACCCACCCACTGCTGAGGGTCGGGCCTTCAAGATGACTGTGGATGATGCTACTACCACAGATGATGTTATAACCGGTATGTTTTTGATAAACTCTACTCCTGCTAGAGTATTATTTGACTCAGGGGCAAATCGCTCCTTTGTATCTGTAGAATTCTGTGGTAGGTTAAATGTGCCTGTAACTGAACTTGCTACTGCTTTAGAGATAGAGGTAGCTGATGGTATGATGGTTTCGGTAACGACTGCTGTGGCTGGAGCTAAAATTGGCATAGATGGTACATGTTTTCCTGTTTATTTTCTTGTAATGCCATTGTCTGGGTTTGATGTGGTGCTCGGGATGGATTGGTTGAGTCCGAATCAAGCCAGTATCAAGTGCCACAAGAAGTTGACCTCCTTTCCATTGGCTGATGGCACAAGACTAGCAGCAAGAGGTGAGAAGGCTGGGTCTGTAATCCCGATTATTTCGTGTTTGAAGGCAAATAAAGCGTTGGATAGGGGATGTGAATCTTACTTAGCATACGTCATTGATAGGAAGAAAGAGAAGCAGACAATGAACGACATCCGGGTGGTAACGGAATACCCGGAGGTGTTTCCAGAGGATTTACTAGGACTGCTTCTAGTTCGTGAGGTAGAGTTCAAGATAGATTTTATTCCTGGTTCCCGACCAGTGGCAAAGGCTCCGTACAGGTTGGCACCTTCAGAGATTCGAGAGATGATGATTCAGATACAGGATCTGTTAGACAAAGGCTTCATTCGTCCAAGTTCATCTCCGTGGGGTGCACTGGTTCTATTTGTGAAGAAGAAAGACGGTATGTTGCGTATGTGTATCGACTACCGTGAATTGAACAAGACAACGATAAAGAACAAGTATCCGTTGCCAAGAATTGATGATCTGTTTGATCAACTACAGGGAGCTTCGTTCTTTTCTAAGATTGATTTGAGATCAGGGTATCATCAGGTGCGTGTTTCAGAGGAAGATGTGTCAAAGACGACCTTTCGTACGCGCTACGGGCACTACGAGTTCTTGGTTATGCCGTTCGGCTTAACCAATGCACCTGCGATTTTTATGGATTTAATGAACCGAGTCTGTCGAACATTCCTTGATGATTTTGTAATAGTCTTCATTGATGACATTCTGATCTATTCAAAGACTGAGATGGAACACGAATAGCATTTGAGACAGGTTCTGGAGACTCTGAAGAAAGAACATCTGTTTGCCAAGTTCTCAAAGTGCGAATTCTGGTTGAGAGAGGTTCAGTTCTTAAGGCATGTTATCTGTAATGAAGGAGTGAAAGTGGATCCTTCAAAAGTGGAAGCAGTGATGAACTGGAATTCTCCAAAGACACCTTCTGAGATTAAGAGTTTCCTTGGTTTGGCCGGGTACTACCGTAGGTTTATTAAAGACTTCTCCAAGATTACGGGTCCGTTGACTAAGTTGACTCGAAAAGACGTGAAGTTTGTATAAGGTAGTGAGCAAGATGAAGCTTTTCAGATGTTAAAACAGTTGTTGTGTCAGGCCCCCATTCTTGCATTGCCAAGTGGATCAGATGATTTCATAGTTTATTGCGATGCATTGTTTGCTGGATTGGGCTGTGTACTTATGCAGAGAGATCGGGTGATTGCGTATGCTTCAAGACAGTTGAAATCACATGAAAAGAATTATCCGACTCATGATTTGGATCTGGCAGCAGTTGTATTTGCCCTTAAGCTGTGGAGAGACTACCTGTATGGCACCAAGTGCGTGATTTGTACCGATCATAAGAGTCTACAGTACATATTTACACATAAAGAGTTGAAAATGAGACAGAGACGATGGGTGGAATTAATTAAAGATTATGATTGCGAGATCAGATACCACCCTTTGAAAGCAAACGTGGTGGCAGATGCCCTGAGTCGTAAGGGAGCTGGAAGTTCTATCCAGTTTATGCGTATGGAAATTGTATCTGACTTAGTGGATAGACTGAAGTCTGCCTAGCTGGAAGCTCTGAAAGAAGAAAACTTGAAGAATGAATTAATGAAGAAATGTAAGGATGAACTTGCTGATGATTCTTGTGGATTGAAAATATTCAAGACTCGTGTGTGGGTGCCTATGCTTGGAGAATTGAGGAAGCTGATTTTGACAGAAGCACACAAATCGAGACTGTCAGTACACCCAGGAAGCACTAAAATGTATAATGATTTGAAAATGCTTTACTGGTGGCCTACTATGAAGGCAGATGTGGCACATTTTGTGGAGTCATGCCATATCTGTGCACAAGTGAAGGCAGAACATCAGAAGCCTTACGGATCTTTGAAGCAGTTGGAGATTCCTGAGTGGAAGTGGGAACATATAACGATGGATTTCGTCACTAAACTTCCGCGAACTCAGAAGAATCATGACATGATTTGGGTGATTGTGGATCGGCTGACGAAGAGTGCTCACTTTCTGGCTACATGTGAGATGACTTCTCTGAGTAAGTTGGCTCAACTGTATGTTAACAAGATTGTTGTGAGGCATGGCATACCGTTGTCGATTGTATCTGACAGGAACTTCTGGAGAAGTTTACAGAGAGAGTTGGGGACAACAATCAATTTGAGTACTGCTTATCATCCCCAGACTGACGGTCGGACTGAATGAACCATACAGACACTCGAAGATATGTTACGTGCCTGTGTACTTGAGTATGGTGGATCTTGGGATTCGCACATGCCTTTGATAGAGTTTGCGTACAATAATTCTTACCACTCCAGTATTAGGATGCCTCCGTACGAAATGTTATATGGCCGTCACTGCCGTACTCCGACGTGTTGGTTAGAGTCTAGGGAGATTCAATTTGCAGGGCCCGAGATAGTTTAGTTAACTGTTGACAAGGTCGCTGCCGTACTCCGACGCAGATCCACGACATCGTCCAATATCGTTTGATGTGGGAGAGTTAGTATATTTGAAGGTCTCTCCGTGGAAGGGTGTAATTCGTTTCGGTAAACGCGAGAAGTTGGCTCCCCGTTACATTGGTCCCTTCCGCGTTTGTCAGATAGTTAACGATCAGACAATGACATTGGATCTTCCAGCAGAACTTGCATGAATTCACGATACGTTTAATGTCTGCTATCTAAGGAAATGCAAGGTTGATGATGAAAGCCAGATTCTCCCCGTGCATGAACTGAAAGTTGATTTGAAGAACAGATTGATAGAAGAACCTATGGAACTATTAGATCGCAAAGTGATCTAGCTCCGTAAGAAGCAAATACCAATGGTGTTGGTCAAATGGAAGCACAGTTTAGGTTCTGACCTAACTTGGGAGACTGAAGCAGAGATGAGAGAAAGATATCCCTATTTGTTTGAGCAAGAAAGGATTCCGTGGACGGAATCCTCTTAAGGGGGAGAGATTTGTAACACCCGCAAACCTGGGCTAGGAGATTAGCAGGTTTGTGGTATGTGCTTATATGTTTTAATTTGATTAAGTGGTTAATTGAATGGTAATTGATTTAATTAAGAGTATTTATGTGTATGATATTGTATGCATGTATATTAGTAACCGTATGTATGTATATTAATGTATGCGTATGCATGAGTATGTACACCTCATGCTTTGGTAATTTAAACAAATATGTGTACGTGTGTGTATTTGGTAACATGTGGGTTTACTTGCTCATTTTATCAAAACAAAGAAAGTATTGTGTGTGTGCGCTTTGTGTTTCTCTCGGCCGAAGGAAGAACAAGAAGAAAAGAATCGGATTGTTCAAGTTGGAATAAATTAAATCAAGTTAAAGGTTAGATTTATATTTTGTTATGCTTACATGATAGTTTGAGTAGGATTGATGGTGAAATAACATGAATTTATGAAGAACATTAGAATCGGTTTTTGAAGAAAACATGAGTTTAAGTCGGTTTTGTGTGTTCATATGATTTATGTGTTTAAATGATGTTTTAATGCATGAATACGTGTTTAAAGATGTTAAAACATGTTTTTGGAATGTTTTAAAGAACTTGTTAGGGTTTTAAGTTATGATGTTATGAAGATGGCGGATTTGATGAAATGAAGAAGATGATGAAAACCGATGGTCTTAAAACCGATTGTGAGAAAACCGGAAGTCATGAAATCCGATGGAAGCAAATCCGACACTCTTAAATCCGAAAACTATGAAATCCGAATATCCCAAATCCTACACTTATAAATCCGAAACAATTGTGAAATCCGATAAGTGCTAGAATCCGGAAGTTTGAAATCCGAGACTTTGAGAAACCGATATCTTAAATCCGATTCATGCCAAAATCCGAGACTAGAAAACCTATACTCAAATCCGATACACTTAAATCCGGAACCACCAGAATCCGAGTGCTTAAAATCCGATTAAGTCAAATCTGATACTTCTAGAATCCGAGTCTTAGAAATCCGACAGTTTTGGAATCCGTCGGATTCTTAAATCCGACAATGATGAAATCCGATAGTTTGGTGTTTGGACTTGTGATTGTTTATTGTTTGCTGTTTAATTGATGAATGTATTATAAATATACGAGAACAAATATATTTATGAGATTGAGACTGATTTGGTTATTGCTGTGTTTTCAGGCAATTCTAAGACTCGGTAATATTAGACTTCTGAGCTCGTGCTGAAATTGAGGTGAGTGGACGTTAATCGCGGATGGTAAAGATTAAAATTAATGTTATTGATGTGATACATGATGATTAAGATTGGATTGATTGAATTGTTGATTGTGATATTGATTGTTGATATCTGCTGCATGACTATTTGGTCGATACGCGCTCTTAGGATGATTTTGAGTTGCGTTAGAAGTCATCTATACGTGGACTTGGGCTGGGCTCGTTTACTGGTTTGTTGAACAATAGTAGCCCTTCTGTTGCATATGTTGCTTCAGAGGTGGAGTTTACTGTGCCAATTCAGTAGAGTGCTATCGGTAAACCTTTGCTTTGGCAGGCATTGGTTGTAGGTTCTGCGCCGAACCACCGGTCTTCTCGGATATGTGATTACATGCTTTAATATTGATTGTGAATGTTTGCTTTTAGTGTTTAGCCTCTACTCACTTAGCTTTGTGCTAATTCCCCTCAGTTGATGTGTTGCAGGTTTGTGTTTGTAGTTGCAGAGGGAAGAGTTGACCTTACTCTGATACTATGTTTTAAAGAGACGACCAGTCATTTTTGTAACACCAAAACTGTTGTAGATGTTATTGGTTTTGATCAAGTGATGTACATTTGTAAATATTGGTTTATATGTACTGTGTTTGTTTAATTAAGCTTCCGCAGCGTTTAAAAAAATGGCTTGTGATTTTCGGTGTTACATTAAACTTGGTTTAATTAAAGTATGTTGAAATTTTAATTAATTGGTTTGATTAAGGTATGTTGAGTTTATAGCCTTATTTGTGTAAATAAATGATTAACCTACAACTGTTGTCACCGGATCCCTCCCCTCTCTCTCTATGTGTGTATATATATATATATAGGAAAAAGTTCAAACGAGAACCGCGAGAATCAATCTTAGTCTTCCAATTCCTCCTCCTTTAATTGGATTGCCCACCCATGAATTGCTTACATGCACCATATTACACTCAATCCACTCCACGCTCTTCATCCATGAATTCCATTATCCAAAATGAACGGCCAAGATTGGTTCTCGCAGTTCTCGTATGAAAAACAGTTCTTGTTTGAACTCACCCCTATATATACAGGGGACGGTTCAAACGAGAATTATTTTTTGTACGAGAACTGCGAGAACGAATTATAGCCGTTGATCAAAAAGATGGAGGGTCTAGATTAAAAATTTGTTAATGGATAATCTTAAACTAATCAAACTTATCTTTAATTAATTAAGGGCAATTTGGACATTTTTACATTACCCTCACATTTTAAAACTAATATATACACTATTGGAAAGTAGTTTAATTATAAAAGTTATACCAAATTAACAAGAAAATTATGCTTTTTTAATTTGAGACCAATCTTGATATATTTTTTCATTTTTTTTGTGTTTGCTGGTTTTTTTTCACAGCACAGCTCGACATGTGCACATGTGCAAATTTGCATGTGTGCAAGTATATGCACTTGTGCAAATGCACAAATTCACATAGTTTTTTTAGCACTGATGTGAAGGTATTTGTTCGGCACAATCGAGTAGCAACGGAAGCAAGATATAGAACAAAAACAAAACTAGCCAAACAAACACACATGCCATGGACCAACATCTAGACATGGAATTGCAACTAATCAAAAGAACAAGATGGATAGAAATGTACCACTATGCAAGTACCATAATATTCCTCTTGTCAAGCTTCAAGAATCCAACCAAGTCAAGCTTCAAAAATCCAAACTAGGATTTCTCTAGTGAAGTCCACCCCAAGTTGTGTTGATTCCCAAATGCTAGTAGGTTAGTGTGTAACCACCAAGACAACAATCAAGAACAATATGTATGTATTTCTTCACTTAGCGCACCAAAGACTTGATCACCAAGAACTAGAAGAACCAAGAGAGAATATGAACTTCCAAGAACCTCTTGAACTCTCTCAAGTCTGTTCATATGCAGAGAAAAACGTAGCATCCATTAACCTGTAGTTAATCCCATTAAAAAGTGAGTTAAAAGATGTTAATTCTACTCTTACAGGCACTGTACACGGCCCGTGTTGGTCAACACGGCCGTGTAGGCCCAAAGCCCACGGCATCAATTGGGCTAAGTTAGCCCGTGTCTAACAGACCTAACGTGGCACGTGTTCATCTACACGGCCGTGTAGGCCCAAAGCCCACGGCATCAATTGGGCTAAGTTAGCCCGTGTCTAACAGACCCAACGTGGCACGTGTTCATCTACACGGCCGTGTAGGCCCAAAGCACACGGTCTCTACTTGGGCCAAAACGCCCCGTGCTAGTTGGGCTGGACACGGCCCGTGTACCATGATGCTAAAACCCATTTTGGCCTTTTTCTTTCTTTTGCTTGATCGTGTTGCCGGAACCAATACTTGGTGTTTGACCCAATAGGCCTATACTTCATCAGCAGTTCTATTAACTCGTTCGTGTCAGCGAGCATATTCCAACAGACTCCCACTTGCACGTGGCACGACTACGAAAAATAACACAAACATAGAGCGGCCTCTAGCAAGACATCTATGCTCCCAAGTTAGTATAGGGTATGCCACTCTTGACAAGATCCCAATCATACAATGATTGTCCTAAAGATAAATGAACATATACATCCCTTTGTTCACGATATCCTATGTGAACACAAGGCATGGAATAAAGTCAACCTTCAGATCGTTCACGATTATGTTTCTTGATTCTAGATTAGTGGTGACCGACAAACCAAGTTAACATTGATCCATCATCAATATAACTTGAGCACGGCCATGCATATGAACGTCAACACTCAATCATCGAGGGGCCCATGGATATCTTCTCTATACATAGAGAAACAAATTCCTTTCGACTACATAGTCCCGCCACATAGATAATACTTTACCCAATCATCTCCCTTATAACGACCAGTTACGGACCGCGTTAGAAAACGATCAAAGCAAAGCATATCTATGCTTTGGAATCACATGCATCTCTAGTTTAAGGATGAAATGTCATCATCATCCTGAGTTTCTTATGACTAGAACCATGAAGCGAACTCGGGTGCGGGTCCTCCAATCACTTGAAACCCCTTTCAAGTATAGGCAAGAATCACGTTTAACAAAACCAACTCTTTACCTCAATCTTAATTTGTACTTCCTTCCCATAAAGTATAACCGATTGTGGAGATTTAGAATGAAAAACATTCTCGGAAGTGTTAAACATGCTAAGATGGAACACAATAAGGATTCATAAAATACCCGCCCTCGGCGTATTATTAAATCTCCATTTAATAATCGATATATTATGAATTGCAATACTGCTTAACGTCCCCAAAACATAAGTACAAATCAAACATGAACCAAAACATATTCAAGCCAAGTTACACGCATTAGAAATGCTAATTGACCTAGTATGATAAACATCACTAGTCCATAACAACGGCTTAACTAGTGGATTTGTTCCACAACATCCACAAGTACTTTTGTTATTCAATTATATCTCTTTTGACAAGACTACTTCAAAAGTATGCATCAAAGAGATCTTACTTTTCAAAAAGGTTAAAGTAATCACACCCTCATTGTCTCAAAAGCCCACAATAGGGTTAGTGATACTTAAGAATCAACAAACAACACCACAAGTTAGAATCATCAACTTTGATCAAAGATCAACCATTATCCTAGCAGAAACACGCATTAGAGTAACTACTTACTCCAAGCCTATTCAAGTCGTCAAACATCAAGAACATATCTCTATATTTCTTGAACTAAATACTATCCAATTTTGTATCTCTTAAATGCCTCTATGAAGCAGTAATTCCTGAATTAGGTTTGCAGATAACCTAATATCGGGACATTATCTTCCACAGACATTTAACACTAGGAATACAACAAAGCTCCCACTAGCCCTGACATACGTAAAAGGTTTTATCTATGCTTTTAGAAAACTCATCACTATGATCTTCTAATAGTAAGCAAAGATATCTTTCTTTCAAGATGTAAGAATAAGCCCTAAGTGGTCTTATCCACTTTTGTAGACATAATTCGGATACTACGGACGTATAGTAAGACCCTCGGAGAGTGTTATAAGCACTTCCTCATCATATTGTTCCATGACGGAACGCGGTCATTAATATCCACGAGTACCAAACATTCTTCAACATAGCCACTAGGACAAGTTTCTCCATAACCATCATGAAAACTTTACCACTAGTTGGTATTTGAAGTTGTCTACAATTCCATCCATGTTAATCCCATCACTACCACCTTGTTTACATCTAGGTATGGGATCAAGTAAAGTCAAGTACTTGGACATTTCAAATGGATTGCATCTCTTTATCATTTACTTTTTTTATTTTAGTGAATTCTGGATCCACTACGTCTTCCGATAGGTGGTGAACTCAACATGACTCACCATCAAGTCATTGCCACTTAGATATGAGAAACCCATATCTCTTTGGCTCTATATGACTCTAATCAGAATTAAAAGAAGTAATGATTTTTAGTCAGGCATACCAGCATAACCATGTTGATCATCTATCAAAGATATCAGATTATATGCTAGTATCATCTTCAAGTCTTTCATTTAAGTTCCACGTTCTTCCACTGGGATGCCTTAGTTTTAGTTTCTTTCTTCTTCCCCTTTTAAGCAACAAACATTGTTCTCAAAAGGTTAAATAACTAAAACTTAGAAGAACTCCTCAAATGTATTAGCACTTCTTGATTTCAAGTTTATCCATCTCCCACTGAATGTAGAATGGATAATTTCAAACTATTAAGATAGACAAGCAAAGAACCTTTCTAGTCGTATCTTAATAAATGCTAAAATAGACTATCTATTGAATTTGGATTTGAGGACTTAGTCACAATGGCAAATGAATATCCCAACAAATCGGACACACATTCTTGACCCGTCATAAACCGGATCAATAACACCCGGTTCCCTACTCCATGACACCATGTACCAATGTGTCTTAGTAGGATATGAATTGTGAAACAATTCCGCAATTCACTATATGGTCATCCAATATATAGATAATAGATACCTTAGCATCTTAACTAGATCTAAGTACCTTGATCTATATGCCCTATTGATTCTTAAAGTTGTTTTGGATAATTCTGAACACCAACAAGGTTTCAGACATATGCCTAAACTAATAAACGTCTCGCAATTACTACCATCAAGGTAGTGATGAAGAGGTTTCTCTTTCGTTATTCTTTGTGGTGTGCTTGAACGGATTATCCACAAAATGTGATCAATATCCAACAAGCTTATAATCCTCTCACAAACTCCGGCGAAGGATCTCATAATCATCTTAGCCTAATAAACAAGATCAACATCAAAGCGTTTAGCCTGAGACTAAACTATTCCGAGATCCTAACCACATGGATCTAGGCGATATATTTCTTGTTTATGTGGTTAAGTTGATTATCACACAAAGATAACTCCTCCAAACTATTTTGGATTCAGAATCAATTATTCATGAATATTCTATTACTTGTAACAAATCCTTGTGTATGCCATGACATGGGAAATTTTGAACAAAATATCTCACAATAGATTTTCATAATAAATTTCGTATTTTAAGAATAAACTCATCGTCACCACATGTAAAGTTGTACGCCACGCAGGGCAAAATAACACATGAGCTATGACATAAAAACCTTGAATAAATAACGCTTAAAAAGGTTCAACATCTCTTAAAACTTCAAAATTTTGTTCACCGTAATTAAAGCGAGCATACAAAGAGATGTTACTTGCCACGCAGGGCAATAAAATAAAGTAATAAATAAACTGGCGACACAAGCGAGATCAAGTCTTCTTATCTTCTCTTGGAGGACAATCACCATGGTTTCCTCGTTCGAGATCCGGTTCTTCATGCTTTTCTTTCACCAAAGGACCTACACTTTGTAACAAACAAATTTGTAACAAACGTGAGTCAATCAGCTCGGGTCAACAACCCAGCTTGTAGAAGAATAGCAATGAATCATGAACACGTACCTGAAGATGGAAAGTTAACTCTCTCTTTCCTGAGAAGTTTTATATCCTCTCGGCACGTAGGGCAGGCGTGACGGCCCCAATTTCCAAATCTTCCACAGAATTAGCAAACCACCTTCTCTTGAGTCTCTTCCTGAGGCACATCCTCTATGCCCTTCGACTCAACATCAAGGATAGGCTTGGAAACTCCAACCTTTCCTTTTAGGGTCGGTTTCTTCTTCCTTTTCTTTTGTTTCTTTAATCCCAAGACAGGAGTGGTTGAGGTGGAATTATGCTTGGCCATGTCAGACTCCGCAGACTTCAACATGCCATGCAATTCGCTTAAGGACTTCTCCATTCCTTGCATATGATAGTTTGTGACAAACTGACCATATGATGCGGGCAGAGACTGGAGTACAATATCCACAGCGAGCTCTCTCCCAATAGGAAATCCTAACCTCTCCATTTGGTCCACGTTCGCCTTCATCTTAAGGACGTGAAGACCAACATTCCCGCCTTCCTGCAGCCTACAACAGACTAGGCTTTTAACACACTCATAGTGTTCTTGCCTAACTTGCTGTCGGAACATGTCCTTGAGCTTGTTTAACATATTGTACACACTCATGTGCTCGAGATGCATTCGCAACTCCGAGCTCATAGTTGACAACATGAGGCAGGCAACATTGTGCGTGTCCTCAATACGTTTTTCATACCCGTATCGGATGGCCCAAGTCGCGTTGGTAGCAGGTGGCTCCGGAAGGGGTTCCTCAAGGATGTGCAACTTTGACTCATGGCGAAGGACAATCCTCAATTGCCTAAGCCATGCAATAAAGCTCACCCCCGTGAGTTTCTCCCTTTCTAGGAACACACGAAGTGAGATGTTTGACGTAGTGTTGTTTTGGTTTGACATCTATAAATAACAATGATACGAGTTTTGGTTAGTTTAGATAAACCTTGTTAAAAATAATTACCCCATAGTTTTAGATAAAAACAATTATTCGTAACAAGGGCTAAGAACCTTATTTCACCTCGCACCGTGACGGGTTTGCCGCGGATCACGTGGCAAAGCTATTTAGGCCGGCAACCATTTTACCAATTGTAATCTCTATTACAACTCTTAGACACTTGCGAGATCCGTTGACATCCATTATGTCGGTTGGCATGTTTGATCCCTTCCTTACACCAATCTTAATATATAATTTTTGTTTAGCTCGTGCTTAGCTCGACAACTAATCAAGAATTATATACTAAAATTGTAAACCGTCCGACAAGACACACGGGTGGCACTCCCGACCATCAATTGACTCGTGCTTAGCTCGACAACCAATCATGCGAGTTACCCCACTCACCTTCCACACAACTACGCAAGGAATGACTCGTGCTTAGCTCGACAATCATCTTTGTTTCGTTAGATTCGGGTGGTGTCATCTTACGGATGGTGCGTGATTTACATTTTTAAAAACGGGATTTTGTTTCCGGTTTATAAAAACCTTTTGTGAATTAACAAAGTAAGTGTCAAAACAATTTTAAGCACTACTTAAATATAATACCAAGTTTATATTTTCTTTGTCAATTCTATTCGCGCGAGATTGTTAACCATTTTAACAAATGTTGTATTTTTTTTTAATTTTATAGAAAAATTGTCTAGCATGCGAATCCTAATCCATGCATAGAAAAATAAAACACAACCACGCAAATATATATATGTATAATTCGGTAACATATCCAAAAATCCTATGCGTTTTCCCCGTGAGCCACAACAGGGAAAACGAGGCCAAAACTTAAGAACAAGGTAAAGTCTCGTTGGGTGAGCTCCCACCGAATCCAACACCTCCAATAGCGTGTTGATTCCTTCTTGCCAAGACGTCATCACCATGACTCCCGTTGACTTCTCCGGTTCTAATTCTATACTATTTACAAATACATAGAATATAAATATATAAACGACACGCAGGTCGCATTCCTACACTATTTATACAAATACACGGAATAAAATAAACGGCGTGTAAGCCGCACCAACAAATATATGAATCAATATTTACATCAATACGGCACGCAGGCCACCAAAAAACCGAATCAATCAATCACCACAACGCATAGGTCTAAGGGCATATCGTGTTACCGAATTAACCAAACGCAACATAAGTGAAACATGGTGTGCCACACAAAACCATGATATAAATATATATCTATATTTTAGTCAAGATTGTCAACAACATCAAAGGCACCAATATGATAATTCTTGTACATATGCATTAGTGTACCAAACCATTTTTGTGACACATATTCATATATACATTTATAAGTATATATTTGTGTACACTTCATGCCAAGTTACAACAAATATATAAATATAAAAACTAAAATATTAACAAGGCTACAAATATAACAATTCTACCATATAAAGGCTACAAATATAAAAACTAATATGTTAGTCTAGACTCGCAGGTCGCATTCCTTCTTGCCAATAGCGTTGATTCCTTCTTGCCAAGACGTCATCACCATGACTCCCGTTGACTTCTCCGGTTCTAATTCTATACTATTTACAAATACATAGAATATAAATATATAAACGACACGCAGGTCGCATTCCTACACTATTTATACAAATACACGGAATAAAATAAACGGCGTGTAAGCCGCACCAACAAATATATGAATCAATATTTACATCAATACGGCACGCAGGCCACCAAAAAACCGAATCAATCAATCACCACAACGCATAAGTCTAAGGGCATATCGTGTTACCGAATTAACCAAACGCAACATAAGTGAAACATGGTGTGCCACACAAAACCATGATATAAATATATATCTATATTTTAGTCAAGATTGTCAACAACATCAAAGGCACCAATATGATAATTCTTGTACATATGCATTAGTGTACCAAACCATTTTTGTGACACATATTCATATATACATTTATAAGTATATATTTGTGTACACTTCATGCCAAGTTACAACAAATATATAAATATAAAAACTAAAATATTAACAAGGCTACAAATATAACAATTCTACCATATAAAGGCTACAAATATAAAAACTAATATGTTAGTCTAGACTCGCAGGTCGCATTCCTTCTTGCCAATAGCGTTGATTCCTTCTTGCCAAGACGTCATCACCATGACTCCCGTTGACTTCTCCGGTTCTAATTCTATACTATTTACAAATACATAGAATATAAATATATAAACGACACGCAGGTCGCATTCCTACACTATTTATACAAATACACGGAATAAAATAAACGGCGTGTAAGCCGCACCAACAAATATATGAATCAATATTTACATCAATACGGCACGCAGGCCACCAAAAAACCGAATCAATCAATCACCACAACGCATAGGTCTAAGGGCATATCGTGTTACCGAATTAACCAAACGCAACATAAGTGAAACATGGTGTGCCACACAAAACCATGATATAAATATATATCTATATTTTAGTCAAGATTGTCAACAACATCAAAGGCACCAATATGATAATTCTTGTACATATGCATTAGTGTACCAAACCATTTTTGTGACACATATTCATATATACATTTATAAGTATATATTTGTGTACACTTCATGCCAAGTTACAACAAATATATAAATATAAAAACTAAAATATTAACAAGGCTACAAATATAACAATTCTACCATATAACAAGGCTACAAATATAAAAACTAATATGTTAGTCTAGACTCGATGTAAAACTAACATATTAAGTAGGCTACAAATATATCAATTTTAGCCTAACAAAGATCTACATGAAAAACCATTTCTAGAAAACAATTTTCTACTATAAAAAATATTTATATGAATATTATGTAGGCTACAAATATATCAATTTTAGCCTAACAACCATCTACACGAAAAACTTTCAAGAAAACAATTTTCTTGTATAAAATACTTATATGGTTTTTCTAGACTCATTAGTGCAAAGCCATGTTAGATATGGCTCTGATACCACCGAAGGTATTTGTTCGGCACAATCGAGTAGCATCGGAAGCAAGATATAGAACAAAAACAAAACTAGCCAAACAAACACACATGCCATGGACCAACATCTAGACATGGAATTGCAACTAATCAAAAGAACAAGATGGATAGAAATGTACCACTATGCAAGTACCATAATATTCCTCTTGTCAAGCTTCAAGAATCCAACCAAGTCAAGCTTCAAAAATCCAAACTAGGATTTCTCTAGTGAAGTCCACCCCAAGTTGTGTTGATTCCCAAATGCTAGTAGGTTAGTGTGTAACCACCAAGACAACAATCAAGAACAATATGTATGTATTTCTTCACTTAGTGCACCAAAGACTTGATCACCAAGAACTAGAAGAACCAAGAGAGAGTATGAACTTCCAAGAACCTCTTGAACTCTCTCAAGTCTGTTCATATGCAGAGAAAAACGTAGCATCCATTAACCTGTAGTTAATCCCATTAAAAAGTGAGTTAAAAGATGTAAATTCTGCTGTTACAGGCACTGTACACGGGCCGTGTAGGCCCAAACCCCACGGCCTCAATTGGGCCAAGTTAGCCCGTGTCTAACAGACCCAACACGGCCCGTGTTCATCTACACGGCCGTGTAGGCCCAAAGCACACGGTCTCTACTTGGGCCAAAACGCCCCGTGCTAGTTGGGCTGTACACGGCCCGTGTACCATGCTGCCAAAACCCATTTTGGCCTTTTTCTCTCTTTTGCTTGATCGTGTTGCCGGAATCAATACTTGGTTTGTGACCCAATAGGCCTATATTTCATCAGCAGTGCTATTAACTCGTTCGTGTCGGCGGGCATATTCCAACATGATGTAGATATGCACATGTACATATGTCGAGAACTGTGTAAAAAAAACACTGCAAACGTGATTTTTTTTTCCAAAAAAAATATAGCAAAATCGGTCTCAAGTTAAAGAGCACAATTTTCTCGTTAATTTGGTATAATTTTTGTAATTTAACACCTTTTTGTTTAATGAATATATTAGTTTTAGAAAATGAGGGGTAATGTAAAAATATCCGTACTACCCTTTCCCATTTGAAATAAACAAAAAAGAAAGAAAATTAAATGATTGGCCAAAAATGGTTCTCGCAGTTCTCACACGAAAAACAGTTCTTGTTTGAACAGCTCCATATATATATATATATATATATATATATATAGGGTGGTTCATGCGAGTAGTTGTATTTTTGCGAGAAGTGCGAGAAGCATTCTAATCCGTTAGATGATAAGATCAATGGATTTGATTAGATATGACATCATTGTAATTAAAGTAAAACATAATGATTATTTATAAAAGATAAGAAGGATAAAATAGGCATTTGACCACTAAATACATAACACTAATTAACCCTATATCCCTAAATTTGATCGGTCCCATCTCCCATTTTTCTCTCACCGTCTCTGCAAATTCAATTCTCTTTTCATTTTCATCTCTATTTGTAACATCCTCAGAAAGGGCCTAGACGTATGCCGACGTAGTACGTATATTTAATTAATAAATTGAATGAAATATATATATATATATATTTGTGGATATCCTAGAAAATAACTAAATTAGTTATTTAATGAGTAAACATAAAATATTAGTAAAAATATAAAAGAATAAAAGAATATTAAATGGTTTAGAACAAGGTTTCCAAAAATATTCCCGTTAGTTAAAACGGGTACTCGTGCGTTAAGTTGTAAGTTAAAAAGGGGAACAAAATACCCACTTGTGGATAAATATTACCCACAAGTTAGCCTCTTTCTCTTTACCCACGTGAAAACATAGAGAACTCATTCTCTTGTGTATGTGTTCTTGTTCTAAGCTTTTCAAGAAGGGTTCAAGAGGAGAAATCAAAGAGAAGATCATCAAGCTTGGATTTTGTTGCTGAAATTCGAGAGTTAATCCAAGCTACAACCTGTTCTTGATCATCTTCTTCATCCAATTGCTCTTGTAAGTTCCATTCCTCCATGTTCTTCAAGCTTTTAGGTTTTGATGGGTTTTTAGGTCAAACCCGAATTTGACCATTGTGGTCTGATTTTGAAGCTTCTAATGCTTCCTACAACTCATATTGATGCTAAAGAACACATAACATGGATTAGAATTGCTTGATTTGATCAAAATCAAGATTTGACCAAAATGGTCAAAATAGCCAAAAACGGGTCAAACTGAAATTGACCCTCAAGAACTGAAATTTAGTGTTCTAATTGTTCTTATGAAGTGTTAGGATTGATTAGAACTCATATGTTTGATTAGAGGCAGTGTTTATGCATATGATCAAAATTGGCCTAAATGGGTCAAAATGGCCAAAATGAGTTGAATATGTTTTTACACAACAAGGACCGATTTTTAAGGTTCTAATAAGTTCATATGACTTGTATGAATTGATTAGAACAATGGTTTTGAATTAAATTGGTGGTTTTGCTTGAATTGGTAAAAATAGTACTAAAATAGACTTTAAATAGCCAAAAATTGGAAAACGATACCAAACAGAGGTTTTAAAGGAAATGGTCAGTTCCAATTGCTTCAATAAGTCATTTGGAGTGTGAATGATGCATTGGAAGTGTTGGAATTGATGTATTGCAAGTTTTGGCCATATTGAACACATTCTTGCTATTTAAGGCTTGAATTTTGTATGGATTGATTGGATAAGTGTTAGGGATGTTAGAAAGCACCTATAAGTGCCAAACGATGTTATGGAACACTAAAAATTGATTAGAGTTGAATTGGTATTGAATTGGACAAAAATGGCACTGCTGTGCAGAAACTGCAAAAAGTGCCCTGCTGCACGCGACGCGACGCGACGCCTCGAGGGCTTGGACGTGACGCGTCCAAGCAGTTTCTACACATGTTGCCGTTTTGTGTTGTTCTTTCGCGCAGAAGTGTTTTGGTCATGGTTATAAGTTAGTAAACAAGTTAGGAACATTGTTAGGACATTATTCTAGATGTCTTGATGATTTCCTTGCATGTTTAAATGTCTAAATATAAACGATTTGATATAGGTGCTAATGACAACTAAAGCAAGCTGGAGTTGTACAGTTACCTGTTAAGCTCAACAAGTGAGTAACAGTTAACTCGAGTATGATATTAATAGTATTACAAAGATGTTTTGTGTGATAAACCATGAAATGGTAGTTATGCATGTTTAGAGGTTTAAATGAACCAATTGTGATAACCAAATGATATGTATACATGTTTAAAGACCAGAGTAGGTCATTATTGATATGTTGAAGACCTGTGTAGGTCAGCCTTGAGATGTATGCATGTGAAAGACCTTGTAGGTCATTATTGAAATGTGAAAAGGCCTGTTTAGGTCACTTTTGATATGTGAAGGACCTTGTAAGTCATTGTTGAAATGTGAAAAGGCCTGTTTAGGTCACTCTTGATATGTAAAATACCTTGTAGATCATTGTTGATATGTGAAAAGACCTGTTTAGGTCACTTTTGATATGTAAAGGGCCGGAGTAGGCCATTGTGTTTGTGAAGAGGCTGAGTAGGCCATTGTTTGAGTGCCGGTACTACATTGTAGAGATTGTGGTGCGGGATTCGATGATCACGAATCTTGGTTCTTGCAAAACTGCCGCCCTCAATACTAACGCGGGGCTCTCAGTTCCCACTGAACCCAAATGGGATATGATCCCGAAGACGCAATGGTGGACTGCTACCCGCTCCCCCACCGGCGCGAAGGAAGTATCGGTTTCCCCAGTGAGGATCATTGAGCCGGGTTCGCTACCTCGCAAGACATGATGCCTGCTGACTAACCGGTGCTTCACTATGTGTTAGGATAGACCTGAATGAAGTTATGTGAAGCATGTAATGTGTTTTGATACTTAATATACTGCTTCTGTTTAATTGTTATTCACTAGTTATTTGTAGTTAACCCTCTCATGAACTCTCCATATGCAGGTAATTAGACTCAAGGTGAGGACGGGTACATGCTGGTAGTTTATGTTAGGTTTTGGGGAACACTGTGTAAAGGCTATGTTGTATATTGATTAGTGTAATGGTCGAACGAGTTGGTAACGCTAAGGTGTTTTAATTAACAATACCCTTGTATTACAACTTATATTTATATAAGTTGTAAAATGTGAAATAAATATTAAGCTTCCGCATGCGTTTTGATAAAAAAAATAATACTCTGAAACTTAAGGACCAGCGTTACACTATTTCTCTCACTCTCAATGCTTCTACTACGCAAGTCTCCGGCAATGTTAATTATTTCCACCTCCTTTGCAGCCTCCAACACAGTCGCATCTCAAGGTTGTTAAAATAAGATCAAGAGGTGGATAACCTGTTCACATCGATCTCCGTTGAAAGATCGCTGCCAACTAATCAACGAACCCGTTCAACCCTTAGACGCGTGACTATGCATAACCACTTACGCATCGGTGAGCCCTTTTCAACCATTATCAATATTCGTTATGCAAAGGGTGGTGCGGCGGCTAGGGTATGGGTCAGTCGTGAGAGGTCGTCCACACGCTGCCAAAAATCGGGCTAGTCATTGTTACCACAACTCTTCATTTCTTTTCCTTTCTAAAAGTTGTAGGCTTCAATACATCACTTGATGCCGGGTTTAATGTAATACCATTTAAGGTATTATCAATATGTTTGGATGCGTAGATTCATAACCAAAAATCGGGCTAGTCATTGTTACCACAACTCTTCATAACCAAAATGAATCTACGCATCCAAACATATTGATAATACCTTATATGTATCTTTCTTAAATGATAATCCCTTATATGTGTAAAGGGAGATGCCGGTTGGTTCACCGACTTAACGTCGTCTACAATGATTTATAGTTTTTTGCTCGAGATCTGGAATGATTTATAACTTTTTTGTTTTGTTACTTGTTCAAAGTAAAATTACCTTCTTATTTACTAATCAATTTACTAGTGAACAACATGTGTTCACTAGTGGACACAAATCTTTTTCCTCTTCAAGTTATTTTAGATGTTCTTGTTTTTTTAAAAGTTCATTAGTGAATATAGACATAAAGAATAGGTTTGGATACTGGAGCACATATTTGTAGGTTTATTAGCTTTAAACTAGAAAGAAATTTTAATAGATAAAAGAGAATAATTAAAAATAAATTAATAATGAAAATTGATACTTATAAACAATAAAACCTTCCGGTTAAAGCAAATAAAAAACAGTTATAATTACTAATTACAATGAATTCACTAGTGAACATAATACCCACCCTATAAATAACAAAATTAACTAAAAAAATTTAAATCTCTAGTGAACGTCGGAAGATTAATAGTTTACTAGTAAATAATTTTTAATATAATTTGTTTGCTATTAAAAATTTAAGAGAGAGAAAAATTGGATAGAGAATTAATTGGAGAGAGAATAAATTGGTTCACTATTATACTCTTTTGAAATAAATTTAATAAAAAAAATATGATTAATATGTGCCACTAGATGAAATGCAAATAAAAGGCTATGATTGCTTCTCGTACTTCTCGCAAAAATAATGCTTATATATATACTATATTATAAAGTATTTAAGTGTAATTAATCTCTTAATTTTAAGTAATTTAAAATTACTAATTTACCCTTAATATTAATGAAAACTATTAAATAAAATAACTATTTGATTGAGTTAATGACAATCATATATATACCATTTTAATAACTAAACATTCCAAAATAAAAATTATTTAAAAAATTAAATCAATACAAATTAACTTAATAATTAAAAATATTAATAATTACACTTTTATATTAAATATTCTATCATGTATTAAATATTTTAACTTAACTATTAAAAAATTACATATAACGAGAAATATTAAATCTAAATAACATACAACCTTAATTTATAAAAATTGCTGGATTTTTTAAATAGGTAATATAATTAAAATAGAATATAGTTATAAGGCTAACATTCTTGTTAGATTTTACCATTCATGTAAAATTTCATTGACAACATTATAATTAGAAAAGAAACAAATCACCATTGTTTTGAAAACGGATAAGTTATCGAGAAAAAGATATTCGTAACCGCTGTATTGCGCGGGTACAAAGCTAGTATATCGAGAAAAAGATATTTGTAACCGCTGCATTGCGCGGTACAATGCTAGTATGTGTATATATATATACATACATACTAGCACTGTACCCGTGCAATGCAGCGGTTACAAATATTTTTTCTTAATAATTTGTTCGTTTTAAAAACATGAGTGGTGTGTTTCTTTTTCTAAATTAGAATAGGTCAATAAAATTTCATATGGATGGTAAAATCTAATAAGAATGTTAGCATTATAACTCTATTCTATTTTAATTATTTTACCTATTTAAAAAAATCCAGTAATTTTTATATATTTAGATTGTATGTGATTTAGATTTAATACTTCTAATAATAATAATAATAATAATAATAATAATAATATATACATATATATATATATATATATATATAACAACCTATTTCTAAAATAACTCTAACTATTAGTCCTTGTCTAAAATAAACCCTAAGTAAATAATAAACCTATTTAATATTTAAAACATACATAGGTAATAAATCGTGTCTAAAATAAATCCTAACTAAAATATCCGGATCATATAATACTCCATCCCAAAAAACACCTTATCCTCAAGATGTTGCCAATATCAAACTATATTTCAGGATCCCATATATTTTTTTGGGGTTGTCTTCTTTTAGGTTGACAATATGAAGAGCCCGAATTATACAAATTAATAAATTCAACTTTATGGTCTAAATTTTTATCTTGTGTTTTCTGGTTGACTCAATCTTCCCAATGTATCACCATTATCATCTTTTCTAGTTCGGCTTGGCGCAATAAAAAAACTAGCTTATTCCAAAATACAATCACTTTCTCCATTTTATTGTGTTGTTGTTTTGGTTTAACCTGGAGTGAATGAATTTTTTAATGCTTATTCTTCTCTTCTATTCCTTTTCTTTTTTTTCCACATTCCATTCTCCACACTTTTCTCATGTTTTGTTGATTTTGTCTTCAACATTCTACACCACGTTGGTCTTTTTTTATTGTTCGTCTCTCATTTCCTTTTTATATACTTCCCGAGCTCTTTTAACCATGCTGCTTTTCCCATTCTTCAAATTCCTTCCCCGACCATTCGAAAACCAAATATATATTTTTAACAAATTTACAAGCTCTTTATGCTGCCTTGCACTTTACGCCCTGTATTCTTCAATCGATCTATCTAGTCTCTTAAAATCGTTCATACTGGAAAAGGAATGGTAGCGGATGAACAGTACCACCCTGTGAACAGTACCATCCCATGTACAGAAGTGCCGCTGTGAACAGTAGCTGGTGAACAGCAACTGCGTTTTTTTTCCTAGATGCTCCGTTACCAATTGATATGAATAAGAGTGGTATTCAAATAGAAAATGTAAAAGGATAAAATAATCGACTTTCGAAAGGTCGATCGCCTTTCCCACGGTTTACTTTTGAGGGGTAAATCAACACTTCAATGAAATAAAAAACTACAAATCAATTTGTGTATAATAGTCAAAGATAACAACCTACTCGAACCTAAAATAACTCGAATTACGAATTCTTTTCTAAAATAAACCCTAACAAAATATAACAACTAAATAATAAACATATTTAAATATCTAAAACATACCTAATTAATAAATCTTATTTAAAATAAATCCTAACTAAAATATCCGAATCATATCAACATGTGTTGCTTGTTGATCTAATGTCATTTTTGTTTTTACCCTAACACAACGTAGGCATTTATTTACATAAGTTTATGATCCAATGAATTATTTGCTTTAGGATGTCAATTTCTGCAGATGTGGGACAACTCACATCACATCATACGTTTGTTATACACACTAAAGGAAATACGAGCAAAAAGGACGACAAAGGCATTAGCAGCGACAACCAGATAGACGGGCAAAGTATCGTCCCTATTGTGTATGTCGCCTTTATTTGCAATGACACTTGAGTTTGCCATAGGAGTTTGCTTTTCTAAATATATATAATATGACCAAAACACTCCACCATATATAACACTATTATTCAGTTAAGACAACAAACACAATCATGTCGAATCATTAAACCTAAATTACCAAAAACTAAGCAATGCTTTGATTCTCAGTTTTTTTCTTGGAAAAATTGGTTGATAGCACCATTTGTTGTACTAGCCATTATGTTTTTAACAAAGGTGGTTGTTCAAGAGTCACGACACTTGACGATGAAATTTTGGCGAGTGATAGGGTTTAGGACAACCGGAGGCCCAGCAGTACGAGGCCATGCATTTTTCATCTTCTCTGTTTCTTCTTGCCATTCTTTGCTCATTGTTTTTGGAGTCGTACCTATTCAGAAATTACAAGATCGACGGAAGTTAAAGCCGAAACACATAAATTGCATCATTAAGTTTAGCCTAAACCAGTTATTTAAGCTGTGAATACAACAAAATCTGTTTTATCTACAATAGGGCATTTACACAAACACACACAAAAGAGAGGAATTTGATTTGATAACAGCACTTACCTCCTAATAACTTTTTACTGGAAATTATATGGTCCATTGTGAACCCAAATGCAGTCGCTGCTAATGATGCAACAATCAGCCTGGCCATCTTGTTAACCCCAAGTGAACTAAACAAATAAAATCATCATATAAGAATTCTAATTTTAAATCAACAATATATGGGTTAGGATCCTCTCATGTTTGGGTCAAACATGATTGATCATGTTCTCTCACAAACATGAGGCTATAGGGTTTGCAATCGTGAAGAAGGTTTCCTACCAAATCCTTTTCATTCATTCGTTAAAAAAGCTTGAGAACGGGGCTATAGGGTTTGCAATCTCACCATCGATTATCATACGAATTGTTACATATATATATCCGGTATAAAGATCAACGAATTGTATTCAATAACGTTTCATATCGAGAGACCAACATCATTCTTAATTTGCCAGGACTCAGCTAGACATTTTTTTAAGCAGTTAAAAGGTGAGCATTATTATTTACAAATAGAAAGGCAACATGTAAAGATGACACTCACCTAATGCTGGTAACGAAGATGTTCTTGATGAGATCAAGGAAATTAAAGGAATGTTCTTTTGTGTCGTAATAATCTGATCTAATGTATAAATTGCAGTACGTACATTTGTTGTTATGATCGAACGAATCTAGATATGCTTTTGAAACTTTCTAAATATATCCTCGATAACCTAACAAACTTCCTTATTTTTCTCCCTACACCGTATTAATATAGAAATCTATGTACAATTTAAACACTACAAGAAATTTGTTAATTACTGACTACAAAAAAAATAAAAAAATCAGAAAATGGTCGCTATAGGTGGTTCTAACGAATTTTTGACCAAAATTATGTTTAAAATAGAAAAATTTAATAATGTGAAATAAATGGGTTAGTGACTTGATGAAATAGTTTTTAAACTTTGTTACTGTTTTGTGAATTTTCTCCTTTCAAATAACACGGATACTAATTTTTTTTGACAGTTTTCACAGATGATTTTTAATCTTTTTGAAGTAACTAGATTAAATGCCCATGTGATACACTGGTTGGTTTATAAAATAATAAATATTAAATATTAATAAAAAGATAAATAAAACATGCATAAAATGAGAATTTAAAAAAATAACGACAGACCAATGGTGGAAACGTCGACTCGAGGGGGAGTGCAGATGTGACGACAGAAACGTAAAATCATGATACAAAGAGACATGATTGTATTTATTATACGAATCATCTACAATTAATCTTGTAAAGTATTCTAAGACTAAACACATAGAAATCAGGTATCATTTCATAAGAGATTGCAATGAAAAGAAACTTGTTCAAGTTGAAAAAATCCACGATATTTTCACAAAAGCATTTGATGTGGGAAAATTTATATCTTTGGTTTCAAGTGTAGGAATGATTAATGTTTATTCATGATATGTGTTTTTCTCACTGTTTTTCAATTACCTTACATCTTTAAGTCTTAGTTAATGCTACCTTTGATTAATACTGGTTTTCCTTATTAGTATTGGTGCTACTGATGTGTTTGGTAGTACTGTCTCAGGTTAATACTGGCTTTGCTCGTTAATACTGCCAAATATTTCGTTCCGTTGGATTTCCATTTAATGCAGGTCCGCTTTCATATAAAAGGGATTTTGGTCTCATATTTTAAATCACGCATTCATATCTTTACTCGAATAAATAGTTCTTGATTCTCTCTGTGTCTACATAACTTCTTGATTTCCATGAAACCTAACCCTAAAAAACCCTCATTCGACATTCCAAAATTCTCTGAAACGTCATCGAGTTTGTAATACCCTGTTTCTGAATAAATAAATAAACGAATATTTTATTGGGTGAAGTGAGTTTTATATATATTGGAGTTGCTAATTATTTATGGAATTTAAGTTATATTTGAATTGGTGGGTTAATTAGGTTATTAAATAAAAAAGTTTTGGACCACCATATTGTTGGGCTAATTAATTAGAAAAGTGAAATAGTGGTATGAAAGAGTAAGCCTTATGGGCTTAGAGAAATTGCCAATCTTGAGCCCAAGGCCTTGTTAGAAATAAGTATAAAAGGAGGATTAGGGTGCAGCCTCCAAGAATGTTGTTACTGTTGCATTGAGAGAAAGAACAGTGTGTGTGGTGTGTGCAAAAACCCACGAGATAAGCAAGGAGAATGAGTCAAGAATCATCTAGAAACTTAAGGAATTGTCAAGAGAATCATAAGGTAATGTTCTCTATCCCTCTATGATGTTGTAGGCATAAACTTTACCTTGTTTGGATGATTATAAGGCTAGATAAGATCTGGGTTTTATGGGGTTTTGGGGTTTATGAAGAACATAGTAAGAGAATATGAGCTAGGAGCTTTAATACTTGTTGTGTTGTGTTAAGATCTTGAAGAAAGTGCTTAAATGAATGGAGAAATGTTTTGAAACAAAAATAAAGTGATTTGGTTAAGTTTTGAGAAGGTTGTGATTTTGAAAATGGAGTTTCGAGTTCTGGGTTTTCAAAAAGATGAACTGATAAGGGAGGACATGAGTCGTGCGACTCATAATGCCCAGTCATGCGACTGTTGGATCGCATAGATGTATTCATGCGACTTTCGGAATTTCATAAGTATATACCCATGCGACTGTCGGATTGCATGAATATATATTCATGCGACTTTCAAGTTTGCATAAGTATAAATCCATGCGACTGTCGGATTGCATGAATATATATTCATGCGACTTTCGAGTTTGCATAAGTATATATCCATGCGACTGTCGGATTGCACGAATATGTATTCATGCGACTTTCAAGTTTGCATAAGTATACATCCATGCGGCTGTCGGATCGCATGAGTACGTACATCCATGAGACTATCGGACTTCATCGTGTATCGGATTTCATAGAGTCGGTTTTGCCTAAGAGTGTCGGATTGAGGAGTTGAACCATGTGACTGCCGGATTCCGTTGCCCATGCGACTGTCGGATTTCATTAGTCATGCGACTTTCGGATTTGCCTAAGTGTAGGCCAAGCGACTTTGTTTAGGCCCATGCGACTTTCGCATGGGGCATGTTAGCAAGTCCATGCGACTTTCAGTGATAGGTCCGACCTAGTGTGGTCCGACTTAGGGTCTGTAGTGTACCCAAAGCTAATCAGTGGAGATATCTGTATTGTAGGTCCTTGCGACTAGAATTGTTAACTTACAGCTTGTGAAAACTATTGCTTTTATCTGTGCTGCAATCAGGTAAGTTACCCTAACTTATACATGATATTAGTGTGAAATGTATATGTTATATTTTATGTGATGTTTAGCTAAAGTGATTTATTTGAAGTGAAGGGTTACGTTATATTGTGGTGAAAACGTAACTCGGGCACAGTCAGACATAGTGTGAAATCCTTGGTACGGCTTGGATAGTCAACTGTGACCCAAAGTGTGAAATCATCATTAGTGCACTGCGTCGGTAGTATGTGAATTATATGTGATCATGGATTTGTGTTATGATGTGACATGTACATGCCTAGTGTGGTGTGTAAGTTAGAGTGCTCACTAAGCTTTATGCTTACTCTTGTTGAACTTATTCTTTTCAGGACCTGATCGTGGGGAGGCTCCAGCAATGTGAAGATGGCACATCATTTAATTAATCGTTTCTGCTGTTTTAATTACGTAAACACTTTGTTGGAACAATGTCTGTAATATTACATAAATACATTTTGCTACAGGTAGTTCCGGGTGCGGGACCTCGTAGGACCTTTTGTTGAATGCATTTATATTTCTAAATTCATCTGTTTTTTTCAAAAAAAAAAATTGGAACGTTACAACTTTGTATCAGAGCCTAGGTTTAAGGGATTCAAGCATGCAAGAGGTGTGTTTGGACTTAAACCTTGGTTCTAAGACATTTTTAAATTTACAAAATTCATTTTTAAAAACCGAATGATAAGCTGTCAGCTGGAGCTTGGTCCTAGTGAGCACGAAGTGAAGTGAAGCAGAGTATATATTTATATAGTTGGTGGAATATACTGTGCAGTTGAATCCATGATATATGCTAGAGTAGTTCCTAACTATATCCATGTTTATACATATCGTGAATACTGTACACCATGTATAATGGTAACCATATAGGCTTAGAACGAATGATTTGGCCTTATTTCATGTTCTCGTTTGATGTTGGGGTAGGGTAGGATTAGACGCTCAAAGACTTGTATGACTTAGCATTGTACGTGGATGTATTTGTGATATGGATAGACTAGGATATGATGGCTGGTGTGTTGAACTTTATGTGTTTGCATGATTTTATGATGATATGAAAATACAATGTGTATGCGGAATGCTATGTGATGCATGACCCAAGCCTGTGAATCGGGATTTCAGATGGTGACGATAAGACTTGGGATCTGTGATGAGTTTAGAATAATATAAGGGCCCATATTATTGTGAGCACATGGTACATGTCAAGGCTTTCCGGCATCATACGAATTCTCGTGAATCAGGTGAGGGGTACTTGTAGGACTATAGTATGCCTGTAGAATAGGAGTGCCTTAGTGAGTAGGGCTACTTCAGATAAGGTGAACGACATGCTAGAAATTGTATGTGGTGTGGATATAGACTGCGGTGTGAGCAGGATAGTATGATAAATCCACCTGCTTAATAGTGCGTTATCTATACTTCCAGAATGGTGAACACGAGGAGGAACCGCAATCTCATTGCTACTGCTGGAACTGGAACCAGCTATGGGCCCGAGGACCTAGAGACCAGCGTCACGGGGGAGACATACCCCCGCCAACAGCCAATATTGAATGAGGGGTATGAGGATGCTAACCTGAGGGTTGTGACACCGGAAAACGCGATTCCGGTTACTGATGAGGAAGAAACAGATAGAGAGGCTCTTCTAGCCGCCAAGGTGACAGCCGATGTGATGAAAGAATTGAGGGAGATGTTGCCCCAGATTGTTACCGAGATCAAGGAGGATATGGGCAAGATGATGGATCAGAAACTGAGTGTTCTATGGGCAGCCAAAGAGGCTACCACGCCAACTGCCACCCCAACAGCAAACCAGACACAGCAGGGTGGCAGCTACAGAGACTTCTCGGCATGTTAGCCACCGATCTTCGAGGGGGTTATGGACCCCATTAAGAGTGCTCAATGGATTTCCAAGGTGGAAGGAGCCTTCCACACCGGTCGGTGCGCGGATGGAAGCAGGGTGTGGTTCGCATCGAACCTTCTTAGAGGAGCAGCAAAGACGTGGTGGAACCTTTTGAGACAGAGGAAGGGGGAGTTGATTTCTGCCATGACATGTGACGAGTTCAAGGAGTTGTTTAATGACCAGTTCGCCCCGAAAGTGGAAAGAGAGAGGTTGATGAATGAGTTTTTGAAGTTGGAACAGACCACTGAAACGGTGAATGAGATCACCACCATCTTCAAGGAGAAGGTCTTGTTTTGCCCTGCCTACGTGGCAGATGAGAGTCTACAGATGCACCGTTATTCTCAGATGTTGAGGGAAGATATCCGCAAGTTCGTGACGACGGGTAGGTGCACGAGTTTGGAGGAAATGATTGAAGTGTCCGGGAAGAGGGAGATGGATCTGGAACTGCGAGCCAAGAAGCGAACTGCAGGGCAAGCTGCAGTGGGTACTGCGCAAGGGAAAGCGTTGGAGAAAAGATTCAAGACTGGGGGTTCCTGACCTGCGGGCAAGGGGGATCATGGGAAGTGCCCCAAATGTGGTAGAGGGCACGCGGATGAGTGCCGTCTGGGGCAGATGAACTGCTACAAGTGTTGGAGACCGGGTCACGTGAGCAAAGATTGTCGGTCTAGTATGAGCGTGTGTTTCAAATGCAACCAACCGGGGCATCGGATGGCGGAATGCCCGGGAACTGGTACGGGAGGTGGGAGGCCTGCTCAACAACCACCTATGATGATCACGAACGGGGAGAAAGGGCAAGTACCGAGAGCCCGGGGCAGGGCCTTTCAGATGACAGTGGAAGAAGCAAAGGCAGAACCGGATGTAATTGCAGGTACTTTCGTTGTTAACTCTATGCCTGCATTAGTGTTGTTTGACTCGGGTGCGAGTATATCTTTTGTTTCTGCTTCATCTTATAAAAGTTTTAGCATTTCACCGGTAAGGTTAGAGACACCTTTAGAAGTAGAAATAGTAGATGAGAAAGCTGTCAATGTATTTGTTATTTATAAAGACAATGTAATAGAGATAGGAGAAGAGAAGTTCCCCATAGAACTTATACCGATTCAGATGAGGGAGTTCCAAGTGGTAGTAGGTATGGACTGGCTAGGTCGTCACCAAGCCAGTATTTTGTGTAAGCAAGGAGTCGTGCGGGTTCAAACCCTAAGTGGGGGAGAGATTCTAATCTACGGCGAGCATCACAAAGGGAGAACGACACTGTGTACGGCGGTTAAGGCGGCTAAGTATATTCGTAAGGGGTACACAACATTCCTAGCACATGTAGTCGATAGCAAGCTGGTAAAGAGTAAGAGAAGCATTACGGATGTACCCGTGGTGTGTGAATTTCCCGAAGTGTTTCCGGAGGATCTCCCTGGGATTCCTCCCGACCGCCAGGTGGTGTTTCAAATCGACCTTGTACCGGGTACCACGCCAATAGCAAAGGCTCCGTATCGGATAGCACCACCGGAGATGCAGGAGTTGATGTCTCAACTGCAAGAATTATTGAACAAAGGGTTTATCCGACCGAGTAGTTCGCCGTGGGGAGCACTGATCTTATTCGTCAAAAAGAAGGATGGCACGTTCCGTATGTGTATAGACTACCGTGAACTTAACAAAGTAACAATCAAGAACATATACCCTCTACCTAGGATCGACGATTTATTCGATCAACTGCAAGGTGCAGCCTGGTTTTCAAAGATTGACCTACGCTCCGGATATCATCAGTTAAAGGTGAAGGAAGGAGATATCGAGAAAACAGCATTTAGGACGAGATACGGTCATTCCGAGTTTATAGTGATGCCCTTCGGACTAACAAATACACCATCTGCGTTTATGGATTTGATGAACAGGATCTGCCGACCAGTGCTGGATAAGTCGGTAATTGTATTCATAGACGACATCTTGATCTACTCCAAGACAGAGAAAGAGCACGAAGATCGCCTACGGATGATGCTACAGACCTTGAAGCGGGAAAGGCTTTATGCCAAGTTCTCCAAGTGCGAGTTTTGGTTACGGGAAGTGCAATTTCTAGGGCATGTAGTGAATCAAGAAGGTATTAAGGAGGATCCTGCTAAGATTGACGCAGTGATGAAGTGGGAGGTGCCGTGGAGTCCTACCGAAATTCGAAGTTTCTTGGGATTGGCCGGGTATTATCGTAGATTCTTACAAGACTTCTCTAAGATCGCAGTACCTTTGACAAAGATGACCAAGAAGAATGTGCGCTTCGTATGGGGTGAAAAGCAACAACGAGCGTTTGAGATTCTACGAGGGAAGTTATGCGAGGCACCGATCTTAACCCTGCCGGAGGGAGTGGACGATATGGTGGTCTACTGCGACGCGTCACATGTGGGACTGGGATGCGTACTGATGCAACGAGGTAAAGTAATTGCGTATGCTTCGCGGCAGCTGAAACCGCATGAGTGCAACAATCCGACCCACGACCTGGAATTAGCTGCAGTTGTTTTTGCACTAAAGATATGGAGACACTACTTATATGGGGTCAAATGCACTATCTACACCGACCACAAAAGCCTGAAATACTTCGCCGACAAGAAGAATCTGAACATGAGACAGAGAAGGTGGATCGACCTAGTCAAGGATCACGACTGCGAGATTCTCTATCACCCAAGGAAAGCCAATGTCGTGGCCGATGCCTTGAGTAGGAAGGCCAGTATTGTAATGCTACCAGCACAGTGTATGAGATTGACAGTGACAACGACATTGTTAGACTCTATTCGAGCCGCTCAGCATGAGGCACTGAAGGACGAGAACCATAGATCGGAACGGATAAAGGGGCAGGAAGAACTATTCTCCGAGGATAGTCGAGGGTTGATTACACGTTTCGGACGTATCTGGGTACCAAAGATCACTGACACGCGTGCTACACTGCTCGATGAGGCTCAAAAATCCAAGTTTTCTATCCATCCAGGTTCGACTAAGATGTACCGAGACCTTAAGACAGATTACTGGTGGCCGGGGATGAAGTGAGACGTAATGAAATACGTAGAGAAGTGTTTAACTTGTCTTCGAGTTAAGGCCGAGCACCAGAGGCCGCACGGGAAGCTTCAACCTTTAGAGATCCCGGTCTGGAAATGGGAACACATCACTATGGATTTGATCACTAACCTACAGAAGACTCCGAGAATTTTTTATGCGATTTGGGTAATCGCCGACCGACTAACTAAGAGCGCTCACTTTATCCCGATCAAGGAAGCCTTTTCAGTAGAGAAAATGGCAGACGTGTACGTCAAGGAGGTAATATCGCGACATGGGGTGCCGGTGACCATAGTATCGGATAGGGATGTACGCTTTACTTCGAGATTTTGACAGAAGTTTCATGAGGATTTGGGGACTCGGGTGAACCTTAGCACGGCTTACCACCCACAGACTGACGGTCAAAGCGAGAGAACGATACAAACCTTAGAGGATATGCTACGAGCTTGTGTGATTGACTTCGGGGGAAGTTGGGATTCTTACGTACCGTTGGCAGAATTTTCCTACAACAACAGCTACCACGCAAGTATCGGCATGCCTCCGTACGAGATGTTGTACGGAAGGAAGTGTAGAACCCCCATCTGTTGGGGAGAAGTGGGTCAGTGGGAGCTCGGAAACATGGAAATTGTGTAGAAGACGTCGGAATACGTCCAACAAGAGCGGCAAAGGCTAAAAGCTGCGCAGAGCCGACAGAAAAGTTATGCTGTTAAGAGACGGTCTCCGCGAGAATTTCAAGTAGGAGATTTTGTGCTGTTAAAAGTATCTCCATGGAAGGGCGTGATCCGATTTCAGAAGCGAGGAAAACTGAACCCGAGATACATAGGGCCTTTCAAAGTGATTGCCAGGATTGGGAAGGTAGCCTATCGGTTAGAGCTACCAGACGAATTGTCTAGGATTCACAACACGTTCCATGTGTCTCATCTTCGGAAGTGTTTAGCGGACGAGTCCACGTTCGTGCCATTGGAGGACATCACAGTGGACGAGAGACTGAATTATGTTGAGAGACCAGTAGCCATATTGGAACGAAAGATTAAGCAGCTACGCAACAAAGAGATAGTGACGGTCAAGGTTCAGTGGGAGCACCGTAAGTGATCTGAGTGGACTTGGGAACCAGAGGATGAGATATTTTATTGGATGAAGCGAATTATATATATATATATATATATATTGGAGTTGCTAATTATTTATGGAATTTAAGTTATATTTGAATTGGTGGGTTAATTAGGTTATTAAATAAACAAGTTTTGGACCACCATATTGTTGGGCTAATTAATTAGAAAAGTGAAATAGTGGTATGAAAGAGTAAGCCTTATGGTCTTAGAGAAATTGACAATCTTGGGCCCAAGGCCTTGTTAGAAATAAGTGTAAAAGGAGGATTAGGGTGCAGCCTCCAAGAATGTTGTTACTGTTGCATTGAGAGAAAGAACAACGTGTGTGGTGTGTGCAAAAACCCACGAGAGAAGCAAGGAGAAGGAGTCAAGAATCATCTGGAAACTTAAGGAATTGTCAAGAGAATGATAAGGTAATGTTCTCTATCCCTCTATGATGTTGTAGGCATAAACTTTACCTTGTTTGGATGATTATAAGGCTAGATAAGATCTGGGTTTTATGGGGTTTTGGGGTTTATGAAGAACATAGTAAGAGAATATGAGCTAGGAGGTTTAATACTGTTGTGTTGTGTTAAGATCTTGAAGAAAGTGCTTAAATGAATGGAGAAATATTTTGAAACAAAAATAAAGTGATTTGGTTGAGTTTTGAGAAGGTTGTGATTTTGAAAATGGAGTTTCGAGTTCTGGGTTTCCAAAAAGATGAACTGACAAGGGAGGACATGAGTCGTGCGACTCATAATGCCCAGTCATGCGACTGTCGGATCGCATAGATGTATTCATGCGACTTTCGGAATTTCATAAGTATATACCCATGCGACTGTCGGATTGCATGAATATATATTCATGCCACTTTCAAGTTTGCTTAAGTATATATCCATACGACTGTCGGATTGCATGAATATATATTCATGCGACTTTCGAGTTTGCATAAGTATATATCCATGCGACTGTCGAATGACACGAATATGTATTCATGCGACTTTCAAGTTTGCATAAGTATACATCCATGCGGCTGTCGGATCGCATGAGTACGTACATCCATGAGACTATCGGACTTCATCGTGTATCGGATTTCATAGAGTCGGTTTTGCCTAAGAGTGTCGGATTGTGTGAGTGTCGGATTGTACAACTGTCGGATTGAGGAGTTGAACCATGTGACTGTCGGATTCCGTTGCCCATGCGACTGTCGGATTTCATTAGTCATGTGACTTTCGGATTTGCCTAAGTGTACGCCAAGCGACTTTGTTTAGGTCCATGCGACTTTTGCATGAGGCATGTTAGCAAGTCCATGCGACTTTCAATGATAGGTCCGGCCTAGTGTGGTCCGACTTAGGGTCTGTAGTGTACCCAAAGCTAATCAGTGGTGATATTTGTATTGTAGGTCCTTTTGACTGGAATTGTTAACTTACAGCTTGTGAAAACTGTTGCTTTTATCTGTGCTGCAATCAGGTGAGTTACCCTAACTTATACATGATATTAGTGTGAAATGTATATGTTTTATTTTATGTGATGTTTAGCTGAAGTGATTTATGTGAAGTGAAGGGTTACGTTATATTGTGGTGAAAACGTAACTCGGGCACAGTCAGACATAGTGTGAAATCCTTGGTACGGCTTGGATAGTCAACTGTGACCCAAAGTGTGAAATCGTCGTCAGTGCACTGCGTCGGTAGTATGTGAATTATATGTGATCATGGATTTGTGTTATGATGTGACATGTACATGCCTAGTGTGGTGTGTAAGTTAGAGTGCTCGCTAAGCTTTATGCTTACTGTTGTTGAACTTATTCTTTTCAGGACCTGATCGTGGGGAGGCTCCAGCAATGTGAAGATGGCACATCATTTAAATAATCGTTTCCGCTATTTTAATTATGTAAACACTTTGTTGGAACAATGTCTGTAATATTACTTAAATACATTTTGCTACGGGTAGTTCCGGGTGCGTGACCTCGTAGGACCTTTTGTTGAATGCATTTATATTTCTAAATTCATCTGTTTTTAAAAAAAATTGGGATGTTATAGAGTTCATAGTCCTCATCACATGATGAGTCTGTGTTGGCCTTCTGCGACCAACATAATATGGTTTCCATGCTTCGAAAGGTTAAAGAATCAACTGGATTCCATGAGTTCTTGGTTTCTTACGAAATTCTTGCATACATTTTGCTCGGATTTTAAACCCTACCATATACTCGCTCATATACAGATTTTTGGATGTCTACAACCGTTGAAGAAGTAGATGGAGTCATACATCTTCAAGAAACTATGGATAGTAAACCATTGATCATCACTAAAGCATCTGATAGAGCTCATTTTCATCTACATGATGAGTTAGGTAATGAATCTCTATCTCGCGATTATCTTTTTAAATAGTTTCATCGTTTGGGGTATGAAGGCACTCTCACCAAAATGACTTTTCAAGAAGCCCTCCTCTCCCTCGATGGAAATTTTTTGCACATAACTTACAACAATGCTTGTCCAAGAAGCGCAATACTTGGAATGAATTTGGTTCCATGATTGCCACTACATTGGTTTGTTTAGCCATGAACCAGTAGTTTAATTTTTCAAAAATGATTTTAGATTATTTGGTATGGAATCTCACCAACCCTGCCAAATTCTTGATGTATTCAATATTCTTACAAACCTTTTTCAATTCTGAGCTTCAAGGCTTGTCAAAGCCAAATGGGATTTACATTGCCCCATTCCATACTAAAAAGGTTTTTGCTAACATGCAAAGGGTGGCTAAAATTTTTTCTGGCTCTCACACCACTATTCTCCATAATGGTGGTTGTGACCACTCAATAAGGTGAGGCAACAAGCCTACAACCCACATCTACAGGCATGCCAATTGTGACCACTCAGTCGCATGTTGCTCCACCCCAAACATAACCCTCCAATGTTAAATAATATACACGAAAAAGGATTAAGAGAGCTCCTTCATTTCATGTGTCCTCTGCCCCATGCTTACAAGCCCTCATATGGAGCAATCTCCACTTGAGAATATTGAAAGGGAACCCACTGAGCTATCTCCAGGCTCAAGAAGGTGGTCTCACGGGTGGAGTACAACCATGTAGAAAGGGATCAACCTAATGAGTCTACACACGGTGTAGCTCAGGACAAGTTAAAAATATTAAGACCCAATCTACGAAAACTCCTAGCAAGGAATTTCCTCTTGGAACAAAATTTCCACGAGGTCCTGGGTGCCAAGAAGCCAAGGGATATTTTAACGTTCAGGCTATGCCTGAAGTTGCTTCTAAACAATTCCCAATGACTCTCCAATGGGGGTAAACACATCTAAAGGGGATAAGGGTAACTATACGTATGATGAATTGATGGAAATGTTGTATATGAAAGTGGTAATGGAGCAAAACACTGTTATTGCTGAGTAAAGGTTGTAGATTGAGATGTTGACAAACAAGGTTACAAAGTTGATAAGAGAAAGGAAACACAAGAAATTTCAACTACGATGGATCAAGAAGATTGGTACCGCCCAAAGGGTCTGCCCTTCTAGCTTCATCTTGGATGCTACTAAAAAAGGGGGAGAACCCTAAATATCTTAGCAGAGTTGGATAATGTATGGGAAGAAAGGAAGAATGAAGAGACTGTGAATGTTGAGCCAAATCATGAGAGGGAGAGGGAGAGTTAGAAGAGAAAATTTAAGATTGAGGGAGAAATCAAAGATTACTAGGTTGCTTGTGGTGTTTTAGCCCTAATGGTTTGTTTTTAACACCTATTCTAACATTTAAGCTTGGTCTTTGAGCAAGAAAGGAGTAAACAAATTGGGTTGGTGATCAAGTAAGTTTTAACTCTAATTTATGCTTGATCTTAGTAATATATGATGTATATGGTTGATTTATGTTATTAACTTAGTAAATGGGTCAAAACCTTTGAATCAGGGTTTAATTACTTAAGTTATGATGGATTGTAATTATATGGTTGATTTAAAGGTGTGCTTTGAAGCAAAGTGAGTTTCTTGGTTGCTTCAATTGGTGTTTTGTTGAAAGGTTTTGTTTATGGTTGATTTGGCTAAGAAACAAGCAAAATGTTATTGTTCACGATAACTTGCGGCACGAGGCCGTACACAGTGTCTTTTTCCAGGGATTTTTTCCTGGCGCGAAGGGCTAGGCCTCGCAGAGTGAGGAGCCTTGTTGACTCTAAAAACTATGTTTTGACCCCATTTTATCTTGTATTTGATTGGGGTTTGATTTTATTGATTTTTAGGTGGATTTAATGGAGTCTTTTAGACCCGAAATAGTGTTTTAAACAGGATATTGAGCTAGCACTCTTTAGAGAACTTACATTGGCTTTATGTATTGCACTATAGGGCATTTGAGCAAGTGTGTAGGCTTTGGTTTAGTTAGTTTTGTGATCCTTATCATACCCTTAGGTGAGTACACCCTTTGAATACTTAGTTTTCATAAAAGTTTATAAGTCATCATAATTACATTTCCTTATGTTTGCAATTAGAATAATGAACTCTATGGGATTAACGAGATGTGGGATTTTATGGAATTCATTTATTATGTGCATTATCTATGGATATCGAATCGAGGCCCATGCTCCTCTTAGGAGAGGCCTGTGTACTTGATATTTGTTGTGACATGACACTCCATATAGGAGTAAGATATGATCTTGTATTATCCTATGTGATCTTGAAATGATGATTTGTGTTAACACCTAGTGTGTGTTGTGGGCATTGAGATGCCAATTCTGGATATTGTTTATTGAGTATTTATGCTTAAGAGCTATGAGTTATGTGATATTTATTCGTTTATTGGTTGAGATTCAGTACTTGAGTTACTTAGCCTTGATGGCATGTGCTTTATGTGATCCTTATGGTTTGAGTTATAGTCCGGACTAGTGCTGTTTCAGTTGCTCATCCGATTGATTTTTGACCACTATGGGCCTATATGTAGTTCAAGAAGTTGCAACTAATTGAACCATGGGACATGCATGTTGTATCATTTGGGTATGTTGCAATTGATGCAGGGGGATGATAATACCCATTATGACCATGTGGTTCAAAAGGATGATGAGCGAAAGGAACCTGTGTATACACGAGTGGACTAGGGGAACATGTCATTCACTCCTGAAAACCGTGTATTGTGGACTGCTTCGTGCTCCCCCACATTGACGGGGAGATGTGGTTATCCCCCATGTGGGCACGTGTTGACCGTGGCTAGCTACCACGTGGAGATATTGTGACACAATGGACAGACCCACATCCTTATGTGCTTTTATATGTAAGTTAGTAAGAAATGTATATTGCCAAACTCGTGTTTTCAAAAGATGATGACTTGGTTTGTATAAAATTAATATTTTTGGTTGTACCCACTAGCTATGTTTTAAGGCTAACAGGTGTATAAATGTTTTGTATCCATAGGTAGACTGGTGACCTTTTTGAGGCGGGTAGATGCCTTGGGCTTTTTCTTGGCTTGTTTTAGCTACTGGTAATCTCGGATTTCCTATTTGTCTGTTTATGGTCGTGAGATTAACTATAGTAACACCAAAAGTTTGTAGGTCATATACGATGATGAAATTTATTGTTAAAATTGTACTGTATTTTGTAGAAATACTGTAAACGGATTATAATTCTTCTGATTTTAGTTAAAAGGTTTTATATAAACCATGTTTTAAAATAAGTTTTGGAAAACTTTCAATTTGGACTGAAAATCAGGGTGTTACTAGTACAGATTGATTAAGGCAGATAAGAGTGAACTGTTTTACTCGAATTTTATGAAAATGATAAGGAATATGGGCATTGATGAGTTGGGTTGAGAAAGTATGATGTTTGATCTGAATATGTATGGAGATCTGAATATTCCTTATTTAATGACTAAAACGGCAATGGAGTATCTTTATATGATGTTTGATCATCAGAAGGTACGTCATCTTGTTGATGAGTGTTTTCATCCTGTGAGTTTCTTGGTTGCTGCAATTGGAATTTTGTTAAGAGCTTTGTTTAGGGTCGATTTGGCTAAGAAAACAAGCAAAATGTTAATATTCACGCTAGCTCACGACGCGAGTTATATGCCTCACGGCGTGAGGCCGCCTGTATTGTGAAGTGTCTTTTTCTAGGGATTTTCTCTCGGCGCGAGGGGCTAGGGCTCGCGGTGTGAGTAGCCTTGTTGACTCTAAAAACTATGTTTTGACCTCTTTTGACCTTGTATTTGATTGGGGTTTGGTTCTATTGATTATAGGAGGACTTAATGGAGTCTTTTTGACCTGAAATAGTGTTTTACACAAGATATTGAGGTAGCACTCTTTAGAGATATTACATTGGCTTTATGTATTGCACTATAGGGCCTTTGAGCAAGTGTGTAGGCTTTGGTTTGGTTAGGGTCATGACCCTCATCACAGCCTCAGGTGAGTACACACTGTGGATACTTAGTTTTCATAAAGGTTTATAAGTCATCATAATTACGTTCGTTTATGTTTGGGTATTAGAATAATGAATTCTATGGGATTAACGGGATGTGGGATTTTATGGAATGCCTTTATGATGTCCATTATATATGGATATCAAATCAAGACCAATGCTCCTCTTAGGAGAGGCCTGTGTACTTGATATTTGTTGTGACATGGCACTCCATATAGGAGTAAGATATAATCTTGTATTGTCTCATGGGATCTTGAGAGGATGATTTGTCTTTACACCTAGTGTATGTTGTGAGCATTGAGGTCCCAATTCTGGATATTGTTTTTTGAGCATTTATAGTCAAGAGCTAAGAGTTATGTGACATCTATTCATTTTTTGTTAATCTTAAGTACTTAACTTACTTGGAGTTAATGGCATGTGCTTTATGTGACCCTTCTGGTTTGAGTTATAGTCCGGACTAGTGCTGTTTCAATTGCTCATCCGATTGTGTTTGACCACTATGCGTGTGTGTGTGGTTCAAGAAACCACGACTAACCGAACCATGGGACATTCACGTGGTATGATTGAGGGATGTTGCAATTGGTTAAGGGGGATGATAGTACCCATTATGACTGTGTGCTTCAAGAGGCTAACGAGCGAATCCAACGAGTGTATGCGCGAGTTAACTTGGGGAACAAGTAATTCACTCCAGACAACCGTTGTATGGTGGACTGCTTTATGCTCCCCCACCTTGACGGGGAGATGTGGTTATACCCCATGTGGGCACGTGTTGACCGTGGCAAGCTACCACGTGGAGATACTGTGACACAATGGACATACCTACAACCTTATGTGCTTTATGTGTATGTTAGTAAGAAATGTATACTGCCAAACTCGTGTTTTCAAAAGATGATGACTTTGTATCTATAAGATTAATGATTTTGGTTGTACTCACTAGCTATGCTTTATAGCTAACAGGTGTATAAATGTTTTGTATCCGCAGGTAGACTAGTGGCCTTTGTGAGGCCGGTAGATGCCTTGGGCTTTGCCTTGGCTTGTTTTAGCTACTGGTAATATGGGATTTCCTATTTGTCTTTTTATGGTCGTGAGATAAACTATGGTAACACCAAAAGTTTTTGGGTCGATGAAATTTATCGTTAAAGTTGTACTATATTTTGTAGAGATACAGTAAACGGATTATAATGCTTCCGCTTTTAGTTAAAGGGTTTTTATAAACCATGTTTTAAAATAAGTTTTGGACAGGTTTAAATTTGGACTGAAAACCAGGGTGTTACAAGTTGGTATCAGAGCTTGGCTCTTAGTGAATTAGGCACTCGAGTTAGTGTTTGGCCTCAAACCAGACCGACGGTTAAAGGAAACCCATTTGAGGTGGGAGGGTAACTTGGGTTAGGATGCGAGTTTCCTAAGTGTTAGACAACTCAAGTGTGCTAATGGCCCTATGTTACTATGTTGGATTTTAGAGACATGTTAAGCCTTATGTAATAGCCTACCTTGGGTAGTGGTTTATAAGTAGATTGTACTGTTGAGTACTAGAAACAATGATCCTTATCAATGTTGAACCTTGGAATGGTGAGAGAAAACTATTGTCAAGTCTCTAGTGGACTCCTTTCTAATGTTGTGTTAGTTTAGATGGAAAGTTTCCTTGCTATTGTGATAGCTGTTTTGGACACTAAAAATGAGGAAATAAGCTTAATTGAAGATACGTTTCATGAATAGAAACATGTGATCATGTTGGTGAAACTCCAATATCAAAGTGTATGAAGGGTAACAAGATATGAAGATATTTTGAAAACCTTGACTAGTTTCCCTTAGATAGTAAGGTGAAGAAGTGATGAAATTCATAGAATGGAGTTGGATCATAAAAGTGTTGTTTATCTTTGGTCCAAGGAAGGAGGCATCTTATGTAAAGTAACATAGAAAGATAACTTAGCCTATAGAATGAACCCTTCAAGTGACTACGGTTGTGGGTTTTGGATCATTAACGTTACTATTGATAAAACTATCTATTGGCGCCCTCCTATGTGTCTCTGACTTGAGTATTGATTTGTTGTTTAAGTATGAACCTTACTGAAGTTATTGGTTAAGTTTGTAATTGAGATTATAGTTTCTTTTCCATCCATGTTAGACTTACTTTGGTAAGTTGGGTTTATAAATGAAACAGTGTGTCTATGTTTCCTTGAAAGAATTAAGAATCTTCTTCTAACTAAAATCTTCTTCGATAGAAGAATAGATATCTTGTTGAAATGGTGTGGTTTAGTTCAATTAAGTTGATTTCTTTATTGAAAGCATTCATAGATCATGTGGTCCAAAGAGTTTCATGCTGAGATGTGTAGTGAAAAGTGTGAGTTTGAGTTAGAAATCTTTTAGTCATATAAGCTTTTAAGTTTTTAGTTGAAAGTTGTAAACTGTTCTTAGCACTTATATAGGTGCTTAAAAGAGAGAAGAATATAAATCAGTTGGTGGATTTAAAGTGTGTTTTGTAATTGAGATCTTGTAATTGAAGTTTGAAAGTAAAGTTAAGACTTTCGGTAATCCTTGGGATTAGATCTTTTGTATTATTTTTAGACTAAAACTCTCTAAAGTTTGGGAATCTTTTTGAAATAAAGAATGTGGTGTTGTTGATTAATGATGTGTTTATTAAGGAGTTTGTGTAATCAAGTCTCTTTTTTTGGTGACTTAGAGGGTTGTTTAAAAGAAAAGATAATAGTTAGAGTGTTGAACCTCTTATGAGGATAGATAAATTACACGGTTAATCTTTAGGTATATAAAATTGATCTATATTTTGATGTGATCTTATGTATCAGTAAAACCCAAAATAGTAAACTTGTCATATTTGATGTTACTTGAGAACCCGTTTTAGAATTGGGTAGTTGATAATGTTTAAGGATTCGATGAATTGAGTGAGTAGTCCGTTGTTGGGAAAATTAAGAGAGCTTCTTAATGGATACATCATGTTATGGTCTAATCAAAGATCAAGATGGTTTATGAATATAAATTCCATTAAGAACATAAAGGTCACACGTGACATTGTGTTGGGAGGTCTATAAATATTCCTTTGTGATCAAGGACCTTTAGTACCTCATGGTTATTATCATCAGAACCAAATGTGATTCTTTGGGTTTAATTAGTTTTATTTGGGTTACCTTAGAATAACATGTGGTTTGATACCCAAAGGAGTGATCTGAGGAGTTCATTTTGAAAGTGAGGCTTCTATTTCTGAATTGAGACATGTTCTCTAACATTGAGATAGAGTCAAGACTCTTTTATCTTGATGATAGATGTATTTTGTGACATAGTAGCTGACTTATATTTTGTTAAACATAGTGTGCTGTCCTTAGACCACCAGAGATGACTGGGTATTTGACCATAAGGAAGCATATGGCGATGCCGGTAGCTTGAGTTGGTCGAGAGCTTTGATCCTTGAGATTGATTTTATCCGGGCATGGCAAAGGTTGTGACCGAAGTTTGGTGTCACTGGTTGTAGTCCTAATAGTTTTATTGCGGGTTTTTTAGACCTAAGGTTGTTTTGGACTTAATGAGGCGACTTAGAGGTGCACGACGAGAGGCCTGCCGCGATAAAGATATCTAGGGAGAGCTTGTGCTTGTAGATAAGATCAACTTGAGGTTGATAAATGTGTTTTCTATTGCTACCGAGTTTGGCGAATGTCAAGAATTAATATGAATTATGAGTTATTCTTGTTATATGTATACCGATTCTAGTGAATTCTTCTTTTGGACTATGTAAACTGTGTGTAGAGACTTGAACTCATGCATTAGCTATTGTTGTTGATGGCAAGCATAACCATTAATTTAAGGTATGATGTTTTGAACATTTAAGTTATGTGAAGCGATGTGGTTTAAATGGTAACTTATATACCATTTGAAATTTCTGGAATAGAAGTTAGTTTGTATTCTCTTAGTTATGTGGCAAGGTTGTCAAGAACCTTGAGAGAAGATGACATGGGATAGGTCATTGTTGACCATTTGAGAAAAGAGTAATTTCATTTTCGATGAGACTTAAGAGCTTACTTCCCTAAACATGTGGGCAAGTTCTTTATGGTTATGATTGTAATAAGGCATGGGATCATAGCATTCATTTATGGATAGATACTTTTGTGTTACTCGAACTATTGGAGAAATTCTTATAAGGAACACTTATGTTCATGTATAGATTGCTTTCCCTTGCATTCAGATGAGTTAATTGAAGCTATGTTTATGTTGTGTAAAGAAGTGTAGTGGGGCTCCAATTAATCGTTACCATGCCCAAGTTTGGTTGTAGCTACCTTAGAGTTCAAGAAATTGGAACTCTTCCAATTGAGATAATGGAGAAGTAATGCAATTATCCACTTGATGACTTAAATTTGTCAAGGAATAATTGGAAAATGAGATGTATTGCAAAGAAACCTTATGAGGTAATGTGACATTTGAGAATTGAAAAAGTGATTGGTAGTTCACTAATTAATGTGAACAATAGCAAGTCATGGGAGGAGATGACTAGGTTGTGGTAAAGAGTCACCAAAACTTGGGTTAACGGTATGAAACTTTTGAAAATGCAATTGAAAAAGTGATTGTTAGTTTACTAATTAATGTGAACAATAGCAAGTCATGGGAGTAGATGACTAGGTTATGGTAAAGCGTCACCAAAACTTAGGTTAACGGTATGAAACTTCTGAAATTGCAATTGGAAGTTAATTATGAACCCTCTAATGGTGAGTTACTAGGCTATTTAAAAGGGGTCTAGTTAAAAGAATTGATTTTAGTTTTTATTGAGAAAAGTTGTATAAATGGTTTATACCATTGGATACGTGTTTCAAACTATGACTAAGCTTAAGTCTAGTTGAGAGATTGGATTGTTTTTATAGAAATAAAGATTAAGGGATTACAAAGGGGTTGATACTGCTAGTTAATCTATTTGATCCTATTTAGGATCTTGGCATAAATTGTATTATAATATAAGGAGGGAGGAAATGTAATATCCGAAATTTCAAGTTATCCATATTCGTATGTTTTATGAGTATCACATGATAACTTATTAATGTTATTATTGTAGTCACCATAGTTACATATGTATGTTCTTTATAAATTAAGTTTTGTGGCCAAATGTTTATAAAGGAAACTTAAGGGTTGTATATAAAAAATGGTATATAAATATCTTCTTCTTACTCAATTTTGTCCCAATTGAGTCAATCGCCATCCCCTAAATCGTGAAAGGGAGAGGGAGAATGAAAGTTAGAAGAGAAACTCAAGATCGAGGGAGAAATCAAAGATTACTTGGTTGCTTGTGGTGTTTTAGCCCTAATGGTGTGTTTTTAACACCTACTCTAACATTTAAGCTTGGTCTTTGAGCAATAAAGGAGTAAACAAGTTGGGTTGGTGATGAAGTAAGTTTTAAATCTAATTTGTGCTTGATCTTAGTAATATATGATGTATATGGTTGATTTGTGCTGATTTATGTTATTAATTTAATAAATGAGTCAAAACCTTTGAATTAGGGTTTAATTACTGAAGTTATGATGGGTTATAATTATTGTTCGGATTCACTAAGGTCACGAGCACGCAACGGAAGCACACAAAACAAAACTAATGAATCCCAATGGTGGTGACGCTTTGCAAAACAACATGCAACCAAACAAAAGAACAAAAAGAAGAGATTATACCCTAGAAGAATCTCCAAAATCGACTGAAACAAACTATGGGATGAAGATGTTAGAAAAATGGCCTCCAACACTATATGAAGTCCACACCAAGCTAGGGATCCATCCCAATGTACTAGCAATCTCTTTGAACTCACGAACAACTTGTAGAACAAGAAGAACAACCTCTGGAAATTATGTGCACAGCCACCTCCTTTAACACTCTTGCAATCAACTTACCAAGTTAGTACCTTTTAGTGTATGATAGTTGCACAAATGACCAAGAGTAACATCAAGAGGAAGAGTGGGTGTTATATAGGCCATAAATGACCCTAGAACTACCCTGGGTCGGACCAAATGACTTGCTCCCATTGGACCAACAAAAATGGTCTAATAAAAACACAAGAGTCACTTGAAATTCTGCCTTCACGCCTTACTTCACGGGCTGTGAAGCCCAAGGGTAAAACGACTCGTGCCTCCCGGACAGGACTCGTGGGGGCATGGTGCTTCACGACTCGTGGAGCATCCTTCACGGTCGTAAAGCTTAGGTCAGATGAAATTTGACCCTTTTGACCCATTCCTCTTATAGTAGGCTATCGGGATTGAAACTTGGCGTGTCACCCAATAGATCCGCACTTCATCGGCAGTGATACTAGCCTACGTGTGTCAGTGGGAAGATTCCAACAAACTCCCACTTGCACATGACACATCATATCCATGGGCACCACAGACAGGGAGCAACCTCTAGTAAGAAATCCCTACCCCCAACTAAACACGGCGCATGTCATCCATGACAAGTACCAAATCACAACCTAACAGGTTTGAAATGGTCCTATAGATAAGTGATCAATCATCCTATTGTTCGCGATATCCAAGTGACCATGAGACATGGTACAAAGTCATTCTCCAATCGTTCACCATTATGTTTCTCGATCAAGATTGCTGGTGACCAAAATATGCAAATTGCAACTGATTAACTATCATTGCAAACTTGAGCACCGTCATGTATTTTGATGTCAGCGCTCAATCATCGAGGGGCCAGGGATATCTCTCTAAACAGAGGAACAAATTTCTCTACCTACATTGCCCCATTACACCGGCAATACTTTTCCCAAAGCTTCCTTTATAATAGCCGGTTATGGACTATGTTTGAAAACAATCAGAACAAGGCAGACCAATGTCGTGGAAACACATGCATCTTCGGTCTTAGGACAAAATGATATTATCATCCTGATTTACTCTTGACATGTACCATGAAGTAAAGTCAGGTGCGGGTCGTCCAATCACTTGAAACTCTTTTCAAGTATAGGCGAAATATTGCGTCCCTTGTATTTAATCTCCATTGAACACTATGACCAATCATTTCCCTCGGTCTTCGTTCACACTTCCTTCCAATAAAGTAATATCAGGATGATAATATCATTTTGTCCTAACACCGCAGACTTCTCATCTATTGATGAAAGAATATCAAAGAAAGACCACAGACTTGTCTTCCTGTTTGATCTTGGAATAAGAGCAACCACAAGATGTGATTCATCTGATACCATTTGTCAGGATCGGATTTACTAAACTAATTGAATCAGGATATATTAAGGAAGTCGCGGAATTGCACCTTAATACTTAAACAAGAACAAAAGAAATTTAATATCAAACTTAATTTGTATTGATCACTTGAATCGAATGATTACAATCGAACAAATATCAACAATGCCCCATTCTGTCTTTTATGACAGACGTACAAAATTACTCTAATGTAAGGACCAGAACTGACCTTCAAGCTAAAACTCTATGAATGTAAATTACAGACTCTCTCTGTTTCGTAGGTGTTTTTTAACCTACTTCTTTTACATTCATATACACTCAGAATTACAAGATAAACATTAAAAACAAACTTTATCTTCAGACGTATCTTTATCTTCTTGTAATTAAAATTCTCCTTGATCTCAAGAATCTTTCCTTGATTGTTGGAATCTTTCCTTATCTTGATCAAACTTCAAAATATTCAAGCAGTATCAACTTTGAACTCACAACTTTAATATTTGGTTTAGCAGCATTAACTTTGTAGAACAGTATTAACTCCTTCAACCGGTATTTATCTTCAGCAATTCTAATTTCCACTAACAGTATTAACTTATGTCATCTAACTTTAGTACTAGTAGTATTAAGTTCAAAGTAGCAGTATTAAGTAGACTTAGTAGCATTTAGACCCAATATGAAGCTTATCAAAAAAATGTGCAGAAAGCTGATGCTTGGCTTCATTCCCTTGAGCACTTCATATGGAGTTTTGTTGTGCCTTTTGATAATAAGGGATCTGTTCTGTGAAACATGCACAACTTACAGCATTAGCCCAGAAATTAAAAGATAACCCACTTTCACACAACATGGTTCTGGCAGCTTCAATCAATGATCTATTTCTTCTTTCAGCTACACCATTTTGTTGTGGGGTTCTTGGAGCAGAGAAGTTTTGAGATATCCCTTTCTTATAACAGAAAGATTCCAGAGTTTGATTTCTGAATTTAGTTCCATAATCACTTCTAAGACTCCTCACCATATTGCTATTCAACACTTCCATCTTCTTGATAAAGCATATAATCTCTTACGCAGCCTCACTCTTTGCTTTAAGAAAGAAAACCCAAGTGTATCTTGAGAATTCATCAACCAATACAAGAGCATACTTACTTCCACCAATACTAGCAGTTGCAACAGGACCAAAGAGATCCATGTGCAACATATAGAAAGGTTCTGTAATTGAGAAGGCCTGCTTGGATGGAAATGATGTCTTATGCTGCTTTCCCTTCTCACAAGCAGTGCAAGGTTTAGGCTTAAGATAAGTCAGAGAAGGTAGTCCTGACACTAGTTCACCCTTGCTCAACTTGTTCATATTTTTTAAATTAAGGTGGGAAAGCCTCTTGTGCCACAGCCAATTTGTATCCTCATTATTTTTGGAGTACAAACATGTTTCCTTTGAAGGGTCACCAAAGGACATGTCATGTGTATACACATCCTTGGTTCTCTTGACACTTAACACTGTATTACCTTCCTTATTTATTATGGAGCCTCCTGTCTTTGTGAAGTGGACTTCATTATGTCCATCACACATTTGACTTATGCTTATGAGATTGTATTTCAGCCCTTTGACATATGATACTTTGGACAGCTTGAGGTTCCCATTATGAAGTTCACCATAGCCTTTTGTTTGCCCATGATTGTTGTCACCAAAAGTCACCCTTGGACCTTTCTCTTTCTTATAGTTACTGAGCAAGGCCTTGTTACCTGTCATAGTTCTTGAACATCCACTGTCAAGATACCATGAACCAACACCCTTCACAAATTGAATGAAAGAAGAGTTAGTGACACAAGTAGGAATCCACTACTTAGTGGATCCCTGTGGAATGCACCTAGCTTTCCACTTCATCTCAGGTTTCTTATGTATGAGAGGAATGACTATGTTATCATTACAAGTCCGCTGTCTTGAATTCCTTTCTAAAGAACATTCAAATGCCTTATGCTCTTTACTTCCACATTTATAACATTTTTGAGATTTTTTGTCCTTGGAACATTGAACAACATTATTTGAATGCCTATGAGTTTTCTTATTAGTCATTTGACAATTATCGGTCATCATTTGACTAACTTGACCATTCAGCTTATGAAGCTTATCCTGTAAATTTCTTAGGTCTTTATTTACAGGCACCTTGGATTGATCTTTGTATTTAGAAAGTTTTTGACCAATCTTTGGAGTGGCAGAAATGGGAACAATGTGAACATCATTCTTTTTACTTATAGTTTCTTCTATTGAAAGAGAGTTGATTATTTCTGGATCAACTGATTGTTTAGAAGATGAGCTATGATCAGCTGATAGGTCATCAGCTGAGCATTTATCATCTACTACCCTATCAGTTGATAAAGTAGTATTAGCTAATGATTCTTCAGTTTGTGAAATACTAAAATTTAAGTCATCTGTTTTCAAGGTTTGAAAACATAATGTCTCTGAGGTCTCAACTAATGATTCCTTTCCTTTACTCACATCCTTTGACTTTGTATTCTTAGTATTTTTACATTCTGAAATCTTACTAGAGGATGATTCAACTGAAGGAATAATTGATTCTTTTAGGTGGGAACTTTTGCTTCTAACAAACTTATTTGTGAACACACTTTTGCCTTTAACAGTCTTGTGAAAGGTTTGTGGCAAAATGTCAGCTTTGTCTAAGATATTAAGGTTCTTATTAGAATCAATATAGTTAGCAGCCTTAGAGTAATTTCCACCAATAATAGCTTGAACTTGTTAGGGTATCTGCTCCTTGACACACTCAGTGGTCTTTTCTGCAGATACACACCAAGACTTTACTACTTTTTGGAGGTCATTGAACTTTTTGGTTGCTTCACTAGTTTCTTTTACTAAGATCTCATTAAGTATCTTTTGATTTGCTAGCTCATCTTTTAAGATGGTTATCTGCTTAAGTTCCTCATCTTTAAGAATTAATTTTTCTTTAACTGATTCTACTTCTAGTTTTAGCTTCTTCTCTCTTTGAATAGTAGATTGGAAACCAATACACAAGTAATCAAACATAGCATTCTTTTCATTATCATCATAATTAATAAACTTTCTAACCTGATACATTGAAGAAGGATCCCAGTTGGTAGTTGAACAAGCTTTTGCAGCCTTTTTCATGTCTTCATCAAAGGAACTACCATCATTGTTGTTGGCCATCATGCAAAACTGAGCAGAGATCACCTCATCTTCGTCTGAGGAAAGATCTTCCTCTGCCCAATCTTCTTCTTTAGCTACAAGAACTTAGACCTGGGCTTTCTTCTTCTTCTTCTTCTTGTCAAGGACAGCAGCAAGGAGTTTCTTATACTTGGCTTCATAATCAATGTTGCCCTCCTGCTTTGGCACAGATGATGAACCAGTGTTATATTTGGACTTACAGTCACTGGCTATGTGGCCAATCTTGCCACACTTATAACACTCTTCTGTGGAGGCATCAAATGTAGATTTGGACTTGACAAACTTTGATGGCCTCTTATGGAACCTCTTGACACCCTTTCCCTTCTTGAAAGGTTTGAACTTCTTAACCAGCATGGATACTCCTTCAACTAACTCCTCCAAATTGTTCTCCTCACAACCATTCTCCTCATCACTTTCTCCAGCACTCTCCTATTCATCTCCTTCTTCATCAGAACCAGAATCAATAGCTGCAAAGCTTCTCATCTTTGTATCTCTTGACACAAGGGCAGTTGGTGCAGCTTTCATGACCTCCTTCATCTCATTGGATGACAACTTCCTTTGCTTGAATGATTGCTCATGGTTTAGTATGTTACCATAGAGAGCAACCAGAGGCATTCCCTTTATCTTCTCACTATGCCTTAGTACAGTGACAAAGTGATCCCATGTTTCAGGGAGGGAGTCTAGAAACTTGTTCACCAAAACAAAGTTGCTCTTGATTATGTCTGCCCTCTTCAAGTCATTTACTAGGCAGTTGAACCTGGTGTATGTCTGTGTAAGACTCTCACCTTTCTGAGCAAAGAAGAATTCATACTCTCTGTTGAGGAGGAGCTTCTTGTTCTCCTTCACCTCTTCTTGTTCTCCTTCACCTCTTCAGTTCCTTCATATGCAACTGTGAGTGTATCTAACATCTCTTTAGCAGAAGTACAGTTAAGAACTCGATGATAGATTTCATTGGGTAGTGAAGAGACAAGAGCTGATCTAGCCTTAACATCTAGGCTAACCAACCTCTTATCTTCATCTGTCCACAGATGTTGGAACATAAGGACCCTCACTAACTATTTCAAGCATTTGAATATCAAGGGTGGATAAGAAAAGATGTGCTCTACTTTTCCACATGGAGAAACTTTTTGCATCAAACATGGGACATCTTGTTAGAGACCCAGTCTTTGAGATGTTCATGTTGTTTGATGATGAGGCTATTTTGAGAGGGGTAGAAGCAGTTGTAGAGTAAGCAAAATAGATCTAGATATTGATTATCCAACCTGCTCTGATACCAGTTGTTAGTCCCAGATTGAGTACACAACAACAAATGTTTGTAGAAGGGGGGGGGGTTGAATACAAACTTTAGCTTTTAAAAATGTAAAGACACACCGATATACTTTTATATAATTCTTATTGATTTTGAATCAAGAATTACATGTACTAGAAGCGGAAATTCTGAGTACAATAAAAGGTGGCAATCTATTTGTTTAACACATAGACAAGCTAACTCTAAAACAACTAAAGTATATAGAGTGTTCAACACATAAACAAGTTTGATTCTACACAATGCTTAAACTCTATGAATTTCTCAACTGATGAGACTTCACTGTGTCATATGTTGCATGTCCACCATGCATGAGTATTTATAGAAATCTTGGCATATCCGGTTGCATGAAGGAAGGAGACAAAGAGGATGTGGAAATATAATATTTTAATTGTAAAGGTAGTGGGTGAAAAGTAAACTTACTTTAATCAACTATTTGATAAAAGTAAATGTACTTTTCTGCAAAAGTGCAACCCACTCACAATATAAAATATTAAAACCCACATCTACTGCCGTGTAGAACTTTCTTTCCCTTTCCATGCTTGTACTTTAAACAACAGTCATGTTTCTGCTTGATTTGACTTTACCAAGTATGGGATTGCCAGCCATACTTAGTTGTGGAACAAATCTTCAAGATCTTCGTCTGTTTGAGGTATCTTTCTCCTTTTCCAGAGGATAAGATCAAACCTTTTTGTCTCATACTTGATCCAAAAAGTGCATTTTACTTTTACAAACAAAGATCTAAGGCATAATAGAACAACACATGTTCTGCCTTTTACATATGAAAGTTATTATCTGAAAAGATAGAGCAGATTTGACATTTTGCTCGACTCAGCTAACAGAATGTACTAGGAACTCTGAATTTCACTACTCATTTGACAAAATATATCATTTGATCAATTTTTGCTAGGACTCAGTTGATACATGTTGCTCAGCTGATCATATAGATGCTCAGTTGATCAATAGTAAACTTAGGAGGGTATAAGCTCATTTATTTTCATGATCAATTGATAAGAATGCTCACCTGATCATTTAAATACATCAGTTTATGTAGAGAGATGACTTGTGTAAGAGAAGACTTACTTAGCTGATGCTTTGGGCCTCAGCTGATCCATTTGTCCACTCAGCTGATGGTGTAGCTGAGCAAAGTATTTGCTCAGCTGATGGTGTAGGCACTCAGCTGATTGAATTTCTTCACTCAGCTAATGGTATACTTTCCTCAGTTGATGGTCTTCTTCACTTGTTTTCTTCGTCTGATGCTCCTTAGCTGATATCCCTTTGCTGATACTTTGAGTAGGATCTGATGCTCAGCTGATGGTTCCATATTTAGCATATTTTACAGAATCCGATTCAAACAACACATGTTTGAATTATTTCTAAGTCATACTGAATGTAGGGTTTGGTTATCATCAAATTCTATGTTTTAGGATAGGCAAAGTTAATTATTAGGGTGAAGTGATTATCTCCCCAACATTCCCTCCACACTTAACCAATGTTGCTTTCTCTACCATGGTCTCTTTCAACCTCTTATCTTTCATAGAAGTATAGATGGTTAGTCAAGAACTAATTTGATATACAAGATGTCCTCCTTGCTTCAGCTGGAGTAGGAAGGGACTCCAATAAATCATGACAAGCCATGGCAGTGTCAAAAAGTGATTTGTCTTTTAGCTTGTGAAATGAGGGAGTAAACAAGGACTCAGCAACTTGGGGTTCCAAGGGAGGAAGCTTAGAAAAAGACGTGGATAGGTCACCAAGGGATGAAACGTGCTTTTTTGCATACATCAACCCAACCTTCTTTAGGGCAGAATCGACAAGCTCCCGACCATAACCGGGAGGCCTCTCTTTATCTTCTCCCTCTAAAAAAATTCTTTTTGACTTATCACCATATGAAGAAGCTTTCTTCCTTTTCTTGTTCAACGAATCAACCCCAACACCAATAACGATTTTTCTTTTGGATCCACCAGCAGTAGACGATGCCTCCGTAGATCGATGAACAACCCTTTGACCTATGGAAGTAGTCTCTTTCGAAGTAACTGCCCTAACTTCATCATCACTTGGACCATGAGTTTCCTCGTCATTAAATGATGGAAGTTTAAGAAATTCAAGCAAATCCATAACTACAAAAGAGTAAAGAAGTAAGAAGAAATTAGATGAATATACAATTAAATATAAGAGTAAAACTCAAAGAAAACCCCCTTATACCCACTCCTTTGTGCTTAAGAACATGCCGCTCCCCGAAGGGGGTAGAATAAAGACTCAAGCTACCCACCACCAAAACCTCTTAAGGAAAAGTACGAACCCTATTAGGATGTGATCTTAACCCATCAAACAAATCAACCAACAAATTTGACAATCCAAAAATTTCATCTTCATCAATGAAATCTTGCCACACAAAAATCCCCTCATGATCGGAGGAGGATTTCACCAACTCTGCTACTGACTCCGCTGCGTTCCCGATGAAAGAAGGCTCCAACAATGACGACATCTAATAAGGCTGGGCATAGTCCGGGAAGTTCAAAACCGTATAATAAACTTTGAGTGACAATCCCACCATGTCATAGGTGCCATTTCAGGTGTCGGGTATGTGCCGAGCTAAAAACAGATGGTTTATGTTGGTTTACGTATCTCAGATACCTATGCCCCCTACGACAGCGTATTCCATGTCATATTGGGTGTTTTCTGGTGGCATTGCGGTTGTTGGCAGCGGTGCTCATGATATATGAATGTATTATTAGGGTCCACTTTATGTAGTTATTTAAATTATGTAGAAAGCTCAAAAAGGTTTATATATACATGCATATGTTAGTGAGTCTATCATGAGTTACCAATTATGAGTTTATATAAACATGCATATTTAAAATTTTTAGTAAGATTACATTACGTTTTATATATATATATATATATATATATATATATACATGCATGCATATGTTCATAAGATTATTATTATAAAACTAATAATATACACACAAAAATAAGGTAAATTTACAAATTAAGAATAATCATATAAGTTACCAATTCTTAGTTGCACACGTGCATCTAGGTGTACATATACATATGCACATGTACTTCTAGGTGCACATGTGTTGGAACAAAACATAGAAATATGGTGTACATATGCATTTAACTAGTTCATTAAAGCTATGAATCTATCTACACCTGTGCTAAAAAATCCAGTATAATGTGTACATGTGCACCTATTCGCACCTATGCTCGAAAAAAAAGTGTGTTATGTGCACATGAGCATATATTTGATGTTGTGCTCGAAAAAAACCTAGCCAAAATGATTTTTTTTCCTTTGAAAAAGTAAAAAAATAGGGATTTCATCTTAAATAGCATAATTTTCTCGTTAATTTGATATAGTTTTCGTATTTTAATACGTTTGCGTTTGGTAGATATTTTAGTTTTAAAAAAGTGAGTGTTAATTGTCCTCCTTTTATGTAACACCGTATTTTTAACCCAAAAATTTTCATTTTGAAAATCATTGCGGAAGCGAATTAAATAACCAAAGTGTTTACAACTGTACAAAAACATCTGTTTAAATATCAGTATTACAAACACGGCTCATCACAAAATAACATATCAGAGTCCTAGGTGATTACTCCCCAAGCTAACCACTCTCAGCCGAGCCGCTGACTTACCCAAAACCTGTAAAAAGACTGAGAGGTGGGGGATTAGCTGACTTCCCAATACTGATTAGCTGATAGCAAACAAACCCAGGCCATATGCCCAGCCGAAGCTAACTTCCCAACCATCATGTATACATAGCACTGACGCAACAATTAATTAACAATCAACAGTTAATCAATAATCAGATGCACAATCTATCCATGCGTCAAACCGATAACAGTTGCAACCCAAGCCAGTTACAACTAATAACATCTGTGAGTAAACATCCACTCACCTCAAGCTTTCAGCTTCTCCACTCAGTTATCTAATGTTACTGAGCTTTGTCTGTTCCTGAGAACACAACAAACTGAAATCAGTATCCAGTTTATAAATACATATCAAACATATATTTATATACATTCCAACTTATGCAAAACAAGTTAGAAATACCGAACATGCAATCACATAAAGCATTACGCCAAATAAGGCATCAAAGCTTCAAATATAATAATTAGCCGGGGACGCGTTGCGTCCAACATCTCGACGCGTCGCGTCGGCCTTCGAATCAAGAAGGCTTCGAACAGCCCAACTTCGAAGAAGAAGACTTCGAGCGGGTCCTTCTTCGCACCAAGAAGACTTCGAGCGCGCCCCCTTCGAGCCCAGAGGACTTCGAGCGCCCCATGCGAAGTAGAAGACTTCGAACTCAAAATCAAAGGCCTCGAATTCGAAGCCTTGCCGAAAACGCGTCGCATTCCTGTATTTGACGCGTCGCGTCATCTTCTAGACTCAAACCTGCAACTTTTTCATCTTCCAGCTCCATATAATATTTCAAATAACTATATACTCTGGAAATCATGTTTCAATACATCTAAACTTCATATAACATCATTTAGCATGTCAAAAAACATCAAGAACATGTTTAAAACATCAAAACCATTATATCAAACAAAAACCCATCAAACAAGGATTTCTCAAGAACTCATCCATGGTGATTTTTATGAAAACCCAGCAATTCATAATAAAAAATATAGCATGATGGACATCATTCATAGTTTAAAACACATAAAGAACCATGCTAACCTTTCTCTTGTTTCAAATAATACAAAAGCACCAAATTTCCAATTCTTTAGTTCTTCCTTGCTTTCTCTCTCAATACACACTCAAAACACACACTTAGCAATCTTCAAAGTGAAGGAATGTTTACAGAGAATTGGGCTAAATCAATTAGCCACATAGTCATGCTTTGAATAATGAAGCAAGAGGTGGCATGTTAAAACAACTTTAATCACATGCACACACAAACTCACATCCGTACACATAATATATATATATATATATATATATATTTACTAACACACATATATATATAACACTTAAATAAAAGTTAATGAATCAATAATAAATCAAGCTTATCAACTAATAATTCACGTATTAACTTACCGAAGCCTACGAAATTACTAGGCCCGAAATTAGGATGTTACAAATCCTTCCCCTTTAAACAGGATTCCGTCCTCGGAATCTATATTCACTTCTAAACAACTGAGGGTAACGAGCTCTCATATCAGCCTCGGTTTCCCACGTCAAGTCTGAACCCAAACTGTGCCTCCATTTAACTAGAACCATCGGAATCTGTTTCTTACGCAGTTTCGTCACTTTCTGATCTAGTAGTTCAATGGGTTCCTCTACTAACTTCTTGCTGGAATCCACTTTAAGATCATGTAGAGGTAGAATATGACTCTCATCCTCAACTCTACATTTCCGCAAGTAACAAACGTTGAAGGTATTGTGAATACCTGATAATTCCGCTGGAAGATCAAGTGTAACCGTCTGGTCATTAACCACCCGTTGGACACGAAACCGTCCAATATACCGCGGAGCTAGCTTTCCCCGCTTCCCAAAACGGATAACCCCCTTCCACAGAGAAACCTTCAGATAAACCAACTCACCCTCAGCAAAAGTAACTGACCTATGACGTGGATCAACATACATCTTTTGTCGATCCCTCGCAGCTTTCAACTTTTCTCGCGCAATAGCTACCTTATCTGCGGTGATCTGCACAATATAAGGCCCTGCATACTGTTTCTCACCCGCCTCTAACCAACACGTAGGAGTACGACAGCGACGACCATATAACATCTCATAAGGCGGCATACCGAATCTCGAGTGGTAAGAATTGTTGTACGCGAATTCAATCAACGGCAGATGGAAATCCCAAGAACCTCTGTATTCTAACACACATGCCCGCAGCATATCCTCAAGTGTTTGAATTGTTCGCTCAGATTGCCCGTCTGTCTGAGGATGGTAAGCTGTACTCAAATTCACACGTGTACCCAACTCCCGCTGTAAACTGTTCCAGAAGTTCGACACAAACCTGGAATCTCTATCGGATACGATCGAAAGCGGTATACCATGTCGGGAAACAACTTCATCTATATACAGCTGAGCCAACTTACTGAGGGACGCCGTCTCACTGGTAGCCAAGAAGTGAGCACTCTTGGTCAATCTATCAACGATCACCCAAATCATATCATGATTCCTCTGCGTACGTGGAAGTTTAGTTACGAAATCCATCGTTATGTGCTCCTACTTCCATTCTGGAATCTGCAACTGTTTCAATGATCCATAGGGTTTCTGGTGCTCTGCCTTGACCTGTGCACAAATATGGCAAGACTACACAAACTATGCAACATCTGTCTTCATTGTAGGCCACCAATACAGCACCTTTAGATCGTTATACATTTTTGTGCTACCTGGATGAACAAATAGTCTCGATTTATGCGCCTCAGTCAAAATCAAACTCCGAAGACCTCCAAGCAAAGGCACCCAGACTCGAGATTGATAAACCTTCAATCTCCTAGAATCATCCATCAGATCATCCTTTTTCTTTACCATAATCTCAGACTTTAGATTTTCCTCCTTCAAGGCTTCCAACTGAGCTGCCTTCAATCTATCAATCAAGTCGGAGACTATTTCAATTCACATGAATTTGATATTTTCACTAACTCCCTTGCGACTCAAAGCATCGGCTACCACGTTGGCTTTCCCGGGATGATAGCGAATCTCGCAATCATAATCTTTAACAAGTTCCAGCCATCGTCTCTGTCGCATATTGAGTTCCTTCTGCGAAAATACATACTGCAGGTTTTTGTGATCCGTACAAATAACGCACTTTGTACCGTAAAGATAATGTCTCCATAACTTTAATGCAAAAACCACAGCTGCCAGTTCCAAATCATGGGTTGGATAGTTCTTCTCATTAGGTTTCAACTGACGAGAAGCATAAGCGATAACCCTATCCTGTTGCATCAACACGCAACCTAACCCTGCCAAAGAAGCATCACAATAAACTATGAAGTCATCTGACCCATCCGGTAAAGCAAGAATAGGAGCCTGACATAAAAGTTGTTTCAGTGTCTGAAAAGCCCTATCATGTTCATCAGTCCACTTAAATGGAACCTCCTTGCGAGTTAACTTAGTCATGGGATTCACAATTTTAGAAAAATCTCGGATAAACCGTCTGTAATATCCTAGTAATCCCAAGAAGCTTTTAATTTCAGAAGGCGACTTCGGAGCTTCCCAATTCATTACAGCTTCTATCTTTGCCGGATCAACCTTGACTCCATCACTGCAAATGACATGCCCCAGAAAGTGAACCTCCCGCATCCAGAATTCACACTTTGAGTACTTGGCATACAATTGCTCCCGTTTCAAGGTTTCAAGAACTTGTCTCAAATGAATCTCGTGATCAGCTTCAGATTTAGAATAAACCAAAATGTCGTCGATAAATACTATCACAGATTTATCCAGAAACGGTCGACAAACCCGGTTCATTAAATCCATAACACTCCAGGTGCATTAGTCAAACCGAACAGCATGACTAAGAATTCATAGTGACCATACCGGGTACGGAAGGAAGTCTTGGCAATATCTTTGTCAGAAACTCGTACCTGGTGATAACCCGATCTCAAATCGGTCTTAGAAAAATACAAAGCACCCTGCAACTGATCGAACAAATCATCAATCCTGGGCAGAGGGTATTTATTCTTTACCGTCCTCTTATTCAGTTCCCTGTAATCAATACACATCCGTAGTGTTCCATCTTTCTTTTTCACAAATAGAACCGGTGCACCCTACGGTGAAGAACTCGGACGAATAAAACCCCGATCCAATAAATCCTGAATCTGTGTCATCATCTCCCTAATCTCCGAAGGAGCCAACCTGTACGGAGATCTGGCCACTGGATTAGAACCTGGTATGAAGTCAATCTTATACTCCACCTCTCGAACAGGAGGTAACCCAAGTAACTCATCCGGAAACACTTCATGAAAATCTGATACGACTCGCACATCAGTAACTGCCCGCTTCTCCTTTCTAGCATCAATAGCATATGCCAGAAAACACCCGCATCCCTTACTCAAGTATTTCTTAGCCTTCAACATAGAAATAATAGGAAATGTACACCTGTTCCTTTCCCCTCGAGCCACCACGTGCGACCCATCAGACAACGGAAAAGAAGTCAATTTCCTATGGCACTTAATGCTCGCCCTGTCCTTACTCAGCCAATCCATCCCCAAAACCACATCAAATCCCGCTTATGGCATCAATAGAAATGACACTGGAAAGCACTTACCATCAATATCTATCTTAGCCCCAGTCACAGAACTTGTAATAGGAACTATCTTACCATCTGCTACTTCTATCTCAATCGGTACAGAAATAACAGTAATAGGCAATTTCAACTTATCACAAAAAGCCACAGAAATAAAGGAGCGATTCGCTCCGGAATCAAATAACATCATCAGTGGCAGTAGCATCGTCTACTGTCATCCGGAACGCCCTACCCTCCGGTGTTGGAGGATTCTTTCGTTTCTGCGCCCCTGATGATGACCCCCCAACATCCCCTGCCCCTGTCCCCGTCCCGGCTCTTCTCCCAGTAGGGCAATCACCAGCCTTGTGCCCTTCCTTAAAACAGTTCCAGCAAACATTGCGGGGAAACCTTTAATCTTTCGTTTCATGCCCATGGGCTCCACAACGCAAACAATGCATGGTTTGAGAAGTACACTGCCCAGTGTGTGTGGATTTACATCGGGTACACCATTGAGACTTCGCATTCGTACCCTCCGTGGTCAGCTTCCGACTCTGACCTCCTTGAGAAGAATTGCCTTGCCACTTCTTCTTTTGTTGTCCACCTGTCTAGTCATACTTCGGCTTCTGCAATGCCGCCTCGTCTTTATTCTGCTTATCTCTAGCTTGAATGTCCCCCTCAGCAGACTTTGCCAAGGTGAAGGCCTAGGACAGCGATCCAGCTAGCCGCGTAGTACTCCTGTACTCCGGTAACAAAGCTCCAATGAAATGCTGAACCTGGGAAGATTCATCCGGTACCCACTAAGTTACAAACCTCAGTTTCGAGTTAAACTGTTCGATCAATTCATCAACTGACATCTTCCTGTTCATATTTAATTCCATAAACTCCTGCCTTATCTTATTCAATTCGAAGGCATTGCAGTACTACTCGCACAGTTTATCCCGGAATTGATTCCATGTTATTGAATCCATCTAATCTCTCGATAAGTGGGTCGTAATGGAATCCCACCAAACCATCGCCTTGCCTTTGAGCATCCGAGTGGCAAAGCAAACTCTCATCTCTTCCTCACACTTACAGGCATCCAAAATCCTCGCAGTATCTCTTAACCGGTTTAAAGTGACATTAGGATCCGTGCTGCCATGGTATTCCTCTGGTTTATAATCTAGAAACTGCTTGTATGTACATGGCTGTCTGTACCCCATGCCGGGTGGAAATCCCATGTACGGATAAGAGTAAGATCCCTGAGGCATGCATCCCTGTGGATAAGACCCCTGAGGAAACAACGGGTAGAAGAACGGTTGTGACGTAGGTTGCGACATCGGTGGTAACGGTACAGATAATGGTGGAATCTCAGTCAAAGTAGTAATTGGTGGAAGAATTGGTGGTATCGCAGGTGCAGTTGATATCACAGTAGCAACCGGGGGTTGAATTACAGGAACTTGTCTTTGTTGCTCTAGTTCCTTTCGCAAGTCTTGAAGTTGGCCTTCCAACTGAAAGATGTACTCGTCTCTTTCATCCTCGGCGGTATGAGATGTACCGGCATTTTGCAAGGTTTCCACTATTGCAGTAGGGATTTCAGCAGTAGACGGGACAATAGGGGCACCAGTTGTGTGATCACGATCAGCCATTGTTATCTGTAACAATCACATCACCTCACGATTTATTAGATAAATCCGTTAGTACATAACATACTAACTCCACCACACTCCAATTCACCCTAATCCCACACCCAAGGAGTAATCGACCTACCACGAGCCAAGATTTGGAAATGTAACACTTCCACTGTGCCTACACGGCCAAACCAAGGCTCTGATACCAAACTTCTAACACCGTATTTTTAACCCAAAAATTTTCATTTTGAAAATCACTGCGGAGCGAATTAAATAACCAAAGTGTTTACAACTTTACAAAAACATCTGTTTAAATATCAGTATTACAAACACGGCTCGTCACAAAATAACATATCAGAGTCCTAGGTGATTACTCCCCAAGCTAACCACTCTCAGCCGAGCCGCTGACTTACCCAAAACCTGTAAAAAGAGTGAGAGGTGGGGGATTAGCACAAAGCTAAGTGAATGGAGTAAAACCACAACAGATATATCAGCAAATAACCACATGATATCAACAACACATAACAGATAATTGTGCCCCGGGAAGACCGGCGGTTCTGCAGGAACCTACAACCAATGCCGGCCAAAGCAAAGGTTTACCGATAGTTCATTTGCTATTCTCACACGGTATTACCTTAAGTTGCAACAAATGCATAAAAAGATCCCAATACTGATTAGCTGATAGCAAACAAACCCAGCCCATATGCCCAACCGAAGCTGACTTCCCAACCATCATGTATACATAGCACTGACGCAACAATTAATTAACAATCAACAGTTAATCAATTATCAGATGCACAATCTATCCATGCGTCAAAACCGTTATATCAAACAAAAACCCATCAAACAAGGATTTCTCAAGAACTCATCCATGGTGATTTTTATGAAAACCCAGCAATTCATAATAAAAAATATAGCATGATGGACATGATTCATAGTTCAAAACACATAAAGAACCATGCTAACCTTTCTCTTGTTTCAAATAATACAAAAGCACCAAATTTCCAATTCTTTAGTTCTTCCTTGCTTTCTCTCTCAATACACACTCAAAACACACACTTAGCAATCTTCAAAGTGAAGGAATGTTTACAGAGAATTGGGCTAAATCAATTAGCCACATAGTCATGCTTTGAATAATGAAGCAAGAGGTGGCATGTTAAAACAACTTTAATCACATGCACACACACAAACTCACATCCGTACACATAATATATATATATATATATATATATATATATATATATATTTACTAACACACACATATATATATAACACTTAAATAAAAGTTAATGAATTAATAATAAATCAAGCTTATCAACTAATAATTCACGTATTAACTTACCGAAGCCTACGAAATTACTAGGCCCGAAATTAGAATGTTACATTTTATTTAGGCAGTTTTCCTAAAATACCTCTCCAGCATTTTAGAAAGGGCAAACTGCTTCAAAATACAGTGAACTTTTGATAAGTTGTCATTATATACAACGAACTTTTATTTTTTAAAATTAATACAACAAACTTTATACACTCCTACATTACATGCAAGTAACCTTTTATAACAGGTCACCCACTTCATATCAACCGGTTTTCATGTTTTTTTAATTATTTTTCATCCTTTTAAAAATTTTAATAAAAAAAACATGACAAGCAGATTTTTGTCCATTCATAGCCATCTACAACCACCATCTTACCTTCATAGTCATCCACCACCACTATGAAGATGAAGATCCAAGAACAAATTTAGGGTTTTTGCAACCTAAAACGAGATGGAGGAACACATAATTTCTGATCCTATTTCTACAAGATCTGCCACTGTTGCCTCCGGTTTGAGAACCACCATCGCCTTCCATTCTGATTACCATTGTCGCCGCTTGGTTTGGGTAACCACCGTTGTCTCCAGGTTGTGATTTCCATGGTTCAAACCGTTCAAACCACCGTCGCCTTTAGGGTTTAAATCGCCAAATTTTTGTTCATGATTTAGATCTCGATTCTGTGATTCAGATCTAACAGGTCCCTGATATTGGTTTTCAATATTTAGGATTTTCATTGTTCATTCTCGTATTTTTAAGGTGCGATTGTTCAACATTTAGATCTTGATACCGTGATTCTTGAAGGTGCGATTTTTTACTCTCTTTATATCACTAACACTGAAGGTGGGATTTTTGACTCCATCTACGTTTTGTTTTGAACAGCTTGACTCCATCTACTTCATCTCTCTATTTTGATTTTGAAGTGCGATTTTTGAAGGTGTGATAACCGCAATTTTAGGGTTTTACAGATTGAGAATATGTGATTTAGTTATGGAGTACAATGTTATCTTCGATTTGGTACATATTATGACTATGTTATTTGTATGTTTATGACTTGAATGCTCCTGAGTTCATCTTCAATGGGGATTGAAAGTTCTTGAGTTCAACTTCAATGTTGATTGAATGTTCTTGAGTTTAATAGAACACAATATTTAAAACATTAAAAAATGGTTAAAAATAAGAAAATGGCCTGCTACCTATTGTTTAGTTTTCCATTTGTATACAATGAAAGGCTTTATAAAGTTGGTTGTATTAATTTAAAAAAAATAAAAGTTCATTGTATACAATGGTAGCTTAACAAAAGTTCACTGTATTTTAAAGCAGTTTGCCCTTTTAGAAAGTGAAAATGATGGTTGTGTTTTTAATTAATTATATGTTTGCCACAAGTAATATTAAAATTTGATTAACTATAATGAACGACTACAAATGGTTCTCGCGATACCCACGATAAACCGGTTCTCAAATAAACCTTCCACTATATATATGTATGTATATCCCAAGTCAAAAATAAATATGAAAATATAACACTTATTTGTCGAATTTAATATAACATAAATATAATAAATTGTTAATCAATAAAAATATTAAAAACGAATAAAAAAACTAAATGTTCATAATTAGTGCATTAATTTATCAGATGAATTAACCACATAATCATTTTTTATATATTTCTATTGGAGTTTGACAAGTGTGCTCGATTCAACAAACAAACGTAATTTTATTATATATTACAAATTTATTGTTTCTCAACCAATTATAATAAATGCATTAAATTTAATAAATTGATATTCATAGTATATATAACCTCATTTTCTTTCCACTACGTTATCGAGGAGACATTTTCCTATATACTATAGTTATTCAAAGTGTATTGCCATGAAGAATATTTCCATTTTGATTCTCTTTCTTCTTGCAAACATATTAATTTCTCATGGTAAGTTTCTAACTTTTTTTACATTTCTACAAGAAAATCAAGCATTAGAAAAGGATTTTCCATTGACCAAATTTTGTAGGAAATTTTCAACGGATTTCCAACGTATTTGAGTCGGAAAACAAGTTTTTAACGATTTTTTCCACATATTCTATGGGAAATCCTTGAGAAATCTAGGGAAATGGTTTTTCTCTTAAGCTTTTATCCACGGTCCACTCCGTGGGAAACATCCTTCTTCACATATTTCCCACGGATTTATCCGACACAAAAGGTAGTGTTTGTGTTGTAGTGCATTCTCGGTTCTTCTTTCCTTAATTTTATATGCAAAAGGTTGAGTATTTGTTATACATATATCATAAAATAATTAATGAAACAAATAATTTGTTCTTGAATAATACCAGGGAATGAGATAGCTAGTGAAGAAGAAAATGGAGTATGCAAGAAAACGTTTCCAATGTTTTGCTTCAAGCTAGTATGCGATCAAAAGTGCAAACGGGAGTGGTATCCAAAATCAGAAGGAAACTGCAAGAATGCAATAGTTTGTGTATGTACCAAACCATGTTAAAGTAGAAACTGATATTGTTAGTGGTAAAACAATAAGGTATTAATGGAAAGATTTGGCTGAAAATTAAGGAAATAAAATGTTTTTTTAATTTTTTTATTAGCGATTAAAGTACCAAATCAAGTTCTTATTTATTCATAAATTCAAAGCATAAGAAGATGAACACAAACAAGCAATACTTGTACTAGGATTACATTGGACTAAAAGGTAAGACAAGGTACACAAGGATTTACCTTCTCTAACGATTCTATATATCCTTCCTTTTTCGTAGAGATAACTAGATGGATCATTTGCAAGATGTTTAACAAGTGATCTTACGAGCAATCTCAAAAATGACCCTACATCGAGTCAATAAGGTTTTCACTATCTAGTATGTAACGCCCCCAAAAAAATTTATATAATAACCGTAATAAATTCTATAAAATCATTTAGACTACAATAGCTAGGATATGTGTTTATTATAGACACTCAAAAATCCTCTGCCAACACACGGGACTTATGGTGTTAAGACAATAAAATGTTTAATTATAGTAGTTTATAGAAATCAGAGTTGTAAACACGTTGTGGAAGTATAGCTGTCACACTAGAGCCTTCCCTTTATCAACACGAGACGGTCCTGAAAGAAATCAACAAACACGGATTAAGCACAAGGTTTAGTGAGAACACAACACTCATATATTATATCAGATAACACATTCAACATGTAGTACACATCACAACCAGTATGCCACACAAGTAGGGGTGACCATCTTCCAAACGAACCATATGCTCAAAATGTCACACAGGCAAGGTGGCCATAATGATCCATCTAATCAAAATGCCACACATGCAAGGTGGCCATCTGCCGTATAAGCCCAGCTACTAAAAATGCCACACAAGCGGGGTGGCCATCTGCCAATCATTATCATAGTATCACATAGGAACATGTATCACAAAATAAGATATAAGTTAGTGTAACTCACTTGTGGTTCTTTACTCATCATATTCACACTCTCGTCAACTCCAAATGAAAGCTTGAAAGTATCTACTCAAACATTTAAATTGATACTATCATTGGACAAGGAAATTTAATAGAATACGCTTTACATTGCTACAAAAGGTCTCACAAAACGCTTTCGAATACCAATCACTTCTACCAACAGTTTACCTCCTACTTATCTCGCTAAAAACATACTAGAATGCAAGTACTATCCCAAGAAATCTGCCCAAAAAGGTGAAACCAAGCTTAAAGCTATTTTATTACTAAACGAGTCAAAAATTTACAACTTTGACTCTAACGAATCGAGCCCAAAATGACGTTTTTGAATAAAACTTTCTAAAGATAGAGTGTTCCCCTTATCATGAGGAGTTCAACTGCAACATTTGAGGTCCTAACTCGAAAAGGTGATAAAAGTCAAACTTACAAATTGATATCACCGTATTTAGATATATATTTTATGTGATATCGTATTTATTTTTAACTTGTATTGTTCGTAAATGAGTCACAATATCTTATTATATTATGTTGTTGAATTTTAGGTCAAAAAGGCGGATGATAAGATGTTTTGAGCAAAAACCGAAGAAAGTGAAGAAAACAGGAAAAAACTGTCAACTCCAACACACCTCCACTATTTTGATCATATCTCCCTCATACAAACTCGGATTGAGGTGATTCAAGTGGTCACAAAAACTAGACTCAGAGGGATACAAAATCAATTCGATGGTCAATGCCTGAAAACGCAAGATCGCGGAGCAACGGAGTGGTTGTCGCGACGTGACAGTTTCCAGATCCAAAAATGTCGTGAGTTATCCAATGGTCGCGACGCGAAGCGCTAGAAATGTGAAATCTATAAATTCAGCCCTATTTTTGACCTAGGAAACATATATGCGGTTCCTCGACTTCAATATACCGATAGAGAGCCTCCAGAAGTGATTTTCAAACCTTGAGAGGGGATTTGGAGCTCAAGAATGAAGAATCAAAATTAACGTATCATTGGCATTCATTCGGTTTGCTTGATTGTCTATGTTTAGCATTAATGTATGATTTCCAAATGTTCTTTTCTTCTGATTATGGCTTAAATACCATGGTTTTTACTTGGATGATATTACCTTTGTTTTATGGTTTGATTTTAAATGATTTGGATGAATTAATTGTAATATCTCAAATTTTAGAACACCATCTATATTGCTTAATAATGTGTTTTATATGATGGTAAAAGAAATTATGGATAATTTGGAAAAAAATATAATCAATAAGAGTGATTAACGTATTTAATGATATTTGGCCATGAAGTGCATATAGTAATGCACAAAGTACAATTGATTAAAGCTTTAAATAATTGGTATTATAGATGTTATGAGTAAAGTGTTATAGATAAATATTGGGTGAAACTTCAAGGGTTAAAGTGTCAAACAATTAAAAATTGAAGGGTTAAAGGTGTAATTGTGTGTGAGAGTGTTATTTAACCCATTTGAGGGTCAAAAGCCTCAATTGAGGCTGGAATTTTCGAGAGAAGAAGAAGAAGTGGAGGAAAAGACGAGGGCATGAAGAATTCTTGAGTGATTTTAGTTCTATGTTGAGATTAGAGCCACTTAATGGAATTTTAACCTTGTTTCAACTCATGTTTGTTCAAGATTGCTTGGGGTTTTTGGCATTGGATGGATAATCTTCATCAAGTAAGTTCAAAGCTTTCATTTGTGCTTGATTTTAGTAATACTTGAAATATTTGGTGATTTATTGTTGATTTGTGTTGAAACTTTTGCAAATGGGTCAAATTTGGGTTAAATGGTAAAATTAGGGTTGAATCTTCAAAGGAAAGTTATATGATGAAATTAGAGATGTATTGGAAGTGTTTAGACTCTATTTTATGCTACAACTAAGTTTGTTGCGGAAATAATTTGTTTTGGTCAAAGTTGCATAAGAAAAACAACAGAATATTATTGTTCACGCTAGCTCGCGGCGCAAGGTCGCGTTTCTGCACAACGTGATTTTCCAGGGAAATTTTCGTGGCGCGAGTATTAGTGCTTCGCGGCGCGAGACACCCTAAAACCTCCAAAAATGTTATTTTGACCCCTTTTGACCATATATATGTTTGGGGTTTGATTCCAATGGTTATAGAAGGTTTGTTTGGAGTCTTTTAAGACTCGAAAGTGTGTCTAAGTCGAGAATTGAGTTTATACTCTTAAGGAATCTTATTTTTGGTTAACTTATGCAAGTTGACCTTGTGTTTTGTAATCATAGGCTATTGATCAAGTGTTTGAGCTTTGGTTTGGTTAGGGTTGTGATCCTCATCACACCCTCAGGTTAGTACACCCTGTGGATACCCAAGTTTTGTTTAAGCTTATAAGTCATCATAAATGTGTTTGATATGTTTGGCAAATGTTTTATGAAACTTATTAAATTAAATGATGTGGAAATTCTGAATTTATTATATGATGTGTTTTAACAATGATTTTCAAAGTAAGACCATGCTCCACTTAGGAGAAGGTCTATGTAATGTTGTGCTTTTACTTGATGGTTTCTTGAAACATGATACTCCATGAAGGAGTGAGTTTTGATATTGTAACAACACATACGATTTTAAGTTAATGAAATTATGTTTACAACTAGGGTGTATTGTGGGCATTGTGATGCCAAATATGATATTATTTTATGAGTTATGTGACACTTATGTGGTTATTGCAAGCTTAATTTCTTGAGTCACTTAGCCTTTATAGCATGTGCTTTATGTGACCCTTATTTGAGATATAGTACTTTGTACCATGATGGTTCCTAACCATTAGGTGATGTGCATTGGTTCATGTGGCTCGGCAATTGGCAACCTAGATACATGGGTGGTTGAGGAAATGGTGCAAAGAGTGGAGGGGGATGATAGTACCAATTATGACCGTGTGGTTCAATGGGTTGACGAGCCACCGAACCTAAGCAACACGAGTGGACTTGGGGAACAGGTCATTCACTCCAGATGACCGTTGTATGGTGGATTGCTTCGTGCTTCCCCCACCTTAACGGGGAGATGTGGTTATCCCCCATGTGGGCATGTGTGTTGGGGTTTGTTCGGTTTTTCAAAATATATTTTAGTAACGGAAGCATGAACAACAATTTTAACTCTTTTAAAACTCCCCACCAATGATCCATATGCAAGCCTTAAGAAACAAAACAACCATAGGGTGTTTAGAACTACAACCTTTGTAGCGTGAGTAAACCGTTGATGAAGTGGTTGATCTATGAGAAGCCAAGAGAAGACTTCCTCCAAGGTATCAACAAATCAATTAGTCCAACACCTCCAAGATGCTAGTCTCTCCAACCCTTGATATTCAAGAATGCAAGCAACAACCTTTGTTCTTCTTCTTGAACAAGATGTATGTATTTTGAGTATGTATTTTAGTACCACACTTGACTCACTTGAAGAACACCAATACAAGAATGTAGAGATGTTTTTCAAAGCTGCAAGAATACTTAGAACTTTTCTAAAGAAGCATAAAGGTGGTAACTAGTAGTATCTCACAAAAGCCATGCAAGAAGACTTAAAAAGCCAAGAAGTAAAAACACAAGAGGGAGGCCCCTCTTGGCCTTATTTTGGCCGAAAATGGGAGGGAGGGAGGCCCCCTCTTGCTTGTTCTTGCTTCTTGATCACTAGTGTCACACCCCGCCAAGGCGGAATCGCGAAGTGTGACGGAGAGGATCTTCATAACACATTGATATAAAATAGAGAAAATCACTAAATGCAATTAATCCAACGTGTCACGACGTTTCCCCGACACAAGAGGAGTCTTCTGCCGTGTTAAGTCGGTTCCACGGCAACATAGACAATCAACGAAAATAAATGATCGTGCGAATGTAAACCCCACAACCCGGGTCAAGTATACGGGCGACAAGCCCAAAACCATATAAAAAGTTGAAGCGTTAACAAACACCCACATCACAAATTAATATCAATAGTTCGGTTCTCGCTATGAGTCACGCTAAGGTCCGTCTAGAGTCTTCTAGGATCCTTAAGCATTAGCGCTAGTATTACCTGAAAATGAACACTCTAAAAATGTCGACACAAAGGTTGGTGAGCTCGCAGGTTTAAACAAAATAATTGATTTTCCGTGTATACAATAGTTTGACAATGGATATAGTGTAACACATACTCGCAATAATGATAACCAGACCACAATGTCCCATATGAATAATGATAACCAGACCACAATGTCCCATATGAATAATGATAACCGGACCACAATGTCCAATGTGATTAATGATATCCGGACCACAATGTCCAATTTGAATGATGATAACCGGACCACAATGTCTCATTTATATTTTTCATCCAACAAGGCCTACCAGCTGGAGCACTAAGTTGGGTAAATTGAATTCATTTGACTTAACCCATCCCCGGGTTCATTTGATCAACTAAACTCATCACGGGGTTAGACTTAACCCATCACGGAGTTAGTTTGATTGACTTAACCCATCACGGGGTTAGTTTGATTGTCTTAACCCATCATCGGGTTAGTTTGATTGACATAATCCATAATCGAGTTCACACAAGCATGTAACACATAATCCAAGTTGTCAAAAAGAAAAGAATTTCAATTCACGGCATGAAAAATAAAGCAATTCATTGAGTGTCATTTTCCCCCAAGAAAAACATGCAAAAGGGGCCACGAGTACTCACCTTGAGTGTTGATAGTAGCTAGTGAGATGAAATCCCGCTCAAAGATCTACAATAGGTTTCGTAACATCAGTTTCTATGGTGTGAAACTCTTAGGTAGCAATCTAACTTTGATAGATTGCTCTTGTATTGTATCCAATACTTTGAATAATGCCTTTCTTATGTAAGATATACTTGTATTATAACTTAGATTTGTTATAAATTCAATTATTTTATTTTAATGCTTTTAGAAATACTTTTTAGGATTCAAGTAGTTTTCTGGCAGAATTTGTAGTCTCATTTTGTTTTTTTTTTTAAAACCCTCTAAATAACCTAGTTAAATTCCTAAATTTTTATGAAATGTACTTCCATGTCTCTAGGGGAAACCCTAATTTTTCCATAATTTATTCTTTTACTTTTATATTAAAATAAAATCGTGATAATCGACTAACCCGAAAATACCACTGTTTTACGCGACAGAAAGTTTATTTCTATTTAAAATAGTAAACGAACGAATTAATTTCCAAAATTTTTACAGAACTCCGTACACACGTAAAATTTGTCTTGTATGAATCTCACGGTTTTATTCATCAAAATAAGTGATTTATAGTGCGGGTAAGGTACCTATGCTTCTGTCCCAAAAATCCAGATTTGCGCACCAAAATGTTTTAATCTGTTTGGACGACCAAACGATATTGTTTTGAGATGAGACCAATTGGAGTAGAAAGTAGACTCAAAGTAATTCTGTTTAGACTTAAAATACGATAGAAAAGTCCACGAATTGCCCAGGTTATGACCTTTTAAACGCGTCTCAAAGTTTCTATCAGATTCTCAAAACCTTTAAAAGGTAGTTTTGATTCAAGTATTACACAAGTGTTTGTAAGAATTGGTATTCTTGAGTATTAAACTTGATTTTTAGATGTTCTTGGGTGTTTAGTTTAGGAGTTGCTTCAATAGCCAGGATGATGGAAAAGAACAAGAAAGATTAAGATACCTAAGAATAGATTCATACCTAGATGTTTTCGAATGATGACCAATGTGACTTGATCTCTTGAAATCTTGAAGAACACCACCAAAACTTGTTCTTGGCCTTCAAGGAATCGAAGATGAGGGAGTAGGGCTGGAGAATTTTCGATGGATGGAGGCTAGGGTTGGAGAATTTTCGGAGACTAGGGTTTTATGGAGTTGGTGTTTTGGAAATAACTCTAGGTATTTAATATAGAATCATGTTATATTGGTTATGTTTTGAATTTTGAAATTTACTCCCCCTTCCCCCCCCCCCCATTTGGCCGATTTCTTCTTATATATATTTATATATATTTTTTATTTATTGTTACTTAATGTCTTTATTGTTTTGTATTTAGCAAGCTACATTTCTTGTAGGTGCATTTGATATTTCATGTGTTACAACTCGTATTATTAGTTTAAGTTATTAAATTTTAAGGGTTGTTCTAGGGTTTTATTATTTTGGTTTGTAGTTCCAACTTATTTGTTGTGTTGTTATTATTATTACTACTTTAATTTTGATGTCATACGGTTGCTTGTAAATGCATTAATCTTCTTTAAAATTATTCGAGTATTAATAGAGTTTATGCACTTATAACAATTGTTCCAAGAATTGTACTTTTATTCTCATGAGCTCTATTTAGTACTTGAGCCTGTGTCACTCTTGATGTGCATTCAAGGTGCATGTAACGAATTTGTTTCACACTTTAGACATGTAACTATGGAATTATCTAAATGTCATGGTCTGAATAGTGCGTAAAGAGGATATACCTTCTAATACTCCTCACTTATTGGGATTTTTAGGGTTTCAAAGAAAATTAAACGCATGAAACCTAATAACAATTTTGAGAGTCTAAACTGGTTAACCGGCTTTGGTGACGGATGTCACAGCATTCCCCAGTTGAAAGAACTTCGTCCTGAAATTTCAATTTGTACTTCTACTAGAGCTTATCGGGTCGCATAGGTATGGGTATTTAGATTTCATGTGGTCCTCCCGTTCCCAAGTAACTCTGGTCCTCGTTTCGAGTCGCATCGACCTTGACTATCGGGATTTTACTCCTTTTTAGACGCTTGACCTCCCGGTCTAGGATTTCTACAGATTTCTCACAAAAACAAAGTAGAGTCTATCTTGATTTCCTCCCACGGTACATGCAGATCCACATCTGCCAAGTGTTTCTTCACATTGGGTACATGAAACGTATCATGTATACCACTGAGTTCTGGTAGTAGTCTTAACTTATAAGCCACTAGGCCGATACGTTCACTAATCTCGAAAGGTCCTATGTACCTTGGTGCTAATTTTCCTTTCACACCAAAACGTACTACACCCTTCCATTGTGGCACCTTTAGTAGTACTCGGTCGCCTAAACCAAATTCTAAGGGTTTCCGCCGATTATCGGCGTAATTCTTCGGGGATCTCTTGCAATCTTAAGTCTTTCCTTGATTTGAAAGATCTTGTCGGTCGTCTCTTGTACAATTTCCGGTCCTATTAACTGACTTTTCCCCCACTTCAGCCCAAACTGTGGCGATTTGCCTCAACGAGGCGTACTTAATACTCGTGAAATAACTAGGAGAACTCAATTAGAGGTAGATGAGTATCCCAACTTCCTCTGAAATCGATCTCACACTCTCTAAGCATGTCTTCTAAAGTCTGGATTGTACGCTCGCTTTGACCATCGGTTTGTGGATGGTAAGCCGTACTCATGTCTAGTCTTGTTCCCAAAACATTCTATAGTGTTTTCCAAAATAGCAATGTAAATCGGCTATCTCGGTCAGATATAATAATTACAAGCACCACGGCCTTGCCACTATCTCGTTGTCTTAAATCCTTTCTAGATTATCCATCTTGTAATCCTCATGGATCGCTAGAAAATGAGCTGTCTTTGTCATTCTATCCATGATAACCCAAATCGGATCATGTCCACTACTAATTCTTTGGTGACGGATGTCACAACTAGACACCATGCTTGGTAAGGTGTTTCAAGGAAAGAGTCAACATGGCCCCTTTCTTGCTCATTGTGAGAATTTCTAGCTATTAATCTTTTAAATATATAAAAGATATACTAGATATGTCATACTATGTATAAAATACATCTACATGTATTTTATATACATACTTGATTGTTACTAGTAACTCTTTACTTGTAACAAGGATATACATACATTTATATAATTGTTACTAGTAACAATTTACTTGTAACAAATATATATTTATACATATATATATATATATATATTCATACATATATATAAAATCATATGTTTATATTTATGTATTTGATATGCATTACCTTATATCAATATATAAGAGTGATATTATTATTTCACATAAATAATAATATGCAACAATGCATATATACTTATATATATATATATAATGAGTTGGAAACATATTTAAATCATATTCAAATATGTAATTGGTGTCCATTGATTGTAAATGTGTGACCCTATGGGTTTATTTATTATCAGTAATATCGTATTAATTTGTGTCTTGTGCACATAGAACCAACAATCTCCCATTTGCACAAGTTACAACTTAAGCCGATATAGACAATGGTAAGAACGTGTAGCAACATCCCATTGCCCCTAATAATAAATAAAGTGTGTTGATCAACACTTTCACCAACGAAATTAACTCACTAGCTACAAATCGTTGTTATAGGTAAGTCATCAATTATCCCATTGTTTTAACATCTCGTTGAACATGAGATAGGGATCGTCATCAATTCTCATATAATGTTCAACTTGTTTTAGGGCCCAGAGATATTATACTCCCAATTAAATGAGAGAAACAAATTCCATCTTGACAACATACGTCTCTTATAAGACTCATATCATACCAAATAATGGCCTTTATAACTACCCGGTTAAAGATAGCGTTTAACCACATTAAAGCATGATACTCCTCATACTCGAGTCCCAATATGTGTCTCAGGTCTAAGGATACAAAGATACCACCTTTTTCTCAAGATTTACTTATGACACCGATCCATGAAGCGATCTTAAGAGAGGGTCATGTCCAATGTTCGTTCCCTAACAAACATTAGTGAATTTGGCTACAAACCCTTTTGCCTACTTTCATCACGAATGAAAGTCAACCAACCGATTCACATTAGTCTTAATTCATAACTATTCCCATAGTTATAACCGACTATGGACGTTTTGGAATAAAGAATTATTCATGGATTTAAACATGCTAATAAAGAACACAATAAATATTAATGAAGTGATCATATCCCATACATCATTCAGATAAAATAGATATTGTCATAATGTTCCAAAATATCCAAATACTAAATTACAATTCAAATCCAATCCCTTGAAAAGCGAAGACCTATTGCCCTAGTATGAGACTCATGCTTAGTCGAGGCAAGAGGTTTCGTAAAAGGATCTGCAAGATTCTGATCTGTATGAACTTTGAGAATACACACATCTCCTCTATCCACTATATCCCGTATGTAGTGGAAACGCCTGAGGATGTGTTTGGTGTGTGATGTGATCTAGGTTCTTTTGCCTGGGCAATATCACCTTCATTATCACAAAATATCTCTATGGGGTCTTGAATGTTTGTTACTACCCCAAGGTCAGCAATGAACTTCTTCATCCATGCAGCTTCTTGTCTAGCCTTAGAAGCAGCAATGTATTCAGATTCTGTAGTGGATTGTGCAACTACACTTTGCTTAGAACTTTTCCAAGCAACCGCGCCTCCATTCATAACGAAGACATAGCCCGATTGTGATCTAGAATCATCTCGATCCGTTTGGAAACTAGCATCTGTGTAACACTTTACACAAAGATCTTCTTCCAAACCCCCATAGATCAAGAACATGTCTTTGGTTCTTCTCAAGTATTTTAAAATGTTCTTGACTGCCATCCAATGGCTATCTCCTGGGTTTTGCTGGTATCTGCTCGTCATGCTCAAAGCATACGAGACATCTGGTCTAGTGCATAGCATGGCATACATGATAGATCCAATTGCAGAAGCATATGGGATCTCACTCATTATATATATATATATATAATGAGTTGGAAACATATTTAAATTATATTCAAATATGTAATTGGTGTCCATTGACTGTAAATGTGTGACCCTATGAGTTTATTTATTATCAGTAATATCGTATTAATTTGTGTCTTATGCACATAGAACCAACAATCTCCCACTTGCACAAGTTACAACTTAAGCCGATATAAACAATGGTAAGAACGTCTAGCAACATCCCATGCCCCTAATAATAAATAAAACGTGTTGATCAACACTTTCACCAACGAAATTAACTCACTAGCTACAAATCGTTGTTATAGGTAAGTCATCAATTATCAATTGTTTTAACATCTCGTTGAACATGAGACATGGATCGTCATCAATTCTCATATGGTGTTCAACTTGTTTTAGGGTACAGAGATATTATACTCCCAATTAAATGAGAGAAACAAATTCCATCTTGATCACACACGTCTCTTATAAGACTCATATCATACCTAATAATGGCCTTTATAACTATCCGGTTAAAGATAGCGTTTAACCAGATTAAAGTATGATACTCCTATACTCGAGTCCCAATATGTGTCTTAGGTCTAAAGATACAAAGATACCACCTTTTTCTCAAGATTCGCTTATGACACAGATCCATGAAGTGATCTTGAGAGCGGGTCATGTCCAATGTTCGTTCCCTAACAAACATTAGTTAATTTGGCTGCAAACCCTTTTGCCTACTTTCATCACAAATGAAAGTCAACGAACCGATTCATATTAGTCTTAATTAATAACTATTCCCATAGTTATAATGTACTATGGACGTTTTAGAATAAAGAATTATTCATGGATTTAAACATGCTAATAAAGAACACAATAAATATTAATGAAGTGATCATATCCAATATATCAATCAGATAAAATAGATATTGTCATAATGTTCCAAAATATCCAAATACTAAATTACAATTCAAATCCAATCCCTTGCAAAGTGAAGACCTATTTCCCTAGTATGAGACTCATGCTTAGTCGAGGCAAGAGGTTTCGTAAAAGGATTTGCGAGATTCTGATCTGTATGAACTTTGCGAATACGCACATCTCCTCTATCCACTATATCCCGTATGTAGTGGAAATGCCTGAGGATGTGTTTGGTGTTGTGATGTGATCTAGGTTCTTTTGCCTGGGCAATAGCACTTCATTATCACAAAATATCTCTATGGGGTCTTGAATGCTTGTTACTACCCCAAAGTCAGCAATTAACTTATTCATCCATGCAGCTTCTTTTCCAACCTCGGAAGCAGCAATGTATTCAGATTCTGTAGTGGATTGTGTAACTAAACTTTGCTTAGAACTTTTCCAAGAAACCACGCCTCCATTCATAATGAAGACATTGCCCAATTGTGATCGAGAATCATCTTGATCTGTTTGGAAACTAGCATCTGTGTAAAACTTTACACAAAGATCTTCTTCCAAACCCCCATAGATCAAGAACATGTATTTGGTTCTTCTCAAGTATTTTAAAATGTTATTGACTGTCATCCAATGGCTATATCCTGGGTTTTGCTGGTATCTGCTCGTCATGCTCAAAGCATACAAGACATCTGGCCTAGTGCATAGCATGGCATACATGATGGATCCAATTGCAGAAGCATATGGGATCTCACTCATTCTATCTAGCTCTTCTCTTGTGCTAGGGCTTTGAGCTTTACTCAAAACCGTGCCTTGTGCCATTGGCAAGAATCCTCTCTTAGAATTCTCCATCTTGAATCGTTTCAAGATTTTGTCAATATATGCACTTTGACTTAGGCCAATAAGATGCCTAGATCTATCCCTATAGATCTTTATTCCAAAAATGTAGGTGGCTTCTCCCAAGTCTTTCATTGAGAAACACTTCCCAAGCCAAGGCTTGATGTCTTGCAAGGTCGGGATGTCGTTTCCAATTAGTAGTATGTCATTAACGTACAAGACAAGGAATGCTACTGCGCTCCCACTAGTTTTCTTGTAAACACACGGTTCATCTTCTGATTTGATAAAACCAAACTCTTTGATTTTCTCATCAAATCGAAGATTCCAACTTCGAGATGCTTGCTTTAGTCGATAAATGGATCTTTTAAGCTTGCACACCTTGTTAGGATACTTAGGATCGACAAAACCTTCGGGTTGAACCGTATAGACATCTTCACTTAAGTGTCCATTTAGAAAAGCCGTTTTGACATCCATTTGCCATATCTCATAGTCATAATATGCAGCTATGGCAATAAGTATTCTAATAGATTTAATCATGGCTACCGGAGAGAAAGTTTCATCATAGTCAATACCATGAGTTTGAGTGAAACCTTTTGCCACTAGCCTTGCCTTAAATGTGTGTACATTTCCATCCATGTCTGTCTTCTTCTTGAAGACCCACTTGCTCCCTACAGTCTTACTATTGGGAGGAAGATCAACCAAGTCTCATACTTGATTTTCATACATGGACTGCATCTCAGTGTTCATGGCATCAAGCCATTTATCGGATTCCGGATCCGATATAGCATCTTGGTAGTTAATAGGCTCAGAAGAGTCTACCAAGAAAATCTCATCATTGGACACGAGAAATCCGTATCTCTCGGGTTCTTGACGAGGTCTACCAGATCTACAAACACTTTGTGTTTCAGTAGGTTCTTGAACAACCAATTGTTCAGGTTCAACAACCGTTTGTTGAGTGCTAGTGCCAACCTGACTTGTATTTTGTGGTTCTTGAATTTCTTCAAGGTCTACATTGCTCCCACTTGCCTCTTTCGAAAGAAACTCCTTTTCTAAGAAAGTGGCATGCCTAGAAACAAACACTTTGTTCTCAGCTGGGTTGTAGAAATAATATCCTAATGAATCTTTAGGATATCCCACAAAATTACATTTGATAGATCTAGGATCGAGTTTGCTTGAAGCTTCTTGTCGTACATGAGCCTCACAACCCCAGACTTTCAAGTAAGATAAGTTTGGAACCTTTCCATACCACATCTCATATGGTGTCTTATCTACCTTCTTGGTTGGAACCATATTCAATATGCACGCAGCATTTAATAAAGCATAACTCCAAAAGGACGAGGGTAGAGTACTTCGGCTCATCATAGACCGAACCATATCTAGTAGAGTTCGGTTCCTCCTTTCAGATACACCATTATGTTGTGGTGTTCTAGGAGGAGTAAGTTGTGAGATAATCCCACAATTACTAAGATGATCCATAAACTCTTGGCTTAAGTACTCGCCACCTCGATCGGAACGAAGGGCCTTGATTGTTTTGTTGAGTTGATTTTGTACTTCATTTTGAAACAACTTGAACATTTCAAATGTTTCATGTTTATGCTTCATCAAATAAACATAACCAAATCTACTATAATCATCGGTGAATGTAACGAAGTATCTATCACCATCCCTAGACATTGATCTAAAAGTACCGCATACATCCGTATGTATGATTCCTAATAGATCTTTGGCTCTTTCACTTGAACCGGAGAAAGGAGCCTTAGTCATCTTCCCATATAAACATGATTCGCAAACTTCAAATGAGCTAGAATCGTTTGATTTTAAAATTCCATCCTTTTGAAGTTTTGCAATGCGTTTCTTGTTTATATGACCAAGTCGACAATGCCATAGGTATGTTTGACTTAAGTCATGCTTAGGTCGTTTGGTGCTAATGGTATATATAGAATTATCATCAAGAGATCTTTTAAGATTAACTTCATATATTCCATTAAGAGGGCAAGCCTCAAAATACTAAATGTCGTTTTTTAAGGCACGAATGCCATCATCAACGAAACCAAAAGTGAATCCAGATTCTCTTAACCGAGCTACTGAAATAATATTCCTAGTTAAAGTAGGTACATAACAACAATTGTTTAATATTAATTACTGGCCATTTGGTAATAATAATTCAAAAGTTCCAAGGGCTTCAACAGCAACATTTGCTCCATTGCCCATGTGGAGATCCAAATCGCCTGGATTCAGCAGCTTACTTTTTCTCAACCCCTGCACATTGTTACAAATGTGAGTTCCACAACCGGTATCAAATACCCAGGAATTAATAGAAAAAGTATACATTTCAATCATATATATACCTGAAGTGCTAGCCTCGCCAGCCTTCTTCTTTTTCAACTCCGCAAGGTAGGTTGGACAATTGCGCCTCCAATGTCCTACCACCCCGCATTCAAAGCACGGGTCATTCTTGGGAACCTTTCCCGCCGTCTTGGGTGTAGGAGCCTTGGCAACTTGCTTGCCTTTGTCCTTTCCCTTTGCCTTCGCTTTGTCTTTCCCTTTTGAGTTGTTTTTCTTTTTCTTCTTGATTTTCCCTTCTTGAATCATCAAGACTTGAGGTGTTTTGCTTGGAATCTTACTCTCAGCAGTTTTAAGCATCCCATGCAACTCTGAGACAGATTTCTCCCAATTGTTCATGTTATAATTCATGACAAATTGATCATAGGCTTTGGTCAACGAGTTAAGGATCATATCCTGTGCAAACTCGTTGGTTATGTGAGATCCAAGCCTAGCAAGTTGGTCAATGTACTCCTTTCATCTTTAGCACATAGTCGCTAACGGATTGACCTTCCTCCATCTTGCATGCATGGAAGGCTCGAGTGACCTCAAAGCGTTCTTGCTTCGCTTGCTTTTGGAACATTTCCTTAAGCTGGCGAAGCATCTCATATGCTCCATGCTCCTCAAGGTTCTTTTGAAGATCCGGAGACATGGTAGCAAGCATGAGGCATGCAACTTCGACTGAGTCCCAAGCATCCCTAACGGCTTTGGCCGCAGTCAATGGAGGTTCCTCAGGGACGGGATCCTCAAGTACGTACAATTTCTTTTCGTGCTTAAGAACGATTCTCAAGTTACGATACCAGTCTAAGAAATTTGTACCATTGAGTTTTTCTTTCTCTAAGATTGAACGAAGAGATAAGTTGTTAACGGGCGTAGTTGAGTTAGGGGCCATCTACAAAATTAACAAAGTTGAATTTAGTATTTTCGATATTTAATCCTTTAATAATTAATACCCTTTAGAATTATAAAAATTCTTTAATTTTTAAACGCTAGGATCCAAGTTGAACTTAACCTTGAATGTTTGGCTAATGCTCTCTCCATCAAGTTAAACCAACAAAGTAGGTAACGTTTACCAATTACATCTCGTATGTAATTCCTAGATCATTATGGGATCCTAGACAACGATTGTCAATTTTGGCATGTTTGATCCCATCTATGCCTCGGGCTTCCTTACGTTTGGCTAATGCTCTCTCCGTAATAAGATTCCGATTAAGTCGTCCTATTTCAAGACGGTGAATTTCCGGCCCAAGACGTTCATGGAATTCGCGGAAAAACACCTCGGTTGTTAAAAAACAATCCACGTGTTTGGCTAATGCTCTCTCCACGTGAGTGTTGTTGCAACAAGCGAGTGTCTTAAAATGGGATGGCATAGACTTACGTTTTGAAAAAGGGCTTTTACCGTTTTGTATATTTATTAAATAAAACAAAACGAGTCGTGTGACTAGTATTGCATGCGTACAATAATAAGTCCATGTTTTGATAAAATCATATTTTTTATATATATTGGTCTTGAGTATTCTTAAAATCCATATTTTACGAACTCTCAACGCGTTCAATTTTAAACTAGTATTAATATCTTATATTAACGTGTGTAGTTTCGAGCGCGCGAATACGACCAATTTTAGCTTGTAATAAAACCATTTTATTATTAAGCTTGAATGGAGTTTGGTTGAGTTTTAAAATCTCTATTTTATAAAACTCATATATATATATATATTTTTTTTGACGTAATGAATTTTAATCTTTACAAAACTCTTTTTATATAAAATTCATTTTACATCTTATGTTATGTCAACTTAAAATACCAAACTCCCATTGTGTGATTTATATTATGTCAAAAATATTATCTAGCATGCAAAAATCCTATTTTCAACCATGCATAATAATATAAACATAAACACACACAAATAACATGTATAAGTGCATAACCAAGCCATTTATCCTAAGTGGTATTTTTGTGAGCCATACAAAAATACCAAGTCATAACTAAGGACCAAATATTCCTCTTGTGATGAATTTGAAGCTCCCACTTGCCAAAACAACTCCTTGTAGTGCAAATGATTCCAAGCCTTTATGGTTGACTCCACCACACTTGAAAACTCCAACTTGGTCATTTCTTCATCTTGTTACATTTTTATAAAAGTAAACTAGTCTAAACTATTCTACTACTTACAAAATACAACAAGATGAAACAAAACTAAAATTATTATTACATACCAAATGAAAGAATAATTTTACAACTAAATCGAATTTCCAACACATCACAAAAAGGTCTATAGCTTGTTATGCACAACATACACTCAAACAAACATATATATCAACACTTGATATTTATGCAACTTTTACAACCAAACATGCATGTGGTTTGGTTGTTTCCCAAAATAAATATATAAACATATACAAGTTGCCAACAAGAAAATCCACAACTTTTCTAACAAAAGAAAAATTGTCCATTTTCTTAAACAATACATACTCAAAATAAAGTTTCTTAAAACTATACATAAGTGGCTCTGATACCATTGTTGGGGTTTGTTCGGTTTTTCAAAATATATTTTAGCAACGGAAGCATGAACAACAATTTTAAACTTTTTAAAATTCCCCACCAATGATCCATATGCAAGCCTTAAGAAACAAAACAACCATAGGGTATTTAGAACTACAACCTTTGTAGCGTGAGTAAACCGTTAATGAAGTGGTTGATCTATGAGAAGCCAAGAGAAGACTTCCTCTAAGGTATTCACAAATCAATGAGTCCAACACCTCCAAGATGCTAGTCTCTCCAACCCTTGATATTCAAGAATGCAAGCAACAACCTTTGTTCTTCTTCTTGAACAAGATGTATGTATTTTGAGTATGTATTGTAGTACCACACTTGACTCACTTGAAGAACACCAATACAAGAATGTAGAGATGTTTTTCAAAGCTTCAAGAATACTTAGAACTTTTCTAAAGAAGCATAAAGGTGGTAACTAGTAGTATCTCACAAAAGCCATGCAAGAAGACTTAAAAAGCCAAGAAGTAAAAACACAAGAGGGAGGCCTCTCTTGGCCTTATTTTGGCCGAAAATGGGAGGGAGGGAGGCCCCCTCTTGCTTGTTCTTGCTTCTTGATCACTAGACACCATGCTTGGTAAGGTGTTTCAAGGAAAGAGTCAACATGGCCCCTTTCTTGCTCATTGTGAGAATTTCTAGCTATTAATCTTTTAAATATATAAAAGATATACTAGATATGGCATACTATGTATAAAATACATCTACATGTATTTTATATACATAATTGATTGTTACTAGTAACTCTTTGTTTGTAACAAGGATATACATACATTTATATAATTGTTACTAGTAACAATTTACTTGTAACAAATATATATTTATACATATATATATATATATATATATATTCATACTTATATATAAAATCATATGTCTATATTTATGTATTTGATATGCATTACCTTATATCAATATATAAGAGTGATATTATTATTTCACATAAATAATAATATGCAACAATTTATATATACTTATATATATATATATATAATGAGTTGGAAACATATTTAAATCATATTCAAATATGTAATTGGTGTCCATTGATTGTAAATGTGTGACCCTATGGGTTTATTTATTATCAGTAATATCGTATTAATTTGTGTCTTGTGCACTTAGAACCAACAACGTGTTGATCGTGGCTAACTACCACATGGAGATATTATGGCTCAATGGACAGACCCGCATCCTTATGTGCTTATGTGAATACCATTATAGTCTGTATATATTGCCAAACTTGTGTTTTCAAATATGATGACTTGATTTTGAAAGACTAAAGTTTTGGTTATACTCACTAGCTACATGGTGTATAAAATGTTTTGTATCCGCAGGCTGTTTAGAGGCCTATGTGAGGTGGGTAGATGCCTTGGGCATTGCTGTGACTTATTTAAGCTTTTGGTAATCTTGGATTCCTATTTGTTTGATTATGGTCGTGTGATTGACTATGGTAACACCAAAAGATTATGAGTCATATACATCATTAGAAATTGTTGTTAAGCTTTGTACCATATTTTGTATAAATACTGTAAAGGAATTTTAATACTTCCGCTTTTGGTTAAAAAGTTTTATGTAAACCATGGTTTTAAAACAAGTTTGAAAAGTTTAAATTTGTACCGAAAATCAGGGTGTTACGTTAATAGTTATATATTTATCCTGTCATGCTTGATCTAAGACCCATATGTGTTAAAGTTTCAAACTTTGTTATTTATTGACCGAGTTTATATAGGTTTGAGGATCAATCTATCTATGTATGCTTTTATCATGATTATCTAAGACCATTAGGTGATTATGATTAGTGATTGACCAAATCCTAGGGTTAAGTGACAAAGTTGTTTTTAATGTGTGTGAACAATTGCATGTGATGATCATTATTTGTGATTGATTGATTGAATGAATAATAACAATCAATATTGATTAAGTCTTGCATGATTCGAAATTAATTGACTAATAGTATTTGATCCCATGACCATAGGATTAGTATTTTTCATGATTATAGTGTTAGAGTTTCTGACCATGATACATAACCGATCTAGGAATCGGTATATGATGAATAATATTCATTGCACTATCTTAAAATCAACCATAGATAAGGGGTAATCGAATCTAAGTAAGAACACTTCTTTTCTTCATCCTTCACATTCCAAACTCTCAGCTTTATCTTAATTTTGGATTGTTTTCTCTTTTGTCTAATTAATATTAACACTTCTTTTCTTGTTGCTCTTAGCTTTATCTTACTTTTGGGTTTTTTTCTTTATCCTAGAACCGAATAGGTAAAAAATAGTTCTGAATTTATAGATTTCACATTTCTTGCGCTTCGCATTGTGACCGGGTTCTGTTGCGTCGCGACCATTGGATAACTCACGACTTTTTTGGATTTGGAAAACTGTCACGTCGGGACAACCTCTCCGTCGCTCCGCGATCTTGCGTTTTTAGGCACTGACCATCAAATTGATTTTGTATCCCTCTGAGTCTAGTTTCCGTGACCTCTTGAATCACCTCAATCTGAGTTCGTATGAGTGAGATGTGATCAAAACAGTGGAGGTGTGTCAGAGACAGTTATTCCTGTTTTCTTCACTTTATTTGGTTTTTGCTCAAAATTTCTTATCATCCATCTTTTTGACCTAAAATTCAACAACTTAAGATAATAAGTATCTTGTGACTCATTTACGAATAATACAGGTTATAATGAATACGATATCACGTTTCTGTAAACAAGATACCAACATTGCCGCCGGAATCACGTTTCCGCCTCTGCCACCACCGCTCCGATCACGTTTCCCCACTGCCACCGCCGGATTTTCGCCGCTAACCCGCATTGAACACTTAGAGGTATGTATATTTGCTCGATTCAACTCAAAATAGGGTGTTAATTTGTGTGTTTCTGTGTTAATTTGTGTTAACCCGCTAACCCGAGGCATTTCTTTTCGTGTATTTGTGTGTATGTTTGAGTGTGTGTGTGTGTTTCAGTGTTTGAGTGTGTGTTTTGGTGTGTATTTGTGTGTTTCTGTGCGTATGTTTGAGTGTGTGTGTGTGTGTGTGTTTCAGTATTTGAGTGTGTGTGTGTGTGTGTTTCAGTATTTGAGTGTGTGTGTGTGTGTGTTACGGTGTGTGTGTGTGTGTGTTTCTATGTGTGTTAATTGTGATTATTTTATCTTGTTAATAATTATTAGATTACTTAAATAATAATTAACAATCTTGTGTATAATTAGGGGTTTTGATTTTGCTAATTATGTTGTAATTGTGGTTATTTTATTTTGTTAATTATTTTAGATTGACCGAAACACTCATTACTTGTTAGTTTAGATGTTTAATCATAAAATCATAGTAGTTGTTAATTTGATTCTTGATGAATTTAGTTGTTATGATGTTTAAAAAATCAAAGTTGTTGTTAATTTGATTTTTGATGAATTTAGTTGTTATGATGTTTATAAAAATCAAAGTAGTAGTTAACCCATAAATAACAATTATGACCCGTTAGAAGTGAATATAACCCATAAATAGCAATTATGAGTTATATTCACTTGTAACGGGTCATAATTGACATGTCCGAGTTATATTCACTTCTAATGAGTCATAATTGACATGTGTGCGTTATATTCACTTCTAACGGGTCATAATTGACATGTATGCGTTATATTCACTTCTAACGTGTCATAATTGCTATTTATGGGTTATATTCACTTCTAACGGATCATAATTGGTATAAATGCGTTATATTCACTTCTAACGGGTCACATTTGCTATTTATGGGTTATATTGACTTCTAACGGGTCATAATTGCTATTTATAGGTTATATTCCATCCTAACTAGTGATAATTGCTATTTATGGGATATATTCACTTCTAACGGGTCATAATTGGTATGAATGAGTTATATTCACTTCTAACGGGTCACAATTGTTATTTATGAGATATATTCACTTCTAACGGGTCATAAATTGTATGAATGGGTCATATTCACTTCTAACGGGTCATAATTGGTATAAATGAATTATATTCACTTCTAACGGGTCATAATTTCCTTTTATGATAAATTAGACCTTAATTAATGAATTATATTTATTTTGTAGCCGGAGAATATTGAAGCTATTCTTAGTAACCCGAAGTTTACAACAAGAATTGTGGAGATATTCCGATCGTTGGCGCCTCATAGTGATAATGGCTCAGAGAATGTGGGAAACAAGAATGCCGATACCGATGATGAAATGTAGCTTATATATATGTTAGACAATTAAAGTAAACTTTGTTTTGTGTAAAACGACTTAAAACAAGTATCGTTCTATCGTTTAATTTGTATGAAGGATTTGTGGGTTATTTTATAATATATGCAAACTTATTATATATTTATGGATGTCATTGAATGTATATATACATCAAATATCAGTATTTTAGTGTAAAAATGTAGTTGTGTTGAAGATCTATCAGGGGCGACGCTAATAGGCGCGACGTTTAGGGCAACAGTGACGAGGCAATAGGAGTGACGCAATAGGGGTGACATGTCGCCCTTAATACCAATAGGGGCGACTTTAAGGGGTATTAGGCGTGACATTTGTCACCCCTAATGCCCTGTTTCCTTGAAGTATCACCTATAGAATCAAAGATGAAGTAGTGTACCCAGTACTATGTAACTCGGTCGGTCAAGTGCGAGGAAAAAAATAGGTCAAAATGTATTAGTTTTTATATTTTATGAAGTCACAACTTAGATCATTTACTAAATTTATCAAGTTTTATTTAAGGACTAAACAATTAAGTGTTACCCATGACATAAGAATCCCAACATATTAGAAAATTAATACCAATCCTAACAAGTAGTACTAATACTTGACGAATAAAAAACTATCTGTTATGCATGGTTCTTAGTTGTTACAATCTCATTGGCTTCTATGCATGATACTATCCTAAGATTTCGCCTAAAGGCATAGTTGTCAATAACGAATAGCGGTAAATAGCGATGACCTGCCTATATGCTACATACGGAATAGCGCTAAATAGCAACCGCTATTTTAAGTATAATTATATATTTATATATTAGTATATTACCTTAAAAGTCTTAAACTATTATATATATATATATATATATATATATATATATATATATATTGGAGAACAAAATATAATACTAAGTCTTAAACTATTATAAGTTAAATCAAAGATCGTCTAAATCTTCATATTACTAATTAAAGATAAAAAAATATATAAAAAAATAAAAAATATTATCAAAATGTCATCGCTACCGCTATATGCTTAATAGCGGTCGCCTAGCAAACAAGGTGAATGAACCAACGAAATTCCTTCTTAAAATGGATAAATATAATCAATTTCATGCGGAGTGAATCATCAGCAGTTATGCTTTATTTATTTTTTACTTGTATGTGTATAGACATGCACATGCATACATCATGCATGTCATAATTAGAAGGCAGAAAAATCATCTTACAAGAATCAACACTGCTAAAGTAGACGGGTTGCTCTTCTGCAGGAGGAAAGTAGAGAAGAATGTCATTAGGATAATCGGTATCAAAGTTGTAAAAAGTGCGCCTGAGGTGCGCCTGAAGCCCTGAAGCGCAGAGGCTTTTTTGATATTGAAGCGAGGCACATCTACAAGGCGCACTGAGGAGCTAAGGCTCCGAGGCGCTTCAAAGACACGCTTCATGAATGTTTCCCAATTTTGACCTTTTTTTAATACTTTGACGTGTGCAAATTCTACTTCCTTATGCATTTTTGCAATCATTTTTTTGTAAGAAAAATATATACTTGGATCAAGCCTTGTTTTTTCTTCAAAAGCACATACTTGTTTTTTTTTCAAAAGCACGTACTTGTTTTATACTTTTCTGATGTAGTCATAATTTACTTTGACAGTTTGACCAACCTTGTTTCTTTCTGTTGCTAGAGTGAAATTGTATACTTAGGCTCTACTTATTTGATTTTCTTGCTAATGTAGTTAATTGTTTGATTGTAAGTAATCTAGGTTATTATACACTCATAATATGTTTTTTGTCATTATTGGGTAATCTCGGCAACAGTCAATGCTTGATTAGGTTGGTTAATGACTTTTATAAAATTAAGTTAGGAAATGAACTATTTTGAAGTTTAATATTGAGTGGGTATTCTAGGATATAATATAAAATAGAATATTATTTCATATTTTAAGTTCTATTAAGGTATTTGAGTTTAATTATACTACTATATACATATACTATAATTTATTTGCATATCATGCGCCTCGTCTTCGTGAAGCCTGCGCTTCACACCTCAAGGCTCCACAACACTTTGCGCCTCTGTGCGTCTTGAGCCTTTGATAACTTTGATCAGTATTTGTGCTTGTATATTTACAAATACATTACCGATTGAAAGTAGAAAGGAATGCTTATCTGTGTTACTACAGAATATGACGACTTATGTAAGAAGTATGCTTACAAGTTTCAATTTATGTCATGTTTCTGTGGACGATGTCAGGTTGTTAGAGATAAACGGACCGGAAAAACAAAGGGTTATGGATTCGTTAGTTTTGCTAACCCCACTAATCTCGCTTCTGCTCTCGAGTTGATTTAAGGAGGGGAAGGAAAAGATTGCTAAGGAGCAAAAGAGGAACCTGTGTTCTTGAGTTTTTTTAAGAAGGGAAGGGTTGGGAGGGGCTATTTTACAATTTTTATGTTATAAAACTTTCCTCGCACTTTTAGGATTATTGGGAGCGGAAGTTTATCTATCCTTCCCTTTCCTTCCCATCCCTTCCTTTCCCTCTTTAAATTAACTCAAGAACAGACCGTAAAGAAATGAATGGTAGCTTCATTTTTTCATCTAGAATCTCTCTCCCAACCTAATTTCTTTTGATAGAGCTGGTAATTTTGACCAGTGTATTTGGAGGAGTTGACTGTAAAGTTATCAGCTAAAACTGGAACCTGTCAAATTGGTCAGAGATGTTCAAAGGTGTTTAAAGTGTCTCTTTTAATAAAACATACAGCCTCCCAGATCATTTTAATCAGATTTAGATTATTGCTGTAATGATAGTGTTTTTGTAATCATGAAAAACACATCTATAATATATCATTTTTGCATAAAAAATAGACAAAAGTTGTTTGCGGCCTTGCGGGTCAGTCCCACATGACGCAACCCATTTCAACCCCCGCCCGAACCTGTTTTGAATCATCAATATTGCTCAACGACTCTCTTCTTTGTCCACCACTATATATATGCATTCTGCATCAACTGTAGGAGCGGTAAGGCCGGTGCATTTATTGAAAATGTAACATGGGTGTGGTGTCGACTTGTAGGAAAATATGTGGGAAATCGTCCAATAAAACTGCGTAAGAGCAGGTGGAAAGAGAGAACATATTTCGGCAAAAGGTCAATATCCGTTTCGTTGGTTTCTCAACTCATGTATGTAAGTCGCTTATTGAAGGTGTTATTTTTTTCTTGCAGCAACTCAGGCAGAAGAAATTGGGGCTCCCAAAGAAGAGTGTCCTTCATAAGTGAGCAATAAATGATCTGCTTCTTTCTTATTTGCATGAAACCTTTGATTCATGTTCATTCACTTTTCACCTTTCTAGATCTTGTATTAGAACTGAATTTGAACATTATTGAATTGTACAAGCTCTATCATCTTCACATCTCATTATGTTGAAAACCTTGCCATTTCTGGATTTTCGAGCAAACCTTTTGGTTTTATGTTAAAGACGACACAGAGCTGGTGATGTCTTCTCGTCCCTGTTACTTTCTTGAATCCGTCCAAATGGGTGAGCAACAGTCCGAAACCAAATGGGGTGGAAGTATGGAACCAAGACCCATCTGCATAGTACCAGTTGGTGGCGGTCTGCTAGCTGTTTGGAGCTGTTTTTGTCCTGTCATAAACTGTACTTAAAAGTTTCCGGTCCGGTGGTTTAAGCCTAATTTCTTTTCTTACCTACACGGCATCATTTTATTAATATGAACCAAAACGGATGGTCCAGCGGAGTGACAACTAATGTTTCTGCATACCACATCCTGACAGCAGACGGCGAGAACATTGTTGTCCGCTTTGGTGCGGTATAGGCACACCCCATGGTCAATCCTTACATCAGTTGAATCACCAGTCAACAATTTGAACAATTCAAATTCTTTTAAGAAATACCCTATAGATATGCAAACATAAAAAAATGTATATAAAAAGACCTTTAAAGGCATCACTAGTATACAAAATTGAAACTAATGGAAAAAGATAGATTAGGTAGTAAACTTGCGAAAGCATAGGGCTTGTTTATATTTACTTTATTGATTTCGATAGCGATAATCCTCGCGAGATTGCAATTAAGACTTAGATTTCAGTTTTAGACTAGTAGTACTCTAGTTACGAGAAATGATATATAAACCCGTGATTACGAGAAATGATTATACGGTTCTCCCGTCCATCTAGAGATGGCCTTTGGCACCTTTACTGAGAGGTAGCACCACCCCAACCTTCTTCAGTACTCCTTGAAGTCTTGAACCCTTGTGGAAGAGAAAGATAAGGGAAACAGTATATGGCAAGTGGGAGAGATTGGGACCTCATAGCCTAATAAATCAACATGCAAATATGTCTAATCTGTTTATTATGGATTGCTAACCTTCTCCCTCGAAATCGTTGCATCGAGTTTTTAGCATTTTGGAGGTGTGGAAAGAGCCAAAGAGCAGTTCTGACAAGCAGAAGAACCATATAAAAGTGACGATTGTTCGTGGTGGTTTCTACAAAAAGGCGTGTTGGTTCAGGTAAACAGATCACACTTGCATGTACCCGAGAGCTTTGTTACCTAACCGATATGCATATACTTAGAGACCAACAAATCATTTTCCGACACCACCAAAACTAGTCATTTAATTTGACCATAAAGAGTTGACAACTCTATAAATCGCATTGCTCACTATTTCAGTCACCATACCAAAAGATAGACCCGACAGCGAAATAATTAAAACAATAATTTTGCAACTTACCTTCAAAACATCTACCCTGCAAGACCTCTACATCGTATGTGCCTTTTTTAGACGCCCAACGAATTCTAACTCAGCTAGTTGTGGTAGACTATAGATATACTGTACAGGGAAAGAAAATAAAAAAGATAAAACCAACTTAAGTGTGCATGGTTCCACATCAGCAGCCATTGATGGATGGGGAGAAAAATGTTGAAACTTGTTCATCAAATCACGCGCAGAAAACTACGAACATCCACAAGGAACTGGTTTAAATTCTTTCTGAATTTTCTCATGTTTGAACGATCAGCAGAAGGAGAGAGATCATCTGCGCTTGTTAATGAGTGCAATGCATTTGCCATTCTTGTTTTTAATACTGAATTTGGTTGCCTTTCAACCAGTTCATTACATAATCTCTGTACAAATTATCACCAAATTAGGCTTAAACTCATCTTTTTAGTTGCTTCACTTTTAGATGAAGGGAAAATGAAGACGTAATATGCGAGTGTTTTGTTTCCCTTTTTTTTCTTTTTATTAAATGATCATGGTATCTCATAGAGGTAGCAAAAGAGTGACTCGAGTGTGTTGGGAAACGGATCAATATGGTTTTTTTAGTATACGTTAGGTCGGATTGGGTTGACCTGAAACACTTCTAGTACCCTTTTCTTCTAATTTTTTTTATACTTGATTAGTTTCATAAATATCAGTAAAAACAATATAATTATTTTCTATTTATAAAACGGATTTAAGACGTGTTGAATTCGTAAACATGTTAAGTGATTTTCGACCTGCTTGACCCAATTAGCCCATTTACATTTATAAATAAACAGTGTTGAAAATGAAACGGAATGAAGTCGAAATAAAATACCTGGTAAAGACCATGGTCACATAAGATTAACGGGAAAAGAGCATCAGCGGCAGCTCCTACAAGATCCGTACTGCAATCACATAAAATTCATATTTTCATAATTAAATTATCAGAAAGAGGTCCCTAAATGAAGGGCCTTTTCTATTTATAAAGAGTAGGCCGTGCGTATTAGGAATATATAGTGTAAGCATTTAATACAGGGCAAGGTTTGCTTCTTACCTGTAATCCTCAAAGAGGATTAATTGCAGCAACGATCGCAAAAATCTACTAAGAAGTCCATCTTGAAAATTTCCATCAGCGTCTTTATTGCTTGTAGCATGTGGACCTAAACCATCTCTACCACCTGCTCTCTCTTTATAGTGGTAAAATGCAAGTGCTCTTAAAGATCTTAGGCACATGCCAACAATTTCTTCATCCTATTTCATCACTCAAAAAAGTACAACATTAGAGGTGGTAAAATGGGTGGGTCAAAAATTGGTTAATTTTCACCCACGTCCTTTCTTGTATATCCTATTGATTTCATCTGTTTGACCCATTAAAGATATAGCCTAAATAAACAGGTCGAAAATGAACATTGCATGTTTATTATCAATCAACTAAAATGGAGTATTTTACCTGGTGATGGAGACCATAATCAAGAGTTCCTGAAATATGACCAAAGGCTTCATTGTTTAGTTTGGGAATCATTTCGGGATAGACTTCAAGCATATGTGACAGCAGAGCAAAGTGCTACTCACAGGAAAGATGTCAATAACAGGTATTATTAGACATTGAAAAACAAGTAATCAAACTATTATTTCCGTTCGATAAAGTTGAAAGCTTACATCATAACAAAGCTTAGGATACTTGAGCATTTCTATTGTGATCAGAGGGCTAACAATGTGAACACCAACATATATAACCTGCAGACGACAATAAAACTTACTGGGTTAGTTCTTTTATTACAGATTTGCATTTGCGTTTATGGTGAAAACAGGTGAACGATAAAGAAAGTGAATAGTGAATACAGCCATATACCTGAGAAATGCTTGTTTGCTGATCCTCACTAGTAGCTGATGAAAAGTCAACCTGAAAATTTAATATTCTTTAAAAGTTAAAATATTATCCATTAGAAGGGACGGAGATCAAGAAATGTTAAATTACGTACCATATCTTTTGTGCATAGTTTTTGAAGCAGCTGAAGGAGAGCACGTAAATCCTTGTATTTTTCAGCATTTGCTTCACTTAGTAAACTGCTTGAAAGACTTACAGATATCTGAAAAATGTAAGATAATGCTTACTCTCCTATATCTAATCATTATTTTCAACATTGGCAATGACAATCTGTCACTAAAACAGCTTACAGATTACATGTAGAGGTGGCAAGATGGGCAGGTTGGGTAGCGGGCCAAGATAGCTAACAAGTAGTGTGGTTTGAAATGGGTAAACTTTGTTTTGGTTGGATCCGGTTGTGTATATTTTAACACCCCAATCTTGTGGGTATTACCTTTGAGGCTTTAGTATAAGTGAATATAGAGAATACTATAAATCTTAAACTTTTCATAATAACATAAGGACAAGCTTATTACATCAGCGGAAATGCATAATATTACAAAAATTCTAATTTATTAGAAAAGAATACTTCAATAGTCTGTTACTCCTTGTTTCCGATACATACATGAATACATAAGCTTTAAGCTTAGTGAGTAATTATGGTTTCATGATAAATATTTTACACAAATACTTAGCCAAATCAAAGGCTAAAAACAATCTTTCTTGTAAACAACTTTCAAGTATAAAAACTTTTCTTTGAGATCCCATGGTTACATGTTTAAGTATGTCAAACTTCTCATAGGTTTTCTAACCTTGGGTCCACATAAGGGCTGCCCAATAAGGTTCGTTTGCAAGACGTCCCTTCATTCTATATCCCATACGTTGTATCTCTCAATTGCCATACTTAATATGTATAAAAACTTTTATGAACATTATTTGCCACATACATAGTTAATCATAGCATAACTTTATGCAAAAAAAAAACATAGTAATATATCATAATAAGACTTGATTCATGCGTAAAACATTTATATAGCATATACTTACCTTGTTTTGTGACTTCCTAAACTTCTTGATCTCCTTGAATTACTACTAGTCTTTCTTTTGAGATGTTTTAGAATTTAGGGATGAAGAGAATGATTTACTTTTGGCCTTTATTTATAGTGTAAGTGCCTTGCTTTAGGGTCAACACATGTAACAACCCTATTTTCAGCAGCCATATATATATAGAAGAGAGGGGGGGGGGAGGTCATTTGAGAACCAGTTTTATTGCGAGTACCATGAGAACTGTCTATAGCCGTAGATCATAATTAAATCAAAGGTTAATATTAGTTGTGACAAACATGTAATTAATTAAATACACAGCCGTCATGTTCAATTTCCTATTATCCTAGAGGGGTATTTTAGGCAACTTGTTTAAATAAAGGGGGGACCACTTAACCTCACTTTCTTAAAGCTAACATATCCACTTAACCTCACTTGTCTATTTAAAGATAAACATAACACAAATCAACCTATTTCATTTCCAGTTATTAATACTCCCCTAATTGACTGGGTTGAGAAAATACCTTGCCAATGTTGTGGGAAGAGTAAAGCTGGAGCAGATGCATACAGAAGTCAACAACCAATGCAGTCTCATGAGGCTCAAGATAAATAATTTGACCCTCCACCCAGTCAACAACGAACTTAAGTAACAGATACACAACTGCAGACTAGACATGTTCTAGAATCAGCATATGGAAAAATTAACAATTATAAAACTTAGGCTTTTAAATTATCATAACATTCCAAGTAAAATCTGACTTATTGGTCAATAACTCGATTTAAAAAAAAAAGTTTAGATGTTAGATTTTTAATACCTCGTCCTTGTAAACCTCAAGAAATTTAAGGATCGACTGCAGCACTGAAAATCCCATCTCATATATTGCCTTCTGTGTTCGTGGTTCTGAAGCACTAGAAGCTCCTCTAAGTCGTTCCAATAAGCATGTGACCTATGGAAAATCCAAGATTTTGCAAAAACAAAATTTAAAATACAAAATAAATATTCATAAATTACTCTTTTGATTGTTTTTCTAAAGGAGCATATTTGCTGTTTTTCTCTTACCACAAGAATAACATCTGGCTGCTGAGAGATACTCTTGATATCTTTCTTGCTAGATATATCATTAAGATAAGTAGTCATATGACTTGTGAGATCCCTTATGTATCTTTAAGAAATTAAAATTCAAATGTTAGAAAACATGAATAAACAAGGTATCATAATTCATAAATGCAGAAAAATCTTACTGATTTGCTTCCACTGAGTTTTTTATGCCAGAAGCCGAAAGAACAAGGGTCTGTGCCAGGGAACGCTGCAATTATATAGGTTAACGATAAGAGTTAAAAGCGTATTACCACCATTGTTCCAGCTAAAAGAAAATACATAAACTAGAGGTTGAAATTTCACCCATTTACTTATAAGTCGATTTAGGTAATGTTTTACATACAACGCATCAAATGAGTAAAATCTTTAAAATAAAAAAAGGGTTAAAAGGAAACGATTGGAAAGTTGTCCAGCATGAATTTTGATGCATATACCACCTAAAAGATTGAAATAAAGCAATTTATGTATTGGTCAGGAAAGTGGGCTGGCCCCCACACTTCCTGGTTGTGCGTCTGTCCCACCAGTGGCCGATCTTTAAGGTTTCACATTATTTATGATTAATAAAATTGCACAAAAAGTGTTTTGAGTCAACCCCAACATGTCCATACAAAAGTCAACTGTTTAAACCCGTTGCCCAACCTGATTTTTGACACATTAACTTTTATAAACGAGGGTAATCAACCGCACTTCGTTGCGGGTCAGGTGTATTCAATCTCTAATACAAATGCTCATAGGCCTTCTCTTTTGCTAGGGTCACCACCTTCTTTGCTTCTCTTTAGGCTTCCTTATATTGATCCTCACTCTAACAAGTCCTCGAAACGTACTTGTTTCACCCTTTCTGTTGAACTTCTTTACTAAACCAACACGATTCCACCCTTGCTCAACATCACTCGAGATGAAGCTTTCAACTCCTAAAGTAAGTCTCTCTAAAGGTCTTTGCTATAGTTACCTCCCCTTTAAGGTTTTCCCAAAGAATCCTCAATTTGACCACAGTAAAACCCTGCTTGGCACCCCTCTTAAAGAGCGTATCCAAGACTACCGATCTGTGTTGAGAGGCACATGATTCGCTTTGAGAGCCTTACAGTCTATACAAGCCCTAAGGTACCCTCTTCTCACTAGAAAAAGGTCTATCTGAAATGAAACAAAAAGGTGGAAAAAGTTTCTGAAATTATACTTGGTGACTAGCGTTAACTGAAAAGAGTGCTCTGTCCTTGGTAAAGCAACGTGCTAGCTCATGCCATGAGTCCTGTAGTAAAAAAAACAATATATAAAATTCCATTAATCATCTTTAGAAGTTAACATGACCTGTTCTGATTATTAGTTTCAAAAAAGGTGGGAAACAAATATCATATAGTATCTCAAATCCAAAATTCACCAACTCATTGAAAATTCAAAGCATCCCAATTAATACCACTTGACGATACCAAGCGAAGAATATTATGGACTCTAGTAAAGAAAGATATTTACACAAGCTTCCGTTGTATAAATGGAGATCTTTAATTTACTTACACCAGCCAAAATTAATGAATTAGTAAGTTTATACGGATGTCTAAGAACAAAAAGAGATGTTATAATAGATAAGATGCTAACCAAAGTGACAAGGTGTGCACAAATATTTTTCCGCCGCACAACTCCACCAAGCAACTGGTAACATGTTAGGGCCTGTAAAACACAGATGAAATGCATATATTACCAACTAAAACTTTTCTGTTGACATAGAAAGTAAGTGTATACGTATATGCATATAGATATTATGTCCGAGTATGTTTATGTGTATGGTTATGGGTAATGGATATGTGTATGTGTATGTGTATGTGTATGCGTGTACCTGCAAATCCTTTTCCCCAACATATGAAATCAGTGTTGTCAATGATATCCGGACAATAATATCAAGCAACGCCTTTCCTTGTGTATACTCTGCAGAGAAACTAAGCAACGCTTTTCTAGAGTTCTGCATTTGAAGAATTGTAAATTCATCTACGGGATTCTTATAACTTTGCATTTCTCCAACTGCCATCAAGTATGTACCCGACCATCGTGCAAGGAACCATATAATTGCCTATACCAACAAAGTAAAAATTAAAAAGTTAACTGAAAAACAATAAAAAATTGTAGAAAGGGAAGTGCAAAGCAAACTTATTACTAAAAACTAGTATCTTAAGCACTACCTCCATAAGCCGAGGGCTGAAAAAAGCTGCTCTCATATTTGGATCTAAACTCTGCTCAGCGAACTTTATGACAGACCTTCAAGCAAAACAAATTACATAAGAGAATCGATATCAGTTGTTACATACTTATAAAGAAACTCAAAAAATCTTCAATATCTCACAAACATTATGACAAACCTTCAAAACAAAACAAATTACATAAGAGAAACGATATCAATTGTCACATACTTCAAAAAAAACTCAAAAATCTTCGATATCTCTAAATATAATCTCTAGAATAACAAAAGTTTACACAAATCTGATAATAAGCCCACACAAATCTGATAATAAGCCCACACAAATCTGATAATAAGCCCTTGACACTTTGAAAGATGGATAAATAAATAAATAAATATATAGGGAAGGGTTCAAACGAGAACTGTTTTTCGTACGAGAACTGCGAGAACCAATCTTAGCCATTCAAGTGGTAAGTAGAATTCATGGATGAAGAGCGTGGGGGGATTGAGTGTGGCAAGGTGCATGTAAGGAATTCATGGGTGGGCAATTCCCTCTCCTTCAATTGGATTGCCCACCCATGAATTCCTTACATGCACCTTGCCACACTCAATCCCCCCACGCTCTTCATCCATGAATTCTACTTACCACTTGAATGGCCAAGATTGGTTCTCGCAGTTCTCGTACGAAAAACAGTTCTCGTTTGAACTTTTCCCTATATATATATATATATATATATATATAATCTCTCAACACAGAGAAACAAGAATGACCTAAATTAACACTCTTCACAAAGGGAAAGTGGGAGGTTTACCAAGAAAGTACAACTACTGGATGCTTGTCTGTTTCAACGTACTCAGGAAAACGTGTTTCTATGGCCATTGGAATCTGAAATAAATTATATTACGTAATAAAAAGTTCAATAGTCTTTTGAAATCTCATAAATAAGTTAATAACTACTAACATAAGTATTACCAAGGGTGTTTCTCCCTCTCCTTCATCTGCCAATACATGACCCGTTATTAACAGAAGTGAATAAAGTTCTTCCATTGTTGTAGTTGGATCATTTATCCCACTTCCCTGTAACAACCAAATAACAATAGACACGAATCAAACCCTAAGCATCCAAATTAGGGTTTTCAAATTCGGACCATCGTGTATTCAACTTGTTTAGTTGTTTATAGTTTCCTTCATTTCTACTGACATGCAACAGAAAGGATAATAAAGTTAACTTGTAACATAGGTGACAATAATACAGAAAGCATATCCACAGTTATGTTGGTTCATATTATTTATTGACATTTATGATTAAATAACAAGATATTCAGATAATAGATGTCAATATTATTTGCTATCAATATATGCTTAACTTTTGTAAAGAGTACCTGATGAAGTTGTGTAAAGCGCTCAGAGAAAAGTCCAGTAAGAAAAGGGATTGTAACATCAATGGCGGCTCGTGCAATAAGGGCGTAAGAGCTCAATCTCTCATCCATGGCTACAAAAAGAACAGGGGAGTAACAAAGAGACAACTGAAAACCATAAAAAGACACCAAAAGGGAGAAGTCAGAATATCTGACAACAGAGAGAGGTAGAGGTGGCAAATAGGCGGGTCAGGTGAGTTGGGTATTGGGTCAAACTGCTTTGTACGAGGTGGATTGGGTTAGGTTGACCCAAAACACCTTTTGTCCAACAATTGTTTAAAATTTCAGAATCTTAAATATGATTACAAGAAATATATTATCTCAATAATAATCTAACTTCTTGAATAAAATATTTTAGGAGCTTTTAAGCATTAAAATTAATAGACTTTGGCCAACTTCAGACTCATTTGACCTGTTTCCTTTTTACCTACTTTTTTATTTTAGCCATTTGACCAATTGGAGACAAAACATAACCAGAATTGACCCGTTTATAATAAAATGGGTCAAAATTGCCACCTCCAGCGCTAGGTTACCGGCAACAGAGGCTTGAAAGTAGTCTTCTTTGTCTTCACTGGCTGATGCAACTGCATCATATGCAATTTCTAAAATCAGATAATCGTTAGAACACATAAGAAGTAATTATTATGCTCAGAGTCAAGCATACCCTTTAGTTCTGATTCTACAATTAGAGCAAAAAGATTGGCGGCAGCATTTATTCCTTCTGGTGGAAGCAATGGTTTCACACCAGAAATGTTTGTCTCCTGTAATACATTAGAAATGGTTTCAAGCAAAACAAGCCATATATTATTACAGTTAAAGCAATCATGTAAGTTATGCAAAAGTTCTTGCTCACGCGTGCTATACATTAATACTCTATAAATTCAACAAACGACATACTTCCACATGAATAGCACAACCTATAAATTTGCCATCAAGCAAATTACATTTGGCACATCTCAATACTTAATAGCCTAATGAGAAATATAACTTATCCTAAGCATTGCATGTACGAAGGAACTTCTTTATGGAACATTAATTTGGAAAAGGTATGTATAGCAAATCAAAAGACAAGCCAAAGAAAAGTTGTTTACCAATAGGTAGAGGTGGCAATTTCAACCCATTTACTTAAGAAAGAGTCGATTGAGTTTCAGGTTGTTTTATTTTATCCTTAAGGATGAAATGTGTAAGCCAAAAAATTCAGATTAAAAGAAAATGGATCAAAGACCTTGGAAGTCGCTAATAATTTAATTCTTAAGGCATGAACCTGTTGAACCGTTTATTCAAGATTTTAAATTAGTATTTAAGATAATACATTTATTATGATCTTTTGACAAATACATATTAAAAATAGAAAAGCAGGGATCAAAGGGGTTCTAGGTCAACCCAACCTGACCAACAAATATTATGCATTTTAACATGAATACGTTTTAAGCTGTTATCATCCCAAAAAAACCACCCCCATCCCCCCAAAAACACCCCCCCCCCCTCCCCCTTTTGCCACCTCTAACCAATAGTTACCATTAACATACCATATAAATGAGCTCCTAGAAAAGAATTTGAGATACCACAGAATTATAATATGTAAGATTTAGGTGAACACAAGAACCAGTTACCGTTAAAAGGGTTGTCCACGTATCAAGTAATATATCGCGCGCAACCCAACTCCAAGGCTCTTCTTCCAAATCTTTGGTCATAAGATCTTTAACAACTTCACACATTAACGCAGACAACAAACTAAGTGTCCCAAAAGGCCTGCTCATCAAAGAGGTCAAAAAACAATGAATATATGTAGACTTTAACAAAAAGAAAAAAGACCATTAAAGCATTTAAGTGCTAAAAGTGTACTTACGATCAAAAGACAGATTTAAGATTATAGAAACTGATTACTAGTACCGACCTTATGTGCTTCAAGAGGTCATCAAAAGTAACTGGGTTGGTAACGGCAGCTATAGATAAGAGTCCACGACAGCCATCAAGCAGCTCACTGAACAAAAACATCCATGTCGCATAGCATTACATAAAATAAAAATAAATCAATGAGGGTGTATTCCACCTGCCAAAAATATAATACCTTTCACTTCTTCCAGCTTCAATTGCTTTTGCAATAACATCAGGAGGATGAATCCATTGTATTATTCCAGATATCATTTGCAGAAGATGCTTCCCTTGAGAAACACCAGTATCTATAATTAAGGGGAAAATTAGTTTAAAGGGAAGCACACAGAGAAACCCCAAAACAAACGGCTTAATAATAAATAAAATGAAACACCTAAAAGACAGTTCACGGCAACATCATTGACCAGTGACCACATTGGGATATTCATCATTTAGCCAATTAGCCTACAAAAACTAGTGAATCCCATCACTAAACATCTTAACGTCAAGCAAGATTTCAACATTCCTTTTCTTGAATAAAAGTAAACATAGGAATATTACCCCCCAACAATATTTCAAACAAAAAAAAGGCTTACCGGATGGAAAAATTGTCCCTGTGAGAGAGCAAAGCTGTACTATGAGTTTTCGTGCAGAAACTGCAAGCGGACAGTCAATCCAGTAAGCTTTACATGAGAATTTCTCCCTCAGTACACCATACAACCCCAAAAGCCACTCTATGTGACCACTTGTGATCAACAAATCACGCCATGAAGGGCCAGGCTTCAAGAAATGTAAAAAACAAAAACGACAAAGAAAAAATTAGTCGCACTCGAGTCTTAAAAGCGATTAGTCAACAATTTTGGAGATAAATGATAAATGGTAGTTACTGATATAAGGGAATTGTTATCAGTGAAAACCAAAGAGAGAAAATTCATTCTATCATCTGATCTTCTAAATATACAAGTGAGGGAACTAGAAAATATATACAAGATAGCCCTAGAGAATCTAAGGGCCCACAAGCAACTAAACAAGCCTAAAGAATATCAAGCTATACAAATAATGCTAACACTAACACTCCTAGTCAAGCTGGAGCATAGATATTGATCATGTCAAGCTTGATACAAATGTAACTAACTCTATTTCCTAGTAAGGCTTTTGTGAACCTGTTGGCAAGCTAACTTCCCGTCCTCACATGAGAGGTTGTAATTGTTCCATCCTCTATCTTTCACGAGTAAAATGACAATCCACTTCAATTTGCATAGTTATTGTCGGGTAATGACTTTAATTCAAGAAGTGTCTATTCAAGAAGAGTCAGTTAGATGGTTAGCAGATTAATTTCATCATCAGGCCTATAAATAATGGGTTTCGATTGTAGCTCAGTAGTTCAATTTCTATCATCAGTAATAAAATTCTCTCATATTTCTTAACAAATTGTTATCAGAGCGTGGTTACGTTTAACACGCTTCTGAAAGTTTTAACTACGATTCCAGTTCTAGCGATCAATTTCATCAAGCTTGATTTTTTTTTAATCTTGCGATTTTTTTTGATTGGCGACAATTTTCACGTCGATTTAATTCTTACGATTGCTATCTGGGCAATCAACACTGTGCGTCGCTCTTGAATTTGGATTCAGGGTGGAGGTCGACAGCAAGAATTAATTGACAGGGTGTTCAATTCAAGGTGGAGCGAAGGTGGTCGATTGGAGTCGGGAAATCATTGATTGGTTTCTTTGGGCGACTAAAATTAGCGATCAATTGAAGTTAGCGAACACAAATTAAGGATAAATTGGTGATTCAGGACTGAAATTGGTGATCGATTGACCAGGGGAACAAGATTAGACAATCGACAGTTAACTTGTAAGTGATACCAGGGTCGATTGAAGTCAGTAAACAAGAATTGGCCATCGATTGGAAATTGGTGATTGATATCAGTGATCGATTGAAGTAAGGCAACCAGTGAATCACTGTCGATTAGTGATTGTTGATTGTTTTTCAAGTGCCATTGAAAGAACTGATAATTCAAGAATCTAACAATGCCTTCACACATGATCAAGATTGATAAGTTCACAGGAAAGAATAATTTTAGCTTATGGCGTATCAAGATGAGAGCCCTCCTTAAACAGCAAGGAATTTGGATTCCTTTGTCCGGTGAAAGACCCGAAGAAATGACCGATTTTGAGTTTAATCAACAAGATGAAAAAGCACACAGTACTATCTTGTTGTCTTTGGCAGATGAAGTGATTTATGAGGTTGCTTATGAGGAGACAGCTGCGTCTTTATGGTTAAAGCTTGAAAGTCTCTATATGACAAAATCGTTGACAAACAAGTTGTTGTTAAAGCAGAGGCTGTTTTCACTTCGAATGAAGGAGGGGATGCAATTGAAAGAACATCTTGACGAATTGAACTCCATTCTTATGGATTTAAAGAATGTTGAGGTCAAGGTAGAAGATGAGGATGCTGCCCTCATCTTATTGGTTTCGCTGCCACCTTCATACGAAAACTTTGTCAATTCGTTTGTAGTTGGGAGGGACACGATTACTTTGGAAGAAGTTCGATCAAGCTTACATTCACGGGAATTGCGCCATAAAGCTTCGGGTAATGGAACTGAAAGTCAGTCAGTTGGTTTTACAGTGGCAAATGAAGGTAGAGAAAGGAGTAGAGAGAAAGGAAAAGGCAAGTGGAAGGGTAGAAGTCGATCAAGATCCAAGGTTAGAGGATCGAAAGCAGGCCCGAAAGATGCTTGTCACAGGTGTGGAGAACGTGGACATTGGAAGAATGAATGCCCAAAACAAAACGATAAGGCATCCGCTGCTGTTGGTAAAGATGATTCTGGTTCAGAGGCTGATCTTGTTCTTGCTGCTGTTGACTCTAAAAGTCAGCCAGATGTGTGGATTCTTGACTCCGGGTGTTCGTTTCATATGACACCAAATGAGCTTGGTTTGACACTTATGAAAGGGTAGCAACTGGGAGTGTCTTGATGGGGAATGATGATCCTTGCAAAGTTATTGGAATAGGCTCAATAAATATCAAGATGCACGATGGAGTTGTGAGAACATTGACTGATGTACGTCATGTTCCAGCCTTGAAAAAGAATCTTATATCGTTGGGAGCATTGGATTCAAAGGGGTTCAAGTACAACGGTGAAAAGGGGACTATCCGGGTCTCCAAAGGTGCGTTAGTGGTGATGAAAGGAATTAAGAAAGGAACCTTGTATGAACTAGAAGGCAATACGGTTATTGGGTCAGCTTCACCAGCTCTTGGTTGTGAGAAAAACGAGTTAGATCTGACCCGTTTATGGCATATGAGGTTGGGCATGTTAGCGAGAAAGGGATGCTCATGCTTAGCAAAGAAGGACTTCTTAGAGGTCATAAGGTTCCTGAGTTAGGGTTTTGTGAACACTGCATTTTTGGAAAACAAAAGAGAGTAAGTTTTTCAAAAGCTGTCCATAACACCAAGTCAACACTAGACTATTTACATGCTGACTGTTGGGGTCCTTCTCAAGTTCCGTCTCTTGGTGGGGGTCGATATTTTCTCTCAATTGTTGACGATTATTCAAGAATGACTTGGGTTTTTATCATGAAACACAAGAGTGAATCATTTGAGAAATTCAAAGATTGGAAGGTTCTCATTGAAAATCAAGTTGGGAAGAAAATAAAGAGGCTGCGAACTGATAATGGTTTAGAGTTTTGCTCAAAAGAGTTTGACCGATTTTGTAAAGATGAAGGGATTGCGAGACATCATACGGTAAGGCACACTCCACAGCAAAATGGAGTGGCCGAAAGGATGAACAAAACATTGCTAGAAAGGGTCAGATGTGTGCTGTCAAATGTAGGCCTTTCTAGAGGTTTTTGGGCTGAAGCGTTGAACACTATTTGTTATTTGATCAATAGAAGTCCAGCAACAGCAATTGGTTGCAAAACCCCTTTTGAAATGTGGTCCAGAAAGCCAGCTGATTATACAAACTTAAGGGTATTTGGTTGTCCTTCATACTATCATGTGAGTGAAGGAAAGTTAGAGCCAAGGTCAAAAAAGGGGCTGTTTATGGGGTATGGTGCTGGTGTAAAAGGGTATAGAATATGGTCTATTGATGAAAAAAAGGTGATTCTCAGCCGTGACGTGGTGTTTGATGAGGAAAGCATGTTGCGTGGTGTTAAATGTTCTTCGTCATTGCCCTCCAATTCAAGAGAGCAAGGAGAGGGAAGCTCTAAACAGGTGGAGTATGAATTAATTGACTCTGATGAGGGTGAAGTTATTGCTGGACAGCCCAGTAGTGTGGCTCAAACAGATCCGATTGTGGTTGAAAATCAGCAACAACATATGGATTTTCGGTCCATAGCGTTAGACAAGCCAAGAAGACAAGTTGGTAGGCCAATTCGATATGGTTTTGATGACATGGTGGCCTATGCTTTGCAAATTGCTGAGGAGTTGGAGTTTTTTGAGCCATCCACTTATCGAGAAGCAATCACAACTAAGGAGGCTGACATGTGGATAGGTGCTATGAGTGAAGAGATGGAGTCTTTACACAAGAATAGAACTTGGGAATTGGTTAAATTGCCTCAAGACAGGAAAGTTGTGACTTGTAAATGGATTTTCAAACGAAAAGAAGGGCTGCCAGGTGTCGAAAATATGAGGTTTAAGGCTCGGTTGGTGGCTAGAGGTTATAGCCAGGAACAAGGAGTTGATTACAATGAAATCTTTTCTCCGGTAGTGCGTCATACATCCATTAGAGTGCTGTTGGCACTAGTAGCACAGCAAGACTTAGAGCTGGAACAGTTGGATGTTAAAACTGCGTTTTTGCATGGAGATCTTGAGGAAGAGATTTATATGAATCAACCTGAAGGGTTCATGGTTAAAGGGAAGAAGATTATGTTTGTAAGCTGAAAAAGTCGCTTTATGGGCTGAAACAGTCCCCAAGACAATGGTATAAGCGGTTTTATGGTTTTATGGTAAGTAGTGGGTATAATCGGAGTCCCTATGACTGCTGCATATATCACAAGAAGGTAGCTGATGGTTCTCGAGTGTATTTGCTGCTTTATGTGGATGATATGTTAGTGGCAGCTCGAGATAAGGTTGAAATTAAGAAGTTAAAAGAGCTCCTTAATTCTGAGTTTGATATGAAGGACCTAGGGGCTGCTCAAAAGATACTTGGAATGGAGATATTTCGAGATAGATCTAAGCGTAAACTTTTCTTGTCACAGAAAAGTTATATCTTGAAGATACTTTCTCGGTTTGGAATGACTTCGGCAAAGCCATTAAGTACTCCATCGTCGGCTAATTTCAGATTATCGGTGGCGTTGGCACCTCAAACAGAAGCTGAAATAGAGTATATGAGCAGAGTTCCTTATTCAAATGCAGTGGGTAGTTTAATGTATGTCATGGTTTGTACTAGACCTGACATAGCTCATGCCATAAGTGTTGTTTCGCGATTTATGTCTTGTCCGGGGAAAGAACACTGGGCTGCTGTGAAAAGGATTTTTCGATATTTGAGAGGATCGCTTATGTAGGTCTCATATATGGAGGAAAAGAAGTTGGTTTTGTGGCTGGATATGCAGATTCAGATTATGCAGCTGATGTTGACTCAAGAAGATCATTAACAGGGTATGTGTTCACTGTTGGTGGTGCTGTGGTGAGTTGGAAAGCAACGTTGCAGCCATCGGTTGCTTTATCCACAACAGAGGCAGAGTATATGGCACTCACAGAGGCTGCTAAGGAAGGAATTTGGCTTAAAGGTTTACTTGGTGATCTTGGATTTCATCAAGATCAGGCTGTGATTTTTTGTGACAATTTAAGTGCTATATGTCTTGCAAAGGATCAGGTACATCATGAAAGAACTAAGCACATAGATGTGCGATATCATTTTATAAGATCAGAAAGAAGGGTGAAAGTGAAGAAGGTGAAAACCGAAGATAACCCAGCTGATGCACTTACAAAGTCAGTGCCTTTACACAAGTTCAAACATTGTTTAGATCTTCTAAACGTTAATAGTTGGAAGTAAAGTGTTGTGTTTGTACTTTAGTAGAATTAAAGTCATAGGTGGAGATTTGTCAGGTAATGACTTTAATTCAAGAAGTGTCTATTCAAGAAGAGTCAGTTAGATAGTTAGCAGATTAATTTCATCATCAGGCCTATAAATAATGGGTTTCGATTGTAGCTCAGTAGTTCAATTTTTATCATCAGTAATAAAATTCTCTCATATTTCTTAACAGTTATCTCATGAAATACTGTGTTGTTGGCAATATGAATAGCAGCCTCGTTATTACACCATAGATTCATAGGTTTCGACCAAGGAAACCCAATCTCATCAAGTAGATTACACAACCACACAAGTTCACAAGTAGTTTGAGCAATAGCACGATATTCAGATTTAACACTTGATCTTGATACAACATTGTACTTCTTACTCCTCCAAGACACTAGATTAACGGAAACACAATGGCCTATTTAGATCGTTTGTTATTAGGGTCTCCACTATGGTTGGCATAGTATGAATATGATCGGATGACCATGATTTTGATATTTGATGCCATAACCAAGAGCCCCTTTCAAATACTTCAAAATATGACAAACGGTATCCCAATGTGAGGTTCTTGGAGATGACATGGATTGGCTTACCACACTCACTAGAAAAGCAATATCAGGGCGTGTGATTGTCACATAGTTGAGCTTTCCCACAACTCTTACGCTAGGATGTTCTTATTGAAGTATCTAAAAGGTGCACCAGGCCCTTGAATCTTGTAAGAAAGTAATGGTCACGAAATGGTAGAACATTTAGACCAATGTCATAAATGAATATTTGTGTTTGAACAAGTATTTGAAGTCGTGAACAATTATATTACTGTTTCTAAACATATGTTTTGGGTAATTGGGTCCTATGAATAATATTATGTATAATTTTGAAATTTATATATTAAAAATTCCAATCCGAGTACTCGCTACTCCCCGCCGACCGCCTGGCTGCCGACTAGCAAATTCTACAACATTGTTTTAGACTATGACAATAGAAATCCTGCAAACGGTTCTACTACTGATTTTCATGTCTTATTAGGGAAATCTCATCTCTCCGAGAAGTAAGAAGCAAAGTATTGTATCTTGTTCAAGTGCAAAATTAGAACATAGGACCATGGCACAAACCACCTATGAACTTTATACGACAACATTACTTTGTGAGATTGGATATGCTTAGCCTAAACTGATTGACTCATGATGTGATAATGAGACAACTATTCATATTGCAAATGATCTACTGATCTAGTGTTCTATGAAAGAACCAAGCATACAGAAGTAAAATGTCATTTAACCCTAGCAAAGCTAGAGAATGGAACAACTATAACTGTTTTTGTTAGAACGGGAGTGACGTTAAGTACTCATATTTGTAACAAGATACGCATGATCATCAAACACATTCGGATCAGGCCTGATAACATATAATGGGCCCTTAGGGCTTCATTAGGATTAGGTCCCAATGTTTATATACCTTGTATGCTTTGTATTATAAATATACACAAGTTCTCTCTCCTATAGTCTTAAATTACATCCCCAATCTTGCCACCTATAGATTGAAGTAAAAGAAGAATTACCTGGACAAGTGTATAAGATGAGTTACTGTCTTCTTTAGCAACAAAGGAGAAAACGTCTATGCTGTTTTTCACAACTCTACCACTGTGACTGAAGTCCCAGTTAAGAATTTGGAGCATGAAACATAGAGCTGTTGCACAAACTCTTGCTTCTAAGACAGCAGCATCGGAATTTGTAATTTCAGTTGTGACACTTTGTGCAGCCTCCATTGCCCAGAGATAGAAATTCTGTGAAATTAAGAGACAATAAGAGGGAAATATGAGATTTAGAGAAGAGAAGCCCAAACATAAACTTTTTAACATCTAATCCTGTATAACTTTACAATATATTTTCATTTTGAGTTTCTTTTGTTTTACACCTGTATGAAATAGGTGGGCCATTTATTGATTTTAGTACAAGACCATGTCGTCCACTTAGCGTACACAAAAACTCAAAAACACAAGAAGTGGGCCATGCTTAGCCCCCATGTATATATATCTAAGAATGACTAGTTACATAATGACTCGTAGAGATGGAAAATTCAATCATGAGTCAGTTTGCTTGTGTTTTCGCTACATGAGGAACATGTCAAATGGGTTCAAAGTCAATTTTAATATAAGATCTCCTACATGGTTTGTCAATTATTCAGATTTTTATTGTAATAATGTTGATTTAATAATCATAATCAATGTAATGATTATGTAAAAAAAAGTTGGTGGGGCAATCCAACCCCACCACCCATTTCAACCCATATAAAAAATGTGCAGCCCGTCCATCTTGCTACCTTTAACAATGAGCACTGGAGGTGAATACTTTAATGAGAGAGAAAAAACCTTAAGATGGTCATGCTCCACAGATTTTCGGCATTGCTCATGGAACTCCCTAGGAAGGCCCAGAGCAGAGGAAGTAGATGGAGAAAATTCAGACACCTGGAAGATTATTTAGTAGCAATAGAATGTTATAGCTGCAAAACTATAATATATAAGTCGCATAAAATAGTATCATGCAACATATACCAATGACTCGAGGAAATTGATTCCAGTGAACTGCACATCTAGTCCATGCTTACCGACAATAGCCAGTTTTATCTGAAAATAATTGCAAAAATCAAGTAATAAGCAATAACATAACTATGATCACTATCAACTCAATTTATCGATGCCAACTATGAATAAACCAATTATTGAAATTAAGAATATCAGAGAGAAGAGAGCTTTCTTATTGATTGAATGAAATGAAATTTACAAACCAAGACTCCTTTTATACTAAACTACATAACAACTTTAGTAACAGAATATAACTAATTTAAGTTGCAACTGATCAGCTAACGTGTACCCTTTTATATGTGTAAAACCAATCAAATCTGTTGAATCATATTGTAGAAAGGCATGCTGGAAACCAAAAGTTCATTTTGTTAACCAACAATATTTTATTATATGGATTGTAACAGGTATTGAAAAAGTCTGAATGTACTTCAGAGAACTAATTACCTCATAAAAAAATCCATCTCTCTCTGCGGCAGTAAATTCTAGCCTACATGTGGGCCAGACAAGCTGAACAAGTTAGCAGGACACTATTTTCTTTCAAATGGCTCAAAAAGTTAGCAAAAATAATTCATTGTATGAAATTGTCTGAAACAAAAAAAACCTAAGAGCCAACAGTTTGAACCATAATTTCTATCGGACATTTGTTCAAAGAACTTACCAACCCCTTTTCATCAATTGAGCTGCAACAGATGAAATTTTGGATAGAACATAACCCTCAGGTGAACTTGCATGTTTCATTACGTAGGACAAGCAAAAACTGCAGAAAGTAGATAATTAATTACTGAAGCATTACCACTTAACTATTAAAACTAATGATGACAATCTAAAAATAAGTCAAACTAATATTAATTATTAAATACTTGACAATAACTGCAAAGTTGCAAAAATACCTAATCAGGCTTTTTTTCTCATCAGGTGAAAGAAATGACCATTCTCGTATAGCTGCGTCTCGAATTGCTGTGGCTGCCTGAAATCTTGCATTTGCCAACTGAGAATTTTCTGTTCACAGCAAAGACCGTCGATATGAAGCAAGAAAAATCGCTACAAAAAGATTCAACTGAAATATGGTTGCAAAGATGTTGATATCACATTAAATTTTTTATTTCCTGCCAACCTGTACCATTTGACAACTTTTTTAATCTGAATTCTGAAATTATGAAGGCACTTCTAGTTAACAAATTGCACAAGGAGTTATTGAACTATGGAGTTGTGTGTCAGAAATATTGTTCTTATGACACATCTTAATTTATTAGCTATTCTGTTGAATCGATGATTAGCTACTGATAGATATAAGCCAAGTTACTTTTGCATGAATACATTCCTACCTTTTTGTGGATAGTTATTCGAAAAGACGTCGTTATATTCCTACCTTTGAGAGATTTAAATATATATACATTGCATGATGATAATGCCTTGAGGACTTGTAGCCAATATTATAAATACAACAACAACGATACCCAATCCTGCTGGAGTGCAATATGGGAGAGGTAGGATGTAGACAGTCATACATCTACCCGAAGGTAGAGAGACTGCTACCACGAAAGACCTCCAGCAAAGCGAGAGATTGCATCCTTCAAAAAGTTTTTTTCACTTTTACTATTATTAGTTTATTATAATTATTTATATCATTATACTTATTGAAAATTATTTGTTTATTAGTTATAAATTTACTTATCTTTAGTATACATACAATAGTTATTACTTTATTTTAAATTATAAATACACACGCGCGCACATAGACACATAAAATAGCGTAACCAAATAACCAATATTATAAATCTAGCGCAATAATGTGTTTCTACGCTTCTACAAGTCGTGTTTGTTGGTATTGGTTCAAAATGATGACCTGCTTCCCATGTTGAGATAATGGTGGACATACAAGTGCCAAGGTGAGAGGTAAGGGGTAAGGGGCAACACAGATAGCACACATAGAAGAAGAATTACCATTTGGAATACAAATATGGAACTTAAAATCAGATGCAAAAAATAAATCTCATGCCGCCTATTTACACAGGGTCTCTAGAAAGTAAGGAATCACCATAAAGAAAACAATCCCCAGGTTTTGAGTAATTTTACATGTAATATAACATAGTAAGATAGCAAAAAAATTTGTACAAGACCACTTATTCACATTTAAATACATGACACATATGCTTATCAGGTTAGAGAAATCCACACATGATAATAATAATTTAAAGCCAAGCATGAAACCTTTATAAGAAGACCATATTATAAACCTAACATTTGAGCATCCGTATTGAATGACTCTCTTGACTTACCGATGATAAACTGACATGCCTGATATGGTCGAGGAGACTGACAAAGGGATAATATAGTTGCCTCGGCCGCCAATGGATTTACATTTATCTGCATATACAAATATAAAGACATAAATATTAACAGTACAAATCTGAGAGTGTCAACCTCAAAAATTATATTAATACTTATAAATTTTAACACCAAGAACATCTAGGTAATAGAATATACGTATGTGACTGGTATGATCAATATTCTAGATATATTTTAATTATAGTAGTTATTATATTTTAAGTAGAGATAATCTTTTATCTTAGGAAAGAAGTTATTTATTTAGTATAAATAGAGGTTTTAGGGGTATCATTTGGGGAGGAGAGAGTTTAGAGTTATTTTGATATTTTCTTTGTTTTGAAGAGCTCCTACCTCTCGAAAGTAGGTCAAGGAGAGACGGGTGCTGCTCAAAAGCACGACGGGTGCCTCTCAAAAGCACGCCAACTATTGTATTCGTTCCGATTTATCAATATATCAATTTGGTTCATATCAAATTACGCCGACTATTGTATTTGTTCTAATTTATCAATTTGGTTCATATCAATGACCTGGGTTTTAAAGTTAGAGTTATGACTAAAAAAGCTCACCTTAGAAAGTGCAAAGCTTAGTTCATTTTCACGCATAGATAACTTATGCATGTTAGTAAAATTGGATCAAATTTTAAATTTAAAAAAAATAAAGCATAATCATGAAAATCTACTTGTAGGTCGTATCATATCCTAAAATAACTTAGTACTACAAAAGCAAAACATGAGAGCTGATGATATGCCAATGATCCAACTATGCTCACTAGAAATGTATAAAGAATGAAACAGATGTAAACCCTAGTTGACTACTTATATAGACCCTGCTAGCAGCAAAGATAAAGCATATTCTTTTTTCTTTTTCTCTTCCAAGAGAAATATGGCAATTATTCCTTTTTGCTGCTTATAAGAATGGTGGGGATTGTGATGGTAAACTTGGTAGTAGTTGTGAATTGATCCATTTACATTAATGTACAATTGTTTATCAATCATCACCCTAAAAGTCACACTTGATCCTTTCACCTTTTATCAAATGCTCTAATAATTTGCTTTCTCGTAGGAAACAACATCATGTTTCAATTAACAGTAAAAGATGGAAACCTGAATAGAACTGCAAGCAATTTCAATTGCTTGCATAGTAGCTTGAAGCTGACCTAAATCGCTGTTCCCATGCCCTCCATTCATCTCTGTTCACAATAAGCATAAACTCACATGAACATATACGTACACACACAGAAAATCATCTGTAGGCACACACATCAAACTTCTTTTGCTCGATTGTCTGAACGACTGTACCAGAAATGCAGTTCATTAATTTAGTAAGCAAATAAATGAAATCGTCAAACAAAACCTACCAATTGCGAGTATGATTAAATTGAACAGCAGAAGTAAGTCGGCTATGAATCAAGAAGAGATTAAAACCAACCAGAAATAGAGGGATTAAGATAATACTAAGCTTTTGAAATTTACAAAGAAGAAAAGGAAAACCTAACTTTAAGGCGAAATTGTTTAAAAAAAAAAAGAAAGGGCAAACAGTAAAGAAATACAACGAACTTTACTTAAACTATCACTGCAATTTACAAAGAAGAAAGGGAAAACCTAACTTTAAGGCGAAATTGTTCTTTAAAAAAAAATAAAGCGCAAACAGTAAAGAAATACAACGAACTTTACTTAAACTATCATTGTATACAATAAACTTTTAATTTTTTAAATTAATACAACCCGATTACCTGTTGTGCGGTAATTTCTTTTGTTTTTATTTATTTTTAATCTCACAACTCATTAATTGTTGCCACCTCATTTAACTTTTATTTATTTTTATTTCCAGAAGAACACTCTTCATCTTCAAGATTCAAACATTCAAACACAAACTCCATACATTCAATCATCAAACTTTCTGAAACATAAACTACAAAAAGAGAATCGTAAACACCAAAAATCGAAATCGATACATATGAAATCCTAGTCACTAACGGTAGATAACTCCATCAGCATTTACAAAACCACATATCCGAAACGAAGAACGTAAAGCCAAAAATCAAGGATGAAGATGAACACAAAGCCCAAATTGTTATGAAGATGATGATAAAATGATAAACCCTAAGATGTTAAGAATTGTAACACCCCGTCTTAGCATGAAATGGAGGCTACTCATACAAGACGTAAACAGAGCAAAACTAAGAAAAATACCGTTCAATATCAACCCCAAAGTACTACCTTACAAGTTTCTGCTACACTAGCTCTCGATCTCTTTCCCTTAAAGCACTCTTGAACACCTGCCAGAGGAAAGAAAAGAAAAATGCGGCCGAGCCAATTGCTCAGTGTGCGGATATATAACATAATAAACAATATTAATAATAGTCGAAGCAAAAACAAAGGTTTCAAAAATCAAAGTCCCCGGATCAAAATACATTCAAAATCATAATTCATTCAAAAGGCTTTTAGTATCAAATGCAAGTATACCATATTCATATATATCCTACCAACAATTCATATCAAATCACATATCATATCACATCTACCAACAATTCATATCAAATCACATATCATATCCCATCAAGCTCATACCAAAAACGCATACACTTGCACACCATCACCGGACATATATGACAAATGTCACACATTTGTACACTGGATCTGCAGATCCAAAAGTACCCTACAATGTGAGATGGGTGTTGGGCATCACACTACCATCCACCTTAACATAACATAACATAACCTACAAGTCTAGGGTCGACCCATACGCCTCTTAAACAAAATAGCTCTCGGAGCCAAACCTTGGGGAGACACCATGGACTTATCACACCACCGGTGCCCCCAATGATGTGCCTATGGTACCCCAAGGTGGTTAAATAGCTCGATGCATCAAAATTCATAAAATATCCAAAACGACATATATATAAAAAAAACTTTGTGTTCCACAGGTTTAGAAAACATTTATACATAGAATCATAGTATCATACTCAAAATATTTTTAAGCATCATGTGGAATATATCTAATAAAAAGAAAATGAAACTTTTCCGACTCGCTTGACATATCATAATATTTTCTTAAATCCAACAATAGAAGCACACTAAAAGAACAAGATTTCAGTATCAAACAAGGATCATCGCTAAAAGAATAATAGGAGTTCAAAACCGATATTTCAAATTTTAAGAACAAGAATCCGTACCAACGACTATAATAAGTGTAAGAGAAGCTAAGAATCCATACAAATAAACATGAATCGTATATCTTTAAAAGCCTTATTTAAGAGAGGAATCCGTACCTGCACCAAACAAAAGTACACTAAACACAACCCGTATCTACTTCCCGTCAAATCTATAGAACATAGAAGACAATACCAACCAAAATAATTACTACTTACCCGACAATTTATTAATTTATCTTGTTAGTCTTCGGTGCTACTTAGTTATTGCATATTCCTCTTATAAACTATTAAACCTCAAACTAGATGATTTTTATCTTGCCAGCTTCAGTCCTAGTAGTACAGTAGTTAAAGGTTCTTTTCAAGTTTATAGTTACCGATTCAGATGCGTTCCTAACAGTTTAATCATACCTTCAGTGTCAAGAATTAAGGGTGCTGTTTGTATTTAGAACTAAATCAGCACTTCATTCCATGTATTTCAAGACTCATAGTTAATCATTCGTGATTATTAACATGTAATCCAGCCCCAAAGTCATTTCATTAATACGATTTTAGTCTTAGCAAACCCAATTGATTTCAAAGTAGGCTGAAAGATCAAAACGGCAGTACCAAGACTCATACGGTAATTGCAAAGTAGAGTTTCTAACCTCCTGTGACTCTGTAGTTCCAGACTTACTTGAGAATTTGAGATCAGTAAACACACCTAGTCAATTTGCTGATTCAAAACTGAAGTTCAGATATCAGCTTGGTTTGATACATGTGTTACTATTAAGACCATATTTAGTAAACTTGTGTATACTCGGTGTTCCTTGGGTTTAAATAGGTATTGGTTACTAATCAAGTATGAAATCCTTTCTGTTCATGCAATGATCGCATAGCTTATTGTTCTAATTTAACATCCTAAAAGAGCCAATGATTGGATTTTAACAGTCGACTCTCAAGTGTTTGAAGAAGATCGTAAAGTGTTAGAACAAACCTGAATTGCTGCAGAAAATGAAAAACAGAATAGGACAGAATTCGACCCCAAACAAGCTTAATACTTAGGGCTACCCATCTTATTTCAGCCCTCGATCAACGACAGCTCCAATCGCCGACTCTCACTCTCTCTTTTGCGGTTAGGAACAGAGGTTTTCGTAAATGGCGGAGTGTAAACAGAGGGTATTTATCGATGGATTCGTAGGAGATTCGTGGCAGGGGTCGTTACCCTCTTCTCCGATCGATAGAACGACCCAGACATGGTCGCCGGAAATGGATTAGGCCTTAGATAAATGGGTAAAAGAAACTAGGCTTTGGTTATTTAAATTTGGCCCAATAAATATTAAATTTATGTTATTTTATTTTAGGGGCAATTTCATATATGTTCTTTTTAAATTGTAAACTATCTTATATATCTAAAGTATGCTTTAATACTTTATGTATAAAAAACTTGTGCTTTAGGTATACAATTTAAGAGAGACATATATGATATTTTCCATTTATTGTAACTTGTTTAGTTTCTTATCTGTGTATATTTTTATATATATGTACGGTTATTATAAGATCCCTAAATCACAACAAACAATAATCCTGAGTCAAAGTTCATATTAGGAAATCAAAACATATGAACTAAAATCGCAACAACCAAGAGCCATAAATTAAAACTTACCTCGAGATCTAAGAAACCTAAGTCGTAGGACAATTATAGAGAAACCAAACAAAAATCTAACACAGTGATGAAGATCTCCGATCGTTTTGAATATGTACAAGCCGATCATTGAATAGAATAGATACACGATAGTTATGAATAGAAACCTGTTGGGGAGATAATCACTTCACCCTAATAATCAACTCTGCCTATCCTAAAACATATAATTTGATGATAACCAAACCCTACATTCAGTATGACTTAGAAAAAATTCAAACATGTGTTGTTTGAATCAGTTTATGTAAAAATATGCTAGGTGTGGAACCATCAGCCGAGGAAAATAAGCCATCGGCTGAGCATCAGATCCTACTCAAAGTATCAGCCAAAGGATATCAGCCAAGGAGCATCAGATGAAGAAAACAAGTAAAGAAGACCATCAGCTGAGGAAAACAAACTATCAGCTGAGCAAAATTGTTGATCAGCTGAGGAAAATATTCTATTAGCTGGGTGAACAAATTGATCAGCTGAGTGAACAAATTGATCAGCTGAGTGCCTACCTCATCAGCTGAGTGATCAAATGAATCAGTTGAGGCCCAGAGCATCAGCTAAGTAAGTCTTCCTTTACACAAGTCATCTCCCCACATAAACTGATGTATTTGATTGATCAGCTGAGCATTCTTGATCAACTGATTATGCAAATACATGAGCTTATGCTCTCCTAAGCTTACTATTGATCAGCTGAACATCTATATGATCAGTTGAGCAATATGTATCAACTGAGTCCTAGCAAAAAGTGATCAACTGATATATTTTGTCAACTGAGTAGTGAATATCAGAGTTCCTAGTACAATTTGTTAGCTGAGTCGTGAAAAATGTCAAATCTACTCTATCTTTTCAGATTGTAAGTCATATGTAAAAGGCAGAACATGTGTTGTTCTATTATGCCTTAGATCTTTGTTTGTAAAAGTAAAAATGCACTTTTTGGATCAAGTATGAGACAAAAAGGTTTGATCTTATCCTCTGGAAAAGGATAATGTTACCTCAAACAGACGAAGATCTTGAAGATTTGTTCAAACAACTAAGTATGGCTGTCAATCCCATATTTAGTAAAGTCAAATCAATCAGAAGCATGGTGTTGATTAAAGTACAATCATGGAAAGGAAAAGATACTTCTACACGACAGTAGATGTGGGCTTTAATATTTTATATTGTAATGGGTTGCACTTTTGCAGAAAAGTACAATTACTTTTATCAAACATTTGATTAAAGTAACTTTACTTTTCACCCACTACCTTTACAATTAAAATATTATATTTCCACATCATCTTTGTCTCTTACCCTCATACAACCGGATTCACCAAGACTTCTATATATACTCATGCATGGTGGACATACAAACACAACACACAATACAACAAAGTGAAGTCTCTACTACACAGAAAGAAAATCTCATCAGTTGAGAAATGTGTAGAGTATAAGCAATCTGTAGAATCAAACTTGTTCATGTGTTGAACACTCTATATACATTAGTTGTTTTAGAGTTAGCTTGTCTATGTGTTAGACAAATTGATTGCCACCTTTTATTGTACTTAGAATTTCCGCTTCTAGTACATGTAATTCTTGATTCAATATCAATAAAAATTATATAAAAGTATATCAGTGTGTCTTTAATTTTTAAAAGCTAAAGTTTGTATTTAACCCCCCCTTTTACAAACATTTGTTGTTGCGTACTCAATCTGGGACTAACAACTGGTATTAGAGCAGGTTAGATAATCAATATCTAGATATGTTTTACTTACTCTACAACTGCTTCTACCCCTCTCAATATGGCCTCATCCGCAAACAATATGAATATCTCAAACACTGGGTCCTTAACAAGATGTCCCATGTTTGTAACAACCTCAAAATGGGCCTAGTCGTGTTCAAATCTGTCACGTCTAGAATTCTTATTAAATATTGAATAAAAAGGGATTAAATATATATAATTGATTAATTGGAAAAATATAAGAAAATAATAAAGAAATGATAATACTAAAATATTATGATAAATAGATAAAAATAATATATTATTAAACGATTTAGAACAAGGTTTCTAAAAATATCCCCGTTGGTTAAAACGGGTACTCATGCGTTAAGTTGTAAGTTGAAAAGGGGAACAAGATACCCACTTGTGGATATGCACAACTCACAAGCAGGTATCTAGCTATACACTCAGGTAAGCACCTCTTGAAACAAAACACAAACTTTTGTTTTCTCTTATTGTGTTCTTGTTTGTTCTTGAAGGAGAACTCTTGAAGAATCATCAAGCTACAATTCTTGCCACTGAATTCCACTTGTAATCTGTTGCAAATCACTTACTTCATCATCTCCATATTCAATTTGTAAGTTCCTTCCATGATTTCCCAAGTTCTTCATGTTTTGACCATTTAGGTCAAATTGGTCAAATTGGCAAATTGACTTCTATAATTTGTTCTAGTGATTCCAATCTGTTCCTATATTAATCCTAAGTTGTAATCAATCAAATTCTTGAATTAAAACAGATTTTTTGATTGTGTTCTTGAATTAAAGTGTAAATGGGTCAAAATGGAGATTTTGATCCCAATCTTTGAATTTGGTGTTAAAGTATGAATTGATACTTGTTTCTAACTTAGTTTAAGTGCCAAAGTTGTTTGTGATCACTGGAAATTGGATTGGAATCGATTGGTAATGTTTTGGGGTTGAAATGGCCAAAAGCAGGGGGCTGGAAATCGCACTGTCTGTGCAGACATGCTTGCGGGCGCAAGGATCACCCTTGCGGCCGCAAGGGCACGGCTTACGGGCGCAAGGGATTGCCTTGCGGCCGCAAGGACCTTCTTGCGGGTGCAAGAAATTCCAAGCCCTTGTGGGTGCAAGCAGACATGCTTGTGGCCGTAAAGGACCCTGTTCCAGCATACAGTTTGCTGTTTCGGGTTGTACTGATATACGGGATGTTTGTTTAGGTACTTCAGTTGATCCAGGAGCTTCTGTAAATAAGTGTTTAGTATTCTAACTCGACAGGTGAGTGCCTGATAACATAACGATTAATATATCTATAACATATATTAACAATGATTACGGAATTGTAAACCATGAATTGTACACGCACTTGTTTAAGTGTAGGATTGCCTGATGATGCTAGAATATACCATGTTGACACAGTGTAGTATGCACTTGATTAGGTGTATGCTATGATGAGTATCGAATATATATGTGCGTATTGATTGATGATTCGATTGAATCAAATTGTTTGTTTGTGATTGATCCGGATCTTATGGACAAAGCTGTCCTACAAGAACAAAGCTGTTCTACTTCAGGACAAAGCTGTCCTCTTCGGGTATAGCTGCGGCTGTACAACAGAGGAATCTGTTGATTCCAAAACGCAACGGTGGACGCGGTATAGCTCCCTCACCGGAGCGGTTGATGTGTTTGGTACCCCAGTTTAGTGCATTGAGCCGGGTTAGCTCCCCTGCAAGATATGTTACCACCTGACTACGCCAACTCATCGCGAGATGCTAGGATAGAACTATCTGAGCATGATTGATGATATGTGATGTATTTATGTTGATCGCATGCTATTTGCGTACTCACTAGCTATTATAGCTAACATATGCTACACCCTACATGTGCAGGTAATCCTCAGTGAGCTTAGGACCCTGCGGGTAGTTTGATTTATTAGGAGGAACACTTTGTCTGTAATAACTCTGATATAATGTTTGTTTGAATTTAGTAATGGTCGACCGGATAAGTAACAGTAACACCGAACTTGTATATGGCATCTTTTGTTTGTAATATATTTGCCACGTGTTTTCTATTTCCGCTGCAAGTTTTTAATTGAAAAAGATAAACAAATGTTTTTAAAAGAAAAATCTGGTTCTCGAAACGGCGGTGTTACAATGTTTGATGCTGAAAATTTCTCCATGTGGAAAAGTAGAGCATATTTTTTCCTATCCACTCTTGATATCCAAATGCTTGAAATAGTCACTAATGGTCCTTATGTTCCAACATCAATGTTATCCATTCCATCAGAATCTGAAGGTCAAACCTCTACAACTAAAAGAATCATAACCAAACCCATGCATCTGTGGGCAGATGAGGATAAGAGGTTGGTTAGCCTAGATGTTAAGGCTAGATCAGCTCTTGTCTCTGCACTTCCTAATGAAATCTATCATCAAGTGCTTAACTGTTCTTCTGCAAAAGAGATGTTAGATACACTTACAGTTGCATATGAAGGGACTGAAGAGGTGAAGGAGAACAAGAAGCTCCTCCTCAACAGAGAGTATGAATTCTTCTTTGCTCAGAAAGGTGAGAGTCTTACACAGACATACACCAGGTTCAACTGCCTAGTTAATGACTTGAAAAGGGCAGACATAACCAAGAGCAACTTTGTTTTGGTGAACAAGTTTCTAGACTCCCTCCCTGAAACATGGGATCACTTTGTCACTGTTCTAAGACATAGTGAGAAGATTAAGGGAATGTCTCTGGTTGCTCTCTATGGTAACTTACTCAACCATGAGCAATCAGTCAAGCAAAGGAAGTTGTCATCCAAGGAGATGAAAGAGGTCGTGAAAGCTGCACCAACTGCCCTTGTATCAAGAGATACAAAGATGAGAAGCTTTACAGCTATTGATTCTGGTTTTGATAAAGAAGGAGATGGAGAGGAAAGTAATCTGGAGGAGTTGGTTGAAGGTGTAGCTATGCTGGTTAAGAAGTTCAGACCTTTTAAGAAGGGAAAGGGTGTCAAGAGGTTTAGCAAGAGGTCATCAAAGTTTGTCAAGCCCAAATCCACTTTTGATGCCTCCACAGCAGAATGTTATAAGTGTGGCAAGATTGGCCACATAGCCAGTGACTGTAAGTCTAAATATAACACTGGTTCTTCATTTGTGCAAAAGCAGGAGGGCAAGATTGATTATGAAGCCAAGTATAAGAAACTCCTTGCTACTGTCCTTGACAAGAAGAAGAAGAAGAAAGCCTAGGGCCAAGTTCTTGTTGCTGAAGAAGAAGATTGGGCAGAAGAAGATCTCTCCTCAGATGAAGATGAGGTGATCTCTGCTCAGTTCTGCATGATGGCCAACAACAATGATGGTAGTTCCTTTGATGAAGACATGAAAAAGGCTGCTAAAGCTTGTTCAACTACCAACTGGGATCCTTCTTCTATGTATCAGGTTGGAAAATTTATTAACTATGATGATAATAAGAAGAATGCTATGTTTGATTACTTGTGTGTTGATTTCCAGTCTGCTATTCAAAGAGAGAAGAAGCTAAAACTAGAAGTAGAATCACTAAAAGAAAAGTTAATTCTTAAGGATGAGGAACTTAAGCAGATAACAATCTTAAATGATGAACTAGCTAATCAAAAGATACTTAATGAGATCTTAGTAAAAGAAACTAGTGAAGCAACCAAAAACTTTAATGACCTCCAAAAAGTAGTAAAGTCTTGGTGTGTATCTGCAGAAAAGACCACTCAGTGTGTCAAGGAGCAGATACCCAAGCAAGTTTAAGCTATTATTGGTGGAAATTACTCTAAGGCTGCTAACTATGTTGATTCTAGTAAGAACCTTAATATCTTAGACAAGGCTGACATGTTGCCACAAACCTTTCACAAGATTGTTAAAGGCAAAAGTATGTTCTCAAATAAGTTTGTTAGAAACAAGAGTTCCCCTCAAAAGAATCAATTATTCCTTCTGTTGAATCATCCTCTAGTAAGATTTCAGAATGTAAAAATACTAATAACACAAAGTCAAAGGATGTGATTAAAGGAAAGGAATCATTAGTTGAGACCTCAGAGACATTATGTTGTCAAACTTTGAAAATAGATGACTTAATTCTTAGCATTTTACAAACTGAAGAATCATTAGCTAATACTACTCCATCAACTGATAGGTTAGTAGATGATAAATGCTCAGCTGATAACCTGTCAGCTAATCATAGCTCATCTTCTAAACAATCAGTTGATCTAGAAGTAATCAACTCTCTTTCAATAGAAGAAACTATGAGTAAAAAGAATGATGTTCACATTGTTCCCATTTCTGCCACTCCAAAGATTGGTCAAAAACTTTCCAAAAACAAAGATCAATCTAAGGTGCCTGTGAATAAAGACCTAAGAAATTTACAGGATAAGCTTCATAAGCTGAATGGTCAAGTTAGTCAAATGATGACTAACAAGAAATCTCATAGGCATTCAAACCATGTTGTTCAATGCTCCAAGGCTACAAAATCTCAAAAATGTTATAAATGTGGAAGCAAAGAGCATAAGGCATTTGAATGTTCTTTAGAAGGGAATTCAAGACAGCGGACTTGTAATGATAACATAGTCACTCCTCTCATACATAAGAAACCCGAGATGAAGTGGAAAGCTAGGTGCATTCCACAAGGATCCACTAAGTAGTGGATTCCTACTTGTGTCACTAACTCTTCTTTCATTCAAATCTGTGCAGGTGTTGGTTCTTGGTTTCTTGATAGTGGATGTTCAAGAACCATGACAGGTAACAAGGCTTTGCTCAGTAACTACAAGAAAGAGAAAGGTCCAAGGGTGACCTTTGGTGACAACAACCATGGGCAAACTAAAGGCTATGGTGAGCTTCATAATGGGAACCTCAAGCTGTCAAAAGTTTCATATGTCAAAGGGCTGAAATATAATCTCATAAGCATAAGTCAATTGTGTGATGGAGATAATGAAGTCCACTTCACAAAGACAGGAGGCTCCATCATAAATAAGAAGGTAATACAGTGTTCAGTGCCAAGAGAACCAAGGATGTGTATACACTTGACATGTCCTCTGGTGACCCTTCAAAGGAAGCATGTTTGTACTCCAAGAATAATGAGGATACAAACTGGCTGTGGCACAAGAGGCTTTCCCAGCTTAATTTCAAAAACATCAACAAGTTGAGCAAGGGTGAACTAGTGTCAGGACTACCTTCACTGACTTATCTTAAGCCTAAACCTTGCACTGCTTGTGAGAAGGGAAAGCAACATAAGACATCATTTCCATCCAAGCAGTCCTTCTCAATAACAGAACCTTTCTATATGTTGCACATGGATCTCTTTGGTCCTGTTGCAACTGCTAGTATTGGTGGAAGTAAGTATGCTCTTGTATTGGTTGATGAATTCTCAAGATATACTTGGGTTTTCTTTCTTAAAGCAAAGAGTGAGGCTGCTGAAGAGATTATCTATTTTATCAAGAAGATGGATGTGTTGAATGGCAATCTGGTGAGGAGTCTTAGAAGTGATCATGGAACTGAATTCAGAAATCAAACTCTGGAATCTTTCTGTGATGAGAAAGGGATATCTCAAAACTTTTCTGCTCCAAGAACCACGCAACAAAATGGTGTAGCTAAAAGAAGAAATAAAACATTGATTGAAGCTACCAGAACCATGTTGTGTGAAAGTGGGTTACCCTTTAATTTCTGGGCTGAGGCTGTAAGTTATGCATGTTTCACACAGAACAGGTCCCTTATTATTAAGAGGCACAACAAAACTCCATATGAAGTGCTCAAGGGAAGGAAGCCAAGCATCAGCTTTCTGCATATATTTGGTTGTCAATGTTTCATACTCAATCAAAAAGATCAATTGCAGAAGTTTGCTCCTAAAGCTGATGAAGGAGTGTTTGTAGGTTACTCAGTAATTTCTAAAGCATACAGAGTATACAACCTCAGAACCAAAGTCATAGAAGAATCCATCAATGTAAGTTTCAATGAAAATGACTTTGTTGCTTCTTGTTCTTCTAATCATGTTTCAGGTGAAGAATTTAATGATCTTATGCAAACTGGAGAAGTTCCTCCAGAGCAAGTAGATCCCTCTCCACCAGCTTCTCATGATATAGATGAACCTGTTCCTATCCAAACTTTTAACCATGTACAATCATCCTCATCCAATCCTATACCTCTACTGAATCATGTGGAAAATGACTTAACATCATTGGATTCCAATTCCATATCACTCATTCCCTCTTCAGTAGAGATACCCACAGATTGCAATAATGAAGTTATATCAGCCACTCAAAATGAACTCATTTCTACTGCTGATAGCCAACCTGTAACTTCTTCTCCCCAAATCCAAATGAATCCTAATACCCAAGAAATCCAAAAAGCCTTCAAAGACCTCAAGCACCATCCTCATAATTTGGTGATAGGCAACATAGATGATCCAGTTAGAACCAGATCAAAAGCTTGCAACATCTGCATGTATTCTGGATTTGTTTCAATGATTGAACCAAAGAAGGTTGATGAAGCTCTCAATGATCTCCACTGGGTGTCTGCCATGCAAGAGGAACTGGCAAAATTAAAAAAAATAATGTATGGACTTTGGTACCCAAACCAAAGGATAAATCCATCATTGGAACAAAGTGGGTGTTCAGAAATAAGCTAGATGAAAATGGGCAAATCATCAGAAACAAAGCAAGGCTAGTGGCACAGGGGTACTGTCAAGAAGAAGGTATTGATTTTGATGAAACCTTTGCCCCTGTTGCAAGATTGGAAACTATCAGATTATTCCTAGCCTATGCTGCCTTCAAAAGCTTCAAAGTGTTCCAAATGGATGTGAAGAGTGCATTTCTGAATGGAGATTTGAAATAAGAGGTATATGTCAAACAACCTCCTGGTTTTGAGGAGTCAAAGCTTACCTGATCATGTTTACTTTCTAAACAAAGCTTTATATGGTCTTAAGCAAGCTCCAAGAGCCTGGTATGATACCCTCTCTTCTTTTCTCATTAATAAAGGTTTTACAAGAGGATGCATAGATAGCACTTTATTTATTAGGAAGTACAAAGGTGATGTGATACTTATGCAGATATATGTAGATGATATAATATTTGGGTCTACTAATTTGGAACTATGCAAAAAGTTTTCTAAACTCATGTCTGATAATTATCAGATGAGCATGATGGGTGAGTTAAACTATTTTCTTGGTTTACAAATTAAACAAGAGGTTGATGGTATTTTCATTCATCAAACAAAGTATGTCAAAGATTTACTCAAAAAGTTTGATTTTGAAAATTGTTCTTCAATGAAAACACCTATGTCTACCTCTATCAAGTTAGGAAAGGACACTGATGGCAAATCAGTGAACATTACTACTTATAGAGGAATGATTGGGTCACTTTTATACCTCACTGTAAGTAGACCAGATATAATGTTTTCAACATGTCTCTGTGCAAGATATCAAGCTGATCCTAAAGAGTCACATCTTGTTGTTGTTAAAAGAATATTCAGATATCTCAAAGGAACTCCTAATCTTGGTCTTTGGTACCCCAAAGACTCAGATTTTGAGTTAGTTGGATATTCTGATTCTGATTTTGCAGGATGCACATTAGACAGAAAAAGTACTTCAGGTGGTTGTCAACTTCTAGGAGGAAGATTGATTAGTTGGTCTAGTAAGAAACAGAATTCAGTGTCAACATCCACTATAGAGGCAGAATACATTGCTGCAGGAAGCTGTTGTGCTCAAATTTTGTGGTTACAAAATCAACTACTTGACTATGATATGAAGTTTGAAGACACCCCAATTCTATGTGACAATATAAGTGCAATCTCCATCTCAAATAATCCAGTCATGCATTAAAAAACAAAGCATATTGAAATCATACATCATTTTCTCAGAGATAATGTGCAAAAGAAGAAGGTAACTTTGCACTACATCAACACTAATTTACAACTTGCAGACTTATTCACAAAGCCATTAGATGAAGCAAGGTTCAATTTCCTAATATCCAAACTAGGTATGCTTAATTTTTAGTTTAGAATAGTGGTAATTTAGTTTGTGTCAATTTATAAGTGTTGAAAATTATAAGTTACTTATTTGAGCATATCCAAGTCTTACTTAATTTGTGTAAACTGAGTAACTATGCTCAGCTGATACCTATCAGCTGATCAAATTTACTCAGCTGATCACTTTAAGATAAGGAAGACATGCTCAGCTCAGTACTTTTCTCAGCTGATACCCCAAATTTTCACTATCAGCTGATAGTTTTTCATCAGCTGATACCCCTCAGCTGATACATTTTCATGATCAGCTGATACTTCTACACTTAGTAAATTTTCACCTTTTACACTCATTTAATGCTTTTTAACCCTAGTTATTTACTCCGTTTGTCAGATTTCATTTAATAGCTAATTAATTTGTTTTCCGTTAGATCTTTTGTCAGTATCTAACGATTTCTGTTAACTAATCTTCATAAATATCCCCATTTCTCTCTCATTCACCTTTACCTGTTCAAACTTTCTAAATTCCCTCTCTCTCTCTCTACAAAGAACTACCCTACCTTTTCTCTCGATACTCACTGTTCATCATCCCTACCAAATGGCCACCTATATTCCAGACCCGGCTGTTAACCCTCGTGATAATGTTGCACCCAATCAACCGATGAATATAACTCCCAACAACATTCTACTCTGCACCACCATCCCTACCTCGCGAGAAAACCAAGGTTATGAACCAATGGTTCAGTTCCTTCAAGCTCATCCCTTGTTTGATAGCCTCACCGCTGATCCACACTACATATACCCTACCATTATCGGTGAACTATGGTATTCAGCAACCTATAACCTAAACACCAACACCATCCACTGCACCCTAGCCCAAGGAAACTACCATCTCCAGATCACCACCGAAACTCTTCGTGAAGCATCTTCTATCCCTCATTTCCTACCTTACACCGCTTTTCCCTCCAGAGCAGAAGTTCAAACAGTTTTGGAAGCCATCGGCTACAATGAACCTGTAGTGCATGGTCAAGTTAAAGTCTCTGCTCTTGCTCATCTGTGGAAGTATTTGGCCAATGTGGTCATACGTTGCTTTGGTCCAAAATCTGGTAGCCACCATCTCATCAACCAAACCGAGCTCCTTGTGTTATATGCCCTAGTCTTCGGGGTAAATATTGACTTTTCTCAAGTCATATTTTCTGACCTTATTGATAAAATCACCCAAAGCACCAACAAGAAATCATCGAGGCCGCAGGTGCCCTACATTCGACTATTAAGCCTGATCGCTATGAGAGAGATTGGAGAGGATGATTATGTGGGCTTAACTGAACATCTTGAGCATATTCCTGTCCCTGTCATGGGTGAAAAGATATTCCATTTCTTAAAGGCAAACAGAGGTCCTCCGATCACTGCCCAAATGCAAGAGCTAATAGATGCTGCAAACGACAATACAAATGCTGATGATGGTGATGAACATGATGATGATAATGATGCTGATGATGATGCTGATGAAAGCCACACTGGCTCTAAGGATGATGATGATGTTGGTGATGCTGGTGATTTTGCTCCTATCAGTCCAATGGAGTTAAGTCCTCTTGGTGATGATGGTGATGCCCAAGAACAAGAGATCTCTGAGCAACTTCTGGAGCTCATTGACAGAAGTAGGCACATCATGTCCTAAGGTAAGGACAATACTGATTCCACCTCTGAAGATATTCAAATGGTAATCCTAACCTTTGATAGCCCATCCTCCTCTCCAATCCATACACCACTCCAACAGCCAAGCTCTAGTGAACCTCCTGTGGTCACTAGTTCTACTCCTATCCGTAGCCCCATATATACAAGGTCACCAGAAGTGACTCATTATGAGCACTTTGAGGGAGTGCAATCCACACCTCTGACCTCAACTCCAATTACCCTTCCTCATGTTGAGGGGGAGCAATTGGATGTTGTAACCTTACAGCCAGTGGATGTATCCTCACAACAGGATACATCTGTAAAAATGGGACTTAAGCCGTTAGCTGAGACAACCTCCCAAAAGGTTGATCTCATTGAAAGACAGACCTCAACCCAAGGTCATACTGTGTCTCTCCCACAATTGAGTCAGCCTATACCATCCACATTCTCCCAACAAAATGTGGATCCAATAAGGGATTCCCTGTTATTGAGTGCATCCCACACTCAGTCCACTTATCTTGCACCTATTATTGATTCTATTCTTACACAAGCACAACCTGCCAATGCTAGTGGTACAAACCAATCACTTACACAGGGCTCAACACTCTTCCCCAATAAATTTGAGCTTATACACCAAGGCTCAAATGAGGGGACACAAACCTTACACAAGTTCTTTGAACCTCTCTCCACCCCTTCCACCTCTAAACCATCTACTTCTACCCAAACCCCAAACCTTACCCTTATCCAAACAATAAACCTAACCCTTGATCACCTAACCCAAACCTTTCAAACCTTCCAAACCCAAACCTCTGCTCAATTGTCTCAACTTACAAAAGAAATTGAGCCTCTAAAAACCCCACCCCAACTCTCCCCTGCACCCATTAATCTTACCCCAATCCTAACCAAAATCGACTATCTATCCACCCTTCTTCCCTCTCCACCACCAATTCCCATCCTACCTTAATCTACTATCTTTACCCTAAACCAAACCATATCCAACCTCCTATCCCAACTCCAAACCATACGCCCAATCAACCCAAACATTTCTGTACCCATTCCTGAACAACTCCTTCCAATGCCTTCTTTTCTAAAAGGCATCCTTGATGACATAGAAACCTTAACAGAACAATCCAGAATGAGTCATCTCTCATTGTGGAAAGCCATTAAAGATCTCAAGGATGACCTCTACCTTCAGCTCTCTAAAATTACTTCTACCCCTTCCTCAACCCATACCCCTACCCCTGCCCCTACCTCATCCCATAAGCCTGCAGCATGTGACTCCCCTCCTCCTTTTGATGATGCCAAAAAGGGGGAGAAATTCTCAAGTTCTTCAAGGAAGGATGATCCTGACTCAGAGGATATAGATGCTGCCTATGCTAAAACTGCCACCAAAATCATGCAGCAGGAAGCACCCAAAGCAACAGCTCCTCCACATCTTAAAAGAAAAACACCTTCTGAGGGAGAGCAAAGGTTTCCTAAAAGATTGAAAAGGATGGCAAACAGGCCAAAGCCTAAAAGAAAAGTTGCTGAGGGTTGCTCTCCACAAATCAATATAGAGTCTGATTCTGATGATGAGGATGATACTCCACTATCTGACATCCTCAGAAGAAGAAGACAGAGCCCAAAGCCATCTGCTCCACCGGTCTAATCAACCTCAACAGTCCAAAAGGCTTCAACCTCTGCTCCTAAGGATAAAGGCAAACAAAATAGGACAGATGAGCAAGTTGAAGCAGATGCACAAATGAAAAGGGAGCTTGCTCTTAAAGAAAAGGAAAAAAGGGAAAATGCTCAAATGGCTCAAGCATTGGGTGTTTCAGTTGAAGAAATCTACCAAGCCAAAGAGCTAGCATATCAGCAAGAGCAAGAACAAGCTCAAAATCAAGCTGCTGCTCAACACAAATCGGCAAGGGAGAAATCTCAGTCTGACCTACTCAAAGCTAGATCTCATGCTGATGCCATCAAAACCCTCTTCAACCTTGATTTATCTGCTCCCATCAATCTAAGTCAGCAAAGACTTCAAATCTTCAAAGAAAGAATTAACATTCTAAGAAACAGAACAGAACCAACTCCAATAACAAGAGCCACTGTCCATAAAGGTGATGGTGAACCCTACCTCAAAGCTATAAGGCAGAACAACTTCAACAGCTGTGAAGTTGTATCTTATGAGAGGTGTCACATATATGGGGTCATAGAGTTAGTTGAGATCCTGCACCTTCTCTTCAAATCCAAATCCAAGCTCAAAGTTCAATTCATTCAGAAAATTCAGAATTGGATAGCTCTAGTTGTGTCACAAAGGGCCTTCATTCCAGATGACTATTACAGGCATGTGCACACAGTTGATAATCTTCATAAGAAAGGCTCCAAGCCCTTCAAACCATTTGAGCTAAGAGAGGTACTACCCCAGCATGAATTCTTATCAGATTTTGAGGGTCTCAACACATCTCTTCCATTGAACATCACCCCTGAGCTGTACAAGTTTATAATTATGCCTGTTGAAGGTATATTCTTTTTGGACAGAGCTGGCACATGGAGGTTCTTTAGATAGTCTGAAATCCTTAAAGCTAGCAAGAAGTTTCTATTTGGGCTAAGGATATCTACAAGAGGCAGAACTGGAAATGAAAATTTTGAAGCCCTTGTTCAAGCCCAATGTGAAGTCTTAGCTGAAGCTGATCCTCATGCCAAAGATTTTGAAGTTAAAGAAGAACCATGGTGGGATGATTAAAGACTGACTCTAACTCTGAAGTTTTTGTTGTTAGTTAGTTGATTGTACATTATAGAATAGTTAGTTAGTAGTCTATCTATGTAAACACTTATGTACATTTCTTTATTCTGTTATTTCAAGTGATGTTTATGTATTTCAGAAAATCAAAAGCATATAAAAATGGAAAAATGAAAAGATACCACAAAAACAGAACAAAATGGTACAACACAAAAAGATTCCACAAAAACAGGAAAAAATGGAACACTAGAAAAGAAACCAAAAACAGAACAAGGTTCAAATAAAAAAAGCTACCAAAAACAGATAGCTAGGTAGCCAATTGTACTTAAAAGTTTAAATCTTTTGTAATTCGAAGTCAAACTGATTCTTCAAAAAGAAAAAGGTTTTGTTATCATCAAATAGGGGGAGTTGTTGGGGAGATAATCACTTCACCCTAATAATCAACTCTACCTATCATAAAACATAGAATTTGATGATAACCTGTGACATTCGGCAACAAATTTCCCAGGTTAGCCATTAGAAATTCTAATTTTAAGCCTAGTATGACTAAAAATAGTATTTATGACTTAAATACATCCATAATAATATTAGATTTCGTAGAAATCTCGCCTATATGGTTAGAACCTTCCGGAGCTCGAAAAAAAAATCGAATTATTACGAGTCAAGAATTACAAATCAGGTACAATAATAAAAATAATATTAATTAAAATAATTAAAAAAATTATATTAAATATAAATAAGTTAAAATATAAAACATATAAAAATAAACTCATAAAAGTAATAAAAAAAACTTTGTAATTAAAAGATTTAAACAAAATCAACAATTATACAAAATTCATTTAAACAAATTACACTTAATTATTCAAAAAAAAAAAAAAAAGAAAATCCCCCCCCCTCCATGGCCGGCCACCCTACCCCCCCCCCCTCAAATTTCTCTTGCCTCCTTCTCTTCCCAAGAATCACCACTTGATCTCCCCCATGCTCTATATAAGCCTCATACTACTCTTCATCATTTCCTTTACCACCACACTCCATCTCTTCTCTTTTCTCTCTTCTTCTTTCACCAACAAAAATCTCCAAGAACATCCAAGTCTTGATCATCTTTTGAAGATCAAACACAAAATCAAAGAAAAGAGTTGGTAAGATGATCATAAAACACTCATCTCTACACTTCTACCTTTCTTCTCTTCTTCTTTCTTCTTTCTTTTATTTATTTTCTTTGTTGTTCATCTTATTTCCTTTATTTATATATATAATCATGTAAATATAAACATCCTACCAATGTTGTAAGGAACACATGAAATGTGCATCATCCTACCGTTGTTGTATGGAACTTAATCAACTAAAAATCAAGAAAATAAGACTTTGATCATGCATGTGTTTCATCTTAACAAATGTTGTAAGGAACACATAAAATGTGTATCATCCTACCATTGTTGTAAGAACACATGGATTATCAAAGCTTATACTCATACAATATGATTATTCATGAATATAAACATGTTATAGTAAAGTTATGACCCATAAGAAAAAAGAATAACATTCTGGCAGATTCTGATACTAGAACTCCCCACTTGTTTTTGTTATATCTGGAGTTCTAGGTATCAAAATCAGTTGATTCTTTTTGCTAATCTTAGTTTAAAGTGTTACATTTCATTTAAACCTGGATTCACTAATTTTCATGAACGTTTGATCCTTCAAACATATTTAAAAATACCCATATGTTGAATCTGGAAATCTGGCAGATTTAGAAGGGTACACTTTAAACGCGTGTAACTTACTCATTCTTGGGTCAAAATACGTCTAGTTTTTTTAAAAGTTTAATCTTTGAGTCGTGGTTATTTCCCAGTTTGAATAATGTAGAAACGAGGTCGTATGAGCCCTAAACAGACGATTTAGTAACAATATGTCATCCAGACCCTGATCAGTGGACATCCTATACACTTTTAATTATTAAAAATACTAAACATGGATTATAAATTCCTATATTTTTACTGGACATTCTAGAAACATGTATTAAGATTATATTAAAATATCAAGCCTTAATATGACTCCTAAATTACAGTTTTTAATTTTTAAAGTTCAACTTAAAGAACTGAAAATTCCAGTGAACACTTATGATTTATGGAAAAATAGAGACAATCTTTAACTATTTAAATAAATAAGTTAACAACAAATAAATAATACAAAATAATAAATAAAATAAGTCTAATAGAGATACATACCTCTTATATTAGGAAAGGAGCTTCGGTAGGAACAAGAAATCCTTACGAGTGAACACCTTTGCATACCGAGTGAGTATCATAGCCCCTTTTTACCGTATTTCATATTATTTTGGGGTGAAAGCATGTGTATACGTTTCATGAAAAGTTTATTGCCTATCTTCTTATTTATTTCAAATATTATTTTGAGCATTTATGGTATTATTCTTTGATGTGCTTGGGTGATCGTTGTAAGGCCCTTTCGTTGGACATTATTCCTTAACTCCGCTAGTGAGCCGATGGTATTTGTAAGTAGCTCTATTTGGAGATTCCGACGTCTCCCATTTATGGTTGACGAACTATAGATGTACTTTACCACTACTAACGTCATTTAATATAGGCGTTAGGTTTATCATGGGCAATTGGTTGTCGGCTAGGTTGGATAATGGCTCAAACAACAATCATCATAGTCTATTACTACCATGTGCAACGTATTGGGCAATATAATACATCTTCTATCATTCATGCATACTTTTATTTTATTTCAAAAACTTCCATCAATTATTTAAACTTTTTTTCATTTAAAAGATATTTTGTGCATATATTAAAAACCTATGAACTCACCAACTCTAGTAGTTGACCGTTTTCTTTCTTTTACCCGTGCTTTCAGGTGATCGTCGTTAGGTACCTTATGCATACAAGCATGATGTGTGGCATTTCCATCTTCATCGTCACATTTTATGAAAACCCTATCTATTTTATTTACGCATCGTACAAGACTATGTCATTTAATTATTATTCGGTTGTGTAACTTTTATTTATGTTTTACCCGAACTATTTATTTTTGTTAAGTTAATATAATGGTTATTGTCTATATACCTTGTGCGATGATATCTTGTGCTGTGACACCTCGTGTTTCCGCTTTAGCGGGGTGTGACATAACCAAACCCTACATTCAGTATGACTTAGAAAGAATTCAAACATGTGTTGTTTGAATCAGTTTATGTAAAAATATTATAAGTGTGGAACCATCAGCCGAGGAAAATAAGCCATCAGCTCAGCATCAGATCCTACTCAAAGTATCATCCAAAGGATATCAGCTAAGGAGCATCAGATGAAGAAAACAAGTAAAGAAGACCATCAGCTGAGGAAAACAAACTATCAGCTGAGCAAAATTGTTGATCAGCTGAGGAAAATATTCCATCAGCTGAGTGAACAAATTGATCAGCTGAGTGAACAAATTGATCAGCTGAGTGATCAAATGAATCAGCTGAGGCCTAGAGCATCAGCTAAGTAATTCTTCCTTTACACAAGTCATCTCCCCACATAAACTGATGTATTTGATTGATCAGCTGTGCATTCTTGATCAACTGATTATGCAAATACATGAGCTTATGCTCTCCTAAGCTTACTATTGCTTAGCTGAGCATATATATGATCAGCTGAGCAATATGTATCAATTGAGTCCTAGCAAAAAGTGATCAACTGATATATTTTGTCAACTGAGTAGTGAATAGCAGAGTTCCTAGTACAATCTGTTAGCTGAGTCGTGAAAAATGTCAAATCTACTCTATCTTTTCAGATTGTAAGTCATATGTTAAAGACAGAACATGTGTTGTTCTATTATGCCTTAGATCTTTGTTTGTAAAAGTAAAAATGCACTTTTTGGATCAAGTATGAGACAAAAAGGTTTGATCTTATCCTCTGGAAAAGGATAATGATACCTCAAACAGACGAAGATCTTGAAGATTTGTTCAAACAACTAAGTATGGCTGGCAATCCCATATTTAGTAAAGTCAAATCAATCAGAAGCATGGTGTTGATTAAAGTACAATCATGGAAAGGGAAAGATACTTCTACACGACAGTAGATGTGGGCTTTAATATTTTATATCGTAATGGGTTGCACTTTTGCAGAAAAGTACAAATATTTTTATCAAACATTTGATTAAAGTAACTTTACTTTTCACCCACTACCTTTACAATTAAAATATTATATTTCCACATCCTCTTTGTCTCTTACCCTCATGCAACCGGATTCACCAAGACTTCTAAATCTAATCGGTTGAGAAATTCGTAGAGTATAAGCATTGTGTAGAATCAAACTTGTTCATGTGTTGAACACTCTATATACATTAGTTGTTTTAGAGTTAGCTTGTCTATGTGTTAGACAAATTGATTGCCACCTTTTATTGTACTTAGAATTTCCGCTTCTAGTACATGTAATTCTTGATTCAATATCAATAAGAATTATATAAAAGTATATCAGTGTGTCTTTAATTTTTAAAAGCTAAAGTTTGTATTCAACCCCACTTCTACAAACATTTGTTATTGCATACTCAATCTAGGACTAACAAAACCCCAATCGCTGATAAAACTGCTTCTTCAATCTGAAACTATTGAACCTTCAAAAACCCTTTGAACCTTTGAAGATGAACAAATGAAAGAGGGTCAAACCGAGATCTAAAATTGTACATACAATTATACAAACTAAAGTCTGGAATCTTCAAAATCTCTTAACTATTGATGAAAAAGTAATTGAGTATGAATGTTCCATTTATTTGTGGTAGTAATCGATGGTTTTAATCTGACACAAACTTATCATTTTTGTTTTTATTATTATTTGCATTTTTATTAATTAGTTTTAACAGTAATTTATTTTTGAATTATTTATAAAGAAGAAAAACCACGCCACTTAAGATTTCATGTTACTAAAACCAATGTCACGTCAATGTTTTACCTGCTATACTAGGTTTGATATATCAAATGGTAACCTTTTAAAGTTTGATATATTAAATGGTAACTTTGAAAGTTTAGTATATATAATGACAAAACGTAACAAGTTGAATACATTTGTATGAACTAAATCCATCTTTAAATACTAATAAACAACTAACTAGATGTCATGTGTCCCTTTCTAACGCCTCTTTTTATATTTTTCCGCTTAATTACACCTTCACATAAACCATCACGTGTCCCTCTCTCGCTCCTATTCACAACCTCCATTTTTTGTTTTTATATAGATATCTAGTTTCATACAAAGACCTCATCCTCTCACTTTCCTCACTAAATATCCACACCTGCAGCTTACTCAATTATTCACGCACCTTCCTCTATTTTTACGAAGCGTTGGCTTTTGAAATTGTGAAGAACTCCTCAAGAAGTTGGAGATAGTATTTATATATAGGTTCAATCTGTAGTACTTATGTCTAATTGTGTTTATGATAATTAAAAATAATTCTCTTATGTGAATGTGTCAAACTTATAATTGAATTAATAGTTGAGAAGAATAACGTATAAAGAAGTTGGAGATAGTTTTTTTCTTACATTATGTTTACCATTGTCATTGTAATTAAGGTTTCTTCTTACACCAATATATTTTGCAGTCAAACAATTAAGGTTTTCATTTATTTTGTAATTAAAAAATACATAATATATGTTTTAAATTAATATAAATTTAAATTTTGAATTTTTTTAAGATCTTTTTGGAAGATAATTGCATAACATAAATAATTATGATCTTTTACCAAAATTTCTCGATAACAAAAATATTAAAGATTTGAATTTGAATTTATTTAAGTGTTCTTATTTTATTATGTATATAAAAATCTGCATTAGAATTATTTCCCAACTGTTTTCTTGGTTTTCGGTGACCAAATTGTATTTCCTAATTTATTTGAAATTTTCAAAATTTTGATACCGTGGACATCCGGTTTTAATAAATATATATGGGTATCAAAAATTGAGATTTGAAATTTATCATACAAATTGAAAATATCGACTTAATGTAATAACTACCTACTTATTATGCCTTTTTAGATTTTCTGTATGTGTTTTTATTAGTAATATATCTTGACAATATTAGGCCCGTATTTAGCTTTTAAGGCCTAACTGTGTTGTTTGTAACCCTATTGTAACACTTATATATTTTGGATTAATCAAAGATCTCAATCCATATATGGTATTAGAGCCATCTCCGATCCTTTCCTAAACCTACGTTGATGCTGCCGTCGAGTCCTCCCTCATCTTACGCTGTTGCCGTCGCTTCCTCTCTTACCCTACGCTGCTTCCCGTCAAATGGTTGTCGGCGATGAATCTTCTCTTCCTCTTGCCACTGTTCTTCACATGTTAACCATTAAGCTTCTTCTTCAAATTTTCTGTTATAGAAGAATCAGCTTATTACTCTTCTTCCTACCATAAACTTATTGGTTATATTGATGGCTCCTTGGTTACTCCCTCTCCTGCTATAGTCGACACTCGCAAAGAGTCTCCTAATCCAGCCTTCCTTGCTTTCTTCCTTGCTTGGCAAGAGGCAAATCAGCGAGCTCTTCTTATCCTTCAAGCTTCTCTCACTGAAGAAGCTACGGCTGAAGTTATTGGACTTACTACTGCTTGTGAAGTATGGTGTGCTCTTGAATCCGCCTACAGTCATGATTTTGTTGAGTGAATGCAAAACCTCCTGGACTCCCTTCGTCAATTGCAGAAAGGTACATCTTCTGTTTCTAAATATGGTCATCAATTTAAATTGATTTGTGATCAGTTGGCTGCAATTGGTCAACCTATTGATGATGTTGATAAAACACACTGGTTTTTGTGTGGTCTTGGACCCTCGGTTGAAACATTCTCTACTGCGTATCAGGCTGTCAAACCTAGACCTTCCTTTCGGGATCTCCTATCCCAAACAAGTGTCATGAGTTGTTTCTAAAATATGTACATGGGCAGTCCTCTACTCCTCCGGTTGCTGTTTCCGCCGTTGAGTCGGGATGCCCAAATCAAGATTTTTCTAACCGTGGTGGTCGTGATGGTCGCTCCGGTGGTCGCGGTCATGGCCGTCGTCCACCCAATTGTCAACTTTGTCATCAAAACGGGCATTATGCCGACAAATGTCCCGCCCTTTCTACCTTTGCTCAACGTGGTTCTTCTATGCAAACTTAGCTCAAGCTTTTCATGCTAAATGCAACGTTCATGATACTTCTTCAGATTGGTGTTGGGGTTTGTATCGGTTTTTAAAATATATTTAATAGCAACGGAAGCGTGAACACGTGTACAACAATTTTAAACTCTTTTAAAACTCCCCACCAAGATCCATATGCATGACTTAAGAAAACTAAAAACAATCATAGGAGGTTTAAGAAATACAACCTTTGTAGCGTGAACGGGTATCGGTGGAGACTATAAACGATAAGGAACCAAGTGTAGCTTCCCTCCAAGGTATCCACACGCGAGCAACATCCAACACCAACTGAGTGCTAGCCCTTTCAACCCTATATGTAGACAACATCAAGTAGAAGCAAGAAAACTCTTTTCTCCTTCCTAACTTGTGTTCAAGTCTACTAGTTGTTATGGTTATCTTTCAACTCTTTGAAAAACCACCAACTATAATATCTTGTAGTTGTGTTACATGAGAGAAGAAAAAAAGTTGGTTATATGATAGTTCAAGTCTTTACTTAAACAACCATCCAAACCAAGTTATACAAGAGAGATTATATATTTTAAAACAAAACTCTTCTTATTTTTTTCCTTTCCTTTTGGCCGTATATATGAAGGAAGCCATTTTTGTTCTAAATATCTTCATGGCCATCAACTCCCAAAAGAAAAACATGTCTTATTTTTTTCTTTTCTCCACGGCACATCCTCCATCCTTAAAACACCTCATAACAAATTCTCATTCATTAAAATCAAATGAGAAGGGGACCTCCCCTTTGGTTGTCTACGACAGCCACACCACCAAAAAGAGAGGGGGGGGGGGGGGTCCTCCATATGTAGTATGTGTCAAGAGTAAGGTATCACCAATTCACCATACCTTCTTATATGAACATATAAGAAATGTTTTGGATAGAGGAGGGGCCATGTCCTTTTTTTTTCTTGTGAAGTATTTATGTATTTTATCCTATAAAACCATATAAAATACTTGCAACACTTTAAGGGAATACATCTAAATGTATTTCCTTATAACAAGATATATATAATAAGAGTAACAAGCTTACTCATAATTAATATATACAAGTGATATTATCGTAAGATTATTATTTCACTTAAATAATAATGCGTCCAATAAATATATATTAGGGTTGATTATATTTTGAATCATATTCAAAACATATAATTAGCGTCTATTTACTTTTTATGTGCGACCCTATAGGTCTATTTATTATCAGCAATATCGTCTTAAGTTGCGTCTTGGGCATATAAAACCAACAATTGGTTCATGGACTTAGGAGCATCTACACACATGGCATCCTCTACGGGCAAACGTATCCATGTGTTATGTATTGCTTCATTGCAAACGTATCCTTTCCGCACAACAAATCAAACACTCAACTAGGCATTGATTAGCGATCAACTAATCAGCTATTCGAGAAACATTCACAACTAACCGATACATGCGCACAACAAATCAAAACATATGCTCAGCTATGCGAAACAAATGATCAGCTAATTGAATCACATTATGAAATTCGGTGAATTATAGATGTGATGCTCAACTATATACTTAAATATAAATAAATCAACCTAATATGTGGTCTTCTTCGTGCGTGTGTACTCGAGTTTGATGGTTCATGGGATTCTCACCTCTCATTGATTTAATTTGCTTATAATAATTCATATCATTCCAGTATTGGAATGCCACCATACGAGATGCTTTATTGGAGACGTTGTCGTACTCCAACTTATTGGTTGGAGCCTGGGGAGAAGCTGCTGGACCTGAAATTGTCCAGAGCACATCTGATAAAGTGAATGTGGCTCTAGAAAAGCTAAAAGCGGTCCGAGATCAAAAGATGTATGCGGATCCTAAACGTCGTCCCGCTACATTTGATGTTGGTGATCGTGTATTCTTGAAGGTTTCTCCTTGGAAAGGTGTCATTCGTTTTGGGCGCAAGGGGAAGCTAAGTCCACGTTTCATAGGCCCATTCAAAGTCGTGCGTAAAGTCAATGATCAGACGGTAACTCTTGAGCAGCCTGGGCTAGCTAGAATTCATGATACCTTTAATGTATGCTACTTACGCAAGTGAAACGTTGAAGATGAGCAAATTATCCCATTGCAAGAACTCAAGGTTGACTCTTCTAAGCAACTCGTAGAAGAACCTGTTGAAATTCTTGACGCGAAGGTCAAGAAGCTAAGAAAGAAGATGATCAAGCTGGTTCTTATCAAATGGAAGCACAACTTAGGTCCAAACCTGACATGGGAAGTCGAGGACGAGATGAAGACAAGATACCCTCACCTGTTTATCACTGAGCGGATTCCAAGGATGGAATCCTCTTAAGGGGGTAGATTTGTAACATCCTCGATTTGGGCCTAGTTGTAAATCGCTTGTAAATGTACGTAAGCTAGTAGAGTATGTAAAGAGTTCAAGTTGTATAAATGTATGTAAGCTAATTATATTAATGAAAATGTATATGTGTATATATATATGTTTGTTTGCGGTTTATTAAGTAAGTAAAGTAAATATGTATGTATAAATATATATATATATATATGTATTTATGTATCTATAATTAAAAAAAGAAATTAAAAGAATTAAAAAGAAAAAGAAATCCAGAGGCGGTTGCCTCTGGATAAGATTATAAATATGTATATATGCCTGTGTTGTAATAATTGACTAAACATAGTCAAAGTTGATAAACAAGAAACACCTACAAATACAAACACACTTGCTCTGTCTCTCTCGTGAGTTTATGGAAAAAGAAAGGATTGAATAATTGTTGTATTTGAATCCAAAAAAGGTAAACATGTGTTTGTTGTAGAGTCTAAACATGTTTGATGTTAGTTTTATGTTTAATCATGGCTAAAACTCAATGATATGATATTATGTTTTGAGAAGAGACGAGCCATGTGTTGTAAATATTTTGTAACACAACTTGACGAAATGTTTGTAATCAGTACTTTGTACTTTGTATTTGTTTAAATGAAATCAGTTAACGCTTCCGCAGCGATTTAAAAAAAATGGCTTGAGAATTTATGGTGTTACAGAGCGGGACTAGCTATCCTGCAAGAAATGACTTATACCGATCTTGTCAGCACACCGCAATGTGATAGGATAGCATTGTATGCTTATTCCCGTAATTCATGACTTGTTGTATTGATGCTTATGCTAAGTTTGTACTCACTACCTATGTGTATAGCTAATGGTTTTTTACAGATAAAGACTAGAAGGCCTGATGAGGCGGGTTGCTCATGCATGTTATTGCATCTCTGGGATGGAACAGTTATGTTCTATGTATATATGTATGATGCTATGGTCGGTTGTTGTAATAAAGTAACACCATAGTTGATACAGTGTGTTGGTTGTAAATATTTTAAGTATAACCTTTTTGGTATAACAGCTTCCGCTGCTAATTAATGACATTTAATCGTGAATGAGTTCACGTTTATGAAAAACGCAAATTGTTGCTAATTTTGTCGTTTTGCAAAGCCGGTGTTACTGTTTAAGATGTCAAAATCCGAATACATGGATAATGGGTCTTCTACTAAGCCTCTTAAATTTTCAATTGAGTATTTCGCCAGTTGGAAAAATCGCATGCTTCTCTACTTAGAAAACATGACTGCAATTCTATTACTATCCTTGAGGAAGGTCCCTACGTTCCTCTTACTATTTCCGTTGAAACTGGTTCACTTGAAACTTCATTTACTCCTCGTCCAAAACCCCAATCTCAATGGACAAAGGAAGAAAATAAGTATGTCAATCTCGATGCTAAGATCAGGAATAGCATCGTGATTGCCCTACCGAATAAGATATTCCATAATGTTTGTAATCTCAAAAGGAAATGTGGGAAAATATGTGCATTTCTTTCTTTGAAAGAAGCACATCAAGATGCACCAGGTAAGCTTGCTAAAAATGCCAAGAAGAATAATTATTGCTTCAAGAGAAAGGCATGTATCAGGCAAGCTTGTTGGCTATTTAATTTGCATCTTGTTTTGATAATTTGGCCCAAATTTCCAGTACTTTTGTGGAAGAGACCAATCACAATGTAATCAAATAGTTGATAATACATCTGTTGACAGCAAAGAGGTTGACCTCTAAAGAACCAGGTCATTGGAAATGAGATGTGAGAGGTATGTGCATAGTATGCTCGAGAGTAATCTTTATTTGTACATACACTCGATCTGTGCATGTTGATTCTCATAGTATTCATAATACTTTCCTCCGTGTCCTTGGGGTATAACCTTGACTTGATTAATGTAAATCTTTCGAAATCAAAGTCAGGTTAATTTAAATCTTACGAAATTGTAACGCCCTGTTTTTAATATAAAATGTTATGAAAAATATAATAAACAAACTTTGTTGCAACCAAAGATCCAGTTTCAAAATAGTAGCGGAAGCATTAATTGAAAATCTTTCATACAAGTCCCAAGATTTTAGGTTTATGCAAAAATAAAAAATGATAGTTATTAAGTGTTGCTGAAAATTTCATGGAAAATAATTTAAACATATGCGAAATTATGTTTAGCTTTCGTATTATAATGCTTGTGGATTCTCACTCTTTTTAAGGAAATCTATTCTTATATCGAATATTCGATGATTTGAAATTATAAAAAGTTTTACGTGTTTGACGCTAGTGTACCCTTTGGTGAAGATTTAAATAAGCATATTGGTATTCTAAAATACCACAATAAATTTGAAAACAGCCAAGTGGCATTTAGCTGAGTCCTAACAAAAATAGATTGAGAATGACTTTTAATTACACGAGTCATATTTTGTATTCTATGTTTATATATAATAATTCAATATAAGATGCAAAATGAGAAGTTGAGTTTATGAAGTCACTTAGTTGCCTTTGAAACTCGAACAAGTACACTCTTAGAGGTGCTCGACATCTAATCACCTAAAGTCTTCTGGTTTAAGATCGGTTGAGTAGAAAGTTCGCTACACGGGTTTCATCCAAAGTCATGAACTCTATATTCCTTGACCAATCAAAAAGGTAAATTAAGTCATTAAGTGGCCTGTAAGGTTCAGACAAGTAGACCCGAGGGATCCCTCTTAAATCTAGCATCCTAAGGCCAATTGGTCTGAGAATGTTGGCCGAAAGTCCACTACATGGATCTCATAGAAAGTAATGGGCTTAAGATACTATGTAAATTAATTATGCTTCATGGTTTAAGAATTTGATTAAACATATGACAAGATGTATGATAATCGTCAATAAGTCTTGATGTTAGGAGAATTTTCTTCCAGGGTATATTAGATAGAATATGTAGAGTAATTTCCAAATTGTCAAGTTAGTAGATATTAGCATGTGATAGTACTTGAAGAGTTGAGAAGTTAAAGCGGATTAATACACAAGCATATATATGATTCTATTTAAAATTGGTCTTTCTTGTTTTGAATTATGAGTACTGTCATTAATAAACGATGTTTACTTCTGATTTCATTTTAAGCCTTTCTCGGGACGAGTAAGGATTTAAGTTGGGGAGGTTTGATAGGTACATTTTATATTACAATTTATTATGCTTTATTTGATTAATAAATGTACAAATATATTATTAAATATACTACTTTGATAAGTTTTATTGTTTTATAGGTTGGAGAGCAAAAGGAGCTAATTTGATACAATTATTTAATGAAGCGGCCAAGTTGATTGAAGCTAGAGAGTAATCGGAAAAACGATTTTAACTTATTAACAACCGAAGTGGCAAAATAAAGATTAAAAATATAAATGAGAATTATATAGTATATATATCTTAACTAATAGATATTGTACATTATATATTACTAGTGAGGAGTTTGTGATGAGTTTTGTTTGTGAGTATGAATCAAGAGGATGGAGAAAACAATACAAACAATAATACACTTTAACTTAAAATGAATATAAGATAATACATCGTTGTGATTGTCAACCAATAATGAAATATTTTAGTAGCTTCTTACTGAAAAACTGAAATGTATGTTGACTACCATTAACAATTACAATCTATTGTAAGAACGAAAATTATTGTAGGAATATGATAAAACACAGTCTTAAGCGTCCATCAATTGTTATATCCTACAAAAAAATTTATATGTATATAGTGGTTAATGTTGGAATATGCCCGCTGACATGAACGAGTTAATGACACTACCGATGAGGTATAGGCCTATTGGGTCACACACCAAGTATTGATTCCAGCAACACGATCAAGCAATAGAGAGGAAAAGGCCAAAATGGGTTTTGGCAGGATGGTACACGGGCCGTGTTCCTGAACACGGGCCGTGTCCAGTCCAACATACATGAGGCGTATTAGCCCAGTTCAAGGTCGTGTAGTTTGGGCCTACACGGGCCGTGTAGATGAACACGGGCCGTGTAGTGCTTGATAAACACGAGTCGTCTTAGCCCAATTGGGGCCGTGGACTTTGGGCCTACACGGCCGTGTAGACCTACACGGGCCGTGTATGTTCGCTGTAACAGCAGAATTAACAGCCTTAAACACTTGGTTTAATGGAGTTAACTTCTCATAATTGTGGTAGACAAAGAGACCACGAGTTATCTGCTCTAGGAGAGGCTTTTGGCTCACACTTTGTCCCTTGGTTGACACTTAAGCTCTCTCTCTCTTGTTCTTGGTGTTCTTGGTGTTCTTGAGCACAAGAAGCAAACATACACACACTTGATTGTTGTTTTGGTGGTTGTACATCAACTTGCTAGCACTTGGGAATCAAGCAAGCTTGGGGTGGACTTCATTGGAGGAGTTCTTTGTTGGATTCTATGCTACTTGACAAGGAAGGTTAATTTTGGTTTTTGCACCATTGAGGTATAACCTTTTCTTCTCATCTTATTTATATATTTTAGTTGCAATTCCTTTGTTAGATTTTGGTCCATGGAAAGTATTCGTTGTTTGGCATCGTTTTTGTTATATACTTTGCTTCCGTTGCTACTTGATTTTGCCAAACGAATACCTTCAGTTAAATATATAGATATATTGGAAATGAATTTCTCAGAACAAATAGTTGTGAGTACCTTATTCGTAACGTAAAACTTCTTGATATACCACATTAGACGTGTAAACACCATCATGAGTAAATGTTTTGGTATGTTTCACCAAAACCTTTGTATTCCTACGTGATGTTACTCTAGAAAGCGCCACGTAAAGTTGTCCATGCGAGAATACCGGTTGCGGTAGATATACACCAACGTGTGAAATATGACCCTGGGCTTTATTAATTGTCATTGCAAAACTAAGCCTAACAGGAAATTATTTTCTTTTCGGCTTGAACGGGAACATGTCATCTTCAGATGTACAAAAAGGAATTCTCGGTAAAAGTACTCTTTTACCAGAATGTTGGCCAACACCTATCTCGGCATTAATGACGTTTTATTGAAACCCTCTGCATATTAATCTTGTACCATTACACAACCCATTCGAAGGATCAATATTTCGCAAAAGTATTATCGAACACCCAATTTTAAGACAAAGAGAATGAGGTGGCAAACCACTAACAGTTAGCGAGTTTAAAAATTCTACGGGGTAGAAGCTATTCTTATCATCCCCTACTTCGTCAAAACTATAGTATATTTTTTCAACTCCACCCAAACGCTCGATAACTGATAATTAATCTCATCAACACTGTCATTTTTAGTTGATAATATTTCTCTAGAACCAATACTATAAGAACAATTTTCATTGAATTCCATAAATGGAAAGATCACATCGATAAGATCATCTACCGACTTTGCTTTATGTGTGTACCGAATAGTCATGTCATGAGGTACGCGAATAAATGTTTTCTCAATCACTTCTTCATTCACATCACCGACCCGCAATAGAAAATCCGAAAACCAAGGATCGGTTATTGCTCTCATGTTACAGGTTAACCGCATTTTTTAATTGAAGGCCATTTGGTGACATCCGTAAACTCGAGTCTACAATCTGTGCTCACGTACCCCATCTCACGACCGGCAACACCTGTCTAAAATCTCCTCTCAGAATCATTATTTTACCACCAAATGGTAGTGTCACCCCTGTTAGGTCTTGCATTGTGCGATCGACTGCCTCCATCTCTTGCCTCTTAGCCATGGATGCTTCATCCCATATGATTATTTTTGCATCCCGGATGAGGTGAGAAGCTCCACTTTGTTTTTTAATATTGCATACCGAGTTGTTGTTAAGATTGATGGGAATCTTAAATCCGGAGTATGCAGTTCTCCCCCCGGCATGTTATTTGTTGCAGCACCGGACAAAGCAGTTGCAAGTGCAATAAAACCACAAGATCGAACCTCCGCAAGCAATGCTTTGTAAAGAAATGTTTTTCCGGTTCCATCGGGAACATCTATGAAAAACACACCCGGATGATCATTGTCAACATGTCTCACGATTTCATCATATGCGACTTTCTGATCGACTTAAGATTGTTATGAGCAGTTAGGTGCTCGTCTTCAACAACAATAGAGTACTCATTTACCTCACGAAAACCTCTACCATGTATGTTAACATCATTGTTTAACTCTGGAAGATCAAAATCATCAAGACTCTTACCCATAGATTGGAGAAAGATTTTGATGTCTGTAAGGAGCATCCTTCAGATTGCATCTACACTTTCATGAAAGTACATCATAATGGTCATCCCATAACTTCCAAACGCCGCCCAGCTCACAATAAATCAATATTGTTGCAAATAGCCTCCTAACAGCATTTGGAAATTGAAACAATGAGGCTTAGTTATCATCAGAATCTATTAATCCTCTCAAAAGAGCTGATTTTCGGAATGTCAACTGCCTGACACCATCAGCCTTGTAGAGATCTTCAAAACCCTAAGCCCTGTGACATGTATTAATAGAAGACGCATGTAATACCTCTCTCCTTCCGCTGGATTAGCAAAGACCAATCGCCCTCTCATAGCTCCTTTTTTTTCGAGGACTCCAAGTACGTGAACTTGCATTCGAAGTGAAATGTTTTGGAAAGTCTTTGTACAAATATTGTCTTGCACTCACATCTACTTTATTCCTTTGAAAAAAAGCCGTTAACATCGATCCTTTATCTCTCTCTCTCGCAACAATATCGGTCATTACATCGTTGTTTCTAAACTTAACTAATTGCTGATTTGGGAGATGAAGCTGCAATGACATCTCAAAAGGATGTATTTGAGACAGCGTGAAACTAAAAACCCTCCACATTGCCTCGGGTGGCGAGATATAACGTGCATCTTGAAATCTTTTTATCTTATTGATGACCACATCTTCTCCATCTGGGTCGATATAGATAACTTGTTTGTCATGAACTTTGTATACATATTTGAACACATACTTCACCCATACTATACTTGAGCAAACCTCTACATTGATTTGACAATTGTACATCATTAGCAACTTTGGATTATACGGGACCACCCATCGGTTAGCCAAGGCATTTTCACGTACATTCGCTTCAATTCCATTGTCTCTCCTTCGATACAATGGATATGAGTCATCTCCTTGTGTTGTAGTTTTGTTGAACTGCTTAGGAAATCTAAAACGACATTTTTTAGGCTCACCCTGCATACATGGACTGGACTCTCGCAAATTTCCACATGGGCCGTGCATCATCTACGTGAGGACAAGTTCATGCAACTTAGGATACTTGACAGGGTGGGAAATTTCAGCGCTTACGATATTATCATAATGATCAGGATTAGTCATCTTGTGTTCTGGTCGAATTATCAGCAGGAAATGGGCATGTGGCAAACCACGTTTCTGGAACTCGATAACACAAACATATGCCTCGACCACATCGAGTACATGCCTCTTGAATATTTGGTCCTTGAGATCCTCTAGTTTCACACGAAAAACTCTTGCAACAACATCAGATCGATTTTGTGATGTTTGACCGGGCAATAGGTCATCAACAATTTCGGGCCACTTTGGATTGCATGTCATGGTAAGGAAGATTTCAGGCTTTCCATCATGCTGAACTAAAGCCATGGCATCGAGGAACCTTCATCACATATCATGTGGCCCTCTGATAAAAGATGCAGACAACACAACCCTTTGACCGACTCTACTTGGTTGTGTCTCACCCGTATTAACACAATCCACAATCCCATGGTAAAAGTCTGATCTTATCTTTGATTGGTTTTATGCACAAAAAACCAAACGCGAAGTCTCAATCTTAATGTATATATCCACCACAAATTGTTGTAGTAATCTCCCTCTAATAAAATTAGGTCATCATTAGACCGAATTTGGAACTTGTAGCAATAGTACTCTCGCATGGTTACAGTCTTCCTACCCCTTGTTGTTTCAAGTTCTGCATGATGTTGATGGGTTGAAAAATTTATAATTAAGTTATATTTAGATAGGTCGTGTTTGGTTATTAAAAATGAAGATTTCACAACAGGATAGAGTTCATACCTTCTGAATCATTGTCATTGTTTTCATCATCATTGATAATGCCATTGATAGATACACCATCCCTTGGTATTTTTGGATGCCATCCAGGTTTACCATTAGGAAAGAACAGAGGATATGATAGTGGATCATAACAAGCAAAGTAAGGTTGGATTTGTTGACCGTATTCTGACCTTCCGTATACAACAATACTTCTCTTGTATGCAGTGATATTATAATTACCTTCGACCCATATACCGGCAACCTGCATGTTTGTACAATTTAACATGGTTTATAACAACTATTAGTTATAATAATTTTTAAATATAATTTGTTATAGAAAATACTCATGGTCCTGTTTTGTGAATATAACATATATATTTGATGAATTAACAATTAAGATGACAATATATATATATATATATATATATATATATATTCTGTGGGGCCAAATGTAATTGTTGAGAGTAAGATAAATGAGTAGTTGTAGTATAGTAGGAGAGGTTTTGTTTGTGGAGGGGATGGAAGCACATCCACTTTGGTATATATTAATTTTGCTTGATATACAAACACAACCGTATATGATAGAAACAACATCTATCATTGTGAAGAATTAAACATAGAAAAAGCACTTTGTATTTTGTACTTTCTCATCGTACAACTGCAGTAACAACACCCAGATTCCTATATCTATTTATATATCTTACTCCTATATAATGCATTTACCACCTAAAAACTCTTAATTTTAAGAAGAGTAAATTTACTAAAATACCCCTCCTTTACCCCTCCTTTAAGTCCACAATTAATGAATTTAAACAAATAAATATTGAAAACATAACCGACAATTAATGAATTTAAACCAATACTTATAACTGGATTATTTCTAACCATATATTTTTAATATTAACTTTTGATTTATGAGATCATCATACTTATAACTGAATTAAGTCTAATTATATATTTTTAATATTAACTTTTGATTCATGAGGTCATCTAAATTCCTGTTTTCAATAAATCAAGTTCAAGAGATTTCACAAACACCAAACAAACTAAAGAGTCAAAGAGTTGAAATTTATAAACATTGCATTCTAACTCAATTACATAATAATTGGAACTATGAAACATTACACACACACATATATACATACATATATATAATCAGCAACTTCATGATTCAGCCATGCGACAAAACTCTTCCAACAAACTGAAAGACAAATAACTCAGAGTTAGCAATTTAATTCTTAATTTTAAAGTGGCTATCGCAAAGAATCTTCACAAACTCATATTATCTTTATCTCGCAAAGAATCATCACAAACTCATATTAGCTCTTTGTGATTATTCTGCACAAAACTCATCACAACCTCCTCTTTATCCGCCGCCATCGCATTGCGCGGGTACCCCACTAGTATATATATATATATATATATATATACATAACATGTACCATATATTTGGGGTCCTGTTTTTGCGCCTTTATCGGGTTTGGGTTCTGTAGTTAGCTAATAACAGGGAAACATCAACACACGGATGCATAAAGCTCCTAATAACAGTTACTACTACCAAATAAATAACTCACTCCTCACTCTTGCCTCTTTTCATTGTAATCAATGCTATACGTACTCTTAAAATTCAATTATTTACAACTTAGAAATAAGGTTTTTAAAATTCAAAAACAAAGATAAATTAAATATATTACCTATGTTACATCTTTGGTTGCAGATGTGATGGAAGGAGCATCGACGCAAGTAAACTCGGATTCAAGCTTGTGACAGAGATATATTACAAGTTAGCCATTTTCTTTTGCAATTGAAAAACAAATAAAGTATTGTAGGAGGTTAAAAGATTAATTCCTAGCACATTACCTCACGTTAGTTGATATTCATTGAATCCTCAACAATCTTTGAAGCATTCATTGTATTGGTATCATTGTTTAAAGAATTATGGTTTTTAATACAAATAAATAAAAACAACCGGTTCTACATGTATATATAGCATAGATTTAAGGTTTTTAGAATTCTATTTTTTCCAGTTTCTGTCATTGAATAACAACTATAGTATGGATTTGTCTTATATGTGGTAATGAGTATGCTTTCCAATTTCGTATCTGTTAAATGAACTAACTGGAATATGACAGTAAATATGGCTAATACTTCCAGATTGTGGTCAATGAGTTACCAATTAGCAAGTTGTGATTGTGGTGGTTTCCAATTTCGTATTTGTACATATTTACTTTTTATTTGACAGTCATGATTTGGTATCTGTTAAATGAAGAAACTTTCTTAAATGAATATTTGTTTTAGAAACTGGAATATGGAATCCAACTATCAAATCATTTAAGGATATTAATTACGGATTTTAACATCATCAATTCATGGCGATGATTATGGTGTTTATATTTTTCAATTAAAGTTCTGAACTATTTGAGTCTCTTAATTATTTCAAGTAACTAGAATATGGCAGTAAATATGGCTAACCTGTAATACACATATTTGTTTTTAAATTGCAAAAAAAGTGAGGTAAAGTTCCTGTAAATACTTCCAGATTGTGGTCAATTTGTTACCAATTAGCAAGTTGTGATTGTGGTGGTTTCCATTTCGTATTTGTACATATTTATTTTTTATTTGACAGCTACCAAATCATTTAAAGATATTATTAACGGATTTTAACATCATTAATTCATGGCAATGATTTTAGTGTTTATATTTTTCAATTAAAGTTCTGAACTATTTGAGTCTCTTAATTATTTACAATTCATCATTAGTTTCATTTGGCTTAACATGATCACATTCAACACATTATGTGGGTAGTGTCTGACTTAACATGATCATAGTCAACCATTTTCGTATTTGTACATATTTACTTTTTATTTGACAGCTACCAAATCATTTAAGGATATTATTAACGGATTTTAACATCATTATTTCATGGCAATGATTTTAGTGTTTATATTTTTCAATTAAAGTTCTGAACTATTTGAGTCTCTTAATTATTTCCAATTCATCATTAGTTTTATCTGGCTTAACATGATCACAGTCAACACATTATGTGGGTAGTGTTTGGACATAGTCACCTAATTAAAAAAAGTCAAATGACGGTCAAAATAATCGTTCTTTAAATTGTACAATTGGTCAACCACAATTATTAATACTGTTTTAACATATTTGTTTATTCTCTCATAAAAAGAAAGAAAAGTTCAAGCATATTACAAGAAACAAGAAAGGATCTTTGATGGGTTCAATGAGATGGAAGAATCGGATGCAACATGTGCCAAATGAATATGACTATCCAATTTTTGGACTTACAATTGGTCAACCACAATTATTAAAACTATCTAATTTTTAGACTTGCATCAAATAGGTTATCCAATTTTTTGACTTGCATCAAATAGGTCCGCCGATCACAGCTTAAAAGAAGTATTTTAGTTGAAATGTTAGTAGTGATTTATTTTTGGACTTGCATCAAATAGTATTTTAGTTGGTTAGTGCTGAGGGGTATTTTAGTATATTCAAGTTACTTAAATTTAAGAGTTTTTAATGGTGTAAGTGTATTATAAAGGAGTAAGATATATATATATATATATTTAATTTATATTAAAAAAAGAGAAAGAAGGAAACGTGAACATGGATAACAATCACAAAAGAGATAGAAATTCAAATTTAAAAGAGTTTAGATATACTTGGAGTTGTAAAGGAGATAGACGGGCAGACGGCAACAAGTGTAAAAGAATTGTCAGTAACATATTTTTAGAAGGGAGGACGACATAAACAATTTTATAAGGTTCCTTGAGGGAAGGCTATGCACGGCAGTTATATAACAACAAAGATTACTTGGTGAATTTTCCAGGAAGTTTTATCGTGTTTTTCTTTCTTATGTCAGGCTAAATTTCTTGTGATCACTATCAGGAGTAGGTTTCAATTCTTTTTCTTGATGTATATAACGTAATAGTATTATTTGAACCATTTATGGGAGTTTGATGTATACGTTGAATTGAGTTTAATGATTATTATTTTTCTTCCGTATATACATTCTTCTTTATTCTTTAAGGTAAGACAACTTTGTAATGGTTAGCCTGACCGTGCTTAACCATCCTTCGACATGCTATAGACAGTGGGTCCTGACTCACACAATTTATGCCCAGATTTAGTCTTTTAGAATAATATTAACGGTTTTGTCTATGAAACCTAACGAATGAAGTAAAATAATCATATTTGGTAATTATAAAGAAAAGATTGAAACTGAAACGGGTCGTGGTTGCTTTCGTGCAATATTGTTTCTCGTCTAAAGTTTGTTACTTTCGTTTCTAGGTTTCATACTTTAAATTAAATTAGTTTAGTCGTAATATTTGTGTAGGTTTGGTGTTTTAAAATTAGTTTCATCTTTGAATATTAAATTAGTTAGTTAAAAAGTTTCGTTCTTTTAAAATAGTTTATATTTTCTTTAAAATCTAATTAGTTTTAGTAATAAAGTTTTGATTTTTATTTTAAATCAGTTAAGAACTAGTTTACTAACCATAGTTTCTCGTGGGTTCGACCCTTACTTGCCCTAGCTAATAGGTATATTTAAGGTATTTATTTTGTTGATAGTCAACGATCTGTCAAGGAGCGACAAATCCAGGTGTGTGTTATGTGTTCTTCTTGTGTGTGTTTAATTGTATTTGAATCCAGTAGTAGATTTTGTGTTTTAAATCCAGTGTGTGTTTTTGTGTTCTTCGCTATGTGCGTGTTTGACAAATCTAACGTTTCTTTGTCTTGGTGTTTTTTTCATTGTTTGTGTGTTCTCCGACAAATCTACGTGTTTGTTCTCCAACAAATCTGTGTGGGTGTTCTTCACACACTTGTACAACCATCGCCACCAGCACTTGTGTGAGCATCCCTTGCTCTCTCTGTCTCTCTCCTCCTTGTTTATCGATTTAGGTTTTATTTACTGATTTAGAGTTTTTTAGGGTTTCACATTATATCAAATGTTTATGTGTTTGTTTTTTATTTAGGGGTTTTACCGGTGTTGAATCCCATAAACACTTGATTGGGGGGATGTTGAATCAAGTTCTTTGTTCATCATGTGTCGAAATTCGAGTTATGTTCTTGGTGAACAATTAAGAACATGAATTCTAAGAACAAATGAATACATGAAGAAAAACATAAAAAAACACTAAAAAAATACCAAGAACATACATGAAATTAAAAATACATTTTTAAAAAGTATTATTTAATTACCATCGCTAGTTACTTTTGACAAAAGATTAATTAATAGTTAATTTTATAACAAAAGGGTCCAAAGATGTTAGAGGTGTTTGGTTACAAGGATAACTAGAAATTGACCATACCTTTTGACTAACGGTTAAAGATAACTGGACTACTGAAGTTAGCATAAAGGACTAATAGTAAAACAAAATAACAACCATAGTGACTATTTTCGTAATTTTTAAAGTTAAATGACCAAAGGTAAAAATCATTGTTATTGATTCTATATACAATGATAAGAGAAAGACAACAACAAATCCCAAACCAAATAAAAACAGAAAAATAAAATAAATAACAAACAAAACATCACTACCCCATCAATTGTCAATCATGGCGCCCGCAATATGATTCAATGGGGTTTTTAGACGCCCTCCCCTCCTTTGTGTTTACATACTTCAAGAAATCCATGTTATTAAAAGGCCTAAATCGTAAATAATGTTCACTGTCCACAAATTTCTCCGGTACTTCAACCATTTCCCTCATGAACGAAAATAGCCCAGTTGAATATCGAACCACGTCTTTCTCCGACGTTCGCATGGCTACTTGATGCACCGGGGCATAGATCCTGCCGTTGCTCCATGCCTGTTGCAAGAAAGAGATGTGTGATATGCAAGACGGTCTTATGGTCACCCAAAAAGAAGTTTGATATCAATTACCATGAGGGGTTCTCCGGCTATGACTACAAAGGTTGTAGGGGAGGGCTCATGATGGATCCACTCTCCATTTCTCATCTTGACCTCTAATCCTATGACATTGTTGTCATCTAAAATACCCAAGAAACTTTTGTCCATGTGAGGTGGAAGAGCTTTCTCGCCCTCATCATCGATGGGTGCCCGATACTTCATGAATCTAGCCAAATAAAACGATGAATGGTCAAATTGCTTGTCTTCAATCCCATAGCTATCAAACAACATTCTCATGACACGATGATGGATTTCGGAGAGCGATTTCATGTACTCGAACGCGGTTTCACTGTATGATCAATAGAAACAGTTAACCACTACCAAATACAGCCCGATAATGTCACATAAACCAATATTTTGATGGTTGTGCATCATATGCATGTGTTGCTAAGTTTGATGTATTTGATATAGCAAAGTCAATGTATGAACTGTAATTTTCCATATTCTTATTTAGTGCATACTTAGTTGAGTGGTAGTGTTTTTTTTATAATAATTACTAGTTGAATTATGATGCATGCACAGGTTAAAAAACCCTTAAACATCTAAGGTATAATAAAGAATAAATTTAATGTATAAAACATTTTAACAAAGTGTATTCATAAAAACAATAACTAATAAAATAGCTTATTTTTATTGTCGATGTCCACTATTATTTTGAGTGTTATTGTCGTGAGAAAAAACAAATTAACAATTATCAAATTCAAACAAGTGTTAAACAAAAGAAACATTGAAGCCTCTAGTTTTGAACCTACAAAAAGAATAATTGTTTTGAAATTCTCTTCGGTGAATAATAAAACAAACACAATCCTAACTACATGTACATACATGAATATTTTATTTATTTATTTTATTCAAGTGGGGATAAGAACAATCATAAACAAAGCACTACATACCTTCAAATTCTACCCTTATCCAATTTGAGCTCAATTCTTTCATGCAACAAATTTTCATCATGAATTATCCAAAAACACTAAAATTCTCTCTTCCTTGTCTCTCAAATTGTTAAAAAATGACAAGTTATTATGTATTTATATGCTAAATTTACACTTTCAGCCTCAAACTTTAATTCTCTTGCTTCGTCAACAAAATTACTATGGGACTCAATTAACATTTATACATACATATATACACAAGACTTCAAGTAATGGTATTTCAAGCACTAAGTTATATCTTAAATAATTAATGCTTCTTAATTTGATGCTATACTACCATAAAATTTACATTAAAATGTAGATACAAACGAGACGAATATAAAATATAATTATATAATTTATACAAACACCACATACTCACACACACACACACACACATATATATATATATATATATTTCATATAACCACTTATCTATACTATATTATAAAGCATTTGGTCATTGAAATCTTTTAATTTTAAGTAATTTGAAATTACTAATTTACCCTTATTTAACCCTATAAGGAAACTATTATATAAAGTTAATTATATTCTTAAAATACCATTTTTATAACTAAATCTTCCATAATAAATAATGTTTAAAAAAGTCAAGTCAATACAAATTAATTTTCAACCTATATGATATTAAATACAAACTAAAAATTAAATAAAAAGAATTTCATAAAAATAGTAGTTTAAATATTTTATCATATAACACACATTTTAATTTAAGTATTAGAAAATACGTATAGCTAGAACTTATAAACCTAATAACATGTAACCTAAATTTATAGACATTTTCATATTTTTTAAATGACTCGTGTAATCAACACAAAATGTTTAATTTATAATATATTTAATATTCTTTTTGTTTCTCATTCTATTGTTTCTTAAAATTAATAAATGAGTTATAAAGAAAAGAGAAATAAAAGAAATGGAAACATGAGAAAGAAAATAGATACATTGCGAACGAAAGTTGTTCGATGTCATTATAATGCGTGATATAATAGTCTTGCGTTATTAAAAACGGACATGTTATTGAGTAGGAATTATTTCTAGCCGTCGTATTACGCGGGTATTATGCTAGTTAACAATGATGCATATTTGATATAGAGTTATTTTAAGTCAAAATTGAAGTTGAAATTGAAAGCAATTAAATGAAATCTAGGCATTTGAATTAAGAAATACTTGTCAAAAGAAACGGAAATTACAATCAACAATTTTTTTTACAAAAAAATTTAAGGCTAAATTTACATCTAAGTTGAAATTAAAAAACTTAAATATTCATATTTATAGGATTAAAGATAGTTAAAGAAAGAGAAATTTGAAACGTTATTGTTTCAATTAAGACAAAGATATCAATTAATTATATTCCGTTGAATTCAGGTTATATGATTAAAATACATTAATCATATAAAAAAATAATGTCACATTATTTCCATCAAATTACTCTTGTGGTCCTAAATCAATGATTAGTAACGTTTTAACATGTATCCATTTATAACATTAGCATTGTATACGTGTAATGCAGTCGAATTAAATAAATTATACTCGTTAACATTCCGTTTTATAGAATATATATATGGTATTTGACAAATAGTTTATATCCGGTAATATGTCGTTTCATTTCTTTCTCTTTTCCTTTCATCAACTCTATTTTTCATTTTAAAACAGAAAGCAAATGAAATCTTCCTCTTAGGGCTTTCGATTCCGCGAATTGGCGACCCTTTTTACGGGAGTATTCCGCCGGCACACGATTCCATGGATAGTTTCATTCGAGCCCATAGGTCGGGCAGTCAAGAGGTGCTGTGTTTTAAAACAAATTTTAAAAAACAACACAATAACCATTTACTTCATTAATTTGTTTGTGGGTAGGGAATTATATAGCAATGAAATAATGTATTTATTGATGAGTGTATATAAAGTAAGAGAGAGAAATGAACGTTATTCGATGGTATATTAGTAATTAATTTTCGATTATTGAAATTTTAATAAATTAAGTAAAGAATAGAGCGTATTAAGTATATTATAATATAGTATAGAACTATAGATATAGATATAGATTAAGGCTTCCGATTTAACCTTTTCCCTTAACACAAAAATCAGTGCTTTACTGAATTTTCTGTACGTAGCAAATGCATGATGTATGAGTTTTGGTTACCAGAAAGCAGAATTCCCGGATGGAAAGAGGCGATGGGTGAAGCTTCGAGTGGCTTCAAGGGTAGCACCATTCTCGATGCCGAAGCATTCAAAAAGTGGCAGCGAAGAGTGATTCCCGTATCCAAAGCCGAGGATATCAGAAGTGTTCTTAATCTTGGTTTCCATGGGGAGTTGAAACAAGTCTTTTAAGATCTCGAACATGGTGTTACGTAGACTCTGAGGAAACTCGTCAGTCGATACAACGAAACAACCATAGTCTTCGAGCGCTTGCCTCACAGCGGTACATGTGACTAACCAGGCATCAGTACTGCTTGGGTTTAGAGTTTGTTTCTTCAAGGTTATGACAGGAAGTTTTGATTTGGGAGGCATTCTGCAGGTGTGTTAAGATTTTGGTAACAAATGCAGCCAATATATAGTTGAATTTAACATATAATTTATAACAAATGGATGATATATGATTTTTATTATATCTGCGTGGACAAAATAGACCAAAAGGTCATTGAATTTTTACGGTTCATATATATATATATACAATACAATATTAAGTTTAATACATACGATCCCTATTACATTATACAATATGGAGACACCTAATTAAATAGAGACTGGATTCACATATAAACTAGTCTATATAGAGTTAGTGTAACACCGCTTCCGAAGACAGCTACTTTTAATGATAATCAAATTTAGCAGCGGAAATTTTTCTTTTTAAAAGCAACAATAGTTGATTACATCATTATCGTTTCCAAAATACATTGGTATTACCTAGTACAGGAACCGACCATAGTATCAATTTACATTACATAACATAACAAGATCAAGTGTTCCATTCACAAAGGGATATCTACAATCAAAAGCCACCCGCCTCACAGGACTTCTAGTCTTTACCTAAAAAGAGAAATCATAGCACCATTAGCTAACACTTAGCTAGTGAGTACATACTAATCACAAGCATCAATATAGTAAGTCATGCAGCGTACATATTATACATAAACAAACATTGCTAACTTAACACATAGCGATGTGCTAACAAGATCAGTAAGAGTCGTGTCTTGCATAGTAATCAATCTCGCTCAACAACTCAGACCGGAGAATCAGACACAACCAACCGCGCTGGTGGGGGAGCGTAAAGCAGTCCACCAAACATCGTTCACAGAGCCAGAGGCTCCTCAGGTAATCCAGCTACAACCGGCTAATTACCACTCACGTTAAGGCACGGCGGTTCTTCAGAACCTAGGATCCGGGATGCCTCCCGAATCACTGTGAAACCCGAAAGTACTCATGGGATCCAGTTACAACCGACTGACCTTAACCATGCTTCAGATAGTCTGCAAACAGTGCACATACACACATACATACATATGATCCCACAGGGATCCATCATCTTACATATAACATCGTTCAGTTCATCATTCATGCATATCATCATGTATTAACTAAGTGGTTCCAATCTGGACCCGCTGGCATGCACCTAACATACATCTTAACATTACTCAAGTCATAAACTTACCTCCTCGAGCATACCTGCAAAAACAAGTCAGATATACATAATACAATCATGCAGTCATCTAGCATGCAAGTCTTACTCTACTGAGTCTCATGAAAGCAGGCACTCACCTGAGTGGTTTACAACGTTTAGGTACTTGGTTTTGACCCCACAAATACAACAAGTTCACCTAGAATGTCATTACTTACATTAATCATTCATAAAGGAACAAACAATGACTCAGCAAACTTCGTTTCCATGGGAGGAAGGTTAGAAACAGATACAGAAGAATTCCCCTCCGAAGAACCACTTTCATCGCTGGAAGAGATGTTATGAACAGCTTTCCTTTTCTTCAAAGCAGGTTTCTTTCTTCGTTGGACCTTGCCTTTACCTTTCATAGGAGTAACCTTGCTTGAACCCGCCACATCAACAGCCTTCGGAGAGGCCCAGCAACTCTTCCCTCGAACCCAGGAGGTTGTTCGTCATCACTATCACCATCCAAAGTTTCCATAGGCACCTGCACTGACACATCCGCTGGACCTTCATCTTTCCTCATCTTCTTCACAGCAGCAGCTCCAACAGCAACAACAACCTTTCTTTTTGACTCACCAACAGCAGAGGCATCCCTTGACCGACGAAGGACTCTCTGACCCACAGACGTAACATCTTCGGCAACAACAACAGCTTTCGTTCCTGCATCACTCATCCCATCCATTTCCTCTTCGTCAAATGACGGCAGTTGAAGAAATTCTAGGAGATCCATTACTGCAAAGCAAATAAAGAAAAGATAAGAAGCAATAAAACACCAACACAACTAAAGTAGCAACAAAGATAGCCCCTTTGTACCCACACCCTTGTGCCTAAGCACAGTAGTCTCCGGGGAACTAGAAGAACCTAAGCCACTCACAACCAAAACCTCCTCTGGGAACGTACGAACTTTAACAGGGTTTGATCTCAACAAATCAAACAAATCAATGTCAATCTCATAATCATGAGGAACAATATCGGTAACAGGAATACTCCTATCTCGCCAAACCATCTTAAACGGTACGACCGATTCTTTAACCCAGAAAAAACAATTTTTCCACCCTTTCAACCCATCCGGATAACTCAAAATACACGTCGGAGAAGGAGATTTTCGCTTCTCGATGGTTATCCAATTGCCTGCCCTACCCAACTTGAAGACTACGAAACAAGGTCACCGTAGGGACACCTTTCAACGACCGGCAGTGAACTTCGAAACTAATAATCTTAATAACCCCCAGCGGAGACAATTGTGACAAATGAACGCCAAAATATTTGATGACATCAAGAAAGAATTCAGAAAACGGAAGACGCAAGTTACCAAAGTCAAACCAATCTACATAAAACCCAATATAACCCACGGGAAGATCCCTAATAGTATCAGAAGATGATGGACAATGAGGATCGAAAGCGGAATCAATACTATAAGAAGAGCAAATAGACTTCAAGTACTCTTCATCGACAACAGAACGCATAAGACCTAAATTTTATTTGAACGACATTAAAAGAGGAAGCAAACCTGAAGAAAGAAGATGACGAATGGAAGCGAATCCCTCAAAAATGGCGGAAATTCAAGAGAGAAGTCGATGAGAAATCTAGAGAGATAAGGCAAATTGAAACCGGTGCCCCTTTTTCTCCTTCTCTCCTTTTTTAAATTTCAAAACGTAACTGCCAAACCATCACTTCAGAATCAGACCATCATTGCATAGGGAAGATGCCCCTTTCTCTCTCCTCACCGTAACTGCTAGACACGTGCCCCTGTTATTATTAAAATAAAAAAAACCAACAAAAACGTATAGCAATTTGACTTACAATCTCTGAGTCTGACCTCTCTTTCTCGAGAGAAGAAGAACTTTTTCAAAAGAAACCTCAGACTGGGGGGACTTGATGACATATGGTCCAAAGGTTGGACCATCCGAAGGAACATGCGAACCATACGAAGGAATAAGAATCTGCCAAAAACATTTACAAATTAAATAATACAAATACGTTCCCCATGCAAATCTCTAAGCATGGCTTAGAAAGATCCTCATTAATGAGGCATTAAATGGAAAGGCGGCCGCTACCCGACAAAAACAGTAAACTGCAGACCTGGCGCAGAGCAACTTTCGTCCATGGACCAGTTAGACCACATAACCATCGGACAAAACCACTGGACAAGGACCAGGTGATTTAATATAAAAGAACCAGAGCAGAGGTACACAACACAGAACTCTCTCTCTCATTAAATATTTTGCTACAAACATTCTCTGGATTTAACTCTTCCGCCATTAATACATATACACATACTTACTCGCACGCCCGAGCTTGGTCACGGGTCCAAACACTCGTGATGAGGCTAACCCCTTTTCTGTTTTGTAGATCACCGGTGAAGCTCATCAGAACCTACGGAAGCAACATATATATATATATATATATATATATATGTGTGTGTGTGTGTGTGTAATAGATTTTGACACATTAACTAAATGAATTTTCAAACTCAAATTTTCAATCCTAGCCTAGTGATGGCAAAGTTGTCAAATCTCCAACATATCTTGCGTTGGTAAGAGAGATGACAATATCTTTAGGTATTAACCATTTGACAAAGATGCTTTATAAAAATAACTGAAAAATGTTTTTTATAAATATATAAAAATTGAATTTTACAAAAAGGTAGAGATTAGTTCTAGAACTTCATAGTACAAATCTTGTTGATTGAAAAATCCAGCAACATATCTTACATAGAGAAAATAACCAATTATATAATAGGATATTAACCATTGGTTGAACAAGTTTTTGAAATTCAAATTTGGTTCTCATTGGTCTAAATCAATAGTACACTTTGAGGTAATATTTTAATAAGTATTTTATTTAAAATACAACCTATATGAAAGGACATGACTATGCACGACGTCATATTTCAAAACTCAATGAATAGTTGTGTTAGGCCTCCGTGGCGACCGTGGGACACCGAAATAAAATTCTTAGACATCGAGCTAGTTAGAAATAAGAACTAGGATTAAGTTATTCAATGGTTTGGATTCTTGTTTGATGAGGAGGGTCAGCAAGAGAATTTGGATATTCGTGCAGAAGCTGTAGCCGAAGCCGATAAGATTAAAGTCTCAAAGAATATTGTACATGTTGAAACTATGTGGGTCAACGACAAGTTACGGGCTCTACATATGTAGGATTTTGTAGATCATATTTGGAGACACCTGAGCAAGATCAAAGAGTTGGATGAGTTAGAGCTCATAAATTTGAAGAATCTTGCTAGTACGAGAGTTGTTAAATATAAGTGGACGTTAAAGCATTCTCGTGCCAAAGACAAACATAGTTTAAAGTCTAAGTGTCCAAACAATGGCATCATATTAGTTACGTGTCACAAGTATAGTGTTGGTACTGTCTAGTATAGGAAGCTCAAAGATATGATGATAAACTCTACAATATTGGCGAAAATGATCTGGGATACATTTCTTTCCAAGATGTTCTAGATATACATTTTAAGTATAGGAAATTTGTGCTTAACGAATGTTATCAGATCGGCTTTCAAGCACTGAAAAGAGTTATGCACGTCAAGTAAGATTTGTGTTGTACATGATTGCAGATGGCGTGTGAGAATCAAGTTATGAAGGTCAAGTTGACAAAGCCGGATCGAGAGATTGAAAATATTGAAAAGTATAATGAGCTTGACGTGATTGATGAGTTTGAGCTTGAGATTATGTATGTGGACTCGAAAGAAAAAGAAGAGCTTCTTGCGTGCTAGTGAAATTGAAAAGTGTTGTGATGGAACGTTCAATAAAATTATACTTGAGCTAAATGATCGCATTAGTCCGGATGAACTAGCTCTAATTGATTATCACATGGATCCAAACTTTCGCTACTTGATGATGAAAGCAATCAACACTATCAAAGGAAGACTAACATTTCGAGAATGACTAAGAGATTTTGAATGGAGATTGAACATCACAAAGAGTGTTTAAACATTTTGTAGAGCAGAGGAAAAAGCGAGCTTAAGAAAAAGAGAGAAAGAGAAATGAGATCTTATTTTGTTCATATGTTTTATTTTTGAAATGAACACAAAGGGGTGACTATTTTAGAAAATTGTTGTGTTCATTAATATGTTTATAATTAATGTTTGCTTCTAGTTTTATTATTCTAAGAAATATTAGGCTTGTTGTGTAATTAATAAGTCTAGGGACCATTATGTACATATGACTACATAAAACCATTCATTTTTGAACTAATTGAATTATTGTTGCTGTTGTTTGATACTTAATTAGGATCCTACACAGCGGCAATGAATTTGAACTAAGGTTTAGGGTGGGGAGCAGGGGACTAAGAGAAAGAGTCAAGGAAGTTTTTAAGTTATTAATTTTTTATATTTTACATTCTGATTTTAACAATCATGACTCTTTTATTCTTATAACCTTTTCCTAAGTGTTATAAAACTCCTTTTCCAAGTTCGAGTACTCCCCGAGTACTCGTGACAACATTGGTGACCTTGTCGAGTTGAGGTGAATCCAAGTACTGCAAAACTTGACCCTAACTCGGTCAAACTTAGGATAATTCGGTCCTAAATTTTTTTATAAATATTTAGTCTCCTTAATTGGTTCCCATAATTAAAGCCATTAATACATAACCAGTTTTCTCGTGTCATGAGTTAACAACTTGTTTGAGTATTTATTTTGTAATTCTATAGTCCCGTAAATGTGACATACCCTATAAGTTTGAAATTTATATATAAAAGTTTCAATCTGAATACTCCCCGAGTACTCTCCGCTAGGCCGATTACTCCCTACACCACAGTCGGCTGCTCAAGTACCGCCTAACGAGTTTTACAACCTTGCTTTTTCTTTATTTTCATTTTTAAGGTTATTATTTTTATTGTCCAAACAAATATTTTTTATCATGTATATAAAACATTTGTTATGTACAAATTATTTTCCATTTTAAAATACGAGAATTTGCTAGTCTATTTGCATATATATTTCAATTAACACTAACTTTAGACAAGAAAATTTACTCTTAGAAGATGACCACTTGTCCTTTTTTTCTACTAGTTATCATTTAACATTGTCATCATCAATATGACAATTTCAAGGACAATCAATATAGGACCACTCGTCCTTTTATCAATTCTAAATCCAATTTTTTTTATTTATTAAGATAGCGAATTATTATTATATTAAATAGCCAAAAAGATTTTACAAAAGAAAAACATTTTTAAGGAAAAAAGTACGAACCAAGTGAAAGTGATCTCAAAGCTACAATTCGCCTACTAGACACATTATTTATAATAAATTGTTATTTATTAATATCAAACTTATTAAATAACTTTAATATTTCATTTAATAAAATAAATTCAATTGCTTAATTTTGACCCATTTATTTGATCCCAATTGGAATTTAAATATTGACATTTATTTATCAAAATTATCAGAGGATTTTATCTCTTTTAAATCTTAAAATATCATATTTATGAATCATAATTTATAAAACACTACATATTCGGCTTTTGTTACATATTTACATATTTTAGCCTAGAACACAATATTTTTATAATTGAAACAATATAAAAATATCGAGACAAAGTCCCGTTCACACGGGCCTTTAAAGTTTAAACTAGTACTAATTATAAGCCAATACCTAAATTATTTGTATTTTTCACAAAAAATCAGGAAAAATACAAAAAATCCACTCGAATTTTAAATTACGAGTAACGGTATGTATCATACTAAAATATAGTATTTTATTTAAAGGTTAATTATATACTTGGTATAAAGCAAACATAATATACACAAAATACATTAAATATTTTTAAAACTCAAAAATGATTTTGATGAAATAATTAATATAAGTAAAAAGTAATCAGAAATTTCAAAATATAAAGCATAAAGTAGAGCAAATATTCATTAACATAGAATATTTTACATACACTACAAAAAATGTCATTTAATGGTATACGAAAAGTATCAAAAACTCAAGAAAATGCGACGCATTTGGGAATCATGGCACACAAAAAAAGTATCACCGGAAGCTCTACCACTAAAACTTTTTAGTGACACTTTTTTGGTTTGGTGCTATAAACTTTTAGGTTCTTATTGGCACTTTAATTTTGTCACAGTAAACAAAAAAAAATTTGTGGCATAAATTTTATGCTAGTAACAACTATTAGTTTTTAAAAATCTATAGTATTTTTAGTGGCATATTTTTGCCACAAAATCGCATTATATAATTAAATGCCGCTATAGAAAATTTGAGAAGGCAATGGGTTGGTTTTATAAAATGAAAAGGATGGATCGGACCTTGCACTACCACAAAAAATTGCAGGTTTAGATGTTTGTTTATTTAATTTTTACAAACTTATTATAAAGTCACAAAGACATGGTACTATATCGAAGGAAAACGAGTGGGGATAAATAGCAATGAGTTTTGGATATCTAGATTGTTACGGAAAAACTTTCAAGGAATTACCTGATCAATATTTTATTTATTCCACACGAGCACTACGAGTTTTGGGTTGAAGAGATTCAGCAGAATTTCGAGCATTGAAGATCAAAACGCTGGTATAATCAACAGAATCATTTTGCGCAATGTTGGCTCAGAAGGTGGTGTAGCCGAGAGCAGCAATTAATGAGATCATTGCAGATACTCGAAGACCGGATCAGATTCATGCTCGGGATGGTGGCAAACAAGAACAATCAACTCGGATGAAGGCAATGTTGATAGTAGCAAGGACAGTGATGACTTTGTCATCATTTTGTGAAAACTCGAAACAAAACGTGAAAGTTTTTTATTATATCATTAGGGGTGAAATGTTAGAAATAATGATATAATCAAAGTATACTTAGGTGTTTAAAGACTTTATTAGTATTATTATTTGACTTATGGTATGTAATTAATGTGTGACATATTAGTATGTGTATAGTGTGTATTTACACACACATAGGGGTTGGTTATTTGGAGGGAAAACATAACCGGATTTGGCGGTTAATTAGTAACCCTCAACTATGTATGTGTGTGCATCGGCTTGGCAATATAGATATCATCTTCCAAAAATCATTTGTGTGTTCTTGTTGTTTCTTACTTATACACAAACACACATACACATTTGATATGATAGTCTGTGATTGTTCTAGAGATGGAATCAAGTAAAGGAAGGACGAATCAATACCATGTTCAAGATTCTTCACAACATGAGTGACAATATCTTCTTCAATACTAGACTAAAACTCATTCGGTCCCAAACCGTAAACCCTAAACTCATTCAGTCCTACAACATATGTGGCTTTCTGGCTTTTTAAGGCTTAGGTTCCCTCATTCTCAACATTTTCTTTTCTCACTTCTCTCTCACTCTCATTCTTTTCACTTTGTGCATCTTCTTGTGCTTCAAAAAAATCATTAGCACCAAAACCCTTATACATGTCGAGATCTACGGCAGTACTTGCAGATGATTTTTCTTTTTGTGATCTCAAATATCATGATCTACATATGATTCTTAAAAATCCTTATGTGTAGTTCTCAAAAACCACATTATCGGTTGAAGTTGATGTAGGTTCACCCATAATAGTATCTTGTACGATGTATGCATCTCCTTTTAGGGTTGGTATGACAATAGCAACATGTTCATCTTGTTCATGAACTTGATGAATACCAGACTCATTAGAACCAAACACATCATTTAATCTAAGTTCAATCAAAATTTGTGTTTCTATATTCTAGGACTCAACCTCATTATCTGTATCAATGTCCAAATTTCCATCAACATCATTAACTGCATCATGACATTCATCATCAGATTCATGAACTTTCAAAATTTCAAGTACAGATTCTGTAACAAGATATTTTGTAGTTCCAGTCTCAACCTCTAACTTTGGTTGTATTTCCATTTATTTCTCAATCTCAACCTCACATGGAGATTCAACTACATGTGGATGACCTCCAAAATCAAAATATGTATCTTGAAAAGTTTCTCCATGGTAGATTCTGAATAACATTTTGTCTTGCAGTATTAAGTTCTATTACCATTCTTTGAGTGGACTCTTCATCCTTATCTGTTGCAACTCCATAGCCAGAATGAGCTCTAGGAGTTATTTAAGAATCAACAATATTTGCAGCAAGATCAACGATGTTATTAGCAACGGCAGTTTTAGAATTGAACTCTTTAGATGAACGGGTGAAGTTTTTAATTACTAGGAGAAAATGTAAAATATGTTTGATTGAGGAGTTTGGTGAGAAAAGTTGTTTTGAAAAGTGGAGGCCTAGCAAAATATGGAAAAGTGAAAAAGTTTTCTGTTTTCTTGGAAAAATGATTTTTTAGTTTTCACTTTTGTTGAAAAAAATTCTAGAAAAATAAGAAAATTTTATGGAAGTGAACGCTGATAATTTTTTACTTCTTGAACGTATGAAGATGCTCACCTGCGTGTTTAAAACATGTTCGTGATTGAAGAAGTTTGCACTCTTGCGTAAGCTTTTTTTTAATGGCAAATACACATATCAACTTAAGAACGATGGACACATAATCACACCTTAATACCACTAGACCAAAGTACTTTTCATAAGTGACTAATCCATTGATTTTGAAAATTTTGTATGTTACGATTGGACGGTTAAGATTGGTTCTCGCAGTTTTCGTACGAAAAACAGTTCTCATCTAAAATTTTCCCTATAAATAGTATCATATATATATATATATATATATATATATATAGGAGAAGGTTCATTTAAGAACCGTTTTTATTGCGAGAACCGCGAGAACCAATCTTAGCCGTCCAATTCCCCCTCCTTAAATTAGATTGCCTACTCATGAATTCCTTACATGCACCCTGCCACACTCAATCCCCCACGCTCTTCGTCCATGAGTTCCATTATCCAAAATGAACGGCTAAGATTGGTTCTCGCGGTTCTCGCAATAAAAATGGTTCTTAAATAAACCCTCCCCTATATATATATATATATATCACGTCATTTAGTTATACTTGGTAGATAGAGAAAAAAACACACGATTCTAAACGATTGAAATACACAATCTTAGTAAACTGTATATGTTATTAAACCCGATAAATTCGTACGAGTCAATGTCATTTAGAAAGATTCATATGAATCGTAGTTATGTATGATAAGGATAAAGGGTGAACCTTTGATAGTAGATTTCGTAAAATTTCACTTAATAAATTGCTTTAAATGATACAGGTAACTACAATTTAGCTTTAAATAAGACAGATGTCTTGAATGGTATAAGGTGGCCAAATGTTATCATTTGAAAGGCAAACACACACCGCCTATATTCAGACTTAAACCCTCAACCTCAGAAAGACAAACAACATAAGTTACACCTTGATACAGCTTTGTTTCGGCTCATACAAGTAACAATCCAAGACAAACTTTGTTTCGGCTCAAACCCATGCTAACAATGACCATCTACTAAAGCAAGTACAGTTATACAATTGAAAAGATGTGTAAGTGTGTCTAGTTATACCAATTTTGTTAAAGAATACAGATAACTTTATCTTAGATGTGAATTGATACGAGCCAATAGATCAATAACCCATGCGATATGAGCGTCTTGTAGAAGATTAATTGTTGTATGAAGAGAATAATGAAATTGGCTCGAAGTGTTGTTTTATTAGTAGATTAGCCATCTGGAATCGGCCCTTATCATCTCGAATCGTTCCCTACCATGAATCGACACATCCATGTTTTTTTTTCTGAATCCAAAACTGTTGTTTTGTAACGAAATCCAGTAAAAGTTTCATCATGATCTTTGCTGTCGAGTATACTCCCAGAGAGCAATGGCGCCACTCACATGAACATTGAGTGATCTTACAACTCCTAACTGAGGGATTTCAATGCAAGCATCAAGTATATGAATCAACTCCACTGGGATTCCCTCCTTTTCTCTACCAACAACCAAAACCTGTTGAATTCAAAAAAAAAAAAAAAAAAACTAAATTCAACTTAAAAATATATAATCCATCCAATGAAAATGTAATCATACAACGGTCTGCCGTAATGTCTAGATTACCCTTCAATAACAAGGGTTCTTATAGAAAGATCAAGAGAAAATTACCTAACTACTTAATTAGTACTATCTTAAATGCATACTTGGAGAACGAGATTAGGGTGCCCCCGTATGTGTGTCTGTTGTGTATATCTTCGCACATAAGTAGGTAGATAGGAGTGTGGATTTATGTAGATTAAAATTTATAAAAACACAAGCGCGCGTATGACAATAACAAGAACAAATAATTATGTAAATAGATAAAAAAAATAGCATTAAAAACTTAATTAATTAAATAAAAAATTAAATTTTGAAGATAAAAGAGAAACAAGAACTAAAATATAATAATAGCGTATAATACAAGCCTCCAATGGAAGTATTTATTATTGTACTATAACTTGTTTCCTAAATTTTACAACTTTTAACGACACCCAAGGTCTTTAGAGAAGCAGTCTTTCTACTCAAGGGCGTAGGTACAATAGTTTATATCTTTACCTTCTCCATCCTCCCCTTAGGCGGGATAGGTATGGTTGTTGTTTATAGTTAAATGCACACTTGACACACAGTTTTCATCTAAAAACAACAGATCTTGCCAACGAAATCTGAGAAGTTTGTCCATTTCGCAATGTAGCTAGAAGACTAAAAAACAAGTGATATGGAGGAAAAAATATACACATTTCGCATAAAGAAGTCTTTGGGAGGAATTTTTCAAATTTATTTATTTATTTTTCTGTATTCTAATTTCTAAATATATTGTAAATGGGGAATTTTGTTCTTTTTCCCTGAGAAAATGGGTGTTATTGTGATTTATTTTTGTTAACTTTCACAGAGTTAAATACCTATTGGCAATATCAATAATACCATCAACAACTTGGATCTTCAAAAGGGAATTACTGAATTAGTATCACTAGAATTAAAATATCAAATGCGGAAAAAAGTTATGTTTACCGTCTTTTTTGGGAAGACATATTTGTCGAGAGCAACACTATTAGCAGTTTGCTCCAAACCCAGAATAGAATACCCCTCTTGTTTCTTCTTCTCCAAGAAACCCTTAACATTGCTTACAGGTACCTCTATTATAGGAACCCACTTCTCTGCAGTCACACTGACACAAAAGATATGTATTTAAATATCAAAATCCTAAGCAAATTCTACACACAACTGAATTTTAAGCCGATTTTTGGTTTTCAGATTGGTTGTTGCATTTGGGTTTCAGTTGGAGTTCCAATTAGACCAAGATTGAAATCGAGATTAAGGGTTCAGAAATAAACCTGATAAGTTGAAACTGCTTGTCATGCAAAACGTTTACATTATCAACAACCAAACTTGCCGCTTTAAAAACCTACAAGAAAAGTTGCAATACTCGGATAATCTCATAATCATATGTTTGAGTATTTTGTACTTTCGTTTATGTAACGAATTAATAAGACGCACAAGCTAATTTATCCAAACATTATAAACTGATCATTGCAATTTTAGGTTGTAATTATCAAATAATAATATTTATTACCTCACACGTTCGTGCCAATCCAGCAAGGTTAGGAACACGATCAAGTAGTGAAGCTACGAGAATAATTTGTTGTCTGTCTCCTTTAATTCTTTTAATTGCGATATTTCTTGCTCTTAGTGACTGATCAAGAAGCTGATCCTCCTTCTCCACATCTACACTCAATTGGAAATAATATAATGTATTTATAATATTTATTATGCAAATACTTAGCAGCTGTAAATAGATTAAACATACTCAAAAGTGAATTGTAGGTATCATTGCTGTTTAAAGAGCTGGAATGTGGATCAATGACAACTTTTTTCTGGAAATCCAACGACATATCATTCTGCAAACTTGCAGTTGTTTTCTCTTCTACTTTACCAGTTGACCTGAAATCTTGGACATGTATTTGTTCATTTTTCAGTTGTGTAGCATCTTTAGCCATTGAATATCTGAGGTCTTTTCTAACATCCTGCAATTATAGGCATTAGAATTCATTCATACAAACAAAAGAGTAACCCGAAATCTAGAACTTACGTTTAGAAAATCGATCACGTGTTCTAAAAGGGATACATGAGCACATTCGAATTCAATGTCCTGTAAATGAGAATAAAAATAATCAAATTGGGCATACTACTGTTACCAAAAGATTATATATATAAATTCAAATATTACATTTTATATAATCTTACATCAACTCGATTACTAAAAATTCCAGCTGGCGTTATGGATTTGTTTGGATCAAAAGCATCAAGATGAACTTTTGTTGATACCCGCAACCTGCAATAAAAAGATTAAAAAATGATCTTTAAGCACAAGAGACTTTTTCCTAGTACAAGTTTGATGAACATAGACATGTATCAAACCGTGCACAGTCAGAGTTTTCTTCCAAATAAGATTTTAATTCCATAAAAGACTTTTTCTCTATGGACAGTGTCCCACAGGCACCAGAATCAGGGGCGGGCAACAATTTGGAAAGAACTTGATACACTAATAACTGCATAAGAAATTCATATAGTGTAAGCAAAAGAAAAAAATAATAAATAAACATAAAAAAAAAATCCTTAGTCACCTGGGTGAAACCACGTAAACTGTGGTGATGTGAGGTCAGCAAGGGAACAATAGGAGGAAGTAGTTCATCTAAATGTCTTGGTTGAGTGTCTTTAGTTGCATGTAAAATGACATTTGCTGCTATAAATACATATGACGAGAGAGCCTGAAACATGTAAAATATTGTGAATAAATGTTCACAAAAGGAACTTCAATCAGAGGCCACCCAGGTGTCAGTTTCATCTCCTTCATACCAATTTTGGTATTTTTAAAAACTGAAGAATAAACTTTAACCAAAGCTACCAAAAGACAGAATACCGCTAAATTGAACATTTTCACATCTAGAGTTGTAAAAATGACAAAATGGTCCAGGAATCTAATCATATATATTGTAAAAATCTATTGACAGTTGATTCTTTCCAGTAGATTCATTGATATATTGCAATTATACAACTCTAGATGTGACATAAGGGTTAATTACAGGGGTATTTTGTCATTGTACAAATTTCAAGCATGTTTTTACGAGAACTGGTACCAATGAAACAAAATTCATACTTGGCCTCGAGAAGAATTTTAATGGGTAGCCTTAACAAAAACAAAATCTAGTACTAAATCATAAGACTTGCCTGAGTTCTCATATCGTATTTCCGAACCATTGGCACTAACTCCTCCCCAACCTGCATCATTTTTTTGTGTGATGTTAGAATATTACTTTTATGCATTACAAATAGCAATATTAAAACTTAATACAAAAATTGTCTAGATTTACCAGTAAAGGAAACTTTAAATAAATATAAATTGCAAATGTTTCCAAGTATTGTCGAACAGCAGGCATGTTGTTTCTCTACAACAAGATGGATGAAAGTTACAAATACAACTTGTTAATATTATAATCATTTTTTAATATTGATATAATGAAATTTTAATCTCATTATTTACTTACATAAAGGGCCGTATGCAAGTGATCCATAACATCAGATACTATTTCTTCGTCAACGAATCTAGATAATATACAAATCATTTGCCATGCTCGAACTTTCCGCCTGTGAGTCTGCATGAGAGAGAAATAAGAAAAAAAACAGAATATATTTGAAATCAGTACCAACTAGAGTAACATGATTAAATTCGAAAAACCATCCTAATTCTAGTAAATAAAACTTATTAGAAAAAGAAAAGAGGTTAGAAACTAACCGCACTATACTTTTTGTACAACTCCTTTGCAAGATCAGTGTCACTCACCTGCATTTTAAAACATTATAATTAGCCATCCGCAGGGCCAAAAAGAACAAAAATAAATATTATATTATATTTATTACGACTTCAAATTGCATTTTGATGTTTATATGAACAAATTCTAACTAACCAATTATATAAATTGGACTTACCTTTGCCCCTTCTTTTAACCTAATTTGAGAGATTTTCGCTCATTCCACAATACAGAAGACATTTCTCATGTTTTTACACAACAATGTCTTTTTTGGTCATTCTGTTTTATGGTTTTTTATTAACTAGAATCTGCCAGATAATAAACAATTGACTTGATTATTAAGACTTCAAACAGTAGAAGCAGCTCCACACACTCTAACACAGTTTAGTTATAACTTAATATTTGATTCTGATACTTCATAATAATCTTTTTTTGAATGACAAACACACACATACCCTCCTAATCTACACCTATGTCATAACCCGCAACCTCATAGAGGAAGGAACACATTTACTCACCCCATAATAAATTAACACTTCCAGAAAGCACATCCAAACACCCCCTTAATTGAATTTTTATTCAAAATAGTTTTTCAAGTTTTGAACTTTAAAATACATTACCACAGAATGTAAAAGTTCAAGCAAGAAAAGTTTTCCCGATTGCAGGGAAGCTTGAATGCTTTCAACTTCATCGTCTGGACCCATTTTATCAGCCATATCTGCTAGCTTGTTGAACATAACAGCAACAGATACCCTTGCATAAAGCTCTGTGTTGATGAATACCTAATGATGAAAGCCAACAATGTGATGAGCAAAAAAAAGGAAAGAAAAAAAGAATTGGGAAACCGAATTAAGCGACCAAAAGGCATAACCAAGGGTTCGGTTATGTGTTTTCATTAGCCGAATATTTTCAGTTTGGTTTGGTTCTATTCAGTTGTGAGCAAAAAACCAACCTACAACAAGCTGGACACCCATTATTCTACAATTTTATTTATTATATTAATTTTGCTTCACAAGTCTCGTAATTATTTATTTTTATGTCTTCCTTTATTATATATCGGTTCAAACTTCAAACCCAAATCTGTTCTATAACAGAAAATTTTTACTATTATTTTTTTGTTGTCAGTTGGGCCGAATCAGATCAAGCCCATAATGCATGCCCACTAAACCAAAAATTGAATTAATCAAACCCATTCAGTTTTCAAAACCTAGAAGAAATTTCAAGTTTTTGGTTTGGTTTCAGGCTATTAAGTAAGAAAATGATTTTTCAAACAACCTACATGACCATTTCCTATTTGTTTATAACTTTTAATCAACATTGGATGGTATAGGGAGACAATGCTAACCATAAAAAAAGAGTAATTACTAGAAAAAGCAGTTGATTGACCAATTTACTAGTGTTTATGTGATTACTGTTATTTAAACATGCAACATATTTAAACTAAGAGTAAATTACTAAAATGGTCCATGTGGTTTGGTAGAAATCACTAGCTTATCCTTTAAGTTTGAAAAATATTGAGATGGTCTATGCAATTTAATTATTGTTACAATCTCCGTCATTTATTTGAAGAACGTCGTCATTCAAATCAGAAGTTAGTTGTCCTTTTCTGCAGGGGGTATTTGGTCTTTTACCTAGCTTCTTTTGTCTTTTATCTTTTCTCTATCTCCAGAATCCAGATCATTATATTCATCTTCATTTCTATCACTCATTAACAAACATCACCAATTCTTCACTCCTCATTCATATGTGATAATAATCGGATTGAGACAGAGAAATCGGCGAGATTGTCTTCTTTGCCTTGCTGATTGCTCGCCTACGCTCGCTTGCGTGCGGTCACCCCATTCATGCTCCCCCCAGGAAGCACTCTCTGTTATAAGTTATAAAATCTATCATACTATCATCTCTTAGTCTCTGCTTTCAGATTTACTTAAGTGATAAAAGAAACTGCAGCTTAAAAGTTCTTGCCTCGGGAACAAGAACCAGGTGAGAAATAGCATTCGCCGAGGACATAAGGATTTAATTTATAATAAAAAAGATGATGTTAGAGGAGTTCCAACAATGGAGCCACTCTGCCCAACCTCTTAGCCGACTTACAAGAAAAGAAAAAATGGGATCATGCATCACTCCCCTCTCTTCTAAGTTCTAACAAATTAACCAACTAAATCCATCACTGCCCTACACAGTCTCCTCTTGTAAACCTTTAACACCCTAGGATTGTTGGACTAGGCTGCAGGATTGTTGAGCTGGACCATAGTCACATAGATCGCGGAACGCTCCGGTACGGGAACGCGGATCGCTAATTTCTAAAATTCGGTACGGAGGGGGGTAGGCTCATTCCGGTTCGCTTCGGTACGATGTACCCAATAAATAATATTAATTTTTTATATTTTTTATAAATCTACAAATAAAACATCTTGTAAACATAATTAATACTTTCAAAATGTTGTTAATACTTGATAGTTAATACACTTAATACTCAAAATCTCAAATAAACATCTTGTAAACATAATTAAATTGACCCTTTTAATCTTCATCAAGATGTTCCCATTGCATGTCTTCCATTCTCGAAGTTGAACCTTCTATGTAAGTACTTTCGGGAGTCATATCCCATTTCTTCTGTGGCCCTTCTTTGTAAGCCTCTGAAAACCGTGATTGTATACGAATATTGGAATGTATATAAACTAACTTGTCAACCCTTTTGTTGTTTAACCGGTTCCTCTTCACGCTTTGAATAAATGAATATGTACTCCAGTTTCTCTCTGCGGAAGAACTACTTATGGGCTGAGATAAAACTTTTTTCGCTATCTCTGCTAGTTCCGGAGTCTCGCACCCATATGTTGACCACCAGTCAATTGCATCCATGGTTACAGCATCTACTTGAGCCGCTTGGAAAGCATACATACCCTTTTTCATGGTAAATGATGCAAACTGCTCTCTCAAAAGTCTTTCTTCTTGATTTTCAGTTATTCTTTCAAAAGATTTCATCACACCAATCATGACTTCTTTGTCAAGGTTAGGAGCTTTTCTAGCAATTCCCCCAGGTGCTAATTTTTCTAGATAATTTGTGTCATAGAACCGTGGAGTTAATGCAAAGTCCAAGCAATGTAATGAGATTGACATTTTCTCCCATCTAGCCAAGATTATCGACTCAACTTCGGGGTAATACATTCCAAAAATAATTTCTTTCATAATATCTTTGATTTCCCCAAGCATATTATCCATTCTTTCATAAATCTCACCCATCCTTGGACCCTCCCCGTCACAAAATTTAATCAATAAGAAAATTGGCTTTGTTATTGCAAGAATCTGGTCAAGATCATCCCAAAATGTTTCATTGTTTATAATTTCAGCAACTTCTTGTCTAATTATTCTTGTGTTTTCATCTCCTTGCCTAACCCATTCCCTCCATGCGTTAAGTACAATTGTAGTAGCTAAAGATTCCCTACAATCCTTTAGCCTTTTTAACAATATGTAATGAGATGCAAATCTGGTCTTTGCTACTTTCAACAATTCAAGATTTGAATTAGCCCTAAAAATTGCTAAGGCTTGGCTGTGATTTAAAAAATATTTCACGATCTTTTTTCCTTTTTATACACATTTGTCAACCAAGAAAATTCTTTGGCAAAATCTTTGAAAATAAGATTTAAGGTGTGTACACAACATGGTGACCAGAAAATGTATTTTCCTGCTGCTTTGCAGTTGGCTGCGTTGTCTGTTACAACTTGAAGGACGTTACTTGGTCCTATATTTTCAATAGCTCCAAGCAAAAACTTTGCTATTGCTACACCATTTTTCTCAACTCCCGAGAAGTCATCAGCATACATAAAAGCCGCACCACGGCTGTTGACAGCAAGGACATTGATAAGTGGGTTATGTTTCACATTGGACCAACCATCTGATACAATAGAAACACCTTGTGTAAACCATGTATCTTTGATTGGAGTCATATATTTTTCTACATCACGTGCACATTCATCGAGCAATACGGTTCTTGCCTTTTCACTTGAAGGTGCCTTGTAACCGGGAGGAGCCTTTTGGATTGCACTAACCATTTCTTGAAACTGAGGCTACGTAAAACATTGAATGGAATACCATTTGCACATAGGCACCGCATGATCTTTAGATCAACTATATTTCTCTCTAATATACCAAACGATTGTTCAATTGGACTTTTAGATGATGTATTCTGTTTTTTGGAAATCACAGAATTCTTTAAGGACTTTGAAACTCCAACCTTTTCAGCCTTCTTTACCTTGTTTAACAGCATAGTATACTTTTCCTGATCAGCAAGAAACACACTACACCTCCTTATTTATGCTTTTTTTCCAGGATGAGTTCCAAAAAAGTGGGTATGTATTCTTGAATATGAGCTTGTAAATTGTAACTTGCAATGCTTACACACCCAAACTTTTGCTCCCCCTGCGTTTTTGCTATTTCCGGCTCCAACGAATGTTACCTCCTCGAGCAGGGGTTTTGATTCATCTTTCTGTGATGATGGTTGTTGCTGTGTTTCAGAATGTGTTTGAGGGAACTGAGTTTCACTGACATGCTCTTCTTCATCAACATCATAGACTTCACTATCATGTTGCTCATGAGTTCTCTTTTTACCAAACACCATTTTTGTTTAACAATTTAACTCACAGTTTTTTATTGAGGACTGGTCACTAGTGAGTTAGAAACTTAGAATTTAGAAATTAGAAGTTTAGAACAGAGGAGTGGAGGAAGGACCGGTCGATAGATTGATAGAAATATGTAATAAGAAATTGAAAAAGTTGAACATATTAATAGAATAGATATTGGAAGGAGAAATTAATGATCATTATTGTTTGAGAAGAGTGTAATCAGTTGTTGTTTAAGAATCGAGGAGGCATTAGTGTGAAACAACGGTTCGATTATTCCCGCTCGTCGAATTGAAGGCACACTCAACATACCATTAATCGTTCTGTCGTTCCCGCTCGTCGAATTGAAGGCCCAGAAAACTAATGTGAAATCGATGTACCGGCGTTGATTAATCGATAGCAAATTCGCGAATAGAATATCAATCGATCGATTTGACCAACGATTGAAATCGATTTAACCTACCTTCTGGTTCGCGAACCGACCATCATTCGGAACGCGTTCGTTCCGCGTTTGGGATCGATCGATCCAGATCGGAAATCGTGGGGGCCCTAGCGATTTATGTGACTATGGGCTGGACATTTAGGTTAGTGGGACCAATAGGTGGGTCTCTATCAATACAGCAGACACAAACCTCACCAGTTGTTCCAAAGAACAAACAGAAATTTTAAACCGATAAGGGTGATGCCTTTGGTTGTGACAAAACCCCACTTGTATTATTTCACCAGCGAGCATTACTTTCCAGCACCACCTTCAATGACTTCGATGGGGTTATCCGATAATGTTCCCAAATCCGATAGAGAGTAAATAATTGGGTACTTGACTCCTTCAAACAGATTTGCCACCACCACCCTCAACCTCCTCCTTATCCAAACCCACTATTAAAGTTCCTCTTGTTAAATAGTTGATCTGACTGTGTTGAGTCGCAAAAAACACAAGATTACTAAATGGGTAGGCAAACCCACTTAAAACTGCAAATCACAAACAGCCCCCATTGAACACCCCTGAACTTACAATACGAGTCGAAACCTAAACATGAAAAATCAAATGATCTGTGAGATCTTGAACCGACACATAGGTATGGGTGTACAATCATCCGTGTAAGATCTTGAACCACTATTGAACACCTATGTGTTCAAACGGTGGAGAGGGAGGCAGAGACGCAAATTACCTCGAATTTCTGTCTGCACTCTCGTATGTTATTTATAACCTAGGACGCCATCAGAATGTCAAAAGCGCGCTTCAGGTGAGCCAAACACACATTTGCAGCCTTGAGGGCTTTTTGTAGGCGAAGCACACAAGTACACAACCTTCATAAGGCGCACAAAAGCGCCAGTGTCGTAGAACCCGTCGACTCGCTAGGTGGTAGTAGAGCGGTCTAGGAACTCAGTCTAGGTGGGGAGTACTCGGGGTACTCGGATTGGAAATTTCTAATTAAAATTTTGATATATATAAAATACATATATTATATGTAATACAATCCGATAGTCTGGCAGTGACTATTGCCTAGTGCCCAATACAAGCGAATAGTCTAGCCCAATTAAAATGGCGGGTGAGCCAGTCCCTTTTGCCTCCTCCACTCGTAAGTCCATATCTTAAGCACTAACCCTACAAAACCTTAATTCCCGTTTAGTTTAGAGCTCAGTGGAGAGAAGGCCCCTTTGCCACCGTTGACGTTTCAGGTTGTATATCTTTTACAATCCCTAAACTTATCACAGTAAGTTTCAAACTCTTTTCTTGCATCATTCTATTTTCCTTATCGCAGTTGAGAGATACGAGACCGATTACTCTTTTGTGCATATTTCTGTTTATGTTATCCATAAATTTCTCATCATAAGTTTCTACTGTTACAAACGCCCAGTTTTACACAGGTTTCCGTGAGTTCCACCGAGTTTGACAGATATTCACCGAGTTTGACCAAGTCCGATTATTCTGGCTGATTATGATCAACTAGCCAAGGTCCATGCCCTACAATTAAAATAGTAGGCAGAGTTTTGCAAGACTGCAAAGTGCAAAAAAGCGTGGGTCGGTGTATTATAGTAGTTTTGACCAGCTTTTGAACTTTGACCTTATGTTTTAACCTACAACAGACTCAAACTCTACCCATTTTGTTTTCTTCTGTTTCTCTTCTGCTGTAGTGCTCCTCAAACAGTCAAACATCATAGTTTCTGAGTTTCTTTTGACTAAAGCAGTCGATTTCTATTCTTGTTCATAGAAACCCATCAACGAGTTGTCATTTTGTGTTGATCATTCTGTGATTCTGTTCTTGTTGGCACTTGACAGTCTTTTTTTTGATGATTTTCTTCACTCATCAGGTAACCTGGTTCTTGCTAATTTATGTTCTTGTTTAATACAAGTTATGTTCTTGTTAAATCAAGTTCGGTTCTTGTTATTTATTCTTGTTAAATGTTGATCAAGTTTTCTGTTTTAAACTTAGTTCCTGACTTCCCTTTTTGTCGACACGAATAAATTGGTTGGATTATGGTCAACCCAACAATCCGAAAGTGACCCGTATAACCGGTTGAATGGTAAAAATATAACATTATAAGATTTTATTTAATATTTAAAATTTAAATTTTGAGAAGATTGTGAATTCAAATAAGGGATTGACATCTTAGGGGAATAAAACCCACCAAACAAAAGTACATAACCCTTAAACTTAAAATAAACAATAAAAGATTTACAATTAAAACAATAGTACATCATTTGATTACTTGATAAGTGGTACTTTAGTATATTGAATTCGATTAATAATTCTATTTAATGATGAATTATTTTAAATTATCCGGTTGTTCAATGACATTATTTATTGATACTTGATAGAATAGTAGTACATCATAGCTTTTATTATATTCATTTATTTATATAAGTTGAACAAAAAAAGTAAAATCAAAATTCTAATCAAATTGAAACAAATACCAAATTTAAAGTTCGAATACAATTGAAATAAGCATCGAATATTGAAGTTAGAATATAAATGAAAATCATTTTTGAAATTATTACCGAAAGTTGGAAAACATACATCAGTGTTGTAAAACTCCTATTGCGAGGCCGAGTACTCGGCAAGTACTCGTGACAAGGCGGGTGACCTTGCCGAGTTGAGGTGAATCCAAGTACTACAAAACTTGACCATAGTAAAACCCATTAATACATACCCGGTATTTATTTTCAGGGCAGCAATATACTCACAAGGATTCGAAGTATTTCTTTTCTTTGGAATTTTGGATTAATATTAGGGGGAATATGAGAAAGATGCTAATTTGAAGTGATTGATGTACTAATCCTTCTTTTGAAGTGTAGGTTTAAGTATGTCATTCTCTTGTTTGTACATAACTGGTGCCTTGCTAGTTTGATATTTTAATAAAATGATATGACCCATATTTGGATATATGTTGCACAAGTAGCATCACAAGGACAGGTGTTAATGTGGGGAGCAAAAATTAACAGTCTCATCGACAAAGGAGAGTTTTGAGAACTTTAGTTATTTTCTTTCTTTTGGAGATCCCCTGAGTCTCGAATATCAGCCCCCTTTTATTTACAAGCATCCGATTAAGGGTGTTTTCTATCCTATTATTGAATATCAGTTTGATTCATATCAAATTGGTATCAGAGCCATATCGATTCTGAACCCAAGAGAGAAAAAAAAACAAATCAAGACACTATCGCCGGTACTGTTCACGCCCGGCACTGTTCACGACGGTACTGTTCATCCAAAAAAAAATTAATTTTTTTTCTGACCTGTGCATTCTTTGGAATCCATGAGGGAACGTTTTGACCGTTTGGAGCAGGCTATGGAATCCATGAGGGAAGAATCGAGGCAGCGATTTGAAGGGATGGAGAAACAGCACGAGGAAGTGATGACGATCCTGTTGAAACTCGCCAAACCACAACAGCCGCAGCCCTTTATGACACCGCCGTTGACGACGGCTACAGGGGCCACAATACCACCGTTGACTAACCACATCAGCCCACTGTTGGTGCCTAACCACACTACCCTACTATTACCGCTAATCACCTACCCTCTAAGTGAGTCAATTATCACTCAACCCCAATGTCCCCAATACCCTAAGTCATATAATCAGCCACCACCACCACGAGCAGCCAAGAAAGCAGTCATACCGCAACCAGACTTCATCACTCCGAAGCCTTTCAGACAATCAATAGTGTTGAGTTGTGATGAATCTGTGTTTCCGCAGGCTGAATCTAGTTCCCCGAATGAGAAGTTCAAGCATTTGATATCCAAGGGTATGTTTAATGCTGATCCAATTCTTAAAAGGGGCAATAAGATGGTGCCTCCCACAGGGAGCAACAACTACGCATCTCGGTATGTTCCGGCGGTCAAGAAGGTGAGGGTATCATGGGTTATCTACCGCCTATATGACCCAAAGATAGATGTATGGTATGAAGACCTTGTTGGTCAGTATTAGACAAATATATAATTATGTTAATATAGGAGGATACAATGTGTAATTATGTTCTCTATATATATATCTCTTGTACTCTATCGTGAGATTAATATATACAATCACAATTACTATTACGATACAATTACCAAGTTTATCTTGGTATCAGAGCCAGGGCCGCCAACCCTAACAGCGGTCTTCCTCCAGCGACGTTTCTTTCGATCGACAATATTTACTGCCGCCAACCCTTCCAGCGATTTTTCCTTTGATCGACAATATTTACTGCCGCCAATCCTCCCATCGACTTTTGTCGATCGACTTTTGTTGATCGACGTATCTATTTGTCGACAGACACAATATTTTTTTATCCATCGATTGTCATGGCAATGCTTAATGCCTTCACTTCAACAGAAAAGACAATCCATAATTCTCACAAGTTTGCTTTTACGCTATCCTCTACAAATTACGGCTTCTGGAAAACGATGGTCGAACCATTCCTCATCACCAACAATCTGATGGGTTATGTCGATGGCTCCATTCCCTGCCCCTCACCTACTATCGATACAACAGCCTCATCATCTGACATAGATAAGGCTCAACCGAATCCTCAGTACTTTAACTGGATTTCTAACGATGCTCATGTCAGGATGCTTCTCATCTCTACGATTTCAGAATCTGCCTTCCAACATGTTCAAGGTACAACATCCAGGGAACTTTGGCTCTCTCTTGAGCGTGCTTATGCGCCTCACACGTCATCTAGGGAATACACTTTAAAAACACAATTGCTTAAAATTGAAATGAAAGCTGATGAAACTGTCTCTGTTTACCTTAATCAAGCAAAGGAATATGCTGATGCACTCGCTAACATTGGTGAACCAGTTAAAGAAAAAGACTTAGTTATGCTAGTTATCTCGGGACTTCGTGAGGAATACAATGGGCTGAAATCTACAATTCTTGCACGGCAGATTCCAACCGCCTTTGCTGAACTGTATGGTCTTTTATCTGACCATGATTATATGATAAAAAAATCAGCCCCGGTTGTCCCACCGGTCCAAGCCTTTACAACCATTACTTCTTCCCGTTCTTCACAAATACTGGCCTCACAACAACCTGACACAATGCAGGCCCTTCAACAGCTTGCTACTCAACTTGGCTTTCAGCTTCAGCCGCTGAATCAACCGTCTGCACAAGCATTCTTTACCTCGCGTTCTCAGAATACTCGGGGTCGTGGATCACAAAATCGCCGTGGACGGGGGTCCTTCAACAATCGGCAATCAGGCGGTAATCGAGGTCAGTTTAGTTGGGCCTCTACTCAGAATACAGTTTACGGTACATGTAACAGATGTGGTATTGGACATATACCGTCTCAGTGCCCTAATCGTGACCCTGCCACTATGCGACCGAGACAACAGCAACCTACAGCCAACTTTGTTGATCACCGCTCACATCAATCCAACACCTAGCTTCCGGATACTGGTTCGAATAGTCATGTTGCTCAGGACGTTTCCAGCTTCGACAGTCATGAACCTTACTATGGTGAGGACTCTCTTCATGTTGGTAACGGTAAGGGTTTACCTATCCTTCACATTGGTTCCACTCGTTTCTTTTCACCTACCAAAACCTTTTCTCTTTCTCACATACTTCACGTTCCACAAATCCAGCGCAATTTACTTTCTGTTCAAAAATTTTGTCAAGATAATCATGTTTACTTTGAATTTCACTCTACCTTTTTTGCTGTGAAGGACAAGTTTACACGCACTACCCTCCTCACGGGTCCAAGTAACAACGGGCTCTACTCCATCCGCCTTCCTCAGCTCCAGTCTCTCCCTAAAGTTGCCTTCACCGCCATTCGTGCTTCTTCTGATGTCTGGCATCAACGACTTGGTCATCCACATTCCCAACTTTTGCAAGCTATGATATCTAGATATAAGCTTCCCGTTTTAAGTAAAAGTTCAAATTCCTTTTGTACTCCCTTGTCACATTGGGAAATCTTCAAAACTACATTTGTCTTCCTCTAGTTATAAAAGTACTCGTTTATTAGATATGTTATTTTGTGATGTTTGGGGTCAAGCACCCGTTCTTCCGATGGTCATAATTATTTCTTATTATGTGTGGATGATTTTTCCCGTTATATGTGGATATTTCCTATAAAACAAAAATCTGATGTCTATATTGTGTTTAAACAATTTCTAACCGTTGTCGAACGTCAGTTTAATACTAAACTCAAATCGGTTCAAACGGATTGGGGTGGTGAATTCAGAAATCTATCACAATTTTTCACCTCCCTTGGCATTGTCCACCGCCTTTCGTGCCCTCATACCAGTGAACAAAATGTGTCTGTTGAAAGACGACACCGACATGTGGTGGAAACCGGTCTCACCCTTTTATCCCAATCAGGTGTGCCTTCCAAGTTTTGGCACTTTCTATGACACAGCAGTCTATCTTATTAACCGGATGCCCTCTCGTAATTCCTTCAACACCTCACCCTTTGAATACATCTTTAACCACAAACCCGATCTAACCTTCCTATGGGTTTTTGGGTCTTGATGTTTTCCACATCTTCGTCCTTATAACCATCATAAGATGGACTTTCGCTCTACCGCATGTGTCTTCCTTGGGTACAGTCCCTCTCATCATGGTTATCGCTGTCTAGATCCTACCACTAATCGTCTTTACATTGCTAGGCATGTTCGGTTTAACGAACAATGCTTTCCCTATAAATGCCCCTCCTCTATGCCTTCCCCTACACATTCCCCATCCCCTGATCCTTATGTCTCCACTTACCCATCTGCTTTTATCCCACCTGACTCTTCTAACACACAACCACCTCTCCCCTCCTCTTTCTCCAACTCTAGTCAACCCTCGGTTCCTCTACAAACATATAGCAGACGCTCCAAATCTTCTAATACACCTACCCCTCCAAACATTACTCCACCACCGACTGTCCCACAACCGACCACTGCCCCTCTAAACATTACTCCACCTCGTGTCCGTCCTCCCACCCTTCGCCCTAATCCCAAACAAAGGGTACCCTACAATCCATCTGCCTTTCACACCTCCGTCACTACTGAAACTGAACCCACTTCCTTTTCTGTTGCTAACAAAGATCTTCACTGGCGCAAGGCCATGGCTGAAGAGTACGCTGCGTTAATTCGGAATGGCACTTGGTCTTTAATTCCACCAGTATCTAATGCTAATGTAGTGGATTGTAAATGGGTCTACAAAATTAAAAGGGATCAAACGGGAGTTATTAAACGCTACAAAGCTCGTCTTGTGGCTAAAGGATTCCATCAACAACCGGGTATTGATTATCACGAAACCTTTAGTCCTGTGGTTAAATTTACTACCGTTCGTGTGGTTCTTTCTCTTGCATTATCACAACAATGGCCACTCCGGCAATTAGATGTTCAGAATGCCTTTTTACATGGTGATTTGACTGAGACGGTGTATTTACGTCAACCACCCGGTTTCACTGATCCACACAAACCGGATCATGTTTGTCTGCTTCACAAGTCCTTGTATGGACTTAAGCAGGCTCCCCGTGCCTGGTTCGGTTATCTAGGGCCCTGCTATCACTTGGATTTAAAGGCTCTACTACAGATCCCTCCCTCTTTATTTACTCTTCACAGGGCACTCTTTTATATATGTTGGTATATGTTGATGACATCATCTTGACAGGTAACAATCCTAAAGCTATTGATCAGATCATCACCACTCTGAGCCAGACCTTTGCTATTCAAGATATGGGTTCTCTCTCCTACTTCCTTGGGATTGAAGTTACTTCTAAAGGCCCTGATATGCTATTATCTCAGCAGAAGTATATTTTGGAGATACTTCAAAAAGTTGGTCTATCACAGGCTAAGCCTGTCACCACACCGATCACGACTTCTGTAAATTTAGCCCTTGGTGAAGCCCCCCGTTTGAGAATCTGGTTCGATATCGTCAAGTTGTTGGTGCTTTACAATATGCCACATTATCTCGGCCGGATATTACATATGCAGTTAACAAGGTCTGCCAATTTATGCATTCTCCGACAGAGAATCACTGGTCTGCGGTTAAACGCATTCTTCGGTATCTACAGGGCACATCTGACTATGGTCTACTGCTCAAACGCAACTCTGGCTCCATCTTACATGCCTATTCTGATGCCCGTGCACCATCCATCAATGCGTACTCAGATGCTGATTGGGCTGGGTGTCCTGATGACCGTCGTTCCACCGGGGGGTATGCTATCTATCTTGGCACGAATCTTGTGTCATGGTCCGCCAGAAAACAAAAGACCGTCTCTCGGTCATCTACAGAATCAGAGTACAAAGCCTTAGCAGATACAGTTGCTGAACTCACTTGGATCGAGGCGTTACTACGCGAGCTTCAAGTTCCCATGACTACAGTTCCCGTGTTATGGTGTGACAATCTTGGAGCCACATATCTGACAGCCAATCCGGTCTTTCATGCTCGCACAAAACATGTTGAGGTCGATTTCCATTTTGTTAGAGAGAAGGTGGCTGAGAAGAAACTCTCCGTTCAGTTCATCTCTACAGATGATCAGATTGCTGATGTTTTTACTAAGCCGCTGCTATCGCAACGTTTTAAGAATCTTCGGTCCAAGCTGCAGGTCGTTCCCCGCCTTAGCTTGCGGGGGAATATTAGACAAATATATAATTGTGTTAATATAGGAGGATACAATGTGTAATTATGTTCTCTATATATATCTCCTGTACTCTATCATGAGATTAATATATACAATCACAATTACTATTACGATACAATTACCAAGTTTATCTGTGAGCCATGGGAAACTTCTTATCGGACAGATTATTTATCTCTGTATGTGCTACAAGACGTTGATAACTATATATGGGATCCCGGAATTTGACTCGATAGTGGCAACACCTTGAGGACAAGGTGTTTTTGGGGGGCGGAGTAATGATATGACCCATATTTGGATATATGTTGCACAAGTAGCATCACAAGGACAGGCGTTAATGTGGGGAGCAAAGATTAACAGTCTCATCGACAAAGGAGAGTTTTGAGAACTTTAGTTATTTTCTTTCTTTTGGAGATCCCCTGAGTCTCGAATATCAGGCCCCCTTGCATTTACAAGCATCCGATTAAGGGTGTTTTCTATCCTATTATTGAATATCAGTTTGATTCATATCATAAAACTTTTGGCCTTTCAAAAAAGAGTTAACGGACCGACATTGTAACAAAATTTAAATAGTAGGGACCATCTCAGTAATTTTCAAACTTAAAAGGCTAAACCACAGGGACCATTTAGTAATGTACTCTTAGATTAGGGGTTCAATCTGGGCACCAACCTCAGTCAATTCTGGGTCAGGACTTGTTGACAAGATTGATACTTCAATCCTTGCATCTTGATTTTCAGTCACTTCAGCTTCAAAATCCTCATCGAATGCAACTGATGAAAAACTCAAATATCATGATTATCAAGAATATGGTAAATACAATCCGGGAAATAAGTAATCCTTCAAAGATAAAAAGGATAAATTTGGAAAAGAATGTACCAGAACCATAAAGAGTTAACAGCTTTAATTCCTTCATGTAGTACTTTATTGCAGTTGGATATTTGAGCCACAGCCCTGTTAAATGCAATGCTGCAAGACGAATAGTACGAGGACTTCTTGTTCCTTCTTCAAGTATATTCTCAATGAACTGCAGAAATATGTAAAAAATAAATTAACAGATTATGTCAATAACCAGTTTAAATAACGGAAGTAATATAGAAATAGCAAAACATGTGATATATAGCCAACCACTGATGCTTAAAAGATCATTTATGCGTGTATGAGTATATACACACATACATATTTTAGTTATTACATACGGGCCACTTCACCTTTTGAAAAGCAAAAGTTATAAATTTTAAAAATTAATAAAATATATAGAACATACCCACTTCAAAGGTCCTGGTGTGTTATCATACTCATGCATTTTCAAATCACAGAACACTGCATCATGTAAAACGGAAGATAAAAGTGCCGCAATAGGTGCAACCCTTCGTTTGTTACAACTAACATGCAATAACCAAGATAAACGAACCAAATGCCACATCATCTGCAATAGATAAGAAAGATGCAAGTATCATAAAAATGATTTCATATATTTTCAATCTTTATGAGTGACAAAAACAAGTTGTGTACGCGTGTTAGTTTGTAACTTCAACACCACCACCAATAACGGTGCCAATCACGTAGGCGGGGTATAAGGAGTTAAGATGTACACAATCATACCTCTACATGGAGTAGAGAGACTGCTTCCAGAAAGAGGCTTAATTATATCTTGTTAATTGGTCAAAGTTAGGCTTTATCAGAAAAAGTTTTTGAATACTATATCTTTAGTAATAATCTTAAGTTGCTTTTAAGTCATTATTAATTTTTATTATTCACATTAAATTAATATATTATATTAGAATACTTACATATTTGTATGATTTTTCCTAGTAATATAATGTGTGACTAAAAAGGGGTGACAAAAAAAAAAACCAGGCCTAAGTCTATCTCGCGCCTAACACACTACGTATCCTATGACTATCATTCTAAGTATTCGTATATTCTTATTAGAGGTCATGTCTCCATATAGTAGAAGCTCCTCCATGTCGAGCCTCAATCTATCTTCCCACTCTCTGGCATCCTAACCTCCTCGTTCCATTGACCGTAACAATTTCCTCTCTTCTAACCAGTGTTGTCCAATGTCTCCTTTTGACGTGTCCAAGCCAATACATTGTTCCTAATCTGATATTATCGGAGATAGGCATAACTTCTAACTCAACCTTGAATACTCCATCAGTATCTTACCCTCGGTAGAGGTACTACTATGTACATCTTACCTCCCCCGTACAACGTGATAAGAATCCGATCAACCAAATAGATGAAAAAGAACGGGATACTGAAAAATAGGGTTCGATGAGAATATCTAGTATTTGAAGGAAGGATTACAAAGAACAGAACAATGAAAATCAGAGGGGGATCATAATCGATCACTCCCCTGCCTTAATCAAAGAAGAACCAACGTTCTTCCGGCCCAAGCTATACACGCTCGAGAGCAAAAAATATAAAAATCTCGACGCCCTCCACTCTCGATGCAATAAGCTTTATATAATTATTTTTTCTCACTAAACAGGCCTGGCCCATTGGGCTGTTGGTTTTATGAAAGTGATCCATAGATGTTCTTGGCCTCGTGAAGAATAAGCTTGTCCTCAAGCCTAATAATAGTAAATGGACTTTGGGCCTCCCAAGAGGCAACCATGATAATTTCTTGTTGCCTTTGAGCCAACCAGCGCTGAGCCTTCTGTTAGAGAATGTGTTATGGATCACTTTTACTAAACCATTAGTCCAATGGGTCTGGGCCTGTTAGGTTAGAAAGGGTATCGAGAGCTATTGTCAGTTTTGAGTTTCAGCTCTTGGAGAACTTGGGCAGGAAGACACCATAGCTGGGTCTTCTCTGATTTCGCAAGGGAGAATCATCCCTTCTGATTTAATTCTTCTATTTTCATTCCTGTTATTCTTCTTGTAATTCTATCAATTTCATATATATATATATATATATATCGATTCCCTATTCCTTGATCCTTATTCTATTTCATCTATCTAGTTGATTTAATTCCTATCAATTGGTTCCATTGCTGGGAAACGTTGAGACGGATGAAGAGAGTATATTGGAGTCATGTATAGATTTATAGGAACAAAAACTAGATCACCTACCCAGATGAGAACTCTGAAAATATCAATTGAGAAGATGATGATGAGTTTCGTGAAGCCCCCTACGACGCATAGGAATCCAAACGTGGAAGATAACAGATGGATAAGGGGGCGCTTATTAGAGCCGGACAGAAAAATTAAGCTGTTGTTGGACGGAAACAAAAATCAATAGGGATTGTCTATCTGATGGGGAGGGAGAAATCTCAGATGTACCTTCAAAGGGCATCAGTTGTTTGAAAGGGAATAGAGACATGTTCTTTAATTCCTATCAATTAGAAAGGGCATTCGTTTATCGTTTAGGTTACTCGGTAGATTCTTGACGGTTCACTCGGCTTCTACTCTCGAACTTTCAGGCGAGTTCATCAGGTTTTCAAAACCGAGTGCCAAGACAAAAGTATATTTTTATAAATATCTACGAATATTTTACCTAACTTGCTCGTTATGTGCAAAGTGATATATGATGGCTTACATGATAATGACTTGTGTGGTGTATGATTGACATGAAATATGATATGAGATTGCATGCTCTACTTACGGGCACGAATTATGATAATGTTATACGGTATGAATAAGATTTATAGGACTAGTCTAAGTAAAGACAACAGATAACTATTTATAGGACTAGTCTAAGTAAAGATACCAGCTAACAGACTAACCAATCAGCTACCAGATTAGCTAACTGCCTAACAGACTTGATTATACAATTAAAGTCACACTCGACACCTTACTTCCTCCTAGTTGAGCCTCGGGCAAAATCAATCGTTGTGAAATTGTTAGTGTAGTTATATTGATACTTCAAGCTTCGCTAGGACTCGGCCACTCTCATCTTGATAAATTTGATGCTTCCTAGATCTTGTCTTCTTATCGCTCTAGCTTTTGCGAGTTTGTGAATCATGTAGTTATATTGATACTTATTTCCCAAACATGATATTGATAAGTAAATGTCATTAAAATGACAATATTCATCATCTTATCTTATAACCTATTTAAAAGAAAAGGATGATGACATCATCATCCTTTTCAAAAAATTATGTTTTTAAGAATGATGACATCATCATATTTATAAGGAATTTAAAAATAGGTTATAAGATTGGAGAGGGTTGGATGAAAATTGTGAGGGGGTTTTATAAAACATGTGAGGGGCTTTTAAGAAAATGTGAGGGAGTTTTATAAAAATTGTATATTAATGTAATTAATTACTGGTTGTTTATAAATTATGCTTAGTAACTTGTGATATATTTTGTTTAGAGAAAAAATAATTATATATTTACGACCGTCTCATTTTTATCTACATTTTGGTGTAAATTTTATTGTAATATGACACTTTTTTAAAATTAGTATATTCTTAATTTTTGTTATACATTAATAGTAGTGGGTAGGTAATTTTTTGTTTAGCTGGGGTTTTTTTTTGGGATTATGGTGATGAGTTGAGTAATCAACTTGAATATGCTATTCAAAGTGTTTAGTTATTGATTTTAAAACATCTTATCTTATAAACTTATTAAAAAGAAAGGATGACAAAACTAAATTTCCACCATTCACAACATCCCATTTAAAAAAAATTAAAAAAATGGTGTTTAAGAATACAGTGACGTTATCCAATAAAAAACAATTTTTGAATTTTAGATTAGTTACAACTAGGAAAATGTTGTTAAGAGCTGTGTTTGTTGAAGAGGTAAGCGTCAGAAAGAAGCCAGGCTATCGAAGAAGGTAACGCAGAAGGAGTCACCTTTTGTTTCTAGAAACCCTAAGAGTAATTGGTTTCAAATCCAGGTTACCCGTGACCCGCGTTTTTTCTTAGACTGTTGGAATGGGATGTATGACGTCATTGTATATTTAACCACGATTTTTTGTTTTTTCTAATGATAGGTTTTGATTGGTGGAAATTTAGTTTTGAGAAGGATGATGACATCATCATCCTTTTTTTAATAAGGTTATAAGATAAGATACTCAATTTTTCAAACACAAAATTCTAAAATTCTTTGCAACTCCTTGAAAAGATTGCACCATTTCTTTTTCATGAAAATGATTCACATATGCTAATGTAATATATTGTTCTTTTTATTATAGTCATTAATTATGGAGAATAAAAAACCTCCTTCATCTGCTTCAAAGCGACCTTCATTGGAAGAGCATTCAAAAGAAAGGAAGAAATCAAGGGTGATTCAATCTATACATGACAACTTTGTTCATAACAGTTCAATAACGATTGAAAAAGATAGAACAAGTTCACGGATACTTTAAATGATATATCTAACGGTGTGTTTGATTTCAAATTAGAAATTAGTTCAAAATTTACATAAAGTCCTAATAAATTTATATTCATTTTATATGCTTTATGATGAGAGTATATATATATATATATATATATATATATATATATATACTTATGTAAATACATACACATATGATTGAGTAAATGATTCCATCGTCATTTTATAGTCACTAATCGTTTTAATGTTCGGATGATTTTCAATAGGTATATATTAAAGTTAATGAAATGAAATTTTTAAGGTAAAATTAAAGATATGAATTACAATAAACTAATGAACTTGAATTTACTGCCATGATCAATATTGTTTCTCGAATCTACCAACCATAATTGTCTGTTAATCGATTGCTTTAATTTATTTCTAATTATTTTTTGTATACGTGTTAGTACTCCTTAAAGCTATATAAGTTTAAATTTGACTTATATCATCCCCCGAGTTAACACAAGGGTCGCTTAGCTAGTTTGCACTATACCAAGTGTTCCTAGATTCCTTCACCTTTATGATGAATTAATATGCTTGCATAATATTAGAACTTGGCCCATATTGAATTAAAAGATGCATTGTTAATTGCTTATCATGAAGTATGTTCTTTAAAATTCTATGGAGTAAAATATAAAAAGTATATATTATAATATGCACAAGAAATAAAATTAGGGAAGTTTGGTAGAACCTGGAGATCAATGCTGTCACAAGAGGAAAAAAGATCAAGTACAAGCCTGACAGATCTTAGCATGGGCAAAACAGAACCTTCGCCAGCATTCTCAAGGCTGTAAATTAATTAAAATGCAAAAGGGAAAATGCAGAATGAAAAATATCAGCATATTAATTTCCACATTAATAGTTTACTTCTTTAAAAGCGAAAGAAAGCATGCATTGACCACCATCGAGAATAAAGACTAACTAAACAAGCAACCCTAACTAATTACTTTTCAACGTTACATAAAAATACAAATAAAAGCCCTCAAGAAACATGTTCTAAGTAAGAAAATTTAAAAATATACCTGTTAACTAAATCGTCAAATATCTTCCTGACCAATGCATTTGAAAAGAAGTAATCACAGTTTTGTATATCAACTCCTCTTTTAAGAGCATGTTTTGGTATCAACAACAGGGATTCCATGCACATCCACTGAATCAATCACAACCAGATCCCAATAAGTCCATAAAACTAAACATAAAAAACAATAATAAATAAATAAATTATAGAAAGAAATTAAAATTTGGAGGATATTCACCTTCAAGTCAATTAATATTGCTCTTCGAGCACGCGTAAGATATCCAGCATCAATGAGACGATTGATGTTGTCTAGATATATCTGAACGAAATAATTTATATGTGGTTTGACTTCAACTTCTGGGGCCGAAATAGTATAAGGTTTCATTAACAGAGATAATGAAGAAGAAGAACGCATAAACACTACTGATTTTAGAACATGATATAATGCATCATATCCACCTAGGTAGATTTCAGCTTTCATCTGCATAAAAGATCAAATGTGGACTAAATAAAAAAGATAATGTAGAAAAAAATTAAAATATCATCGAAGACTAATGACATGAAGGAACCTCTGAGTCACATGTTGCCAAAGAAATAATTTTCCATGATAGTTGCCAGAAAACATCATAAGTAGACTTAAGAATCTCTTCTTCTTGAAATTGTGCACAATATGAAGATATTGATGCAAGAGTCTTGACTGACATTATCTGTATATTGCAAAATAAATAACAAAATTATTACCATTAGAAATTAGTGAAAAGAATACATGACTAAAGCATTTTTCATATATAATAGACGATTCAAATTCAAAATAGACATTTATTCTTATCAACTATAGAAACATATTTACACTTTTTTTGTTAACCTTTTTTTAATTATCATATATAATATTGATGATTAAATCAATTAACAGTACTAATAACAATAAACATGTGGGTTAGAAAACAGGTGTAAATAAGTAATGTTAACATTGTTTAGGAATTTCGCACCACCAACTGATTATTTGAAACCAAATAATTATATAATTAGAATTATGACTTTATCCATACACCAAAAAACTGATCATTATAACTAAAAGTCACAATAATCAGATACTCAGTTTCTAATGTACTCCCAAACACCCCTTGTATCATAATAACTGTCTAATATTATTATCGTTCTCTAGAATGTTGAGATGAAACTCAAATTTTATATATCAACTCACTCAAACTTTCACATTTTTATCAGGAATCAAACCATGACATGTTATATTACCAAATAATTGAAATAAAGTGTATTAGAAGTCATACAGCTTGTAATACAGCAGTAGTCTTAGAAGATGATAATCGGCGTTGACTAATTCCTCCTAGTCTCCCTTTAATGGAAGAAGGCAGGGTTGTGTCCCCACCCTCCTTTGACCAGAAAACACAGCATGAAATATTGGTATATGACACCAGTTCCTCCTGTACAGAACTCATGTTAGAAAATATTTAACAATATGAAGGTGAATGTAACAACAGTTATGAACAACAGTCATGTTGAAGTAAATAAAAGGTAGAATGTAACAACAGTTTATACCAATATGAAGGTGAATGATCTAGTCAACTTCATAATAATCATGGAAGATTTTTTTGCATGACTCTCAACTGTTATGTTTTCCATTCCACAGAGTTCTTCAATGATACTCAAGATGAGAATCATATATTTTACTGGTAACCAATCCCGATAACCAATCTTCTTGCAGAGGTTATTGCCATGTGTTTGAATAAACTGAGTAAATAAGTATAAGATTAGTGAAGCCCGTTAAAGAAATAATCAACAGGCTAGAAGTAATATCTCATCTTGGAAAAAAAAGGGGGCTAAACATAACCAATTTTGCAATTAAACTAGTTTCAATTAATTACATTAATTTGTGATCAGTGGTTAACCTTTATACCTCCGAACAAAAGGATATTTCATTTTCCATTAAAAAGACTTTTCACTTGTATTCATTAGACATTGACAACTAATAATTTTAACTATTTTTCTTTAACAGGAGAATAATCTTCACTAATCATCTCACTTATCAAAGTAATGATTACACATTTAAATCTACAAAAGAAGAAGAGCAAAAGAATTGTGCATAATATTTTTCTTAAGTATTTCCCAGTTAGGCCTCATCCCTGGGGGTCAAGCATTTGCTCATATGTATGCAGCCTAACTGCCTAACCATTATCGTGGCTGTTTCCTTACCACCCCTGTCCATCCCTAATTGAAACCCCCATGGGACTAGAATCTTGGACCTCCCCTATGGTGCGCCAATGCCTTACCCAGTAGGCCCTGAGGTGATGGTTGTGGGAGTGATAATATGAAATAAAATAAACTATGAAACTATGTAAAAAACCTGCAACAGAGAATTTAATTGATGTTGTTCCTCTACTGTAAGAAAAAATGCTCTTGCCCATTGTTTTGCTTTAAACTCCCACGTTTCCAAGTCTTCATCATCATAATTAATAATATCATTCGCCAAGTGATTGTGACTAATAAAACTTATGGGGAATTCATTAAGCTTTTTCATGAGCTTGACAACAACCATGTCATTGGAAGCTTGTTTTCCATAACCTCGAAGCCATTCCTGCACTTTTTCTCTTAATGAACCTAGAAAACAAAGGTAGTAAAGCAAGCACAAAAACAAAATAGTTGTAAAGAAAGAATAACAACAAAAATAACATTCTTGAAATAGAAAATACCATACACTTACCACCGTAGTTAAGAAAATCCGAGGGAAATGACGAAATAAAATGAAGAACAGACTCAAGAGGCACATCAGATGATGACATCACCGCAATGGTAGCATCGAGAATCTTTCCACACACTGGAAGTAATAATTTAGATATTATCATACACATAAATTTAGGATAAATGTTAATAAATATGAGGTATTATATAAAATACTGGAGATGGTAAAATCGGCAGGTGAGCAGGTTGAGTAACGAGTTAAAATGGGTATTTTCTAGTATGGGTCAGATTGGGTTCACCCAAAACACGTTTTGACCAATTTCTTTTAGATATTTTGTAAATAAATAGTTAGTTAAATATGATTAAGAAAACTATATTATTACAAACTTTTTTTGAAGCACAATATTATTATTACAAACTAATGTGATTTTACACACTAATATTATTTTACAAACTAATATAATTTTTTTCCATAAAGCCATTTTGGATGCCAGATTAACTAATCATACTGTCTGGGTGACTTTCAACCCATTCAACCCATCTGACCTGTTTCCTTTGTGATTAATTTGATAACCCGAATCGATCTGTTCATACATAAATGGGTCGAAAGTGCCACCTCATTCAAATATCTATCAAGTTAGCAAATTTCAACCTTTATGGCGGTAATTAGGATTAAAATGTTGTTTGCTGCTGTCAATGATAAATCTGAAAACATCAAGCAATGCTGCCTTATCATTGTAAGTACTATCTTCATCACACTGTTTCACTTCATTCTTGTCAGGTGTCAGAATCCCATTGGTAGCAGCCATCACACATTCAGCAAGACACATCAGCCCAGGTCGACCAAAAGAGTAATTTTTTACAAGAGATGCAAGATTGCTCAAAAATGGCATCTGTTCCCTGATAATAATAATAATAATAATAATAATAATAATAATAATAATAATAATAATGATGATGATGATGATGATGATGATGATAACGATAACAATAATGATAATAATAATAACAATAATAAGCATGACGATGATGTGACGATTAGAGTGATGATGACACATCACTGTATAAGAAATTACTTTTTCAGATTCAAGCACAAATAATTACCGTTCACTTAGGCACACAGTATATTGCCGTAGAAATGTGCTAGCACCATCAATCATCTTCGAAGAGTAGACTCCTCTTACTCCTTCAGAAATTATATAAGAAGTGGAGGAAATCAATAGTTGGTAAATATTTTGAAAAATATATGAATAAATATGAATTATAAGATAAAAAGAAAATAAAGTCAGAGCAAACCAAATTCTTTGTGGTGGACAGGATCATTCAGCCCGTGTAGTAAAGGACCAAGAATAAAATCTCTAGGAACAAACTTTGCATAATTTTCATGATTTTTCCCTTCTATCCCGAAAACTGACTGCATGATTAAACACCGTACTATGGATAACAAAAAAAAAGTTTAGATTATTATCATACATTATTACATTTAACATCATATTTAACCTATTAATAATTAATAGAATTTAAGAAAAAATGTTGCCTTGAGGATTATCGTGGCAAAGGCCTCGTTGCCACAAAACAGCTAACCAATCAAACATATCTTTTAATGTTTCCATTGGATCAGAATGAAGCCTTTTACCAACTGGTTTTGAGGGATTATCAAAAGGATCCGATGTTTGAAGTAACAAGTTCATCTGCACAAAAGATCAGAGTTGTACGTTAAAGAAATATAGATAAGTAGATAATAAAAGGGTTTGCAGTATGGAACTTTCTGTATATATGGAAGGAATGGAACTTTCTGTATATATGGACAGAATGGAACTTTCTGTATATATGGACAGAATGAATAAAAAAACATCATTTAAGAGTTGACAAAATGCATTTAAAGGAGATTATTGGATTATACCTGATACATTATTCTTGTCCGGTTATGCATATTTGAGTTTAGGTAACTTCTATGGTTTTTAAGTATTTATCTATTAAAAGTTGGACTAAATACTTAAAAACAATGACATGATATATTTAAAAGAGTCCAGAAAAAAAAATGGAACTCTAGGGCAACATACAAGTTGAATATCCAATTAAAATTCATTATTTTACCGTCTATCTGTAAATGTATACACAAATAATATGCATAATTAAAATATAGTTCAAACCTGGTAATGCCATGCAGCCTCGACAAGATGAGTACCATATTCTTCAAGCATTTCATATAAAAGAAAAAAACCACCCCATTTCACCTGACTAATTGTATCAGAATCAACTGAATCGTATAAACTCTCAACACCAAGAGATTTAGCTTCTTTATTAGCCCAACGCTCCCTTTTTGTCAAACCATGAGAATTTAAGTTTGAATTTTTCTCACTGGCTACCGTCTCCACAATAATATTCTCCTGTTTTGCCTCGTGCGTAATAACTGTACTTTTCAATATGTGCAGTGCTTGCTTCCTCACTACGCTTTCTTTGTCAACCTAACAAAAGTATAATTATAAAATAACTAAAACTAATTTTTTATACATGTGGAAATTTCAATCCATATACTAATGAATGGATTTTGAGTGTTATGTTTTATCAGTTAAGAGTAAAATCAGAAACAGGAAAAGGGTCGAACGGGTATAAAGTGTCCAAGTATATTTTTGATACTTAAAACCTACTAAATTATTTTATTAGAAAAAATAAATTATTCCTGAAACAATTTAATTTAAATGTTGTAATAAAATCTGACACACCAACAATTATTACAAATCTATCGACTCTATTTATAGTGATTATACCCTTTTACCTTTAAACACCAAATTAGTGTTGACGTGTCAAATATTATTGCAAATTTTATACGGTAATGTAATGAACATTGTAAATTTGTAATAATATAAGTTGGATATTACATGGTTGAAAGTCTAAAAGGTTTTGAACGAACAGTGATTTAAGTCAACCCGACCCATTTTGACACATACCATAGAATCATAGATGCCTTATTTGTTACCTAACTTGCCTACTTAGCCACATTAATACTACTATTCTACAACTGGGAACAATGTTTGTAACCAAATAGCTATATACCAAGCCTTTCTTCATTTCATCCCAAAACTCGTTCTCAAGCCTTAAGTCAAATGTTGCATCTGCACTCATGGAATCATTTTCACATACATCGCTTTTGGAGAGATAAGATATATACAACGAGAGCATGGTGTATGCATCTCTTCTCTCCGAAGGCCCCTTTAAAAACAAATTCTTGCAGCATTTCCAAATTTTCGCAGAAAACTCCTTCCTGGAGGCAAAAGCAAGAATCAAACATGGATGTTATCTATATTCCATAATACATAATTCAGAAAAACTCTTAAAACTTAATCTTTAGTCGTATAGTATTATTATTTTACCCTTACTTCAAACTAAAATAGAGTTCAAAATCGATCTCAAAGGAGACTAGGCAGGTTTTGAATAATTAAAATGGAAACTCATAAAAAACTAAAAATTTAAACCCATTGAAAATTCAAAAAATTATATCTATATCTCTACTTCTCTATAATGCAATTAGGTCATTTTCTTAAGACCAATTTTAAGTTAAGCAATACAACATCTCATACAAATAATTAAAGTGCTATTATTCCAGTTGGACCATATTGAATGGAATTAAAGAAATTTAAACAGAAACGTTCATATTAGCATCCATAAAGATATGTCAAATATGCATTAATGGGATAATCTGTCAATGTTTATAAAATTACATTATTTAATACTGAGTTATAAATTTTATATTTCACTGCATAACGTGAGTACACTTATAGACAGAGAGTATGTGTGTGTGTGTGGATCTAATCTTAATCTTACCATAGTAATAATAATAATACCTGGAAAACATAACCTTTTGCTCATGAACTGAGACCTCAAACGCATATTCACATGTGAATGCTTTCAAAAGTCGTGGAAGGAAATCAGAGATGGCAATAGACCGATGTTCAGGGCTGTGCGAAAGCATTTGCAAAGTCACGTTACAAATATCCCAAAGCAGGTTTCCTGTGAATACATGCACACTGCATCCATTTCCCAAAATTGATCCACACATACTTTCTGTAACAGGTTTACCTTTCATAAAAGCATCTAAAATAGATGCTAAAATATGGCATGCGGTGAACAATGAGAAGGTCTCAAAAGTGGTCAATTCGGAGTCTTCATCTTGATCATTTTGAGGTACTCCCATAGTCAAATGAACAAACTTCATAAAATAGGGAACAACGGTTTCTTCTACAAAACCCCAAGCTTTTGTTACCATCACAACATCCATAAACGAAGCTATAACCTAAAAGAAAATTATGGAGGAATGAACAAGTGAGCAAAAATTTTAGTGGGATCAGAGGTGGAAATTTTGATGCATATACTTATGTATTATGTCTAATAGGTCCAATTAGTAAAATGTAAAACATTAACTTGAAAAGAAGCAAAGTCATATGAAATCTCCTAAATCAGTTTATTCAGAATCAGATTATCATTGAAATATTATAAAGTTTGTAATCATAGTTGAAACTTTGGTTATATATTTTTAAGAAAGATACAAAATACTTTAGGTCAATTCAACTGACTCATTTTGACCCTTATCAAGAATTACCCAATTTGACACAAATCCGTTTTGACCCGTTATCCAGCCCCATCACAGTTACCTTGTCAACTATCTCATGATCATAATTCTGTGTCATCCTCATCAATGGAATAAACACCCTCCAAACAAAATCCTGTAAAACTTCAGCATTAAGCCCTGCAGAGAACTCAGAAAATTTGACATAAACTACTCTTCAAAAATGGGCTTTACTAAATATTTAGGCTAAATAGTGAACTACCCCACACCCTGGATAATGACATTGCAGAAAAACCAATCTTAGAATTCAATATAGCCGTTTATAATAAGCTTCTGTTTACCTTGTTTCTTCAAAAGGTGGCAGAGTGCACCCACATATGATGCAATGAAATTGAAATGCTCATCATCCAAGCTTTCTTCACTCCAATGTGTAACTTCCTATTTCAAAAAATCTATTAGGAAATTCACTCCGAACAATGAGCAATACTTTTAGAGAGTTGGAAAAGAAATTACAGTTTTTTCGGTAATTATTAATGGTGGATGATTAGTTTCAACTGATATATGGTTAATTGCAGTTAGAATTATTCCATATTCTATTATTGTCTCTCCCATTTGTTTGTAATATATTCAACTACAAAGAAAGAACAATTCAGGAGCCAGAGGCATTTTAGTACTGATTGATGTAGGGGTGTGTGTAAACGCATAATTACGACATTTAGAGAACAAAATTAGCAACAACAAAAATTGAAGAAGAAGAGGAAAGAAGAAAACATGGGCGTGAAGTAAAAAAAGGTTACCTCTGAGAGGATCGGAAATGCGTCAACGAGCAAAGAGAACAGGGAAGATGGAGCGGAAGTTGTTGAAGCTAAGATACAATCTAACGTCGCCGTAACAGCAGACGGAGGAATTCGCCGGAAACTATACAAGAGTGAAGTTACGTAATCCGCCATTTCTGCGTGACCTTGCGATTAGGAGTGAGTAGCAAGGTGCAAGGGTTTAGGCCAAAGCAGGATCTTGCCGGCGGGACGAGAAGCAAGTTAGCAAGGTGCAAGGGTTTAGGCGGACATTAAAAATTAAGGGCAGTTTGTTTCCTGCATAACAGAACCATTTAGCACCGAATACTGAATCATATAGCATTTAGCGTGTTTGATTGCTGTAATTAAATAAATACTGTGGTGAATGAAACAGAAGAACATTGCTGAATCATTCTACCTTAAATTACATTTTAAATCATTAAGCACCAACTATCTTAACCTAATACTTCTTTCACATGTTGACTTGTTAAACAATCATATCTTATCTTATCTTATAATATATAATATATCACTATTAAGGTTAAAATAGTAATATGCATATGCAGAACCTTTATCAAACAGCATGTCACATTCAGGAGCAATTTCATACAGAGCCTTTGAATTATTCAAACCACATAATCATTCCGTGCTTAATCATTCTGTTTTAACAAACAGCCCCTAAATTCCATTTTTCGTCCCTCACAAGTAAGTCACAAGTTACTTCATTCGTTCATGTCGTCTATTCATTACACCAACGATTTCCGGTAAATCCTGGCATGACACGAAACTAGATCCGAATTGAACAGGATTTAGGTCGACACAAACACTGTTGGGGTTTGTTCGGTTTTTCAAAATATATTTTAGCAACGGAAGCATGAACAACAATTTTAAACCTTTTAAAACTCCCCACCAATGATCCATATGCAAGCCTTAAGAAACAAAACAACCATAGGGTGTTTAGAACTACAACCTTTGTAGCGTGAGTAAACCGTTGATGAAGTGGTTGATCTATGAGAAGCCAAGAGAAGACTTCCTCCAAGGTATCCACAAATCAATGAGTCCAACACCTCCAAGATGCTAGTCTCTCCAACCCTTGAAATTCAAGCAAGCAAGCAACAACCTCTTGTTCTTCTTCTTGAACTTACTATGTATGTATTTGAGTATGTATTCTAGTACCACACTTTGCTCACTTGAAGAACACCAATACTACAAAATAAGGATGTTTTCAAGTATCAAACACTTAGAACTTTTCTAAGAACTCAAGGAAAGGTGGTAGCATAAAACTTGTACACAAAAGAGCCATGCATAAAGACTTAAAAGCACCAAGAAACAAAAGCCAAGAGGGAGGCCCCTCCCTAAGGCCATTTTCGGCCGAAAAATGGTGAGGGGGGGAGGGCCCCTCTTTCCTTTGCTTCTTCACTTGGTGTACATGTCCATGCCTTGGTCCATTCCAATCAAGAAGCAATACATGGCCCCTTTGAAGGATTAATGTGTGAATTTCTAGTTTTCTTTCAATTTATATAAAAGAGTATACTAGATATGTCATACTAAGTATAAAATACATCTACATGTATTTTATATACATACTTGATTGTTACTAGTAACTCTTTACTTGTAACAAAGATATACATACATTTATATAATTGTTACTAGTAACAATTTACTTGTAACAAATATATATTTATACATATATATATATACATATATAAAATCATATGTTTATATTTATGTATTTCACATGCATTATCTTGTATCAATATACAAGAGTGATATTATTATTTCACATAAATAACAATATGCAACAATGCATATATACTTATATATATAACGAGTTGGAAACATATTTAAATCATATTCAAATATGTAATTAGTGTCCATTGATTGTAAATGTGTGACCTTATGGGTTTATTTATTATCAGTAATATCGTATTAATTTGTGTCTTGTGCACATAGAACCAACAAACACGACACGAAACTGAATTTGGTCAAGAATGGGTTGAACCGATAATTACACGAAACTGGTCACATGAACACGATAACCCATACGTGACTTATTTAAGACGATTTTTATAATCTATATTGTATATAAGGTATAAGGTATTTAAGCCTTTTGAACTCTTAAATTTTAAGTATTTTAAAATTACCACATTACCCCTTATATAAGCTAAATGAAACGTAAATGAGGTAACTATTAAATAGTGTTAATGAGATTCTTATATTACATTTTAATAACTAAACTTTCTATTATTAAAAAAAATATCAAGTCAAATTAACTTTTAGTTATTAAACAATATTTTTGTGACATTCGTCATCAAAACAGGTTGGTTGGCTTGATCTGTAAACCGCCACTAATTATTTAATTTACCTTATGTGCATATGTGATACCTAACACCTAGTGGATGCTAGATGTAAGGTGCTAGGATGTCAAATTCCTCAAATGTTACAATGGTTCTAGTAATAGAGAAACCTAAATCTTTACGACTGTAGGACCTTTAACCTATTCCTAATGCACAACTTTATCGAACAAATATCTTCGATGCAAAGTATAGATAAATTAAATCCACAAATAAATTAAACATGCTAATAAAAATACATACAATAGTAATAATCACTACCGGTAACTAAATGAAAATGATAAAACACACTAAAGTTTAAAAGTTGTTACCACTACACTAATACCTCAATAAGTAAAACACCAATATAATTTGCAAGAGATTAATAAATAAAAATAAAATAATAATTAGTACCATAATTATGTTCTAGACAATAAACCCCTCAAGTAAGCACAAAAACACTTATATTCCGGGGTGGTATTAAAGGGTGAGGTCTAAGGTTCAAGTCTCACCAACAACCTACTCTGGGAATGATCCAGAGGGAAAGGTTGGGTGTATTGGGCCGCAGACATAACACGCCGGAGTTGATAGCGTCGGGGATGAACCGGTAGGCGTCCGCCGGGTGTTACTATCAACTAATTGATTCGTTTTAAGATTAGGATCACGAATAATACCTCGTTGGTTAATAACTAATTGAGTAGGACTACTTAATTAATTAACTGTGAGTTAGAAGGCAGATAGGTGCACTGTGTAAGTGTTAAGGCATGAGTCATTACACAGCTTCATTACACCTCTTGCTTTCAATTGTGTGCTTATCCATTTCTTTGTTCTTGACTCGGATTTGGAGAAATTATTGAAGGCGACCTATATTCCATTGATTACTTACATATTTGTGTTGGATTTATTCCAAATTAAAGGTTAGTATTGTTCTTGATATGGTTCTTGCTTCATACCATGCTTTTCTTGTTTCAGGTTAGGGTTCTTGAATTGGGTTTATGAATTAAATGATGAAATTGATATTGTTTAAGTATTTGGTAGTAAAGTATGATGATTTAGCACTGAAATTATGTATAAGTTATGTGTTTTGGTTAATGGAAGCTTAGAACTCCATTTTTGAAGTTTGAGGTTGAAGATGATATGGGTTTTGATGATTTGTTGATGTTAATATGTTTGTGGTTATGTTTTACATGTTATATGAGTTTAGTACCACCTTACAACTACTACGAGTTAATTTCCAGGCCTTGAATTGGTGTGTAAATGTTTTGGTTTGAAGCTGTGCAGAACAAACAGAATTGCAGGTTTGTTCGTCTGCGGACGTGCCGCGTCTAAGGAGTGGAACACGACGCGTTCCCTGCTGACAGAAACAGTTTTGTTTGTTTTTCTGCATTAATTCAATTGTGTTAAGTTCTTGTTGTTTAAACTTAGTTCTAACATGATTTATATGAGGTACTTGGGTTAGTTTGATGTTGGATAACATATATGGGTCATTATTTGGAATATATGCTTACTTGAAATCATGAAATGGAATTTGGTGTACTTTGTACATGTTTTGTTGCTTGCTACATGTTTAGTATTAAATATATAGTTTATATGCAACTTGAACATGTACATGTTTTATTGCTTGCTACATGTTTAGTATCAAATATATAGTTTATATGCAACTTGAACATGTCCTAAATTTTGGTTTTCACATGTGAAACGCAACGGGTTGGTTTTGACCCGTTTGGTGTTTAAACTTGATATTTGGAGATGATTAAGAATGGATTACTAATTCTGGTTATCCTGTGTTCTCAGGAGGAGAGAAGACACCGTGAAATAAGACTACTGTTTATTGTTGATGCATGGATAGACTTTTTTCTGGTGATTGATTAACTGTTTATGTGTTAATTAATCGTTGCGTCGGTGATATGTGCACATAGTTAGATGGGAAGTCAGCTTGACTGGGCAACGGGCTGGGGTTGTTTGCTATTGGCTAATCAGTATTCGGATCTTTTGATGCATTCGTTGCAACTTAAGCGTAATACTGTGTGAGAATAGAAAATGAACTATCGGTAAACCTTTGCTTTGGCCGACATTAGTTGTAGGTTCCTGCAGAACCGCCATTCTTCTAGGTTGCTTGTTTATTGTTGTATCTTTCGGTTGCATTGATGTTGTTTGTTTGTTTAACTTTCATTCACTTTGCTTTGTGCTAATCCCCCACCTTCCACTCCATTTTACAGGTTTTGGTAAGTCAGTGGTTTAGCTGAGGAGTTGGCATGCTTGGGGAATAATTGACAGCTACTCTGATCTTGTTTTTGATGAGCTATTGGTTTATGTAACACTACTTTGATAATGTTGTTTTGAAAAAAGTTTAACCCTAGTTTACTGGTTTGTTTTGTATATAGATTTGTATATAAAATATATTTAATCTATCACTTCGCAGCATTTAAAAAAATATGGGTTGAAATTGTGGTGTTACAATATGGTATCATAGCCTAGGTTTGGGGATGTGTGCATTGTTTGGGTGTTCCATTCTCAAATCTTGGCTCGAGTTGGGTCAATTATTCCTTGTGTGCGGGGATTGGGGTGAATGCAAGTTTGTTGTAGATGTTAGCATGTTGTGTACTAACGGATTTACCTAATAAATGGTGAGATGTTTTGATTGTTATAGATATGGCTGATAATGAGCTTCGTGGTGGTGCCCCCTTGATCCCTGGAACTGTAGGAACTTCTACAACACCCATAGAGATTCCTCTACAGGCACTTCTGGTACAAATGCAGATGATAGAGAGGAATACATATTTCAGTTGGAGGAGCAATTATAGGATCTAAGAAAGGAGTTGCAACAATAGAGACATGTTCGGGCAACTCAACCACCAGTTATTACAGCAGTTTCTACCATTTTTGAGATATCACCTTTATCAGTACCACTTTCTACTGTATCTCAACCGGCATCACAACCATTCCTTTATCCGGTGATTTCTCAAGGATTATTTCCCTATCATTACATGGGATATCCTCCACATATGGGATATCTGTAACATCCCAAAATGGGCCTAGTAGTACTATGTGTTCACAAGATTGTAACCTTGTGAATTAAATAAGAAATAGTAATTAAAGTAAATAAAAAATATATATATATATATATTTTAGAAAATGTTATAAAGTATGAAAATGATAAATAAACGGGTTATTAAAATATTAATAAAAAATAGATAAAAATTATAAAACATCGAACGGTTTCAAACGAGGATTCCGAAAATATCCTCGTTAGTTGAAACGGGTAAACGAGAGGTGAGTTGTAAGTTAAAAGGGGGAACAAAATACCCACTTGTGGATTTTAATAACCCACAAGTCGGTTTTAAGCTTTCTCCCTCATCAGACACATACACACACACTTGTATTCAAACATACACTCACTTGTATTCTCTGCTTTTGCAAAGTGAAGAGGATAAACTCCAAGGCATCAAGAATAACATCAATTAATCTAATTTCAGTTTCAAATTGAAGACTAAATCATCCCTAGTTCATCATCTTCATCATCTCTATCACTTGTAAGCTCCATCTCCATTGTTGTTCTTTATTCTTGATTTTTGAGTTTTGAAAGAAAACTCACAAATCTTTGTTTCAGCAGCAAATCAAGCTTCAAATTAGTCCCACAAGTTATTCTTTATCATCAATTGATCATTGTAAGTTCAAATTCCTCCTTGTTCATCTTTGTGTTCTTCAAGACTTGAAATTCTAGGTTTCAAGTGGGTTCTTTGATTTAGCAATCAAGAACTGGAATTTATGATTGAAATAAGTTCCAATATCATTTCTAAGTACATAGGAATCAATTCCATGAATTAAAGAAGTGATCTTGATGAGTTTTGAATTCTGGCTCAAATGGGTCAAAATTGGTCAAATACGGGTCAAACTGAATTTGATCTTCAAGAACTGAAATTTGGTGTTCTAATTGTTCCTATAACTCATTAGGATTGATTAGAACTCATGTGTTGGATTGGAAGTGGTGTTTTTGCTCAAATTCAAGAAATGGCCTAAATGGGTCAAAATGGTCAAAAGTGAGTCAAACTGTTTTTGAACATCAAGAACTGATTTTTAAGGTTCTAATAGGTTCATATGACTTGTATAAATTGATTAGAACATTGGTTTTGAATTGAAAAGGTAGTTTTGATTGAATTGGCTAAAATAGTAGAAAATAGGCTTTAAATAGCCAAGAAAATGGAAAATGGTACCAAACAAAGGTTTTAAATGTTTTGGTCAGTTTCAACACCTTCAATACATCATATTAGGTGTATATGGTGTGTTGAAAGTGTTAGAATTGGTTCATTTCAAGTTTTGGCCAAAATGGACACTTCTTTGTCCATTTAAATGTGATTTTCATATGAATTAATTAGATAGGTATTTTGGATGTTAGAAAGCTCCAACATGTGCCAAATGATGTTAGTAAACACTGAAAAATGACCAAAGTTGAATTGGTATTGATTTGGGATAAAATGGCACGGCTGTGCACAAACTAGGAAAAGGCCTGCTGCATGGAACGCCCCGCGTCAGAAGCCTTGGACGCGACGCGTTCGACCTGTTCCAGCATGCTTTACTGTTTTGTGTTGTTTGTTCGCGTGTTCTTGCTCGGACTATTATAATATGTAACGATCGAAATCTTGAGGTGTTTACTCATTAAATGAATTTATGACCTCTTATTAATTATTTTGGAATTTAAAGTAATGTTTATTAAAATCTCGAGTGTTGAAAAAGAATAAGGAGCTAAGACTAGGGACTTAAGGAATAATAAAGGGAACCTTAGGGATTAATAAGCAATTATACAATTAATGCCTCATTAGGGTTAAACTACATTTTGGGCAGCCTTAATCTCACATACGGCACTTTTGAAAATAGTGAGAGAGGGTTGTGGGTGTTCATACGATTGACAAAGAGAGGGGCAACATTGATCATCCAATCGAGAGCTTAATCGAAGGTTCATCTATCAAGTAAGTAATTTTACTCTTAGGTAGTGACTTTGGTTGCTTTTGTTTGAAGCTTTTAATGGATTTGGTGCTGCCATAAATCAACATTTTATATGCTAGGGTTTTTTAAGTTCTTGAAGCTTGATCTATGAATTGGCTAGGATTGTAACCGTTAATTGTTGAATTGTTGCATGGGCCTCGATCTAGGATGGAAATTAGTACCATTGATGTTTAAATTTTGTGTTTTGGGGGTCTAAAAGATGATTAAATGGTGTTTATTTACTTCCTGTTCGTCGGCTAATTCGTGGGGGTGGGGGAGGTTATGAACTACGATTGTGATGGAGAAGGAAGGAACTGCGATTGATGCCATGAATTACAATTCCATATTATATATATTGTGATAACTACGATTGGAAGTCCTTGTTAACTACGATTGCATGAATCACAATTTAGATGAACTACGATTGCTATGAGAAAGGAAATACAATTGCATGTGTGAGGAGTAAACTACGATTTGTTTATTGGTGATGTAAGAATTGCAATTGAGATTTCTAGGATGAATGAGAATTACGATTGTAGTTGATTGAATTGAATTGTAATTGTAATTGAATTTCAATTGTGATTGAATTGTAATTGTAATTGAAATTCAATTGTGATTGAATTGCAATCGTAATTGAACTTCAATCGTAATTGAACTTCAATCGTGATTGAATTGTAATTGTAATTGAATTTCAATTGTGATTGAATTGCAATCGTAATTGGATTTTAATTGTGATTGAATTGCAATCGTAATTGAATTTCAATTGTGATTGAATTGCAATTGTAATTGAATTTTAATTGTGATTGAATTTTAGTTGTGATTGAATTTGCAATTTTAGGGGATTTGATTGAATTGTGTTTCGATGTTCGTCACACGAGTACTTATAGGGACTCGTTTATTTTATAGGTGGCTCGGTAATTTTCTTGGTGATCTTTTCAATTTCGACTCTCGGACTCTAGGTGAGTTAAGTAAAATTTCAAAACCGAGTACGATGACAAAATCGTTTTTGTGAAAGGTTAAAAAATTATACATGATTTTCAAAGGCGCTTACGGGTGATTATTATTTTATGATGATACGTGAGGAAGTTAAATACATAGTTAAAGATGCCATATGATTGTCTATTTAAATGCTTGTAAAATGTGTAAATTTTAATGATGACAATGATGTAATTAATTAGCGATGAATATTTTATGAGGTTATGACGATGTGTGGGTGGGGTAGGCATACCTTTAAGATGTAGAAATGATGCCTAAGGGGAAAAGTGTGCCTTCTAGGATTTGCTAGCACAGTGATGGGTAGTTGTCGGGTTTTCTAGACTACACTAGCAACACATGGTGTATACGTACACCGGAGTGGTGTTTGACCGACGATGATGAGGTCAACGCGCATAACACCACGTTGGTGAAAGGAGGGCCTAGTGATGTGGCACCGGTTGTACTTTCACCTAAACGACTTTAGTCGGAGTAGCTATAGCGTGCGGACCATGGGTGTCTGAGTACGTGAGGGAGTCGCGCCCCGATCGGTACCAGACTTTCCAGACACGCATAGTGAACTTATGCCAGTACAGATGGACTACGGGACTTAGTAGTTTCCTAGCACGTACGTGGTGCCGGTGCGGACGGACCTTGGAACCCTAGTGGTTGCCGGGCACGCATATGGTATTTGGGGTAGTGACGACAACGAGGTATGATGATAGACCCCAACTAAGAATTGATGTTACCTTGATGATTAGCGATGTTTAGAGTTGGAAATGATGCTTTATGATAATATGATGTGTAGTGAAGTTTTCTCAATGTAAAAGATGTCTATGATGTTATATGATGTAAATAATGACGAATAATGATGATACTTGACCATGCGGGGAGGTATGATGATATATGAGTGGGTCAAGTTACGGGTTTGGGTACTATTATAAATCTTAAACCTGTCTATTACATTTTTTAAATGAATGATTTTGTTTACATATTGTTGACTCACGAGGCGAAAGCTAACACTTGTTTCTTGAAATGTGTCTCGTACTCGTGCAGGTAGCGTAGGAGGTAGAGACCCGGTGAGAGTGGGAGCTACTGGGTAGTGTGGACTGCGTAGTTGATATTTCCGGATTTAACTATGTTTTTATCCGTCAATATTGTGATTGTTACCTGTTTATTATTCTAAATTGATCATATTCTATGCGTAAGTTGTATTTTGGATGATTCAGGATGAAGATACTGGAAAAGCCAAAGAAGCAGCATAAACCGAGCGAATAATTGAAGAAAAACGAGAAATTAGCTGAAAAACAGTACCTCGGGCCGCAAGACAAAAGCTTCGCGCCGGAGGAAAATCTCTGGAAATTTGGGTTTGTGCCTCGCGCCGCGAGCTAGTCGGCAGACAATGTTTATAAATTGGGTCATTAGGGTTTTTAAAAGGGATCTTTTGCATGGTGGCCGACCCTAGCACTCCCTTGGAGCCAAGAACGACCAGAGAAGACAATTTCCCACCATTGGATGCTCGTGAATTGGAGATCAAGTGTCAATCATCATCGAGTGTTGTCCGGTTTGTCTAGATTCAACATGTTTTCTGATTTATCCTTAGATTTCACTATGGTTTTGATTGTTCTAGGCCTGTGTATGGGCTAATCTTCCTTGTTTTCATCTTATGATCAAACCCTAGATTGATATGTCTTTACTTCGTTGATTAATGTTTAGATTGATACTAGTTTCATGTTTCTCAATTAAAGTTTCGATTTTTATGGTTAAAACCTGCGTTTTTGGATTCATGGTTCATATGGAATATAGATAGGATGTTTGTGTGATGTATGAGCCTCTTTAATAAGTTTGTCTATGAAATAGTTAAGGGTTTACTCGGAAAAGTAATCAGAATCCGGTAACTATTACATTAACATAAAGATTTGAATCTTACCATCACGAACATGATTGGGTTTGTTAAACATGTTTGACATGGTTGTTGAGATGTGAACTAGGTTGATTTTAGACTTGATAATCAATTGGAAATTGTTTGTTAGATCTCTTTCACAATGATTATATGAATTCGGACAAATGAATATAGTTAAGTCAATCTAGCAAATCAATTAAACTGATCTGGAGATATATTTAATTAGGGGGAGAGATTAAGGTGAAAACGTGTTTTTATCGGTCATCTTTGCAGAATTTCAGCAATAGTTTAGTAATTCATTTCAATTAGGTTGCTAGTTAGATCTCATTCTTAAAACTCACAATAAAAAGTTCCCAACTATAGGTAAATTGATAGTCTACCATTTGTTTCGGTGTTGCACTGCTCACCGTGGATACGATACCCATTTCTTGCCTCTACTATATTACTGCACGGTCAGGTATACTTGCCTGTTGTGTGTGTATTAGAAAAGGTGAATTTTGGACTTAATTTTATAACTTATATTTCACACATCAGTAGTATTTAATTATTTTAATTCACCAACTTGTGGTTGACTTTTCAAAATGAGTGATTGAATTATTTTATGTAAGACGATTCGATTGCGTGGTAACGTAGTGGTTTTTTTTATAATGGTGAATGTTAACAGAATTTTTACTGTTTAGCATTTAATGATGATAATAAATGTTCCGCTGTGATGTTTTAATAAAAATGTAACGAAATTTTGAAACCACGGCGTTACAAGTTGGTATAAGAGCCAGGCTGTGAGGGATCTGAGTATTGAGTCCAGTGCTTAGACTCACAGCTGAGCTCGAGTAGGATGACTGGGTGGGGGTGTGTGTGAGAGTGTTGTTTGTTAGGTAGCTCTTTACTTGTGCTTATTTTAGATGATTACCCTTACCTAAATTTATTGCGTAGAATTTGGTTGAAACAAGGAGAGGTAATAAGAGGCAAGTGGTGAACAAGAGGGAAACTATTGTTGCAGAAGGGTCATTCAGATTCTAGGGTGATGAGGAAGCGGAGAGTCAGCGGATTCCGACTCCTCCAAGGACTGTATCGGTGCATAACAGTCGCACTGCGCACAGCACCAGCAGTATGATTCGTATTGCGGAACTGGAGAGGGTTTTGAAGGAAAAGGACGGTGCGTTGAAACAACAGAGTGTGAAACTGGGCCAGCTAAGACAGGTTATGCGTGATGCGGGGATCTTAAAGGATAAACCTACTCCTAACACTCATGCCGAGGGAGGAGCCAATAGTGATGTGCAAGCCGGTTATGGCATTGGGTTAGGAGGAGGCAATGGTGGAGCGCTGAATCAGGTGGGTAGTACCTTCAAAATGTTTATGGATTGCAAGCCACCCAAATTTGAGGGTGGGACTGACCCCCTCGACTGCATACGCTGGGTTCGGAAGATGGAACAAACCTTCAATTCTGGGGTTTTCACCGAAGAACAACGGGTCAGTTATGTGATCCGCGTGTTGGAAAAGGAATCTCTAGAGTGGTGGGATTCTATCGAAGCTACTCTGACTGAGATGACAAGGAGGAACTTGACTTGGAATTTGTTTAAGGAAAATCTCCAAAACCGATTCTGCAATCTGGGAGCTAGGCAGCGAGCCGAACGAGAATTTCTTGACTTGAAGAAAGGCAGTATGACGATTGCTAAGTATAATTCAACTTTCTCTGAACGGATGCAATTTGCTAAAAGATATTGTTATGATGATGCATCCACGGTAAACCAATACGTGGAAGGTTTGCCATATGAATACCAAGCAACTGTGAGATTGAGAACTAACCTGGGTGACGCGATGGACGAGGCCCTGAGGATTGAGCATAACCTGAAACTGAAAGAGAAAGCTAGCAACATTGTGGGGGAGAAGAGGAAGTGGGAAGGGCCATCTGGGTCCTCCAACAAGAAGAAATTTTCATGCAGTAACAACAATGGCAACAAAAAGACGGACCAAAAAGGGAAGTCAAGCTACTGCACTACCTGTCACTTGAGTCAAAGCGGTCCATGCACAGCTGAAACGATGAGTTGTCGTCGGTGCGGAAAGTTGGGGCATAAAGCAGTAGACTGCAAAAGTGACAAACCCTTGTGCTATAATTGTCGAGAATTAGGGCATATCAGTACACAATGCCCACAACCAAGGAAGAAGCAGGATACAACGGGAAAGAAGCCAACTCACAAAGCTACCGGGGCATTTAGGATGACTGCGGAGGAGGCACGCCGAGATGATGAGGTTATATTCGGAACTTTTCTTATAAATTCCATACCTGCTAACGTGTTGTTTGATACTGGTACTAGTAGATCTATAGCGTCCTCTAAATTTTGTAGTCAATTAACTGTACCTTGAAGTCCCTTGGAACATGTGTTAGAGATAGAGGTAGCGGTCGGGAAACCGATCACTGTGCGTGAGAAATACGACGAATGCGCGATTGATATCGATGGTACTACCTTTCCTTTGATGCTAATTCCGTTGGATGTCGAGGGTTTTGATGTAATAATTGGGATGGCTTGGATGTCTGTTAACCGAGCCGAGATTGTGTGCGCAAAGAAGTTAGTCCGAGTTCCTCTTCCAGCAGGCGGTCATGTTATCGCCTATGGATAGCGGTGTCTGGGGAACATAGCATTGATAGCGGTCCTTAAGGCACGAAAGTGTCTAGCGAAGGGGTGTATTGCATTCTTGGCTCACGTGGTAGATTCAGAGAAGGAAAATACGGTCTTAGTAGATGTGGAAGTGGTTAATGAATATCCTGATATTTTCCCAAGTGATCTTCCGGGATTACCACCGCCGAGAGAAATAGAGTTCCAAATCGATTTGATACCGGGTGCGGCACTAGTTGCTAAAGCACCTTATCGTTTGGCACCTCCAGAGATGAAAGAGATGATGTCACAGCTTTAGGAGCTACTTAATAAGGGGTTTATTAGACCGAGCACTTCACCTTGGGGAGCTCCGGTCTTGTTTGTGAAGAAAAAGGATGGATCGATGAGGATGTGTATCGATTACAGAGAGTTGAATAAATTGATTGTGAAGAACAAGTACCCACTACCGAGGATAGATGATTTATTTGATCAACTACAAGGTGCTTGTCACTTTTCGAAGATTGATTTGCGATCGGGTTACCATCAGGTATGGGTAAAGGAAAGTGACGTATCGAAGACTGCTTTTCGAACACGATATGGCCACTATGAATTCTTAGTCATGCCATTTGGATTGACGAATGCGCCTGCGATATTCATGGATCTAATGAATGGGGTGTGTCGACCGTATCTAGACAAATAAGTAATAGTATTTATTGACGATATTTTGGTGTATTCCAAGAGTGTAGAGGATCATCGGAAACACTTGCGGGAGGTACTAGAAACGTTACGAGAAGAAAAGTTGTATGCAAAGTTCTCTAAATGTGAATTTTGGCTAAGAGAGGTGCAATTTTTGGGTCATGTCGTGGGTAAAGATGGAATAAAAGTGGATCCGGCAAAGATTGAGTCAATTAAGAAGTGGGAAACTCCTAAAACACCTACTGAGATTCGTAGTTTTCTTGGATTGGCGGGTTACTACAGAAGATTTATTAAGAATTTCTCAAAGATAGGAACACCACTGATAAAATTAACCCGTAAGACGGAACCATTTGTGTGGTCTGAGAAGCAAGAGAGTGCATTCGCAACTCTGAAAAAGTGTTTGTGTGAGGCACCTATACTTTCCTTACCGGAGGGCAATGAGGATTTTATAGTGTACAGTGATGCATCTTACTCTAGTTTGGGATGTGTACTCATGCAGCGGGGTAAAGTTATCGCGTATGCGTCTAGGCAGCTAAAAGACGCGGAGAAGAACTATCCGACACATGACTTAGAGCTCGCGGCGGTGATCTTCGCTCTTAAGTTGTGGCGGCATTACTTGTATGGCACACGATGCATAACTTATACCGACCATAAAAGTCTGCAGCACATACAAAACCAGAAAGAGTTAAACATGAGACAACGGCGATGGGTGGAACTGATGACCGATTATGACTGTGAAATCAGTTATCACCCGGGAAAGGCCAATGTGGTGGCTGATGCGTTGAGCCGTAAGGAACCGAGGGCTACATCCCGCCTAAAGGCGTTATGTCTGGTGGTTGTACCGAATTTATTCGAAAGGATTCGCACAGCTCAGATTAAGGGCTTGAAAGATGAGAATACAAAGAATGAGGTGATGGTCAAGCAACAGGCCGACCTTAGTGAGGATAGACGGGGTCTCAAGACTTTCAGGGGACGAATTTGGGTTCCTAAGGTTGGAGGGGTCCGCGATTCGGTATTACATGAGGCCCATAAGTCTAAATATTCTATCCACCCAGGGAATACAAAAATGTGTTTGGATCTAAAACCGAATTATTGGTGGCCGGGTATGAAGACGGATATAGCTACCTACGTATCTAAGTGTGTTACGTGCTCACAAGTGAAGGCGGAACATTAGAAACCCTATGGAGAGTTACAGCAACTAGAGATACCTGAGTGGAAATGGGATAAGGTTATGATGGATTTTGTTACTAAGTTACCCAAGACTGCGAGAGGTAACGACATGATTTGGGTTATTGTTGATCGGCTAACAAAGAGTGCACATTTTCTAGCAATGAAAGAGACTGAAAAGCTAGAGAACTTAGCAAAGCTGTATATTCGGGAGGTGGTTACGAGACACGAAGTTCCGTTATCCATTGTTTCAGATCGAGATAGTCAATTTGCGTCGAGGTTTTGGAAGAAATTGCAGGAGGAATTAGGAACGAGGGTTCATCTGAGCACGGCCTATCACCCTCAGACAGATGGGCAAAGTGAGAGAACAATACAAACGCTTGAAGATATGTTGAGGGCTTGCGTGATCGAATACGACGGAAGTTGGGATACTCACTTACCACTAGTGGAGTTCGCTTACAACAACACTTATCACTCGTGTATTGATATGGCTCCATATGAGATGCTTTACGGCAGGAGATGTCGCACTCCCACTTGTTGGTTGGAACTAGGTGAGAAGCAGTTTGCGAGTTCTGATGTTATTCAGATGACGGCTGATAAAGTAGCAGTGGCACGAGAACGACTACGGGTAGCACGAGAGAGGCAAAAGAAGTATTCTGACAAGAAGCACTGACCGAAGTATTCGAGGTTGGTGAGAAAGTGATGCTAAAAATCTCGCCCTGGAAAGGGATTATACAATTTGGCAAGCGGGGGAAACTTTGTCCACGGTTCATTGGTCCTTTGACGATACTAGAAAGAATTGGGGACCAGGCGTACAGGTTGGAGTTACCACCAGAGTTGGAGGGGATTCATGATGTGTTTCATGTGTGTTACTTACGTAGATGTTTGGTTGAAGAACCTAAGATCTTACCACTTGAGGAACTGCGAATAGATGAAAGCAAGAGATTGATTGAAGAACCCGTGGCAATCTTGGATCGAAAGATGAAGCAGCTGAGAAAGAAACGCATCAAGCTAGTGAAAGTGTTGTGGGAGAACAAGCATGGAAGTGATGTGACCTGGGAAACCAAAGGAGATATGAGAGCTAGATACCCCCAGCTGTTCATTTAATGTAGTGGATTCCGGGACGGAATCTCTTTTAGTGGGGGAGAATTGTAAAGATCGAAATCTTGAGGTGTTTACTCATCAAATGAATTTATGACCTCTTATTAATTATTTTGGAATTTAAAGTAATGTTTATTGAAATCTCGAGTGTTGAAAAAGAATAAGGAGCTAAGACTAGGGACTTAAGGAATAATAAAGGGAACCTTAGGGATTAATAAGCAATTATAGAATTAATGCCTCATTAGGGTTAAACTACATTTTAGGCAGCCTTAATCTCACATACGGCACTTTTGAAAATAGAGAGAGAGAGTGTTGTGGGTGTTCATACGATTGACAAAGAGAGGGGAAACATTGATCATCCAATCGAGAGCTTAATCGAAGGTTCATCTATCAAGTAAGTAATTTTACTCTTAGATAGTGACTTTGGTTGCTTTTGTTTGAAGCTTTTAATGGATTTGGTGCTACCATAAATCAACATTTTATATGCTAGGGTTTTTTAAGTTCTTGGAGCTTGATCTATGAATTGGCTAGGATTGTACCCGTTAATTGTTGAATTGTTGCATGGGCCTCGATCTAGGATGGAAATTAGTACCATTGATGTTTAAATTTTGTGTTTTGGGGGTCTAAGAGATGATTAAATGGTGTTTATTCGAGGTTATGAACTACGATTGTGATGGAGAAGGAAGGAACTGCGATTGATGCCATGAATTACAATTCCATATTATATATATTGTGATAACTACGATTGGAAGTCCTTGTTAACTACGATTGCATGAATCACAAGTTAGATGAACTACGATTGCTATGAGAAAGGAAATACAATTGCATGTGTGAGGAGTGAACTACGATTTGTTTATTGGGGATGTAAGAATTGCAATTGAGATTTCTAGGATGAATGAGAATTACGATTGTAGTTGATTGAATTGAATTGTAATTGTAATTGAATTTCAGTTGTGATTGAATTGCAATCGTAATTGAACTTCAATTGTGATTGAATTGTAATCGTAATTGAATTTCAATTGTGATTAAATTGCAATCGTAATTGAACTTCAATTGTGATTGAATTGCAATCGTAATTGAACTTCAATTGTGATTGAATTGCAATCGTAATTGAATTTCAATTGTGATTGAATTGCAATCGTAATTGAATTTCAATTGTGATTGAATTGTAATTGTAATTGAATTTTAATTGTGATTGAATTTTAATTGTGATTAAATTTGCAATTTTAGGGGATTTGATTGAATTGTGTTTCGATGTTCGTCACATGAGTACTTATTGGGACTCGCTTATTTTATAGGCGGCTCCGTAATTTTCTTGGTGATCTTTTTCAATTTCGACTCTCGGACTCTAGGTGAGTTAAGTAAAATTTAAAAACCGAGTACGGTGACAAAATCGTTTTTGTGAAAGGTTGAACGATAATACATGATTTTCAAAGACGCTTATGGGTGATTATTATTTTATGATGATACGTGAGGAAGTTAAATACATAGTTAAAGATGCCATATGATTGTCTATTTAAATGCTTGTAAAATGTGTGAATTTTAATGATGACAATGATGTAATTAATTAGCGATGGATATTTTATGAGGTTATGACGATGTGTGGGTGGGGTAGACATACCTTTAAGATGTAGAAATGATGCCTAAGAGGAAAAGTGTGCCTTCTAGGATTTGCTAGCACAGTGATGGGTAGTTGTCGGGTTTTCTAGACTACACTAGCAACACATGGTGTATACATACACCGGAGTGGTGTTTGACCGACGATGATGAGGTCAACGCGCATAACACCACGTTGGTGAAAGGAGGGCCTAGTGATGTGGCACCGGTTGTACTTTCACCTAAACGACTTTAGTCGGAGTAGCTATAGCGGGCGGACCATGGGTGTCTGAGTACGTGAGGGAGTCGCGCCCCGATCGGTACCAGACTTGCCAGGCACGCATAGTGAACTTATGCCAGTGCGGATGGACTACGGGACTTAGAAGTTGCCTAGCACGTACGTGGTGCCGGTGCGGACGGACCTTAGAACCCTAGTGGTTGCCGGGCACGAATATGGTGTTTGGGGTAGTGACGACAACGAGGTATGATGTAACGCCGGTCTTTTAGAAATCAGAGTACATTTTTTTATTTAAAACGCGTACGGAAGCGAGTTATTTATTCACGTTATACAACTTATATAAATATAAGTTGTAATTACAAAAGTATTGCTTAACAAAGTTTCCAACGTTACGAACTAGATCGACCTTTACATAAACTATTACATAACATTGACTTTACATTGTGTTCCCCAAGAACATAACATGTCAGCTCAGCAGGCACCCGTACTCACTTTCAATCATTTACCTGCATATGGTATGAATATGAGAGGGTTAGCTATAAATAGCTAGTGAATAAAAATTAAAGGAGGAGCAGTACATTAAGAGTATCATAACATATTTAATGCATCACATAACTTCATTCAAGTCTATCCTAACACACGTTGAAGTTCCGGTTGTCAGCAGGCATCACGTCTTGCAGGGCTATAAACCCGGCTCAATGATCCTCACTGGGAAACCGTTACTTCCTCCGCGTCGGTGGAGAAGCGGGTAGCGGTCCACCATTGCGTTCTTCGGGAACATATCCCATTTGGGATCAGTGGGAAAACTGAGAGCCCCGAGTTAGTATTGAGAGCGGCGGTTTAGCTAGAACCAAGATCCGTGATCATCGAATCCCGCACCACAATCTCTACAATGTAGTACCGGCACTCAAACAATGGCCTACTCTGGCCTCATCACAAACACATTGGCCTACTCCGGCACTTTACATAACAAGAGTGACCTAAACAGGCCTGTTCACAAATCAACAATGACCTATAAGGTCTTTTACTTGCATACATATCATTTGTTTCACACAATTGGTTTAAGGAACCTCTAAACATGCATATAAACTTCTAAACATGCATATATACAAATTCATGGATTGTAACATACAAAACATCTTCTAATACTATTAATATCATACTCGAGTTTAACTGTTACTCACCTGTTGAGCTATAACAAGTAAGTACTACGTTACAGGTGATCCTTGATCAACTGGTACACCTAAACAAATCAAAACATACCATTTAACACTTAAAACAGAATCTGCCAGTAGCAGGGTACGGCCGTACCTTTCCAAGGCACGCCCGTGCCTGGCGAGGCACGCCCAGATTTTGAGCAAGCACGCCCCGTACCTGATACTCAGGTACGCCCCGTGGCTAAAAACACTCCCCCGGACCTTCTAGGGTTAGGCACGCCCGTACCTTTCGGAGGTACACCCGTGCCTCCCGGGGTACGCCCAAGGTCACGGTCTGTTCTTGAGAGGCACGCCCGTGCCTTTCCATTTGCAGTAGCAGGTTCGACCAGAACCTGCTGTTTCCCAGCCAAATTTTCACCAAAATTAACCAATTCGATTTCCAGTCAAAAGCTATGGTTCACATATGAAATAATACATCAAATACAACCTAAAGGTACCATTTTTACATCATATAACATCAAAATCAGTGTTTGGGACCAATTTCCTACTTTTGACCCATTTAAACTTTAATCTTCAAAATCAATCATAAACAAGTCTTTAATTCACAAAACTAACTTCTGTGCATCTGAAATCAACCTAGAAATCAATTGGTAACAACAATTTCATCTATTGGCTTCATTTGGTGATTTTCACCCAACACCCAAAACTTAGAAAACTCAAGAATTGAAGACTAGAACTTACAAGAACAAGGATTGGATTTAGAAGCAAGGTAGCAGCAGATTGAAACTTGATTTATCCCTTGAATTACAGCAGATTGAAGCTTGTTTGATCCTCTCTTCTTGCTCTCTCCTTCAAGTCAACAAGAACACACACATACACAAATAAGTTGTCTGTGTATGAAACGTGAGAGATAAAGGAGGTGCCTACTTGTGGGTTATTATTATCCACAAGTGGGTATCTTGTTCCCCTTTTCAACTTACAACTTAACGCACGAATACCCGTTTTAACTAACGGGGATATTTTTGGAAACCTCGTTCTAAACCATTTAATATTCTTTTATTCTTTTATATTTTACTAATATTTTATCTTTACTCATTTAATAACTAATTTAGTTATTTTATTTTAATATCTTTAAATATATATATTTTATCCAATTTATCTAATTTAATATACGTACCACGTCAGTATGCGTCTAAGCCCTTTCTGAGGATGTTACATATGATGATAGACCCCAACTAAGAATTGATGTTACCTTGATGATTAGAGATGTTTGGAGTTAGAAATGATGCTTTATGATAATATGATGTGTAGTGATGTTTTCTCAATGTAAAAGATGTCTATGATGTTATATGATGTAAATAATGACGAATAATGATGATACTTGACCATGCGGGGAGGTATGCTGATATATGAGTGGGTCAAGTTACGGGTTTGTGTAATACCCGAACTTCAAAAATAAATAAAAGAATATTTATTGAGAAAATGATAGATTATATTAGATTGTGAAATGTATTAAAGAGTTTATGGGCTTGAACGGATGAATGAATAATGGACTATTTATATATATGTTATTAGACTAGTTATGTGTGTTATTGGATTTGTGTTTTTGGGCCCAATTAATGTGGATGTTGGGCCTAAGTCTCTTGGGAAGAATATATATATAAGATTAGGGTGCAGCCCCCAACATACCACCTTCACTTTGCATTCAAATACTGTTACATTGAAAGAAAGCTAGTATGTGTGGAAACCCACGAGAACAAGGAAGAAAGGGAGCCAAGAATCATCTGGAACTTGAAGAATTGTTGAAAGATTCATCAGGTAATGTTTCTTACCTCACTAGAATGTTGTAAGCACCAATTTTATCTTGTTTGGATAATGCTAGCATAAGTTATAATCTGGGTTCTTGGGGTTTTGGGTTTATGAAGAACAAGAGAAAGAAACTAGAGATATAAGCTTCAATACTTGATAAAATGTAGTTAAATCTTGAAGGAAGTGGTCAAATGAATGGAGAAAGGTTTTGAAACAAAAATAAAACGATTTGGTTAAGTTTTGAAAGAGTTTGATTTTGGTTATGGACGCTGGGTTTTTGAGAAAAACGAACTGACAGGGAAGGTGGAGTTCCATGCGACTTTCACATGGCTCCATGTGACTTTTGTGAAGTCCATGCGACTTCCATATAGAGTCCCAGCTATTCCATGCGACTTTATGTATATGTGTATGTGTATGGCACTTCATGCGACCTTTGTAGTGCCTCATGCGACTCTAGGATTGAGCTATGCGACTTTATATGTGTATAAATAACTCATGCGACTTTCAGTTGACATGTACATGGGTTCATGCAACTTTGGATGCTATATATAAAGCCATGCGACTTTTGAGGACTTATGAACATTCATGCGACCTTTATAAATGTACTATGCGAAAAAGGGTGTCGTGTGACCTTTGTTAGAAACACCCCATGCGACTGTTGCATGGGGCACAATGTGAATATTTCATGCGACTTATGTAGGAAAGTACGTATGCCCATGCGACTTTCACCTACACAGCAACACCCCATGCGACTTTCGCATGATGCGACTGTCACATGGAGCAACTTACGAAACACCCATGCAACTTATGCATTTGATTGAGAATCCGACAGTTGCTATATGTACTGAAAAATTGATAGTTTTCATAGTAGAACTAAATCCGAGAGTTTAGTTGAAAATCTGACAGTCAATCCGGATGTGTGAAATCCGATACTTATACACTCGACGCGACGTGTCGGTTTGTTGGACGCGACGCGTCCCCGACTTAACGGACTTTAATGCATTTATTATGGTTACATGCCTTGTGAAACCCGAATGTATTACGGGGATAAACGGGCAAGGGATTTGTATACGGTATTGATGTGTTAGACCTATTGTAGGTGACGGTTGACTAGCAAGTAACCACAAGCGTGTTAGTAAGATAAGGTTGATAATATGAGAACTGCTGACAGGTGAGTATTCTTACTTACCATCTAAACCTTATGATATATGTGTTTAATGTGGTACATGCAATATGAATAATGAACGATGAATTCATGAATGATGAATGATGATTGATGAATTGATGCATTGATAATGTGTTATGCTATGCTATTGCTTAGACCGTTCACTTCGGTGGCGGGAACGATTAGACCGTTCACTTCGGTGACGGGAATGATGAGACCGTTCACTTCGGTGACTGGAATGATTAGACCGTTCATTTCGGTGACAGGAATGATTAGACCGTTCACTTTGGTGACGGGAACGACGAGACCGTTCACTTCGGTGACGGGAATGATGAGACCGTTCACTACGGTGACGGGAATGTTGGGACCGTTTACTACGGTAGCGGGTATGAAAGATGTAACATGATCGTAAAGCAAATGATGTGATGTCATATGGTCGATTGTAAGTAAGTGTACTCGCAAAGCTTTGTGCTTACGATTGTTTAACCTTCCTTTCAGGTGATGGCCACGGCGGGGCTTCAACACGCGGTTGATAGCTCATACTCCACAAGCTTCTGCAAATATTAAACTATTTTGTGTTTCATGATGTATTCTAAACAACTACGTTTGAATTCTACAGGTTATCACCCGGGTTGTAATTAACTTACACGATGCTTGATTACGGTGAATGATTAGTAGTACTCCTTGTTTACTTGTTTAAAAAATAATAATTTTGGGACGTTACAGTTTGGGTACTATTATAAATCTTAAACCTGTCTATTACATTTTTTAAATGAATGATTTTGTTTACATATTGCTGACTCACGAGGCGAAAGCTAACACTTGTTTCTTGAAATGTGTCTCGTACTCGTGCAGGTAGCGTAGCAGGTAGAGACCTGGTGAGAGTGGGAGCTGCTGGGTAGTGTGGACTGCGTAGTATTTAATTATTTTAATTCACCAACTTGTGGTTGAATCTCCAAAATGAGTGATTGAATTATTTTATGTAAGACGATTCGATTGCGTGGTAACGTAGTGGTTTTTTATAATGGTGAATGTTAACAGACTTTTTACTGTTTAGCATTTAATGATGATAATAAATGTTTCCGCTGTGATGTTTTTTTTATTAAAATGTAACGAAATTTTGAAACCACGGCGTTACATAATACGCTAATAAACAGTTAAATAGCACCAATAGAGTATTGTTTCAAGTATCCTAGATATTCTTTGCGTGTTTAAGTGTTTAACGTGTAAGTATTGGTATTATAGGTGCCAAGGACTGTAACACCCAGAATTTTATTTATAAGTTAAAATGAGAAAAGGGATATACGTGATAAGATATGGTTTTAAACTAGAGGGGCTAAAACCGTCAATTTATAAGTTGATCAAGTGGAGGGCCTGTTGTGTCAATAGATGAAAGTATATATATATATATTTATAAACCACCACTTTTGACTATAGAAGTCAAAGGTTTGCATATTTTCCCCTGCAACTCACGAATTCAAGTACAGAACCTTAGCTACGCTCTTTTCCTTTGAAGTAACAGCATAATTAGTAGCATATTCAAGATCCTAGCAAGTATTCAAGTTGAGGTACGTTTTTAAATCTTTTTTCTTATGGTTTTATGTATTTAAACACATGATTCCATGGTGGAATCATGTTAAGGATGTTTTGTAGTGTTTAAATCATGTATATCAGTTGTAGGAGGTGTAGGAAAACACCTCTAGTCATTTTATGTTGAAGTTATGTGATTTCTTGGTGAAGTCCGACTGTTCTTGGCAAGAACAGTCTGCTGGACTGTTATGTACACGGCCGTGTAGTAGTTATGGCGGTCACAGGGACATGTAAGCTTACATGGTCGTGTAGTATAAGAGGTACATGGCCGTGTAGTGTGTAAGGCGGTCATAAGGCCATGTAGGGTTACATGGTCGTGTAGTATGAGTGGTACACGGCCCGTGTAGAGGTACACGGCCCGTGTAGAGGTACACGGCCCGTGTATGATGACTAGACCACACTGGTCATGTTGCCAGCTTAGGTCGTGTAGCATATTTGGGACACGGCCCGTGTAGGCCCTATTTTAGTACAGTATGCCTTATGTGATTTTATGAATTGTTTATATAGGAGGTGATTGGCATATTGCTTGTATCATTGACAACTGTGGATCAATTCATGATAGTATGATCAGAAGGTGAGTCTTCTAGACTTCACTTCATATGTGCAGCATGTATGCTATTATATCAGATTATTGACATGTCTTGTTATTCATATGTGTGTATAAGCTTGCTGCTTTGTGCAGTAAGTCTCAGAGGTGGGGTGCTTACTGCTAAGTCCAGTAAGGCTCAACTATGGTACAGTACCGTGACCATGTTGCTGCCCTGGGTCTAGAACCAGAGGCTAGCATTGTTTGCTAGACATACGTGTATTATCTTCATATGATTTTATACGTGGGTTTATATGATGTTTAGTCCGGTTTACTCACTAAGCTCTCGTAGCTTATCAAATACTATTTTTAAAATGTTTTGTAGGTTTTAACAAAGACAAGGGCAAAGCTTCGGTTTGACTAGCATTTGATAAACTATTTGAAATTAACGCCTGGTTTGTAAATATCAAGTTTTTGGTACCAAACTTATGTTAGTATTTCTGTGCGTATCTATTGATACGTCAGTTTTTCAATCAAGTATTGCTTCCACTTTTATGTGAAACTTTGAGATGTGAACACTTATAGGTGTTTGATCTTAATATTTTAAATTTGGTTTTTGGGGCGTTACAAGGACGATCAAGAAGAGCCGGAATATTATATTTGCCTGTTATAGCTCAACAGGTGAGTACCGGTTAACCTACGTATGATATCATAAATGTTATATAGTTGTTTGAATGCTACAAAGCAAAGACTTGATGATTATGCATGTTAGAGGCTTTTTGCAGGCCAATTGAGTTGTAATGTGATATGTATGCAAGTTTATGGCTTTTTGTAGGCCAAATTGTTATGCTATGGCTTTTTGTAGGCCAATTATGATGCTACGGCTTTTGTAGGCCAATTGTGGTTATGCTGTGGCTTTTTGTAGGCCAATGTTTGTTGTACCTATACTTTGTTGGATGTTGGGGCTAGCTTGTCTGGTCTTGAGTTGGGGCCTTGTCCCGCCTGCTAGGATGTACGGCGATTCGATGATCACGAATCTTGGTTCCTGCAGAACCTCCGCCCCTCAATACTATATGGGCTCTCAGTTCCCGCTGATCCCGAGTGAGGTACAGTTCCCCGATAACGCAATGGTGGATCGCTACCCCGCTTCTCCACCGGCGCGGAGGAAGTATCGGTTTCCCCAGTCAGGATAATTGAGCCGGGTTAGCTACCTCGCAAGACATGATGCGTGCTGACTAGCCGGTGCTTCACAATGTGCTAGGATAGACTTGTTTGTTGATATGCCATGTATATGACATGTATATGATATGTAAATGATAATGTTGCTATGATGCTTCCGCTTAGCTGTTACTCACTAGCTATTTATAGCTAACCCTCTCGTGTACATTCCATGCGCAGGTAAATAAAGTGACTGGTGAGAACGGGTACCTACTGGGGATGTCATGATATGTTTTGGGGAACATGCTTTTGAATGTTTTTGTTTGTGTTTAGTAATGGTTGGCCGTATCGGTAACGCCTTTGGATATTTTTGGTTGCAACTTAATACTAGGTTGTAAATTATTAAATTAGTTTATAAAGCTTCCGCTGCGACAACTGTAAATACTTTTATAAAAGCAGGTTTTGAAATATTGTATTTACAGCTGTATCCACGCAGTTTCAAAACTCGAACAAAGTTTATTAAAAAAAGACTCCTCAAACTTAGGCGGCGTTACAAGATCCCCCACATATGGGATTTAAACAGCCGTGTACATACAAGCAATTTCTAGATTGTAAACCATCTGAATATCATGGTAGCACGGATCCTAACATTACTATGAATTGGCTGAGGGATAGTGTCAAAGTCTTGACACGTGTAACTATGAGGATGATATGAGGGTCAGATTTGCCACCCATATGTTAAAGGGTAGTGCTATGTTTGGTGGGATTCCTTAACAACACATTTTGCAACTTGGGATCAATTTCAATTCAAGTTATGTGAACAATATAGCAATGCCTTCGAGATGAATAAAATCATAAAGGAATTCATGGTTTTACAAATGACCGAGAAGATGACTGTTGATGAGTTGATTAAGTGGTTTAATGAGAAATTGAGATTTGTAACCCTATGGGTACCGGACGAGGCATCACAGGTACAACACTTCATTGGAGCATTGCTACCAGAGAACAGGAGTACCACCCGGTTAGCCGGCAACCTATCACAGGCCTTTACTTTGGCCAAATCTGCAGAGGGTGATGTTAAAGCATGGGAGAAAATGAACATAGATAAAGCGGCTTTTGATATATACGTTTTTATGCATGTTTTACATGCCGAAACGCCTCATTATTAACCCATTTCCAAGGTGAATCGTATATTTAATGATCAAATTTGCTTATAATTCACCATGCAGGCTTAAAAGGGCTTAGTGTGAGAAAAATGGTCAAAACCGGTGCAAAAACTGAAGAAAAATGAAGATTTGGTAAAAAGTGCCCCTTTCCCCCGCAAGGGAAAACCCTTGCAGCCGTAAGGGCCTTTAGAAATGTAAAGTTCAGTTTTTCAACTTCAGTGATCATGGTTCAGTAACGACTACCCCTTGCGCCCACAAAGGATTCCCCTTGCGGCCGTAAGGGCTCCTTATCCACTAATCCACCACTTGAAAACTTGCACCTGACATACGTCAAATCCACTGCCCATCTTGTGGCCGTAAAGGCTTGCTTACGGCCGTAAGGACCGCTGTTTCAGCATTATAAATACAGAATTTTGTCTAAGAGAAGAGTGGGTTGTGATTTGGCTTAGTCCCAGGTTTTTCACCTCCAAAACACTCTCCCACGGTCCTTAAAGCTTCAGTACCATATTTTGGTCATATCCAAGGGAGGAGAGCATGCTAGGAGGCTTGGAACAACACTTGAAAGCTTGAAATCACAAAGTCAAAATGCACATATTCTTGGAATTTCTTGGTATAATCTTTCCATTTTCTATTCTTAATCATGTATCCATGTATTCCAGAGGTTGTTGTACTTATTTTTATGTAGCAAAACTTATATCACTTGGGCCAAGATGATTCTTGTCTAGTTATGGCAATACAATATGTAGTTTGACTTTTATGTTGACTTGATATAAACAAGTGTGTTTAATCTTCAATACAAGTGTGTTTGATCACGTTTGTGTGTTTAATCTAACCATGTTCATGTGTGATGATGTGTTAGGATAACTCCTACATGTCAAAGTATGTGAATATTCAAGAATGGTATATTGATTTTATAAAATATCATGTTATTTTGTTACTAGAAATGGTACATCTTGCATGATTGTTGCTTGAAAGCATTTTTTGGGACATGTTATGGATCATTTAAGGTCTGTCCATGTTGATTTTGTTATTCATATTGTGGTTTTATGCATGCCTTAGCACTTTAGATGCAAATCTAGGTGATTTGGTGTACTAATGGGTTAAATATGCTATATATATGTATGAAGGATTCATAATGTGTTTTTAGGTATGTTAAGTGTTGAAATGAACTTGCATATATGCCATGAATATTCTATTTGAGTTGTTCATTGTTCATATTCACATGTGTTATGCTTTAAATGTGTTAACCTTGCTAGAAATGGTAGGTTAACATGATTATATATTTGGAAATCCATGTGGCTTAATCTTGAATCCAATGTGTGGTTTGAGTTTTGATGAGTTTATGACTTCATTATATCCATTTACATGTGTTTATGATCTTAGATGAAAGTCTAGATTGTTTGTGTTGTTGGATCTCTTTGTGCAAAAATGAGGTGTTCTGTCAGAGTAGCCCTTGTGGCCACAAGCAAAACTGCTTGCTTGCTTGATCATGTTTGATTGTCGAGTTAGAGTCTTGATAACTCGAGTGATGATTCGTTGCATGATGATGTGGTTGTGATAAGTAGTAGAACATCATGCTCTGTGCTTAATCTGTCATATTCGTCAAGTCTTCATTATCTGGTTCGTTATAGTTATTGCCATGACTAGTTAGGATGATTCGAAAGCCTTAGTGAATCTGTATCTGATTGTTCTGCCTCTCTGCTTCTTCTGTGTTAAATCTGATTTATTTTCTTAGTATAATTTATTTTAATCGTGTATTTCGCATGCTATTTATCTACTGATCAAACAACAATGATGATAGAGTATCGATAGCTCTCTGTCCCTGTGGTTCGACATCCGGTCTTACCGAGTCTATACTGCTCTTGTCCAGGTCATACTTGCCTGCGTTGTATGTAGTGTCCGCTTAGTAATATCGTTTTTATAAATTTAAAACAAGTGTGTAATAAAGCTTTTCACCATCAAAAACCCGTACACGAATCCAACACACCAGCTTTGTAGAAGCCGAGGGTTGAACAGTCTGGTAACCAACAGAGGAGGAGATGGCAGGGGAACCAATCATAGGGAGGCTAGAACCGCAGGACAACAACGGGTGGTTCTAATCAGAGGTCTCAATGGTGCACTAGATGTAAGTCTTCTCATTCAGGGTCGTGTACTCCTCAGACTATGCGATGTATCCGTTGTAGGGATTTTTGGGCATGAGATAAAAGACTGTAGATTTCCCCGTAACGTGTGTTGGAACTTCCAGAAGGAGGGGCATAGGGCTGGTGAGTGTCCTTTTGCAAGGAGGACTGGTTCTGGTTCAGGTTCAGAGGCAGGGGCAGGGGCATCTGGGGGATCATCATCGGCAGGGCAAAAGAGGAAGAACCCTCCTACACCCGAGGGTAGGGCTTTCCACATGACAGTAGATGATGCTACTGCCACTGATGATGTCATCACGGGTATGTTTCTAATAAACTCCATACCTGCACATGTGTTGTTTGATTCAGGAGCAAATCGCTCCTTTGTTTCTGTGGCTTTTTGTGATAAACTGAATTTTCCTATTTATGTTGTGCCTTCACCACTTGAGGTAGAAATAGCCGATGGTAAGATAGTTCATGTCACAACTTCTGTGTCTGAGGCTCAGATTGATATCGAAGGTAGATGCTTTCTTGTCTCATTTCTGTTATTGTCTCTATTTGGATTCGATGTAGTCTTGGGTATGGATTGGCTGAGTAGACACAAGGTTAGCATTAAATGTCATAGGAAATTGATTTTTTTCCTTTATCTGACGGCTCACACGTTGTGGCTCGCGGGGAGAGGATTAAGTCTGTTTTCCTGTTATTTCTTACATGAAGGTTAGAAAATCTCTCGCCAAGGGGTGTGAATGTTTTATCGCATATGCTATTGATGCTAGAAAAGAAAAGCAGACAGTTATAGATGTTCGGGTAGTTTCTGAGTATCTAGAAGTATTTCCTGATGAGTTTCCTGGTTTGCCTCCGATTCAAGAAGTAGAGTACATAATTGATTTGATTTCAGGTTCCAACCCAGTGGCAAAGTCTCCATACATGTTAGCTCCTTCTGAAATCAGGGAGATGATGACACAGATTCAGGATCTATTGGATAAGGGTTTCATTCGTCCTAGGTCTTCACCGTGGGGTGCACTAGTTTTATTCGTTAAAACTATGCATGTGTATTGATTACGGAGAATTGAATAAAAGGACAGTAAAGAATAAATACCTTCTACCCATCTATGATCAGGTTATCACCAGGTAGGAGTTTTTGACGGGGTTGTTTCTAAAACTGCTTTCCATACCAGGTATAGCACTATGAGTTTCTTGTCATGCCATTCGGCTTGACTAATGCACCTGCTATTTTCATGGATTTAATGAACCGGGTTTTTCAGCCATTTTTGGAGAAATTTGTTATTGTATTCATTGATGACATCCTGGTATATTCTAAATCTAAAGTTGATCATGAGTTACATTTGAGACAAGTACTTGAAACTTTAAAGCGGGAGAAACTTTTTGCTAAATATTCTAAACGCGAATTCTCGACGCGGGAGGTGCATTTTATGGGGCATGTGATTTGTGAAGACGGGGTTAAAGTCTATCCAGCTAAGGTTGAAGTGGTAATGAACTGGAATGCTCCTAAATCACCTTCAAAGATTAAAAGTTTTCTTGGATTGGTGGGATATTATCGCAGGTTCATCAAGGATTTTTCTAAAATTGCATATCCTTTAACTAAATTAACCCGCAAGGAGGTCCAATTTCAGTGGAATGATGAACATGAGATTGCTTTTCAGACTTTGAAGCAACTTCTATGTCAGGCTCCTATTCTTGTATTGCCGGATGGTTCAGATGATTTTGTTGTATTGTGATGCATCGTTTGTAGGTTTGGGTTGTGTATTAATGCAGCGTGACAAAGTTATTGCCAATGCTTCTTGACAGCTGAAACCTCACGAGAAGAACTATCCAACCCATGATTTAGAACTTGCAGCCATGGTTTTTGCATTGAAACTGTGGAGACGCTACTTATACGGTACGAAATGTGTTATATGTACCGATCATAAGAGTTTGCAATATGTGTTTTCACAGAAGGAACTTAATATGTGGCAGAGGCGATGGTTAGAAATCATTAAAGACTATGATTGTGAGATCCGTTATCACCCGGGGAAAGCTAATGTAGTAGCCGATGCTTTGAGTCGTATGGGAGCGGGTGATAGTGTTTGTTTTATGCAGATTGAAATAATTTGTGACTTGGTAGATAAACTGAAAGTAGCTCAGTTGGAAACATCGAAAGATGAATATATGAAGACAGAGATTATGGTGAAAAGAAAAGATGATCTGCATGTTGATTCACGGGGGTTAATGATTTCTCAGTCTTGTGTTTGGGTGCCATTACGTGGGGGTCCTCAGGGTTTGATTTTGTCAGAGGCTCACAAGTCGAGATTGTCTGTACACCCAGGTAGCACTAAAATGTATACTGATCTGAAAGTGTTATACTGGTGGCCCACACTGAAGAAAGATGTTGCACAATTCGTGGAATCTTGTCATATTTGTACTCAGGTCAAAGCAGATCACCAAAAACGCTATGGATCACTGAAACAGTTAGAGATTCCTGAGTAGAAATGGGAGAACATCGCGATGGATTTTGTGACTAAACTTCCACGTACGCAGAGGAGTCGTGATATGATATGGGTTATTATGGGATCGATTTATGAAGAGTTCTCATTTTCTGGCTACCAGTGAGACGGCTTCGCTTAGCAGACTGGCTCAGTTATACATTGATGAGATAGTGTCCCAGACAAAGATTCTAGATTTATTTCTAACTTCTAGAGGAGTTTACAGTGGGAGTTGGATACACGTGTTAAATTGAGTACAACCTACCATCCTCAGACAGACGGTTAGACAGAACGTACTATTCAGACACTCAAGGATATGCTTCGCGCTTGTGTATGGAATATGGTGGTTCTTGGGATTCACACCCGCATTTGATATTTTGATCGAATTTGTGTATAACAATTCCTACCATTTGAGTATCGGTATGCCACCCTATGAGATGTTATATGGTCGTCGTTGCCGTACACCTACATGTTGGCTAGAGGCAGGGGAGAAACAGTATGCAGGCACCGACATTGTTCAGATCATAGCAGAAAAGGTTACTATTGCACGAGAGAAGTTAAAGGCGGCCAGAGACAAACAGAAGATGTATGCAGATCCACGCCGCCGACCCGTTTTGTTTGTGGAGGGTGAGATGGTTTATCTGAAAGTATCGCCATGAAAGTGGGTTATCCGCTTTGGGAAGCACAGGAAACTGGCTCCTCGTTATTGATGGGGTTTGTTCGGTTTTTCAAAATATATTTTAGCAACGGAAGCGTGAACAACAATTTTAAACTATTTAAAATTCCCCACCAATGATCCATATGCAAGCTTTAAGAAAACAAAAAACAACCATAGGATGTTTAGAACTACAACCTTTGTAGCGTGAGTAAACCGTTGATGAAGTGGTTGATCTATAAGAGGCCAAGAGAAGACTTCCTCCAAGGTATCATATCCACAAATCAATGAGTCCAACACCTCCAAGATGCTAGTCTCTCCAACCCTTGAAATTCAAGCAAGCAAGCAACAACCTCTTGTTCTTCTTCTTGAACTTACTATGTATGTATATGAGTATGTATTCTACTATCACACTTTGCTTACTTGAAGAACACCAATACTATAGAATAAGGATGTTTTCAAGTATGAAAACACTTAGAACTTTTCTAAGAGCACAACGAAAGGTGGTAGCATGAACTAATTCACCAAAGGGGCCATGCATGAGGTATTAAAAGCCAAGAAGAGAAACCAAAAGGGAGGCCCCCTTTGGCCCTAATTTCGGCCGAGATATACAAAGGGGGGGGGGGTCCCTCTTTGTTTTTCTTCTTCACTCATACATGTATGCATGTCCATCTTGAGCCTTTTCCAAGTAAGTTTAAATATGGCCCTTTTGTGAGTTATGTATGAATTTCTAGTTTTCTTTCAATTTTTATAAAAGAGTATACTAGATATGTCATGCTAAGTATAAAGTACATCTATATGTATTTTATATACATACTTGATTGTTACTAGTAACTCTTTACTTGTAACAAGGATATACATACATTTATATAATTTGTTTCTAGTAACAATTTACATGTAACAAATATATATATATATATATGTATATATATATGCACATATATATACATATATATATAAAATCATATGTTTATATCTATGTATTTGATATGCATTATCTTATATCAATATACAAGAGTGATATTAATATTTCATATAAATAATAATATACAACAATGCATATATACTTATATATATAATGAGTTGGAAACATATTTAAATCATATTCAAATATGTAATTGGTGTCCATTCATTGTAAATGTGTGACCCTATGGGTTTATTTATTATTAGTAATATCGTATTAATTTGTGTCTTGTGTACATAGAACCAACAGTCTCCCACTTGCACAAGTTACAATTTAAGCCGATATAGACAATGGTAAGAACGTCTAGAAACATCCCATTGCGCCTAATAATAAATAAAGTGTGTTGATCAACACTTTCATCAACGAAATTAACTCACTAGCTACAAATCGTTGTTATTGGCTAGTCATCAATTATCCCATTTGTTTTAACATCTCGTTGAACATGAGACATGGATCGTCATCAATTCTCATATGGTGTTCAACTTGTTTTAGGGCCCAGAGATATTATACTCCCAATTAAATGAGAGAAACAAATTTCATCTTGACCACATACGTCTCTAATAAGACTCATATCACACCTAATAATGGCCTTTATAACTACCCGGTTAATGTAACACCGTGCTTTTGAGAACCAAATTTTTCTTTTTAAAATACTATTTAAGTTTTCAAACCGCGTGGGTTTGACTGTAAATAGAATATTTAAACCTGTCTTATAATTTAAAAATGCAGCGGAATTAAAAACACGTGGCAAACTGTATAAACAGTCAAAACGTTGCCACATACAACATTTGGTGTTGCAGACACATAACCGGCCGACCATTATCTTTAAACAAACTTAAACATATTATAACAGAGTTAAACAAAATCCAGTGTTCCTCCTAAAAACATGCAACTACCCGCAGACACCCGAGATCACAGCCTAAGGAACACCTGCACATGTGGAGAGTAGTATCTGTTAGCTATAATAGCTAGTGAGTACACGATAGCATGCAATCAATATAAACATATCACATATCATCAATCATGCCCAAATAGTTCTATCCTAGCATCTCGCGATGAGCTGGCGTAGTCAGGAGGTAGCATATCTCGCAGGGTAGCGAACCCGACTCAATGCACCAAACTGGGGTACCAGACACATCAACCGCGCCGGTGGGGGAGCTGTAAAGCGTCCACCGTTGCGTTTCAAAATCAACCGATTCTTCTGAGTAAAGCCCTGAGCTAAACCCATAGGGTACAAACCTTGTCTGGGGCAAACCTTGCCCAATAGATCCGTACCGATCACAAACAATTAATCTGATTCAATCGAATCATCAATCAATGCATAATCATATCCACATAACATACACCTAAACAAATGCATATTATTTATATCAATCAAATATCTGGCATCATCATGCTATTCATTCTTTACTTCATTGCGTGCACACAATAATATATATTTATCATCATAACATACACCTAATCAAGTGCATGCTATTGTATATCAATAAGTTAAGCCTAGCATCATCATGCTATACAATCTACACTTAAACAAGTGTGTATCATACTGCGTCAACATGTTAAGTCTAGCATCGTCATGCTTTACAAACTACACTTAATCAAGTGCGTATAATATCTTGATAATCATTTATCATACATACTACAAGGTATACAACCTTTCAACAACATATTCAAACGCTTAATCAATTGTTTACAAATCCGGGTATTCAATTCAATTCATTGTTAATATATGTTATAGATATATTAATCGTTATGTTATCAGGCACTCACCTGTTAGGCTAGAATAAGCAAAGACCTTGCTTTGGCGTTCACGGATTGTCAATTCAACCTATAATACCAAGACTTATGCATCAATCATTTGAACACGCGAGGAACGTCTAGGATACTTGAAACAATACCCTAATAGTGTTTTTAAACCATTTATTAACTAACTATAACAGTCCAAGCAACAACACGCGAACACGTAGCACAAAACAGCAAAGCAAGCTGTGTGCAGGGGTGTCGCGCCGCGACCAGTCTGCAGAGCTGCAGCAATTGTTTGTTTTGTGCACAGCAACCCCATTTTGGCTCATTTCAATTCCAAATCAATTTTGGTAAAATTCTAGTGTTTCATAGGACCATTTGACACTTGTGGAAGCTTTCTAACATCAAAAACTCCTATCCAATTAATTATACGAAAATCTCATTTAAATGGACAAAGACGTGCATAATGGCCAAAACTTGGTGTAGACCAATTCCAACACTTGCAACACACCATATACACCTAATATGATGTATTGAAGGTGTTGCAACTAACCAAAACCTTTAAACTCATTGTTTGGTATCATTTTCCAATTTCTTGCCTATTTAAGGCCTATTTTTCACTATTTTAGCCAATTCAAGCAAAACAACCATTCCAATTCAAAACCAATGTTCTAATCAATTCATACAAGTCATATGAACCTATTAGAACCTTAAAAATCAATTCTTGATGTGTAAAAACAGATTTAGGCCATTTTGACCCATTTAGGCTAAATATTGGATTTGTGCAAAAACACCACTTCTAATGCACCAATTGAGTTCTAATCAATCCTAACAAGTTATAGGATCATTTAGAACACTAAATTTCAGTTCTTGAAGGTCAAAATCAGTTTGACCCGTATTTGACCAATTTTGACCCATTTGAGCCAAAATTCAAAACTCATCAAGAACACTACTTTAATTCATGGAATTGATTCCTATACACTTATAATTGATATTAGAACCTATTTCAATCATAAATTTCAGTTCTTGATTGCTAAATCAAAGAACCCACTTGAAACCTAAAATTTCAAGTCTTGAAAGATCAAAATCAATAACAAGGATGAATTGGAATTTACAATGATCAAAGGATGATTAGGAACTACTTGTAAGACCAATTAGAAGCTTAATTCTCTGCTGGAACAAAGGTTTGTGAGTTTTCTTTCAAAAACCCAAATTCAAGATTGAAGAACACAAGTATGGAGAAGATGAAGATGAAGCTTACCATGGAGAAGGTGATGATCTAGGGCTGATTTAAGCCTTGATTTGCAGCTGGAAATTTGTATTTTTGATGAATTCTTGCTAGCTTCTTCAAAGGATTCAAGAACAAGAGGTTGTGTGTGTGTATACGTATGTGTGTGTGTAGTCTGTGTATTCAAAAGCCCAAAACCGACTTGTGGGTATTATTATCCACAAGTGGGTATTTTGTTCCCCTTTTCAACTTACAACTCATCTCCTGTTTAACCGTTTCAACTAACGAGGATATTTCTGGAATCCTCGTTTGAAACCGTTCGATATTTTATAACCTTTATCTATTTTTATTAATATTTTTAATAACCCATTTATCTATTATTTTCATATTTTATATCATTTTCTAAAATATATATATTTTATTTAATTCAATTAAATACTTGACGTATCATGATCGCACACGTTTAGGCCCGTTTTGAGGATGTTACAGTTAAAGATAGCGTTTAACCACATTAAAGCATGATATTCATCATACTCGAGTCCCAATATGTGTCTCAGGTCTTAGGATACAAAGATACCACCTTTTTCTCAAGATTCGCCTATGACACAGATCCATGAAGTGATCTTGAGAGCGGGTCATGTCCAATGTCCGTTCCCTAACAAACATTAGTGAATTTGGCTGCAAACCCTTTTGCCTACTTTCATCACGAATGAAAGTCAACCAACCGATTCACATTAGTCTTAATTCATAACTATTCCCATAGTTATAACCGACTATGGACGTTTTAGAATAAAGAATTATTCATGGATTTAAACATGCTAATAAAGAACACAATAAATATTAATGAAGTGATCATATCCCATATATCATTCAGATAAAATAAGTATTGTCATAATGTTCCAAAAATATCCAGATACTAAATTACAATTCAAATACAATCCTATGAAAAGTGAAGACCTATTGCCCTAGTATGAGACTCATGCTTAGTCGAGGCAAGAGGTTTCGTAAAAGGATCTGCGAGATTTTGATCTGTATGAACTTTGCGAATACACACATCTCCTCTATCCACTATATCCCGTATGTAGTGGAAATGCCTGAGGATTTGTTTGGTGCTGTGATGTGATCTAGGTTCTTTTGCCTGGGCAATAGCACCTTCATTATCACAAAATATCTCTATGGGGTCTTGAATGCTTGTTACTACCCCAAGGTCAGCAATGAACTTCTTCATCCATGCAGTTTCTTCTGCAGCCTCAGAAGCAGCAATGTATTCAGATTTTGTAGCGGATTGTGCAACTACACTTTGCTTAGAACTTTTCCAAGCAACCGCGCCTCCATTCATAACGAAGACATAGCCCGATTGTGATCGAGAATCATCTCGATCCATTTGGAAACTAGCATCTGTGTAACACTTTACACAAAGATCTTCTTCCAAACCCCCATAGATCAAGAACACGTCTTTGGTTCTTCTCAAGTATTTTAAAATGTTCTTGACTGCCATCCAATGGCTATCTCCTAGATTTTGCTGGTATCTGCTTGTCATGCTCAAAGCATACGAGACATCTGGCCTAGTGCATAGCATGGCATACATGGTGGATCCAATTGCAGAAGCATATGGGATCTCACTCATTCTATCTAGCTCTTCCTTTGTGCTAGGGCTTTGAGCTTTACTCAAAACCGTGCCTTGTGCCATTGGAAAGAATCTTTTCTTAGAATTCTCCATCTTGAACCGTTTCAAGATATTGTCAATATATGCACTTTGATTTAGGCCAATAAGACACCTAGATCTATCCCTATAGATCTTTATTCCAAAAATATAGACGGCTTCTCCCAAGTCTTTCATTGAGAAACACTTCCCAAGCCAAGACTTGATGTCTTGCAAGGTCGGGATGTTGTTTCCAATGAGTAGTATGTCATCAACATACAAGATAAGGAATGCTACTGCGCTTCCACTAGTTTTCTTCTAAACACACGGTTCATCTTCTGATTTGATAAAACCAAACTCTTTGATTTTCTCATCAAATAGAAGATTCCAACTTCGAGATATTTGCTTTAGTCCATAAATGGATCTTTTAAGCTTGCACACCTTGTTAGGATACTTAGGATCTACAAAACCTTCGGGCTGAACATATAGACATCTTCACTTAAGTGTCCATTTAGAAAAGCCGTTTTGAAATCCATTTGCCATATCTCATAGTCATAATATGCAGCTATGTCAATAAGTATTCTAATAGATTTAATCATGGCTACCGCAGAGAAAGTTTCATCATAGTCAATACCATGAGTTTAAGTGAAACCTTTCGCCACTAGCCTTGCCTTAAATGTGTGTACATTTCCATCCATGTCGGTCTTCTTCTTGAAGACCCACTTGCTCCCTACAGTCTCACTATTGGGAGGAAGATCAACCAAGTCCCATACTTGATTTTCATACGTGGACTGCATCTCAGTGTTCATGGCATCAAGCCATTTATCGGATTCTGGATTCGATATAGCATCTTGGTAGTTAGTAGGCTCCGAAGAGTCTACCAAGAAAATCTCATCATTGGACACGAGAAATCCATATCTCTCGGGTTCTTGACGAGGTCTACCAGATCTACGAACACTTTGTGTATCAGTAGGTTCTTGAACAACCAATTGTTCAGGTTCAACAACTGTTTGTTGAGTGCTAGTTCCAACTTGACTTGTATTTTGTGGTTCTTGAATTTCTTCAAAGTCTACGTTGCTCCCGTTTGCCTCTTTCAAAAAAACTCCTTTTCTAAGAAAGTGGCATGTCTAGAAACAAACACTTTGTTCTCGAGTTTGCTCAAAGCCTCTTGTCGTACATGAGCTTTACAACCCCAGACTTTCAAGTAAGATAAGTTTGGAACCTTTCCATACCATATCTCATATGGTGTCTTATCTACCTTCTTGGTTGGAACCATATTCAATATGCGCGTAGCAGTTAATAAAGCATAACTCCAAAAGGACGAGGGTAGAGTACTTCGGCTCATCATAGACCGAACCATATCTAGTAGGGTTCGGTTCCTCCTTTCAGACACACCATTATGTTGTGGTGTTCTAGGAGGAGTAAGTTGTGAGATAATCCCACAATTACTAATATGATCCATAAATTCTTGACTTAAGTACTCACCACCTTGATCGGAACGAAGGGCCTTGATTTTTTTGTTGAGTTGATTCTGTACTTCGTTTTGAAACAACTTGAACATTTCAAATGTTTCGTGCTTATGTTTCATTAAATAAACATAATCAAATATACTATAATAATCAATGAATGTAACGAAGTATCTATCACCATCCCTAGACATTGATATAAAAGGACCGCATACATCCGTATGTATGATTCCTAATAGATCTTTAGCTCTTTCACTTGAACCGGAGAAAGAAGCCTTAGTCATCTTCCCATATAAACATGATTCTCAAACTTCAAATGAGCTAGAATCATTTGATTTTAAAATTCCATCCTTTTGAAGTTTTGCAATGCGTTTCTTGTTTATATGACCAAGTCGACAATGCCATAGGTATGTTTGACTTAAGTCATGCTTAGGTCGTTTGGTGCTAGTGGTATATATAGAATTATCATTAAGAGATCTTTTAAGATTAACTTCATATATTCCATTAAGAGAGCGAGCCTCAAAATACATAATGTCGTCTTTGAAGGCACGAATTCCATCATCAACGAACCAAAAGTGAATCCCGATTCTCTCAACCGGGCTACTGAAATAATATTACTAGTTAAACTAGGTACATAACAACAATTGTTCAATATTAAGTACAGGCCATTTGGTAATAATAATTCAAAAGTTCAAAAGGCTTCAATAGCAACATTTGCTCCATTGCCCACGTGGAGGTCCAAATCGCCTGGCTTCAATAGCTTACTTCTTCTCAACCCTTACACATTATTACAAATGTGAGTTCCACACCCGATATCAAATACCCAGGAATTTATAGAAAAAGTATACATTTCAATCATATATATACCTGAAGTGTTGGCCTCGCCAGCCTTTTTCTTTTTCAACTCTGCGAGTTAGGTTGGAAAATTACGCCTCCAATGTCCTACCACCCCGCATTCAAAGCACGGGTCATTCTTGGGAACCTTTCCCGAAGTCTTGGGTGTAGGAGCTTTGGCAACCTGTTTGCCTTTATCCTTTCCCTTTGCTTTCCCTTTGCCCTTCCCCTTTAAGTTGTTCTTTTTCTTTTTCTTGATTTTCCCTTCTTGAAGCGTCAAGACCCGAGGTGTCTTGCTTGGAATCTTACTCTCAGCAGTTTTAAGCATCCTATGCAACTCTGAGACATATTTCTCCCAATTGTTCATGTTGTAATTCATGACGAACTGATCATAAGCTTTGGTCAACGAGTTAATGATCAAATCCTGTTCAAACTCGTTGGTTATGGGAGATCCAAGCCTAGCAAGCTAGTCAATGTATCCTTTCATCTTTAGCACATAGTCGCTAACGGATCGACCTTCCTCCATTCTACATGCATGGAAGGCTCGAGTGACCTCGAAGCGTTCTTGCTTCGCTTGATTTTGGAACATTTCCTTAAGTTGGCGAAGCATCTCATATGCTCCATGCTCCTCGAGGTTCTTTTCAAGATCCGGAGACATGGTAGCAAGCATGAGGCATGCAACTTCGACCGAGTCGTCGGAATGCTTCACCCAAGCATCCCTAACGGCTTTGGCCGCAGTTAATGGAGGTTCCTCAGGAACGGGATCCTCAAGTACGTACAATTTCTTTTCGTGCTTAAGAACCATTCTCAAGTTACGATACCAGTCTAAGAAATTTGTACCATTGAGTTTTTCTTTCTCTAAGATTGAACGAAGAGATAAGTTGTTAATGGGCGTAGTTGAGTTAGGAGCCATCTACAAAATTAGCAAAATTCAATTTAGTATTTTCGATATTTAATCCTTTAATAATTAATACCCTTTAGAATTATATTAAATTCTTTAATTGTTAAAGGCTAGGATCCAAGTTGAACTTAACCTTGAATGTTTGGCTAATGCTCTCTCCATCAAGTTAAAACAACAAGGTAGGTAACGTTTACCAATTACATCTCGTATGTAATTCCTAGATCTTTATGGGATACTAGACAATGATTGTCAATTTTGGCATGTTTGATCCCATCTATGCCTCGGGCTTCCTTACGTTTGGCTAATGCTCTATCCGTAATAAGATTCCGATTAAGTCGTCCTATTTCAAGACGGTGAATTTTCGGCCCAAGACGTTCATGGAATTCGCGGAAAAACACCTCGGTTGTTACAAAAAAAATCCACGCGTTTGGCTAATGCTCTCTCCACATGAGTGTCGTTGCAACAAGCGAGTGTCTTAAAATGGGATGACATAGACTTACGTTTTGAAAAAAAGGCTTTAACCGTTTTGTATATTTATTAAATAAAACAAAACGAATAGTGTGACTAATATTGCATGCATACAATAATAAGTCCACGTATTGATAAAATCATATTTTATATATATATATATTGGTCTCGAGTATTCTTAAAATCCATATTTTACGAACTCTCGACGCGTTCAATTTTAAACTAGTATTAATATCCTATATTAACGTGTGTAGTTTGGTTGAATTTTTAAAATCTCTATTTTATAAAACTCACATATATATTTATATGTACATATATATATTTTGACACGATGAATTTAAAAAAAACTTTTAATATAAAATTCATTTTACATCTTATGTTATGTCAACTTAAAATACCAAACTCCCATTGTGTGATTTATATTATGTCAAAAATATTATCTGGCATGCAAAAATCCTATTTTCAACCATTCATAATAATATAAACATAAACACACACAAATAACATGTATAAGTGCATAACCAAGCCATTTATCCTAAGTGGTATTTTTGTGAGCCATACAAAAATACCAAGTCATGACTAAGGACCAAAAAATTCTTCTTGTGATGAACTTGAAGCTCCCACTTGCCAAAACAACTCCTTGTAGTGCAAATGACTCCAATCCTTCATGGTTGACTCCACCACACTTGAAAACTCCAACTTAGTCATTTCTCCATCTTGTTATTTTTTTTATAAAAGTAAACTAGTCTAAACTATTCTACTACTTACAAAATACAACAAGATGAAACAAAACTAAAATTATTATTACATACCAAATGAAAGAATAATTTTACAACCAAATCGAATTTCCAACACATCACAAAAGGTCTATGGCTTGTTATGCACAACATATACTCAAACAAACATATATATATCAACACTTGATATTTAGGAAACTTTTACAACCAACATGCATTTGGTTTGGTTGTATCCAAAATAAATATATAAAACTATACAAGTTGCCAATAAGAAAATCCATAACTTTTCTAACAAAAGAAAAGTTGTCCATTTTCTTAACCAATACATACTCAAAAATAAAGTTTCTTAAAACTATGCATAAGTGGCTCTAGTACCACTGTTGGGGTTTGTTCGGTTTTTTAAAATATATTTTAGCAACGGAAGCATGAACAACAACTTTAAACTGTTTAAAAATTCCCACCAATGATTCATATGCAATATCTAAGAAAACAAAAAACAACCATAGGATGTTTAGAACTACAACCTTTGTAGCGTGAGTAAACCGTTGATGAAGTGTTTGATCTATGAGAAGCCAAGAGAATACTTCCTCCAAGGTATCATATCCACAAATCAATGAGTCCAACACCTGCAAGATGCTAGTCTCTTCAACCCTTGAAATTCAAGCAAGCAAGCAACAACCTCTTGTTCTTCTTCTTGAACTTACTATGTATGTATATGAGTATGTATTCTAGTATCACACTTTGCTTACTTGAAGAACACCAATACTATAGAATAAGGATGTTTTCAGTATGAAAACACTTATAACTTTTCTAAGAGCACAACGAAAAGTGGTAGCATGAACTAATTCACCAAAGGGGCCATGCATGAGGTATTAAAAGCCAAAAAGAAAAACCAAAAGGTAGGACCACTTTGGCCCTAATTTCGGCCGAGATTTACAAGGGGGGGTCCCTCTTTGTTTTTCTTCTTCACTCATACATGTATGCATGTCCATCTTGAGCTTTTCCAAGTAAGCTCAAATAGGGCCCTTTTGTGAATTATGTATGAATTTCTAGTTTTCTTTCAATTTATATAAAAGAGTATACTAGATATGTCATGCTAAGTATAAAATACATCTATATGTATTTTATATACATACTTGATTGTTACTAGTAACTCTTTACTTGTAACAAGGATATATATACATTTATATAATTTGTTTCTAGTAACAATTTACATGTAACAAATATATATGTATATATATATGCACATATATATACATACATATATATAAAATCATATGTTTATATCTATGTATTTGATATGCATTATCTTATATCAATATACAAGAGTGATATTATTATTTCACATAAATAATAAAATACAACAATGCATATATACTTATATATATATATAATGAGTTGGAAACATATTTAAATTATATTCAAATATGTAATTGGTGTCCGTTGACTGTAAATGTGTGACCCTATGGGTTTATTTATTATCAGTAATATCGTATTAATTTGTGTCTTGTGCACATAGAACCAACAATTATATTAGTCTGTTATGCATCCAGCGGGTAGATAATGATTAGACAGTTACACTTAATCTTCCTTCAGAATTGGCAGATTTTCACAATACTTTTAATGTCTGTTATTTATGAAAGTGCAAAGTGGATGATGAAAGTCAGATTCTCCCTATACATGCACTGAAAGTGGATTCGAAAAAGAGTTTAGTGGAAGAACCTATTGAGTTGTTTGACTCAATGTGACAAAGCTACGCAAGAAACAGATTCCGATGGTGTTGGTTAAGTGGGAACATAGCTTGGGTTCTAATTTGACATGGGAGACTGAAGCAGACATGAAGACTCGCTAGCCTCAGTTGTTTGAGCATGAAGAGATTCTGAGGACGGATTCCTTTTAAGGAGGGAGGATTTGTAACACCCTAGACACCGGCCTAGTAGAACACGTGTTGTGGTATGTGTATTATTTTATCTGCTATTTATTTAGAGAATTAATTAATTTAATTTAGAGCCACGAGGTTAAAAAGGGAAAATATATATTTAATATATTTATGTGTTTTATTGTTTATATGGATTCATTTTAAGATAAGGATCAAGAATAATACATCGTTGGTTAATAACTAATTGAGTAGGACTGCTTAATTAATTAACTGTTAGTTAGAAGGCAGATAGGTGCACTATTCGTCTGCGGACGCACCGCGTCCAAGGAGTGGAACGCGACGCGTTCCCTGCTGACAGAAACAATTTTGTTTGTTTTTCTACATTAATTCAATTGTGTTAAGTTCTTGTTGTTTAAACTTAGTTCTAACATGATTTATATGAGGTACTTGGGTTAGTTTGACGTTGGATAGCATATATGGATCATTATTTGGAATATATGCTTACTTGAAATCATGAAATGAAATTTGGTGTACTTTGTACATGTTTTGTTGCTTGCTACATGTTTAGTATCAAATATATAGTTTATATGCAACTTGAACATGTCCTAAATGTTGGTTTTCACATGTGAAACGCAACGGGTTGGTTTTGACCCGTTTGGTGTTTAAACTTGATAGTTGGAGATGATTGAGAATGGATTACTAATTCTAGTTATCCTGTGTTCTTAGGAGGAGAGAAGACTCAGTGAAATAAGACTACTAAGTTAGTGATTTGGAGATGCTAGGTGAGTGGACGTTTAACTCACGAATGGTTTTAGTTGTAACGGTTATGGTTGCAACTGTTTATTGTTGATGCATGGATAGACTTTTGTCTAGTGATTGATTAACTGTTTATGTGTTAATTAATCATTGCCTCAGTGATATGTGCACATAGTTAGATGGGAAGTCAGCTTGACTAGGCAATGGGCTGAGTTTGTTTGCTATCGGCTAATCAGTATTTGGATCTTTTGATGCATTCGTTGCAACTTAAGGGTAATACTGTGTGAGAATAGAAAATGAACTATCGGTAAACCTTTGCTTTGGCCGGCATTGGTTGTAGGTTCCTGCAGAACCGCTGTTCTTCTAGGTTGCTTGTTTATTGTTGTATCTTTCGGTTGCATTGATGTTGTTTGTTTGTTTAACTTTCATTCACTTAGCTTTGTGCTAATCCCCTACCTTCCACTCTATTTTACAGGTTTCGGTAAGTCAGTGGTTCAGCTGAGGAGTTGGCGTGCTTGGGGAATAATTAACCGCTAATATGATCTTGTTTTTGATGAGCCATTGGTTTATGTAACACTACTTTGATAATGTTGTTTTGAAAACAGTTTAACCCTAGTTTACTGGTTTGTTTTGTAAACATATATATATATATATATATATAATCTATCGCTTCCGCAACATTTTAAAAAAATAAGGGTTAAAATTTTGGTGTCAAAATGTCAAATGTACTCACATGAAATGTCACACTAGAATATAACATAACAATAATAATAATCGAATATATATATATATATATATATATATATATATATAAACATGTAATTCGGCCCGGACTTGGGGGAGGGAATATCCGGCTTCCAAAAATTTGTGTAAAAAACACTTAACTAAAATATACATGTTGCCTTATATACCTAGAACTTTCTTTAAACCCTCACTAACACACACAAACCCACCCATCGATTTTGCACAACCTTCTTCTCCCTCCCTCTCGATTTTTCCAGCCATCATAAAACTTAATTATAATGTTCTTCAAATCGTCAAGAAAGCTAGCCACTTTAAACTCGAATCAACAATCTTTGTGGTAAGTATTCGACCTTGTATGTAATGAACTTCTTCTCTTGTTTTCTGTAAAGTATAACCCTTCACGATGGATCATCATAGGGACCAAACACATCCTAATCACACATAAAGTAATAATTTTGATGTGTTTGGGTGAGTAGTAAACCCCCAGGGTTGGCTTATATGATCAAAAACATAAAGATCAAAGGCTTTGTAATCTGGGCAGAAACATACACTAATTTTAGGAGGCCATATATTGGCCAAAAAAATGAAAAAATTCGATTATTTAGTCTAAAAATAAGTCCCTCGAGTCTACTTTCATCTCCATGTAGTTTCATACTAAAAGTATGAGTTTTGGGTATTCAAATGATCCAAACCATTTGAGTGCGTAAAGCTGAATGTTTTTGGCAGTTTACTCCATTGACTTTGATATTAAAAAAACCTATTCTAAACTTTACAAAAAATCTCAAAAATAAATCTGGGATGTATTTCATGAGTTTTCAATTTACTGTAAAAATTTTAGAATTTATTAAGCTTGTTTAATATTTTAAATAAATACGAACTTTCTGTTGCGTGGGCTGGAGCCCTTTCTGATCAATATGATTTGGAAATTTTCTTAAAGATAATAAAACAAGGTTTTAAGCTCTAGAAAAATTATAAAAAATAATAGAGAGAAAAGTCTCTGTCCTGAAAATTTAAGAAAATAATTAGGACGTTTGGGTTATCTTAAAAATACACGAAGTGTATCAAAATTTCAGAATTTAAACTAAACATTTAAAAAGAAAAACAAACAAGATTTAAAAGTCTTAAATATATATTTTAGTGTTAGGTCCAAGGAATAGACGTACCTATGTAACCTAGGTAAAACCTAAACACGAACCTTAACTAAGTCCAATAATTCAAGGTTATTACAAAAAGGACTTTTACGCGTGAATCGAATATAACTTAGATTATACAATTGTTTGTAGATTTGCGAGCACGCTAAGATTCGAGTGACAAATCCACAACTAAGGTGAGTACTCGTGGCCCCTTTTTATATATGTTTTATCGGGGGGAAAATGACACTCAAAACATGTTTCAAGAATTCTTTATGCCGTGTTAATTATACTATTATTTTCTTTTGTGACAATTGCGTGGCATGTGTGTGCACCTTTGAACCCGTGTTCGGGTTATGCCTATTAGATTCCTCATTCCTATTGTATCTAACTTGTAGCTCCAGCTGGTAGGCGATCGTTGGAAAACTAATTATTCATGCCCGGTAAACTTGTGTTTCCGGGTATCACTATATTCCTATTTGTGTGCCACGCCTTTACGTGCTAAATTGTCATAAAAACTTACTATACACGGTAAACACGCTTTTACTTTAAACCTGCGAGCTCACCAACTTTACGTTGATATTTTCGAGTGTTCATTTTCAGGTAAGGCTATTAATAATGCTTAAGGAGCCTAGACAACACTAGAGGGCCTTAGCAAGACTTGGGTTGATGACTACTAGATTTTAATTTTATATACTCTATTGAACTTGGACTTATAAATCTTAGGCTTGTAGCCCTGTATACCTATCCTGGGTTGTGGGAACAACTATTTCGTATTTTACTTGTCTTTATTTTTTACTATGATTGTCGTGGAGTAACTTACCACGGCACAAGCCCCCTCTTGTGTCGGGGAACGTCATGACGCGTTGGTGTGATTCATTTAGAAATTTCTCTATCCCTATATCAATGTGTTATGAAGATCCTCTCCGTCACACTTCGCGTTTCCGCCTAGGCGGGGTGTGACAGTTTTCATAACCAAACCTATTCTATCATGTAATAAATATCGCAAAGCAATTATCAAAAAAAGTGTATAAGTAGACCTTATAAACTTAAATAACCTATACCATAATTTATAAACATATATTTATAATTTTTTAAGTAGCTCATATAATCAATAGTTTCAAATTAGTTTACTCTATTTTCTTAATCTCTTAATTTTAAATAGTTTCAAATTACTAATTTACACTCTTTATTTTCATGCAATTTATCCTATTTTATAAGTAGAAACCTTTTTTATTATTTGATCGTAGACAACAGACTCATTGTAGCCTATTGTTGGAAGCACCCTTTGTATTTGGGATTTTGATGGAAATGCGGTGAATGGAGCATAGTTTGGAATACTGAGAGCTTCACGCAAGGTTTCTACTGATATATGAAAGTTGTAAGCTCCTCGTGCCATGGTGCAAGTAATGGTGCTTGCATTTGCGTTGAATGTGGCAGAGTACTACATTTCACTGATGATGATGGAAAATATGTAATGAGGGTCGACTGTGAGGCATTCAAAAAGAGGATGAGCCGTTAAGAACTCAACCTTTTGGTTCGTAGCCTTGGTTTTGTCGAGAGGCTGGGATTGAGGTACACAGAAGAATATTGTTGGGTGTGATGTTCATCCTTTGATTTGGCGCGACATTCTCACCTGGAGCAACGTTGGGGTCTGGAATATAGGTTGCCATTTTGTAGGGATGATAAATAGTAAGTTTGCAGAGAAATGGCGAGAGCGATTTAGGTTGAAGCTTTTTATAGAGAGAAAAGCTTTGAAGAATTTGAACAGGTGAAGGTGTATGAGAGAGGGAATGAGGTATTTAAGGAGTGAAGATAATATAGGTTGTTAAATACTGACAAAATATCTTTAACGGAAAACACATTAATATGCTATTAAGTGAAACCTGACAAACGGAGTAAATACCTAGGGTTAAAAAGCATTAAGTGAGCAAAAACAGGGAAAATTGATTAAGTGTTGAGTTATCAGTTGAGAAACATCAGCAGGTAGGGAAAGCATCAGCTGATAGAGAGATTTTGAATAACATCAGCTGATATAGTTACCTAGCTGAGCATTTCTTCCTTAGCTGAGTGTGATTAACTGAGTATTTTGAGCAACTGATGGGTATCAGCTGAGCAAAATAACTTAGCTTTTTCATGATCAGTAAGACTTGGAGATGCTTAGATAAGTAAATCACCAGATTCAACACTTACCAATTGATAGAAATACAACTATCACTAATCTAATCTAGAAATTAAGCATACCTAGTTTGGATATTAGGAAATTGAACCGTGCTTCATCCAATGGTTTAGTGAACAAATCTGCAAGTTGTAAATCAGTGTTGATGTAATGCAAAGATACTTTCTTCTTCTGCACATTATCTCTTAAGAAATGATGCCTGATTTCAATATGCTTTGTTTTTTAGTGCATGACTGGATTGTTTGAGATGGAGATGGAACTTGTATTGTCACACAGAATTGGAGTGTCTTCAAACTTCACATCATAGTCAAGTAATTGATTTTGTAGCCACATAATTTGAGCACAACAACTATGTGTACCAATGTATTTTGCTTCTGCAGTAGAAGCTGATACTGAGTTCTGCTTCTTGCTTGACCAACTGATTAATCTTCCACCTAGAAGTTGACATCCTCCTGAAGTACTTTTTCTATCCAAGGTACATCCTACAAAATAAGAATCAGAATATCCAACTAACTTAAAATCTGAGTCTTTGGGGTACCAAAGACCAAGATTAGGAGTTCCTTTGAGATATCTTAATATTATTTTAACAGCAGCAAGATGAGATTCCTTAGAATCTGCTTGATATCTTGCATAGAGACATGTTGAATACATTATATCTGATCTACTAGTAGTGAGGTATAAAAGTGACCCAATCATTCCTCTATAAGCAGTAATGTTCACCAATTTTCCATCAGTGTCCTTTCCTAGCTTAATAGCAGTTGACATTGGTGTTTTCATTGAAGAACAATTTTCAAAATCAAACTTTTTGAGTAAATCTCTGATGTATGAAAATACCATCAACCTCTTGTTTAATTTGTAAACCAAGAAAATAATTTAGTTCACCCATCATGCTCATCTGATAATTATCAGACCTGAGTTTAGAAAACTTTTTACATAGTTCCAAATTTGTAGACCTAAATATTATATCATCAACATATATCTGTACAAGTATCACATCTCCTTTGTACTTCCTAATAAACAAAGTCCTATCTATGCATCCTCTTGTAAAGCCTTTGTTAGTGAAAAAGGAAGAGAGGGTATCATACCAGGCTCTTGGAGCTTGCTTAAGACCATATAAAGCTTTGTTGAGAAAGAATACATGATCAGGTAAGCTAGGATCCTCAAAGTTAGCAGGTTGTTTGACATACACCTCTTCTTTCAAATCTCCATTCAGAAAAACACTCTTCACATCCATTTTGAGCACCTTGAATTTCTTGAAGGCATCATATGCTATGAATAATCTAATGGCTTCCAATCTTGCCATAGGGGCAACGGTTTTCTCAAAATCAATACCTTCCTCTTGACAGTACCCTTGTGCCACTAGCTTTGCTTTATTTCTAATGATCTGCCCATTTTCATCTAATTTGTTTCCAAAGACCCACTTTGTTCCAATGATGGTTTTATCCTTTGGTTTAGGCACCAAGGTCCATACATTATTTCTTTTGAACTCTGCCAGCTCTTCTTGCATGGCATTCACCCAGTAGGATTCATTCAGGGCTTCATCAACCTTTTTTGGTTCAATCAAAGAGACAAATCCAAAGTAGAAACAAATATTGCATGCTTTTGATCTTGTTTTCACTGGATCCTCAATATTGCCTATGACCAGATTGCGAGGATGATCTCTGTGGTCTTTGAAGGCGTTTTGGATTATTTCCGGAGTTGGGATCAGTTTGGACTTGGGGAGTTGAAGTTATATGTTGACTATCAGCAGTAGAAATGGTTTCATTTGGGTTAGCTGAGATAACTTCATTTTCACAATCTGTGGGTGTCTCTACTGAAGAGGGAATATGTGATATGGAATTAGAGTCTAATGATGTTGAATCATTTTCCACATGGTTCAGTAGAGGAATAGGATTGGATGAGGTTGGTTATCCATAGCTTAAGGTTTGAATGTGAACAAGTTCTTCCATATCATGAGTAGTTGGTGGAGAGGGATCAACTTGCTCTCGAGTGGTTTCTCGAGTTTGAATAAGATCATTGAATTCTTCACCTGAAACACGATTAGAAGAACAGGAAGCAACAAAGTCATTTTCATTAAAACTTACATTGATTGATTCTTCAATGACTTTTGTCCTGAGGTTGTAAACTATATATGCTTTGGAAATCATAAAGTAACCTACAAACACTCCTTCATCAGCTTTTGGAGCAAACTTTTGTAGTTGATCCTTTTGATTGAGAATGAAGCATTGACAACCAAATATGTGCTGAAAACTGATGCTTGGCTTCCTTCCCTTGAGCACTTCATATGGACTTTTGTTGTGCCTTTTGATAATAAGGGACCTGTTCTGAGTAAAACATGCACAACTCACAGCCTCAGCCTAGAAATTGAAAGATAACCCACTTTCATACAACATGGTTCTAGCAGCTTCAATTAATGTTCTGTTTTCTTCTTTCAGCTACACCATTCTGTTGTGGGGTTCTTGGAGCAGAGAAGTTTTGAGACATCCCTTTCTCATCATAGAAAGCTTCCAGAGTTTGATTTCTAAATTCAGTTCCATGATCACTTCTAAGACTCCTCACCAGATTGCCATTCATCACTTCCATCTTTTTGATAAAGCAAATAATTTCTTCAGCAGCCTCACTCTTAGCTTTAAGAAAGAAAACCTAGTGTATCTTGAGAATTCATCAATCAATACAAGAGCATACTTACTTCTACCAATACTAGTAGTTGCAACAAGACCAAATAGATCCATCTGTAACATAAAGAAAGGTTCAGTTTTTGAGAAGGATTGCTTGGAAGGAAATGATGTTTTATGTTGCTTTCCCTTCTCACAAGCAGTGAAGGTTTAGTGTTAGAAAAACTCAGTAAAGGTAGTCCTGACACTAGTTAACCCTTGCAAAGCATGTTAATGTTTTTAAAATTAAAGTGGGAAAGCCTTTTGTGCCATACAATTTGTATCCTCAATGGTTTTAGAGTACAAACATGTTTCTTTTGAAGGGTCACTTGAGGACACGTCAAGAGTATACACATCATTGGTTCTCTTGGCACTGAATACTGTATTACCTTCTTTATCTATTATGGAATCCCCTGTCTTGGTGAAGTAGACTTCATTATCTCTATCACACAATTGACTTATGCTTATGAGATTATATTTTAGTCCCTTAACATATGAAACTTTGGACAACTTCAGGTTCTCATTATGAAGTTCTTCGTAGCCTTTTGTTTGCCCCTGATATTGTCACCAAAATTCACTCTTGGACCTTTTTCCTTCTTATAGTTACTAACAAAAGCTTTGTTTCCTGTCATGGTTCTAGAACATCCACTGTCAAGAAACCATGAACCAACTCCCTGCATAGTTGTGAATGAAAGAAGAGTTAGTGACACAATTAGTAATCCACTAATTAGTGGATCTATGCACCTAGCTTTCTACTTCATTTCAGATTGTTTATGAACAATAGGAATAGCCAAGTTATCAGAACAAGTCCGCTGACTTGAGTTCCCTTCTAAAGAACATTCAAATGCCTTATGCTCTTTGCTTCCACATTTATAAACTTTTTAAGATTTAGTGGCCTTGGAGCATTGAACAACATTATATGAATGCCTTTGAGTTTTCTTATCAGTCCTCTGATGACTATGGGTCATCAGCTGACCAACTTGACCACTCACCTTATGAAGCTGATCCTGTAAATTCCTTAGGTCTTTGTTTATAGGTACCTTGGATTGATCTTTAGATTTAGAATGTTTTTGATCAATATTTGGAGTGGAAGATTTAGGAACGATGTGAACATCATTTCTTTTACTCACAGATTCTTCTATTGAAAGAGAGTTGATTACTTCATAATCAACTGAGCATTTAGAAGATGAGCTATGATCAGCTGATAGGCTATCACCTGAGCATTTATCATCTACTAACATATCAGTTGATACAGAGGTATTAGCTAATGTATCTTCAGTTTGTAAAATACTTAGATTTAATTCATCTGTTTTCAAGGTTTGACAACATAATGTCTCTTTGGTCTCAAAAAAATGATTCCATTCCTTTACTCACATCCTTTGACCTTATATTCTTAGTATTTTTGCATTCTGAAATCTTAACAGAAGATAAATCAACTGTGGGAATGATTAACTCTTTCACATGGGAACTTTTGCTTTTAACAAATTTATTTGTGAACATACTTTTGCCTTTAACAGTCTTGTGAAAGGTTTGTGACAAAATGTCAGCTTTGTTTAAGATAATTAGGTTCTTATTAGAATCAACATAGTTAGCAGCTTTAGAGTAATTTCTGTTGGTTCTATGTGCACAAGACACAAATTAATACGATATTACTGATAATAAATAAACCCATAGGGTCACACATTTACAATCAATGGACACCAATTACATATTTGAATATGATTTAAATATGTTTCCAACTCGTTATATATATATAAGTATATATGCATTGTTGCATATTGTTATTTATGTGAAATAATAATATCACTCTTGTATATTGATACAAGATAATGCATATGAAATACATAAATATAAACATATGATTTTATATATGTATATATATATATGTATAAATATATATTTGTTACAAGTAAATTGTTACTAGTAACAATTATATAAATGTATGTATATCTTTGTTACAAGTAAAGAGTTACTAGTAACAATCAAGTATGTATATAAAATACATGTAGATGTATTGTATACTTAGTATACTCTTTTATATAAATTGAAAGAAAACTAGAAATTCACACATTAATCCTTCAAAGGGGCCATGTATTGCTTCTTGATTGGAATGGACCAAGGCATGGACTAGATGTACAAGCATGGAAGGAAGACAAGAGGGGACCCTCCCCCCTCACCCATTTTCGGCCGAAAATGGGAGCCAAAGGGGGCCTCCCTCTTGTTGCTTCACTTCTTGATCTTATTTAGTACATGCATGGTTCTTTGTTCTAACAAGTTTATGCTACCACCTTTCCTTGAGTTCTTAGAAAAGTTCTAAGTGTTTGATACTTGAAAACATCCTTACTTTGTAGTATTGGTGTTCTTCAAGTGAGCAAAGTGTGGTACTAGAATACATACTCAAATACATACATAGTAAGTTCAAGAAGAAGAACAAGAGGTTGTTGCTTGCTTGCTTGAATTTCAAGGGTTGGAGTGACTAGCATCTTGGAGGTGTTGGACTCATTGATTTGTGGATACCTTGGAGGAAGTCTTCTCTTGGCTTCTCATAGATCAACCACTTCATCAACGGTTTACTCACGCTACAAAGGTTGTAGTTCTAAACACCCTATGGTTGTTTTGTTTCTTAAGGCTTGCATATGGATCATTGGTGGGGAGTTTTAAAAGGTTTAAAATTGTTGTTCATGCTTCCGTTGCTAAAATATATTTTGAAAAACCGAACAAAACCCAACAGTGGTATCAGAGCCACTTATGTAAAGTTTTAAGAAACTTTCTGAGTATGTATTGTTTAAGAAAATGGACAACTTTTCTTTTGTTAGAAAAGTTGTGGATTTTCTTGTTGGCAACTTATATATGTTTATATATTTATTTTGGGAAACAACCAAACCACATGCATGTTTGGTTGTAAAACTTGCCTAAATATCAAGTGTTGATATATATGTTTGTTTGAGTGTATGTTGTGCATAACAAGCCATAGACCTTTTGTGATGTGTTGGAAATTCGATTTGGTTGTAAAATTATTTTTTCATTTGGTATGTAATAATATTTTTAGTATTGTTTCATCTTGTTGTATTTTGTAAGTAGTAGAATAGTTTAGACTAGTTTACTTTTATAAAAATGTAACAAGATGAAGAAATGACCAAGTTGGAGTTTTCAAGTGTGGTGGAGTCAACCATGGAGGCTTGGAGTCATTTGCACTACAAGGAGTTGTTTTGGCAAGTGGGAGCTTCAAGTTCATCACAAGAGGAATATTTGGTCCTTAGTTATGACTTGGTATTTTTGTATGGCTCACAAAAATACCACTTAGGATAAATGGCTTGGTTATGCACTTATACATGTTATTTGTGTGTGTTTATGTTTATATTATTATGCATGGTTGAAAATAGGATTTTTGCATGCTAGATAATATTTATACATAATATAAATCACACAATGGGAGTTTGGTATTTTAAGTTGACATAACATAAGATGTAAAATGAATTTTATATAAAAGGAGTTTTATAAAGATTAAAATTCATTATGTCAAAATATATATCTATATATATATATATATATGAGTTTTATAAAATAGAGATTTTAAAACTCAACCAAACTCCATTCAAGCTTAATAATAAAATGGTTTTATTACAAGCTAAAATTGGTCGTATTTGCGCGCTCGAAACTACACACGTTAATATAGGATATTAATACTAGTTTAAAATTGAACGCGTTGAGAGTTCGTAAAATATGGATTTTAAGAATACTCAAGACCAATATATAAAATATGATTTTATCAAAAACGTGGACTTGTTCTTGTATGCATGCAATACTAGTCACACGACTCGTTTTGTTTTATTTAATAAATATACAAAATGGTAAAAGCCCTTTTTCAAAACGTAAGTCTATGCCATCCCATTTTAAGACACTCGCTTGTTGCAACGACACTCACGTGGAGAGAGCATTAGCCAAACGCGTGGATTGTTTTTGTAACAACCGAGGTGTTTTTCCGCGAATTCCATGAACGTCTTGGGCCGGAAATTCACCGTCTTGAAATAGGACGACTTAATCGGAATCTTATTACGGAGAGAGCATTAGCCAAACGTAAGGAAGCCCGAGGCATAGATGGGATCAAACATGCCAAAATTGACAATCGTTGTCTAGGATCCCATAAAGATCTAGGAATTACATACGAGATGTAATTGGTAAACGTTACCTACCTCGTTGTTTTAACTTGATGGAGAGAGCATTAGCCAAACATTCAAGGTTAAGTTCAACTTGGATCCTAGCCTTTAAAAATTAAAGAATTTTATAATTCTAAAGGGTATTAATTATTAAAGGATTAAATATCGAAAATACTAAATTGAACTTTGTTAAATTTTGTAGATGGCCCCTAACTCAACTACGCCCGTTAACAACTTATCTCTTCGTTCAATCTTAGAGAAAGAAAAACTCAATGGTACAAATTTCTTAGACTGGTATCGTAACTTGAGAATCGTTCTTAAGCACGAAAAGAAATTGTACGTACTTGAGGATCCCGTCCCTGAGGAACCTCCATTGACTGCGGCCAAAGCCGTTAGGGATGCTTGGGTGAAGCATTCCGACGACTCGGTCGAAATTTCATGCCTCATGCTTGCTACCATGTCTCCGGATCTTCAAAAGAACCTTGAGGAGCATGGAGCGTATGAGATGCTTGGCCAGCTTAAGGAAATGTTCCAAAAGCAAGCGAAGCAAGAACGCTTTGAGGTCACTCGAGCTTTCCATGCATGTAAGATGGAGGAAGGTCAATCCGTTAGCGATTATGTGCTAAAGATGAAAGGATACATTGACCAGCTTGCTAGGCTTGGATCTCCCATAACCAACGAGTTTGCGCAGGATATGATCCTTAACTCGTTGACCAAAGCCTATGATCAATTTGTCATGAATTATAACATGAACAATTGGGAGAAATCTGTCTCAGAGTTGCATGGGATGCTTAAAACTGCTGAGAGTAAGATTCCAAGCAAAACACCTCAAGTCTTGATGATTCAAGAAGGGAGAATCAAGAAGAAAAAGAAAAACAACTCAAAAGGGAAGGGCAAAGCAAAGACAAAGGGAAAGGACAAAGGCAAGCAAGTTGCCAAGGCTCCTACACCCAAGACGGCGGGAAAGGTTCCCAAGAATGACCCGTGCTTTGAATGCGGGGTGGTAGGACATTGGAGGCGCAATTGTCCAACCTACCTTGCAGAGTTGAAAAAGAAGAAGGCTGGCGAGGCTAGCACTTCAGGTATATATATGATTGAAATGTATACTTTTTCCATTAATTCCTGGGTATTTGATACCGGTTGTGGAACTCACATTTGTAACAATGTGCAGGGGTTGAGAAAAAGTAAGCTGCTGAAGCCAGGCGATTTGGATCTCCACGTGGGCAATGGAGCAAATGGTGCTATTGAAGCCCTTGGAACTTTTGAATTATTATTACCAAATGGCCTGTACTTAATATTAAACAATTGTTGTTATGTACCTAGTTTAACTAGGAATATTATTTCAGTAGCTCGGTTAAGAGAATCTGGATTCACTTTTGGTTTCGTTGATGATGGCATTCGTGCCTTCAAAAACGACATCTTGTATTTTGAGGCTCGGCCTCTTAATGGAATATATGAAGTTAATCTTAAAAGATCTCTTGATGATAATTCTATATATACCACTAGCACCAAACGACCTAAGCATGACTTAAGTCAAACATACCTATGGCATTGTCGACTTGGTCATATAAACAAGAAACGCATTGCAAAACTTCAAAAGGATGGAATTTTAAAATCAAACAATTCTAGCTCATTTGAAGTTTGCGAATCATGTTTATATGGGAAGATGACTAAGGCTCCTTTCTCCGGTTCAAGTGAAAGAGCCAAAGATCTATTAGGAATCATACATACGGATGTATGCGGTCCTTTTAGATCAATGTCTAGGGATGGTGAAAGATACTTCGTTACATTCACCGATGATTATAGTAGATTTGGTTATGTTTATTTGATGAAACATAAACATGAAACATTTGACATGTTCAAGCTGTTTCAAAACGAAGTACAAAATCAACTCAACAAAACAATCAAGGCCCTTCGTTCTGATCGAGGTGGTGAGTACTTAAGCCAAGAGTTTATGGATCATCTTAGTAATTGTGGGATTATCTCACAACTTACTCCTCCTAGAACACCACAACATAATGGTGTATCTGAAAGGAGGAACCGAACTCTACTAGATATGGTTCGGTCTATGATGAGCCGAAGTACTCTACCCTCGTCCTTTTGGAGTTATGCTTTATTAACTGCTGCGCGCATATTGAATATGGTTCCAACCAAGAAGGTAGATAAGACACCATATGAGATGTGGTATGGAAAGGTTCCAAACTTATCTTACTTGAAAGTATGGGGTTGTGAGGCTCATGTACGACAAGAAGCTTTAAGCAAACTCGATCCTAGATCTATCAAATGTAATTTTGTGGGATATCCTAAAGATTCATTAGGATATTATTTCTACAACCCAGCTGAGAACAAAGTGTTTGTTTCTAGGCATGCCACTTTCTTAGAAAAGGAGTTTCTTTCGAAAGAGGCAAGTGGGAGCAATGTAGACCTTGAAGAAATTCAAGAACCACAAAATACAAGTCAGGTTGGCACTAGCACTCAACAAACGGTTGTTGAATCTGAACAATTGGTTGTTCAAGAACCTACTAAAACACAAAGTGTTCGTAGATCTGGTAGACCTCGTCAAGAACCCGAGAGATACGGATTTCTCGTGTCCAATGATGAGATTTTCTTGGTAGACTCTTCTGAGCCTACTAACTACCAAGATGCTATATCGGATCCGGAATCCGATAAATGGCTTGATGCCATGAACACTGAGATGCAATCCATGTATGAAAATCAAGTATGGGACTTGGTTGATCTTCCTCCCAATAGTAAGACTGTAGGGAGCAAGTGGGTCTTCAAGAAGAAGACAGACATGGATGGAAATGTACACACATTTAAGGCAAGGCTAGTGGCGAAAGGTTTCACTCAAACTCATGGCATTGACTATGATGAAACTTTCTCTCCGGTAGCCATGATTAAATCTATTAGAATACTTATTGCCATAGCTGCATATTATGATTATGAGATATGGCAAATGGATGTCAAAACGGCATTTCTAAATGGACACTTAAGTGAAGATGTCTATATGGTTCAGCCTGAAGGTTTTGTAGATCCTAAGTATCCTAGTAAGGTGTGCAAGCTTAAAAGATCTATCTATGGACTAAAGCAAGCATCTCGAAGTTGGAATCTTCGATTTGATGAGAAAATAAAAGAGTTTGGTTTTATCAAATCAGAAAATGAACCGTGTGTTTACAAGAAAACTAGTGGGAGCGCAGTAGCATTCCTTGTCTTGTATGTTGATGACATACTACTCATTGGAAACGACATCCCGACCTTGCAAGACATCAAGTCTTGGCTTGGGAAGTGTTTCTCAATGAAAGACTTGGGAGAAGCCGCCTACATTCTTGGAATAAAGATCTATAGGGATAGATCTAGGCGTCTTATTGGCCTAAGTCAAAGTGCATATATTGACAAAATCTTGAAACGATTCAAGATGGAGAATTCTAAGAGAGGATTCTTGCCAATGGCACTAGGCACGGTTTTGAGTAAAGCTCAAAGCCCTAGCACAAGAGAAGAGCTAGATAGAATGAGTGAGATCCCATATGCTTCCGCAATTGGATCCATCATGTATGCCATGCTATGCACTAGGCCAGATGTCTCGTATGCTTTGAGCATGACGAGCAGATACCAGCAAAACCCAGGAGATAGCCATTGGATGGCAGTCAAGAACATTTTTAAATACTTGAGAAGAACCAAAGACATGTTCTTGATCTATGGGGGTTTGGAAGAAGATCTTTGCGTAAGTGTTACACAGATGCTAGTTTCCAAACGGATCGAGATGATTCTCGATCACAATCGGGCTATGTCTTCGTTATGAATGGAGGCGCGGTTGCTTGGAAAAGTTCTAAGCAAAGTGTAGTTGCACAATCCACTACAGAATCTGAATACATTGCTGCTTCTGAGGCTGGACAAGAAGCTGCATGGATGAAGAAGTTCATTGCTGACCTTGGGGTAGTAACAAGCATTCAAGACCCCATAGAAATATTTTGTGATAATGAAGGTGCTATTGCCCAGGCAAAAGAACCTAGATCACATCACAGCACCAAACACATCCTCAGGCGTTTCCACTACATACGGGATATAGTGGATAGAGGAGATGTGTGTATTCGCAAAGTTCATACAGATCAGAATCTTGCAGATCCTTTTACGAAACCTCTTGCCTCGACTAAGCATGAGTCTCATACTAGGGCAATAGGTCTTCGCTTTGCAAGGGATTGGATTTGAATTGTAATTTAGTATTTGGATATTTTGGAACATTATGACAATATCTATTTTATCCGAATGATGTATGGGATATGATCACTTCATTAATATATATTGTGTTCTTTATTAGCATGTTTAAATCCATGAATAATTCTTTATTCTAAAACGTCCATAGTCGGTTATAACTATGGGAATAGTTATGAATTAAGACTAATGTGAATGAGTTGGTTGACTTTCATTCGTGATGAAAGTAGGCAAAAGGGTTTGCAGCCAAATTCACTAATGTTTGTTAGGGAACAAACATTGGACATGACCCGCTCTTAAGATCGCTTCATGGATCAGTGTCATAAGTAAATCTTGAGAAAAAGGTGGTATCTTTGTATCCTTAGACCTGAGACACATATTGGGACTCGAGTATGAGGAGTATCATGCTTTAATGTGGTTAAACGCTATCTTTAACCGGGTAGTTATAAAGACCATTATTAGGTATGATATGAGTCTTATAAGAGACATATGTGGTCAAGATGGAATTTGTTTCTCTCATTTAATTGGGAGTATAATATCTCTGGGCCCTAAAACAAGTTGAACATTATATGAGAATTGATGACGATCCATGTCTCATGTTCAACGAGATATTAAAACAAAGGGATAATTGATGACTTACCTATAACAACGATTTGTAGCTAGTGAGTTAACTTCGTTGGTGAAAGTGTTGATCAACACACTTTATTTATTACTAGGGGCAATGGGATGTTGCTAGACGTTCTTACCATTGTCTATATTGGCTTAAGTTGTAACTTGTGCAAGTGGGAGATTGTTGGTTCTATGTGCACAAGACACAAATTAATACGATATTGCTGATAATAAATAAACCCATATGGTCACACATTTACAATCAATGGACACCAATTACATATTTGAATATGATTTAAATATGTTTCCAACTCGTTATATATATATATATATATAAGTATATATGCATTATTACATATTGTTATTTATGTGAAATAATAATATCACTCTTGTATATTGATACAAGATAATGCATATGAAATACATAAATATAAACATATGATTTTATATATGTATATATATATATATGTATAAATATATATTTGTTACAAGTAAATTGTTACTAGTAACAATTATATAAATGTATGTATATCTTTGTTACAAGTAAAGAGTTACTAGTAACAATCAAGTATGTATATAAAATACATGTAGATGTATTTTATACTTAGTATGACATATCTAGTATACTCTTTTATATAAATTGAAAGAAAACTAGAAATTCACACATTAATCCTTCAAAGGGGCCATGTATTGCTTTTTGATTGGATGGACCAAGGCATGGACATGTACACCAAGTGAAGAAGCAAAGGAAAGAGGGGCCCTCCCCCCCTCACCATTTTCGGCCAAAATTGGGCAAGGGAGGGGCCTCCCTCTCTTGCTTTGCTTCTTGGCTTATTTTAAGTCTTCATGCATGGCTCTTTTGTGTACAAGTTAATGCTACCACCTTTCCTTGAGTTCTTAGAAAGGTTCTAAGTATTCTTGAAGCCTTGAAAACATCTCTACATTCTTGTATTGGTGTTCTTCAAGTGAGCAAAGTGTGGTGCTAGAATACATACTCATATACATACATAGTAAGTTCAAGAAGAAGAACAAGAGGTTGTTGCTTGCTTGCTTGAATTTCAAGGGTTGGAGAGACTAGCATCTCAAAGGTGTTGGACTCATTGATTTGTGGATACCTTGGAGGAAGTCTTCTCTTGGCTTCTCATAGATCAACCACTTCATCAACGGTTTACTCACGCTACAAAGGTTGTAGTTCTAAACACCCTATGGTTGTTTTGTTTCTTAAGGCTTGCATATGGATCATTGGTGGGGAGTTTTAAAAAGTTTAAAATTGTTGTTCATGCTTCCGTTGCTAAAATATATTTTGAAAAACCAAACAAACCCCAACACCATGTGTCATGTTTAACGAGATGTTAAAACAAAAGGATAATTGATGACTAACCTATATCAACGATTTGTAGCTAGTGAGTTAATTTCGTTGGTGAAAGTGTTGATCAACACACTTTATTTATTATTAGGGGCAATGGGATATTGCTAGACGTATTACCATTGTCTATATCGGCTTAAGTTGTAACTTGTGCAAGTGGGAGATTGTTGGTTCTATGTGCACACATTTACAGTCAATGGACACCAATTACATATTTGAATATGATTTAAGTATGTTTCCAACTCAATATATATACATATATATATATAACTTTATATGCATCATTGTTATAGTATTATTTATGTGAAATAATAATATTACTCTTATATATAGATATAAGATAATGCATATCAAATACATAAATATAAACATATGATTTTATATATATGTATGTATATATATATATGTATATATATATGTTTAAATATATATTTGTTACAAGTAAATTGTAACTAGTAACAATTATATATATGTATGTATACCCTTTGTTACAAGTAGAGAGTTACTAGTAACAATCAAGTATGTATATAAAATACATGTAGATGCATATGGATCATTGGTGGGGAGTTTTAAAAAGTTTTAAATTGTTGTCCATGCTTCAATTTCTATAATATATTTTGAAAAAGCGAACAAACCCCAACATTAACTTCATCAATCCACAGATGCATGGGTTTGGTGATGATTCTTTCAGTTGTAGAGGTTTGACCTTCAGATTCGGATGGAATAGATAGAACAGATGTTGGAACATAAGGACCCTCAGAGACAATTTCTAACATTTGGATGTCAAGGGTAAATAGAAAGAGATGTGCTATACTTTTCCACATGGAGAAGTTCTCAGCATCAAACATAGGACATCTTGTTAAAGATCCAGTGTTTGAGATATTCATGTTGTTGGAAGATGAGGCCTTTCTAGAGGGGTAGAAGCAGTTGAAGAGTAAGCAAAACAGATCTAGATATGAATTATCTAACTTGCTCTGATACCAGTTGTTAGTCTCAGATTGAGTACGCAACAACAAATGTTTGTAGAGGGGGGGGTTAAATACAAACTTTAGCGTTTGAAACTTAAAGACACACCATTATACTTTTATATAATTCTTATATATTATGAATTAAGAATTACATGTACTAGAAGCGGAAATTCTAAGTACAATAAAAGGTGAAAATTAATTTGCCTAACACATAGACGAGCTATCTCTAAAACAACTAATGTCTAAGAGTGTTCAACTCATGACCAAGTTTGATTCTACATAAATTGCTAACTCTATGAATTTTCTCAACTAATGAGATTGTTGTTGTATTGTGTAGAAGTGTGTCTTTTGCATGTCCACCATGCATGGGAATTTATAGAGACTTTGCGTGTCCAGATGGCTAAATGAATGAGACAAAAGAGCTAAAGAAAATAAATAATATTTATAAAGTTAGTGGGTGAAAAGTAGACTTACTTTAATCAAGATCGCATAAATTAAGTTTGCTTTTCAGAAAAGTAATGCCCACTAACATTAAAATAATATTATCTCTAGTGCTTTTTGCCATGGAAGTTTAAGTTTCCTCTTTCATAATTAAACTTTTATCAACAGTCATTCTTCTTTCAGATTTGACTTTACCAAGTATAGAATTGTCGGCCATACTTAGTTGAGGTAGCAAATCTTCGAGGTTTTCATCTTCAAAAGTATCTTTCTCCTTTTCCAAAGGATAAGATCTATCCTTTTTGTCTCATGCTTGATCCAAAAAGTGTTTTGTAATTTTATAAACAAAGATCTAAAGGCATAGTAGAACAACACATGTTCTGTCTTTTACATTTGAAATGTACAAACTGAGATAGAGAGCATATATGACATTTTGCTCGACTCAGCTAACAGAATGTACTAAGTCCTTTTAAAGCTATACTGCTCAGTTGAAGGAAATGATCAGATGATCATTTTGCAAAGGCTCGGTTGATAACTGATGCTCAACTGATCATATAAATGCTCAGTGGATCAAACAGTTATACTTGGAATGCATAAGCTCATCTATTTATATGATCAGTTAATCAAGTATGCTCAACTGATCATTTAAATAGATAAGTTTATGTAAGATGATGACTTGTGTTTTTGTAAGACTTACATAGCTGATGCATGTGGCCTCAGCTGATCCATGTTTCACTCAGCTATCTCTCAGCTGATCAAATCTCTTTGCTCAACTGATGGTTGTAAACGCTCAGCTGATCAAATTTCTTCACTCAGCTGATGTTTGTATTTCCTCGGCTGATGGTCTTCTACACTTGGTCTTTTCATCCTGAAGTTCCTCAATTGATGTCCTTCGGCTGATGCCTTGAGTAAGGGCTGCTTCCCGGCTGATGTTTTCATACTTAGAAAAATTTCAACAAATTGACTCAAACAACACATGTTTGAATGCTTTCTAAGTCATACTGAATGTAGGGTTTGGTTATCATCAAATTCTATATTTTTTAATAAACAAAGTTGATTATTAAGGTGAAGTGATTATCTCCCCAACAATACATATATGCACATGTGTAGATAGATGCACGTGTACATATATGCATAGGTGCACCTACTTTGTCAAGCACAGATGTAAATAGGCGCACATGCGCAACTCAAATTTGGATGGATCAAAATTAGTGTCAAATTAATAATAACTACAAATATACAACCTATATAACTTTAATTTATAAAATATTTTGATACTATTACAAAACTTCAATATTCTTACTAACAAATGGCTTAGTACAAGGTGCATCCACCATTTCAAATAAATAAAATGCAAAAGCTAAAAACAAACTAATTACAAGGTGCACATGTGCATTTGTACACGTGCATAATAGGTGCACCTGTGCATTTATACACGTGCACCTGTGCATTTGTACACGTGCACCCGTGCATATACAGAGGTACACCGTAAAGAAATAACCAAATCAGACGTTTTGACTTCTCTTTTTTATATAATAACAATAAAACATGGAAAATGCTATTGAGCCTATAATTTCAATTAAAAAAAATTCACAATACAATTCAAAAAATAGTGCACAAATCATTTCAAAGACTACAATTAGACTAGTCAACAATCAAAAGTTAAGTACATTGTTTCTTTCTTTGGGGATTTTTAACAAACTCCTATGGTGCATGTTCAAACCTCTAGGAAGAATATGAATTTTGTTTGCATGATAACGAGGAAAAGGAAGAATAATGCTCATAAAATCAAGAACTCCATTGTACGTGATGTACCTATTTCTATTCTACAATTATTTACAAGATTGTACGTGTATCACCATTTCATCTAACCTTTTTTACTTTCTCTTAATTGGCTTTTCATAGAGTAGCGTAATAGTGTTTGCAGGATCAAATACTTACCTTTTATTTATCTCGGCATAATTAATTAATTAACGACGGCATGTTAAGGAAAACATGTGTGATGAGCGTAGAACTAATTAATGGCTGGAAAGAAGTGGGCGATATATCGTCTTTGTGGACTTTAAGAAAATGGAAAATAAGAAAGCACAGATTGGTTAGCAAAAGAAAATAAGAAAGCTCAAACAAAAATCAAGATAGAAATTAATGGCTTGTCGACGTAAGGAGACGAAGACAAAATATTTCTATTCCACAAGATAGGCCATGGCCAGGTAGAAGATGAGGAAGTTACGAGATTATTCATTTGATTATTTTCAAAGTATAATGATTTGTTAGAGATTTTTAATGGTGTATTAGAGTTACATCTCATAATTAGTATGGAATCTAGTGTGCCTTCTTTGAATAATAAAAAGACAAAATACCCTTTTTTATTTAATTAAAATGTTTAAGATATGTAATTAAATGATTGGTCTATGTTGATTCTCGCAGTTCTCGTACGAAAAACAGTTCTCGTTTGAACTGCTCCCTATATATATACATATATATATATATACCCACACACACATATATATATATAGATACATATATATATATACATATACATACATACATAGAGAAGGGTTCATGCGAAAAGGGTTTTTTTTGCGAAAAGTGCGAGAAGCGTTCTGGACCATTTGATCGTTTAATCGATGGCTATAACCTCTTGTGGCATTTTAGTAATTAAGAACAAATTTAATGGTTTTCATTTAATTAAATAAAAGATAAAAATGTAATTATCCTCACCCTCTCCTCTCTCCTCTCTCCCCCTCTCTCTCCTCTCTCCTCTCTCCTAATTAATCGACCCACCCACCCCCACAATTTCCATTTCAGAAACCTAAAAACAAATCTCTCAACTCTATCTCTCTCTACACAGACGTAAATTAAACCAAATCTCTCAACTCTCCCTCTCTCTACATAGACGGCGACCACCGGCCTCCGGCCATCGGCCACCGCCGACTCACCCCACCGACTCACACTATCGTACACACCATCACCACCATCTCACCTCGCGTTTTTGTTGAGGTTTTGTTGCCGGAAATCCGACACTATCACCGTCGCTTGTTCCGGTTTTTGTTGCGATCTCACCTCACCGACATATCACCTCGCTTGTTCTGTTTTTTTTTTCGGTTTTCTTGCAGATCTACACCCGAAGTCTCTGATGCCTCTCCACGAACCGCCGGCGACGACGGGCCTCCAACAATAGAGACCTTGATGATCTGGGGATCGACGTAAATCATATGGTCGTTCGGATCTACGATGACGTAAATCAGCAGTAGGTTTGATTGTGAATGTTTAATGTTTAGTTGTGATATGGTTCTTTCTTTTTGAAAGAGGTTTATAAATGTGAATCTATTTGGTTTTTTTATAAACAGGAGGTTTTTTTTATGAACAGCCCTATCTTTTTTGATTTTTTTAGTTGTTCGTTACTGTACAAGCAGAATGTTTAATATTTGTTGTCTGGGAATACATTTTGGTTTTTGTTTGGTACTGTGCATCAGTGAATAAGGAAATTTGAGTTAATGTTATAGTTTGATTTTGGTTGTATTATGTTATTCATTTGTGAATAGATAAAAGTTGGTTAATATTTGGTGTTTGTTCACGATTACAAACTCGTTTTGAATGTATGTTTGATGGTGTTCACTAGAGTATTAATGATTAAAAAACTTATAACTTTTTGGTTGTATTCAGTATTGAATATAGATGCTATCAATTGTGTTCAGCAGTTTTTTCTGTGTTCAGGGTTTGTTTATTATTAAACATCTTTGTTTTATGTATTGAACATTCATGAATTGTTTGTTTTGTTAGTTGTGTACACGGTTTTGTTTATTATTAATGTAAATTTTAATTATGGTTTATTACAATCTACTAATGAATACCCTCTATTTCTTACAAAGAACAAAGATGATCTTAAAAATAAGTAAAAAAAATCAAAATAGAAAAAAAGAATTAATTTGAAACAAAGTAATGAACATAACATTTAATAATTTAAAACTTATAAATTTTTTTATGATCATCGTTGAATATCGTAAATTTATTAATTTATTATTAAATTATTTTCTAATTTATTTTATTTAAAAATTGAAAGAGAGAGAAAAATAAGAGAGAGAAATAGATTAGAGAGAGAATAATTTTTTGTTTACTATTGTACCCTATTGAATTAAAAAAAATAAAAAATTAGATTAATTTAAGCCATTGAATCAAATACAAATATGAGGTCAGGATTGCTTCTCGAACTTTTTGCAAATAAGACACTTTTCGCATGAACCCTCCCCTAGATACATATATATATATATATATAGGGTAGAGATCCCCTGTGAACCCAAATGTTAGAGATCCCCTGCGAACGTGCGAACCGTGATTGTCTGCATGGTCTACGTATTTCATTTCATGGTGGAGATAAACTATTTGGTCAAACATAGTGGCTCTTGGCAGGAAGCTAAGATTTAATTTCTTCATTTTGTTATTTATTTATTTTAAAAAAAATTATAATAAAATATTATAGGCTTTAGATACAATACAATATTTCTAGACAAGATGCAGTGGTTTTCAATTAAGAAATGATTGAATTCTTAATGTAGATGCACTAGTTTTTAGGGGACATTATGTATTTTAAACCGGATGTAGTGATTTTGTAAAGAAGATGTAGTGTTTCTACCAAATGCAGTGATTTTTTTAGACAAGATGTAATATTTTTAAACGAGATGCAGTGTTTTTATATTAGATACAGTGGGTTTTAAAATAAGAAACATTGAATCCTTAACCAAGATGCACTATTTTTAAGGAGACTTTATGTTTTTTAAAGTGTTTGTAATATTTGTATCATAAGACCATTTATTAAAAAAAGGACACACGCATTAATATAAAATTTATCCACCATTAAAATCTAATTGCATCTAGTGGCGTCACTACACAACAACAAGGTTGAATCCCGTCAAGAGTTATTTACGAGGAAAGTAAGATATAGACTCTTAGGTAAAGAGACTACTTTCAAAAGTGCTCCTAAAAAAGTATCACATGAAAAATATCAATTTAAAAAAATAATTTCTTTAAAGAATAGATAATATTTTAATTATTAATACGAATATAATATTTTAACTATCTATGTATATTTATGTAGATAATTCAATAGTGAGATATTAAATATAGTGAATATCTCACCATCCACTTGTTTGCAAATTTAATCCAAAGGCTAAAGCCACCGCCATTTGCAGTCAAATGGCGTTCGCAGGTTCGTAGCGAATTTATGGTTCACAAAGGATCCAATATAAACGGTTCTTAAAATAGAAACTCTAGGAACACTGCATCTAGTATATAAAATCATTGCATAATATTTAAAAACCATGGAGTTCTCTTAAAACTAATCCATCATGCGCGAATTAATCGGTGGACTCTCGTTTAGGAACCAATACATCTTGTCTAAATATCTCTGCATCTAATATAAAATCACTGCATCGTGTTTAAAAACATTGCATCTTATCTTTACACTAATAATTATTATTATTATTATTGTGTGTAAAGATAAGATGTAGTGTTTTTAAACAAGATGTAGTGATTTTATACTAGATGAAGTTGTTTTAAGACAAGATGTATTGGTTCTTAAATAAGAATCCACCGATTAATTCGCGCATGGTTGACTAGTTTTAAGAAAACTCCATGTTTTTTAATGTTTTTTAGATATGATGCAATGATTTTAAGTTGGATGCAATGATTTGATAGACTAGCCGTAGTGTTTCTAGCATTCCTATTTTAAGACATGTTTCTATTAGATCCTCACCCCATATATATATATATATATATATATATATACCTATATAGAGAGAGAGATAAAGAGAAAGAAAGAGAGAGGTTCAGATAATTACTAAACATGATAATTAGTTAATTTTAATTTAATTACTAATTATCTTTGAAAAAATTACACATTGTATGATAGAAGGAAGCCATGTATCTTTCTAATATCATGTTTAACGTATATATATAGATATATCTTCTAATATAAATAAACGATTAATCTATATTAATTTTATTTTACGATATTGTCCTTTAATTTAAAAAATAAATAAAATTACTTAATCTTAATAATCAATTTAATCAAAATTATAATTTTAACTTTGATTTTTCTTAGTCAAAATTAAAGTTATCAGAATAATTGCATATATGTCTTTCATAAATATTAAAATATCATATTTGTTCATCATAATTCAAAAATAACATATTTATCCATTATAACATTTAAAAATATTATATTTAACCAAATTCTTAATCTTATCAATTTTAAATATTTTATAATCATTTATAGTTCTTTAGTAATAAAAATTTAACCTTATTACGCTAATTGTAACAACTATGAATAATGACTTGTACAAAAAATACAATTATGTTTTTTCATATCATGATAAAACGTTACCCTCAACCTCACGTTGACGCCATGTATCTTTCTAATATCATGTTTAACGTATATATATAGATATATCTTCTAATATAAATAAACGATTAATCTATATTAATTTTATTTTACGATCTTGACCTTTAATTTAAAAAAATAAATAAAATTACTTAATCTTAATAATCCATTTAATCAAATTATAATTTTAACTTTGATTTTTCTTAGTCAAAATTAAAGTTATTAGAAGAATTACATATATGTCTTTCATAAATATTAAAATATCATTTTTGTCCATTCTAATTTAAAAATAACATATTTATCCTTTATAACATTTAAAAATATTATATTTAATCAAATTCTCAATCTTATCAATTTTAAATATTTTATAATCATTTATAGTTCTTTTTAGTAATAAAAATCTAATCTTATTACGCTAATTGTAACAATAATGATCAATGACTTGTATAAAAAATACAATTAAATCTAATTAACATTAATACAAAATACAATTAAATATAATTAACGCTAAATATAACAACAATGATCAATGACTTGTATCACACGAGCATCTAATCTAGTAACATTAATAAAAGACTAATATTAGTAAATCTAATTAGAAAATGCTAACCTTTCATTTATTCAAAATTAACAACCATTTTTAAGTTAAGCAATCATAGTAATTTATTTTGTGTATTTAAAATATCAAAACTTGATTTATTATTCAATAGATCGACCGAATCAAACAAAGATAATAAATTCATTAAGCTATTATATATCTAAATTTATTTATTTTTCAATTTTGAGATATGCTATGGATTATTCTTGTACTAAGAAAAATAACACTAACTTTGATAACCATTAAGGATACGTAAGTATATTTAATATATATTATTTTAAAACTAACTCGTATATCATACGAGTATCTAATCTAGTAATTTTAATGTTACTATATTTTAAATAAGGATAAGGATAATGATAACCACAAACCTAAGCATGAGTAAAAAATGTGATTGTAAATTTTAAACATGACAAGCATTACTCATGTTTTAATTATGTTTAAACTTTTCATACATAAGATATAATTATCATTATTAAACTCAAAACCATATATTTTTACTATTAACCACAAAGGTTTAGTTTACTAAAATGTCTCTAAGTTGTCACGTTTTACTATTGTGTGTATCAAACTTTACAAGTTTCTATTGTGTGTATCAAACTTTTAATTTGTTGCTATTGTATGTATTTTGTTTACATAAAAAAGTAAAAGAACTTACAAGTTTAGTACATACAATATAAAGTTTAATACACACAATAGTGACAAATTAAAAGTTCGATACACGCAATAGAAAATTCTGAAATCCAATACATAAATAGCAAAACATGTCAACTTGAATAAATTTTGATAAATTAAACCCTAACCAAGATTGTGGTACGTATCATTCTCCTTTAAATAATATATAAATATGCAATCACCTAAGTTACTTACTACTTGCTTTTCATATCATTTCCTCTTAGACTTATATAAATGGATTGGAAACTTTTTGCTACTTAAAGTGTTTTCCCATTTCCCTGCAAAGTACATACACTTCGTCCTTATAATGATACGTGGAAGTGAAATGATTGATGATTTTCTGATAGTTCATGGGATTATGCCATCTCATTCGAAAGGTTGTCTTTTTACTATTTGTTCGGTTATAGTTGTTGGGAAATATAAGGTGGTGGTGGTGGTGGTGGTTGCCTCATCGTTGTGGTGGTGGTCGGCAAAACATCCACTATATATAGCACTTAAAACCTTCGATTCGATCATCCATGTTTATTCATACAAGTGTAGAAACCCAATGATTACTTGTCACTAAATTTACCTACAAAAGAATCATGAACAAGACTTGTCATTACTTCTATGGTGCATCATTTGATGAAAATGAAACTCAACTCCTATCCATTGATCAAGGTATAAGACGTGTAAAGTATAGTTTTTCAATCAATTAAAGGGTTATATTTGCTAAACACAAAGAACGTTTTTTAGTGTTTAATTACGCAAGAAGCTTTTTTTGTCAAATGAACACATCAAGTTTATAAAAGTTTCATTATGCTCATTAATGTTTGTAAATGTGTCATTATAGTCTTTAATGACAAAAATGTTTCATTATGCCCCATTTTTCCTCAAATTTTTACACATACAAAATCATTTTATAAATGTTAATGGGTATATGCGAACACAAAAACTTCATGTGTCATAATGAAAAGTTGAAGAAACGTTATTTGTGTTCAACAACTTTAACCATTAATTCAAAGTGTATTTGATATTGTGTTTATTAACTTAAATATAATATGCATTATTTACTACAAATATATATATGTTGTGTATAGAACAACTCCAGTTGCAAAATGTCAACTCAGAAACTAGATTAATCGGGTTAAACAATAAGGTGATAGCGAGATTGGGTTATATTAATAAGGTGACACTGGAGCGGGATTAATATAAACTTGTATGCAAGTCTCAAATTTGCTGAATTTAATACCCGTTTTTCATATGGATGAATTACCGACAATTGTACCGAAATGATGAAGAAATATACTATTGAATATGTTATTAATGTTTTTGCTCTAAATGTTAAATAGCACGGAAAATCGAAGAATATGTTAAAAAGGCACGATGTGACATGTCATTGATGATAGACGCGATATATCGGGGTTCCATCATTGAAACTCGGCGATGGGAAAAATTAGCCAGGATTCGAGTGTAAAAGCGCCAAAACTAACACTTAAGTCTAATCTGAAATATTTTAATAGAAGCGACGCGTTGACCCAATTTCAGCAAATATTAATAGAACTCAACATGTAGACGTTGTATGGTTAATGCAATGGTGTTAAGACACTTCTTAGACAGTTATAAGAGTTCCCAAGGTTGTGAAATTGTTTGGAAAGGCTAGCAGGCTTTTTTGTTGAAGAAGCCTATAGTTTTTAATGTCCAAAACAACTATGAATTCATAGAATTGAATACAATAGTTTTATAGAAATTAATCTTGTTTACGAATATAAAATTGAAAACTTGAATATTCGTAGAGCGGAAGCATTTTAAACAAAACATGATTAAAATTTTAAAAACCCATTAGGATCTAGTTAATCTCAATAACTTTAACAACAAGAAACTATAAGAAGCTAGGTTATTAGGATTATCTTTGATGCTCAAGCTTGAACCAGACGTAATGGTGCCTTACAAACTCTTCTTAGCCGGAAAGGAATGATAAAGAAATGAAATAGACCAAGAAATGAAATAGACAAATGAATGGAATAGTTCATTGTCATTATATCAGCATGTTTGGTAACTTTCACGAAATGGAATGAATCATTACTGCAGTATATTTAGTAGATAGAAATAGATATTGGAATGTAATGAAATAAATAGACAATGACCAAAATGTCCCTGTATTAAAAAGTAGATGTAACTTAAATTTAAATAATTTCATATATAAAAATTTATTTTAAATACACTTTACACATCTTTAAAAAAATAATAAAAATCAAAACTACGAGATTATCATTAATAAATAAAAATTAGATTGATGCTTTAGCTACTCACGATCAGATTGGAAAAGAAGCAGGAACAACGGACTCGAAATATAACAGAGGAAGATAATTTGGGGATAGGATCGTGGGTTGGTTAGAGGGTAATGGTTAATTTTCATGTAGACTAGGAATGGAATGGAAAAAAAACAAGGAGAGTGGATGAAATGAAAGTGAAGAAATGTGATTACTTGTGAAATCATTTTTTTCTTTCCCTTATCTTAAAAAAACAAGTTTTTAACAAAGGAATGGAATGAGACATTTTATTCTCTTCCCTATTCCTGTATAACAAACACCGCCTCATAGAATCAGATTGAATGCTTTTTTAGTTTGAAGCACGAAAAATCTGATCACCCTTAATGGTGGTGGTGTTCGGTCGAAGGTATGGGAGAGTGGAGAGAAATTCTCTTCTAAAATTCTTAACACCAATTTTGTGAGGATTAATATCCCTTTTATATTAGATTAGCTATATAATAATGGATAAAATCAAACTCATCAAAATGGATAACATTTTTCGACATAAAATTGGAATTTGAAATCCCTTTAATTTAAACTAGCATGATACCCGCGCAATACGACGACAATCAATAATTTCTACTTGTTAACATGTCCGTTTTCAAAACATAAAGAGTATGATATTCATGTAATAAGGTGATAGCGAATAATTTTCGTTTGCTAACATATCTATTTTGTTTATCTTTTTCCATTTCCTTTATTTTTTTGTTCTCCATAATTGAAAAAAAGGTTATTAAAATAATTTTTATTAATTAAGTTAATTTGTATTGACTTTGACTTTCAAGAAAATTGTATTGACTTTGATTTTCTTAAATATGTAAAGTTTAGTTATTAAAATAGAATATAAGAATCTTATTAACTATATCTAATAGTTACTCAATTTAGTTTATATGAGTGGTAATTTAGTACTTTCAAAACACTTAATATATATATATATATATATATATATATATATATATATAGGGGAAGGTTCATTTGAGAACCGATTTTATTACGAGAACTAATATTAACCGTTTATTTTGGATAATGGAATTCATGGATGAAGAGCGTGGGGGATTGAGTGTGGCAGGGTGCATGTAAGGAATTCATGGGTAGGCAATCCAATTGAAGGAGGGGGAATTGGACGGCTAAGATTGGTTCTCGCGGTTCTCGTAATAAAAACGGTTCTCAAATAAACTTTTAATATATATATATATAGAGAGAGAGAGGGAGAGAGAGATATATATATATATAAATATATATATATATATATAGAGAGAGAGAGGATCTTTTGCGAACGGCACTTCCGTACGAACACGAAACATACTACCTTTTGGGAACAGTGCAATAAAAGATTGTAAATTAATCGGAGGCGGTGGCGTACAATACATTGGGGTGGTGAAATTTCAATTTATTGGGGTTGGAGTTTCGATTAATTGTAGTTTATATCAATATGGGATTTGTGTATTTTGTCCATAACTTGCAACTAACAATGATTTAAAAACATTATAAAGAAAATTAATTATTTTTTCTTGAAAGTTTATGTGAAATGTTTTGTTTTTCAATTGTGTATAGATTAATGTATTTTTTCTTTTTCTCTTCATCTAAAATAATATATAATATAATTGTTTATTGGAATAACTATAGTTCAATTAAAGATGAGGCATCTAGATGTAACATAAGTATTAGAGATAAGATGTAATGTTTTTAGGCAAGTATGCAACAGCTTTTTAATTAAAAATTCATTGAATCCTTCAACTCAGATGTATTAGTTTCAAGAGACGGTGTTTTTATAAACTGATACATTGATTTTAAATAGGATGCAATGATTTTGTAAAGTAGATACAATTTGTAGAGTTTGTATTTTAAACCCACTGCATCTATGCTTAAATCACCGTATCTTTTTTAAAAACACTACATCTCATCCCCATTTCAAACTATATAACTATATATGTTAATATAGTTCCACAAGAATGCAGGGATTGGAATCACTAGAGTGTATATGCAGCGGTAGTTTCACAAAAAAAGATTTTTTTAATAGTGATGGTTATAATATGAAGTATAGGAGGAGGATTAGAAATTCAAGATCAACTAAGGGAATAGGAAGGAGAGAGTTTAGCACACCATGAATTTTAAATAACTTTGCCAATTTCTTATTGCTCTCAAGGTTGGTGTTTACAAATGCATACTTGAACGTTTATATAGACGATCGAATTACAAATGGACAAAACAAATTAAATGATTTACATGAAACATATCGAATATTTTGTACAGACTATATTATGCATCATATTGAAAAGAAAATAAAACATGTGCACTCGTACAAAGATTCCCTAATAAATCAAGCAATAATTTTAAACGTTTCAAGAGGTAAATAGTAGTGTCTGTCGGCCATCTTGATCGTGGTGCTTGTCATCACTGCTTACGTATCCTTGAATTTTTGTTGATGCTTCTGTCTTAAAGGTCTATGTGAGTCTCGTCTATCGATGGCGCTGTAGCTGTATCGTCTTCTAAGAAAAATTCATCATTTTCTTCGTTGTTGATGTGTTCTAATTTCATGGTATTTCCTTCCCCTGAAAAAGGAAGAAGCATATTGCAATTTTTGTGTAACCATATTTATACATAATGTCCTTCTGTGAGTAACTTAAAGCTTTCCGAAAAGAAGTCTGATGGCAGATTTGAGGTTTGCTGAAAGAGTGTTAATTGTTCTGCAAATCTTTTACATGCTCCAAATTTTATTTCTATAGATGTTTCGAGCTGCTTGAACATGTTTTGTGTAGCTATCTTGTGAGTAATAAAAATTCTCTTCTTTGCAGGGTTGTAAGTATGTCTTTCTGCTTCTTGAAGAGATGAGAATATTTTACATCCTATAATAGGAGAAGAGCTGTAGGATGCTATGTTACCTGCTCTTAACAAAAACTTTTCGCCAAGCTTGCTAAGAATAGTTTATGTTTTAGGGTTTAATTTGAATTCGAGATAATCAATCATCCCATTATGGTATAATTGAATAATCTCTTCTTCAGTGAGTGTAGCTGTGTTTAGGTTTATTTGTAAATATAAGGAGTCTGTGACATGTTGTATATCGATGTTGTCAATTCCGAGCTCGCTATAATGGCTTCTTTGTATTACTGTTACCCATTTATATTTGTTTTTGTGAAAAGCAATGTCCACGATTTTTTGCTATAAAGTGTGTAAGACAATAGGAAACTCTATACAAATCTTTTCTAAAACAATCTGTTCAAACTCTTTGAATTGTTTTATAACAGATTTCATAGTTTGTTTCCAAGGGAGATATAAAATACTTGCCCTGAAGCTGTTATAATTTATGTTTATAACTGTTTCTGCTTTCTTTTCTTTCTTCTCGATATCTTTTTGAAATTGCGTATCTTTTTCTTCGAGAAGTGCTAATTTTTGTTTTAGCATACTATTCTCAATCCAGGTTTGTACATACTGTGTATCTTTTCCAGATTGCATCAACTGTTCTTGTAACTTGATAATTATTTCCTCCTAAGATTTTATTAATTATTCTAGATTTACTTTAGCCACATCTGAAATGTTTTAACTTCCTCAGATTCTACAAAAAAATTGGTTAACCCAAAACGTTCTTTAGCTACTTGCATAGCCTCTGAAAAACTGTAGAATCATTTATAAATGGAATTGAGACACTGTATATATTGTGCAACTGTCTCCTATTTGTTAAAAATACCAATCTTTATACCCCTAAAAATTACGTAATGAGAATTTTTTTGTTTCTTTAGTTCAAGGGTTTTTTGACTCTATTCATGAAAGTAAATACTTAACGCATTTAAAATATGTACTTTAAATGTTGAAGCGTGTGGCATAGATTGTACATGCCACAAATTGTCTAATAAACACTGTTGTTTATTTGTTAACTGCATACCTATGATGGGTCTAAATTTTTTGGCTTCATCATGGCATGCCTGAAAAGCATAATTACCAAATGTAATGATTGGACTAGTCATTCTGTGTGTAGTCAGTGTATTTTTTGTACTAAACTGTGAAACGTAGGGATTGGTAGGATGAATTTTATTCATCTCCAATTGACGTCTCATTAAATAACTGTAAGTTTGTAACAACTGTGACTGTGTAATACTGTCAAGTCCCTGATATAGAGTTTGTTGAAGGGAACTTTGGACTTTGGCTTCTTCTGTTGAAGATAATCCTCTTCTGTAGTGTACTAGTGTACTGGATGTATGAGTTTCTTCTTACCCTTGTCTTTGCTAGCCATCTGCAACAAATAGTTTATTAATGTTTCTAGAGAGCATATCTGCTACGCCATTATTCTTTCCTTTAATATGTTCGGAATTTATTCTATATTCATTGCCCTTTATAATGTTTTGTAAATTTACCCACCTAGTTCTATTTACTTTTTTACTTTGATCATTTTTAATAAAACGAACTATTGCTTTACAAAGTACTAATTAATACTTGAATTTCAAAGTCCAAACTTGTCCAGTTTGATCCTGCTTTATTAAAATTTCCGCTTGCATACGAACATAATTTTTTCTGTATCTTTAAAACTGTATTTTTCTAGTTCGCAAAGTAGGAGTGCTCCTCATTCTTCTTTATAACCATCTACTTCAATAATTATGTAATCAGTAACTTTTTTTTATAGTTTTTACTAACTTTATATCTTCTGAATTAAAGCGTTTTTACCCATTCTTTGTTGTTTTGTTGTATAATGGTCCGACAAATTTCGAAAGATTGGGTATGAATTTCCGAGCATAATTAACTAGGCCCAAAAATGCTTGTATTTGTTTTACGTTTTCAAATTTTCCTGGAAACTCCAAAATTTTTGTAGAAATATATGATTGTAATTCTATTTTCCCATTTCCTATTTCTAAACCAAAAAAAGAAATATTTCTTTTAAATAATTTCATTTTCTTTTTAGAGACAATTATACCGTTCTTTTTAATTTCTTCAAATATCGTCTGTAAATGTTTCTCGTGTTCGTGCACTATATCATCAATATATATACTAAACAAAAGTCATATTTGAGAAAAAAATTGTCCATAAATATTTGAAATATAGACGGTGCATTTTTTAATCCAAAACATAGAACATTCCATTCAAATTGTCCTTCTAAATATGTGAATGTTGTCCATGGTTTAAAACTTTCTTCGAGTTGTAACCGGTTGTATCCTGATTTAGGTCGAATTTTGAAAATACTTTTTTCTTTTGTATAAAATTTAATAAACTGTCTTTATTTAGGATATTATAACCATCATATTCTGTGTTATCGTTTAGATGTTTGTAATTATAGACTACTCTAGCTTTTCCTGCTTTAATCTCACTGTGATTTCTTACTATGAATGTTGCTGATCTATAAGGGCTTTCTGATTTCTGAATTAATCCTTGTTCTAGCATTTCTAGTATTTGTTTTTTTTAATTCTTCTTTGTCTAAAGGGCTATATTATATATTTGGTGTTCTAATTGTAACATTACGGTTTTTCAATTTAAATTTACATGTATATTTTACTTTTGATTTTTTAATGTCTTACCCCATGAGTCCTATTTTTTCTAAATGTACAATAATAAGATAATTTTGGCTTTTAGTAATATCTTTCCCTTTTTCTAATTCGTGTGTTAAAAAGTCTATGAGTAATTTAATCGTCTCATTTTCTATATAAATTTTATGGTTATGATTTTGTTTTAAAAACTCTAAATTACCTTGTCCACCACGCTTTCGAGCAAACTTTGATGTATTTATATAACGAGCTGTAGGAAAACTATAAATCTGTTTACTAAGTGTAACAAAATTACATGTTATTGTAATTGCTCCGTTTAATCCTAATATGAAGTTTGAGCCAAGAACGAAATCTTTTGATTTAATACATTGTGGATTAATATTGACTTGTGGAATATCATATTTTATACTATAGTTTCCTGCAAAATCAAGAACTACCGCTGCATATACACTGTGGTGATTTCGATCCCTGCATTCTAAGTAAGTTTTCGATGTCTTCTTCTATTTTCTTTCTCTTGTCTTTATTTTGAATTTTATGATTTCAATTTTAGTGATTAAACGGAAACCCGAACAATCCGCCATACCCCCCTTATTGGTATCTACACACACACATATATATATATATACACACACACACACATACATACATACATATATATACATATATATAGTTTACTAATAAGAAAGTCAAAGCAATCTCTTCAACCTAGAAAGGGAACTCCGGGATCTTCTTTTTCTTCTTAAGAACCCGAACGACGCGGATCCATACCGTGACTTGTGGTATCGGGGAAGTTCGCACACCTCCGTTACTCTTTAGGAAGCATATGCCCCCGATAAACTATTTCCGACTTGAAATCCATCATTGACTTTAAGAGAGGATGAATATTTTTAGCTACGATTGTTGTTAACTACCATTATTTTGCGGGGGTATGTTCTTTTGGGAAAGTGTAGATAATACACCTACCGCGACGAAAGCTGGAACACAAAGCAATACACGAATTAAATAATTAATCAAAAAAACTCAAACGAATTAAACCTAATCATTTAAATAACTTTTGAACAACTTAATGAACGTTATATATAAACTAATAATTATATATACACGATTAATTAAAATCTTAGTTGATAACATTTTCTCTCTTGTAATTTAAAAACAAACTTACTACTCATTTATTATAACTAGTATAAATCCCAATCTCCAAATGATCTTGCATAGAGCTTGCTTTACACGTACTCATATGTATAACCCTCGAGTGTCTTATGACATTGGATGTAATATCATTGTGTTGCTAATAACATACTCCCACTTGTACAAATCAACAATACAAAGATGATGACATGGACCTAAGTAGGCCCCTAGACAAGCAATTAGGCTAACCAGGCTATAAAAACTCTTATTCAAAGTAGGTGATAAGAACGAAACAAATTTCCACAAAAATACTTTAAGCTTTTCTCTTTGCATCACGAAATTTTAATTTTTGAGTATGAGCATGAATAAAGCCAACCATAATACTCAAAAATTATATTTATCGACTATTTGACTTTAACTGAGTTATAAATGACAAAGAACAAATCCATTCGTTTGGGCATGATCACACACTTCATAAGTCTGTGTGAGCCCATAAATATCTCTCTTCAAATAAGAGGTGCGAATCCCATCTTGCATATTTGCATTTTGAAACACGGCTTCAGATGAATCTAGATACGCCTCTTATGATTACCCATTTACGGCATGGTGTTAAAAGGCACTAAGTATATACAATTCCCCATATTCAAAACCAAATACCTCAGGATAACCTATGTGAGAAATACTTACGCCACAATCCACGAAGCATTTTCATGGTGAGTCAATCTAATATTTTTACCCTAATGAATACCTCTGAATTTGGCCCGCAACACTTGAGGCTATATTCAATACCCTTGAATATCTACAAAAACCACTATGGCTTTACAACCTATTGCGGTTCAAGCCACGATAAGTAGTCAAGGATAAATTTTGAATAAATCTAACTTTTTTCCGGATATCTAAAACACGTGAAATGGTGAAGAACAATGAAACTAGTTATGTAACTTCTATATTCCACCCACGAATAAATTATAAAAATATTTATGTTTCAAAGATACGATTTATGGTGACTATCTAAAACTACTTTTAATGGATTTAACTTTAAGTATCACCAAACTCGATTATAACCGTATAACGCCATCTAGTATACTTATAAAGTAACACGCTTATTTGGCTTTGTGTAACGGCCAAAGTTCAAAAATATTGTGACCAAGTGTTTTAAAAGGATAGAAGTGTTTATCAAAACTAGAGGGGCTAAAGTTTCTTTGAAAGATGATAAGTCCAGGGGCTGATTTGTAATTCTTGAAAAGTGCTTATATATATATGATAGTTAGTTGACTTGTGATAGTCAAACTCTCCATTTTCACAACCACATATACAAGCATTCTGATTCCAAGTAATTTTGATTAACTACAACAAGGTTGGAGTGTAGCAACACATCCAAGTAATCCTTAGTATCAAGGTATGTGTTCTTGAATGAGTTTTATGTGTATTGAGTCAATAAGTGATTTCAAAGGTGAAATCATAGATTGTTGTTAGTAGTGGTGTTATTAGTTGTTATTTAGGAATTTCAGATGTGGTAACATGTTTTACAAGTTCTGGAAAGTATTTAAAAAGGAGATTTGAATCAACAACAGCAGCTGTGTTCTTGACAAAAAGTTGTAGGTCGGTCATGTACATGGCCCGTGTACATGCTTTTGAGATGATGTTAGGCCATGTAGGTAAACATGGTCGTGTAATGTGTAAGGTACATGACCCGTGTAGGGTTACACGGCTTGTGTAGAGGCCAAAGGCGGTGACAGGCCATGTAGGATTACATGGTCATGTAGCAGAAAGGGTACACGGCCCGTGTAGGGTGATGTGTCAGCACAGGCCATGTGGCCAAGAGAGGTCGTATAGTGTACAGGGTACACGGCCCGTGTAGGGTTACACGGCCCGTGTAGTCCCTTTTTCAGTATAGTTTGTTCAGTTTATGATGAGTAGCTTATTCTCTGGTACAGGGAGGTGCATAGATACTTGATAGCACTCGTGACTTGTTTAGCATATTGCACAGTTACCAGGTGAGTATACTATTCTTTTAGTAGGATTAGCATATGTATATCCATCAATGAACAGTATGATATCTATGCTATGTAAGACAGTTTGATATTATATATTGTACAGTATTGGTATATAGCTATGCAGGTAGTATAGGTATGCACAAGATCAATATCAGGGTACATACTTATGTGCCAGAACAGTGACAGAGTGTATAGCTACGCTATATACCAGAACAGTAACAGTTTATGCAAGTTTACAGGTGCTATAGCTTGGATGCGAGACATCCCAGAGAGACTTTATGTAACATCCTCAACTTGGGCCTAGTTGTAAATTGTATGTACGCGTACGCAGATGATATAGTAGAAATATCTTGGTCGTATGTATTTGTTAAGTTTGATGAATATATATATATATATATATGTGTGTGTGTGTGTGTTCATGTGTGTTTGTAAGTATATGTGTGTGTAAGTGCATGTTAATATATGTATGTATCTTTTTGTGAATTAAATAAAGAAAGAAAATAATCCAGAGGCGGTTTGCCTCTGGAAAATGTAAATATATATATGCATGTGTGATTTAGTTGACTTAAAAGTCAAAGAAAAGCTAAACACCTAAATAAAGACACACACTTTTCTCTCTCTCTCGGATTTTTGGAAAAGAAGCAAGCAGCCATTGTTAATTCACAAAGGTTAGTAGTATGGTTCAAGTATGTTTAGAAGATTAGATTCATGCCTTGTTATGGTTAGAAACACAAATTAATGCAAGAACACTTTGAAGAACATGAAAGCTTACTTTTGAAGTGGGTTTTGCATGTTTGGTGTTCTTGTTTGGATTTGGGGTGCTTAAGATGTTTATACGAGTAGAACATGAAGTTCTAATATGTTATGGGCTTAAAACCAACGAATTTGAAGTTGTTAAGATGATGAATGAAGCTGTCGGATTTTCAGGCCATGAAGGTGTCGGATTCCGAGACCTATGAAGGTGTCGGAATTCGCTCTTGTCGAAATTCGGAGGATTTGTCGAAATCCGATAGAAGTGTCGGATTCCGCATGTCTGTCGGATTTCATGTCCCGGATTTCCTTCCGTGTCGGAATCCGCAAGTGTCGGATTCCGTATGTGTAACATCCTCAGATCGGGCCTAGTTTTTAGAGTGGCTTGGTATGTTAATTTATGATTAATTGTGATTAATTACTTGTTAATATTAAATTTAAATGGTCTTAACTAAATTGATTAATTGTTAGTTATTAATTTTAGTTAAGATGATTAAGTATATATGTATATGTGTGCATGTACGGTTATATATATATATGTATGTATTTTAAGGTTTGCATGTGGTTATGGGATAATTACCATTTGCCACCTCATGCTACAAGATTTGAGAAAAAGCCATACGTGGGTTCTTATTGAATTAACATCTGAATATTGCCTCATATCTTGAAAACCAACAGTTGGTGTTTGTGTGTGTTTTGAGAGAAAAGGCAAGGAAGCAAGGTTACTTGATAGTTGGAAGTTTTGATTTGTTGTGTGTTAATTCAAACCAAAGGTATGATAATGTTCAATGCATGATTCTGATCATTGTGATATGTTTAGTTTGTAAAGATATGCTAAGAACATGAAGTTGCCATAGTAGAAGTTTAGAAGTAAACTTGTTTGGTGGGTTTTGTATGATTTGCCATGATAAAAAGGGTTTGATGTGTTCTTGTTGTTCTATACATGTTATAAGGTGTTTATACATGTTTTAGAAGTGTTCATAATGGATTTGGAGTGTTTGAATCGGAGTTGGAAAGTTGGAGTCTGCTGGCAAAATGAAGAAGATGATGCAGGTATGCGAGAAACGCGACGCGTTCTTAAGAATTATCGGATTCTTGGAGAAATCCGAGTGGAAATCCGAGACTCAAAATCCGAAAGTAGCAATCCTACAAGGCAAATCCGACTGTTGAAATACGAGACTTGAAGTCCGGAACTTGAAATCCGACATATAGGTATCGGATTTGAGAAATCCGATACTTGGGGGCAACGCGACGTGTCAGGGCCTTGGACGCGACGCGCCCGAGGTTTTTGGTGAATTATTTGTTTGTTTGCATTGTTTAATGCTATGTGATATATGTCTACACATATGTGAATCATACATGCTTATGTTTGATTAAAAGGATATAAATTTATGTGTTTGACATATAGTTATGAATCATTACTGATTTCAGTTTGTTGTGTTCTCAGGAACAAACAAGGCTCAGTAATATAAGATCACTGAGTGGAGAAACTTAAAGCTTGAGGTGAGTGGACTTTTACTCATAGATGTTATTAGTTGTAACTGGCGTGGGTTGCAACTGTTATTGGTTTGATGCATGGATAGATTGTGCATCTGATAATTGATTAACTGTTGATTGTTAATTAATTGTGCGTCAGTGATGTATACATGATGGTTGGGAAGTCAGCTTCGGCTGGGCATATGGGCTGGGTTTGTTTGTTATCGGATAATCAATATTGGGATCTTTTGATGCATTTGTTGCAACTTAAGTTAATACTGTGTGAGAATAGCAAATGAACTATCGGTAAACCTTTACTTTGGCGGCATTGGTTGTAGGTTCCTGCAGAACCTGTAGGTTCCTGCAGAACCGCCGGTCTTCCGGGGCACGATTATCTGTTATGTGTTGTTGATGTTGATGCGGTTATTTGTTGATATATCTGTTGTGGTTTTACTCCATTCACTTAGCTTTGTGCTAATCCCCACCTCTCACTCTTTTTACAGGTTTTGGTAAGTCAGCGGCTCGGCTGAGAGTGGTTAGCTTAGGGAGTAATCACCTAGGACTCTGATATGTTATTTTGTGACGAGCCGTGTTTTGTAATACTGATATTTAAACATTTGTGTTTGTACAGTTGTAATCACTTTGGTTATTTAATTCGCTTCCGCAATGATTATCAAAATGAAAATTTTTGGGTTAAAAAATAAGGTGTTACAAGTTTGGTATCAGAGCCTTGGTTTGGTAGTGTAGGTACAGTGGAAGTGTTACATTCCCAAATCTTGGCTCGTGGTAGGTCGATTTCTCCTTGGGTGTGGGATTGGGGTGAATTGGAGGTAGTTAGTATGTTGTGTACTAACGGATTTATCTAATAAACCGTGAAGTGATGTGATTGTTACAGATAACAATGGCTGATTCTGATCACTCAACTGTTGCCCCTATTGTCCCGTCTACTGCTGAAGTCCCTACTACAGTGGAAACTTTGCTAAATACCGGTACATCTGGTACCGCTGGGGATGAAAGAGATGAATATATCTTTCAGTTGGCGGGCCAGCTGCAAGACTTGCGAAAGGAACTGGAGCAACAAAGACAAGTTCCTATAATTCAACCCTCGGTTACTACTATGATATCAACTGCACCTGCGATACCACCGATTATCTGTACCGCTACCACCGATGTCTCAACCTACGTCACAACCGTTCTTTTACCCGTTGTTTCCTCAGGTGGGGTCTTATCCACAGGGATCTATGCCTCAAGGATCCTACTCTTATCCGTTTATGGGATATCCACCTAATATGGGATTCAGACAGCCATGCACCGACAAGCAGTTTTTAGATTGTAAACCCGACGAATACCATGGCAGCACGGATCCTAATGTAACTTTAAACTAGTTGAGAGATACAGGGAGGATTCTGGACGCGTTTAATTGTGAGGAGGAGATGCGAGTTTGCTTTGCCACCCGGATGCTCAAAGGCAAGGCGATGGTTTGGTGGGATTCCATTACCACCCACTTATCGAGAGCTCAGATGGATTCAATTACATGGAACCAATTCTGGGATAAACTGTGCGAGCAGTACTGCAATGCCTTTGAACTGAATAAGATAAGGCAGGAATTCATGGAATTGAAGATGACCAGGAGGATGTCTGTTAATGAATTAATTGAACAATTTAACTCAAAACTGAGGTTCGTTACTCAGTGGGTACCGGATGAATCTTCACAGGTTCAGCATTTTATCGCAGCTTTGTTACCGGAGTACAGGAGTACTACTCGACTGGCTGGATCATTGTCTCAGGCCATCACCTTGGCAAAATCTGCTGAGGGAGACATTCAAGCCAGGGATAGACAAAATAAAGACGAGGCGGCTGTGCAAAAGCTGAAGTATGACCAGGCAGGTGGTTAACAAAAGAAGAAGTGGCAGGGCAATTCTTCGCAGGGTAATCAGAGTCGGAAGTCGACTACAGGGGGTACAAATACGAAGTCCCAATGGTGTACACGATGTAAATCCAGTCACACTAGGCAGTGTACTGCCCAGACCATGCGTTGTTTGCGTTGTGGTACACATGGGTATGAAACGAAAGATTGTCGGTTTCCCCGCAATGTTTGTTGGAATTGTTTGAAAGAAGGGCACAGGGCTGGTGATTGCCTTACCGGGAGAGGAGCCGGGACAGGGACGGGGGCAGGGGACGTTGGGGGATCATCGTCAGGGGCACAGAAACGGAAGAATCCGCCGACACCGGAGGGTAGGGCGTTCCGGATGACAGTAGACGACACTACTGCTACTGATGATGTTATCACCGGTACGTTTCTTATAAACTCCCTATCTGCGCGTGTGTTATTTGATTCTGGAGCGAATCGCTCCTTTATTTCTGTGGCTTTTTGTGAAAAGTTGAAATTACCTGTTACTGTTATTTCTGTACCGATTGAGATAGAAGTAGCAGATGGTAAGGTAGTTCCTGTTACAAGTTCCGTGACTGGGGCTGAGATAGATATCGATGGTAAGTGCTTTCCAGTGTCATTTCTATTGATGCCAATAGCAGGGTTTGATGTGGTTTTGGGAATGGATTGGCTGAGTAAGCACAGGGCGAGCATTAAATGTCATAGGAAATTGATTTCTTTTCCATTGTCTGATGGGTCGCACATGGTGGCTCGAGGGGAAAGGAACATGTCTACGTTTCCTATTATTTCTATGTTGAAGGCTAAGAAATCCTTGAGTAAGGGATGCGAGTGTTTTCTAGCATATGCTATTGATGCTAGGAAGGAAAAGCGGGCAGTTACTGATGTGCGAGTCGTATCAGATTTTCCTGAAGTGTTTCCGGATGAATTACCTGGGCTACCTCCCGTTCGAGAGGTAGAGTACAAGATTGATTTAATACTAGGTTCAAATCCAGTGGCTAGATCTCCTTATAGGTTGGCTCCTTCTGAGATTAGGGAGATGATGACACAGATTCAGGATCTATTGGATCGGGGTTTTATTCGTCCGAGTTCTTCACCGTGGGGTGCACCGGTTTTGTTTGTGAAAAAGAAAGATGGCACGCTACGGATGTGTATTGATTACAGGGAACTGAATAAGAGGACGGTAAAGAATAAATACCCTCTGCCCAGGATTGATGATTTATTTGATCAGTTGCAGGGTGGTTCGTATTTCTCTAAGATCGATTTGAGATCAGGTTATCACCAGGTACAAGTTTCTAACAAAGATATTGCCAAGACTGCTTTCCGTACCCAGTATGGTCATTATGAATTGTTGGTCATGCCATTCGGTTTGACTAATGCACCTGCAGTGTTTATGGATTTAATGAACCGGGTTTGTCGACCGTTTCTGGATAAATCTGTGATAGTATTTATCGACGACATTTTGTTTTATTCTAAATCCGAAGCTGATCACGAGATTCATTTGAGACAAGTTCTTGAAACCTTGAAACGGGAGCAATTATATGACAAGTACTCAAAGTGTGAATTCTGGATGCGAGAAGTTCACTTTCTGGGGTATGTTATGTGCAGTGATGGAGTCAAGGTTGATCCGGCAAAGATAGAAGATGTAATGAATTGGGAAGCTCCGAAGTCGCCTTCTGAAATTAAAAGCTTCTTGGGATTGGCAGGATATTACAGACGGGTTATCCACGATTTTTCTAAAATTGCGAATCCCATGACTAAGTTAACTCGCAAGGAGGTTCCATTTAATTGGACTGATGAACGGGAGAGGGCTTTTCAGACACTGAAACGACTTTTATGTCAGGCTCCAATTCTTGCGTTACCGGATGTGTCAGATGACTTCATAGTTTATTGTGATGCTTCTCTGGCAGGCTTGGGTTGCGTGTTGATACAGCGGGATAGAGTTATCGCTTATGCTTCTTGTCAGTTGAAACCTAATGAGAAGAATTATCCAACCCATGATTTGGAATTAGCAGCTGTGATTTTTGCGTTAAAGTTATGGAGACATTATCTTTATGGTACAAAGTGCGTTATTTGTACGGACCACAAAAACCTACAATATGTATTTTCACAGAAGGAACTCAATATGCGATAGAGACGATGGCTGGAACTTGTTAGATTATGATTGCGAGATTCGCTATCATTCCGGCAAAGCCAACGTGGTAGCCGATGCTTTGAGTCGCAAAGGAGTTAGTGAACATGTTAAATTCATGCGAATTGAAATAGTCTCCGACTTGATTGATAGATTGAAGGCAACTCAGTTAGAAGCCTTGAAGGATGAAAATCTAAAGTCTGAGATTATGTTAAAGAAAAAGAATGATCTGACTGATGATTCTAGGGGATTGAAGGTTTATTAATCTCGAGTCTGGGTGCCTTTGCTTGGAGGTCTCCGGAGTTTGATTATGACTGAGGCTCATAAATCGAGACTATCTGTTCATCCAGGTAGCACAAAAATGTATAACGATCTAAAGGTGTTGTATTGGTGGCCTACAATGAAGACAGATGTTGCACAGTTTGTGGAGTCTTGTCATATTTGTGCACAGGTTAAGGCAGAGCACCAGAAACCCTATGGATCATTGAAACAATTGCAGATTCCAGAGTGGAAGTGGGAGCACATAACGATGGATTTTGTAACTAAACTTCCACGTACGCAGAGGAATCACGATATGATTTGGGTGATCGTTGACCGATTGACCAGAGTGCTCACTTCTTGGCTACCAGTGAGACAGCGTCACTCAGTAAGTTAGCTCAGCTGTATATCGATGAAGTTGTTTCCCGACATGGTATACCGCTTTTGATTGTATCAGATAGAGTTTCCAGGTTTGTTTTGAACTTCTGGAACAGTTTACAGCGGGAGTTGGGTACGCGTATTAATCTGAGTACAGCTTACCACCCTCAGACAGACGGGCAATCTAAGAGAACTATTCAGACACTCGAGGATATGCTGCGGGCATGTGTGTTAGAATATGGAGGTTCTTGGGATTCCCATCTACCATTGGTTGAATTCGCGTATAATAATTCTTACCATTCGAGTATCGGTATGCCTCCTTATGAGATGTTATATGGACGTCGCTGCCATACTCCTACTTGTTGGTTAGAGGCGGGTGAGAAATAGTATGCAGGGCCTGATATTGTGTAGATCACCGCAGATAAAGTAGCTATTGCGCGAGAAAAGTTGAAAGCTGCGAGGGATCAACAAAAGATGTATGCTGACCTGCGTCGTAGGTCTGTTACTTTTGTTGAGGGGAAATTGGTTTGTCTGAAGGTTTCTCCGTGGAAGGGGGTTATCCGTTTTGGGAAGCGGGGGAAGCTAGCTCCGCGGTATATTGGACCGTTTCGTGTCCAACGGGTGGTTAATGATCAGACGGTTACTCTTGATGTTCCAGCGGAATTATCAGGTATTCACAATACCTTCAACGTTTGTTACTTGCGGAAATGTAGAGTTGAGGATGAGAGTCAGATTCTACCTCTACATGATCTTAAAGTGGATTCCAGCAAGAAGTTAGTGGAGGAACCCATTGAACTACTGGATCGGAGAGTGACGAAACTGCGTAAGAAACAGATTTTGATGGTTCTAGTTAAATAGAGGCACAATTTGGGTTCAGACTTAACGTGGGAAACTGAGGCTGATAGGAGAGCTCGTTACCCTCAGTTGTTTGACAATGAATAGATTCCGAGGACGGAATCCTGTTTAGGGGGGAGGATTTGTAACATCCTCGGATCGGGCCTAGTTTTTAGAGTGGCTTGGCATGTTAATTTATGATTAATTGTGATTAATTACTTGTTAATATTAAATTTAAATGGTCTTCACTAAATTGATTAATTGTTAGTTATTAATTTTAGTTAAGATGATTAAGTATATATGTATATGTATGCATGTACGGTTATATATATATATATATATGTTTTTTAAGATTTGCATGTGTTATGGGATAGTTACCATTTGCCACCTCATGCTACAAGATTTGAGAAAAAGCCATTCGTGGGTTCTTATTGAATTAACATTTGAATATTGCCTCATATCTTGAAAACCGACAGTAGGTGTTTGTTTGTGTTTTGAGAGAAAAGGCAAGGAAGCAAGGTTACTTGATCATTGGAAGTTTTGATTTGTTGAGTGTTAATTCAAACCAAAGGTATGATAATGTTCAATGCATGATTCTGATCATTGTGATATGTTTAGTTTGTAAAGATATGCTAAGAACATGAAGTTGCCATAGTAGAAGTTTAGAAGTAAACTTGTTTGGTGGGTTTTGTATGATTTGCCATGATAAAAAGGGTTTGATGTAATCTTGTTGTTCTATACATGTTATAGGTGTTTATACATGTTTTAGAAGTGTTCATAATGGATTTGGAGTGTTTGAATCGGATTTGGAAAGTTGGAGTCGGCTGGCAAAATGTAGAAGATGATGCAGGTATGCGAGAAGCGCGACGCGTTCCTCTCTTGGACGCGACGCGTTCTTCAGAATTATCGAATTCTTGGAGAAATCCGAGTGGAAATCCGATGGTGCAATCTGAGACTCAAAATCCGAAAGTAGCAATCCTACAAGGCAAATCCGACTGTTGAAATCCTAGACTTAAAGTCCGGAACTTGAAATCTGACATATGGGTATCGGATTTGAGAAATCCGATACTTGGGGGAAATGCGACGCGTCGGGGCCTTGGACGCGACGCGTCCGAGGTTTTTGGTGAATTATTTGTTTGTTGGCATTGTTTAATGCTATGTGATATATGTCTATACATATGTGAATCATACATGCTTATGTTTGATTAAAAGGATATAAATTTATGTGTTTGACATATAGTTATGAATCGTTACTTATTTCAGTTTGTTGTGTTCTCAAGAACAAACAAGGCTCAGTAATATAAGATCACTGAGTGGAGAAACTAAAAGCTTGTGGTGAGTGGACGTTTACTCAGAGATGTTATTAGTTGTAACTGGCTTGGGTTGCAACTGTTATTGGTTTGACGCATGGATAGATTGTGCATCTGATAATTGATTAACTGTTGATTGTTAATTAATTATGCGCCAGTGATATGTATACATGATGGTTGGGGAGTCAGCTTTGGCTGGGCATATGGGCTGGGTTTGTTTGCTATCGGCTAATCAGTATTGGGATCTTTTGATGCATTTGTTGCAACTTAAGGTAATACTGAATGAGAATAGCAAATAAACTATTGTTAAACCTTTGCTTTGGCCGGCATTGGTTGTAGGTTCCTGTAGAACCGCCGGTCTTCCCGGGGCACGATTATCTGTTATGTGTTGTTGATATTGATGCGGTTATTTGCTGATATATCTGTTGTGGTTTTACTCCATTCACTTAGCTTTGTGCTAATCCCCCACCTCTCACTCTTTTTAAAGGTTTTGGTAAGTCAGCGGCTCGGCTAATAGTGGTTAGCTTGGGGAGTAATCACCTAGGACTCTGATATATTATTTTGTGACGAGCCGTGTTTTGTAATACTGATATTTAAACAGTTGTGTTTGTACAGTTGTAAACACTTTGGTTATTTAATTCGCTTCCACAATGATTATCAAAATGAAAAATTTTGGGTTAAAAAATACGGTGTTACAGTATGCATGTTGGATTCCCATAGTGTTGAAATCCGCAAGAATGTTGGATTTCCTCGTAAGTGTCGGAATCCAATAATGTATCGGATTTCCTTGTGTTTGTTGGATTCCGATAGTGTTGGATTCCATTGAATTAAGTCAAAGATTCCTAAGTATCGGAATCCGCATGATTGTCGGATTTCCTAAGTGTTGGATTCTACAAGAAAGTGTAGGATTTCTCAAAATCTGCAAGAACCATCGGATTTTCCCAAATCCGTTAGTTTTGGCAGATTTGTGCTAAGTCCAAGTTTAAGCGTTTGCTTTGTAGTCTTGTTATGCATGTGTGAATAATTAATGTAAGTAATGAAATTTCTAGGTGAACTTGTTATGTTAGTGAAGTCAAAACAAAGTACTAGTAAGTTATAAACTACTCAGGTGTGTGCCTACTTTCATGAGACTCAGTAGAGTAAGGCTTGTATGCTAGATGACTATGTGAATATGTAAGTATGTCTAACTTGTCTTTGCAGGTAAGCTCAAAAGGTAAGTGTATGTCTTAAATGATGTTAAGATATGTATTAGGTGCATGCCAGCGGGTCCAGATTGGAACCGCTTACTTATTAATGATGTACTATACGAATGAATGAATGCATGATGGATCCCTGTGGGATCATATGTACGATATATGAATAGATGATGATGATGATGATGGATCCCTGTGGGATCATATGTACGTATATGTGTATGTGCACTGTCTGCAGACTATCTGACGCATGGTTAAGGTCAACTCTGTAGTTGGATCCCAAGGGGACTTCAGTCATAATTCGGGATTTAACGGTGATTCGGGGTGCATCCCGGATCGAGGTTTTGTAGAACCACCGTGCCTTAACGTGAGTGGTAATCAGCTGGATAACAGCTGGATTACTTGAGGAGCCTTTGGCTCTGTGAACGATGCTTGGTGGACTGCTTTATGCTCCCCCACTAGCGCGGATGGTTGTGTCTGATCCCCCGGTCTGAGTTGTTGAGTAGGACGGACTCCCCTGCAAGACATGACTCTTACTGATTTATCAGCACACCGCTATGTGTTAAGCTAGCAATGATTGTTTATATAATATGTGTATGATGCATGACTTACGGTATTGATACTTATGATAAGTATGTACTCACTAGCTAAGTGTTAGCTAATGGTGTTATGTTGCCCCTTTTCAGGTAAGGACTAGAAGGCCTGGTGAGGCGGGTGGCTTTTGATGTAAATGCCCCTTGTGGGTTGGAACACTTTATTATGTGTAATGTAATTTGATGCAATGGTCGGTTCCTGTGATAGGTAACACCGGAAAAATGTTTTGGAAACAAAGATGATGTAAATAACAGTTTGTTAATATTAAAAGAAAATTTTCCGCTGCTAAATCTGAATTGCCACTAAAGTAACTGTTTTCGGAAGCGGTGTGACACTTTACTTCTGTTTAGGTTTATTTATGTTCAGCTAGTATGATCACTAAGCGTTAGCTTATGTTTTCAGTGTTTTATGTTGCAGGTAATACAGGTTCTAGTAAGAGTAAGGCCCCGACACGGTGTTCAGCCGGATAGCTCCTGATTATTGATATCGCGCTAAATATATATAAATATTATGCGATATCGGGTTGGTTTTAGCCGAAAAATGTTTATTTAATTGTAAAAAGATACGTTTACCGTTTCTTTTATGTTTTGCAGGCTAAAAAGGCAAAATATCTAAATAATCGAGAAAAATAAATAAAGTCCGGGGAGTCGAGAAAGTAAGAAAGAAATCAAGGAAGAAATAAATGGGCCCAAATGAAAGAAGAAAGAAATAAAAAGAAAGAAAGAAGAATAAGCCCAAAAGGAAGCCCAAGGCCCAAAGCCCAAACAAAGGAAAAGAGTCCACCGGCGCCAAAAGAGGTCATCGCGGCGCGACGACATCTTCTGTAGCGGAGCGACGAAGTATCCGGATAAGGTCCACTTTCTTGCCACGTGGTGTAGCGGCGCGACCCAATTGTCCGTCGCGGCGCGACGTGATAGGATGACGCCAGCTTTGAATTTTAAAAGAGTTGGGATCGGGTTAAAATGCCTCGTCGCGGCGCGACACCCCTGTTTTCATAAATCTATTTAAACGAACTTCCAGATCTGAAACAGGGTTAACCACCCGATTTCTTCCACCATTCCTCTGCTAAATACATCCCTTAACACATCCCAAAAAGCTTGAGCTCGGATTTGAAGATTTGGAGCATAACTTTGAAGATTAAAGGCTTGGAATTCTTGCTTTTTACGGTTTTTCTACTTTCCTTCTGTTTTTAATGTTTAATCTTGATTTCCAGAAGTTGATTATGCTTGTAATAGGCTAAGTTTTCTGTTTTCCTCCCTAGAGGAGATGAAACTCTATCAAGTTGGTTAATTTTGTATCTTTTTGACTTTAATGGCATTATATTTATCTTTCAAGTCTAATCAATGATCCTAGCATGTTTTAATTATATTTTTGATTTGTTTAGAATCTGAGTTGATGTAAATTGGAGGACCAATCCATTTATAAGACTTTAATCAATGCTAATTAGGACAAATAATTAGTGTTGACTAGTGTTTGATCAAAACCTAGGGTTATACAATCAAGATAGGAGCTTTAATGTGTTAGAATTGATATATGATGACTTTCATGTGTTAATTAAATGATTTGGTAGCTTAATCAATCATTAAAGATTAGATCTTGATAGATACGAACTTAAATATGCTTAATTGTGTAGTTAATTGATTTAATGACCAATTGATTAGTTAATTGCATGATTAAATAAGTTAGATACTCGGATCAAGAGTCTAACAATATAGGAATCGGTATAGTGTTATTAATTGTCCAATGCATTGATTTTGATTTATAAAACCAACTTGAAAAGGGTGGAATTGAATCTAGGGAGGGAAGCCTTTTAATTTGATAGTTTAATCCATAAAAGTTGCTTGCTTTTTGCTTAATTAGTTGTTTTTGGTAATTTAGTAGTGTTAGTAGTCACTTAGAATAATAAAGTTTTAATCTTGATAACAAATTCCCCTTAATATAGTTTAATTGCTTTAGTTTAGTATTTTATTGCATTTATTGAGTTTAACTGTGTTTATTTGGTTTAATTAGTTTGTGTTAGTTAATTCTTAGTTAATTTGATAAAATCATTTTAGCTCCCGTTCCCCAAGAGTTCGACACCCGACTTACTAACTATAATACGAAACAATTAGGTACACTTGCCTATTCGTGAAGTTTTTAGTAAATAATTCGGTAAAATATAAATTTAAAACTAGTACGTAAAACGCATATCAAGTTTTTGGCGCCGTTGCCGGGGAGCGGTCTTAATCTATTTTTATTAAGTTAATTTAGTGTTAACCGTTGTTTCCCGCGAGTTTCGGCTCAAAAGGAGCAATTTTTGTGTTTCTGTCCACTGATCGCGCCGCGACGCGTTGCGACCAGAACAGTAACACTTGTTTTCTTTATTATTCTGCTTTAGTTAATCATTCATTCTGGGCCTCATTTAGGATTAGTACTTTAATTCATAATATCTTCTAGGGTTTGTAGGATAGTGTATGTCCTTAGACCCCACTTCTGACTTCGTTCAGCCTTTTGACGAACCGGAACGCGAATTTCATCGACGCCTGCGAGTTAAACGTGAGAGAGAGCGAGCACGCATAATGGCAGCGAATATCGACGAATTGTCACTCGAGGAGTACGCGAGCCGTGTGCGCGAGGGCACCGGAGTGGGTATTCACCGACCTGAAATACCCGAGGAGAGAACATTCGAAATCAAAGGCCAGTTCCTTCATCTTCTGCGCGAGACTCCTTTCACTGGAAAGGATAACGAGGATGCTAACCAGCATGTCGAGGCCGTTCTCGAGATTGCTGACTACTTCCACATGCCGGGAGTTAGTCGTGACGCTGTTATGCTACGAGTGTTTCCGATAACACTCTAGGGTACAGCCAAACGTTGGCTACGATCTGAGCCCACCATCCGTACATGGGATGCGCTCAAAACTCGCTTCATCAAACAATTTAGTCCTCCATCAAAGATTGCTAAAATGAAAATGCAGATTCAGAATTTCATGCAATCTGAGGACGAAACCCTCTATGACGCCTAGGACAGATATAAGGAGATGATCCAAAATTGTCCACAGCATGATCTCAATGATCACCAGGTTGTCCAAACATTCTATAATGGTATTAATGTCTACACTAGACAGATGGTCGATTCTCAAGGACCGATACCAAAGAAAACACCCGCCGCTGGGTACGCCCTGATTGAGGAGATGGCTCAGCACTCTCATCAGTGGCATTCTTCTAGAGATTCTTCCTACCGGAGGAAGACTGCAGCTACAGCCGACTCATCTGATAGCATAGTGGCCCTTAGTGCCAAGCTTGATGCACTAGGGCGTGACATGAAGAAGGTGAATCAAAACATTCACGCTATGCAGGTCGGTTGTGACAACTGCAGTGGACCTCATCTTGCGAGAGATTGCCTATATGACGAGAATGGGGATCTCAAAGAATCTGCATGTTATTCAGCTGGAGATAAATATGATTATCCAGAGGACGAGGCTTTCTTCCGCAATAAGAAGCCAAACTGGAACCATATCCTGAATACCGCAAGGAGATGGAGGGGCGATTCAGGCAGTCTGGTCCAGGATTCTATCAGAGAGACCAACCAAAGGGACCACTGCCAGAGAAGAAGCCTAACTTCGAGGATATGCTCACGTGCTTCGCAGCAGCATCAGATCAGAGGCATAAGGAGACTGAGGAGTTAGTAAAGAAGATAGGCGTTTCTACTGAGGCCGCACTGAGGAATCAGCAGGCGTCTATCCACAACATAGAGACCCAGATTGGGCAGATCTCTAGGGTTCTCCAGGACCGTTTTCCTGGCACGCTTCCTAGTAACACTAAACTGAACCCGAAGGCCGAAATTAAAGCTGTGACCACCAGGAGTGGCAAAGAAGCTGCAGGCCCACCACCTTCCAGCTCCCATCCTGATTCTATTGAGCCACTATCCACTCAGCCAGATAAAGGGAAGGGGAAGGAGAAGGAGGTCACTCCTGATCCAGAACCCATCCCACCTACTCCATCCGTTCCATCTGTTCCACCTCCAGTTAAACCTTACCGTCCTCCGATACCTTATCCACAGCGTCTTCGGCAAGACAAACAGGATGAGCAGTACCGGAAATTTCTGGAGCACCTGAAATCCCTTCACATCAACATCCCGTTTGTTGAGGCTATGGCACAGTTGCCAAAATATTCTAAATTCATGAAAGACCTTCTTACCAACCGCAAGAAAATGGAAGAAGTGTCGAGTGTCACTCTAAATGATCAATGTTCAGCAGCCATGCTTAATAAGATCCCAAAGAAGATGACTGATCCTGGGAGTCTTACTCTGCCATGCCAGTTTGGCAATCTACCCGTGAGTCATGCACTTGCTGACTCGGGAGCGAGCGTGAACCTTATGCCATATTCTTTCTTCGCCAAACTAGATTTGCCTGAGCCTAAACCCGTTCGCATGGCTATACATCTGGCAAACAAGTCCGTCACTTATCTACGCGGGATAGTGGAGGACTTGCTAGTTAAAGTAGACAAATTCATCTTTCCTGCGGACTTTATCGTTATAGATATGGAGGAGGATGATACAGTTCCCATCATCTTGGGCAGACCCTTCCTGAGTACAGCTCGTGCATTATTTGATATTCATGAGTCACAGCTGACACACAGGGTAGGCATAGATGCTATCACATTTGGGATCGATAAATCCATGAAACATTCCAAAATCTGTGATGATTCTGCCTTCTTTGTGGATATAGTTGATATCCTTCTTGAAAGCGAGCTGCAGAAGTTTGACACACATGGAGATGAAGGGCAGATGCCACTGGGGGAAGGTCTCTTGGATGCTGAGAGAGACCTGGAGGAGTTGGAGAAGCTGCTGGCAGAAGGGCCAGAGCCGAGTTCTGATGTGCAGGATTTTCAGCCGTCGCGGCGCGCAGCGCGATGAACGTGTCGCGACAGGTTGCATCATCGCACATAGAGGCTGTTGAAGTAAAGGAGGATCCAGAACCTCCTGACATATCCAAGGATGCACCTCCGCTCTCGGGTCCTACTCCTGAGCTCAAGGTATTACCTCTACACTTGGAGTATGCCTATCTAGAGGAGAATTCTACATTCCCCGTTATCATATCATCGGCACTATCTGAATCTGAGAAAATCTAACTTGTCGATGTCCTGAAACAACGGAAAAATGCGATCGCCTGGTCCATTTCCGACATCAAAGGAATCAATCCATCATACTGTTCGCATAAGATCCTCATGGAAGATGATTCCAAACCGGCAGTCCAACCTCAGCGCCGTTTAAATCCTAAAATGCAAGAGGTTGTGAAGAAAGAAATTGTCAAACTCTTAGACGCCGGTATGATCTATCCAATTTCAGACAGCCCGTGGGTTAGCCCAATCCACGTGGTTCCTAAAAAGGGAGGGATGACAGTGGTAACTAACGAAAAGAATGAACTCATCCCTGCCAGAACTGTCACTGGTTGGCGAGTGTGCATTGATTATCGAAGATTAAATGATGCCACTCGTAAGGACCACTTTCCCCTCCCATTCATAGATCAAATGCTCGAACGTCTTTCTGGTAATGCATTCTATTGCTTCCTAGATGGGTTCTCTGGTTACTTCCAGATTCCCATCACACCTGAGGACCAGGAAAAGACGACCTTCACATGTCCATACGGGACGTTTGCTTACCGGAGGATGCCGTTTGGTCTGTGTAATGCCCCAGCAACCTTCCAACGATGCATGATCGCCATATTCCACGATATGGTGGAAGAGTTCATGGACGACTTCTCGGTATTCGGAAATTCCTTCGACTCGTGCTTATCTAATCTGGACAAAATGCTCGCCCGTTGTGAAGAAACCAACCTTGTGCTAAACTGGGAAAAGTGCCATTTCATCGTACGTGAAGGCATAGTGTTGGGACACAAAGTTTCACAAGCAGGCATAGAGGTGGATAGAGCTAAGATAGACACTATCTCCAAATTACCACCGCCTACTAATGTGAAAGGGGTAAGGAGTTTCTTAGGCCACGCGGGATTCTATCGCCGCTTCATAAAAGATTTCTCAAAAATCACAAGGCCTCTAACACAACTCCTATTAAAAGACGCTAAATTCGAGTTCTCCGACGAGTGTTTAACGGCTTTTAATACATTAAAGGAGAAACTCACTACTGCTCCGATCATGATTGCTCCAGACTGGACCCTGCCGTTTGAGCTTATGTGTGACGCCAGCGATTACGCGGTAGGGGTAGTTCTAGGCCAAAGGGTTAATAATCGCTTCCAACCGATTCATTACGCGAGTAAAACCCTGAACCCAACTCAGGAGAACTACACTACTACTGAGAAAGAACTCCTAGCTGTGGTTTACGCCTTTGATAAATTCCGATCTTATCTGATTCTATCTAAAACTATCGTCTTCACTGATCATTCTGCTTTGAAGTACTTGTTTGACAAACAAGACTCCAAGCCTAGGCTTATCCGATGGGTCTTGCTTCTACAAGAATTTGACATCGAAATCAGGGACAAGAAAGGAGCAGAAAACGTGGCAGCTGACCATTTGTCTAGATTAGAAAACCCACATCTTGACGAATTACGAGAGTCGGACATCGTTGACAACTTCCCAGACGAGCATCTCATGAAGGTCAGCAATGACCCTCCCTGGTTTGCTGACTTCGTGAACTATTTGGCTGCAGGGGTTCTCCTGAAAGGTATGACACATCAGCAAAAGAAGAAATTCATGGCAGATGTGAAGTACTATTTATGGGATGAACCCTATCTATTTCGACACTGCGCAGACAACATCATCCGGAGATGCGTTTCGGGAGATGAGGCGAGGGAAATACTGAGGGATTTCCATAGTGGGCCCACCGAGGGACACCACGGTGCGGTCTACACCGCAAAGAAGGTATTCGAAGCCGGATTTTATTGGCCCACCATCTTTAAAGACGCACACACCTTCGTAAAAAAGTGTGATGCCTGTCAGAAGGCCGGTAACATATCTTCCCGGAACGAGATGCCCCAACACAACATCCAAGTCTGTGAAATCTTCGATGTGTGGGGTATAGACTTTATGGGTCCATTTCCTTCATCCCGCGGAAATAAATATGTCCTAGTAGCTGTCGACTATGTGTCGAAATGGGCCGAGGCACAAGCCTTACCCACTAACGATGCCCGAGTCGTAGTGAAATTCCTAAAGAAGCTATTCTCTCGGTTTGGTATCCCTAAAGCCTTGATTAGTGATAGGGGTACGCATTTCGCTAACAGCCTAATGGAGAAAGCACTGCAGAAATATCGTGTGAACCATAGATTTGCAACGCCTTATCATCCGCAAACGAGCGGGCAAACCGAGGTTACCAATCGCGCGCTGAAACGAATTCTAGAACGATCGGTGAACGGGAACCGTAAGGAATGGGCAGATAAACTCGATGACGCACTCTGGGCATTTAGGACTGTCTATAAGACTCCTTTAGGTACTACTCCCTTTAGGTTAGTCTACGGAAAGGCATGTCACCTTCCAGTCGAGATAGAGCATAAGGCATACCGGGCATTGAAGGCATGCGATCCTGATCTAGATAAGGCACGTGCCAACCGTTTCTTACAGTTAAACGAGTTAGATGAATTACGAAACGAAGCGTACGGAAATTCCTTGATCTATAAAGATCGTACGAAAAAATGGCACGATGCACGCCTGAAAGAAATTAAACACTTCGAACCTGGCGATAAAGTTCTTCTATTCAATTCTAGGTTGAAGTTGTTTCCTGGAAAACTCAAAACCCGATGGTACGGCCCATACGTGGTTAGTAAGGTATTCCCATACGGCACTATCGAACTACTTGATTCCAAGGGAATTACCTTCAAAGTCAACGGGCACCGAGTAAAGCATTACTTGGAAGCAATGCCCGAAGAAAGGGAAGGTGAGGATATCAACCTCGCCGTACTAAAGCCCTAAGTATGGGGTGGAGTCCAGCTAAAGACTCGTTTAAAGAAGCGCTTTCGGGAGGCACCCCGTACTCCAACTTTGTGGGTGTGTTGCCTAGAAACCCTCACGAGACTATAACTCGTCCACTCTGGCTACCGAGGGGTTTAAAGGCTTGTTGCATATGCTAAATGCAACCGTGATTCCTACGAAAGTGAGTTAGGATTTCTTTGTTTTCGTTTTTCGTTCGTTTTGTCGTTTTTGAGATTCCTAGCCTTAGCCGATCTTCATACACACTCATATCTGATATTTTGAGCCGTCGGAACTATCCGTTGTCGAATCCCGCGCGCGAGATCTCTCAACTAGCAAATGTGGAATAGGGTCTTGTAGCGGCGCGATTGATAAATGTCGCGGCGCGACATTAAACTTCTACCCGTCACTCCAGCGCCGGGCACGTGTCAACGCGGCGCGACAAATTAATATGTCGCGGCGCGACGAGCCGTTTTCAGAATCTAGCCATTTGCTGCCACGTAGCGTAGCGGCGCTACACTTTTACCTGTAGCGACGCGACACGTGCTTTTTCAGAATCACCGCTTTTTCGCCACGCGTTGTAGAGGCGCGACACGTGTTTCCGTAGCGGCACGACGTGGCAGTGTCGGTCCAGCCCTTTCCCGCCACGTGCTGTAGTGGCTCTACACTCATATTTGTCACGGCGCGACATCTGGGCATTTTAAAGAAAGTTTGTTCCAGTCGTCTTCTCCACACGAAAACTTCATCCTCACAACGCTACAATCATATTTTCTCCGGTTTTCAAGGTTCTAACGTCGGATTTACTTATTTGTGTGCGAAATCTTCACCATCTAACAAGATAGTAAGTGTTTCTCCACCTGCATTTGTTTTCTTGTTAGTTCCAGTCACCGTACCTGACTAATTTCTTGGGTTTCTCGATTTCTTGAGTATTCTACTACTATCATCTTTCAAGATTAATATCTAAAGCGATTATTTACAGCCATGCATGTGAAATTTCAAGAACAGTTAGGGTTTTTAAAACCCGAAATTAAATCTGATGTTTTTTTTCAAGTTCTTGATGATTAATCTGCTAAGTCTTGTTAATATATCATTTCTAAACACTCATGCGTCGTACATCTGCGTTTCACTCGTTTTAATCATCTCTTCTTCTGCAACATTATCTTCTGAGTACGGGTTCTTGCCAAAACCGGGGTCTCTGCCCTTGTAATGGTTTTTGGTGAATATCTGTGGGCATTCTACGTGTTTTATGATAATTTGGGCCTGATCTGATTTTGGTAACCTTGTACACAGCTATGGCAGCCCGTGGACGTGGACGTAGGGGTCGTCAAGCGCAAGAGATTGTGGTTCTAGAAGGTCCTACGGTATACCACCCGTGGTTGGTATTTTCGCCAACTCTGCCTGCCCGACTGCGCGCTGATTATACTTCTCGGCTACAGCAGAATCTTCGTAGAGAGGTGGACATCCCCCATTCTCTTGATTAGGAGATAACTGATGGAGTTGGGCTTTCAAACCAGCTTCTCGGATTTTTGCCCCAACAGTTCCGTGCTGCAGACGGGACTGTAGTGTTTACTTGCAACGCATGGGAGCGGTTATTCCGCTTGCGCGAGCCAGTTTTCCGAGAGTTGTGTTTAGAGTTTTTCTCTACCGTCCAGCTCAGCTCAGTCTTCGTCGACGTTACTGATCGTCGATTCCTATCCTTCCATCTAGGAGGAGTTAGCTGCGAGTGTAGTATCGCGGATTTTAGTCGGTGCATGGGCCTATATACGCACGTGGAGGCCACCAGCCCATTCTTTGAGCAATTCCTTTCGAGTTGCGAGAGGGATGAGCCTGAGGGTTTCTCCCCTGCGGAAATGTGGGCGATGATCGCCAACGGGTGGTACGAGCCCCGTAGAGCCGTTGAGAGCAGCATCCGCCTTCCGATTCACCGTCTGCTCCACCGTCTTATCTCCACCTCCATTTCTCATCGCCGAGGTGGTGAGAAGGTCACAACAGTTGACCTTATGTTTCTATATAGTATTCTGACTCCTGGCGTGTTGTTCAACGTGCCATTCCACCTAGCCTTCTATCTCGCTCGCCGGGCTACTGGATCCAAACCGGCGAGTCCTATCTGTGGTGGCCAATTTGTCACCAGGTTGGCCCGTTCGTACGGGATTCTGTCACTGCAGGAGTAGGCGAGGCAGGTGCAGTACGAGCCGCGCCTGATGAGTATCGGATACTTAGAGACAATGCGGGTCCTGGAGAGGACTTATGATGGAGGTTACCAAGTTGTAACCATGGAGGGTCCTGGGCCTGAGCCAGAGGTTGAGCAGGGGCCCGAGCAGCAGCAGCCGCGCCAGCGCCGTAGGAGACAGGCGCCTGGGCCCCAGATGAGGGGCCGCAGCCTCACTCGCTACAGCAGATATCCGGGTCGATAGAACGTCTTTCCGACCAAATGGGAAATATGTCTATGAGAATAGACACACTGGGGTACTATCATGATCACTTGCAATCGCGCCTATTGGTGCACGAGCAAAATCACCGGTCTATGCACTCCAGTATGTCTAACATCTTTAGCCATTATGGATAATCGCCCCCGCCATTCACGCCATACCCGCCCCCATTTCCAGACTGGCGTTCGCACTTTCCCCAATCGGATACTCATATGCCGGGGCCGTCTGGACATGCGGGTCACGACCTGGATGATGAAGACTGAAAGATGATAATTATATTTTTATCTTGTGATGTAAATGTACTGAATTTAATATATTTTAATTATAATATTTGTCTAATGTTTGGTGCATGAGTGATTTACTTTTTCAGCATGTTTGATTGTTATATGGAGTGTGCGTATATGCTAGCAGTTAGTTCAGCGATTGCTTGTCATTTATTGCTCCATTCGCCGTGCTAATACCCAGGGAGTTTTTCTAATCTTTTTCTACCTTAGTTTATTTTTATTGTGTACAATGGGGACATTGTACAATTTAAGTGTGGGGTAGGAGGTTAGAAAAAGATTCCTCGCTTGAAATTTATTTGTCCTCGTAGTAAATTGTTGATTGTATTTGGGCGTTAAATTTTAAATTTTTAGTATCATTCGAGTTAAAAGTTAGATATTATTTAAGATTGTCAAGATTGTTTATTTATAAACATTTCATAGTTATATTTAGCTTTTATGCGTAGTGCTTGTGGCTTTTCGTCAATTCTTTAGAAATTTCTATTTATAGTATCGAATCTTTAATTTTTGAATTGCTGCAATAAAATATAAGGTTAAGCTTCTAAGCTTGACAAAAATAGACTGAGTTGAATTTTCAATTTTTATAAGCATATGTTAGAAAAAGAAAACAATGGAAAAAGCCAATGTGCAAAATAAAAAAAATACAAAAGAGCTAGAAAAATATATAAGTCAAATACATGGCCTTTGGAACTCGAATTAGTAAACTCTGAGGGATGTTCTACACCTAATCACCTAAAGCCAACTGGTTTGGGATCGGTTGAGTTGAGGATTCGCTACATGGGTTCCATAGAAAGTCATAGGCTTATATAAAAAAGAGCTGAAAAGAGAAAAAAACATATGTGCAAATAAAATTGGAAATCTGCAATAAGTCTTGAGGTCAGGGGATTTTCAAAGGGTAAATTAACCAAAGTAAATATAATTGCAATTTTTAAATTAAGGATTGGATGTATATAGACAGGAATATTCTTTAAGAATGGTTGAAAGTAAATAAGGATCTAATCATAGGTATATGCATAATTCTAAGTGTAGGTGATGATTTGTTTTAATCAACCTTTTTGACATTCGTAAGTTATATTTAATTTTTCGAGAATGGTGTTAGTTATTTAAAGTTTAAGCCTGGATAGAGTTATGATTTGCTTGAGGACAAGCAAAATTCAAGTGTGGGGTATTTTGATATCGCGCTAAATATATATAAATATTATGCGATATCGGGTTGGTTTTAGCCGAAAAAATGTTTATTTAATTGTAAAAAGATACGTTTACCGTTTCTTTTATGTTTTGCAGGCTAAAAAGGCGAAATATTTAAATAATCGAGAAAAATAAATAAAGTCCGAGGAGTCGAGAAAGTAAGAAAGAAATCAAGGAAGAAATAAATGGGCCCAAATGAAAGAAGAAAGAAATAAAAAGAAAGAAAGAAGAATAAGCCCAAAAGGAAGCCCAAGGCCCAAAGCCCAAACAAAGGAAAAGAGTCCACCGGCGCCAAAAGAGGTCATCGCGGTGCGACGACATCTTCCGTAGTGGCGCGACGAAGTATCCGGATAAGGTCCACTTTCTTGCCACGTGGTGTAGCGGCGCGACCCAATTGTCCGTCGCGGCGCGACGCGATAGGATGACGCCAGCTTTGAATTTTAAAAGAGTTGGGATCGGGTTAAAATGCCTCGTCGCGGCGCGACACCCCTGTTTTCAGAAATCTATTTAAACGAACTTCCAGATCTGAAACAGGGTTAACCACCCGATTTCTTCCACCATTCCTCTGCTAAATACATCCCTTAACACATCCCAAAAAGCTTGAGCTCGGATTTGAAGATTTGGAGCATAACTTTGAAGATTAAAGGCTTGGAATTCTTGCTTTTTACGGTTTTTCTACTTCCCTTCTGTTTTTAATGTTTAATCTTGATTTCCAGAAGTTGATTATGCTTGTAATAGGCTAAGTTTTCTGTTTTCCTCCCTAGAGGAGATGAAACTCTATCAAGTTGGTTAATTTTGTATCTTTTTGACTTTAATGGCATTATATTTATCTTTCAAGTCTAATCAATGATCCTAGCATGTTTTAATTATATTTTTGATTTGTTTAGAATCTGAGTTGATGTAAATTGGAGGACCAATCCATTTATAAGACTTTAATCAATGCTAATTAGGACAAATAATTAGTGTTGACTAGTGTTTGATCAAAACCTAGGGTTATACAATCAAGATAGGAGCTTTAATGTGTTAGAATTGATATATGATGACTTTCATGTGTTAATTAAATGATTTGGTAGCTTAATCAATCATTAAAGATTAGATCTTGATAGATACGAACTTAAATATGCTTAATTGTGTAGTTAATTGATTTAATGACCAATTGATTAGTTAATTGCATGATTAAATAAGTTGGATACTCGGATCAAGAGTCTAAAAATATAGGAATCGGTATAGTGTTATTAATTGTCCAATGCATTGATTTTGATTTATAAAACCAACTTGAAAAGGGTGGAATTGAATCTAGGGAGGGAAGCCTTTTAATTTGATAGTTTAATCCATAAAAGTTGCTTGCTTTTTGCTTAATTAGTTGTTTTTGGTAATTTAGTAGTGTTAGTAGTCACTTAGAATGATAAAGTTTTAATCTTGATAACAAATTCCCCTTAATATAGTTTAATTGCTTTAGTTTAGTATTTTATTGCATTTATTGAGTTTAACTGTGTTTATTTGGTTTAATTAGTTTGTGTTAGTTAATTTGATAAAATCAGTTTAGCTCCTGTTCCCCAAGAGTTCGACACCCGACTTACTAACTATAATACGAAACGATTAGGTACACTTGCCTATTCGTGCAGTTTTTAGTAAATAATTCGGTAAAATATAAATTTAAAACTAGTACGTAAAACACACAACATTATCGAGAAGCAAACTTTTGACACTACTTTTTTTTTTGTAAATGTTAGGACATGTGTACTTAGAAAATATATTTTTATGAAACTTAGATAACTTTTGAGGTGCTAACACAGGAAATAATGTTTTTAAGTCAAAAACTAAAAAGTAGTGTTACAACTTGGTATTAGAGCCAAGGTTTAAGGGATTCGGGCACACATGAGCGTGATGTCTGAACTTAAAGCATGGTTTTGAGATGAAGTGGAGCTATCCATGGGGCAGTAAACCTTGGTGAGCATACGAGTAGTAGAAGTTTTTAATTGTTATCTGTTTAGTAATTTGAGCATGAGATATCTTGTATATGCATCAGCAACACATTTATGTGAATAAGTGTTCAGTATTGTTTTATGAAGCGGTAATCTGATTGGTTAAGTTAAGCACAAGTAACGTATAATGTGTTCATGATAATATAGGGCCTATATTGTTATAAACACATGGTACATACTGAAGCTTGGCGAGATCATGATGAACCCCATGGATTATGTGTGATAGCACATTTTATATAGCAAGCTCGGTATAGTTTTGAGGTAGAAAGAGTTAGAATGTGCCAGACACAGTAGTCTGAGGTAAGTAGACCTCGAGAAGCTAAGACATGTATGATTTAGAATGCAATTCTTATCCCAACTGTTAGACCTGCGGGTAATTTTACTAGAAAGAATTCAGATACAGAAGAATTGCAAGAGTATGAGAATAGTACAGTAAGAGAGATAGTAGCTACAGAGATGGGTAAAGCCCTACAGACGAACATCCCTTGTATAAGTAACTAGGTGGTTGAGTAAGTGTTAGAGAGACTGGAGGTGATGTTAAAGAAACGAGTAGATGCAGCAGTATAGGCTGCAATAATATAGGTTCAGAAGGTTGTGAGATTTGAAGTCAGAATGGATCAGTTATAAAATTTAAAAGGGTGTACTTACACAAATTTTCAGTACGCAAAGCATCCCCTCTTAGAAGGGGTTGTAGATTCGATTGTGAACAATCATTGACTAGTAGAAACGAAAGGAGGGTTTCGTACAGTTGGATGTCTAGTAGAATGAAAAGTTATGCATGTCTTGTGCTTATTGTGTGGAACAGCAAAAGATCGGTAGATTTTATTGTTACCAAGGAAAGAGAAGGTACAGATGGAGGCAACGATGAGGCCTCAGTTTAAAGAAGTGTCAGAGGTGCAATTTGCACCAATCAGCTTGAATAGATAAGATTACATAAGAGTTTTTAGTTCTATGAAAAATGACAGAAGTGGTGAATGATATCACCAAGAAGTTGATAAAAATAACTCGTTTTATCCAAAGTATATTGTTAATGAGTGTATGAAATGTAGTGACACATTTCGATACTTAAAAGTGATATCTGAAAAGTTTAGTGATAGTGACTGGTAACACAGCAAAAGAGATGGTGAGTTTTGTATTGAAGAAAAAGTAGTAGTTGATCAAATCAGGATTGGTAAGTGGAAAAGTGAAAGGATGAGCCAGCAAATTTGTCAAGCAAGAGATTAGTGTTTGTACTACAGTGGGGAAGGTTAGTTCCTCACTCAGATGTACAAAAGTGTAAGAAGCTGAAGCGTATGAACAGAGATTGTTAGAATTCACTCTAAGGGTGTTTTCATTCTTACCAGTTGGTCATATTGAGTTTATTGCCGTAAGTCAATAGTTTTAGAGGAAAGTATTGTGAATCCTCTACCCCCCAGTCTGTTTTAGCAAGGGTAGGGATGAGTAAGTGACAATGCAGCTTATTGTTGTAGAAGAGATGGTGGAACCGGATGTACTGGCAGGTACCTTTGGTGCTAATAGTACACCTGCCCTAGTATTATTTGACTTTATTAAAGTAGATCCTTGTTGTTGTTTCACATTATGTTCAGTTGAGTGTTCCCCCCAGTATAACAGAATTTCCTCTTTAGGAAGGAGCAGCAAATGATGAAACTACTATTGAGAATAGTAGGTGTAAGAATAATGTGATAAAGAGAAATGATTGTCAGTTTACCATCGATCTTATACCAATCATGATGAAAAAGTTACTAGCAGTTGTTGGTATGAATTAGTTAGGTTAGTATCAAGTTCATATATTATGTGATCAGAGAATAGTACGGCTTTAGACCCTAAGTGGGGAAGAAGTAGTAAAGATGAATATATAAGAGCTAGTATTCCTGTTAGTTAGTAAAAGAAAGAAAGTATCTAGTGTTTGATTGTAAAACGTTTTCAGCTTTTGTGAGAGATTCTAGCAACGAGAGGGAAAGCCGAAGCAGATTTAAGATATACAGCAATTATTGAAGCTAGTGCAAGAGTTAATGGATAAAAGTTTTATCCGACCCAGTAGCATACCGTAAGGTGTATTGAATTAGTTGTGAAAAAGAGAAAGATGACATGTTTAGAATATGTACATATTACAGAGTTAATGAGTATAGTTTGTTGAACTATGTTCAACAAATTAGTAATTGTGATTATTGATGATCAACTATTTGCTCCAAGAGTTCAGCAGTACATGGTGTTAGTTTCAGAGGAGTATTAGACACATTATGCAAGGAGAAATGGTATGTGAAATTCTCCAGTGTAAAGTGTAGTTATAAGAAGTGCAATCCTTAGGTTGCTTCGTTAATCAGAAAAGATTGAAACAGATTCGGCCAAGGTGAAATCAGTGATGAAGTGGGAACCGCCTCAGAATCCTACAGGAGTAAGAAGTTTTTATGAGCTTGCAGAGTACTACATATGAATTATACTAGACTTTTCTAAGATAGCAGTACCCCAAGTCTAGTTGACTAGAGGGAGCAAAGAAATCAATAGAAATCACGATCAGCAGAAAGTGGTTGATATGTTAAAGTATGATTGATGTAATACTTGTGTATCAGCGATACTAGATAAAATGGAAGGCATGGTGGTTAATAGTGATGTCTTTTGGTGGAGGTTAGATTGTACAGAGAAAAGGTTATTATATATGTGTTAACTACCAGTTAAGGATCTATGAAAGCAACCTTCCAACTCCTGATGTAGAACAGATAGCGGTTGTTTTTACTATTAAGATAGGATGACATTGTCCTTATAAAGTTAAGTATACTATTTATTCAGATTATAGTAGTCTCAAGTATTTCCCAGAGCAAAAGAATATGAGCGTGTGTCAGTGATAGTGAGTAAAGTTTTTAAAGATGGTGATTATGAGATTTTAAATCTCCTAAGTAAAGTTAATGTGGTTATAGATGTTTTAAACAGAAAGACAAGAAGTATATGGATTCATATGCATAGAGCAAGAATGTGAACCGTTAGTCTCAAATTTGATAAGTTTAAAGTAGTTCAGATTGAAGCAGATAAAGGAAGCAATCAATAGTAGTGTATTAATGGTTCAGTGTTAGAATTAGTAAGAGATGGTTTCCAAGAATGAAACGTGATATAGCAAGGCATATTGAATACGTTTAACTCGTATTGAGATAAAAGCAGAGCAACAGAAGTTATATGGGAGGTTATAGTTGTTGGAGATATCAGTGTAGAAATAAGAGAATGTAAATTTTGTTCCAGTAAAGGAAGTGTATTCTTCAGAAAGAATGACAAATGTTTAGTTGGAAGAGATTGTAGTCAGATATGGAGGTCTTGTTATACCTCAGTTTAGTATTCCACCCTCAGGAGGAAGAACAGAATGAGAGAAAGATACCATACCAGAGTATAGACGTGAATCATGTGTTGATGATTTCAGTGGTAGTTGCGATATCTGTCTATCGTTAGCAGAGTTCTTTTAGTTAGCAGTTACCTTTTGAGTGTCGGTATGTTACCGTACGAGATGTGTAGTAGAACGTGTAAGGCCCCTGTTTGTTAGGGTAAGGCTAGTTAGAAAAAGTGAAACAGTGCAGAGACAGTACAGTGATAGACCAAGTATATACAGTAGATACGTGAGCAATTTTAAGCAGGTCAAGATAGAAGAATAGATATGTAGACAAGAGAAAATCATTGTTAGAATTCTAGGTTGAGGGACTATAAGTTGTTAAAGATGTCACCATGATAGAGAACTAGCAGATCCTGGAAGAAGGGTGAGCCAGCCCATATCTTAGTAATCCATCTTAGATTATTGCAAAGGTGGGAAAGTAGTTTACATACTAGAATTATAAAATGAGATGTCATAGATCTAGAATATTTCATGAGTATTCCACCTTCGTAAGTGTGTAGCAGATTAATCAGTAGTTGTCCTTCTAAAAGAGATATCGGTATATAAGAAGTTCAATTATGTAGAAAAACAACCTGTGGCTATTTTACAGAAAAGGTTAAGAGTTTATGTAACAGATGCATAGAATTTGAAAAGATACAGTAAAAGTACAGGATGAGTTCAGATTACGTTTAAGCGTATGAGTGTCATGCTATGTATGATACGTGTCTCTTGATTAGTATGCATACTACAGTAGTGGATAGTTTGTGATGTAAGACTATCGTCAGTGCGCTGTGATAGCATTCAGAGATGAGGAGATGTAAGACTAACACTAGTGCGCTACGGTAGCATTCAGCCTGGTATGATGCAGAGTTATTTGTACAGTAGATTTCGGGGATGAAATCGTTCCAAGTGGGGAAGAGTTGTAACACCCAAAAGTTCAAAAATATTGTGACCAAGTGTTGTAAAAGGATAGAGGTTTTTATAAAATTAGAGGGGCTAAAGTTGCCATTTTGAAAGAAGATAAGTCCAGGGGCTGATTTGTAATTCTTGGAAAGTGCTTACATATATATATATGATAGTTAGTTGACTTGTGATAGTCAAACTCTCCATTTTACACAGCCACATATACAAGCATTCGATTCCAAGTAATTTTGATTAAGTACAACAAGGTTGGAGTGTAGCAACACATCCAAGTAATCCTTAGTATCAAGGTATGTGTTCTTGAATGAGTTTTATGTGTATTGAGTCAATAAGTGATTTCAAAGGTGAAATCATAGATTGTTGTTAGTAGTGGTGTTATTAGTTGTTATTTAGCAATTTTAGATGTGGTAACATGTTTTACAAGTTCTGGAAAGTATTTAAAAAGGAGATTTGAATCAAGAACAGTAGCTGTGTTCTTGACAGAAAGTTACAGGTTGGTCATGTACACGGCCCCGTGTACCGTGTAGGGGTACACGGCCCGTGTACATGCTTTTGAGATGATGTCAGGCTATGTAGGTAAACATGGTCGTGTAATAGGTAAGGTACACGACCCGTGTAGGGTTACACGGCCCATGTAGAGGTCAAAGGCGGTGACATGCCATGTAGGATTACATGGTCATGTAGCAGAAAGGGTACACGGCCCGTGTAGGGTGATGTGTCAGCACATGCCATGTGGCCAAGAGAGGTCGTGTAGTGTACAGGGTATACGGCGCGTGTAGGGTTACACAGCCCGTGTAGTCCCTTTTTCAGTATAGTTTATTCAGTTTATTGTGAGTAGCTTATTCTCTGGTACAAGGAGGTGTCTGGATACTTGATAGCACTCGTGACTTGTTTAGCATATTGCACAGTTACCAGGTGAGTATACTATTCCTTTAGTAGGATTGGCATATGTATATCCATCAGTGAACAGTATGATATCTATGTTATGTAAGACAGTTTGATATGTATATATTGTACAATATTGGTGTATAGCTATGCAAGTAGTATAGATATGCACAAGATCAGTAACAGGGTACATACTTATGTGCTAGAACAGTGACAGGGTGTACAGCTACGCTGTATACCAGAACAGTAACAGTTTATGCAGGTTTACAGGTGCTATAGCTTGGATGCGAGACATCCCGGAGAGACTTTACTTCTATTTAGGTTTATTTATGTTCTGCTAGTAGGCTCACTAAGCGTTAGCTTATGTTTTTAGTGTTTTATGTTGCAGGTAATATAGGTTCCAGTAAGAGTAAGGCTTCAGTACGGTGTTCGGCCGGATAGCTTCTGATTATCGAGAAGCAAACTTTTGACACTACTTTTGTAAAAGTTAAGACATGTGTACTTAGAAAATGTACTTTTGTGAAACTCAGATAACTTTTAAGGTGCTAACACAGGAAATAATGTTTTAAGTCAAAAACTGAAAATTGTTTGCATACTTTAAACAATTCTAGACTTATTTCACATGATTCCTAAACTTAGAGATACTTGAATAACTTCTTGTTTCTTGATACGTAAAATTAATCCCGCAATTATACATACTTCCTATATATGTGTTAAGTCACTTTCTATTAAAATAGATGAAATGATAAATTTTATTTGCAATTCTTACAAATCAGAATTAGACTCCTAGTGTTTCCTAACACTTATCTAATCTGGAACCTAAGGTATTCGATATCTCATTTATTATTTTTAACACCGATTATTTTATAGTAATAATACAAACATTGAACTTATTATACGTAATCGTGTCATTTTCTAAGTCGGGAAAAACTTGACTTAATAAAAAATTGTCTTATTACCGGGATAGTCTATTTTAAAATATTTCAAAAATTCCCGTCAGATTATATATTTATTTAAATTCAATAAGCAAATATTTTCCATGGTCCCTCAAAATTATTAGCTTCTACCTGATTATTTATTTATATTTCTCTATCAACATGCGAAAATCTCAATGTCTAAGAATTAATAAATAATCTATTTGTTTCTAACAAATATCTTAAGTAGGTATAGTACTCACACTAATATTTATGAGTGTTTTGTTCAATATAGTTCTTATTAAAATCATAGTCCTGAGGGATAATTTTTAATCATTAGATTTCAAGATCAATGGTTTATATTTAATTTTAGATAATAATTAAAATTGATATAAGGAAGGACAATTTTGACTTTTTGCATATTGGTCCCCACTTTCTCTTTCCTCTAATTTATTTAAAATTAATTATCTCACAAACCGTTAATCGTTAGACGAAACCAATTATACTGTTGCGATCCTCGTGTTCCCCTCTTTTATTAGAGAGGTCACTTGATATACTTTTGACAAACTTTTTTTAGGTTGGACTTAAATTTTATTAATGTATAATCACATGTGATTTATAAAAATATTACATGTGTTGTTTTATTAATTTTTTTATCTTCTTAAATTGTATATCATTTAACATTTATTAATTTTCAATGTTTGCTTAAATAAATCAACGTTTGCTTAAAACCGTTTATACATGTATGTACATATTCAATTTCACCCAATCCAATTGCATTGTCTACCCATGAATGCATATATTGTGTACTAGCAACACCCTATCCCCTCTATCAAAGGTCTAGATGTGTTCTCCTTCAAATTCGATGTCTTTTATATTGGTTCTCGTAATAAGAATGGTTCTCGTTTGAACAATCCCCTATGCAATCATATATGATTGAATACCAAATCTCATGTTTTTTGGTATTCAATCACATTTGAATCTGTACAAACTCTCGTGTGATTCTATACAAAATCACATGTGATTAAATATGCAATCATATGTGATTGAATACCAAATCTTATGTTTTTGGTACAGAATCACATGTGATTCTGTACAAAATCACATGTGATTGAATACGCAATCACATGTGATTGATTCTGTCAAATATGTGACATAAAAATGCTACATTTAATCTAATTACATGTAATTATGTGCATGTATAAGAGATAGATAATCACATGTGTTATGAAATAACTAATAACTTAGAATCACTTCAACTGTTGATTTTTTGTTACTAAACTATAGAACTTTGCCGGATTATCAAACACCAAACTATAATTTTATAAGGACTATATTGATCACACCTCTATGAATCACATGTGATTATACTTTAATAAAATTTAAGTCCAATCTAAAAAAATGAGAAATTTTTTTTTGTCGAAAGTATATCAAGTGACATTTCTAATAAAAGAGGGAAACACAAGGATCGTAACGGTATAATTCGTTTCGTCTAACGATTAACAGTTTGTGAGATAATTAATTTTAAATAAATTAGAGGAGAGAGAAAATATGGACCAATAGTTAAAAAGTAATAAATGTCCTCTTTTATACAAATATATCAAGTTTGATTATAATATAAGATTAAATCTGAACCATTGAATTTTAAAATCTAATGATTATAAATTAACTCTCAAAAATATAAATTAAATTAGGAATATACAGAAAATTTCTTATATTTATGAAAATTCGAACCTTTTTCTAAAAGTATCATTTTGACTTAGTCAATTGACTACATATATAGTCAAACTATCAGTTTTATGTTATAAATGCATAAGCCTAAAGCTAGACTTACATTATAAGATTTTTGAGTATAAAATTGACCGCACTTTTGCATGTCCTATTTCTACTTATGGAATTTTGTTTTACTAAGCTTAATATTATTACAAGTATGAGACACTAGTAAAAATATATTAAATTCTTATTAAAATATATGAATATTATAAGTAAACTCGATTATAAAGACTTTTACAATCTACTTAATATTCTAAAATGCTTTATTTTGATATACACGTCTCTTATGAAATAATACCTATTATTTCCTATGTTTTTTTATTAAGTTCTAAGCTTGAGCGAATTAGTTTTCATAATAATCTATTCGATTTACTTCGAAATACCTTTTAGGAAAAACTTTTTAATAACAAACACTTTTGTTGTCAAAGTATCCAAAAACATTGCTAAACATAATATTCAAAGAATTAGATCTAATTTACGATCTATATATATATATATATATATATATATATATATATATATATATAAGGCAATAATGCTAAACATTATATTCTAAGAACTAGATCTAAATTACCAATCTCTTACAAATATAAACTTGACTTGTTATATCTTTTCTAGTTAAACTTGACTGGCTAGATTCAAATACAGAAATGGATATTTAAAAACTAAATAATTCCCTAAATGTTCTCAAAAATTCAAAAAACATGGTTCAAAATATTGTCTCAATAACTAAAATATTATAATAACTCTTATAGCAATAATATCCATAGTGATGCGCCATCAACCCCTACATCATATGTCAAGCTACTCACTTTCCTTAATAGCTAGCAATAAAATTGCAAAATGTTGGTATACTCGTATTAAAAACTATTAGGAAGTGAAACTAAAGTAATCATGAAATACCTAAGGTTTTAGCTTTATCACCTGCCTCGTGATGCTTCGGGCAATCTTGCTTTTAGTGACCGACCTCATTACACTTGAAGCATCGATTCTCGGCTCTTGCCTTGTTTGGTTTGCCCTTCTTGCCTTTGGCCTCGGGTTCATGCTTGCCTGGATCGTAGTGACCCTTGCCTTTTCTGTTCTTCGCCTTCCTCTTCTTCACGCCCCCATCCATGACCATGAGGACATTTTTGGACTTGGTCCCAATACTCAACTCGGCCATCTTGAGCATGGAGTGCAGCTTGTCTATGGATTTCTCCATATTGCTCATGTTGTAGTTGATTACAAACTGCTTGTAAATATGTAACGTCCCAAAAAAAATTTTATTTGCAAGACACGCATGAATATGACATCATTTCATATCAGAGTAAATGCGGAAGTATCAAAAGACATCAGTTCAACTGAGATAAGTTTCAAAAACAAGTTGAAATTCTTTTGGCTGTGAGCTATCGTCACTGCCCTGGAGCTCTACCATGGTCCCGACCTGAAAGATAAGAAATTAACAACGGTAAGCGCGAAGCTTAGTGAGTAAGTTACTGCAACCTATGACATTACACCATAGTCCCATTCATGCACATTCTACCCGCCACCAAGGTGGTCGGTCATATCTACCCGATGCCGAAGCATACAGTCATGCTACCCGCCGCTGCAGCGGACGGTCATACTACCCGCTGCCGAAGCAGACGGTCATACTACCCGCTGCCGAAGCAGACGGTCATACTACCCGCTGCCGAAGCAGACGGTCATAACTACCCGCTGCCGAAGCAGACGGTCATACTACCCGCTGCCGAAGCAGACGGTCATAACTACCCTTTGCCGAAGCAGACAGTCATAACTCATTCACATTCTCCACTAGTTTGGTGTGCAAGTAAGAATACTCACCTGGCAGCTATCACTGGTCCTTACCGAACTTAACTTGGTTCCTCTAACTTTAACTGTCACCTGATCCAAGTCTGACAAATCAGTACCGGGCAATGACCCAGATTTACTATCACAACTTCTACAAGTCTGACAGACATAACACAAGTTCTCATAGACCCGTAACAATACAAAATGCAATCATCAAAGTCCACAAAACCGGGGACGCGTCGCGTCCCCCAAGTCGACGCGTCGCGTCGAGTCAAAGTGTCGGATTTCAAGAATCCTGGTCCTCACTATCGGATTTCAACTCTGGGCCTAGACTATCGGATTTGGGGCCTAGTGTCTCATGAAATGGTAAAAGTCGCATGACACTTAACACAAAGTCGCATGAACACGCGAAGGTCGCATGGCACAAAACTGTAAGTCGCATGAAGACACCATCCGACAGTCACATGGTACAAGTCTAAAGGTCGCATGGTACATGGTCCGAAGGTCGCATGAACATATCCAAAGTCGCATGGACCTAATCTCTACATGTGAAAGTCACATGAGCATACGGAAAGTCGCATGGAGTGACATGTAAGTCGCATAGCACAAGTTCTAAAGTCGCATGGGTATACATTCAACATACATAAGTCGCATGAACATAATGAAAGTCGCATGAGCATACTGAAAGTCGCATGGCACAAACTATAGGTCTCATAGCACATTGAAAGTCGCATGAACACTACAAAGGTCGCATGGATTCATGCGTAGGTCGCATGAAGCATATGGAAGTCGCATGAAGCATCATCTTCACCATCAGTTCATTATTTCTAAAACCCAGACTCCATAGCCACAATCCTAACTCTTTCAAAACTTAACCAAATCGCTATATTTTTGTTCCAAAACATTTCTCCATTCGATTAGTTACTTCTTTCAAGATTTAACTATATTTCATCAAGTAAGAAGGATCATATCATAAATTCTCTCTCTAGTTCTTCATAAACCCATAACTTCCAAAACCCAGAACAAAACTTAAGCTAGCATCATTTAATCAAGATAAACTTATAGCTACAATACAACAATGAGATAGGAATCATTACTTGATGATTTCCTTGCAAATTCCTTGAGTTTCCAACGATTATTGATGGCTTCTTCTTCTTCTTCTTCTCGTGGGTTTGAACACACACACAAACACAGAGAAATCTCTTGGTTTGAATGAATGGAACAGTAGAGTGTTGGGGGCTGTGCCCTAATTGGCTTTATATACTATCCCTCAAGAGGCCTAAGCCCAACATTAAACAATTAAGCCCATAGTTCCAATACTCCAATTACATACACATCACTAGTCCATAATCCACTTTATTTATCCACTCAAGCCCATAGTATCTAAAATACTTCATAACTAAGTGCACAAGACAACACAACTTATATTTTCTTAATAAAATATTCTTTTTATTTATTTACAGGAATTCGGATATTATAAAATATCTAACAATGAGTTTAGAATCATGCTTGTGTTAGCTGCAATGATACCAGGTGTCCTTGCCTTTTCATGTGGTCAATATGCCCTTTTATTTTTATCACGTGGGTGCTAACTAAGGTCCCCTTGGCCATATTACATGCAAACATTGCCCAAGTGGCATCATATCCCATCATACGTGCAACATATCCCTCAACTAATGGATCATATCATCAACACTGGTGTCCATCGGGCTGGTTTGTAGCTCTAGACTCATTGTGGAAAGCATCAGGCATCCGACATCTAGTAGGTCATGAGAATGCTTCAAGTGAGCATTCCTAAATGCTGCTGTGGCGCCAACAGGCGAGGCCTCACCTAGACATTCCTCCAGAACGTTTCAGTTCCTTTGGTGCCTGAGCATAACTAAAGATTACGCTCCTACTCAAGGAAATTAATTCCGGTGAGCTTTTACCCTTCAAGGTTTCAACAAAGAGAAAGATTTTTAGTGTTGCTCACGATGTTTGCCATCTAGAACTTAAAAATTTGTTTCATAAGTAATTTTCAAAAGATAGATTTTTTTCCTAATGTATCAGTAACCCCGAAAATTTGAATTATATTAGGCTATGATCCATATTTCACATAGTTTGCGCAAGGTTTGGTCACTACAACACCAACACAGAGTATTTTTATTCTAGCAGGTAAGAACTTTTACCAATTGTATAAAAAACTGACACGATTCTTAGATCTTATAGGGTTTTAGACAATAAATATCTAAGCATGTTTAACCTAGATCATATTGTAACACCCGCAAACCTGGGCTAGGAGATTAGCAGGTTGGCGTATGTGATTAATTGTGTTTTAAATTGTTAAATGTTTATTAAAGGTTAATTGAATTAATTAACTTAATTTAATATATATTAGTTTACCGGAGAAAGAAAAGAAAAGTTATTTATGTATGTATGTATGTTAAGCATGTATGCATGATAATATGAATAGGAATTCATATGCCACCACCTGCTTTGATTAATGCAAATTATATGTATACGTGTGTGGTTAGTGTCAAAGGAAATTATCTGCTCATTTTATCAAAGAGTGCAAAGTGTGTAGTGTGTGAAATTGAGAGAAAACCTTCTTGTTGAAAAAACCTCTAAAACTTGCAAAACTTGAGTTTGTGGATAGAAGATTTGGTGTTCTTTAAATCAAAACAAAGGTTAGTTTATGATTACAGTAGGTTTAGAATCATCTTAACATGTTTTCTTGTTGATTTACATGCATGTATGTAGAATCACCATTGATGAAGCTTGAAGCTCAAACTCATCAAGTGGGTTTTGAGTATTTGACGTTAAAACATGAATTTGATGTGTTCTTGATGCATGTCTATATGTTATTTGATGTTTATATGAGTTTAGATATGTTAGAAATCATTTTCTAGCTTGAAAAATATGTTGAGTTGATTTTGGTTCAAGCTGGAGGATGAAGAAAGTTGCAGGTTTGAATTCTTGAAATAACGCGACACGTCAAACTTAGGGACGCGACGTGTTCCTCTTTGGACTTCGAATTTGAAGTCTGTGGCGGTTAGTAGGCCGCTCGAAGTAAGCTACAATTCGAAGCCTCCATGCGGAGTTGGTTTTGGGTGCTCGAAGTCCTCTTTCGCTCGAAGTGGTCTGCTCGAAGTGGTGTTCGAAGTAGATGTTTGAAGGCAATTCAAAGCCCGATGCGACGCGTCAAGGGTCCGGACGTGACGCGTCCGCGACTTTTCAGGATTTTGATGTGTTGTTTGCTGTTTCATTGGGATTACATATTTTATGTATATTTATATGTGAATCTAAGATATTATGTGTGGGGATACTTGAAATAAATATATGTGAATATATATTTATTAATCAAGACTGATTTCAGTTTGCTGTGTTTTCAGGCAATCAAAAGACTCAGTAATATTAAATCTCTGAGCTCTTGTTGATTTTGAGGTGAGTGGACGTTAACCGCGGATGGTAAAGATTATGGTTAACGTTAATGATGTGATGCATGTGATGTTTTGTAGGTTTGTGTTGATATTGACTGTTGATGTTTGCTTTTGGTGTTTAGCCTCTACTCACTTAGCTTTGTGCTAATTCCCCTCAGTTGATGTTTTGCAGGTTTATGTTGGTGGTGTAGTTGAAGGAGAAGTTGACCTGACTCTGATATATGATTTAAAAAGAAACGAGCCAGTTGTTTTTGTAACACAAAGACTGATGTTTATGAACAGTTGATGTAATAAGTAAATTTGGATTTGTTTGTAAACAAGTTGTTTTAATTAAGCTTCCGTAGTGCAATTTAAAAAAAATAGCTTGAGTTTTCCGGTGTTACAGTTTGGTATCAGAGCCTAGGTTTGGCGATGCATGCATGGCTAGAGTGTTGCATTCCCAAATCTTGGCTCGTGACGGGTCAAGCTTTCCTTCACGGGGAATTAAGGTGAGTTAGAGTTGTTTGTAGTAGTTAGTATTTTGTGTACTAACGGTTTATGATAATGAGCTGTGAGGTGATGTGATTGTAACAGATTATGGCTGACAAAGAGACTCCCATCCTCCCTCTTGTAACCCAAGCTGCAACTGAAGCACTAGTGATTGAACACTTGGGGAATACTGAGATTGCTGGAACATCGGGTCAAGCCCGTGAAGAAGATCAAAGTGAGTATGTTTATCAACTGGAGAATGAGTTGGTAGAACTCAGGAACACAGTTCAGAGTATGGAGCAACAGCAACAGAACCAACCTGAACCAACCCCGGTACCAACTGCGATTCCCACAGGCAACCATACCACCACTAACAACACCTCTGCCACTAGTAACACAGATGATGCAACAACCCTTTTATTACCCATATCCACAACCAGGAGCTTATCCGTTTGCGTTTCCTGGATATAAGCAACCGTGCACGTATAAACAATTCCTGGATTGTAAACCCTCAGAGTACAGAGGAAGTTTTGATCCAAACATCACTTTGAATTGGTTGAGAGAGATGGTGAAGGCATTAGATGCCTGTAATTGCGAGAATGAGCTGAAAGTGAAATACGCAACAAGGATGCTGAAAGGAGATGCTATGGTCTGGTGTGACTCAATTACCGGCCATTTTACTGAGCAACAACAGGAGAGCATCACCTGGAGTCAGTTCCAGGAAAAGTTATGTGATCAATATTGCAGTACCTTCGAGATTTCCAAAATCAAGAAGGAATTTATGGATTTACAGATGACGGGGAACATGACTATGGATGATCTGATCAAGTAGTTCAACGAGAAAATGAGGTTTGTAAAGCATTGGGTGCCAGATGAAGAGTCGAAGATTGCCCATTTTGTTGTGGCTTTGCATCCGGATCTCCGTAGCGCCACCAGATGGGCTACCACTTTATCCCAAGCCTTCACTTTAGCCAAATCGGCTTAAGGGGATATAATTACGAGGAACAGGTTGAGTGGGGAAAAAATTTCCCAACAGAAATCAAGATTTGAACATTATAACACTCAACAGAGGCAAGGAGGGTAGAGTAGTGGGAATAAACAGGGAGATCAGAATAGGAGGCCAACTTTGAGTGGATCAACCCAGCGGGCACCATGGTGTGGTAGGTGTAAGTCTTACTACAACAGGCAGTGTACTTCCCAAACTACGAGATGTGTGAAATGTGGCCAGTTTGGCCATGATATGAAGAATTGTAGACTACCGAGGAGTGTCTGCTGGAACTGCCAGAAAGAGGGGCATAGAGTTAGTGACTTCCCGTTAAGTAAGAAGGCAGGGTTAGGGTCAAGAAGAGGAGTGGCTGGAGGATCGTCTTCAGCGGGTCAGAAAAGAAAGAACCCACGCACTACTGAGGGTCGGGCATTTAAGATTGTAACACCGTATTTTCACCCATAAACTTTTCATTTTAATTAACACTGCGGAAGCGTTTACAAAACATAAAAGTGTTTACAACCGAACATAAACCACTGTATAACAAAACCAATCAGTTTGAAATAACAGTATTACAAAAACTACGGCTCGTCACAAATATACTCATCAGAGGCCTAGGTGATTACTCCTCAAGCTAACCACTCTTACACGAGCCGCTGACTTACCAAAACCTGTAAAAAGTGTGAGAGGTGGGGGATTAGCACAAAGCTAGGTGAATGAAGTACAATCACAACAGATATATCAGCCAGAACCGCATGATATCAACAACCACAAATAAGCACCCTGGGAAGACCGGTGGTTCTGCAGGAACCTACAACCAATGCCGGCCAAAGCAAAGGTTTACCGATAGTTCATTTGCTATTCTCACACAGTATTATCTTATGTTGCAACAAATGCATCAAATGATCCCAATACTGATTAGCCGATAGCAAACAAACCCAACCTATAAGCCTAGTCGAAAACTGACTTCCCAACCATCATGTATACATACCACTGACGCAACAATTAATTAACAATCAACCAGTTAATCAATTATCAGACAATAAGTCTATCCATGCATCAAACCAATAACAGTTCCAACCAAACAAGTACAACTAATATCACCCGTGAGTAAACATCCACTCACCTTAAGTTCCCAGCTTCCCCACTCAGTGATCTAATTTTACTGAGCCTTGTCTGTGCCTGAGAACACAACAACCAAAGATCAGTATCTGATTCATAAATATATATATCAAACATATATTTATATCCCTTTGATCAAACATAAACATGTAAGATTCACATATGTATACACATATAACACATAGCATTAAACGATGCAAACAAACAACCAAAACTATCGGATTTCAAGGGAAATCCGATACATCTATCGGAATCCGCTACTACCATCGGATTTCTAAGAATCTGATACACCTGTCGGATTTAAAGGCAATCCACAACACTTGTCGTTTTTCAAGGAAATCCGATACTTCCCTTGTATTTCACCCTTCGAATTTCAATAGTCAGATTCTTCATCGGATTACACACATGTTCGGATTTCATAACTTGGGATCCACTATCGGATTTCAACAATCGGATTTCAAGAGTTCGGGATTCTAAAGTACCAGATTTCACAACTCGGATTCTTTGTATCGGTTTTCCAAATTGTCGGTTTTTATCATCATCTTCAATAAGAATCCGATAACTTCATCATCTTCTCAAACCAACAATCCGATAACATCATGACTTGCATAAATCTTATTCCCAGTTTAGACAATTCATATAAAAGCTTGCCAAAACATATACAAACTTGATTAAACATACCATCATTATAACATCCTCAGATTGGGCCTAGTAGTTTTGGGGGCTTTGGTATGTTAACTTGTGATCAATACTTGATTAATTACTTGTTATTACTAATTTATATGGTTTTAATTAATTGTTGATTAATTAAATATATGGATTATATGTTAGTATATATATATTTAAATATATATATATATATATGTATGTACGGTTATATATATATTTGAGGATTAGTATGCATGTTAGTATGTTATTATATCATTTAATTACTAAGGACACCTCATGCTACTAATTTTGAGACAAGGATTACGTGGGTATACATTGGGTTATCATCTGAATTGCTTCTCACTTGCAAAAAACGATTCTTTGTGATTGTGTGTGTTCTTGAGAGAAGAAAAGCAAGAAACAAGCAAACTTGATAAAGTAAAAGTGAGATTTGTTGTGTGTTAATTCTAAGAAAAGGTATGGTTGTGATCATAGCATGATTCTAATCATTGTGGTATGTTTTGTTTGTTAAATCATGCTTAGAACATGAAGATGCCATGCTAGAAGTTTAGAAGTTAACTTGTGTGGTGGGTTTTATATGAATTATCATGTTAAGAAGGATTTGATGTGTTCTTGATGTTCTATACATGTTATAAGGTGGTTATACATGTTTTAGAAGTGTTCATAATGTTTTATGACGGTGTTAGTCGGATTTGGGGAGTTATGTTTTGCTGGAAATCCGACACTTTATTGAAGAAGACAACCTGGAAATTAGGTGTCGCGGCGCGACGAGGTGAAATCCGAGAGATTGGATTTGGATTGTTGGAATCCGATGGAAATTGCAAAATAACCCATGGAAATCCGAGACTTGACAGAATCCGACACTTAAATTCGGATTGTTGAAAATCCGACTCGAAATCCGATTGTAGGGTTCCGGATTTTGAAATCCGACAAGGGTCGCGGCGCGACGGGCATTGTGTCACGGCGACGGGCACTGTTTCAGAATGTTACTTGTTTTTAATATGTTGTTCTTGGTTTAAGTTAGCATATTAAATATGTGATATGTGTTTATACATATGTGAATCATACATGCTTATGTTTGATTAAAAGGATATAAATTTATGTGTTTAACATACATTTATGAATCGTTACTGATTTCAGTTGTTGTGTTCTCAGGAACAAGCAAGGCTCAGTAATATAAGATCACTGAGTGGAGAAACTGAAAGCTTGAGGTGAGTGGACGTTTACTCACAGATATGATTAGTTGTAACTGGATTGGGTTGCAACTGTTATTGATTTGACGCATGGATAGATTGTGCATCTGATAATTGATTAACTGTTGATTGTTATGTGCGTCATTGATATGTATACATGAGGATTGGGAAGTCAGCTTCGGCTGGGCATATGGGCTGGGTTTGTTTGCTATCGGCTAATCAGTATTGGGATCTTTTGATGCATTTGTTGCAACTTCAGGTAATAATGTGTGAGAATAGCAAATGAACTATCGGTAAACCTTTGCTTTGGCCGGCACTGGTTGAAGGTTCATGCAGAACCGCCGGTCTTCCCGGGGCACGATTATTTGTTATTTGTTGTTGATATTGATGCGGTTATTTGATGATATATCTGTTGTGGTTTTACTCCATTCACTTAGCTTTGTGCTAATCCCCCACCTCTCACTCTTTTTACAGGCTTTGGTAAGTCCGCGGCTCGGTTGAGAGTGGTTAGCTTAGGGAGTAATCACTTAGGACTCTGATATATTATTTTTGTGACGAGCCATCTTTTGTAATACTGATATTTAAACAGTAGTGTTTGTACAGTTGTAAACACTTTGGTTGTTTAACTCGCTTCCGCATTGATTATGAAAATGAAAGTTTTTGGGTTAAAAATACGGTGTTACAAGTTTGGTATCAGAGCCTTGATTTGGCAGTGTAGGCACAGTGGAAGTGTTACATTCCCGAATCTTGGCTCGTGGTAGGTCGATTACTCCTTGGGTGTGGGATTGGGGTGAATTGGAGCGTAGTTAGTATGTTGTGTACTAACGGATTTATCTAATAAATCGTGAGGTGATGTGATTGTTACAGATAACAATGGCTGATCGTGATCACTCGACTGCTGCCCCTATTGTCCCGTCTTCTGCTGAAGTCCCTACTACTACAGTAGAAACATTGCTTAATGCCGGTACATCTGGTACCGCTAGGGATGAAAGGGATGAGTACATATTCCAGTTGGAGGGCCAACTACAGGATTTGCGAAAGGAACTGGAGAAACAACGACAAGTTCCTATAATTCAACCCCCGGTTACTACTGTGACATCAACTACGGTTGCGATACCTCCTATCTTTCCGGCAGTGACTACATTGGCAGAGGTTCCTCCGATGTCAATGCCGATACCACCGTTTACTCAACCGATGACTCAACCTTTCTACTATCTGTTATTTCCTTAGGGGCCCTATCCGCAAGGATCTATTCCACAGGGGTCTTATCCACAGGGATCTATGCCTCAAGGATCTTATTCTTATCTGTTTATGGGATATCCACAGACTATGGGATTTAGACAGCCATGTACCTACAAGCAATTTCTAGATTGTAAACCAGACGAGCAGCATGGCAGCACGGATCCTAACGTGACTTTGAATTGGTTGAGAGATACAGGGAGGATTTTGGATGCCTGTAACTGTGAGGAGGAGATGTGAGTTTTCTTTGCCACCCGGATGCTCAAAGGCAAGGCTATGGTTTGGTGGGATTCCTTTACCACCCATTTAACGAGAGCTCAAATGGATTCAATAGCATGGAACCAATTCCGGGATAAACTGTGCGAGCAGTATTGCAATGCCTTCTAACTGAATAAGATAAGGCATGAGTTTATGGAATTAAAAATGACCAGGAGGATGACAGTTGATGAATTGATTGAACAATTTAACTCGAAGCTGAGATTTGTAACTCAGTGGGTACCGGATGAATCTACACAGGTTCAACATTTCATAGGAGCTTTGTTACCGGAGTACAAGAGTACAGCTCGACTGGATGGAACATTGTCTCAGGCTTTCACATTTGCAAAGTCTGCTGAGGGAGACATTCATGCCAGGGATCGACAGAATAAAGATGAGGCGACTGCACAGAAGCCGAAGTATGACCAGGAAGGTGGTCAACAAAAGAAGAAATGGCAGGGCAGTTCTTCTCAGGGTAACGAGAGTCGGAAGCCGACTACGGGGGGTACAAACACGAAGTCTCAATGGTGTACCCGATGCAAATCCAGTCACACTGGGCAGTGTGCTGCCCAGACCATTCGTTGTTTACGTTGTGGTGCACATGGGCATGAAAAAAAGGATTGCAGGTTTCCCCGCAATGTCTGTTGGAATTGTTTAAAGGAAGGGCACAGGGCTGGTGATTGCCCTACTGGGAGAGGATCCGGGACAGGGACGGGGGAAGGGGATGTTGGGGGGTCATCATCGGGGGCACAGAAACGGAAGAATCCTCCGACACTAGAGGGTAGGTCGTTCCGGATGACAGTAGACGATGCTACTGCTACTGATGATGTTATCACCGGTACGTTTCTTATAAACTCCCTACCTGTGCGTGTGTTAATTGATTCTGGAGCGAATCGCTCATTTATTTCTGTGACTTTTTGTGAAAAGTTGAAATTACCTGTTACTCTTATTTCTGTACCGATTGAGATAGAAGTAGCAGATGGTAAAATAGTTCCTGTTACAAGTTCTGTGACTGGGGCTGAGATAGATATTGATGGTAAGTGCTTTCTAGTATCGTTCCCATTGATGCCAATAGTAGGGTTTGATGTGGTTTTGGGAATGGATCGGATGAGTAAGCACAGGGCGAGCATTAAATGTCATAGGAAATTGATTTCTTTTCCATTGTCTGATGGGTCGCATGTGGTGGCTCGAGGGGAAAGGAACAGGTCTATGTTTCCTATCATTTCTCTGTTGAAGGCTAAGAAATCCTTGAGTAAGGGATGCGAGTGTTTTCTAGCATATGCTATTGATGCTAGGAAGGAAAAGCGGGCAGTTACTGATGTGCAAGTCGTATCAGAATTTCTTGAAGTATTTCCGGATGAGTTACCTGGGCTACCTCTCGTTCGAGAGGTAGAATACAAGATTGATTTAATACCAGGTTCGAATCTAGTGGCTAGATCTCCTTATAGGTTGCCTCCTTCTGAGATTAGGGAGATGATGACACAGATTCAGGATCTTTTGGATCGGGGTTTTATTCGTCCAAGTTCTTCGCCGTGGGGTGCACCGGTTTTGTTTGTGAAAAAGAAAGATGGCACGCTACGGATGTGTATTGATTACAGGAAACTGAATAAGAGGACGGTAAAGAAAAAAAATACCCTCTACCCAGGATTGATGATTTGTTTGATCAGTTGCAGGGTGCTTCGTACTTTTCTAAGATTGATTTGAGATCGGGTTATCACCAGGTACGAGTTTCTGACAAAGATATTGCCAAGACTGCTTTCCATACCCGGTATGGTCATTATGAATTCTTAGTCATGCCGTTCGGTTTGACTAATGCACCTACAATGTTTATGGATTTAATGAACCGGGTTTGTCGACCGTTTCTGGATAAATCTGGGATAGTATTTATCGACGACATTTTGGTTTATTCTAAATCCGAAGCTGATCACGAGATTCATTTGAGACATGTTCTTGAAACCTTGAAACGGGAGCAATTATATGCCAAGTACTCAAAGTGTGAATTATGGATGCGAGAAGTTCACTTTCTGGGGCATGTTATTTGCAGTGATGGAGTCAAGGTTGATCCGGCAAAGATTGAAGTTGTGATGAATTAGGAGGCTCCAAAGTCTACTTCTGAAATTAAAAGCTTCTTGGGATTGGCAGGATATTACAGACAGTTTATCCGAGATTTTTCTAAAATTGCGAATCCCATGACTAAATTAACTCGCAAGGAGGTTCCATTTAAGTGGAATGATGAACAGGAGAGGGATTTTCAGACACTGAAACGACTTTTATGTCAGGCTCCTATTCTTGCGTTACCGGATGGGTCAGATGACTTCATTGTGTATTGTGATGCTACTCTGGCAGGGTTGGGTTGCGTGTTGATGCAGCGGGATAGAGTTATTGTCTATGCTTCTCGTCAGTGACATTATCTTTACGGTACAAAGTGCGTTATTTGTACAGATCACAAAAACCTACAGTATGTATTTTCGCAGAAGGAACTTAATATGCGACAGAGACGATGGCTAGAACTTGCTAAAGACTATGATTGCGAGATTCGTTATCATCCCGGGAAAGCCAACATGGTAGCCGATGCTTTGAGTCGCAAGGGAGTTAGTGAACATGTCAAATTCATGCGAATTGAAATAGTTTCGGACTTGATCGATAGATTGAAGGCAACTCAGTTGGAAGCCTTGATGGATGAAAATCTAAAGGCTGAAATTATGTTAAAGAAAAAGAATGATCTGACTGATGACTCTAGAGGATTGAAGGTTTATCAATCTCTTGTTTGGGTGCCTATGCTTGGAGGTCTCCGGAGTTTGATCATGATTGAAGCTCATAAATCGAGACTATCTGTTCATCCAGGTAGCACGAAAATGTATAACGATCTAAAGGTGTTGTATTAGTGGCCTACAATGAAGACAGATGTTGCATACAGATTCCAGAGTGGAAGTGGGAGCATATAACGATGGATTTTGTAATGAAACTTCCACGTACGCAGAGGAATCATGATATGATTTGGGTGATCATTGACAGATTGACCAAGAGTGCTCACTTCTTGGCTACTAGTGAGACGGCGTCACTCAGTAAGTTGGCTCAGTTGTGTACAGATAAAGTTGTTTCCCGACATGGTATACCGCTTTCGATTGTATCAGACAGAGATTCCAGGTTTGTGTCGAACTTCTGGAACAGTTTACAGCGGGAGTTGGGTACACGTGTTAATCTGAGTACAGCTTACCACCCACAGGCAGACGGGCAATCTGAGAGAACTATTCAGACACTTGAGGATATGTTGCGGGCATGTGTGTTAGAATATGGAGGTTCTTGGGATTCCCATCTACCGTTGGTTGAATTTGCGTATAATAGTTCTTACCATTCGAGTATCGGTATGCCGCCGTATGAGATGCTATATGGTCGTCGCTGCCGTACACCTACTTGCTGGTTAGAGGCGGGTGAAAAACAGTATGCAGGTCCTGATATTGTGCAGATCACCGCAGATAAAGTTGCTATCGCATGAGAAAAGTTGAAAGCTGCGAGGGATCGACCAAAAATGTATGCTGATCCGCGTCGTAGGTATGTTACTTTTGTGGAGGGGGAATTGGTTTATCTGAAGATTTCTCCGTAGAAGGGGGTTATCCGTTTTGGGAAACGGGGAAAGCTAGCTCTGTGGTATATTGGACCGTTTCGTGTCCAACGGGTGGTTAATGATCAGACGGTTACTCTTGATCTTCCAGCGGAATTATCAGGTATTCACAATACCTTCAATATTTGTTACTTGCGGAAATGTAGAGTTAAGGATGAGATTCAGATTCTACCGCTACATGATATTAAAGTGGATTCCAGCAAGAAACTAGTGGAGGAACCCATTGAACTACTAGATCGGAAGGTGACGAAACTGCGTAAGAAACAGATTCCGATGGTTCTGGTAAAATGGAGGCACAGTTTGGGTTCAGACTTGACGTGGGAAACGGAGGCTGATATGAGAGATCGTTACCCTCAATTGTTTGTTAATGATTAGATTCCGAGGATGGAATCCTGTTAAGGGGGGAGGATTTGTAACATCCTCAGATTGGGCCTAGTAGTTTTGGGGGCTTTGGTATGTTAACTTGTGATCAATACTTGATTAATTACTTGTTATTACTAATTTATATGGTTTTAATTAATTGTTGATTAATTAAATATATGGATTATATGTTAGTATATATATATTTAAATATATATATATATGTATGTACGGTTATATATATATATTTGAGGATTAGTATGCATGTTAGTATGTTATTATATCATTTAATAACTTAGGACACCTCATGCTACTAATTTTGAGACAAGGATTACGTGGGTATACATTGGGTTATCATCTGAATTGCTTCTCACGTGCAAAAAACGATTCTTTGTGTTTGTGTGTGTTCTTGAGAGAAGAAAAGCAAGAAACAAGCAAACTTGATAAAGTGAAAGTGAGATTTGTTGTGTGTTAATTCTAAGAAAAGGTATGGTTGTGACCATAACATGATTCTGATCATTGTGGTATGTTTTGTTTGTTAAATCATGCTTAGAACATGAAGATGCCATGCTAGAAGTTTAGAAGTAAACGTGTGTGGTAAGTTTTATATGAATTATCATGTTAAGAAGGATTTGATGTGTTCTTGATGTTCTATACATGTTATAAGGTGTTTATACATGTTTTAGAAGTGTTCATAATGTTTTATGAGGGTGTTAGTCGGATTTGGGGAGTTATGTTTTGCTGGAAATCCGACACTTTATTGAAAAAGACAACCTGGAAATTGGGTGTCGCGGCGCTACGCTAAGGGTCGCGGCGCGACGAGGTGAAATCCGAGAGATTGGATTCGGATTGTTGGAATCCGATGGAAATTGCAAAATAACCCTTGGAAATCCGAGACTTGACAGAGTCTGACACTTAAATTCGGATTGTTGAAAATCCGACTCGAAATCCGATTGTAGGGTTCTAGATTTTGAAATCCGACAAGGGTCGCGGCATGACGGGCACTGTTTCAGAATGTTGCTTGTTTTTAATATGTTGTTCTTGGTTTAAGTTAGCATATTAAATATGTGATATGTGTTTATACATATGTGAATCATATATGCTTATGTTTGATTAAAAGGATATAAATTTATGTGTTTAACATACATTTATGAATCGTTACTGATTTCAGTTGTTGTGTTCTCAGGTACAAGCAAGGCTTAGTAATATAAGATCACTGAGTGGAGAAACTGAAAGCTTGAGGTGAGTGGACGTTTACTCACAGATATGATTAGTTGTAACTGGATTGGGTTGCAACTGTTATTGATTTGACGCATGGATAGATTGTGCATCTGATAATTGATTAACTGTTGATTGTTAATTAATTGTGCGTCATTGATATGTATACATGAGGATTGGGAAGTCAGCTTCGGCTGGGCATATGGGCTGGGTTTGTTTGCTATCGGCTAATTAGTATTGGAATCTTTTGATGCATTTGTTGCAACTTAAGGTAATACTGTGTGAGAATAGCAAATGAATTATCGGTAAACCTTTGCTTTGGCCGGCATTGGTTAAAGGTTCCTGTAGAACTGCCGGTCTTCCCGGGGCACGATTATCTGTTATGTGTTGTTGATATTGATGCGGTTATTTGCTGATATATCTATTGTGGTTTTACTCCATTCACTTAGCTTTTAGCTAATCCCCCACCTCTTACTCTTTTTACAGGTTTTGCTAAGTCAGCGGCTCGGCTGAGAATGGTTAGCTTGGGGAGTAATCACTTAGGACTCTCATATATTTTTTTTGTGACGAGCCGTCTTTTGTAATACTGATATTTAAACAGTAGTGTTTGTACAGTTGTAAACACTTTGGTTGTTTAACTCGCTTCCGCATTGATTATGAAAATGAAAATTTTTGGGTATAAAATACGGTGTTACAATCATGCATCATAAACACCTTTAAATCACATATTCACTTGAAACATACAAAACCCACTAACAAAGGTTTCTATCATGTTCATAACTTGGTGTTCATATACAAAACCCAACATGTTAATGAGAAAACCATAGCATGTTAACATGAATCATGTTTCAATAATAAAACAAGAATCAAACCAACCTTTAACTTGAATCTACCAAATGAAATCACCAAATCCGATTGTCTTTTTCTTCTTCCTGCTTTTCTCTCTCGGTTTTCACACAATACACACTTTTAACAAATTTCAAATGTGAAGATTATCACAACACCCACGTATACATATTAACACCAATAATTCAAGTAGGAGGTGTCAACCTCTTAATTCAAGTTACATGCACACACACACACATGCAAATCCGTATATATATATATATATATATACACATATTAAACCAACACATATATAAATTAACACTTAATTAAAAGTTAATCATTAATTAGTCAAACATAACAATTAATAATCCATGTAATAACTTACCGAAGCCTACGTATCTACTAGGCCCAATCTAAGGATGTTACAAATCCTCCCTCCTTAAATTGGATTCCGTCCTCGGAATCTATTCACTTTCAACAGATGAGGGTAACGAGCTTTCATATCGCCCTCGGTTTCCCACGTCAAGTATGAACCCAAACTGTGTTTCCATTTTACTAATACCATCGGAATCGGTTTCTTACGCAGTTTTGTCACTTTCCGATCTAGTAGTTCAATGGGTTCTTCTACCAACTTCTTGCTGGAATACACTTTAAGATCATGTAGAGGAAGAATCTGACTCTCGTCCTCAACTCTACATTTCCGCAAATAACAAACGTTGAAGGTATTGTGAATACCTGACAATTCTGCTGGAAGATCAAGAGTAACCGTCTGATCATTAACCACCCGTTGGACACGAAATGGCCCAAATATAATGAGGAGCCAGCTTTCCCCGCTTCCCAAAACGGATAACCCCCTTCCACGGAGAAACCTTCAGATAAACCAATTCACCCTCAACAAACACAACAGATCTACGACGTGGATCAGCATACATCTTCTGTCGATCCCTCATAGCTATCAAATTTTCTCGCGCAAGAGCCACTTGGTCTGTGGTGATCTGCACAGTATCAAGCCCTGCATACTGTTTCTCACCCGCCCCTAACCAACACGTAGGAGTACAGAAGCGAGGACAATATAACATCTCATAAGGTGGCATACCGATACTCGAATGATAAGAATTGTTGTACGCAAATTCAATCAATGGCAGGTGGGAATCCCAAGAACCTCCATATTCCAACACACATACACGCAGCATATCCTCAAGTGTCTGAGTTGTTCGTTTAGATTTCCCGTCTGTCTGAGGTGATAAGATGTACTCAGATTAACACGCATACCCAACTCCCGTTGTAAGCTATTCCAGAAATTAGACACAAACCTGGAATCTCTATCCGATACAATCGAAAGCGGTATTCCATGTCGGGAAACAACTTCATTAACATACAACTGAGCAAACTTACTGAGTGATGCAGTCTCACTAGTAGCCAAGAAGTGAGCACTCTTGGTTAATCTATCAACGATCACCCAAATCATATCATGATTCCTCTGCGTACGTGGAAGTTTGGTTACGAAATCCATCGTTATGTGCTCCCACTTCCACTCTGGGTTCTGCAACTGTTTAAGTGATCCATAGGGTTTCTGGTGCTCTGCCTTAACCTGTGCACAAATATGGCAAGACTCCACAAACTGTGCAACATCTGTATTCATTGTAGGCCACCAATAAAGCACCTTTAGATCTTTATACATTTTCGTGCTACCTGGATGAACAGATAGTCTAGATTTGTGTGCCTCAGTCAAAATCAAACTCCGGAGACCTCCAAGCAAAGACATCCACACACGAGATTGATAAATCTTCAATCCCATAGAATCATCATTCAGATCATTCTTTTTCTTTATCATAATCTCTGACTTCAGATTTTCATCCTTCAAGGCTTCCAACTGAGTTGCCTTCAATCGATCAATTAAGTCAGAAACTATTTCAATTCGCATGAACTTTACATTATCACTAACTCCCTTGCGACTCAAAGTATCGGCTACCACGTTGGCTTTTACAGGATGATAATGAATCTCGCAATCATAATCTTTAACAAGTTCCAACCATCGCCTCTGTCGCATATTGAGTTCTTTCTGCGAAAATACATACTGTAGGTTTTTGTGATCCGTACAAATGACGCACTTTGTCGCATCTTTAACACATTCACACACAACCCAAACCTGCCAATGCCAAGTCACAGTAAACTATGAAGTCATCTGACCCATCCGGTAATGCAAGAATAGGAGCCTGGCAGAACAGTCGTTTCAGCGTTTGAAAAGCCTTCTCCTGTTCATCATTCCACTTAAATGGAACTTCCTTGCGAGTCAACTTAGTCATGGGATTCGCAATATTAGAAAAATCTTTGATGAACCGTCTGTAATAACCTGCCATTCCTAAGAAGCTTTTAATCTCAGAGGGCAACTTTGGAGCCTCCCAATTCATCACTGCTTCTATCTTTGCGGGGTCAACTTTGAATCCATCACTGCAAATAACATGCCCCAGAAAGTGAACTTCTCACATCCAGAATTCACACTTTGAGTACTTGGCATACAATTGCTCCCAATTCAATGTTTCAAGAACCTGTCTCAAATGAATCTCGTGATCAGCTTCGGATTTAGAATAAACCAGAATGTCGTCAATAAATACTATCACAAATTTATCCAAAAACAGTTGACAAACCCGATTCATCAAATCCATAAACACTGCAGGTGCATTAGTCAAACCGAACGGCATGACTAAGAATTCATAATGGCCATACCGGGTACGGAAAGCAGTTTTGGCAACATCTTCGTCAGAAACTCGTACCTTGTGATAACCCGATCTCATATCAATCTTTGATAAATACGAAGCACCCTGCAACTGATCAAATAAATCATCAATCATGGGAAGAGAGTATTTATTCTTTACCGTCCTCTTATTCAGTTCCCTGTGGTCAATACACATTCGCAGAGTACCATATTTCTTTTTCACAAATAAGAGTGGTGCACCCCACGGTGAAGAACTCGGACGAATAAAACCTCGATCCAACAAATCCTGAATCTGTGTCATCATCTCCCTTATCTCAGAAGAAGCCAATCTGTAAGGAGACCTTGCCACTAGATTAGAACTTGATATCAAGTCAATTTTATACTCCACCTCTCGAACGGGAGGTAGCCCAGGTAACTCATCCGGAAACACTTCAGGATAATCTGATACGACTCGCACATCAGTAACTGCCCGCTTCTCCTTCCTAGCATCAATAGCATATGCTAGAAAACATTCACATCCCTTACTCAAGGATTTCTTAGCTTTTAACATAGAAATAATAGGAAACGCAGACTTATTCCTTTCCCCTCGAGCCACCACGTGCAACCCATCAGACAATGGAAAAGAAATCAGCTTCCTATTACATTTAATGCTCGCCCTATGCTTACTCAGCCAGTCCATCCCCAAAACCACATCAAAACCCGCCAATGGCATTAAAAGGAAAGATACCGGGAAGCATTTACCATCTATATCAATCTCAGCCCCGGTCACATAAGTTGTAACATGAACTATCTTACCATCTGCTACTTCTATTTCAAGCGGTATAGAAATAACAGTAGTAGGAAAATTTAATCTAGCACAAAATGCCACAGAAATAAAGGAGTGATTCGCTCCTGAATCAAATAACATACGTGCAGGTAAGGAGTTTATAAGAAACATACCGGTGATCAATTCATCGGTAGCAGTAGCATCATCTACTGTCATTCTGAATGCCCTAACCTCTGGTGTCTGAGGATTCTTCCTCTTTTGCCCCTACTGATGACGATCCCCCAACCACCCCTGCCCCTGTCCTAGACCCAGTCCCTACCCTCCTCCCTGTCAGACAATCCCCTGCCCTATGCCCCTCCTTCTAGCAGTTCCAGTAGACATTCTGAGGGTACCGACAATCCTTAGATTCATGCCCGTGCGTTCCACATCGCACACAACGCATAGTCTGAGCAGTACATTGCCTAGTGTGAGTAGATCTACATCGCGTACACCACTGCGATTTCACACTCGAATCCCCCGTAGATACTTTTCTGTTTTTGCTTCCCTGGGACTGATTACCCTGCCATCTCTTCTTCTATTGACCACCCGTCTGATCATACTTCGGCTTCTGCAAAGCCGCCTTATCCTTATTCTGCTTATCCTTAGCCTGGATGTCCCCCGCAGCAGATTTTGCCAAGGTGAAAGCCTGGGACAACGATCCAGCTAAATGTGTGGTACTTCTGTACTCTGGCAGCAATGCTCCAATAAAGTGCTGAACCTGGGAAGGTTCATCAGGCACCCACTGAGTCACAAACCTCACTTCGAATTGAATTGCTCAATTCATTCATCTACAGTCATTTTATTCGTCATCCTCAATTCCATGAATTCCTGCCTTATCTTATTCAATTCAAAGGCGTTGCAGTATTACTCGCACAGTTTATCTCTAAATTGATTCCACGTGATCGAATCCATCTGTGCTCTTGATTAATGTGTGGTAATGGAATCCCACCAGACCATCGCCTTGCCCTTCAACATCCTTGTCGCAAAGCAAACTCTCATCTCTTCCTCGCAGTTGCAAGCATCCAAGATTCTTGCAGTATCTCTCAACCAGTTTAAAGTAACATTGGGATCAGTGCTACCCTGGTATTCATCAGGTTTGCAATCCAGAAACGGCTTGTATGTACATGGCTGCCTGTATCCCATGCTGGGTGGAAATACCATATACGGATAAGAATACGATCTCTGAGACATAGACCCTTGAGGATAAGGTCCTTGAGGAAATAACGGGTAGAAGAACAGTTAAGATGTCGGTTGAGATAATGGTGGTATTGGCATTAACATTGGAGGAACTCTTGCCAAAGTAGTAACTGCCGAAAAGATTGGTGGTATCTTAAGTGTAGTTGGAATCACGGTAGTAACGGTGGTTGAGTAACAGGAACTTGCCTCTCTTGTTCCAGTTCTTTTCTCAAATATTGAAGTTGACCCTCAAGCTGGAAGATATATTCATCCCTCTCATCTCCAACTGTACCAGATGTACCAGCATTGGTTGGAACTTCCACTATTGTAGCAGGGACTTCAGCAGTAGATGGGACAGTAGGGGTACTAGTTGAGTAATCACGACCAGCCATTGTTTTCTGTAACAATCACATCACCTCACGATTTGTTAGATAAATCCCGTAGTACATAACATACTAAACTCAACCACACTCCAATTCACCCCAATCCCGCATCCAAGGAGTAATCGACCTACCACGTGCCAAGATTTGGGAATGTAACACTTCCATTGTGCCTACATCGCCAAACCAAGGCTCTGATACCAAACTTGTAAAACCGTATTTTCACCCATAAAATTTTCATTTTAATTAACACTACGGAATTGTTCATAAAACATAAATGTATTTACAACCGAACATAAACCACTGTTTAACAAAACCAATCAGTTTGAAATAACAGTATTACAAAAACTACGGCTCGTCACAAATATACTCATCAGAGGCCTAGGTGATTACCCCCCAAGCTAACCACTCTCATCCGAGCCGCTGACTTACCAAAACCTGTAAAAAGAGTGAGAGGTGGGGGATTAGCACAAAGCTAAGTGAATGGAGTACAATCACAACAGATATATCAGCCAGAACCGCATGATATCAACAACCACAATTAAGCACCCTAGGAAGACCGGCGGTTCTGCAGGAACCTACAACCAATGCCAGCCAAAGCAAAGGTTTACCAATAGTTCATTTGCTATTCTCACATAGTATTATCTTATGTTGCAACAAATGCATCAAAGGATCCCAATACTGATTAGCCGATAGCAAACAAACCCAACCCATAAGCCCAGTCGAAAACTAACTTCCCAACCATCATGTATACATACCACTGACACAAGAATTAATTAACAATCAACCAGTTAATCAATTATCAGACAATAAGTCTATCCATGCATCAAACCAATAACAGTTCCAACCAAACAAGTACAACTAATATCACCCGTGAGTAAACATCCACTCACCTTAAGTTCTCAACTTCCCCACTTAGTGATCTAATTTTACTGAGCCTTGTCTGTGCCTGAGAACACAACAACGAAACATCAGTATCTGATTCATAAATATATATATCAAACATATATTTATATCCCCTTGATCAAACATAAACATGTAAGATTCACATATGTATACACATATAATACATAGCATTAAACAATGCAAACAACCAAAACTATCGAATTTCAAAGGAAATTCGATACATCTATCAAAATCTGCTACTACCATAGGATTTCTAAGAATCCGATACACCTTTCAGATTTGAAGGCAATCCGCAACACTTGTCAGTTTTCAAGGAAATCCGATACTTCCCTCGGATTTCACCCTTCGTATTTCAATTGTTAGATTCTTCGGATTACACACATGTTCGGATTTCATAACTTGGGATCCACCATCCGATTTCAACAAGGATTTCAAGAGTTCCGGATTCTAAAGTACCGGATTTCAAAACTTGGATTCTTTGTATCGGTTTTCCAAATTGTCCGTTTTTATCATCTTCTTCAATAAGAATCCGATAATTTCATCATCTTCTCAAACCAACAATCCGATAACGTCATGACTTGCATAAATCTTATTCCCAGTTTATACAATTCATATAAAAGCTTGCCAAAACATATACAAACATGATTAAACATGCCATCATGCATAATAAACACCTTTAAATCACATAGTCACTTGAAACATACAAAACCCACTAACAAAGGTTTCTATCATGTTCATAACTTGGTGTTCATATACAAAACCCAACATGTTAATGAGAAAACCGTAGCATGTTAACATGAATCGTGTTTCAATAATAAAACAAGAATCAAACCAACCTTTAACTTGAATCTACCAAATGAAATCACCAAATCCGATTGTCTTGTTCTTCTTCTTGCTTTTCTCTCTCAGTTTTCACACAATACACACTTTTAACAAATTTCAAATATGAAGATTATCATGTAACACCACTTCTGAAAACAGTTACTTTCGTGATAATTCAGGTTTAGCAGCGGAAATTTTTTCTTTTAATATTAACAAACAGTTAATTACGTCATCTTTGTTTCCAAAACATTCATTGGTGTTACCTAACATACAGGAACCGACCATAATATCAAACATACATTACAACGTAATGTGTTCCAACTCACAAGGGGCATTTACATCAAAAGTCACCCGCCTCTCCAGGCTATCTAGGCTTTACCTGAAAAGGGAAATCATAGCACCATTAGCTAAAACTTAGCTAGTGAGTACATACTTAGTATAAGCATCAATACAGTGAGTCATGCAACAGACACTTCACACATATCATATCATACATATCTTATCGTACACATCATATCGTACATAAGCAAGCATTGCTAGCTTAACACATAGCGGTGTGCTGACAAGATCAGTAAGAGTCATATCTTGTAGGGGAGTCTGTCCTGCTCAATAACTCAGACCGGGGAATCAGACACAACCATCCGCGCTGGTGGGCGAGCATAACGCAGTCCACCAGGCATCGTTCACGGAGCTAAAGACTCCTCAAGTAATCCAGCTACAACCGGCTGATTACCACTCACGTTAACGCACGGCAGTTCTACAAAACCTCGACCCGGGATGCACCCCGAGTCACCGTTAATTCCAGAAATGACCGAAGTCATGTTAGGATCCAGCTAACCGGCTGACCGTAACCATGCATCAGATGTCAGATGTCAAATGGTCTACAGACCGTGCACATACACATAAACGTACATTTGATCCTACAAGGATCCATCATCATCATATATCGTACATATGATCCCATAGGGATCCTTCATAAAATCATTCATTCAAACTTTCACATGCATCATCACATAGTTCATCATTCATGCATATCATCAGATATTAACTAAGCGGTTCCAATCTGGACCCACTGGCATGCACCTATTACACATCTTAGAAGAAATCATAACATCATTCCGAAACTTACACTTATCTTCTTAAGCATACCTGCATAGACAGGTTAGACATACATACATACACATTCACACACAATCACATAGTCATCTTGGCATGCAAGACTTGCTCTACTGAGTCTCATGAAAGTAGGCACTCACCTGCGTGGCTTACTTCGTACAGGTATCTGGCTTTGACTCCGATACAACAAGTTCACCTAAAATATCATACTGACTTTAATCATTCATACATGCATAGCAAAACTTAAAAAGCAAAATTTAAACTTGGACTTAGCACAAATCCGCCAGAACTGTCGGATTTGGGGAAATCCGATGGTTCTTGCGGATTTTGGGAAAATCCAACACTTACATGCGGAATCCGACAATTACCTGTGGATTCCAACACTTAGACATCTTTGGCTTAGTTGTGGAATCCGACACTATCGGAATCCGACAAAACAAGGAGATCCGATACTTTGGAAATCCGACAACTTGCGGATTCCAACACCTAGGCATCTTTATATGCATACGGAATCCGGAACTTACGGATTCCGACACAAGGAAATCCTGGCCATGAAATCCGACAATCTGTCCGATGCGGAATCCGACACTTCTAACGGATTCCGACAAAACTATCGGATTTCAACACATGCGGATTCCGATACTATCATAGTCTCGGAATCCGACACATTCATACACTATAAATCTGACAGCTTCATTTAATCATTTTAGCAACTTCATTCTCGTTAGTTTTTAAGCCCAGAACACCTTAGGACTTCATGTTCTATTCGTACAGATATTTTAGACACATCAAATCTTGACAAGAACACCATATATGCAAAACCCACTTAGAAAGTAAGTTTTCATATTCTTCAAAGTGTTCTTGCACGAGTTCATGTTTATCAACATGAATACAACCTTCAAACACACAAGAATCTATAATGCTAACCTTTTGTGACTGATCAATCGACTCTTGCTTGTTCTTCTTTTGAAAACCGAGAGTAGAGAGAGAGCAACGAGAGAAGTGTGTTTGTGTTTTGTGTTTATCACCTTTGACTTTTGAGTCAACAAAACACACACATATCTCTATATACACACACATATTCCAGAGGCGGTTTGCCTCTGGATTTCTTCTCCTATTTTCTTCTTTTCTATTTAATCACACATATACACATTAACTCATATAACCTAACAAGTACATACACATAAATGCTTCCTATTACATTAATCACGTACTCGTACATGATATCTATAACTAGGCCCAAATTGAGGATGTTACATATCACAACACCCACGTATACATATTAACAGCAATAATTCAAGTAGAAGGTGTCAACCTCTTAATTCAAGTTACATGCACACACACATGCAAATCCGTATATATATATATATATATATATTAAACCAACACATATATAAATTAACACTTAATTAAAATGTAATCATTAATTAATCAAACATAACAATTAATAATGACCGTGGATGATGCCACTACCACAGATGATGTCATAACTGGTATGTTTTTGATAAACTCTACTCCTGCTAGAGTATTGTTTGATTCCGGAGCTAACCGATCCTTTGTTTCTGTGGAGTTCTGTGGTAGATTAAATGTGCCTATAATTAAACTTGCTACTGCGTTAGAGATAGAAGTAGCAGGTGATGAAGAATATTCGGGTGGTAACGGAGTACCCGAATGTGTTTCCAGAGGAATTGCCAGGGTTGCCTCCAGTTCGTGAGGTAGAATTCAAGATTGATCTGATCCCTGGTTCTCGACCAGTGGCGAAGGCTCCGTACATGTTGGCACCTTCACAAATTCGGGAGATGATGACGCAGATTCAAGATCTGTTGGATAAGTGGTTCATTCGTCCGAGTTCGTCCCCGTGGGCAGCACCGGTATTATTTGTGAAGAAGAAAGACGGTACGTTGCGTATGTGTATCAACTATTGTGAACTAAATAAGAGAACGATAAAGAATAAGTATCCGTTGCCAAGAATCGATGATTTGTTTGATCAACTAGAGGGAGCTTCGTTCTTTTCTAAAATTGACTTGAGATCGGGTTATCATCAGGTGCGTGTTTCACAAGAAGATGTGTCAAAGACAGCCTTTCGTACGCGCTACGGACACTACGAGTTCTTGGTTATGCCGTTCGGTTTAACCAATGCACCTGCGATATTTATGGATTTAATGAACAGGGTCTGTCGACCATTCCTTGACGAGTTTGTGATAGTCTTCATAGATGATATCCTGATTTACTCGAAGACTGAATTGGAACATGAACAGCATTTGAGACAGGTTCTGGAAACCTTGAAGAAAGAACATTTGTTTGCTAAGTTCTCAAAGTGCGAATTCTGGTTGAGAGAGGTTCAGTTCTTGGGCATGTTATCTGTAATGAAGTAGTAAAAGTTGATCCTTCGAAAGTAGAAGCTGTGATAAACTTGAATGCTCTAAAGACACCGTCTGAGATAAAGAGTTTTCTTGGATTGGCTGGATACTACCGCAGATTTATTAAAGATTTCTCTAAGATTGCGGGTCCGTTGACTAAGTTGACTCGAAAAGACGTGAAGTTTGAATGGGGTACCGAGCAAGATAAAGCTTTCCAGATATTAAAGCAGTTGTTGTATCAGGCACCTATCCTTGCATTGCCAAGTGGATCAGATGACTTTATTGTTTATTGCGATGCATCTTTTGCTGGATTGGGCTGCGTGCTTATGCAAAGGGATCGGGTGATTGCGTATGCTTCAAGACAGTTGAAACCACATGAAAAGAATTACCCGACTCATGACTTGGAGCTGGAAGCTGTTGTATTTGCCCTTAAACTATGGAGGCACTACTTGTATGGCACCAACTGCGTAATTTGTACTGATCATAAGAGTCTTCAGTATGTGTTTACATAGAAAGAGCTGAACATGAGACAAAGACAATGGGTGGAGTTGATAAACGATTATGATTGCGAAATCAGATATCACCGTGGGAAAGCAAATGTGGTAGCAGATGCCCTAAGCCGCAAGGGAGCAGGAAGTTCTATTCAATTTATGCGTATGGAGATTGTATCTGATTTAGTGGATAAATTGAAGTCTGCCCAATTGGAAGCTTTAAAGGAAGAAAATTTGTAGACTGAATTGATGAGGAAACGTAAGGATGAACTTACTGATGATATACGTGGATTGAAAGTATTTAAGACTCGTGTGTGGGTGCCTATGCTTGGAGAATTGAGGAAGTTGATCCTATCAGAAGCACACGAGTCAAGACTGTCTATACACCTAGGAAGCACTAAAATGTATAACGACTTGAAAGTGATTTACTAGTGGCCTACGATAAAGGCAGATGTGGCACATTTCGTGGAATCGTGTCATATATGTGCGCAAGTAAAGGCACAACATCAGAAGCCTTACGGGTCATTGAAATAGTTGGAGATCCCTGAGAGGAAGTGGGAACATATAACGATGGATTTTGTAACGAAACTTCCAGGTACTCAAAAGAATCATGATATGATATGGGTGATCGTGGATCGACTGACGAAGAGTGCTCATTTTCTGGCTACATGTGAGACGGCTTCTCTGAGTAAGTTGTCTCAACTGTACATTAATGAGATTGTTGCGAGACATGGTATACAGTTGTCTATCGTGTCTAACAAAGACTCCAGGTTTGTTTCTAAATTCTGGAGGAGTTTATAGAGAGAATTGGGGACGAGAATTAACTTGAGTATAGCTTATCATCCCTAGATGGTCAAACAGAACGAACCATACAGACACTTGAAGATATGTTACGTGCCTGTGTAATTGAGTATGGTGGATCTTGGGATTTACACCTGCCATTGATAGAGTTTGCGTATAACAATTCTTACCACTCCAGTATTGGAATGCCTTCATATGAAATGTTGTACAGGCATCGCTGCCATACTCTAACTTGTTGGTTAGAGGCTGGTGAGAAACAGTTCGCAGGACCCGAGATTGTTCAGTTGACTGCTGAAAAGGTTGCTATTGCCAGAGAGAAGTTGAAAGCGGCAAGAGATAGACATAAAATGTATGCAGATCCACGACATCGTCCAGTAACGTTTGATGTGGGGGAGTTAGTGTATTTGAAGGTCTCTCTGTGGAAAGGTGTGATTCGTTTTGGCAAACGCGGGAAGTTGGCTCCTCGTTACATTGGACCTTTTCGCATTCGTTAGATAGTGAATGACCAGAAAGTTACACTGGACCTTCCAGCAGAACTTGCAGATATTCATGATACATTCAACGTCTGTTATCTGAGGAAATGTAAGGTTGAAGATGAGAGTCAAATTTTCCCAGTGCATGAGTTGAAAGTGGATTCAAAGAAAAGATTAATAGAGGAACCTGTTGAACTGTTATATCGCAAGGTGACCAAGCTCCGTAAGAAGCAGACTCCAATGGTGTTGGTCAAGTGGAAACACAATTTAGGTTCTAACCTGACTTGGGAGACTGAGGCAGAGATGAGAGAAAGATATCCCCAGTTATTTGAACAAGTGTAACATCCTCGATTTGGGCCTAGCTGTTAGTCGTGCATAAGTATGTTTAAATTAGTAATCTTGTAAGAGGTCTGAGTTGTAAGTCAATTATATTAATGAGGAGAGTTAATTGTATAACTATGCGTTATATGTTTTGTGTGTTATGTATTGTGTGTGTATATGTGAATATATAGATATATGTATTAGAAATTAATTAAAAAGAAAAAAGAAGAATAGAAATCTAGAGGCAACCGCCTCTAGACATGTGGTCATATATATATATATATATATATATATATATATATATATATATATATATATATATATATATATATATATATATATATATATATGTAGCTGAAAGTCAGATGGTCAAAGATTGCAAAACACACAAACACTACAAGAACTCTCGGTTTTCTCTCTGCTCTTTCTCTCTCGGATTTTCTTGAAGTCGAGGATTTGGTGAATTTGGAATCTAAACAAGGTAAACTTATGTTGATTGTTAAGATTTAACCTATATGAAATCTGATTTATGTATGAATCCTAACTTAAAACTCAAGTTCATGCAAAACATCTTAAAGAGACATTCAAAGCTTATTTTGCAAGTGGGTTTTGATGGTTTGATGTTATTGTTTGGATTTGATTTATTTTTTAAGTCATGTTGATGAAAATAAGTGTTTTCAGAATGAACAAATGGCAAAACAAACGAATGAATTCTGGAATTAGGCCAACGAAGAAGTTGGCGGATTTACAGCCATGAAGCTATCGGATTCCAAGACTTGAATGTGTCGGAATCCGCAAGTGGCCCAAATCCGATAGTGTCGGATTCAGAGACTTAATGGTGTCGGAATCCGCATGTGGTCTAAATTCGTGTATTTTTTCTAAATCCGGTGGAGTATCGGATTTCCTAAGTTCACATTCAAATCCGCAAGTCAAATCCGATAGAAGGTCGGATTCTCTTGTAAATTGTCGGATTCCGACAAAAGTGTCGGATTCTGATAAAAGTACCGGATTCCAATTGCGTGTCGAAGTTCACAAGTGTTTTAAGTATTGAAATCCAAGTGTCGGAATCCGACAAAGTGTCGGATTTCACAAAGTACCAGATTTCCTCGAAATGTCGGATTTTCATGTAATCCAACAGTTGTGTCGGATTTCCCACATTCCGATAGTTTGTCGGATTTGCGTGGGATCCGGATTTTGGGATTTCCTTTGTTAATTTTGCAGCTATTCTTTGTATCATTGAGATAAATAATGTAAGCCCTAAATGTTCTAGGTGAACTTGACACCCTAGACAAGGCAGAAATAAAGTAACTATCTCTTTTAAGCCACTCAGGTGAGTACCGACTTCCATAAGCCTCAGTAGAGGAAGATTTATGTGCTAAGTGTTTTAAGTGCACTTGTGCTTATAAGTAAATGAATAAGAATTTCCGTGCTACTTAATGTACAATGTCATGCTAAATATTTGTCGTATGCAAGTTAAGTGCATGCCAGCGGAATCTAGAACTGGAACCGCCTAGTTAAATGAATGATATGCATGATACTGATTCTGAATGAATCAGTTAAATGAAAGTTTAATGATATGTATGCTAGGGATCCAGATTGGATCCGTAATGAAGTAAATGAATATGAATGCATGCTAAAAGAAGTAATTGAATATGCATGCTAAGTGAATGATCCAGATTAGATCAGTATGTGTATGTGAAAAGTTCGCGAACATCTTCAAGCATGGTTAAGGTCAGCCGGATAGCTGGATCCCAGGGACCCTAGATCAGGAGATTCGGGATTCAACGGTGATTCAAGGTAACATTCCGGATCATAGGTTCTACAGAACCGTCGTGCCTTATATCATGAGGGGTAATCAGCCGGTTGTAGCTGAGTTGCCTAAGGAGCCTCTGGTTCCGTAAGCGATTCTTGGTGGACTGCTTTATGCTCCCCCACCAGCGCGGATGATCGTGTCTGATCCCCCGGTGTATTGGTGTTGAGTGGGACTAGCTATCCTGCAAGAAACAACTTATACCGATCGTGTCAGCACACTACAATGTGATAGGATAGCATTGTATGCTTATTCCTAATATGCAAGACTTACTCTAATGATGCTTATGTTAAGTTTGTGCTCACTAGCTAAGTGTAGCTAACGGTGCCATGTTAACTGCTTTGCAGATTGAGATTAGCTGTCTGGTGAGCTGGGTTGCCCTCCTGCTGAATATTTTGTGGTGGAACACTTATGTTGTAATTATATACATTATGGTCGGTTGTATTTTAGAGTAACACCAGACACAGATACAAGTTTATTATAAATATTCCACTGCTTAAGGTTATTTAATCATGATTAAGTTCACGTTTGTTTAAAAACGCAAATTTTTGCTAAAATCTGGTATATGCAAAGGTTGTGTTATAAGTAGGTATCAGAGCCTAAGTTTGAGGTAGTTGGGTACTTGCAAGAGTATTCAATCTCAAACTCGGGCCCGACCATAATAAGTGTTCCTTATGTGGGGGTTGAGTATGAGAATTGCATGATTATTACTTGCTATGATATAGCTAGTCAGATATGATGAGCAAGTATGATTAAGTACTAATTGCTCTTCTGTGTTAAATAGAAGAGTTAAGTAAAGATGTCTGCTGATAGAGGAAATACTGAGCAAGCGCTCAAGGAAATGGAGGATGACGCTTCTCAGATGCCTCACCAAGCAGAAGATCAACGCTCTCAGCATAATGCTGGTGGCAAAAGACCTGACCCAGACCAACTCGCATATATAAAGCGTCTGGAGGAAAAGCTCCATCTTGCTAAAGAGCTCTTATTACAGTCTACTCTCGGCAAACCACGCAAGATTTGCTCTTATAAGAAGTTCTTGTCGTGTAAGCCACCGACGTTTAAGGGGAGTGATAACCCCACTGTTACTATCCAATGGCTCCGTGAGATGGAGCAAACTTTTGAATCCTGCGAGTGCGAGCCCGAGTTCTGTGTGAAATACGCGGTACGTATGTTAAAGGGTCGTGCTATTTTCTGGTGGGATACCGTGAAGGCTTCTGTTAGCAAAGAGGTATTAAGTGCTCTCTCTTGGGAGCACATTTCTGAAAAGGTGCTACAGAAGTATTGCACCGAATATGACATGGAAAGAATGGAAAAGGAGTTCACAGATCTCCGAAAGGGAGATAAACCGATTTAAGAACACATCACCTCATTCACTGATAAGATGAGGTTTGTTCCACACCTAATCCCCGGCGAAGTTACCAAAATAAGAAGGTTTGTGGCGACTTTGTGTAACACCCTCAACCTTGGGCTAGGAGATTAGTGGGTTGGCGGTACGTAATTGGCTTGTTTTATTTGATTGTGTGAAATTGATTATATAAAATTATAAATATATATATGTTACTGGTGGAAATGTAAAAGGAAAAGAAAATATAAGTTAAATATGTGTATGTATGTGTGCATGGGTAAACAAAGAATAGGATTTCAAAATGTTAGTTGCCACCTCCTGCTTAATTTAGAAAAGTATATGTGTACATGTATATGTATCTGCTCATTATCTTAGTAAATGCTCAATATGTGTTTTGGTGGAAGTTTTATAAATTTGGAATGAGTTTTGGAGGAATTTGGCTGTAAATCCGACACTGAAGGAAGAAGATGAATCTAAGATTTCGAGTGTAGCGGCGCTACACAAGTGTGTCGCGACGCGACCTTCAAGAAACCGAGAACTAGGTTTCGGATTTTGAAGAAATCCGAGTGTGGAGTATATAGACATGGAAAATCCGATTGATTAGTGAAATCCGACCCTAGAATCCGAAACCATGTTAAATCCGACACTTAAATCCGATCTTGATGAAATCCGGAAGTGAAATCCGACTGAAACTCTCGGATTTGAAATCCGTTGCACGTCGCGGCGCGACGAATGGGGTGTTGCGGCGCGACAGGCCCCAAATCCGATTAATTGCATATTTTTGTATATTTTTGCTTGGTTTGAGTTGGTTTATTTGTTATGTGATTTAAGTAAGATGTTTTGATGAATTTGAGATATAAATATATATGAGAAGATATATTTATATATTCGTGACTGATTTGATTGTTGCTGTATTTTCAGGCAATCCAAAGACTCAGTAAAATTAGACTTCAGAGCCCGTGTTAATTTTGAGGTGAGTGGACGTTGATCGCGGATGGTAAACATTTCAGTTAATGTTATTGGTGTGATGCATGATTGTGATTGGATTGATTGAACTGTTGATTGTGATAAGGATTGTTGATATCTGCTGCGTGAATATTTGGTCGATACGCACTCTTAGTATGATTTCAAGTTGTGTTGGGAAGTCAGCTATACGTAGAATTGGGCTGGACTCGTTCACTGACTGGTTGAACAGTGTTAGCCTTACTGGTGCATATGTTGCACCAGAGGGGGAGTGCATTGTGCCAATTCAGTGGAGGGCTATCGGTAAACCTTTGCTTTGGCCGGCATTGGTTGTAGGTTCTGCGCCGAACCGCCGGTCTTCTCGGGATACGTGATTACATGCTTTGATATTGATCGTGAATGTTTGCTTTTGGTGTTTAGCCTCTACTCACTTAGCTTTGTGGTAATTCCCCTCAGTTGTTGCTTTTGCAGGTTCGTGTTTGTGAGTTTGGCAGAAGGAAAGAGATGACCTGACTTTGATATTATTTTTAAAACGAAACGAGTCTGTAGTTTTTGTAACACACAATGATATTTTGTTTGTGAACAATGTTTGTGCATTTTGTAAATATTGGTTGTATGTTATTAAGTTTGTTTATTAAAAGCTTCCGCAGCGTATTTAAAAAAAATGGCTTGAGTTTTCCGGTGTTACACTCTGCCAGTGGAATTTCGTGCCCATGTGCGGGCAGCTCCAACACTGGATCGGGCATTTCAAGTGGCCCGACAAATGGAAGGTGATCATATACAGTGTCGTGGTGAATTTGCCAGTGGGAGTAGTAAAAGAAAGTTTCAGCCATATCTCAAGCCGGCCTCTTCAAAAGGGCAATCCTCTGGAGGTGGGAAGACTGAATCTTCTAAGAAACAACGACCTAACGATCCTTGGTGTTTTCATTCCGTACCTATCATTCTGGAGAATGCTCTGCAGCAACCAGGAGGTGTGGCAGGTGTAGGCAAAGAGGGCACTCGGTGAATGAGTGCCGATATAAAGAAGATGTTTGTTACCGGTGTCACAAACCCGGTCACAGGATGGTGGAGTGCCCTGACCAACAACGCTCAGGAGCAGCTGGGTCTTCTAGAGGGCAAAAGAAAGACAATGCCCCTCGTGCCAAAGGGCAGGCATTTCAGATGACTGCAGATGAGGCAAAGGCTGCAGGTGATGTCGTCATTGGTATATTTCTTATCAATTATATTCCTGTAAGTGTACTATTTGATTCAGGAGCAACATATTCTTTTGTTTCTGTTGCTTACCGTAAAAGACTCCAGTTGCCTATTGTGCCTTTAGACGAGCCTCTTAATGTAGAAGTTGCTGACGGCAAAGTAGTCTCGGTTACCGAGAAAGTCCCTATTACTGTTATTTATATTGATGGGAGTAGTATCTCTATTTCATTCTTTATTATGCCTATTGTGGGCTTCGATGTCGTAATTGGAATGGATTGGCTTAGTAAGCGTGATGTTCAGATTCTCTGTTCCAAGAAGATGATTACGATCCCTCTTGCTGATGGATCTTATGCAGTTGCCCGAGGAGAACGACGGGAGTCTGATATTCCTGTTATCTCCATCATTAAAGCACAAAAGTCCATTTCCAAAGGTTGTGATTCTTTCCTAGCATATGTTATTGATGCTACGATGGAAAAGCAACCAGTTTGAGATATCAGGGTAGTATCTGAATTCCCTGAGGTCTTTCCTGATGAATTACCGGGTTTACCTCCGGTAAGAGATATCGAATATAAGATTGAACTGATTCCTAGAGCTACACCTGTAGCTAGATCTCCTTATCGTCTCGCTCCTTCTGAAATCCGCGAGATGATGACTCAAATCCAGGAGTTACTTGAAAAGGGTTTCATTCGTCCAAGTTCCTCACCTTGGGGAGCTCCTGTCTTATTTGTCAAGAAAAAGGATGGAACCATGAGGATGTGTATCGATTACAGTGAGCTGAATAAGCAAACTGTAAAGAATAAGTATCCTCTTCCGCGTATCGACGATCTCTTCGATCAGTTGTAGGGAGCTACGTATTTCTCGAAGATTGATCTCAGTTCGGGGTATCATCAAGTACGAGTCCACGAAGAAGGCGTTCCGAACATGGATTTTTGGACTCGATATGGTCATTATGAATTCTTGGTTATGCCATTCGGCTTAACCAATGCTCCTGCCATATTCATGGATTTGATCGCGTCTGTCGTCCTTTTCTTGATAAGTCCGTGATTGTTTTCATTGACGACATTCTTGTCTGCTCGAAGACTGAGGCTAATCACGAGCGTCATCTTCGTCAGGTTCTTAAGACTCTCAAACGAGAACAGTTATACGCCAAGTTTTCTAAATGTGAATTCCGGCTTAGGGAAGTACATTTCCTTGGCCATGTTATCTATCAAGAGGGCGTTAAAGTAGATCCGGCTAAGGTAGAAGTGGTGATGAATTGGGAGATTCCTCGAACTCCCTCTGAAATAAAAAGTTTCCTTGGCTTGGCTGGCTACTACCGGCGATTCATTCGCAACTTTTCTAAACTTGCAGGTCCGTTGACTAAGCTAACCCGTAAGGATGTTGCATTTGTCTGGTCGGAAGCTCAAGAAGAAGCGTTTCAGACCTTAAAGTGATTATTGTGCGAAGCTCCGATTCTCGCCTTACCAGAGGTTTCGGAGGACTTTGTAGTCTATTGTGATGCCTCCTATGCGGGTTAGATGTGTCCTTATGCAAAGAGATAAAGTAATTGCTTATGCCTCTCGGCAACTGAAATCTCACAAAAGAACTACCCAACTCATGATCTCGAACTTGCTGTTATTGTCTTCACACTGAAATTGTGGAGGCATTACCTTTATGGAACTAAGTGTGTGATATGTACTGATCACAAAAGCTTACAGTAAGTCTTTACTCAGAAAGAACTCAACATGCAGCATCGCCGTTGGTTGGATTTAATCAAAGACTATGATTGTGAGATCCACTACCACCCAAGTAAAGCCAACATTGTAGCGGATGCTTTGAGCCATAAGGGGCCAGCAGCAGAGGAAAAGTTTATGAAGCTTACTGTTGTATCAGATTTGATTGCAAAGTTAAAAGATGCCCAACAGTTAGCTTTGCAGGATGACAATCTGAAATCTGAAACGATGAAAAATTTGAAAGACCAGTTGGGTGAAGATAATCGTGGATTGAAGACTTTTCAATCCAAGATTTGGATACCTCTCGTTGGAGATAATCGTGAGTTGATTCTGCAAGAAGCTCACAAGTCTAAGTTGTCTATCCATCCGGGTACCAAGAAGATGTACAACGACCTGAAAAGGTTGTATTGGTGGCCCACTCTGAAAAAAGACGTTGCTTCATTAGTGGAGAAATGTCAAATATGTGCCCAAGTCAAGACAGAGCATCAAAGGCCTTATGGCAATTTGCAACAACTTGACATTCCGGAATGGAAATGGGATCACATCACAATGGATTTCGTGACAAAGCTGCCGAAGACATTCAGAGGGCATGATATGATTTGGGTCATTGTTGACCGCCTAACTAAAAGTGCTCATTTCTTGGCAACCAACGAGTCGGCTTCGTTGACTCGTTTGGCACAACTTTACATTGATGAGATACTATCACGTCATAGTCTTCCTTTCTCAATTGTTTCTGATCGTGACTCCAGATTTGTATCTAATTTCTGGCAAAGTTTGCAACGTGAGTTAGGCACTCGTGTGCATCTGAACACTGCCTATCATCCGCAGACCGATGGCCAATCAGAACGAACGATTCAGACTCTTGAAGACATGCTTCGGGCATGTGTACTTGAATATGGTGGATCATGGGATTCTCAACTCCCATTAATTGAATTTGCTTATAACAATTCATATCATTCCAGTATTGGGATGCCACCATATGAGATGCTCTACAGGAGACGTTGTCGCACTCCGACCTGCTGGTTGGAGCCCGGGGAGAAACAGTTTGTTGGACCTGAGATTGTCCAGATAACTGCTGATAAGGTGAATGAGGCTCTAGAAAAGCTTAAAGCAGCCCGTGACCAGCAAAATATGTATGCGAATCCTAAACGTCGCCCCGCTACATTTGATGTTGGTGATCGAGTATTCTTGAAAGTTTCCCCTTGGAAAGGTGTTATACGTTTTGGGCGCAAAGGGAAACCATGTCCACGTTTTATAGGCCCATTCAAGATCGTGCATAAAATCAATGATCAGACGGTAACTCTTGAGCTGCCACCTGAGCTATCTGGAATCCACGATACCTTCAATGTATGCTACTTACGTAAGTGCAACGTTGAAGCGGAGCAGATTGTTCCGTTACAAGAACTAAAGGTAGACACTTCTAAGGGACTCGTAGAAGAACCTGTTGAAATTCTTGACACAAAGGCCAAGAAGCTACGAAAGAAGATGATCAAGATGGTTCTTGTTAAGTGGAAACACAGTTTAGGTCCGAACCTAACATGGGAGGTCGAGGACGAAATGAAGACAAGATACCCTCACCTGTTTATCATTGAGCAGATTCCGAGGACGGAATCTTCTTAGGGGGTAGATTTGTAACATCCACGATTTGGCCTAGCTATTAATCGTGTATAAGTATGTCTAAATTAGTAATCTTGTAAGAGGTCCGAGTTGTAAGTCAATTATATTAATGAGGAGAGTTAATTGTATAACTATGCGTTATATGTTTTGTGTGTTATGTGTTGTGTGTGTATATGCAAATATATAGATATATGTATTAGAAATTAATTAAAAAGAAAAAAAGAAGAAAAGAAATCTAGAGGCAACCGCCTCTGGACATGTAGTCATATATATATGTAGTTGAAAGTCAAATGGTCAAAGATTGCAAAACACACAAACACTACAAGAACTCTCGGTTTTCTCTCTACTCTTTCTCTCTCGGATTTTCTTGAAGTCGAGGATTTGGTGAATTTGGAATCTAAACAAGGTAAATTTATGTTGATTGTTAAGATTTAACCTATATGAAATCACATTAATGTATGAATCCTAACTTAAAACTCAAGTTCATGCAAAACATCTTAAAAAGACATTCAAAGCTTACTTTGCAAGTGGGTTTTGATGGTTTGATGTTATTGTTTGGATTTGATGTGTTTTTAAAGTCATGTTGATGAAAATAAGTGTTTATAGAATGAACAAATGGCAAAACAAACGAATGAATTCTGGAAATAGGCCAACGAAGAAGTTGGCGGATTTCCAGCCATGAAGCTATCGGATTCCGAGACTTGAATGTGTCGGAATCCGCAAGTGGCCCAAATCCGATAGTGTCGGATTCCGAGACTTAATGGTGTCGGAATCCGCATGTGGTATAAATTCGTGTATTTGTTCTAAATCCGATAGAATGTCAGATTCTCTTGTAAATTGTCGGATTCCGATTGAAGGCCGGATTCCAATTGCGTGTCGAAGTTCACAAGTGTTTTAAGTATTGAAATCCAAGTGTCAGATTTTCCTAAGTGTCGGATTTCCCTAAATGTCAGAATCCGACAAAGTGTCGGATTTCACAAAGTACCGGATTTCCTCGAAATGTCGGATTTCCCACAATCCGATAGTTTGTCAGATTTGTGTGGGATCCGGATTTTGGGATTTCCGTTGTTAATTTTGCAGCTATTGTTTGTATGATTGAGATAAATAATGTAAGCCCTAAATGTTCTAGGTGAACTTGACACCCTAGACAAGGCAGAAATAAAGTATCTATCTATTTTAAGTCACTCAGGTGAGTACCAACTTCCATAAGCCTCAGTAGAAGAAGATTTATGTTCTAAGTGTTTTAAGTGCACTTGTGCTTATAAGTAAATGAATAAGAATTGCCATGCTTCTTAATTTACAATGCCATGCTAAATATTTGTCGTATGTAAGTTAAGTGCACGCCAATGGAATCCAGAACTGGAACCGCCTAGTTAAATGAATGCTATGCATGATACTGATTCTGAATGAATCAGTTAAATGAAAGTTTAATGATATGTATGCTAGGGATCCAGATTGGATCCGTAATGAAGTAAATGAATATGAATGCATGCTAAAAGAAGTAATTGAATATGCATGCTAAGTGAATGATCCAGATTGGATCAGTATGTGTATGTGAAAAGTTCACGGACATCTTCAAGCATGGTTAAGGCTAGCCGGATAGCTGGATCCTAGGGACCCTTGATCAGGAGATTCGGGATTTAACGGTGATTCGAGGTAACATTCCGGATCATAGGTTCTGCAGAACCGCCGTGCCTTATATCATGAGGAGTAATCAGCCGGTTGTAGCTGAGTTACCTAAGGAGCCTCTGGTTCCATAAATGATGCTTGGTGGATTGCTTTATGCTCCCCCACCAGCGCGGATGGTCGTGTCTGATCCCCCGGTGTATTGGTGTTGAGTGGGACTAGCTATCCTGCAAGAAACAACTTATACCGATCGTGTCAGCACACCGCAATGTGATAGGATAGCATTGTATGCTTATTCCTAATATGCATGACTTACTCTAATAATGCTTATGCTAAGTTTGTGCTCACTAGCTAAGTGTAGCTAACGGTGCCATGTTTACTGCTTTGCAGATTGAGATTAGCTGCCTGGTGAGCTAGGTTGCCCTCCTGTTGAATATTTTGTGGTGGAACACTTATGTTGTAATTATATACATTATGGTCGGTTGTATCGTTGAGTAACACCAGACACTGATACAAGTTTATTGTAAATATTCCGCTGCTTAATGTTATTTAATCGTGATTAAGTTCACGTTTGTTTAAAAACGCAAATTTTTGCTGAAATCTAGTATATGCAAAGGCGGTGTTACAACAAGAAAGGATTCCGATGACGGAATCCTCTTAAGGAGGGGAGATTTGTAACACTAGCAAACCTGGGCTAGGAGATTAGCAGGTTGGCAGTATGTGATTAATTGTGTTTTAAATTGTTAAATGTTTATTAAAGGTTAATTGAATTAATTAACTTAATGTAATATATATTAGTTTACTAGAGAAAGAAAAGAAAAGTTGTTTATGTATGTATGTATGTTAAGCATGTATGCATGATAATATGAATAGGAATTCATATGCCACCACCTACTTTGATTAATGCAAATTATATGTATACGTGTGTGGTTGGTGTCAAAGGAAATTATCTGCTCATTTTATCAAAGAGTGCAAAGTGTGTAGTGTGTAAAATAGAGAGAAAACCTTCTTGTTGAAGAAACCTCGAAAACTTGCAAAACTTGAGTTTGTGGATAGAAGATTTGGTGTTCTTTAAATCAAAACAAAGGTTAGTTTATGATTACAGTAGGTTTAGAATCATCTTAACATGTTTTCTTGTTGATTTACATGCATGTATGTAGAATCACCATTGATGAAGATTGAAGCTCAAACTCATCAAGTGGGTTTTGAGTATTTGTCGCTAAAACATTAATTTGGTGTGTTCTTGATGCATGTCTATATGTTAGTTGATGTTTATATGAGTTTAGAGATGTTAGAAATCATTTTCTAGCTTGAAAAATATGTTGAGTTGATTTTGGTTCGAGCTGGAGGATGAAGAAAGTTGCAGGTTTGAATTCTGGAAATAACGTGACGCGATGCGTCAAACTTAAGGATGCGACGCGTTCCTCTTTGGACTTCGAATTCGAAGTCTATGGCGGTTAGTAGGCCGCCCGAAGTAAGCTACAATTCGAAGCCTACATGCGGAGTTGGTTTTGGGCGCTCGAAGTCCTCTTCCGCTCGAAGTGGGCGCTCGAAGTGGTCTGCTTGAAGTGGTGTTCGAAGTAGACCTTCGAAGTAGATGTTCGAGGCAATTCAAAGCCCGACGCGATGCGTCAAGGGTCCGGTTGCGACGCGTCCGCGACTTTTCAGGATTTTGATGTGTTGTTTGCTGTTTCGTTGGGATTAAGTATTTTATGTATATTTATATGTGAATCTAAGATATTATGTGTGGGGATACTTGAAATAAATATATGTGAATATATATTTATTAATCGAGACTGATTTCAGTTTCATGTGTTTTCAGGCAATCAAAAGACTCAGTAATATTAGATCTTTGAGCTCGTGCTGATTTTGAGGTGAGTGGACGTTAACCGCGGACGGTAAAGATTATGGTTAATGTTATTGATGTGATGCCTGTGATTGTGGATGGAAGGACTGATTGATTGAAGTGTTGATTGTGATTTTGATTGATGATATCTGTTGCATGACTATTTGGTCGATACGCGCTCTTAGGATGATTTTGAGTTGCGTTTGAGAAATCAGCTATACGTAGAATTAGGCTGGGCTCGTTCACTGGTTGGTTGAACAGTGTTTGCCTTACTGGTGCATACGTTGCATCAGAGGGGGATTTTCACTGTGTCAATTCAGTGGAGAGCAATCGGTAAACCTTTGCTTTGGCCGGCATTGGTTGTAGGTTATGTGCCGAACCGCCGGTCTTCTTGGATATGTGATTACTGAAGGTATTCGTTTGGCAAAATCAAGTAGCAACGGAAGCAAAGTACATAACAAAAATCAATGCCAAACAATGAATACTTCCCATGGACCAAAATCTAACAATGGAGTTGCAACTAAAACATATATAAACAAGATGAGAAGAAAGGTTATACCTCAATGGTGCAAAACACAAAGTAACCTTCCTAGTCAAGTGTCTTAGAGTCCAACAATGAACTCCTCCAATGAAGTCCAACCCAAGCTTCCTTGATTCCCAAGTGCTAGCAAGTTGATGTATGACCACCAAAACAATAGTCAAGTATGTGTATGTTTGCTTCTTGTGTTCAAGAACACCAAGAACACCAAGAACAAGAGAGAGAGAGTTCAAGTGTCAACCAAGGGACCAAGTGATAGCCAAAAGCCTCTACAAGAGCAGACAACTCGTGGTCTCTTTGTCTACCATCATTATTAGAAGTTAACCCCATTAAACCAAGTGTTTAAGGCTGTTAATTCTGTTGTTACAGCGAACGTACACGGCCCGTGTAGATCTACACGGCCGTGTAGGCCCAAAGTCCACGGCCCCAATTGGGATAAGACGGCCCGTGTCTAACAGGCACTACACGGCCCGTGTTCATCTACACAGCCCGTGTAGGCCCAAACTACACGACCTTGAATTGGGTCAATACGCCTCGTGTACGTTGGACTAGACACGGTCTGTGTTCAGGAACACGGCCCGTGTACCACCCTGCCAAAACCCATTTTGGCCTTTTCCTCTCTATTGCTTGATCGTGTTGCTGGAATCAATACTTGGTGTGTGACCCAATAGGCCTATACTACATCGGTAGTGTCATTAACTCGTTCGTGTCAGCGGGCATATTCCAACAATTACATGCTTTGATATTGACTGTTGATGTTTGCTTTTGTTGTTTAGCTTCTACTCACTTAGCTTTGTGCTAATTCCCCTCGGTTGATGTTTTGCAGGTTTGTGTTTGGCAGGTTTGTGTTTGTGGTGTAGCTGAAAGAGAAGTTGACCTGACTCTGATATATGATTTAAAAAGAAACGAGCCAGTTATTTTTGTAACACAAAGACTGATGTTTATGAACAGTTGATGTAATAAGTAAATTTGGATTTGTTTGTAAACAGGCTGTTTAAATTAAGCTTCCGCAGTGCAATTTAAAAAAAATGGCTTGAGTTTTTCGGTGTTATACATATGCATCGGAACCTGACTCACAGATCTACCCGTTAGATGGTACCAACTAGGACTTGTGAACCCTAATCCATCAATGAACAGTGAATCACAAGGACCACCCTACCCACAAAAAGTAAGACAAAATAGGTGTCCCTGAAAGAGTTGCATATCTTAAATCAGTACAACCTATAAAACATGACAAGAATAGGTTTTATTGATGTATGTTATAGGATTTACAGATCTAAGATATGCAACTCTCAAACATGACAAGTTAGATACTTGATGAACTAAATCATTAAAACAACTATTTTAAAATTACAATTTACATGTATACCCTATAGAAGATACACAAAATGGCTACAAGTAAAACTTGTAGCTTATCATGAAAAACTTTAAAAATAAACTATTTTGATAAAAACATGACGAATTATGAAATCTAATTATATATATATATAAAACTAACATCATATTATCTTCGTCAAAATACTTTTATAAAATCACGGTTATACTTTTTAATAATACCTATATTAAAACTCGTTTAATTTTATTGCCACGTCAATAAAACCTATAAAATAAAACAACCACGTAAATTATACAGAATTATAGACTTGCCAAATAATCCTAAAGGCAAACCTAAAAGACAAAAACTAAAAGTAGGAGATCCTGTCTTGGTTGTGTAGCTCTCGCTTGACAAATAATCCTAAAGCAACACTTAAGGTAACCGAGGAGTTAGTAAAGAAGATTGGGTTGTCAACCAAAGCAACACTTCATAATCAACAAACCTAGATTAACAATATCGAGACTCAAGTCATATAGATTTCCTGAGTTCTCCAAGAACATTTTCCTAGCATGTTCTCGAATTACACGGAAACTAACCCGAGACAAGATGTCAATGATATGTGTACGAGGTATAACATGAGCATTTCTTTTGTAATGTTTCTGACTATTAATTTAATGTGAAGGTACAAAAGAGGCGGAAAAAGTAAAAGAAAAAGAAGAGGAACCGAAGTCAAGAAAAGAGCCGGTAGCCGAGCTTCCTGTGAAGCCGTACATGGTGCCGATACAATTCCCCGAGAGACTTGAAAAAGAGGAAAAGGATGAGTAGTATCGTAAAATCTTAGAGCATTTGAAATCTATGCGTATTAATATACCTTTTGTTGAAGCTGTTGCGCAAATGCCAAAATTTGTGAAGTTTCTTAAAGATCTACCCTCCTAGTAGAAGAAGACGAAGGAGGTTTCGTGTGTTACGATTAATGAAGAGTGTTTAGTAGTGATGCTAAACAAGCCACCGAAGAAGAAAATGAATCTTAGCTTCTTGACTTTACCTTGCTAGTTTGGTAATCTTCCCATTAGGCATGCATTGGCTAACTTAGGTGCAAGTATTAATCTTACGACTTATTCATTTTATGTTAAATTAGACTTGCATGAACCAAAGGCAATTCTTATAGCTTTACACTTGGAGAATAAATCGGTTGCTTATCATAAGGGTATAGTAGAAGAATTATTAGTAATGGTAGATAAGATCATCTTCCCTACTGATTTCATTATTATTGAGATGAAGGAAGATGATCAAGTCACTATTATCCAGGGAAGACCTTTTTTGAGCACTCCTAGAGCTTTATTTGATATACACGAATCATAACTCATACTTAGGGGTGTAGCTCTTCACGTCATGAAGACTTTGTTCTTCACAAGTATGAAGGCTTCATAACCCATGTTTTGGGGTGTAAGTCGTGAAATAGGTGTTTCTGCATCATGATTGTTTCACGAGTCGTGAAGCTCTTGGGCTTCACGATATGTGATAGGTCATGGCGGGCCTATGAACAGTGTTTTCGCCTTTAAAAGAGATATATTTTGGTTTTGATACTTTGGTTAGTTTCTAGATTTTTTTTCTAGAAGTTTCTTTTTGTTTGTATAAGGCCCAAGTGTGTTTTGGTTCACACACTTGTAAGTATGTTATGGTTTTAGGCATGGAATGTATACATGCGTACATTTGTGGTGTGTATATATGAATATGGATATCAAATTTGATATTAGTTATTGTAATGCATATGTACAAGGATTGTTAGCCTGTGTCTTAGGTGTTTGTTTTGAACAATCCTTACCAAAATACACTCTGAATGGTTTGTGTTTTACGCCATATTTTAGACATATGTTTGTATTGGTAACTGTTGGTTCTATGTGCACAAGACACAAATTAATACGATATTACTGATAATAAATAAACCCATAGGGTCACACATTTACAGTCAATGGACATCAATTACATATTTGAATATGATTTAAATATGTTTCCAACTCATTATATATATATATATACACATTGTTGAATATTATTATTTATGTGAAATAATAATATTACTTTTATATATTGATATAAGATAATGCATATCAAATACATAAATATAAACATATGGTTATATATATGTATAAATATATATTTGTTGCAAGTAAATTGTTATTAGTAACAATTATATAAATGTATGTATATCTTTATTACAAGTAAAGAGTTACTAGTAACAATCAAGAATGTATATAAAATACATGTAGATGTATTTTATATATTGTATGGCATGGTCTAGTATATCTTTATATATTTTAAAGATATAAAACTAGAAATCACCACATTAATCATAAAGGGGGCCATGTTGACTTTCTTGCATGTAATATAACCAAGTATGGGGCTATGACATCTTCAAGCAAAACAAGCAAGAGGGACCCTCACCACCTCTCTATTTTCGCCCAGCCAAAGAGGGGGCCTCTCTCTTGTTGTGTGTTTCTTGGTTTTAAATGCATGCATGGTCCTTTTTGTAACATCCTCAAATCGGGCATATTCGTGCGCTCCATTTGGTACGTGAATTTAATTTAAAGAATTAAACTGAAATATATGTTAAGTATTAATAGAAAACAAGTCATTGGTCAGTTAAATGTGAATTTAAAAATAGTATTAAAAAAAGATAATAATAATAAAATGTTAACTGGTTTCAAACGAGGTTTCCAAAAATATCCTCGTTAGTTGAAACGGTTTTTCGGATGTCGTGTTGTATGTTGAAAAGGGGAACAAAATACCCCTTGTGGATAAATGAAAAACCCAAAGTCGGTTTTATGTATATCTGATACATTCAACACACACACACACATACTCATACGATTACACACACATACCTCACACCTCTCACTTCTTTCTCTATTGTTCTTGAAGAAGAAGCTTAAACAAGATCATTCAAGGGCTGGATTCAAGCAAGTAATCAAGTCTTTAATTTGTTCTTGACCTTCTCTTCATCATCATCTTGTTCCTAGTAAGGTTATCTTCATCTTGTTCTTCATTTCAAGTTCTAGGTTAAAAAGAGCCAAAACGAAATTAGTAATTAAAGCTTGAGTTTTTTTTTATTGTAATCTGTTCTAGGATCACCTATAAGTTGTTTAAGATTGATTTTATGAATTAAAGCTGCTATCTTGAAGGAATTTCTTGAATTTGACCAAATGGGTCTTTAATGGTGATTTGATGATTCAAACTTGAATCATAAGTTAAAAGCATGTTATGTTTATGTTTATGTTTATGAACTCCAAATGATGCCCCAAACTTAGTGTATAACCTGGAAACAATTAAGAGAGGCTTGAACTTGGGATTGAATGGAAACACAGCAGAACAGAGCTGCTGTTCGGCTTACTATTTCGACTTCATGGCGTGAACAGGGGCCTGTTCACGGCATGAAGTGCTGGGCAGTGAGATGTTTTGCTGTTGTTCGATGCTTTGGGTACATGGGTTATAGTTGGATCGTTTTTGACACTTTAAGGGGATAATAGGGGGTTAAAACTAGTGTAATAATACATGTGAATGTTGTATGATTATCTAAATGAAATGAATGTATACAATAGGTAATTAAGCAACCGAGGAGAGCCAAATACCTAATTGTGTTGCTTTAAACACGCAAGGTGAGTACTGACTCTTATGACTTCAATTAAGGAAGGTTTGAATGCAAGAAAAGTTATATGATTATGACATGCTACAATTTGTATTATGAAAGCTATATGTATGCTAGTATGATAAAGAATCCATGATATTTAATTGATGTGCAAGACATGTATTTAAGTGCATGTGCACACTTTGATGAATATATGTTACATGAATAAGCATGCATGCACTTGTTCCTGAAAAGGATTCTTGATGAGCTATCTGTATGTCCGGACTAACATGTAATTAAGGTCAGCTTCGGCTGGATCCAGTGTCTTCGGGCTAAGATTCTAGATTAACGGTACTCGAGTACTGTTCCTTTCAGCACTTGGGGTGAGTGCCTTAAATGGCTAAGCCTAATGAGCCTTGGCTCCTTAACGAGCACGGTGAATAATAATATAATAGAAACCACCCATCAAATATTCATTCCCATGTCCAAATGACAAAAATGATTAACAAACTTATTAATCAAAGGTGTTGAGTATAACTTTTAAGGTTCTTTTCAATTATTATGGTAATTGGTTATAAGTACCAATATAATACCAAATGTTAAATCAAATCTTTATCTAGGATTCATAAGATCATAGTGAATAAGGAAAGAAGTTACCCCATTGATGAATTAAACTTGTACATGGCTTGGTGCATCATAATTTAAACAACTAAGATGAAACCTTCCTTGATTACAAACAAAGTAACTAGAACAAAGCTACTCTTTTAGATACTATCTAATTAATTTAGATAGACCCAAAGAGGATTTCCTACAACTATAATACTGGGAAAGAGAAGAGTTTATAGAGAGAAAGAAAGTATATAAGTATATGAAGAGGTCTCCTAATGAGCTTGCAAAGGTTTCTATTTATAGGAGAAGTTCTGGGAAACTTCACGGCGTGAACTCTGAAGAGTTCACGGCGTGAAGATGGCCATTACGCCAGATCTTGACTTTTGTGTACATTTTACCCATCTTCCCTCACCTATTTCACTATTTACCCCATGGCTACTCTAGTAGACTGATAATTCATGCCACTTGATGTTCTTCTAGAAGTTGTCTTCAGTTGAATGCTATTTTAACCATGATAATTACCAAGATTGTGATTAACTTAATCTTCTTTGTGCAGGAAAACTTCATGGCATGAACTCTATTGAGTTCATGGCGTGAAGTAGTGTAAGTGGTCCTCAGTTTTGCACTTTTCTTCGTTTCTTGGTTTGTTCTTCGATTCCAAGTGTCTCTTTCCTGTTTTTACCAAATAACATGTTTAGACTCAATTTAACACTTTTGGTAAAGAAATATATGATATTGGTGAATAATAATCTATATAAAATAGGCAATATCATAAGTTCCCACACTTGAACTTTGCTTGTCCTCAAGCAAACATCATCATGAAGAATTCTAAATATCGATCAAGTAAAACAATTTTCTCTTCATCATGCCAAACACTAAAGTATCCGAAATATAAGTAAATTAGCAAAATAATGTCATTTATCATGCATAACCTTTCTATCCTCACAAAAGGGTTCAGTCGTTCACTCAAGTGTATAAAGGTTATTGTTTAGTGAACACTCAATATATCAAAACACACGGTCATTAGCATAAGCTTGTATCTGAATCTCATCTCCACCACTAGAGACATCAACCTTCAAGAGGGCTTGGGATTGTAATTGTAGGCTAAGGGTCAAGGTAGAAGATGGAAATTATAGAGTGACTAAAAATAGCAAATACTTGAATAAAGTTGGATAGTAACGCTTTACTATCTTAAGTGAAATGATACAACACACTTAGCTACTTAACAACTAAAACGAACACTTGCTTGATATGCACTTTTCTCTTTCGAGTGTTTTTCTCTTTATATATATATATATTATTTATTATTTATTTTTTTTGTGCACTTTTTCTTCTCACAAGCTACTTTATTTATTGGCAACAAAGTTTATTTATTGACTTAAACAGAACAAAAGATAAAGCGTGTTATTTATCCATCTAAATCCAAACTTAAGTTAAGGTCAAAAGAAATCTAAAACGATGGAATTGGCTAAAAATTTGGGTAACAAACGAAAAAGGCTAAGGCTCAACATGGCTTCGAATGTGTCGAGTACTAAAGTTGAGTACTACACGAATAAAGGTAGGGTAAATTAGATATCATGTGTTTTAAAATATCTAACGAACAAAGAAAATGGCTAAAAACAAATAGGGCTACAAAAAAATGAAGGCCTCTCTCAGTGCAATGGTATATAGCCTCATTTTTGTGGTTTTTGACAAGTATTCCAGTAACAAGTTCTACCATAACCGTATGTAGACATCCTTGCACAAAAGAAATGTAGCATCATAAAATGAATGCTACGAGTTGGCTCAAGCTCTCATTTTGACAGTGGGCTAGGAATTATATATGCATGACATTTTAATTATTTTACTAATTTGACTAGTTAAAAACGATTATTTAGGCACGAAACAGAAAAGAAATTGCAAAAAATTTGATCGAAAATTTTGAAATTTCTTACAAAATTTTATTTGCTTGAATTCTCACAAAGTTAAAGTACTACAAAGTTAAGGTACTTAACTCCCTTCCCACACTTAGAAATTTTCATTGTCCTCAATGCAAATGGTTCGTGCCATATGACTGTTACAAACGGTCATATAGCTGTTACCAACGGTCTCATGACCGTTGCCAACGGCTATATCCCCAACATTATAAATTTACAATCACACAACTCATTTCCTCACATTTCTTTCATCTCAAAAACCGACTCCTAGAGATTTCTTTGAAGATGATTCATCCGTTTTTAATTTTCGTTATTATGGTCCTCATCGGCACGACCATCTTTCTTCTTTCTTTTTCTCCAATCGAGAGTGGATAGAGCCGTATGTCATGTTTTCTTTTATTATTATAACCTTGTTGTTGTGTGCAATTGCAATGCCGGTGTACGATTGAATTATTTGCAATAATAAAATAATTTCTTGGTGCAAGATTTGAAAGAATTACTCCCCTGTGGTTTTGTATTTGCTTCCTTTTTGTTGCATTCCACTTCTAGCATAGTCCTTGGTTCGAGTTTATTCCTCCACGCTTGGTAATAGTGATTGTTTCTTCTCTTCTTTTATTCACACACGAAAAACAAACATAACAAGCATAATACCATAAACATAAAAATATGCAATCCGACAAAAATAAAATAACAAGAGTACCACAATTTATACTACAATACCAAATTATTAAAAAGTTTACCACCATGCAACTAAATCAGCGTCCGTCCGGTCGTCGGATCCATCTGTCATAAGGGGTTTCATACAGAGGGTTGTTTTGTTCTGCATCCCATTGTGGTAGAGGCTGATATGGTGGAATCTAAGGAGGTGCCATGGATCCAGGTGATTCGTACCAGGTTGAAATGGTGTTGGGGAGATAATCACTTCACCCTAATAATCAACTCTGTCTATCCTAAACCATAGGATTTGATGATAACCAAACCCTACATTCAGTATGACTGAGAAAGAATTCAAACATGTGTTGTTTGAATCAGTTTATGTAAAAATATGCTAATTATGAAACCATCAGGTGAGGAAAATAAGACATCAGCTGAGCATCAGATCCTACTCAATGTATCAGCCAAAGGATATCAACCAAGGAGCATCAGATGAAGAAAACAAGTAAAGAAGACCATCAGCTGAGGAAAATAGTCTATCAGCTGAGCCAAATCGTTGATCAACTGATGAAAATATTCCATCAGCTGAGTAAACAGATTGATCAGCTGAGTGAAGAAAGTGATGAGCTGAGTGAAGAATTTGATCAGTTGGGTGAACAAATGGATCAGCTGAGGCCCAGAGCATCAGCTAAGTAAGTCTTCCTTTACACAAGTCATCTCTCCTCATAAACTGATGTATTTGATTGATCAGCTGAGCATTCTTGATCAACTGATCATACAAATACATGAGCTTATGTTCTCCTAAGCTTACTATTCAACAGCTGAGCATCTATATGATCAGCTGAGCAATATGTGTCAACTGAGTCCTAGCAAAAAGTGATCAACTGATATATTTTGTCAACTGAGTAGTGAATATCAGAATTCCTAGTAAAATCTGTTAGCTGAGTCGTGAAAAATGTCAAATCTACTCTATGTTTTCAGATTGTAAGTCATATGTAAAAGGAAGAACATGTGTTGTTGTGTTATGCCTTAGATCTTTGTTTGTAAAAGTAAAATGCACTTTTTGGATCAAGTACGAGACAAAAAAGGTTTGACCTTATCCTCTGGAAAAGGATAATGATACCTCAAACAGACGAAGATCTTGAAGATTTGTTCAAACAACTAAGTATGGCTGGCAATCCCATTCTTGGTAAAGTCAAATCAATCAGAAGCATGGTGTTGATTAAAGTACAATCATGGAAAGGAAAAGATACTTCTACATGACAGTAGATGTGGACTTTAATATTTTATATTGTGATTGGGTTGCACTTTTGCAGAAAAGTACAATTACTTTTATCATACATTTGATTAAAGTAACTTTACTTTTCACCCACTACCTTACAATTAAAATATTATATTTCCACATCCTCTTGGTCTCTTACCTTCATGCAACCGGATCCACCAAGACTTCTATATATACTCATGCATGGTGGACATGCAAACAGAGAATACTACACAACACAACAAAGTGAAGTCTATACTACACTAAAAGAAAATCTCATCAGTTGAGAAATTTCGTAGAGTATAAGCATTGTATAGAATCAAACTTGTTAATGTGTTTAACACTCTAAATACATTAGTTGTTTTAGAGTTAGCTTGTCTATGTGTTAGACAAATTGATTGCCACCTTTTATTGTACTTAGAATTTCCGCTTCTAGTACATGTAATTCTTGATTCATATCAATAAGAATTATATAAAAGTATATAAGTGTGTCTTTAATTTTTAAAAGCTAAAGTTTGTATTCAACCCCCCCCCCCTTCTACAAACATTTGTTGTTGCGTACTCAATCTGGGACTAACAACTGGTATCAGAGCAGGTTAGATAATCACTATCTAGATCTGTTTTGCTTACTCTACAACTGCTTCTACCCCTCTCAATATGGACTCATCCGTAAACAATATGAATATCTCAAACACTGGGTCCTTAACAAGATGTCCCATGTTTGATGCTGAAAATTTCTCCATGTGGAAAAGTAGAGCACATCTTTTCCTATCCACCCTTGATATCCAAATGCTTGAAATAGTCACTGATGGTCCTTATGTTCCAACATCAGTGTTATCTATCCCATCAGAATCTGAAGGTCAAACCTCTACAACTGAAAGAATCATAACCAAACCCATGCATTTGTGGACAGATGAGGAAAAGAGGTTGGTTAGCCTAGATGTTAAGGCTAGATCAGCTTTTGTCTCTGCACTACCCAATGAAATCTATCATCAAGTGCTTAACTGTTCTTCTACAAAAGAGATGTTAGATACAATCACAGTTGCATATGAAGGGGCTAAAGAGGTGAAGGAGAACAAGAAGCTCCTCCTCAACAGAGAGTATGAATTCTTCTTTGCTCAGAAAGGTGAGAGTCTTACTCAGACATACACCAGGTTCAACTGCCTAGTTAATGACTTGAAAAGGGCAGACATAACCAAGAGCAACTTTGTCTTGGTGAACAAGTTTCTAGACTCCCTTCCTGAAACATGGGATCACTTTGTCACAGTTCTAAGACATAGTGAAAAGATTAAGGGAATGTCTCTGGTTGCTCTCTATGGTAACTTACTCAACCATGAGCAATCAGTCAAGCAAAGGAAGTTATCATCCAAGGAGATGAAGGAGGTAGTGAAAGCTGCACCAACTGCCCTTGTATCAAGAGATACAAAGATGAGAAGCTTTGCAGCTATTGATTCTGGTTCTGATGAAGGAGGTAGAGAGGAGAGTGTTGGAGAAAGTGATGAGGAAGATTGTGAGGAAAGTAATCTGGAGGAGTTGGTTGAAGGTGTAGCTATGCTGGTTAAGAAGTTCAGACCTTTCAAGAAGGGAAAGGATGTCAAGAGGTTCAGCAAGAGGTCATCAAAGTTTGTCAAGCCCAAGTCCACTTTTGATGCCTCCACAACAGAGTGTTATAAGTGTGGCAAGATTGGCCACATAGCCAGTGACTGTAAGTCCAAATATAACACTGGTTCTTCATCTGTGCAAAAGCAGGAGGGCAAGATTGATTATGAAGCCAAGTATAAGAAACTCCTTGCTGCTGTCCTTGACAAGAAGAAGAAGAAGAAAGCCCAGGGCCAAGTTCTTGTTGCTGAAGAAGAAGATTCGGCAGAAGAAGATCTCTCCTCAGATGAAGATGAGGTGATCTCTGCTCAGTTCTGCATGATGGCCAACAACAATGATGGTAGTTCCTTTGATGAAGGTATGAAAAGGCTGCTAAAGCTTGTTCAACTACCAACTGGGATCCTTCTTCTATGTATCAGGTTGGAAAATTTGTTAACTATGATGATAATGAGAAGAATGCTATGTTTGATTACTTGTGTATTGATTTCCAGTCTGCTATTCAAAGAGAGAAGAAGCTAAATCTAGAAGTAGAATCACTAAAGGAAAAGTTAATTCTTAAGAATGAGGAACTTAAGCAGATAACAATCTTAAATGATGAACTAGCTAATCAAAAGATACTTAATGAGATCTTAGTAAAAGAAACTAGTGAGCAACCAAAAAGTTTAATGACCTCCAAACAGTAGTAAAGTCTTGGTGTGTATCTGCAGAAAAGACCACTCAATGTGTCAAGGAGTAGATACCCAAACAAGTTCAAGCTATTATTGGTGGAAATTACTCTAAGGCTGCTAACTATGTTGATTCTAGTAAGAATCTTAATATCTTAGACAAAGCTGACATTTTGCCACAGACCTTTCACAAGACTGTTAAAGGCAAAAGTGTATTCACAAATAAGTTTGTTAGAAACAAAAGTTCCCACTTAAAAGAATCAATTATTCCTTCTGTTGAATCATCCTCTAGTAAGATTTTAGAATGTAAAAATACTAATAACAAAAAGTCAAAGGATGTGATTAAAGGAAAGGAATCATTAGTTGAGACCTCAGAGACATTATATTGTCAAACCTTGAAAACAGATGACTTAATTCTTAGCATTTCACAAACTGAATAATCATTAGCTAATACTACTCCATCAACTGATAGGTTAGTAGATGATAAATGCTCAGCTGATAACTTGTCAGCTGATCATAGCTCATCTTTTAAACAATTAGTTGATCTAGAAGTAATCAACTCTCTTTCAATAGAAGAAACTATGAGTAAAAAGAATGATGTTCACATTGTTCCCATTTCTGCCACTCCAAAGATTGGTCAAAAACTTTCCAAAAACAAAGATCAATCTAAGGTGCCTGTAAATAAAGACCTAAGAAATTTACAGGATAAGCTTCATAAGCTGAATGGTCAAATTAGTCAAATGATGACTGATAAGAAATCTCATAGGCATTCAAACCATGTTGCTCAATGCCCCAAGACCACAAAAACTCAAAAATGTTATAAATGTGGAAGCAAAGAGCATAAGGCATTTGAATGTTCTTTAGAAAGGAATTCAAGACAGCGGACTTGTGATGATAACATAGTCACTCCTCTCATACATAAGAAACCTGAGATGAAGTGGAAAGTTAGGTGCATTCCATAGGGATCCACTGAGTAGTGGATTCCTACATGTGTCACTAACTCTTCTTTCATTCAAATCTGTGCAGGGTGTTGGTTCTTGGCTTCTTAACAGTGGATGTTCAAGAACCATGACAGGTAACAAGGCTTTGCTCAGTAACTACAAGAAAGAGAAAGGTCCAAGGGTGACTTTTGGTGACAACAACCATGGGCAAACTAAAGGCTATGGTGAGCTTCATAATGGGAACCTCAAGCTGTCAAAAGTTTCATATGTCAAAGGGCTGAAATATAATCTCATAAGCATAAGTCAATTGTGTGATGGAGATAATGAAGTCCACTTCACAAAGATAGGAGGCTCCATCATAAATAAAGAAGGTAATACAGTGTTCAGTGCCAAGAGAACCAAGGATGTGTATACACTTGACATGTCCTCTGGTGACCCTTCAAAGGAAACATGTTTGTACTCTAAGAATAATGAGGATACAAACTGGTTGTGGCACAAGAGGCTTTCCCACCTTAATTTTAAAAAACATCAATAAGTTGAGCAAGGGTGAACTAGTGTCAGGACTACCTTCACTGCCTTATCTTAAGCCTAAACCTTGCACTGCTTGTGAGAAAGGAAAGTAGCATAAGGCATCATTTCCATCCAAGCAGGCCTTCTCAATTACAAAACCTTTCTATATGTTGCACATGGATCTCTTTGGTCCTGTTGCAACTTCTAGGATTGGTGGAAGTAAGTATGCTCTTGTATTGGTTGATGAATTCTCAAGATATACTTGGGTTTTCTTTCTTAAAGCAACGAGTGAGGCTGCTGAAGAAAATAATCTGTTTTATCAAGAAGATGGAAGTGTTAAATGGCAATCTGGTGAGGAGTCTTAGAAGTGATCATGGAACTGAATTCAGAAATTAAACTCTGGAATCTTTCTGCGATGAGAAAGGGATATCTCAAAACTTTTCTACTCCAAGAACCCCACAACAAAATGGTGTAGCTGAAAGAAGAAACAGAACATTGATTGAAGCTACCAGAACCATGTTGTGTGAAAGTGGGTTACCCTTTAATTTCTGGGCTGAGGCTGTAAGTTGTGCATGTTTCACACAAAATAGGTCCCTTATTATAAAGAGGCACAACAAAACTCCATATGAAGTGCTCAAGGGAAGGAAGCCAAGCATCAGCTTTCTGCATATCTTTGGTTGTCAATGTTTCATACTCAATCAAAAAGATTAATTGCGGAAGTTTGCTCCTAAAGCTGATGAAGGAGTGTTTGTAGGTTACTCTGTGATTTCTAAAGCATACAGAGTATACAACCTCAGAACCAAAGTCATAGAAGAATCTATCAATGTAAGTTTTAGTGAAAATGACTTTGTTGCTTCCTGTTCTTGTAATCATGTTTCAGGTGAAGAATTTAATGATCTTATGCAAACTAGAGAAGTTCCTCCAGAGCAAGTAGATCCCTCTTCACCAGCTGCTCATGATATAGATGAACCTGTTCCAATCCAAGTTTTTAACCATGTACAACCATCCTCATCCAATCCTATACCTCTACTGAATCATGTGGAAAATGACTCAACATCATTGGATTCCAATTCCATATCACTCATTCCCTCTTCAGTAGATATACCCTTAGATTGCAATAATGAAGTTATATCAGCCACTCAAACTGAACTCATTTCTACTGCTGATAGCCAACATATAACTTCTTCTCCCCAAATCCAAATGAATCCCAATTCCTAAGAAATCCAAAAAGCCTTCAAAGACCTCAAGCACCATCCTCATAATTTGGTGATAGGCAACATAGATGATCCAGTTAGAACAAGATCAAAAGCTTGAAACATCTGTTTGTATTCTAGATTTGTCTCAATGATTGAACCAAAGAAGGTTGATGAAGCTCTCAATGATCCCCACTAGGTGTCTTCTATGCAAGAGGAACTTGCAGAATTCAATAGAAATAATGTATGGACTTTGGTACCCAAACCAAAGGATAAATCCATCATTGGAACAAAGTGGGTGTTCAGAAATAAGTTAGATGAAAATGGGCAAATCATCAGAAACAAAGCAAGGCTAGTGGCACAGGGGTACTGTCAAGAAGAAGGTATTGATTTTGATGAAACTTTTGCCCTGTTGCAAGATTGGAAGCTATCAGATTATTCCTAGCCTATGCTGCCTTCAAAAGCTTCAAAGTGTTTCAAATGGATGTGAAGTGTGCATTTCTGAATGGAGATTTGAAACAAGAGGTGTATGTCAAACAACCTCCTGGTTTTGAGGAGTCAAGCTTACCTGATCATGTTTACTTTCTAAACAAAGCTTTATATGGTCTTAAGCAAGCTCCAAGAGCCTGGTATGATACCCTCTCTTCTTTTCTCATTAATAAAGGTTTTACAAGAGGATGCATAGATAGCACTTTATTTATTAGGAAGTACAAAGGTGATGTGATACTTGTGCAGATATATGTAGATGATATAATATTTGGGTCTACTAATTTGGAACTATGCAAAAAGTTTTCTAAACTCATGTCTGATAATTATCAAATGAGCATGATGGGTGAGTTAAACTATTTTCTTGGTTTGCAAATTAAACAAGAGGTTGATGGTATTTTCATTCATCAAACAAAGTATGTTAAAGATTTAGTCAAGAAGTTTGATTTTGAAAACTGTTCTTCAATGAAAACACCTATGTCTACTTCTATTAAGTAGGGAAAGGACACTGATGGCAAATCAGTGAACATTACTACTTATAGAGGAATGATTGGGTCACTTTTATACCTCACTGCAAGTAGACCAGATATAATGTTTTCAACATGTCTCTGTGCAAGATATCAAGTAGATCCTAACGAATCATATCTTGCTGCTGTTAAGAGAATATTCAGATATCTCAAAGGAACTCCTAATCTTGGTCTTTGGTACCCCAAAGACTCAGATTTTGAGTTAGTTGGATATTCTGATTCTGATTTTGCAGGATGCACATTAGATAGAAAAAGTACTTCAGGTGGTTGTCAACTTCTAGGAGGAAGATTGATTAGTTGGTCTAGTAAGAAACAGAATTCAGTGTCAACATCTACTGTAGAAGCAGAATACATTGCTGCAGGAGGCTGTTGTGCTCAAATTTTTTGGTTACAAAATCAACTACTTGATTATGATATGAAGTTTGAAACACCCCAATTCTATGTGACAATACAAGTGAAATATCCATCTCAAATAATCCAGTCATGCATTAAAAAACAAAGCATATTGAAATCAGACATCATTTTCTCAGAGATAATGTGTAAAAGAAGAAGGTAACTTTGCACTACATTAACACTGATTTACAACTTGCAGATTTATTCACAAAGCCATTAGATGAAGCAAGGTTCAACTTCCTAATATCCAAACTAGGTATGCTAAATTTTTAGTTTAGAATAGTGGTAATTTAGTTTGTGTCAATTTATAAGTGTTGAAAATTATAAGATACTTATCTAAGCATATCTAAGTCTTACTTGATTTGTGTAAACTGAGTAACTATGCTCAGCTGATGCCTATCAGCGGATCAAATTTACTCAGGTGATCACTTTAAGATAAGTAAGACATGCTCAGCTAAGTACTCTACTCAGCTGATACCCCAAATTCTCACTATCAACTGATAGTTTCCATTAGCTGATACCCCTCAGCTGATACCCCTCAACTAATAGTTTTTCATCAGCTGATACCCATCAGCTGATACTCTCCTTGATCAGCTGATGACTCTACACTTAGTAAATTTTCACTTTTTACTCTCATTTAATGCTTTTTTAACCCTAGTCATTTACTCCGTTTGTCAGTTTTCATTTAATAGCTATTTAATTTGTTTTCCGTTAGATCTTTTGTCAGTATCTAACGATTTCTGTTAACTAATCTTCATAAATATCCCAATTTCTCTCTCATTCACCTTTACCTGTTCAAAATTTCCAAATTCCCTCTCTCTTTACAAAGAACTACCCTACCTTCTCTCTCAATACTCACTGTTCATCATCCCTACCAAATGGCCACTTATATTCCAGACCCGGCTGTTAACCCTGGTGAAAATGTTGCACCCAATCAACCGATGAATATAACTCCCAACAACATTCTACTCTGCACCACCACCCCTACCTCGCGAGAAAACTAAGGATATGAACCAATGGTTCAGTTCCTTCAAGCCCATCCCCTGTTTGATAGTCTCACCGTTGATCCTCACTACATTTACCCTACCATTATCGGTGAACTATGGTACTCCGCAACCTATAACCTAAACACCAACACCATCCACTGCACCCTAGCCCAAGGAAACTATCATCTCCAGATCACCACTGAAACCCTTCGTGAAGCCTCTGCTATTCCTAACTTCCCACCGTACACCGCTTTTCCCTCCAGAGCAGAAGTTCAAACCGTTTTAGACACCATCGGCTACAATGAACCTGTAGTGCATGGTCAAGTCAAAGTCTCTGCTCTCGCTCATCCATGGAAGTATTTGGCCAACGTGGTCATACGTTGCTTCGGTCCTAAATCTGGAAGCCATCATCTCATCAATCAAACCGAGCTCCTTGTGCTTTATGCCCTAGTCTTCGGGGTAAATATCGACTTTACTCAAGTGATATTTTCGGACCTTATTGATAAAATCACCCAGAGCACCAACAAGAAATCATCGAGGTCGCAAGTGCCCTACATTAGACTATTGAGCCTGATAGCTATGCGGGAGATTGGAGAGGATGATTATGTGGGCTTAACAGAACATCTTGAGCATATTCCTATCCCTGCCATGGGTGAAATGATCTTCCATTTCTTAAAGGCAAACAGAGGTCCTCCAATCACTGCCCAAATGCAAGAGCTAATAGATGCTGCAAACAACAATGCAAATGCTGATGATGGTGATGAAAATGATGATGATAATGATGGTGATGATGATGTTGATGAAAGCCACACTGGTTCTAAGCATGATGATGATGATGCTGGTGATGGTGATGCTGGTGATTTTGCTCCTATCAGTCCAATGGAGTTAAGTCCTCTTGGTGATGATGGTGATGCCCAAGAACAAGAGATCTCTGAGCAACTTCTGGAGCTCATTGATAAAAGTAGGCACATCATGTCCCAAGGTAAGGATAGTACTGATTCCACCTCTGAGGATATTCAAATGGTAGTCTCAACCTTTGATAGCCCATCCTCCTCTCCAGTCCATACACCACTCCAACAGCCAAGCTCTAGTGAACCTCCTGTGATCACTAGTTCTACTCCTATCCGTAGCCCCATATATACAAGGTCACCAGAAGTGACTCACTATGAGCACTTTGAGGGAGTCCAATCCACACCTCTGACCTCAACTCCAATTACCCTTCCTCATGTTGAGGGGGAGCAATTGGATGTTGCAACCTATGAACCAGTGGATGTATCCTCACAACAGGATACATCTGTAAATAAGGGACTTAAACCGTTAGCTGAGACAACCTCCCAAAAGGTTGATCTCATTAAAAGACAGACCTCAACCCAAGGTCACACTGTGTCTATCCCACAATTGAGTCAGCCTATACCATTCACATTCTCACAACAGAATGTGGATCTAATAAGGGATTCCTTATTATTGAGTGCATCCCACACTCAGTCCACTTATCTTGCACCCATGATTGATTCTATTCTTACACATGCACATCCTGCCAATGCTAGTGGTACAAACCAACCACTTGTATAGGGCTCAACTCTCTTTCCTAATGAAATTGAGCTTATACACCAAGGCTCAAATGAGGGGACACAAACCTTACCCAACTTCTTTGAACCTCTATCTACTCCTTCCACCTCTACCCCATCCATATCTACACAAACCCCAAACCTTACCCTTATCCAGACAATTCACCAAAACCTTGATCAATTAACCCAAACCTTCCAAGCCTTCCAAACCCAAACCTCTTCTCAACTGTCTAGACTTGCAAAAGACATTGAGCTCCTCAAGACCCCACCCCAACCCTCCCCTGCACCCATTAATCTTACCCCAATCCTTACTAAAATAGACCATCTTTCTACCCTTCTTCCCTCTCAACCACAAATTCCCAGCCTACCTCAATCTACCATATCTACCTTAAACCAAACCATATCCAACCTCCTATCCCAACTCCAAACCCTACGCCCAATAAACCCCAACATTTCTGTACCCATTCCTGAACAACTACTCCCTATGCCTTCTTTTCTCAAAGGCATCCTTGATGACATAGAAACCCTAACAGAACATTCCAGAATGAGTCATCTCTCATTATGGAAAGCCATTAAAGATCTCAAGGATGACCTCTCCCTTCAGCTCTCTAAAATTACCTCTACCCCTACCTCAACCCATACCCCTACCCCTGCCCCTACCCCATCCCATAAGCCTGCAGCAGGTGACTCCCCTCCTCCTTTTGATGATGCCAAAAAGGGGGAGAAATTCTCAAGTTCTTCCAGGGAGGATGATCCTGACTCAGAGGACATTGATGCTGCCTATGCTGAAACAGCCACCAAAATCATGCAGCAGGAAGCACCCAAAGCAACAGCTCCCTCACCCATTAAAAGAAAAGCATCTTCTGAGGGGGAGCAAAGGTTTCCCAAAAGGTTGAAAAGGATGGAAAACAGAACAAAACCTAAAAGAAAAGTTGCTGAGGGTTGCTCTCCACCAATCACTATAGAGTCTGATTCTGATGATGAGGATGATACTCCACTTTCTGACATCCTTAGAAGAAGAAGACAAAGCCCTAAGCCATCTGCTCCACCAATCCAATCTACCCCATCAGTCCAAAAGGCTTCAACCTCTACTCCTAAGGATAAAGGCAAACAAAAGATGACAGATGAGCAAGTTGAAGCAGATTCTCAAATGAAAAGGGAGCTTGCTCTTAAAGAACAGGAAGAAAGGGAAAATGCTCAAATGGCTCAAGCATTGGGTGTTTCAGTTGAAGAAATCTACCAAGCCAAAGAGCTAGCATATCAGCAAAAGCAAGAACAAAGTCAAAATCATGCTGCTGCTCAACACAAATTGGCAAGGGAAAAATCTCAGGCTGAACTACTCAAAGCCAGATCCCATGCTGATGCCATCAAAACCCTCTTCAACCTTGATTTATCTGGTCCCATCAACCTAAGTCAACAAAGACTTCAAAGCTTCAGAGAAAGAATTAATATTATGAGAAACAGAACAGAACCAACTTCAATAACAAGAGCCACTGTCCATAAAGGTGATGGTGAACCCTACCTCAAAGCAATATGACAGAACAACTTCAACAGCTATGAAGTTGTATCCTATGAGAGGTGTCACATATATGGGTTCACAGAGTTAGTTGAGATCTTGTACCTTCTCTTCAAATCCAAGTCAAAGCTCAAAGTTCAATTCATTCAGAAAATTCAGAATTGGATAGCTCTAGCTGTGTCACAAAGGGCCTTCACTCCAGATGACTATTACAGGCATGTGCACACAGTTGATAATCTTCATAAGAAAGGTTCCAAGCCCTTCAAACCATTTGAGCTAAGAGAGGTACTACCCCTGCATGAATTTTTATCAGATTTTGAGGGTCTCAACACATCTCTTCCACTGAACATCACTCCTGAGCTGTACAAGTTTATAATTATGCCTATTGAAGGTATATTCTTTCTGGACAGAGTTGGCACATGGAAGTCTTAGCTGAGAATAGCAAGAAGTTTCTATTTGGGCTGAGGATATCTACAAGAGGCAGAACTGGAAATGAAAACTTTGAAGCCCTTGTTCAAGCCCAATGTGAAGTCTTAGCTGAAACTGCTCCCCATGCCAAAGATTTTGAAGTTAAAGAAGAACCTTGGTGGGATGATTGAAGACTAATTCTAACTCTGAAGATTTTGTTGATATTTAGTTGATTATACATTATAGAATAGTTAGTTTGTAGTTAATCTATGTAATCACTTATGAACATTTCTTTATTCTGTTATTTCAAGTGATGTTTATGTATATCAAAAAATCAAAAACATATAAAAATGGAAAAATGAAAAGATTTCACAAAAATAGAACAAAACGGAACATTAGAAAAGAAACCAAAAACATAACAAGGTTCAAATAAAAAGAGCTACCAAAAACAGATAGCTAGGTAGCCATATGTACTTAAAAGTTTAAATCTTTTGTAATTTGAAGTCAAACTGATTCTTCAAAAAGAAAAAGGTTTTGTCATCATCAAATAGGGGGAGATTGTTGGAGAGATAATCACTTCACCCTAATAATCAACTCTGCATATCCTAAAACATAGGATTTGATGATAACCAAACCCTACATCCAGTATGACTTAGAAAGAATTCAAACATGTGTTGTTTGAATCAGTTTATGTAAAAATATGCTAAGTATGGAACCATCAGCTGAGGAAAATAAGACATCAGCTGAGCATCAGATCCTACTCAATGTATCAGCCAAAGGATATCAACCACGGAGCATCAGATGAAGAAAACAAGTAAAGAAGACCATCAGCTGAGGAAAACAGTCTATCAGCTGAGCAAAATCGTTGATCAGCTGATGAAAATATTCCATCAGCTGAGTAAACAGATTGATCAGCTGAGTGAAGAAAGTGATCAGCTGAGTGCCTACTCTATCAGCTGAGTGAACAAATGGATTAACTGAGGCCCAGAGCATCAGCTAAGTAAGTCTTCCTTTACACAAGTCATCTATCCTCATAAACTGATGTATTTGATTGATCAACTGATCATACAAATACATGAGTTTATGTTCTCCTAAGCTTACTATTCAACAACTGAGCATCTATATGATCAGCTGAGCAATATGTGTCAACTGAGTCCTAGCAAAAAGTGATCAACTGATATATTTTGTCAACTGAGTAGTGAATATCAGAGTTCCTAGTACAATCTGTTAGCTGAGTCGTGAAAAATATCAAATCTACTCTATCTTTTCAGATTGTAAGTCATATGTAAAAGGCAGAACATGTGTTGTTCTATTATGCCTTAGATCTTTGTTTGTAAAAGTAAAATGCACTTTTTGGATCAAGTATGAGACAAAAAAGGTTTGACCTTATCCTCTGGAAAAGGATAATGATATCTCAAACAGACGAAGATCTTGAAGATTTGTTCAAACAACTAAGTATGGCTGGCAATCCCATTCTTGATAAAGTCAAATCAATCAGAAGCATGGTGTTGATTAAAGTACAATCATGGAAAGGGAAAGATACTTCTACACGACAGTAGATGTGGACTTTAATATTTTATATTGTGATTGGGTTGCACTTTTGCAGAAAAGTACAATTACTTTTATCATACATTTGATTAAAGTAACTTTACTTTTCACCCACTACCTTTACAATTAAAATATTATATTTCCACATCCTCTTCGTCTCTTACCTTCATGCAACCGGATCCACCAAGACTTCTATATATACTCATGCATGGTGGACATGCAAACAGAGAATACTACACAACACAACAAAGTGAAGTCTCTACTACACTAAAAGAAAATCTCATCAGTTGAGAAATTTCGTAGAGTATAAGCATTGTGTAGAATCAAACTTGTTCATGTGTTGAACACTCTAAATACATTAGTTGTTTTAGAGTTAGCTTGTCTATGTGTTAGACAAATTGATTGCCACCTTTTATTGTACTTAGAATTTCCGCTTCTAGTACATGTAATTCTTGATTCATATCAATAAGAATTATATAAAAGTATATAAGTGTGTCCTTAATTTTTAAAAGCTAAAGTTTGTATTCAACCCCCCCTTCTACAAACATTTGTTGTTACGTACTCAATCTGGGACTAACAAATGGCCTGATGGTCCCATGAAGACTGGTGCATCATCCTGTATTGGTCATACATCGACCTCCTCTGCATCTCCTGAATAGAGTCCACTGATAATTGTAATCCACTGACCCTCTCAGATAAGTCATCATATGCTGTATGAGCGTCCCAACCTGCTGGAGCTCCTCCTCTGCCTCTTCTTCTTGGTGGCTCTGGTTGTGGCACTGGTTGTCTTTCCGGATCGTCCTCCTCATCATCAGATTCTACCCGAGTATCTCCCCACATTGTCACCGATTTGGTGGCATCTGTGTAGTGAGCCACCCGCATACGTCTCATGGCTGAAAGATTAATCCATCCCATATTTCGGATGGGTGTCAAAGAAGCACATACCTGAGCTGTGAGGATGTTGAAGTGCTTAGCCAGTCTAGTAACGTACTGGCCACCAACAATTGGGCTATCTCCGCGTAGACCACCGGCTTCCTCCAAAAAAGAAACCACACAATAGGGAACGGCAGTGCGTCTAGTGAAATCAGATATTTGATATAGTAACCAAAGATCTCTTTTGTTGATTCTATCTTGACAGTCTCCCCTATCATTTATTGAGTGTGCTATCATTCTATGGATAAGCCTTAGGTGTGGATCTCTAATTTCAGATGCTTTGGTCATACTAGCCTGATAATGGCCTCCTCCCATTTCCATCCATGCAACCTCATGGATAAAGTCTTCAGATGGCTCCCTCTCACAAGTTGTGATATATTCCTGAAATACTAGGGATGCCAACTGAGCTGGTGTATAGATACCCAGGGCTATTGCGAACTCAGCAAGTGATAAGGATCTAATGTTTCCTCCTCCCAGCCTGAATCTGATCATACTGCTATCATTGTAATCGGTTATCTCATGATTAACCGATAATGAAGCAAAGAACTCTTTACATAGCTCGACATAAATATTCTCTCTTATGCACATGGCATTTTCCCATGCCCGACAGTAAAATACCACCTCTCCATAATGTTCCACGGTTCGTGTGATGATGCTTTAGATGGTCTCTGCTTGTCCCAGCTTCTCCAATGCATCCCAATCGATAGTTTTACCTAGCTTCACAGCCTTGTTCATTAGGATCCTTAGATTGGAATTACATTTCCTTTTCAATGCTGTTGGGGTCACATTCCCAAAGTGTACAAAGGAGTGTGTACCATCTTCTGCCAATAAATCGGCTAAGACATCACCTGCAGATGAAGATGATGAAGCACGGGAGACTCTTCCTCTCTGAAATTTTAAAGTATACATGTGAGAAGCATTTTCTATTTAAAGTATAACTAAACATGTATACCAAAAGAGTTCAATTCATGTGGAGAGAATATATATATATATATATATATATATATATATATATATATATATATAAAAGTTGATTTTTACGCGTAAAACATAAAATCCAAATTAATCAACTAAATATATATATATATATATATATATATATATATTCCCACACTTAAAAAGATTTTTGAGTTTTTATTTTGTGATTTGAACCTTAAATGATATAAACAATTTTCATAAGTTCATTAATCAACCAAATATAATATTTTCCAAAACAAATCATAATGTCAACAAGACAAATGATATTTTCTTGACCAATTTTATATGTTATTCCAATTTTCTTGCTAAAAGTTTTATTACTTACCTTTAAGCAAAGAAAATTTGGAAAATAATGCACATTATCTCAAAATGAACCCCACTTAGTGATTAGGAATTCACATAGACATGATGAATCAAAACTTAATCTTGAATTACCACATGTAAGTATCATTTAGACAAATAAATCTTCCTCAAATTTACAAATCCATACTTACATCATACAAATCATCAATTCATCATGTACTCTTCAAAATTCAAGTTCCTAAACATCACTTAGAACATTTTAAAACAATTTTCAAGCCTAAAATCATGATCTTGAATTTTGCATAAGCAAGAATCAAGCATTTTTGAAGGTTTTACCCAAAAATCTCAACATTTTTCATGGATTATCATCACATTTCAGCAACAAAAGATCATAATAGCATCAAGTAGGTGTTCTTCATCAAAAGTACATAAAACCCTAACATCAATTTGTCAAGAACATGCTTAAATCAAGAATTTCATGGATCAAAGTGTGTAGAATCAACTCTAGATGCAAGAAATCATGAAATCTTACCTTGGGAGCCATAGTTATGGTTCAAATTGACCAAATTGATGTTTTTGGAGGCTTGGGGACGAAAAACCGAGCTTGGAGGTGTAGGTCTATGGCGTGAATAGTGGCAAAAACCCTAAAATTTTTGCTTATATATACCGACTTCACGACGTGAACCTTTGGGAGTTCACGGCGTGAAGTTTGGTCGGACCGGGTTTTTCGATTTTTTTTTTTGTTTTTGGTTTTATAATTTTTTTTTTATTTTTTATTTTTTTTTGTTTTTGGTTTTATGATTTTTTTGTATTTTTGGGTTTTCTAATGTTCTTGCAATTTCTTATACGGTAAAGATTATCATTGAGAATGGCCAGGCAAGTTGATCATGAGGTAGGATCCTTTCGGTATTAAACCTTTCGGAAAACCCAACAACCAAGCTGATTTCAACTATTCTTAGACACCACCCTCTTTTAGATAATTTTTACGAAAATATAAAAAATACAAGAACGGAAAAAATTAAAAAGAAGACTTATCAAGATTTTCAATGGAGAAGTAGTTTTCTTTCGGCGTTACAGCCTAACAGAACTTGAGTGTGCCTTAGCCCATGTTTATTTCTCTTGATAAGTACTCTGTACATACTTTTGAAAATCGTGTTAAGTTTTTCAAAAGATCATTGTATCGCTTTGATTTGCGGAATCTTTTAACGTCAGATCTTCAAGACGAATCATCGAAAAGCTAATTATTTTTAGACAATTGAAGGGTATTTTAAGTATTGGACGTACCTTCGTCGTGGGAATTATTTGGTGCAAGCTTACCTATTCTAAGTAACAACAAATCATCAACCATTGTGCTAACGTTCGAATTAGGCCTAATGGAGCCTTCAGCTTTTAGCTTAACCGGATCCTACCTTAATGCATCCGCGCATTCTGATTGTGAGATTGTTGGTAGTTTTCTACATTTCGAAAAATGCATCAAAGCTCCACATTTCTAGCACTTCCCTACCTGAATCGCCCTCCTTTTCCTTGCACATTTTGAAGTTCCTCTCCCAAAATGCTCAAGGTTATGTTTACTCAAAGCTTTTCTCTAGATTAGTTTACACCTAAGAAAAATATCGTCACGAATATCAAAAGGCAAACGTGATTTAAAATACAAACAATTAACGAGCGTCCTAATGTTATCAGAAAGCATTGTAACAGAAGTCATTTTGAAAGCAGTTTAGAAATTTAGCAAAGAGAAGAGAGAAAAGCAATTCCAGTTCTTTTAGGTCGGTAAAAGACCAAACATACGGAAAAGAAATAATTAAAATAAAACGGGTTGCCTCCCGGAAGCGCTTTATTTTTTTATTGAGTCGTTAGCTTGACTCATTGTTTTTACTAATTTCCTGTTCCATAGAGGGTAAGATTTTCCCTCTCCGTTTCTTTCATACCTTCTTGGTATATTTTTAAACGATGACCATTCACGTTAAAAGTATTATATTTACCTTGGAGTTCTACATAACCTGATGGAAATTATTTTACCACAGTGAAAGGTACTATCCACCTGGATTTCAGTTTCCCTACAGAAAATTTAAATTTTGATTGAAAGATCAAAACTTTATCTCCTGTATGGAATTCTTTGTTACCTTTCAAACGTTTATCATGCCATAATTTTGTTCTCTCTTTGTATAATCTAGAGTTTTCATATGATTGTAGCCTCAATTCTTCCAACTCATGTAGTTGATAGAATCTCTTTTTTCCGGCCTCATCAATGTCTAGATTACAATTCTTTAAAGCCCAGTAAGCCTTGTGTTGATTTCAAAGGGTAAATGACATGACTTACCATACACCATTTTGAATGGTGTTGTCCTGATCGGTGCTTTGTAAGCTGTGCGAAATGCCCATAATGCATCGTCTAATTTGGTTGCCCAAATTTTGGGATTATTTTGCACAGTTTTCTCCAAAATTATTTTTAAAGATCGGTTAGTGTTTTCTACTTGCCCACTTGTTTATGGATGATAGGAAGTAGAAAACCTATGTGACACTCCATATCTTTTTAAAACTTTTTCCATTTGTTGATTGGCAAAATGAGTTCCCTTATCACTAATTAAAGCTTTAGGTGTACCAAAACGTGAAAACAAATTTTTCAGAAAATCAACAACAACTCGGGCATCGTTTGTTGGTAATGCTTTTGCTTCAGCCCATTTGGAAACATAGTTAACCGCAACCAAAATGTATTTGATTTTTATTTGAATTTGGAAATGGACCCATAAAATCAATTCCCCATATATCAAATACTTCACATACCAAGATACCTTTTTGTGGCATTTCATCACGTTTTGAAATATTACCAAACCTTTGGCATGCATCACATGTTTTTATCATGGCAAAAGCATCTTTGAAGATTGTTGGCCAATAGAATCCTGCATCAAAAACTTTTTTAGGAGTTAAATTAGGACCAAAATGTCCCCCGGTAGGTCCTTGATGACATTCTCGTAGAATTTGTTCGGATTTAGTACCAAACACACATCGGCGTAACAAATTATCCGTCCCACAACGAAATAAATAGGGTTCTTCCCAGTAGTAATACTTGGCATCCGACAAAAGTTTTGATTTTTGTTGGTATGTTAACCCTTTGAGAATAGTTCCTGCAGCTAAATAATTAGCAGTATCAGCAAACCAAGGAGCATTAGAATCACCACTTACATTAATTGATTGAAGAGATTTGTCAGGAAATGTGTCATGAATCTCCCTTTCATCAAACTTCTCTAAGTTCGGATTCTCCAATCTTGATAAGTGATCTGCTGCTAAGTTTTCGGCTCCTTTCTTCTCACGAATTTCTATGTCAAATTCTTGTAAGAGTAAAATCCCTCGGATAAGTCTTGGTTTTGCATCTTGTTTGTTGAAAAGGTATTTAAAGGCCGAATGATCCGTATATACTATGGTTTTGGACAAAATCAGATATGAACGAAATTTATCAAATGCAAATACAACAGCTAAAAGTTCTTTTTCGGTTGTTGTATAATTTTCTTGTGCATCTGTTAGTGTCCTACTAGCATAGTATATTGGTAAAAAATGATTGTTTATTCTTTGACCCAACACCGCTCCTAATGCATAATCACTAGCATCACACATCAATTGAAATGGTAAATCCCAATCAGGTAATACTATAATTGGTGCATTAGTGAGTTTTTCTTTCAAAAGATTAAAAGATTTCACGCATTCATGTGTAAATTCAAATGGTGTGTCCTTTTCCAACAAGTGGGTTAATGGTCTCGAAATTTTTGAAAAATCTTTTATAAATCTTCTATAGAAACCAGTATGACCTAGAAAACTTCTTATACCTTTTACGTTTGACGGCGGAGGTAGCTAATTAATCACATCAATTTTTGCTCTATCAACTTCTAATCCTGATTTTGAAATTTTATGTCCTAAGACAATGCCCTCCTTAACCATAAAGTGGCATTTTTCCCAGTTTAAAACAAGATTAGTTTCTCACATATTTTTAAAACTTTTTCTAGACTCGAAAGACAAGTATTGAAAGAATTTCCAAAAACAGAGAAATCATCCATGAATACCTCCATACATTCCTCGATCATGTCATGAAAAATAGCAGTCATGCACCTTTGGAATATAGCTGGGACATTGCAAAGTCCAAAATGCATCCTTCTATACGCAAAGGTTCCAAAAGGACAAGTGAACGTAGTTTTCTCCTGATCCTTTGGATCTATTGGTATTTGAAAGTAGCCTGAAAATCCGTCAAGGAAACAGTAAAACTCATTTATGATAATCAATACACACTCTCCAACCCATGAGGGAGAAGTGGTAAATGAGTTATTTTTATGATAAAAATGACAGTAAAACCCATGAGGTATGAACTTATTTCCCAGTTGTAAATGAGTTTTACTTGGCAAAAGGGAGTGGAAAGTGGTCTTTTCTTGTAGCATCATTCAATTTACGATAATCAATACACACTCTCCAACCCGTGACAGTTCTTGTAGGAATAAGTTCATTTTTATCATTTACAACTACTGTCATACCTCCTTTTTTTGGGACTACTTGAACTGGGCTTACCCATGAGCTATCAGAGATTGGGTAAATTAAACCCGCATCAAGTAGTTTGATGATTTCCTTTTTTACTACTTCTTTCATATTCGGTTTTAATCTTCTTTGCCTTTGTACACTTGGTTTAAAATCTTCAGTCATGAGTATTTTGTGTGTACAATAAGCAGGATTAATACCTTGAATATCAGCGGTTTTCCATGCAAAAGCTTTTTTATAAGTCTTAAGTACTTTTAACAATTTTTCTTTTTCCTCTTGATTTAAGCTAGATGAGATAATAATAGGAAGTGAAGAGTTACCTTGTAGAAATGCATACTCAAGATGTTCTGGAAGTTCTTTGAGTTCAAGAACTAGTGGTTCTTCAATAGATGTTTTAATGTTAAAATTAGGTATTTTATTGATTACCTTAGTTTGTTCCTCATCTTCTGAATCACTCCCCTGGATTTCTACTTTCAGTAATTCCTCCAAATCTATGTTCAGTTCTTCTTCATCAATGATGGTTGTTGGAAAACTCTCATTTTTAAGAAATTCTTCAATTTCTTCAGAAATGCAATCATCAATAACATCTAAAAAGAAACACGAGTCGTCAGATGTTACCGAATGTTTCATGGCTTTATTAATAGAAAAAGTTACCCTTTCATCTGCTATGCCAAGAGTAAGTTGTTTCTTTGAAACATGGACAATGGCATCAGCAATGTTTAAAAATGGTCTTCCCAAAATTATGGGTACTTTACTATCTTCATCCATTTCAAAATTAAGGGTACTTTACTATCGACTTTGACCGGTAAATTTTCAACTATGCCAATTGGGTATTTAAAAGATCTATCTGCTAGTTGAATGCTCATTCTTGTTGGTTTTAGCTCACCTAGTTCCAGTTTTTTATATAATGAATAAGGCATTAAATTTATACTGGCACCTAAGTCGGCTAATGCATCATACACAATTGTATTGTTAAAATAGCAGGGAATAGTGAAACTCCCTGATCTCCGAGCTTTTGTGGCATTTTTGTCTGCAGTAATGCCAAACATTCCTCATTCAGAAAGGTAGATGAAACTTCTTCCAACTTCCTTTTATTTGAGACCAAGTCTTTGATGAATTTTCCATAATTTGGCATACCTGAAAGTACGTCAACAAGTGGTAAGTTAATTCGTATTTGTTTTATCATTTCGCAAAACTTACCATATTGTTCGTTGAGTTTTTCTTTTCTTAGTCTTTGCGGATATGGTACTTTTGGTTTATATTCTCTAGGTGGAGGTTGAATGCTTGATTCATTTTTCTTTTCTTTTGATTCTTCAATGCCTTTTTCTTTGTCTTTTTGTTCTACTTGTTCATCATGAACAGGTTCTACAAGAGAAGGAGATTTTACCTCTTTACCACTTCGTGTGGTGATTGATTTTACGTGCTCATTTCTTTGATCTCCTTTTGGATTTACTTGAGTGTTTGGTGGAAGCTCACCTTGTTGTCTTTCGGATAGTTTCTGAGCCAACCTTCCAATATCTCTTTCGAGATTTTGAATCGAGGCTTGGTGATTTCTGAGCATCTGGGCATTTGATGCTTGTTCCTTTTTAATATTCTCATTTATTTCATTTGCAAATTTCCTCATAAGGTTTTCTAAATCAGATTTTAGTTCAAAATTATCATGCCGTGGTGGTCCAGATTGGTTATGCCTATAAAAACCCGATGGAGCTGGTTTTGCATAATTAAAGTTTCAGTTATTACCTTGCCAATTTGAATTACCATTATGATAATTTCCTCCTTGGTTGAGAAAATTCGCCTCTTCAGGGGAAATTATTGGTCTATCATTGATGTCACAATCTTTGGTTAAGTGTGGTCCTTTGCAATTGTCACAGCCAACCTGCACAGCATGTAAAGAAACAGTTAATGCTTCTATTTTTTTCTCTAAAACTTTTTGGTTGTTTTTCAGAGCTGCAACTTCTTCATTATCATTATTTTGGACATGTTTAAGTGTTTGTCTAGATGTAGACCTTTTTTCTAAGTTCCAATCTAAGTTATGTATTAACATGTCCTCAAGAAGCTTGTAAGCTTCATTGGGTGTCTTGTAGAGGAAAACTCCTCCACTTGACGAATCTAAAGTTGCTTTTGAGGTGGAATCTACGCCTCTATAAAAGATTTGTACAATTTGAGCTCTAGTAAGACCATTATTAGGGCATATTCTAATTAATTTTTTCATTCTTTCCCAAGCCTCAGCTAAATTTTCATCATGGTTTTGTTGGAAACCAATGATGTCATTTTTCAATTTTTCAGCTTTCGATGGTGGATAAAATCTCGTGACAAATTTACTTCGTAATTCTTCCAAATTAGTGATTGAATTTGGCTCTAAAGATTTGAGCCAAGCTTTTGCTTCACCAGTAAGCGTAAAAGAAAAAATTCGAAGACGTACCGCATCGTTGGAAGCTTGATTTTTGAAAAGTTCACAAATATCTAGAAAATTTTCAACATGGAGATTTGGGTCATTTACCAACTTACCATCAAATTGCAGATCTCGGATCATATGAAGGATTTGTCCTTTTATTTTGAAATTTTCACCTTGAATGGCAGGTTTTATGATCACAAAAACCGGAGTTTTTGGAGCTTTTTGTCTTATACTCCACATTGGTTGATCGTCTTCCATTATTTTTAAATTTTTTTCTTTTTTTTGATTTTTAAATAATTTATGTTCGGGTTCGGAATAAGGATGAAATAATTCTGAACTTGAACTACGTGTCATAAGCTAACAAAAAATAAAAGAGTAAAACGTAACTTTCTTGAAAACAAGTTTTCAAGCAAGGATCGACTAATTACTTAATATTTGGATTGTAAAAATTTTACCGTTTTCCCCGGCAGCGGCGCCAGAAACATGATGAGTGTTTTTGCAAGTTACAATTTAAGTTCAAGAATTACGAATTACGTCAAATATAAACACACATTATTCCAGCAAGTATAACTGGATCGTGTAGTGGTATAGATGAGGCAAGTCAGGATCGATCCACAGGGAAAATATGTTGGAAATTGATACAATTCAATATTAAATGATTAACCTATTAAAGGGGAGTTTTTGAAAGATTGATTTTGTAATTTTATAAACATGATAATGACGACTAAATATTAATTAAAAGGAAAGCGAAATAAATAACTTGTAAACAAATGGAATAAGTAAAAGAGTTATTCACTATGATTTAATCCTCCTAGATATAGATTTGATTATTTAAACCGATTATATTGGTTCTACCAAGAGGTTGGACGATTAACTCCCGTTAACTATCCGCAATGTTATGTAATAGGGTTCATTAACTCCCGTTAATGATCTTTTTAAACAACACACCTCCATTACCATATAATTGTTGGAATTAGCTCCCGCATCATCCTTAACTTAGGAACTCCCGTTCATAGGTTAACTTAAAGTTTATCCGTTATTAATTTATAAATTTCACTTGTTATTCATAACAACCGATTATATTATTACCGAAGTAATAATATAATAGAAACCACCCATCAAATATTCATTCTCATGTCCAAATGATAAAAATGATTAACAAACTTATTAATCAAAGGTGTAGAGTATAACTTTTAAGGTTCTTTTCAATTATTATGGTAATTAGTTATAAGTACCAATATAATACCAAATGTTAAATCAAATCTTTATCTAGGATTCATAAGATCATAGTGAATAAGGAAAGAAGTTACCCCATTGATGAATTAAACTTGTACATGGCTTGGTGCATCATAGTTTAAACAACTAAGATGAAACCTTCCTTGATTACAAACAAAGTAACTAGAACAAAGCTACTCTTTTAGATACTATCTAATTAATTTAGATAGACCCAAAGAGGATTTCCTACAACTATAATACTGGGAAAGAGAAGAGTTTACAGAGAGAAAGAAAGTATATAAGTATATGAAGAGGTCTCCTAATGAGCTTGCAAAGTTTGCTATTTATAGGAGAAGTTCTGGGAAACTTCACGGCGTGAAGATGGCCATTACGCCAGATCTTGACTTTTGTGTACATTTTACCCATCTTCACTCACCTATTTCACTATTTACCCCATGGCTACTCTAGTAGACTGATAATTCATGCCACTTGATGTTCTTCTAGAAGTTGTCTTCAGTTGAATGCTATTTTAACCATGATAATTACCAAGATTGTGATTAACTTAATCTTCTTTGTGCAGGAAAACTTCATGGCATGAACTCTATTGAGTTCATGGCGTGAAGTAGTGTAAGTTGTCCTTAGTTTTGCACTTTTCTTCGTTTCTTGGTTTGTTCTTGGATTCCAAGTGTCTCTTTCCTGTTTTTACCAAATAACAACATGTTTAAACTCAATTTAACACTTTTGGTAAAGAAATATATGATATTGGTGAATAATAATCTATATAAAATAAGCAATATCAGTGAATCACTTAGGTGATGAAACCAGCACGGATGGTAGTGTCTGATTCCCCCGGTGGTAGTGACTTGAGCTGGACTTGCAGCCCGGCAATATAATTCACTTGCTGGACATGTCATCACTCTGCTATGTGATAGGATAGCATTGTTTGCTTATTCCTGCTATATGACTTGCTTTATTGCTGATGACTTGCCTTATTGCCATGCATGATTGTTAGTATTCACTAGCTATTTTTAAATAGCTAATATTGTTGATGTTAACCCTTTTACAGATAAGGAATAGGCATGCTTGGTGAGTTGGGGACACTCGTGGCTGATATACATGCATTTTTGAAGGAACACTGCTTTTGGTATTATAATACAATCGTCGGCTTAATTTAATGCAACAACGGTTGGCATGTTTGGCAATTTTTGTATTGTATATTTGTATATACGCCAAACAGGTGTTTTTAAACTGTTATAGCTACTTGGGTTTGTTTGTTATTTAAAATTCCGCTGCATTGTTTTTGAAATTCGGTTAAGTTAAGAAACAAGTAAATATTCAATTTACAAACGGACCCATGCAGTTTGAAAACTCAAATTTATACTGATTTTTAATATAGCAAAGGCGGTATTACATTTTTATGAATAACTAACATACTACCACCTTTGCATTACAAGTTCTAAGTGTTCTTGAAATTTTGAAAGCATCTTTACTCTCTAGTATTGGTGTTCTTCAACTTAGCAAAGGTGATACATAAACACATACTCAAAATACATAAATCTAGTTCAAGAAGAAGAACAAAGGTTGTTGCTTGCATTCTTGAATTTCAAGGGTTGGAGAAACTAGCATTTCAAGGTGTTGGAATCATTGGCTTGTGGATACCTTGGAGGAAGTCTTCTCTTGGCTTCTCATGGATCAACCACTTCACCAACGGTTTACTCACAATACAAAGGTTGTAGTTCTAAACACCCTATGGTTGTTTTGTTTTCTTAAGGCTTGCATATTGATCATTGGTGGGGAGTTTTAAAAAGTTTAAAATTGTTGTGCATGCTTCCGTTGCTAAAATATATTTTGAAAAACCGAACAAACCCCAACAGTGGTATCAGAGCCACTTATGCATAGTTTTAAGAAACTTTAAAATTTGTGTATGTATTGTTAAGAAAATAGACAATTTTTCTTTTGTTAGAAAAGTTGTGGATTTTCTTATTGGCAACTTGTATATGTTTATATATTTATTTTTGGATACAACCAAACCACATGCATGTTTGGTTGTAAAAGTTGCCTAAATATCAAGTGTTGATATATATGTTTGTTTGAGTGTATGTTGTGCATAATAAGCCATAGACCTTTTGTGATGTGTTGGAAATTCGATTTGGTTGTAAAATTATTCTTTCATTTGGTATGTAATAATAATTTTAGTTTTGTTTCATCTTGTTGTATTTTTTAAGTAGTAGAATAGTTTAGACTAGTTTACTTTTATAAAAATGTAACAAGATTGAGACATGACCAAGTTGGGAGTTTTCAAGTGTGGTGGAGTCAACCATGAAGGCTTGGAGACATTTGCACTACAAGGAGTTGTTTTGGCAAGTGGGAGCTTCAAGTTCATCACAAGAGGATATTTATGGTCCTTAGTTATGACTTGGTATTTTTGTATGGCTCACAAAAATACCACTTAGGATAAATGGTTTGGTTATGCACTTATCCATGTTATTTATGTGTGTTTATGTTTATATTATTATGCATGGTTAAAAATAGGATTTTTGCATGCTAGATAATATTTTTGACATAATATAAATCACGCGTATGGGAGTTTGGTATTTTAAGTTGACATAATAAGATGTAAAATGAATTTTATATAAAAAGGGTTTATAAAGATTAAAATTCATTATGTCAATATATATATATATATGAGTTTTATAAAATAGAGATTTTAAAAACTCAACCAAACTCCATTCAAGCTTAATAATAAAATGGTTTTATTACAAGCTAAAATTGGTCGTACTCGCGCGCTCGAAACAACACACTTTAATATAGGATATTAATACTAGTTTAAAATTGAACGCGTCGAGAGTTCGTAAAATATGAATTTTAAGAATACTCAAGACCAATATATATATATATATATAATATGATTTTATCAAACATGGACTTATTATTGTATGCATGCAATATATGTCACACAACTCATTTTGTTTTATTTAATAAATATACAAAACGGTTAAAGCCCTTTTTCAAAACGTAAGTCTATGACATCCCATTTTAAGACACTCGCTTGATGCAACGACAATCGCGTGGAGAGAGCACTAGCCAAACGCGTGGATTGTTTTTGTAACAACAGAGGTGTTTTTCCGCGAATTCCATAAACGTCTTGGGCTGGAAATTCACCGTCTTGAAATAGGACGACTTAATCGGAATCTTATTACGGAGAGAGCATTAGCCAAACGTAAGGAAGCCCGAGGCATAAATGGGATCAAACATGCCAAAATTGACAATTGTTGTCTAGGATCTCATAAAGATCTAGGAATTACATACGAGATGTAATTGGTAAACGTTACCTACCTTGTTGTTTTAACTTGATGGATAGAGCATTAGCCAAACATTCAAGGTTAAGTTCAACTTGGATCCTAGCCTTTAACAATTAAAGAATTTCATATAATTCTAAAGGGTATTAATTATTAAAGGATTAAATATCAAAAATACTAAATTGAACTTTGTAGACGGCCCCAAACTCAACTACGCCCGTTAACAACTTATCTCTTCGTTCCATCTTTGAGAAAGAAAAACTCAATGATACAAATTTCTTAGACTGGTATCATAATTTGAGAATCGTTCTTAAGCACGAAAAGAAATTGTACGTACTTGAGGATCCCGTCCCTCAGGAACCTCCATTGACTGCGGCCAAAGTCGTAAGGGATGCTTGGGTGAAGCATTCTGACGACTCGGTCGAAGTTGCATGCCTCATGCTTGCTACCATGTCTCCGGATCTTCAAAAGAACCTTGAGGAGCATGGAGCATATGATATGCTTCGCTAGCTTAAGGAAATGTTCCAAAAGCAAGCAAAGCAAGAACGCTTCGAGGTCACTCGAGCCTTCCATGCATGCAAGATGGAGGAAGGTCAATCCGTTAGCGAATATGTGCTAAATATGAAAGGCTACATTGACCAGCTTGCTAGGCTTAGATCTCCCATAACCAACGAGTTTGCACAGGATACGATCCTTAACTCGTTGACCAAAGCTTATGATCAATTCGTCATGAATTACAACATGAACAATTGGGAGAAATCTGTCTCAGAGTTGCATGGGATGCTTAAAACTGCTGAGAGTAAGATTCCAAGCAAAACACCTCAGGTCTTGATGATTCAAGAAGGGAAAATCAAGAAGAAAAAGAAGAACAACTCAAAGGGAAAGGGCAAAGGGAAAGCAAAGGGAAATGACAAAGGCAAACAGGGTTCCAAAGCTCCTACACCCAAGATGGCGGGAAAGGTTCCCAAAAGTGACCCGTGCTTTGAATGCGGGGTGGTAGGACATTGGAGGCGCAATTGTCAAACCTACCTCGCGGAGTTGAAAAAGAAGAAGGCTGGCGAGGCCATCACTTCAGGTATATATGATTGAAATGTATACTTTTTCCATTAATTTCTGGGTATTTGATACCGGTTGTGGAACTCACATTTGTAATAATGTGCAGGGGTTGAGAAAAAGTAAGCTGCTGAAGCCAGGCAATTTGGACCTCCACGTGGGCAATGGAGCAAATGTTGTTGTTGAAGCCCTTGGAACTTTTGAATTACTATTACCAAATGGCATGTACTTAATATTAAACAATTCTTGTTATGTACCTAGTTTAACTAGGAATATTATTTTAGTAGCTCGATTGAGAGAATCGGGATTCACTTTTAATTTTGTTGATGATGGCATTCATGCCTTCAAAAACGACATTTTGTATTTTGAGACTCGCCCTCTTAATGGAATATATGAAGTTAATCTTAAAAGATCTCTTGATGATAATTCTATATATACCACTAGCACCAAACAACCTAAGCATGACTTAAGTCAAACATACCTATGGCATTGTCAACTTGATCATATAAACAAGAAACGCATTGCAAAACTTCAAAAGGATGGAATTTTAAAATCAAACGATTCTAGCTCATTTGAAGTTTGCGAATCATGTTTATATGGGAAGATGACTAAGGCTCCTTTCTCCGGTTCAAGTAAAAGAGCCAAAGATCTATTAGGAATCATACATACGAATGTATTCGGTCCTTTTAGATCAATGTCTAGGGATGGTGATAGATACTTCATTACTTTCACCGATGACTATAGTAGATTTGGTTATGTTTATTTAATGAAACATAAACATGAAACATTTGAAATGTTCAAGTTGTTTCAAAACAAAGTACAAAATCAACTCAACAAAACAATCAAGGCCCTTCGTTCCGATCGAGGTGGAGAGTACTTAAGCCAAGAATTTATGGATCATCTTAGTAATTGTGGGATTATCTCACAACTTACTCCTCTTAGAACACCACAACATAATGGTGTATCTGAAAGGAGAAACCGAACTCTACTAGATATGGTTTGGTCTATGATGAGCCAAAGTACTCTACCCTCGTCCTTTTAGAGTTATGCTTTATTAACCGTTGCGCGCATATTGAATATGGTTCCAACCAAGAAGGTAGATAAGACACCATATGAGATGTGGTATGGAAAGGTTCCAAACTTATCTTACTTGAAAGTCTGGGGTTGTGAAGCTCATATACGACAAGAGACTTCAAGCAAACTCGATCCTAGATCTATCAAATGTAATTTTGTGGGATATCCTAAAGATTCATTAGGATATTATTTATACAACCCAGTTGAGAACAAAGTGTTTGTTTCTAGGCATGCCACTTTCTTAGAAAAAGAGTTTCTTTCGAAAGAGGCAAGTGGGAGCAATATAGACTTTGAAGAAATTCAAGGACCACAAAATACAAGTCAGGTTGACACTAGCACTCAACAAACGGTTGTTGAACCTGAACAATTGGTTGTTCAAAAACCTACTGAAACACAAAGTGTTCGTAGATCTGGTAGACCTTGTCAAGAACTCGAGAGATACAGATTTCTTGTATCCAATGATGAGATTTTCTTGATAGACTCTTCTGAGCCTACTAACTACCAAGATGCTATATCGGATCCGGAATCCGATAAATGGCTTGATGCTATGAACACTGAGATGCAGTCCATGTATGAAAATCAAGTATGAGACTTGGTTGATCTTCCTCCCAATAGTAAGATTGTAAGGAGTAAGTGGGTTTTCAAGTAGAAGACCAACATGGATGAAAATGTACACACATTTAAGGCAAGGCTAGTGGCGAAAGGTTTCACTCAAACTCATGGTATTGACTATGATGAAACTTTCTCTCCGGTAGCCATGATTAAATGTATTAGAATATTTATTGCCATAGCCGCATATTATGACTATAAGATATGGAAAATGGATGTCAAAACGGCTTTTCTAAATGGACACTTAAGTGAAGATGTCTATATTGTTCAGCCCGAAGGTTTTGTAGATCCTATGTATCCTAACAAGGTGTGCAAGCTTAAAAGAACCATTCATGGACTAAAGCAAGCATCTCAAAGTTGGAATCTTCGATTTGATTAGAAAATCAAAGAGTTTGGTTTCATCAAATCAGAAGATGAACCATGTGTTTACAAGAAGACTAGTGGGAGCGCAGTAGCATTCCTTGTCTTGTATGTTGATGACATACTACTCATTAGAAAAAACATCCCGACCTTGCAAGACATCAAGTCTTGGCTTGGGAAGTGTTTCTCAATGAAAGACTTGGGAGAAGCTGCCTATATTCTTGGAATAATGATCTATAGGTATAGATCTAGGCGTCTTATTGGCTTAAGTCAAAGTGCATATATTGACAAGATCTTGAAACAGTTCATGATGGAGAATTCTAAGAGAGGATTCTTGTCAATGGCACAAGGCACGGTTTTGAGTAAAGCTCAAAGCCCTAGCACAAAGGAAGAGCTAGATAGAATGAGTGAGATCCCATATGCTTCTGCAATTGGATCCATCATGTATGCCATGCTATGCACTAGGCCAGATGTCTTGTATGCTTTGAGCATGACGAGCAGATACCAGCAAAACCCAAGAGATAGCCATTGGATGACAGTCAATAACATTTTAAAATACTTGAGAAGAACCAAATACATGTTCTTGATCTATGGGGGTTTGGAAGAAGATCTTTGTATAAAGTTTTACACAGATGCTAGTTTCCAAACCGATCAAGATGATTCTCGATCACAATTGGGCAATGTCTTCATTATGAATGGAGGCGCGGTTTCTTGGAAAAGTTCTAAGCAAATTTTAGTTGCACAATCCACTACAGAATCTGAATACATTGCTGCTTCTGAGGTTGGAAAAGAAGCTGCATGGATGAATAAGTTAATTGCTGACTTTAGGGTAGTAACAAGCATTCAAGACCCCATGGAGATATTTTGTGATAATGAAGGTGCTATTGCCCAGGCAAAAGAACCTAGATCACATCACAGCACCAAACACATCCTCAGGCATTTCCACTACATACGGGATATAGTGGATAGAGGAGATGTGCGTATTCGCAAAGTTCATATAGATCAGAATCTCGCAAATCCTTTTACGAAACCTCTTGCCTCGACTAAGCATGAGTCTCACACTAGGGCAATAGGTCTTCACTTTGCAAGGGATTGGATTTAAATTGTAATTTAGTATTTGGATATTTTGGAACATTATGACAATATCTATTTTATCTGAATGATATATTGGATATGATCACTTCATTAATATTTATTGTGTTCTTTATTAGCATGTTTAAATCCATGAATAATTCTTTATTCTAAAACGTCCATAGTCCATTATAACTATGAGAATAGTTATTAATTAAGACTAATATGAATCGGTTCGTTGACTTTCATTTGTGATGAAAGTAGGCAAAAGGGTTTGCAGCCAAATTCACTAATGTTTGTTGGGGAACGAACATTGGACATGACCCGCTCTCAAGATCACTTCATGGATCTGTGTCATAAGCGAATCTTGAGAAAAAGGTGGTATCTTTTTATCTTTAGACCTGAGACACATATTTGGACTCGAGTATAGGAGTATCATACTTTAATCTGGTTAAACGCTATCTTTAACTGGATAGTTATAAAGGCCATTATTAGGTATGATATGAGTCTTATAAGAGACATGTGTGATCAAGATGGAATTTGTTTCTCTCATTTAATTGGGAGTATAATATCTCTGTACCCTAAAACAAGTTGAACACCATATGAGAATTGATGACGATCCATGTCTCATGTTCAACGAGATGTTAAAACAATTGATAATTGATGACTTACCTATAACAACGATTTGTAGCTAGTGAGTTAATTTCGTTGGTGAAAGTGTTGATCAACACATTTTATTTATTATTAGGGGCAATGGGATGTTGCTAGACGTTCTTACCATTGTCTATATCGGCTTAAGTTGTAACTTGTGCAAGTGGGAGATTGTTGGTTCTATGTGCATAAGACACAAATTAATACGATATTACTGATAATAAATAAACTCATAAGGTCACACATTTATAGTCAATGGACACCAATTACATATTTGAATATGATTTAAATATGTTTCCAACTCATTATATATATATATATGCATTGTTGAATATTATTATTTATGTGAAATAATAATATTAATGTTATATATTGATATAAGATAATGAATATCAAATACATAGATATAAACATATGATTTATATATATATATATATATCTATATATATATATATGTATAAATATATATTTGTTGCATGTAAATTGTTACAGTAACAATTAAATAAATGCATGTATATCTTTGTTACAAGTAAAGAGTTACTAGTAACAATCAAGTATGCATATAAAATATATGTAGATGTATTTTATACATTATATGGCATGGTCTAGTATATCTTTATATATTTTAAAGATATAAAACTAGAAATCACCACATTAATCATAAAGGGTGTCATGTTGACTTTCTTGCATGTAATATAACCAAGTATGGAGCTATGATATCTTCAAGCAAAACAAGCAAGAGGGACCCTCCCCACCTCTCTATTTTCGGCCAAACATAAGCCAAAGAGGGGGCCTCCCTCTTGTGTTGTGTTTCTTGGTTTTAAATGCATGCATGGTCCTTTTTATGAACAACTAACATACTACCACCTTTGCATTACAAGTTCTAAGCATTCTTGAACTTTTGAAAGTATCTTTACTCTCTAGTATTGGTGTTCTTCAAGTTAGCAAAGGTGATACATAAACACATACTCAAAATACATACATCTAGTTCAAGAAGAAGAACAAAAGTTGTTGCTTGCATTCTTGAATTTCAAGGGTTGGAGAAACTAGCATTTCAAGGTGTTGGAATCATTGGCTTGTGGATACCTTGGAGGAAGTCTTCTCTTGGCTTCTCATGGATCAACCACTTCACCAACGGTTTACTCACGCTACAAAGGTTGTAGTTCTAAATACCCTATGGTTGTTTTGTTTTCTTAAGGCTTGCATATGGATCATTGGTGGAGAGTTTTAAAAAGTTTAAAATTGTTGTTCATGCTTCCGTTGCTAAAATATATTTTAAAAAACCGAACAAACCCAACAATAATGTCCTTTCCCTAGATCTATGTGTTGTGATGTTTAGTTGTGGTTTCCTTTCATGCATTAGATAACTTTGGTCACATTGGTATGTAATTATTTGTTGTATATTTATTCATTAAGTTTGTAATTATTATTGTGACTTGCATGTCGTTGTGTTTCCATTGTACATGTGTTAGAAGTTAGGAATTATTATGACTTGCGTGCCATTTCCTTTTTACCATGTACTTGTATTGTTGAAGACTTGAGGCAACCATCGGGAGTCACAGCGGTGATGTCTTGACAATCATGGATCCGGTAGTTCTATTGGAGATGGCGGATTCAGTGGGAGCACTCATGGCGGGTCTTTAAGATCTTGTCCCCTAGTTAGCCTAGTTTTCCTCAATTTGGCTCACAGGGAAAATATAAGATTTATGGCATGGTTACCGACTAGATGTTATTTATATGCATATGATGTGATTTTATATGCATAGTTTTTAAGATCTTCGCATGCTAGATAAGTTTTCTTAAATTAATAAAATCACAAGAGTTTGCTAAAATTGGTTTATAACTCTTGAGCGTATACGATGATCAAAGGGAAATATAAACTTGGTATTTTATTAAGTGAAAATCGGTTTTGTCACTTATTTTGTTAAATAAAAAACAAAATGGCTTTTAACATCAATGCCGTTACTTTTAATGGTTAAAGGACTTGATATGATACAATTTTGCTACAGTAAGAACCAACCAAGTACTTTTGTAATATAAAAAACTGAATTAGTAGAAAAGTGTAAATCATAAGAACCAAATAAGTAATTAACTCCAATTTTTTTAACATTTTGACCAAAGCCAAACATGTCATCTTTATTCAAATAAACGTGTTATAAACAGTCGATTCATAATCAATCAAGTACTCATCTAAACCTCTTATAGGTCTCATACATGATACATATATAAGAACGTGGTTATACTAGTCTATATCCTTATAATCCTATTAGATTGTCAAAACATAGTAAAATCAAGTTGCGTTCACTTTTAGAAAAATCATTCATTTTTTCAGAAAAATTTTTCTAAGAAAACAGAAAACTCCTCCACTTTTTCACATTTTCCCAAACTCCTCAATTTTTTCAAACTTTCGTAATTTTTCAATCAACTTTTTCAAAAAAACACTTCAACCAAACATGTTTTTCAATTTTTTCTGAAAAAGAAAAACTCCACCCCTTCATCTAAACACGTTTTCTATTTTTTTTTTTCAGAAAATGAAAACTCCACCATTTTTCATAGAAAAACAGAAAACGAAAAATAGAAATTTTTTCTTCAGCTGAATGCAGCCTTAGTTTTTCATTCATAATCGACATATATATACTTTGGGGAGGGTTCAAACGAGAACTACGAGAACCAATCTTGACCGATCATTTTGGATAATAGAATTTATGGATGAAGAGCATGGGGGGATTGAGTGTGGTAGGGTGCATGTAAGGAATTCATGGGTGGACAATCCAATTGAAGGAGGGGGAATTGGACGGCTAAGATTGTTTCTCGCAGTTTCCGTACGAAAAAGAATTATTGTTTGAACTTTTGCCTATTATACTTATATAGCATCTACGACAAACATCTGATTTCAAAGCACATGGAAAGTAATTTTACCTCTTTTAGTTACATAGTTGATGCAAGAAACGGCTTTGAACTCCTATAAACAACACATGCACATTCTAGCCTTGATTTCTCGCAACTCTTGTTTCCTAGCACGTCCAAACGGTCACCAGAACTTCAAAATACCTTTCCACACTCTATATAGTCTCTAGAATTCAAAACTCCTAACTCAAGATCGAAATCCTATTTATAGTTGTAAAAATTACTAAACGCGTCGCAACAAGAAAAAATTCCTCGACTTCATGATTGGTCACTTTCGACTGCAACACCCATTAACTTTTTCCCTCTACAACGTTGCACGTTTTAACCGTAGAACGCGTCACAACGCCAAAATTATATTGTGCGACGTGTTTTCTTACTCTAACGCGTCACTATTTGCCCTTTTAATTATATTCTTCGGTTTTTGTTTTTATTTAACTTTTAGCGCAAAAATACTTGATATATTCGGTCAATACAATTTCAATAACTTTTATCTCATCAGAATGAATATTAACTATAGATTTTTGGGTCGTTACAATTTGGTTGACTGGTAATTGATTTGGGATATATGGAAAAATAAGAAAAAATTGTAAAAATCATAGATTGCTAGCAATAAAATACCAATGGAAATAATATGTTAGTAAATTTTTTTCTAGAACACCGACAGATTTTAAGCCTTTGCTAATTCAACAATAAATTAGTAATTTAAAAAATGGTTAATAATGGTTTAACCATCAAAGTTTTACTTCAGTTTCGGTTTAATAATCAAAGATTTTTTTTCAAACAGTTTTACCATAAAGTTTGAATTTATAATTATTTAATCCTCAAAGTTACACCTTCTTTTTTATTTAAACCTTAAAGTTTTTTTCCAAACGATTTAACTCTTAAATTTTTGTTAAAAAATAATTTAACCCTCTAAATTTTGTTAACCTTTTAATAAAAAGTAAAATGCATAATAAGTATAGAGGGTAAAATTGAAAACCATACAAAACTTAAGTGATTAATAAGTTTTTTTAACAAAACTTTAAGGTTTAAATCATTTGAAAAAAAGTTTGAGGTTCAAATCATAATAAATTCAAACTTTATGGTAATTTCGTATAAAAAAACTTTGATGGTTAAACCGAAATTGAACAACCATTATTGACCTTTAAAAAATTACAATAAGTTTATGGCTACCAAAATTACTAACAGACATAGTTGGAATACCAACGGCTTTTTCGTTGCTAATTACCAATGGGCTAATGGTTTTTCCAATTCACTAACAGATTCTTGGTAAATAAATTTACTCGCAAGCTTTTTTTCTCAACAATCCTTTTTTGTTGGTAAACCATATTACTGACGGAATTAACCTATCTACCAACGGAGGAAAATTTCCTCCGTTGGTGCTGACAGTTTTTCTAGTAATGACTTCTTATATTTTTAAAAATATTTTGACATAGTTACATCATATATATATATATATATAACGTATGTTCGGTATGTAGCCTTTTGAAACTGATAGTCTTTTGTTTTAAAAAAAAAGCTACAAGTCATGTTTGGATAAAAAAACTGGAAGCTTTTTTTTAAACAAAAATCTCTAAAACAAAAAGTTTTTTGAAGTAACTTTTTAAAACTTGCTGGATGCTTTTTATATACCAAATTACCTAAATACCATTTTTAATTGTTTTCTAATTTCTCCCGCCACCAGTTAATTTACCAAACACATATATAATTAAAATATACAGCTACAACTACCGGTTATTTTCATCAAACATATCCATAGTAGTGCTTAGAGGCTTAGCTAGAGTAGGGTGTCAAAAGTATCCTCTTAACAATGATTTTGAATACATGAACCTTGTGACCAATTTACTCACAAACCAGTTGAATTCACTACTTGTTTTACCCTAATAATTAATCTTATATCCACTTGGATTTCTTAAGTGGAGAAAACAAGGGGCCATACTCAAACTATTAAGTGATTTCCTCATGTCTCACCTATAAATATGATTCCTTCTCATAGTAGAGTTTCACATCCCACAACCTCTTACTTTCATCATAGAGATTCTACTTAAATTTTGTGAAAACAAAAACTAAGATATGGGTTTAACATTAGGTAGCTATAAACCTCTTTTATGTGTGATTATGGTACTTTTGCCTTTGGGGTGCTACAGTCAAGACTCTTATGTCTCTTCTAGGGCAACTTATTATGGTAGCCCTGATTGTTTAGGGACTCCAAGTAAGTCCTTTTTACTTTTTCGATTTACGTCTTTTAAACGCTTATTTATTATGTTCTAACCCACAATCATAACGTATTAGCTGGTGCTTGCGGATATAAAGCGTATGGAAGCACCATAAATGGTGGTGAGGTAACCGGTGTATCAAAGTTGTTTAAGAACGGCACCGGTTGTGGAGCATGTTATCAGGTGACCAGAACAAACTATTACTAGCTATCACTACATGAAATTTGACAATTATCTGACGGCAAAAAGCGTCGGAAATGAACAACTTTCTAGTAGTGTAGTCACATATTTCATACTGTGTTATGAATTTATGATCATCAAGCATTGGGGTCACAATATTTTACATAGAATTTTTTAGTGTAGCTACATTTACCAAAAAAGTAAAATCATTAATTAACATATAAGGTATGGTAAAGATATTATTTAAATTAGTTAAGCACTTAAGCATGCATATATAATATTTGACAAGTAAAACATGAATACACATGAAAGTGACACCCACTGGTATTAAATATTCTTACCCTAAGAACATTTTTTGTGACAAGTAATATATGTCTTAAAAAACGCCACACGCGCAAATATATACACACCCATACACGTATAATAAACGTATGTTTTTTTTGGAAAACATTATAATTTCAGAAAATGCAGAATATCTGATCTCTAAATATAAATAAAATGCTAAATTTGATGATGTTTGTTACATAATCATATTCGTTCGTTTTAATAAAATTACATCTTAACATTCCATTTAAATTGAAATTTTAATTTAGTTTTGACTTTTAGAATTCAGAGTTTTTTTTAACTTTAATCAAAATTATTAAAGATAATTTCATATATGTTTTTCTTAAACATTAAAATGTGTATTTGTACACCTTAATTTATAAATATCACATTTAAATAACTTTTAGTTTTTTAATTTTAAAATATTTTAAAACCATTAATTTATATATGACATCAACGTGATATTAAATTATATTTAACTATTATCAATTAATACATGACGTTATTTATTTTAATTGTAACAATATGATATATATGACGTGTACAAATACAATCATTGTCTCTTCATATTATAATGTCGCATTGATGTCATCACGTCTACCCCCTATGGTGTCAATGCTAGCTTTCACCGTCGCTATGGGTGCTATTTAAAACTTTTTTATTAACTTTTAGTATTTATCATTTTTTTAAATCAACCCGTATCTCACACGAATTTAAATCTACTTAATAGGAAAAAGAATAGTTTGCAATGATTCCTCCAACTAATCTCTTGTTTTTGAGTGTTGAGTTCCATGGTCGTATATATATGTTTTCTCAGGTTAGGTGCAAGTATCAGACGCATTGCAGTGAAGTTGGGGCAAGAGTAGTAGTTACAGACTATGGTGAGGGAGACAACACAGACTTCATCCTCAGTGTTCGTGCCTACAATAAACTTGCTCTTCCAGGAATGGCAGCTGTGTTATTTTCATATGGGGTGGTTGATATTGAGTACAAAAGGATTCCATGCCAGTATCCAGGCTATAATCTCCTTTTTAAAGTTCATGAACACAGTAGGTTCCCTCAGTACCTTGCATTGATTGCTATATACCAAGCAGGAGTTAGCGAAATCACCGCGGTCGAACTTTGGCAGGTAACAACTAAAACCCGAACGTCACAACTTTTTATACAATTAATAACAACGATTCCCGATCCGCGCAATAAGCTAGATATGGAGAATGTAAGACGTAAATAAACATACTTTTGCCGCGAGATAGAAAAGCTGCTTTCTGAAAGATCTCTGGTATAAAAAAAAATCAAATTGCATAGTGCTAGATTTAAATGAAGTATTATTATAATTAATAAATATTAAAATACTATATATATTATCACTTTTATCTATAAAGTTATATATAATCGTTTGTGTGTGAGTGGGTTGGTGAGAGCTTGTATACGTATGTAAGAGAATTACATATATATACAAACTTTTTGCAGTCCATTTTTTTAAGGTAAGGTCAATCATTCAATTGGTTTGAGCGTCAAGGCTAAAAATATTAAATAATAATAATAAGATTTAAAATAATTATAAAACACTAATGAAATGAAAATTTTAAAAAATAACGACTGACGGCGTTAACAATCAAACCAGCGGTGAAAACGTTGACGATAGAGTGAATGTAGACGTAACGTCAGAAACATGGTATCATGATACGAATTGACGTGATTGTATTTCTTATACAAGTAATCGATTAGTATTGTTATCATTAGGGGTAATAAGACTAAGCTTAAAAAGGAATAAAAATGATTATATAATATTTTAGAATGATAAAACTAAGAATTTGGGTTAAATATAATATTTTGAAATATATTAAGGGGTAAATATAATATTTGTAAATTAAGATAGACAAATACGATATTTTAATATTTAAGAAGAATACGTATATATGAAATTATCTCTAATAATTTTAATTAAAATTAAAGTAAAAATTGAATCTAATTTTGACCAAGCATATCAAAGAAAAAAAAGTCACCGCTTCACTTTTTTCTTTGAAACCTCAGTTATGAAATACTAATGTTTTATGACTGAAATATCAAAGAAAAAAGTGAAGCGGTGACTTTTTTTTCCTTTGATATTTTAGTAATGAAATACTACTGTTACATACATTGATATTTAAGATATGAAACATGTCAAACATTATAAAGTTGTGATTAATTACAAAAATACGACCGTGTTTTTTTTAGATCTACGTCCAAATCGGATAACTAAGATTGAGTCTCCTATTCTCATTTAATTTCCCATTTTCGTTAGAACCTCCGTCTCTCTCTCTCTCTCTCTCTCTCTCTCTCTATATATATATATATATATATAAGCAAAAGTTTAAACAAGAACTGTTTTTCGTACGAGAACTGCAAGAAATTGTTTTTAACACCATTAATGACTCATTAATAGGGGTATTTTGGTAATTTAAATATTTACCCAACCGTGAATTGCGTCCGGATAAGCCGTCAGTAATTTTCGAGGGTTGATTTTTCCGAAATAACTCTCATTAATGCATAATTAATGATCGATTAATGAGTCATTAATAAAACATTAATGAGCCGTCAAAAAATATTAGCCATTGTTTAAGTTTAATAAGGGCTAAGATTGGTTCTCGCAGTTTTCATACGAAAAATAGTTCTCGTTTATACCCTCCTCTCTCTCTATATGTGTGTGTATGTATGAATAAAGTCATGTGTTAAACATGATTAAAAAGAGGATTATTATAACAATATTTAAAACTTTGGATGAAGAAAACTTAGTAAGTCATATTACAAGTATACGTTATGCGACTCTTTATTAGGTAAAATGTATGATAAGGTTTTATTAGAGGATTACCTATCTTAGTTGTATAATTGGGCTAGGTTATCTATACTAGAGCACTATTATTACCTAATAAATATAGCCCAATTGCGAAGGGCTAGATTATCGTATAATGAAACTCTAATTTATATATATTTTACCTAACAATGTAAACCTCCATTAATTTCTAAATATCATATTTATCCTTTATAAGATTTTAATTTATAATATTTAACAAAATTTTTTAATTTTATCATTTTAAAAATATTTTATAATCGTTTTAAATTCTTTTTAATTAACCAATAAAGATTTGACCAAATTACCCAAATTGTAATAATAATGATTGATGGTTTATACAAGAAAAACAATCACACCTCTTCGTATTATCATATCACGTTTCTGCCGTCAAGTTAGCTCTCAACCTCGCTTGGATGCTTTCACCACTCATTTGGGTAATTGACGCCGTTTGTCATCACTTTTTTTTAATTGACGCCGTTTGTTATCATTTTTTAAACCAACTCATGTATCACACGAATATTTAATCTAGTCGTACACTAAAACTCTAATATGTATATTCTACCTAATAATGTCAACCCCATTACCCAATTCCTTGAAATGTCTTATTTCACTCGTTTTGACCGAAGCGCGCAATAACCGAATCAAATCATTTGATAATAAATGAGTTGAAATTGGCACGATTCGAAAATACCATCAACAATAATCTTAGATTTAGTTATGTTTTTAAACTATTCAGGAGGATTGCCAAGAATGGAGGGGTATGAGGAGGGCCTATGGGGCTGTATGGGATATGCCTAACCCACCAGAGGGAGCTATAAACTTGAGGTTCCAAGTAAGTGGCTCTAAGTGGGTTCAACTCAAGAGTTTCATTCCTAGTGAGTGGAAGGCCGGGGCTACTTATGACACTGCTATACAACTTGATTAACTCAACGAAGCTTCATATGATCGAGGATTATATATTAATTAATACATCTTTATAATATATATTCACATGTGAATATAGCTTATTAAGCTACCAATAACACATGTTTTGTTTTGCTTTGTTATCTTGTGTGTTAAGCCATATGTATTCTTAGTTGTATATGTGCAAGGATTAAAGAATAAACTAGTATTTTAGTATGTTGTATTCTAATAAGTACTATCATGCTTGAATAAATATCAAGGGTTCACATGGTTTTCGGAAGTATAGTAAATATATTTACTACAAAAGGGCTTGTAGCCTAACGGTATCAAGATGTTAGAAAGGTGGTTCCCGTGATTTATGGTTATGGGTTCAAGACTTCAAGTCCCGTTGTGAATAAAGAGTTATAAATTTAGAAGTAGGTTAGTATGTGCGTCACTACAACACAGCACCCTCTTTTGTGTCGGATAAATCCGTGAAAATTCTATGGGAAAAGGATGTTTCTCTCGGATTTCACACGGAATCGACTGTGGTTAAAAGCTTCATGGGAAAATCATTTCCCATGGATTTTTTGGGATTTTCCCATGGAATCCGTGGAAAATCTATTGAAAATTGGTTTTCTGACTCAAATCCGTAGGAAATCCGTTAAAACTTTCTTACGAAATTTGGTCAGTGGCAAATCTATTTTTGATGACTGATTTTCTTGTAGCGTGTATGTTCTGCTGTTAGAAAAAATATATATTTACACAACAAAGTAAATATAAAAAGTTTGAGCATAAAGTTTTCCTTATCACATAGTTTAATGATAAAGATGGCCAAATGGCTAGTACCATATTGCTTAATGATGCAAACATTATTATACATACACTAGGTTACAACTTGCTAATATTATACCAAAAAGGTTGGCCTTGATCACTATGATCATATGTACAACGCATGAAAATGACAGACACAATTATGGACTCTTTCTTAATACTCTCTTAAAGTGGGATCGATGACGTGCACCCATTCTAGGATAGAGATCATTACGTGGTTAATTTTGCCGATGATTCTTGACGACTTATAACAAAATTTTGATTTTTCTTCGTATTTTATTTTTTTAAAATGCGTAAAATTTATCAAGTTATATGCATGTATAAATGTATATAAAATGGCTTTGTTTCTAAATACGGTTCTTACTTGTAAATTTAGAAAAAAAAAAGGATTCTTAGTTATAATTAGGTAAAAAATTATGCTTGTCTACAAAAAAATAAAAAGTGTAGAGATTATTTTTCGCACCAAATTCTTTGCGCTTCTCCACATGAGGGAAGCACAATGCATATTGGTGTGAACAATTCATCTCTACACTTTTAAGCGTAACCAAATTTTAACGTTGTCGCATTTTAAAGTGCGGATATTTTTCATCTACTATTATAAATGTAAAGAATGCGATGCTTTCATATATTTTAAACTATGCGTATAAAAATGATATATTATCCTACTTTTTTCTCTTATTTCATCCTCTTACTCATCACAAGATGACATGTGAAGTCAACTAATTCTCTTTTTTTGTCTCATCTATTGATTTTAACACTTGTATTGCACTTGTGACTTGTATCACCTCTCTATTTTTATAGTGGGTGTATATCTGCCTAATATGGCACTCAAAAAGAGGGCAAAGCTACTAGCTCTTACAAGCCATGCTTAACAGCCATGCAACATTGAATGTTGTTGAATGGAACGAAAGTTGTGAAGGAATTGAATTCTGTTTGCGTGTTTAACCGTCGAACTAAAGAACATATTAACTAAAAAGACCCAAGAAAATTTTATAAATATATTTGATTTTATATCATTACTATTATAAATTTAAAAGTTCCATGGTTCATATAACCACTATATAAAAATTTACAACCCAAAAGATTAACTAGTAAAAGGTAGGAGCTGTCTTCAATACTACAGAGTTGGAGCTTTTTTCTTATCAACACCGGATCATCCTGTAAAATATTAGAAAAGACACACGCAAGCTTTTGTTTAGTGGGAATACTGAACTAGCAATCATTCCATTAGGGAGCTTGGCTGGTCTTGCTTAGGTCTTTGAATAAATAAGAAAATCATCTATGAGTACGGTTATAGATTTTATAACGTTGGTCTGCAACTTCAATTCATCAAATCCATAAATGTTGCATGAACATTATGAGACCAAAAGGCATAACAACGAACTCAAATTGCCCGTAACGGGTTCTGAATATTGTTTTTGGAACATCTTCTTCTCTAATTTTGAGTTGATGATACCAGTATTGCAAATCAATTTTTGAAAACCACAAGGCTCTTTGTGGTTGACCAAATAAAATATTTATTTTGGAATGTGGATATTTATTCTTCATGGTCACTTTCTCAAGATGAAGACATGAAGTTCAAGTCTAATTTCTAAAGCTTATACATAATGCACCAAAAAAGAATATGTGCATATTCAAAATGGAAGATTGCTAGATATGCTAAAAAGATAAAATTTCTATTTGAATACAAAGGGAGAGATTGTTAAGACATATAAATAATTATATGAAAAAAAGTTACATTGTGTAAGGTTTGTACTATGTAAAACTTAGAGGGTATAATATATAAATACTCAAGGGTTTAGAGTGTAAAACTCAAGAAGTATAAATACAACACTTATGAATAATGTGTATTAAGAATTGCTATTTACAAGGAATTAAGTATGTGTTTCTATGGTGCCAATATTATATTTAGAGAATTATTGTGCTCACAATTAGATTCACATCATATTCTAGTAATTACATGTTTGATACTTGAATTATTTGGGCCAACAACCCTCAACATGAAATCCCTTTTAGGGATCTTTGTGTTTTAGAGAAGAATTATGCAGAGAATGGCTCACTAAATATCAGGGGTCATATGAAGTCCATACTAGAGGGTAAATGTAACATCACTTTTTCAGCTTTAATTTAAAAACATTATCTTACATGTTAGCACCAAAAAGATAGTAGAGTTTCATAATAATACAGTTTCTAAACATACGCGTGCTAACATTTACAAAAGTAGTGTCAATGTTTGCTTCTTGAAAACTAGGAGTTATCTGATTGAGCACCGCACTGGGGCCTTACCCTTGCTGGAATCTGCATAACCTGCAACATGCAATACTGAAACATAAGCTAACGCTTAGTTAGCATACTAACTAAGCATAAATAACATGAAACGGGAGTAAAATCTCCCCAGGATATCTTGTATCCAAACTTTAACAACTGGAGTAAGATCTCCTCAGGATGTCTCGCATCCGAGCTCTATCACCTATAAATCTGCAAAACTGTTACTATACTAGGGTTTGTCTACACCTCAGTGTAGAATATCCCCGGTGCTTCTCTTGGGTATAAAGAGCTCGATATACCCCTTTATACTATCTTGGATACAAAGCTACGCTTGCACGTACTGAGTATCCTCTGTGTCAGGCTTATCTACACCTCACGCGTGTAGCCTATCCCAGCTGCTATTGGTACACAACTCACTGTATACCCTTCTCTGTTCTTGTGCATAGTTATGCTCACGGCATGACTATACACCTGTACTTGTATCACATATCATATCTGGTCATAACATAACACATCATATCTGGTCACGTATACATATCATATCTGGTCATGTATCTATATCATATCTGGTCACGTATCTATATCATATCTGATCACATATTGCGTAACATATCTGGTCATAACATAACATATCTTCTAGTGCACATATACATATACTGACACATAGATACTTATACTATTTTGGTGTACAGTTACACCATCTGTATGGCTGTATATCTTAACATTGTTCTTTATACAAGGTTACACCTCGTACATATTCTGTACCATACTTACTTTCATTGTATACATATAACATTCATGTCTCATAATACAGATATTATGTTGTTCATCTAAATCATGGTCGTATGCTAAACATGCTAAAAAACTAGTACACTCACCTGGTGATCGCATAACATGTTGATCATTGCTAACTCAACCGCACATCATCTCAAATTCGCCATTACTTATTGCCTATAAGCAATATATAATCACTGCATTAATGCTTAAGACCTTGCTAAAAGAATAAAGCTAAACAGGGCCAGGCACGCCCGTGCCTCCCTCAAGGCATGCTCGTGCCTTTCATTCTGGGCCCAAACATGGCCTGCTCCAACTGGGGCGTATTGGGCCAGGCACGCCCGTACCCTTCATAGGTACGCCCGGACCTGAAGAACAATGGCGGCCACGCCCACTTGGCACGGCCGTACCCCCAAAGGCACGCCCGTGCCCTATGAACTGCAGCAGTAGTTTCGTGTCCGCCTTGCTGTTTTTTGACCAAAATCACATCTAAACTCAAAATAAGTGTTTTCCAGCACTTGCAAACCATGTTACAACATCTGGAACTATCAAATAACAACTACAAACACAATTACAATCACCAATCAATGATTTCACCTTTGAAATCACTTTCTTGACCCATAACACATAAAAACTCAAACAAAACTCATACCTTGCTACTCCTGATTGATTGTAAGCTATTGAAACACCTTAATCAACTGTTCTTGATCAATTTAAATGAGGGAAAATGGGCTACTAGTGAAGTGGCTGGACAAAATGACTAGGTTGACTAACTCAAGTCAACTACTAGCTAGCATATATATATATATATATACTTTCAAAGAATTACTAAACAGCCTCTGGACTTATCATCTTTCAAACTGCAACTTTAGCCCCTCTAGTTTTATAAACACCTCTAATCTTAAATAACACTTAGCCATAACAACTTTTGAACTTTGGGGTGTTACAGTAAACCAAGATCACAACCAATGAAAGAATCAAAGTTTGAGTTCAGGAGGAACAAGGGAAGAAATAAAGGAACCAACATGGAAAATGGTATAGTCTACTGAGCTTCAACTAAGTAAATTATTATTTTCATGTATGTATCAATATTACTACACTCACTTCATTGCACGTGTAGGATGAAGTGTCCTAATCTCTTGTATGAATCGTGGTTACATAGCAAATTTGCTATTTCTTGATTCTGAGTTCCAGAGCATCCCATTAAAAATTGTTCTAGAAAAATTGAACCGTTGAGAAGTAGCCAGACACACTAAAGAAGTTGTTATAGTGCTACTAAACTCATTTCAACCAATTCTCTTTTGGGATAGACACTATTGGAGTACGTGAATCAAAAACTTCCATTTAGGAGAAAACAGACCATAAAAGATAAATTTTATCTAAACACTAAAGTCGATCAAAGTTTTACAAAATATTGGTATTAACCTAAACAAATGTTCACAGTTTACAAAGTGGTAATTAGTGTTTTTTTATCAAAAGTCCGGAGCTACCCAGCAAATCATGCGACTGGGTTGCCTGCACCCGAGTTACCTGCAAAACAAGCACTAAAATATAAGCAAACACTTAGTGAGCATACTAACTGAAATAAGTAAACATAAAACAGGAGAAAAGTCCCCCAGGATAGTTTGTCATCCAAGCTGCATCACCTGCAAAGCTATATCATAAAATCACTTTTCCAGTATACAGCTACCCCACCTGTGTAACTATACACCTAATTGCCGTTCTGGTACACGACTATGCCACCTGGGTAGCCATGTAGTCTAATTATGTTCTTGTGCATAGCTTCTCCAAAAGGATAGCTAAACACTACTGACGCGTAATATATCATAACTAATTCACATAACAAGGGTATAACATACTATATAAAACATACTAGCTTACATACTGTTTATTCAAGTGAATTAGTAAACTCATCTTAGAATTCATATATAGTTGTAAACAATTACGTGTTCAGTTATGAATCTAGTCACCTCCCAATACAATTAAATAGGCTAAGCATTACAGACTGGAAAGTATGATCTGAAAATAGACCTATGATGTGCGTTTTACGTACTAGTTTTAAATTTATATTTTACCGAATTATTTACCAAAAACTGCACGAATAGGCAAGTGTACCTAATCGTTTCGTATTATAGCTATTAAGTCAGGTGTCAAACTCTTGGGGAACGGGAGCTAAACTAATTTTATCAAATTAATAAAGAATTAACTAAAACAAACTAATTAAAGCAAATAAAGACAAATAAAGCAAGTAAATATAAAATAAATGCAATTAACCTAAATTAAGGGAATTTGTTATCAAGATTCAAACTTTATCAACTTAAATGACTACTAACACTACTAAATTACCAAAACAAACCAATATAATTGCAAAGCACTAAGATTGATCAGATAAAACTATTAAATGAAGACGTGTTCCCCCTAAATTCGATTCTTTCTTGTCAAGTTGATTTTTTTAATTAAATAAGTGCAATGGATACCAATTCACCATGTACCGATTTCTATAGTGATTAGAATCTTGGTCCGAGTTCTTATCTTTATAATTATGCCAATTACTTATCCTTTGGTCAAGAGATTAACAAAAAGCACAATTAACATGTTTAGTTCGAATCAAACAAGATTTTATCTTTTAAGGATTAATTAGATCAATTTACCATTAAATCAACACACAAAGGTCATCATGTGTCAATCACACATATTAAAGTTTCAATCTTTTTATGCCTAAGCCTAGGGTTTGTTCTTCCACTAGTCAAGATTAATTAATGGTCCTAATTAATCAAGATTCAAGCCTACAAATGGATTGGTCTTCCAATTTGTAAAAACTCAGATTATAAGCATTAGAAAACAGAAACTAGAACACATGTGGATCTTTGATAAAACTTGTAAGACAAATACATAGTAAATTGGATCCTTTAAACATAAATTAATCAACCATCCAAGAAATCATCTCCTCTAGGGAGGAACACTGAGAAGTCTAGCCTAAAATCAACATACTAACATTCTTGAAATCATAAAATAACATTTAGAAAAGATTAGAATGATAGAACCGTATAAATCAAAGCTAAACAAGCCATAATCTTCAATCTTCAAGCTTAAATACTCCAAATCCGTGCTCCACAGCTTCTAGGATGTTTTTGTACTTAGAATGCTGTATTATGGTGGATATTGAGGGGTGGTTAACCCTTTTTCAGATCTGGAAGTTCGTTTAATAGAACTCTGAAAACAGGGGTTTTGCGCCGTGACGAACAAGTGTCGCGCCGCGACGGAGTGTTTTAACCCGATCCCAACTCTTTCAAAATTCAAAGCTGTCGTCACCCTATCGCGTCGCGCCGCGACGATGTTCTTTGTCGCGCCGCGACAACACGTGGCGAAGAGATAGACTCTATCCGGAAGACTTCATCGCGCCGCTATGCTCAAAACCGTCACGCCGCGACGAGTCCTTTGGCGCCCGGTGAGGTCCTTTTTCTTTGGGCTGGGCCAGTTTATTCTTTCTTTCTTCTTTCTTTTTCTTTTCTTTGGTCTTTCTTTTTATTTCCTTCTTCTTTCATTTGGGCCCATTTATTTTTCTTGGTCTTTCATTGATTTTCTCGGTTTTCTCGGGCTTTATTTATTTTTCTCGATTATTTGGATATTTCGCCTTTTTAGCCTACAAAACATAAAAGAAACGGTAAACGTATCTTTTTATAATTAAATAAACAATTTGCGGCTAAAACCAACCCGATATCTCATAATATTTATATATATTTAGCGCGATATCAAAATACCCCACACTTGAACTTTGTTTGTCCTCAAGCAAATCACAACTCTATCCAGGCTTAAACTTTAAATAACTAACACCATTCTCGAAAAATTAAATATAACTTACGAATGTCAAAAAGGTTGATTAAAACAAAACATAAATTATACTTAGAATTATGCATACACTTATGATTAGATCCTCATTTACTTTCCACCATTCCTAAAAAATACTCCTATCTATATACATCCAATCCCTAGCTTAAAAATTGCATTATATTTAATTCGGTTAAGTTACCCTTTGAAAATCCCCTGACCTCAAGACTTATTGCAGATTTCCAACTTTATTTGCACATATGTTTTTTCTCTTTTCAGCTCTTTTTTATATAAGTCTATGACTTTCTATGGAACCCATGTAACGAATCCTCAACTCAACCGATCCCAAACCAGTTGGCTTTAGGTGATTAGGTGTAGAACACCCCTCAGAGTTTACTAATTCGAGTTCCAAAGGCCATGTATTTGACTTATATATTTTCTAGCTCTTTTATATATTTTTTCATAGTTATATTTCGCTTTTATGTGTAGTGCTTGTGGCTTTTCGTCAATTCTTTAGAAATTTCTATTTGTAGTATCCAATCTTTAATTTTTGAATTGCTGCAATAAAATATAAGGTTAAGCGCTTTTTGAGTCTAAGCTTAACAAAAATAGACTGAGTTGAATTTTCAATTTTTATAAGCGTATGTTAGAAAAAAAAATAGTGAAAAAAGCCAATGTGCTAAAAAATGAAAAAATATATAAAAGAGCTAGAAAAATATATAAGTCAAATACATGGCCTTTGGAATTCGAATTAGTAAACTCTGAGGGGTGTTCTACACCTAGCCACCTAAAGCCAACTGGTTTGGGATCGGTTGAGTTGAGGATTCACTACATGGGTTCCATAGAAAGTCATAGACTTATAAAAAAAGAGCTGAAAAGATGAAAAACATATGTAAAAATAAAGTTGAAAAATCAGCAATAAGTCTTGAGGCCAGGGGATTTTTAAGGGGTAAATTAACCAAATTAAATATAAATGCAATTCTTAAGTTAAGGTTTGGACATGTATAAATGAAAAAATTATTTGGGATGGTTGAAAAGTAAATATGGATCAAATCGTGAGTATGTGCATAATTCTAAGTATATCAAATGTTTTGTTTTTAATCAACTTTTTTGACATTTGTAAGTGATATTTAATTTTTCAAAGAGTGGTATTGATTATTTAAGATTTATAGCCTGGATAGAGTTGTAGTTTGCTTGGGGACAAGCAAAGTTCAAATGTGGGGTATTTTGATATCGTCAAATTTAGATATATATTTTAAGCGATATCTGTTTTATTTTAGCCTGTTATTGTTCGTAAATAAGTAAAAGACACTTAATTATCTTCATTTATTGAATTACAGGTTAAAAAGGCGGAATATGAAAAGTTTTGAGCAAAAACCGAAAAAAAACGAAGAAATAAGAAAAGTTGTCCACGCCGACACACCTCCACAATTTTGATCATATCTCACTCATACGAACTTGGATTGAGGTGATTTAAAAGGTCACAAAAACTAGACTCAGAGGGCTACAAAATCATTTTTATGGTCAAAGTCTAAAAAAAGCGATGTCACAGCGCGACAGTTAAGTTGGTCGCGGCGCGACGCGACCTGATCAGAATTTCAAATTTTAAAAAGAGTTTTGGATCGCGTCAAACTCACCCGTCGTGGCGCGACGCCCCTGTTTTCAGTTTTCTATATAAACGAACATCCAGATCGGTTTTGGGGAGAACCACCCAATTTATACTACCCAAACTCTGCCAAAACACGTCCAAAAGTCATTCTAGGAGCTGTGGAGCTTAATTTGAAGAATTGGAGCTTAATTTGAAGATTAAAGTGGCTAGGAATCTTTGTTTTTACGGTTTTATCATTCCTCCCTTGTTTCTAATGTTTATTTATTACTTCTAGAAGCTTGATATGATTGTGATTGGCTAGTTTTCTTCTTTTCCTCCCTAGAAAAGATGATACTTTGTAAATATGTTTGATTTTCATTGATTAGAACATGTTTTTATCTCATAATTTGTCTTATAAGCTCACCAATGATTCATATGTGTTAAAGATCTGTTTTTTTATTGTTTATATTCCGAGTTTATAAAAATTAGAGGACCAATCTATTTTTATAGCTTTTATCATGATTAATTAGGATCAATAATTAATCTTGACTAGTGATTGATCATATCCTAGGCTTAGATAATCAAGAATGGAACTTTAATGTGTATGCTTGGCATGTAATGACCTTTATTTGTCGATTTAACAGTTTAATAACCAAAACAATTGTTAAATGTGGAGTCTTGCTTGACACGAAATTTAATACGTCTAATTATGCACTTAAACGATTTCTTGACCATAGAATTGAATAAATGCATGATTATAGGGTTATAACTCGGACCAAGAGTCTATCCATTATAGAAATCGGTATGAGATGAAACAAATGTTCATTGCACGATTAATTGAAAATTAAATATTTTGAAAAAGTAGAAATCGAATCTAGGGAGGGAAAACTTTAATTTGATAAGTTTAATCCATAAAAATCTTTGCTTTTGTCGTTCTTGGTTTGCTTTTGAGCGTTTGCTAGTGTTAGGAGTGATTTTAGATAATAAAGTTTGAATCTTTATTGTTAAGATTCTAAATTCCCCTTTAGTTGTTTTTATTAGTTTAATATTTAATTAGTAGAGTTATATTAAAATCATACTCGTTCCCCTTGTGTTCGACACCCGTACTTATTTACTATACTACGACACGATTAGGTTCTCTTGCCTATTTGTGTTGTAGTCATGCTAAATAACTCGGATTTTATAAATTTAAAACTGGTACGCTACACGCACATCAAGTTTTTGGCGCCGTTGCCGGGGAACGGTCTTAATCTGTTTTTATTAAGTTAATTTAGTGTTAACCTTTGTTTCCCGCAAGTTTCGGCTCAAAAGGAGCAATCTTGTGATTTTTGTCCACTAATCGCGCCGCGACGCGTCGCGACCAGAACAGAAGTCTTTGTTTTTTTTAATTGCTGCTTTAGTTAATTATTTATTCTGGACCTCGTTTAGGATTAGTACTTTAATTAGTAATATCTTCGAGGGTTTTTAGGATAGTGTATGTCCTTAGACCCCACTCCTGATTTCGTTCAGCCTTTTGACGAACCGGAACGTGAATTTCATCGACGCCTGCGAGTTAAACGTGAGAGAGAGCGAGCACGCATAATGGCAGAGAATATCGACGAATTGTCACTCGAGGAGTATGCGATCCGTGTGCACGAGGGCACCGGAGTGGGTATTCACCGACCTGAAATACCCGAGGAAAGAACCTTCGAAATCAAAGGCCAGTTCCTTCACCTTTTGCGCGAGACTCTTTTCACCGGAAAAGATAACGAGGATGCCAACCAGCATGTCGAGGCCGTTCTCGAGATTGCTGACTACTTCCACATGCCGGGAGTTAGTCGTGACGCTGTTATGCTGCGAGTGTTTCCGATAACACTACAGGGTGTAGCCAAACGTTGGCTACGATCCGAGCCCACCATCCGTACATGGGATGCGCTCAAAACTCGCTTCATCAAACAGTTTAGTCCTCCATCAAAGATTGCTAAAATGAAAATGCAGATCCAGAATTTCATGCAATCTGAGGACGAAACCCTCTATGACGCCTGGGATAGATATAAGGAGATGCTCCAAAATTGTCCACGGCATGATCTCAATGCTCACCAGGTTGTCCAAACATTCTATAATGGTATTAATGTCTGCACTAGACAGATGGTCGATTCTTAGGGACCGATACCAAAGAAAACACCCGCCGCTGGGTACGCCCTGATTGAGGAGATGGCTCAGCACTCCCATCAGTGGCATTCTTCTAGAGATTCTTCCTACCGAAGGAAGACTGCAGTTACAGCCGACTCATCTGATAGCATAGCGGCCCTTAGTGCCAAGCTTGATGCACTAGGGCGTGACATGAAGAAGGTGAATCAAAACATTCACGCTATGCAGGTCGGTTGTGACAACTGCGATGGACCTCATCTTGCGAGAGATTGCCCATATGACGAGAATGAGGATCTCAAATAATCTGCGTGTTATTCAGCTGGAGATAAATATGATTATCCAGAGGTTGAGGCTTTCTTCCGCAATAGAAAGCCTAACTGGAAACCATATCCTTAATATCGCAAGGAGATGGAGGGGCGATTCAGGCAGTCTGGTCCAGGATTCTATCATAGAGACCAGCCAAAGGGACCACTGCCAGAGAAGAAGCCCAATTTCGAGGATATGCTCACGCGCTTCGCAGCAGCATCAGATCAGAGGCATAAGGAGACTGAGAAGCAACGGCGCCAAAAACTTGATGTGTGTTTTACGTACTAGTTTTAAATTTATATTTTACCGAATTATTTACCAAAAACTGCACGAATAGGCAATTGTACCTAATCATTTCGTATTATAGCTAGTAAGTCGGGTGTCGAACTCTTGGGGAACGGGAACTAAACTGATTTTATCAAATTAATAAAGAATTAACTAAAACAAACTAATTAAAGCAAATAAAGACATATAAAGCAAGTAAATATAAAATAAATGCAATTAACCTAAATTAAGGGAATTTCTTATCAAGATTCAAACTTTATCAACTTAAATGACTACTAACACTACTAAATTACCAAAACAAACCAATATAATTGCAAAGCACTAAGATTGATGAGATAAAACTATTAAATGAAGACGTGTCCCCCCTAAATTCGATTCATTCTTTTCAAGTTGATTTTTTTAATTAAATAAGAGCAATGGATACCAATTCACCATGTACTGATTTCTATAGTGATTAGAATCTTGGTCCGAGTTCTTATCTTTATAATTATGCCAATTACTTATCCTTTGGTCAAGAGATTAACAAAAAGCACAATTAACATGTTTAGTTCGAATCAAACAAGATTTTATCTTTTAATGATTAATTAGATCAATTTACCATTAAATCAACACACAAAGGTCATCATGTGTCAATCACACACATTAAAGTTTCAATCTTTTTATGCCTAAGCCTAGGGTTTGTTCTTCCACTAGTCAAGATTAATTAATGGTCCTAATTAATCAATATTCAAGCCTACAAATGGATTGGTCTTCCAATTTGTAAAAACTCAGATTATAAGCATTAGAAAACAGAAACTAGAACACATGTGGATCTTTGATAAAACTTGTAAGACAAATACATAGTAAATTGGATCCTTTAAACATAAATTAATCAACCATCCAAGAAATTATCTCCTCTAAGGAGGAACACTGAGAAGTCTAACCTAAAATCAACATACTAACATTCTGGAAATCATAAAATAATATTTAGAAAAGAGTAGAATGATAGAACCGTATAAATCAAAGCTAAACAAGCCACAATCTTCAATCTTCAAGCTTAAATACTCCCAATCCGTGCTCCACAGCTTCTTGGATGTTTTTGTACTTAGAATGTCATATTATGGTGGAATATGAGGGGTGGTTAATCCTTTTTCAGATCTGGAAGTTCGTTTAATAGAACTCTGAAAACAGGGGTTTCGCGCCGTGACGAGCAAGTGTCGCCCCGCGACAGAGTGTTTTAACCCGATCCCAACTCTTTCAAAATTCAAAGCTGTCGTCACCCTATCGCGTCGCGCCGCGACAACACGTGGCGAAGAGATGGACTCTATCCGGAAGACTTCATCGCGCCGCTATGCTCAAAACCGTCGCGCCACGACAAGTCCTTTGGCGCCCGGTGAGGTCCTTTTTCTTTGGGCTGGGCTAGTTTATTCTTTCTTTTTCTTTTCTTTGGGCTTTCTTTTTATTTCTTTCTTCTTTCATTTGGGCCCATTTATTTTTCTTGGGCTTTCATTGATTTTCTCGGTTTTCTCGGGCTTTATTTATTTTTCTCGATTATTTAGATATTTCGCCTTTTTAGCCTGCAAAACATAAAAGAGACGGTAAACGTATCTTTTTGTAATTAAATAAACATTTTTCGGCTAAAATCAACTCGATATCGCATAATATTTATATATATTTAGCGCGATATCAACCTACATGGACGTGTACTCTGAACACTACACGACCAAGCCTGGTCACATGGCCTTTGTTGACAACTGCTACTACACGGGCCGTGTACTAGCACATGAGCCGTGTACCCTTCATGCTACACGACCAAGTAAGGCTACATAGCCTAACACTCGCTAAGGTCACTACACAGGCCGTGTTAACTCTACACGGGCTAGCTACACGACCTACCCAAAACAACACGGGCCGTGTAGCTATCGACTCATTAGATTGTGTGTAACGCCCCAAAGTTCAAAATATTTGTGACTAAGTGTTATGAAAGGATAGAGGTATTTATAAAACTAGAAGGGCTAAAGTTGTCATTTTGAAAGTTGGTAAGTCCAGGGGTTGTTTGGTAATTCTTGGAAAGTGCTTATATATATATATATATATATATATATATATATATATATATATGTGTTAGTAAGTTGACTTGAGTTAGTCAACCTACACATATGGCAGCCACTTCTTAGTAGATATTTCTCTCTTTTCAGTTGATCAAGAACAGCATATTAGTATGTAGCAGTTACTTCTAAGTGATCAATAATAACAAGGTATGTGTTCTTGATTGTGTTATGTGTGTTTTGGGTCAAGAAGGTGATTTCAAAGGTGAAATCATTGAGTATTGTTAGTAATGATGTTTTTAGTTAATGTTTAGCAGTTATAGATTGTTATAACTTGAATTGTAAGTTCTGGAAATGATTTTAAATAAGATTTGGACCAAGAACCGCAATTGTGTTCATCACAGAAACTGCAGGTCGGTCGTGTACACGGTCGTGTAGGTGCACACGGCCCGTGTACAAGTTTTTAAGACGGTGACAGGCCATGTAGGTAACATGGTGGTGTAGTATGTAAGGTACACGGCCTGTGTAGAGGTTAAAGGCGGTGACAGGCCATGTAGGGATACAAGGTCGTGTAGCATAAAGGGTACACGGCGCCCATGTAGGGTGATGTGTCAACACAGGGCATGTGGCCAAGAGTAGTCGTGTAGTATGTAGGGTACACGGCCCATGTAGGCTAAAACGGCCCGTGTAGCCCCTTTCTCAGTTCAGTTTGTACAGTTTATGATATTTAGCTTAATCTCTGTTACAGGAAGGTATTTGAAGACTTGACAGCAAAAGTTATCTGTTTAGCATTCTACACAGTTACCAGGTGAGTGTACTAGTCCTTTAGCATGTTTAGCATATGGCTATGATTTAGATGAACAGCATGATATTTGTGTTATAAGATATGAATGTTATAGATATTCTATAAAGCAGCAGGATACAGAGTACGCGCGAGGCGTAACTTTGTACCAAGAACAGTGTTATGGTATACAGCCACGCGGATGTTGTAGCTGTATACTAAAGAAGAGTAAGTACCTGTGAGTTAGTGTATGTATACGTACAGCAAATGATATGATACGATATGGTATGATGTGATATGATATATGATATGAATATATGATGCAAGTTCATGCGTATAGATTTGCCATGATACTATTCTTTAACATGAGCAATACATGATTATAATTATTGAACTGTATGATAAAACTATTAGGTGTTTTATCTGTGAGTCAGATGCAAGGCATCCTGGGGAGTTGTTACTCCTGTGAGTCGGATGCGAGACATCCTGGGGAGTTGTTACTCATGTTTAAACAGGGTATACATTGATCTGTATACCTAGAGGAGCTGGGATAGGCTACACCTGCGAGCTGTAGATAAGCCCGGCACAGAGGATACTCAGTATATGCAAGTATAGCTGTGTATCCCAGAAAGTGGAAAGGGGTATATCGAGCTCTTTATACCAAGTAAAGCGCTGGGGATATTCCACCCTGAGGTGTGGATAAACCCTAGCATAGTAACAGTTGTGCAGGATTGTAGGTATTACAGCTTGGATGCGAGACATCCTGAGGAGACTTTACTCCTGTTGTTACAGTTTGGATGTGATACATCCTGGGGAGATTTTACTCCTGTTTTATGTTGTTATGTTCAGTTAGTATGCTTACTAAGTGTTAGCTTATGTTTCAATATTGCATGTTTGCAGGTTCTAGTAGGGTAAGGCCCCAGTGTGGTACTCAGTTGGATAGCTCCTGCTTTTCAAGAAGAAAACTTTGACACTACTTTTGAAAAATGTTACCATGTGTATGTTTAGAAACTGTATTTTTGTGAAACTCTGATATCTTTTTGGTGCTAACTCGTAACATAATGTTTTTAAATTTAATCTGGAAAAGTGGTGTTATAACTTGGTATCAGAGCCAAGGTTTAAGGGATTTGGGCACACATGAGTGTGATGCCTGAACTTAAACCATAGTTTTGAGATTAAGTGGAGCTATCTCTGGGGCAGTAAACCTTGGTGAGCATAAGGTTAGTAAAAGATTATGATTGATATTTGTTTTACAGATTGAGTATGAGTTAGCATGTTTATGCATGTACAACAATTATGTGGCTAAGTGTTAAATGTTATGAAGCAGGAATCTGATTGGTTAAGTTGAGAATAGGTAAGGTATAGTGTGTTCATAATAATGTAGGGCCCATGTTATTATAAACACATGATACATACTTAAGCTCAACAAGATCGTGACGGACCCTGCGGATTATGTGTTTAATAGCATGTGTATGTAGACCAGTATACCTATGATGGTATAGAGAAAGTTGTTATTGTAGTGTATGTTAATGATTTCTGATTTTTAGAAGAAAGTATGTAGAAAAGTTAGAGACAGGTATAATTCAGATGCAATTCCTATCCTAACCATTAGACCTGCGGTTAGTAAGTGAAAGATTCCAGTTATAGAGGAATTGCAAGAATATGAGAGCAGTATGGTAAGAGAGACAATAGTTGCAGAGTTGGGTAAAGCCCTACAGATAAATGTTCCTTAAATAAGCAACGAAGTGGTTGAGAAAGTGTAAGAAAGACTGGAAATGATGTTATAGAAACGAGTAGATGCAGCGGTGTAGGCTGCAATGATGTATGTTCAAAGAATTGAGAGAATCAAGGCCAGAATGGATAAGTTATAAGAGATAGGGTGTACTTACAGAGATTTCTAGCAGGCAAAGTACCCCTTCTTGGAGGAGGTTACAGATTCGATTGTGAATAATAGTTAGCAAGCAGAGACGTAAGGGGCATACCGTATAGTTGGGTATCTAGTAAAATGAAAAGTTATGTACGATTTAAAGTTATTATGTGAAACAACAAAAGACCAGTACACTTTGTTGTTACCAAGGAAAGAGAAGGTACAGATGAAGGCAACGATTAGGCCTTAGTATAAAGAAGAGTTAGAGGTGCAATTTGCACCAATCAGCTTGAAAAGATAAGATTACAGAAGAGTTTTTAGCCCAACGACAGATGACATAAGTGGTGAATGATATTACTAGAAGGTTGATAGAACTAACTAGTTTTGTCCAAAATATATTGTTATTGAGCTTATGAAATGTAGTGACACATTTCGATACTTAAATGAGATATCCGAAAAGTTTAGTGATAGTTATTGGTAACCCAAGGAAAGAGATGATGAGTTTTTATAAAAGAAAGATCAGTATTTGATCAGGTAGGGAATAGTAAATGCAAAGTGAAAGGTTGAGCTAGCAAATGTGTTAAGCATAAGATCAGTGTTTGTATTAAAGTGAGGAGGTCTAGTTCCTTATTCAGATGTATGAAAGTGTGAAAAGCAGAGGCATGTGCCTAGAAATTGTTAGAATTCGCTTTAAGGATGTTATCATTTTACTCGTTGGGCATATTGAGCTTATTGCCCTAAGATAATAGCTTTAGAGAAAAGTGCAGGAATCCTCTACCACCACTCTCTTTTAGCAAGGGTAGAGATGAGTAAATGAAAGTGTAGCTTATGGCTGTGGAGAAGCAGTAGAACTGGATGTAGTGGTAGTTGAGTGTTCCATTCCGTTTTACAGAATCCCCTCTTGAGGAAGGAGAGCAGATGATAAGACTACTATTGAGAATAGTATGTGTAAGGATGATGTGATAAAGATAGACAATTGCTAGTTTCCCCATCAAACTTGTGCCAATCATGATGAAAGAGTTTCGAGCAGTTGTTGGTATGCATTGGTTGAGCCAGTATCAAGTAAAGGTAGTCAGTGAATAGAGAACAGTACGGGTTCGGACCCTAAGTGGGGAAGAACGGTATAGTAAAGGTAAAAGTATAAGAGCCAATTTTGTTTGTTAGTGGAAGTAAGGAAGTATCTAGTTCCTTGTGGTACACCATTATCAGCTTTTGTGGAGATTCTAGCAGGGAGAGTAAAAGTAGTAGCAGATTTCAGATATACAGCAAGTGATGAAGCAATTGCAAGAATTGACGGATAAAGGTTTTATTCGGCCCAACACTTCACCGTGGGGTGTACAGGTTTTGTTTGTGAAAAAGAAAGGTGGCACATTTAGAAGGTGTATAGACTACAGAGAGTTTAACAAGGTGACAATTAAAAATAAGTACCCACTTCCTAGAATAGATGATTTGTTCAATCAGCTCCAGGATGCATCATGGTTTTCAAAGATAGATTTACGGTTATGTTATCATCAACTCAGGATTAGAAATGAAGATGTATCCAAGACAACTTTCGGAAGCACATGGTGCTCATAACCAAGTGTGAGTTTTTGGTTAAGAGAGGTGTAGTTTTTAGGCCATCTTATCAATCAAGCTGGGATTAAGAATAGATCCAGCTAAAGTAGAAGCCGTTATGAAGTGGGAACCGACTCAGAACCCTACGGAAGTCAAAAGTTTCCTCGGGCTTGCTGAATACTATAGATGCTTTATCCAAGATTTCGCTAAGATAGCAGTACCCGAACTCGGTTAACTAGAGAAAGCATAGAATTCAAGAGAAATGAGGATCACTGGTATGTGGTTGGTAGGTTAAAGCATGAATGATATAAAGCTTTAGTATTAACCTTATTTAATCAAATGAAAGGTGGGGTAATCTAGAATGATCCCTTTTAATGGGGGTTGGGTTAAACAGAAAGAGAAAGTTAATGTATATGTTTCCCATCAGTTAAAGAATCATGAAAGCAACTTCCTCAACTCATGATTCAAAATTAACAGTAGTTGTACGGCTAAAGCCAGTATAGTAGCACATGTTCTAATCAGAAAGACAGAAGTTATGCAGAAACAGTGAGGAAGTTACAGTAAATTTAATTGTTAGATTACATGGAACTCCTTGGAGGCTTGATGTTATATGAGAAGTAATTGATAGACTCAAAAAAAAATGTAAACTCTATTCCAGTAAAGAAAGTGTATTATTCATAAAGAATGACAGACGTTTATTTGAAAGAGATAGTAGCTAGATGTAGAGTTCTGTTACACCTCAGTACAGTATTCCACCCTCGGGAGGAAAAATAGAGTAAGAGAAAGATACATATATCAGAGGACAGACTTGGGTCATGTGTTGTTAATGTCAGTGGAAGTTGGGATACCTATCTACCATTAGCAAAGTTCTTTTATAATAACGGATACTATTCAGGTGTTGGTATGTTACCATACGAGCTAAAGTGTAGGACCTCAGTTTATTGGGGTAAGGTTGGTCAAAGAAGAGTTGAGCAATACCGAAATTGTACAGTAAATGATTTGAGTATATATAGTAGATATGTGAGCAGTGTAAAGTAGTTCAGAATAGACAGAAAAGATGTGCAGATAAGAGGAGATCACTGTTAGAGTTTTAGATTGATGTCTATGTATTGTTAAGAATGGCACCATGGTAGAAAGTTAATGGATCATCACAAGATGATGGAAAGTATCATTTAGACTGGAACTACCAGAGATGTTCCACCCTTGTGGGTGGTTAGCAGATGAATCAGTAGTTATTCCTCTATATGATGTGCTAGTGGATGAGATGATTAGTTATATAAAACAGCCAGTGGCTATTTTAGAGAGAAAGGGGTTAAGATTTTATGTAAAGAATGGATAGAACTTGTAAAGGTACAGTGAAGATACAGAAAGTGTTCAGATCACACTTGAGTGTATGGGTGTCATGTTATGAGTGATAAGTGTTTCATGATCAGTATGTTGCATACCGTCTACCGCAGTAGCAGATAGTATATGATGTAAGACTATCGTTAGTGCGCTGAGATAGCATTCAGAGATGAGGAGATGTAAGACTACCGCTAGTGTGCTACGGTAGCATTCAGCTTAGTGTGGTACAAAGTTATGTGTACAGTAGATTTCGAGGACGAAATCGTTCCAAGTGGGGAAGAGTTGTAACGCCCTAAAGTTCAAAATATTTGTGACTAAGTGTTATGAAAGGATAGAGGTGTTTATAAAACTAGAAGGGCTAAAGTTGCCATTTTGAAAGTTGGTAAGTCTAGGGGCTGTTTGGTAATTCTTGGAAAGTGCTTATACATACATACATATATATATATATATGTTAGTAAGTTTACTTAAGTTAGTCAACCTACACATATGACAGCCACTTCTTAGTAGATATTTCTCTCTTTTTAGTTGATCAAGAACAGCAGATTAGTATGTAGCAGTTACTTCTAAGCGATCAATAATAACAAGGTATGTGTTCTTGATTGTGTTATGTGTGTTTTGGGTCAAGAAGGTGATTTCAAAGGTGAAATCATTGAGTATTGTTAGTAATGATATTTTTAGTTGATGTTTAGTAGTTACAGATTGTTATAACTTGAATTGTAAGTTCTGGAAATGATTTTAAATAAGATTTGGACCAAGAACAACAGTTGTGTTCATCACAGAAACTGCAGGTTGGTCGTGTACACGGCCGTGTAGGTGCACACGGCCCGTGTACAAGTTTTTAAGACGGTGACAGGCCATGTAGGTAACATGGTGGTGTAGTATGTAAGGTACACGGCCCGTGTAGAGGTCAAAGGCGGTGACAGGCCATGTAGGGATACAAGGTCGTGTAGCATAAAGGGTACACGGCCCGTGTAGGGTGATGTGTCAGCACAGGGCATGTGGCCAAGAGTAGTCGTGTAGTATGCAGGGTACACGGCCCGTGTAGCCCCTTTCTCAGTTCAATATGTACAGTTTATGATGTTTAGCTTAAACTCTGTTACAGGAAGGTATTTGAGACTTGACAGCAAAAGTTATCTGTTTAGCATTCTACTCAGTTACCAGGTGAGTGTACTAGTCCTTTAGCATGTTTAGCATATGGCTATGATTTAGATGAACAGCATGATATTTGTGTTATAAGATATGAATGTTATAGATATTCTATAAAGCAGCAAGATACAGAGTACGCGCGAGGCGTAACTTTGTACCAAGAACAGTGTTATGGTATACAGCCACGCGGATGGTGTAGCTGTATACTAAAGCAGAGTAAGTACCTGTGAGTTAGTGTATGTATACGTACAGCAAATGATATGATACGATATGGTATGAAGTGATACGATATATGATATGAATATATGATGCAAGTACATGCGTATAGCTTTGCCATGGGTATACTATTCTTTAGCATGAGCAATACATGATTATAATTATTGAACTGTATGATAAAACTGTTATGTGTTTTATCTGTGAGTCGGATGCAAGGTGTCACACCCCGCCTTGGCGGAATACACGAGATGCGACAGAGAGGATCGTCATAGCACATTGATATATGAATAGAAAATTTTACTAAATGAGTTCGCACCAACGCGTCATGACGTTCCTCGACACAACAGGGGACTTGTGCCGTGATAAGTCACTTCACGACAACCATAGTCAACAATTAAAACAAGAAAATACGAAATAGTTATTCCCACAACTTGGGACAAGTATACGGGGCTACATGCCCTAGTTTTATAAATCCAAGTTCATAATAGCATAGTTAAATACATGACTACGTAGTCAACTGCTCATGTCACGCTAAGGCTATCTAGGGTCACCTAGGCTCCTTAGGCATTGTTATTAGCATTACCTGAAAATGAACACTCGAAAATGTCAACATAAAGTTGGTGAGCTCGCGGGTTTAAAGTAAAAGTGTGTTTGCCATGTATAGTAAATTTGTATGACAATTTAACACATAAGGCATGGCACGCAAATGAGAATATAGCGATACCCGGAACACAAGTTCACCAGGCATGAGTCATTAGTCATTAGTCTTCCAACGATCGCCTACCAGCTGGAGCTACTAGTTGGCTATAAATAGTAATGTGGTAATCAATAGTGTTAACCCGAACACGGGTTCAATAGACATAATCCCGAACGCGGGCAATATAGACATAATCCCGAACACGGGCAATATAGACATAATCCCGAACACGGGCAATATAGACATAATCCCAAACACGGGCAATATAGGTGCACACAAATGCCACGTAATTGTCATATAAAGAAAAAAAATATAGTGAAGTAATATTGACATGGCATAAAGAAATTTTGAAACATGTTTTGAGTGTCATTTTCCCCCAATAAAACATATAAAAAGGGGCCACGAGTACTCACCTTAGTTGTGGGTTGTTACTTGAATCTTAACGCGCTCGGAAATCTACAAACACGTATAATCTAAGTTATATTCTATTCACGTGTAAGAGTTCTCTTTTGTACTAATCTTGAATCATTAAATTTAATTAGGTTTCACGATTAAGTTTTACCGTAGGTTACATAAGTGCATCCATTCCTTTGGCTTAACCCCAATATATATATATATATATATATATATATATATATATATTTGAGGTTTCAAACCTTGGTTACTTTTCAAATGTGTATGTTAAATTCTGAAATTTTGGATAAGCTTTATGTGTTTTTAAAATGATTTAAACGTCCTAACAATTTTCCTAAATTTTTAGGGTAGAGATCTTAATTTCTCTATTATTTTATATATTTTTTATAGAGTTGAATAACATGTCTATTATTTTTAAGAAATATTTTAATTAGTGTTGGTCAGAAAATACCTTCAGTTTGCGTGTCTCAAAGTTTTTATTTATTTAAAATGCTAAAAAACTTTAATAAAATCTAAAACTTTTACAGTAACTTAAAAACACATAAAACGTCATTCATATAAATTTTTGTCCACCAATTTGGATATTTGAATGTTTTACAATATTTTAAACTCTGATTATAGAAATTCCCTAAACTTCTAGATTTGACAATAAAAATATTTTTAACTAATTAAAATAGAAAACCAACTTAATAAATTCTGAAAATTTTACAACACCTTGAAAACTCATGGAATATGCCCCATATTTATTTTGAAGAATTTTCGTAATGTTTAGAATAGGTTTTTGAACTATTAAAGTTAGTAGATTAAAACTGTTAGAAATCACAGATTTGCGCACCTAAACGATTTTAATTATTTGGACGACCAAATCAACTTAGTTTTGTATGAAAACAGTTGGAGATGAAAGGAGACTCAAAGAACTTATTTTTAGTGTCAAGTATCTATTTTTTCATTTTGTTTTGGCCAAGATATGGCCTCTTAAAATTAGTACATATTCTGCCCATATTATAGGTCCTTGTTCTTTAAGTTTTAAATCAAATAGACCAATCCTTTGGGTTTGATATTCAACCAAACACATCAAAATCATAACTTTATGTGTGATTAGGATGTGTTTAATCCATCAACCATGATTTACATGCAAAGAAACAAGAAGAAGAAATTAAAGATTATAGAGGAACACGTACATACCTAAACTCCTTAAATGGAGATCAAAGCCACAAACTTTCTTGAGGATTGAAGAGCAATGGTTATGGAGGTGTGAAAGCTTGAAGAAAATTGGGAGAGAGAGAGATATAATGTTGGCCAAAAAAATCGTGGGGGTGGTGATGGTTTAGGGGGGTTTGTTTTATGAGTTAATTGCATGATATAGTTAATTCAAATTTGAATTGCAAATCTTATCTCTTTTTTTCTTTTCTTTTTTTAACTTGCTGGCCGAATTGGATATATATATACATACATACATATATATATACTTATTTGTATTATTTCCATTATGATTATTATTATTTTTAAATTAGTTTAGAATTAACAATCTTGTTTTTAATTGAATTAGTGATTGGTCTTGTAGGTGTGTTTAACCATTTAGTTGTTATATTGACTTATTAAGTTACCACTTTGAGTGATATTTAAACTTGCTAACTAGTTATTAGTATTAACTATTATTTATATACTATTAGTATTGGTATTATTTCTTTAATTCAGGGCTTAATTCATCCATACTTACGCTAGAGACGTTTGCTCGATAAAATTGCGTACTAGGAATAGATCAAATGCTCTATCGTCGTAAAGACTTAGGTTTCTCCTACTTGCTAGCTCTACTACCTTATTTGAAGAATTTAGACATATATAACACCTAATTCCAGCATCTACTAGACCTTAGGTATCACACAAGCACATAGATTTAGGTTGTATAGCTGGCAACGGTGTACAAGTTAACTAACCTGTTTTAGGTGACAGATGTCACACAAGGCATCCTGGGGAGTTGTTACTCCTATGAGTCGGATGCGGGGAATCCTGGGGAGTTGTTACTCCTGTTTAAACAGGGTATACAGTGATTTGTATACCAAGAGGAGCTGGGATAGGCTACACCTGCGAGGTGTAGATAAGCCCGACACAGAGGATACTCAGTATGTGCAAGTATAGCTGTGTATCCTAGAAAGTGGAAAGGGGTATATCGAGCTCTTTATACCCAAGTAAAGTGCTGGGGATATTCCACCCTGAGGTGTGGATAAACCCTAGCATAGTAACAGTTGTGCAGGATTGCAGGTATTACAGCTTGGATGCGAGACATCCTGAGGAGACTTTACTCCTGTTGTTACAGTTTGGATGCGATACATCCTGAGGAGATTTTACTCCTGTTTTATGTTGTTATGTTTAGTTAGTATGCTCACTAAGTGTTAGCTTATGTTTCAGTATTGCATGTTTGCAGGTTCTAGCAGGGTAAGGCCCTAGTGTGGTGCTCAGCTGGATAGCTCCTGATTTTCAAGAAGCAAACTTTGACACTACTTTTGAAAAATGTTACCACGTTTATGTTTAGAAACTGTATTTTTGTGAAACTCTGATATCTTTTTGGTGCTAACTCGTAACATAATGTTTTTAAATTTAATCTGGAAAAGTGGTGTTACACTGTGTTCCTACACAGACCATGTTCTTGACCAATTTTCAACCCAAAGTCAACAATTTAGGGGTATTTTCCTACACCCCTTACAGTAAATAACATCAACCAAACTCACAAGAAACATAGATAACACACTTTGATCATTGGTTCAACCATTTAAACTTTAATAAACTATAAACTAATCCGAGAATTCATACCTTTAGCTATGGAATATTAGTATCATGCTTAAGGAACTTTACTTAGGTTGTAATTCTTGCTTCCATGACAAACCAACCCCTACACTTATTTAACTTCAATCTTGACAGTTTTAACCCCTCTAGTTTGGTAAACACTTCTAATCTAAGTTAGGAAATTTTTCTGTAACACCATACTTAATAAATAAATTAATAATATAATTACGAACCATGGGGCGTTACAACTCCTTCCCACTTGGATGGTTTCGTCCACTTGGGGCTAAATTTCGATTTCGGCTTCGTTTTCGGAGGCCTAGAGGAGTGTTGTGGATCTTGTAAGACCGGGATTCGATGATCCATGTGTGAAGCTCGTTAGATCTAGTTTGCTGGTGGTCTATTTGTCCGGTTTGAGACTTTGAGGTGAGTTCGGCTCTTTTACAAAACCGAGCACGAAAACAAACTCTATTTTGAAGAGTATTAACGGTTTTTAAGATGATATATCTATATATGAATGTTTATGATAGACTAATGATTGTTTCTAATGAATGTTACTTAATTATTGATGACATGCGATTGATTTACACAATGTTTATGATGCATGCATATATACGTATAGATATATAAAACGATGATCATGATAAATTGATATGATGATTTAGGAGGGGGTAGTTATACTTCTAGATGAAAGATGATGCCTAGAAGGAAAAGTGTGTCTTCTAGGATATGCTAGCAAATTGGTTGTTAGTTGTCGGGTTTCTAGATAACCATGACAACACGTGGTGTACTTGTGCTCTATATACGGGTATACTGGAGTGGTGTTTGACTAACAATGGAGGTCAAAATGCATGACACCACGATGGTGAAAGGAGGGTCTAATGATGGGGGCACTGTAACACCCGAAGTTCGAAATTTCATAACTTATAAATTAATCAAGTGATATGTTTAAGTGGTATTCCTAATTGAGATTAGGAGGGGTTTAGAAACTTGAGGGGTTAAAATTGTCATTTTTGAAACTAGAGAAGTTGAGGGACCATTTTTGCCAATTCTCAAAATATTTATATATATATAGCCAGCTTTGACTGGATGAAAGTCAAAGTTTTCATTTTTTTCTTCTATTACTTCATGTAACTTCTTCTTCCAGCTATTTTCTCTCAACTATTGGAGCAAGAACAGTAGAAACAAGAGTTTACAACTAGTTATAGCTAATCAGAAGTTGAGGTAAGGATTCTTGAATCTTGTTCTTGAGTATTTTAGTGGGTTTTAATTGATTCTATGGTGAATCAAGGATTTGAGTATGTTTTGATTGTTGTTTACTGTTTATAAGTTGTTTGGGGTGTAGGAAAACACCCTAGTAATGTTTTTATGAATTTAGAATGAGAGTTTTAGTGATTTGGCCGGAGTTACAGCAGACAGTCGGCGAACTGGTGCTGGAAGTAGAAAGGCACGGGCGTGCCTTTGAGGGGTACGGCCGTGCCTCGTGGCCGTGACCGCCTCTGTTCTTGAGGTCCGGGCATACCTGGGTAGGGTACGGGCGTGCCTTGGTCCGGTACAGGGTGTGCCTAGCCCGGTATGCCCATGCTTGTTTGGGGCCTGTTTCTGGGCCTTGGTCCTAGGGGCACGGGCGTGCCCTGCCCCTGTTCAGGTTGATGCTGAGTTTGATTATGTGATTAATACCATGACTATATCTGTAGGAATTACTGTTTGACGTATTCTGGGTATATCTTGCATAACTCTGTATGGTATTAATTGCGGAGGTGAGTTTTCTAAACTCTGATTCATATCCGTGATATGTGTGTGATACATTGCAATGATATATATTATTGATCAGAGGATCACAGAGAGAGAGAGCTGTGGCATGCTGCTTTGTGCAGTAGTGCTACGGACAACGTTTTAGCCTTCTTGGCGGATGCTAAGATGGTGCAGTACTGTATCCATAAGACCTGTTGTGGCATTCGTATATGTGTATGTGCATGCTTATATGATTTACAGTTTAGCTTTCTCACTAAGCTCTTGTAGCTTAGTAGATACTGCTTGTTGTTGTTTTACAGGTTGTGTTAGCACCAAGGGAAGGCCCGGGTTTGACTGTTGATGGTTGGTTGCGTAAAACGTGATTTGAAACAATAACGCTCCCATTTGTGTAACGAAAAGTACTTTTGGTTTAAAATGCGCGCATATTTTTTTTATACAAACCCGAGGGTTTAAACGAAATGTTTTATTGGCTTCCGCTGACGATAAGCTTATTGGAAACTGTTTTTGACATAAATTGTGGTTGTATTACCTTTTTGTACGAACCAGAGGGTTCAAGAATACTTGGTTGGTTTTCATCAGCTTATCAAATTCGGTTTTTAGACAAATACCTTTTGTTTTAAGCATTCTTTCAAATTTTTGAAATTGGGGCGTTACAGGCACCGGTTATACTTTCACCTAAACGACTTATGTCGGAGTAGCTACATCGGATGGATTACGGGAGTGTGTGTACAAGTGGGAGTCACATCCTGCTTTGTACTATACTTGTTGGACACACTTAGTGAACTAGTGCAGATGGACCTTGGAGCTTAGTAGTTGCCAGGCACACATGTAGTGCCCGTGCAGACGGACCTTCGAACCCTAGCGTTTGTTGGCTACACATATGGTATTTAGGGTGATGATGATAGTGATGTATGATGATAGACCCCAATAAGAAGGATGTATAAAATGATGGTTAGCTATGAATAAATTATGCATGAGATGATAATGAAGTAAAAGATGAATATGATACTTTATGACGTTGTTATTAATGTTTGCGATGATACTTAACCGTGCAGGTTACGGGTTGTGATTTATTACCCTAAACCTAAACATGTTTTACGAATGTTGTAATTATGATGATTTTGTGGTGATAATCAAGCTAACTCACGAAGCGTAAGCTGACACTTGTTTCTTTAAAATGTGTCTTGTGCTCGTGCAGGTTGTTTAGGTGTGTGGCCTTGTGAGATGGGTGCCAATGGGTAATTTATTTATGTTTGTGATGTTTAATGAACCGACTTGTGGTTGTGTAATGGATTTGTTTTCAAACAATGATGTGATGTCGACGTAACGGTGGTTTTTGAACTAATGTGCGGTTAAAACGATATAACATATTTTAATAAATATGATGTTTTAAAACCTCCCGTTACGATGAATCTGATTGAGTAGAAAAGTTGTTGTGTATCACAATTTTTGAAAACCACGGATGTTACAATAGCAAAAGAGTTACTTTCAGCAACAAACAAGCTTGGAACGTAGCAAAATGTCGGATTCCCGAAACCCAACAACCTAGTCTTTCGATGTGCGTTGTAACTTAAACAACAATGATGACAATGAAGATGATGAGGTTGAGATAGATGAGGCTCAACGGCCCATAAGGAGGAAGAAGACCATTAACGAGTTCCATTATGACTGGGTTAACTCCAAAAGAAAACGTCAATAAGTTATTGGGTCAAATAAACACGTTCAACCAACGGCTTGAGAGTAATATGACATATAAAATGAAAAAAACTTGAGGTTAAGAAAAAAAATTGGCACTCAAAGAAAATGAACTAAAACTACAAGATATCCGTTTTAAAAAAAAATTCGAGTTTTATGTTGTCCTGCATAATCACTTTACGGGACATATTTTGAAGACAACTTTGGCGAAAAAAAAGAGAATTAAAAAAATGTATGAATAGGATTAATAATCTGTATTTTCATTATTATTGTAAGCGAAATATCATTATTAGTTTTAATGTTATGAAATCTTTATTTTTCTTATTTGTTATATTTTTATTTTTAAATAATTTATAAATATTTTATTTTATTTAATACTTAAATATATAATAAAATAAATTAATAAATGTTAGAAAAAGATTAGAATTAGTAACATGAAAAAATGACCTGAAATGTAGAAGTGGATTTCGTACGCATGGCAGATTGAGTTTTTGACTAAAATAGGCTTAGGAAAAAAGTATTTACCATATAAAAAACATAGTTTAAAATTTAGTATACAATCATATGTGATTTAGTGTATAATCTTATGTGATTTGTAAAAGTATCACATGTGAATTACAAAAAATTACAAATGTTACTCCGTTTAAAATTTTAAAATATAATTTGAACCATTAATGCTGTTGATCTAAAAACTAAAATTAGTCCCTCACACTATAAATTAAATATAAACTATATTAAATAATAAAATTATTTACTAAAGTAATAAAGTTTGTAATTTCACTTAAAAAAAAGAAAAAAAGCTCTTTAACTTTTACTTTCATAAACGGGTAAAATCTCGAAGTAGCCCTAATCCCGCCACCAACGACTGTCGCCGGCAACCTGCAACCATCGTGCGATTGAGGAGTTTTCGCGACCCCCGACTGAACCGACATAGAACCCACCGCCCACGACAACGAACCTGCGCGACGGGAACCTGCGCCGGCCCATCCTGCGCGAACCACCACACCCTCCGCAACGGGACAACCTCACGATTGAACCACCACACCCTGCGCGAACCTCACGACCGAAGACACCCTACGCGACGGCGACTGAAAGCAGGTCTGTCGACTGTTGAATTTCCGCCACCACCTGTCGCCGACAACCCTAAACCGCAATTCATCCCTCTCGGTCCATGTAAGTGATTACTTTGATCTTGATCCATGAATCAGTTTGTTAATTATTGTTAATTAGTTTCTGTATTATTGTTAATTAGTTTGTTTTTGATCAATGAATCACAACTTAGTTTCTCTATTATTGTTAATTAGTTTGTTTTTTATCAATGAATTACAGCTTAGTTTGTCTATTATTGTTATTCAACACAAAGCTCCATCTCAATTTTGAAGTCTCTGTCACCCATTCCAAGCAAAACACAGCTAATCGGCGATGGAGAATTCCGGCGACGTCGACAAGTATGATTCAGCAATCATACCTCACTGCCAACTGACCGCCTCGCAGGAGGAGAAGTTACAGTCATGCCCTTTCGCACGTGAATCCGAGGTTTTCTCGGACGGGATTCAGTCGTCTTCATCGTCTGAACAGGCCACCGGAATAATAATGGTATCTCTGCCGGAAAGCTCTGATGATTACCAAACTCCTCCAGAACATCATTATTACTCTCAGAACTCTAGCAACGATGATCAGGTGCCAGAAACAAAGACAACAGCAATCTGTAGAGATATGAAGAGTGGTAGAGCTGTAGACGGGGACGTAATGACCGTGGATGATGACGATGAGGAGCCTCCGGTACAGCGGATGGTTGATTTAGCTAACGATTCGGATAATCTAGGGTTTTCGGAAAAGAGTGATAGGGTTCTTGCTCATAGAACTGACAGTGATCAAATGGTAGTGGAAGGTAGGGTTCATGAGATTAACGCTGAGAATTTGGTCTGTGAAACCGCGGATACAGAGTTAATCAGTTCGCTCAATGAAAACGCCCACCAGGTGTTTGTAGAAATGCCCAAGAGAGCTGCAATAGGCAACACGGACTTGAACACAGGAAAACGTAAATTGCCATTCTCAATCAACACGGAAGAACAAAACAGAACGCAAAATAGCCGAGACGACTTCATAAATTCACTGGATCGTGTTTGGAAGATGTTGAAACATGGGAATGACGAGATTGAAGATATCGATTTCCTCGAGACTGCAAAGAGACGAGGCTTAACTTTCCCGAGTTCAAGATGGTGATCACCAGAAGACTCCATATGCATCAGGAAAAGGTACCTGAATCCTATAAGAACATGGTATTAGAAGCTAAGATATCATATCTCTATTCTATACATTGATGAGATGTTAAAACATAAAAAAGGTAAAGAATAGTCGTAACGTTTACTTATGAATCTAGATTTTTTCTTAGTATATTCGTTGATCACTTGAGTTAATGTACAGAAAGTTTGTTTGACTGTGAAATAATTTGCATTAGGGATCATCTTAATTATTCAAGTGAAATATCATGACATTGCTCTTTGATGCTTAGATTGTTGGAGGATTTAAATACAGATTTGAAACTTGGTATCATAACAACTACAAAAGGTACATGCTGATAGAGAGCCTTGTGAAGATTGAGGTTCTTGAGTTGATGGATACATGCTTCTCAATGGATTTGTAGTGTTATGCTTAAAGAATATGAAGTACAAGGAAAGAAATCTGTCTGTTTTTTGTTTTCCTATTTTTGATTATTTATTGATTTTATTAATCCTTGGTTATTGTTTTTAGAGTTAACTAGTTAAGTGGCCCGTGTATTACACGGACAAGTACAAATAATAGATGTAAAAAATATAAATAACTGATACAAAATAGTAACGTAATTAAAAAATATTGTTATGAGTAATGTTAATTAAAATGTAGTTAAAAATGATAATATATAATAAATAATCCAATTTGGGTACACATTAGTTAATATTTATCCAATTGAAGGGATATGTTAATAAATATTGAATCTACGTAAATATTAATAAATTTTAATTTGACTTTAAAAAAGTCAAAATTAATTTTTTACTGTTAAAAGAATGAATGGCTAAGATTTAATAGTTTATTAAATGAATTGTCTGGATTGCTTAATAATTTTTTTCTAATTAGTCTTTTATTTATATTTGAAGATTGGTCAAATGGTCCTTTAACTTAGCTATTTCTGCCGTTTTAGTCCTTTAACTTTAAAAGTGGTGAAGACTGTCCTTTATGAACCATTTTGTGACGAATTTGGTCCTTTATAATGTGGGTCGTTTGTCAACTTCGTTAAATCAAGGGTAGTTCGGTCTTTTCACTAGTTTTTATAACTTTTTATTTATTAAAAGAATATATAATCTTTTTAAATCTCTCTTCTCTAATAAAAGAGTAAATGGGAGGACATATGGCATATTTCTAGAGCATCAATTCTTTATTTTCCCTCCCATTAACCCAGCCCTCAATGTTGCCACTCGTCATTATATGTCATGCTGCATCCCCTGAATTTTCTATTCCCCTCGACGCCTCTTCCTTCAAAACAATTAAATGCTATGGAAGTGATTTGAGATTAAGGTTTTCATCGGTAACCCCTCACAATCGCACTCTCTAAAATTAGATTCCTCGATATCGGAATCTCTTGACGCGGCAAATGAGGAAAGAACTTCCGACGCAACAAATGAAGACTTGAAGAAATTGGAGAACTTCAAATACATATATGAGGAAATATAAGAGTATTGAAGTGGTTAATCACAATCAGCCGATGAAGGTAAAAACAAGGTCATCTACAGTTTCAATTTCTGATTTTAATGTTATTTAACAATACAGGGTTAGTAATTCCGTGTCCTTGAAGTTGCAGATCCTTTGTTTCAATTGCATAAACCATAATGGTCATCAAGTTTCTATGAAATTTATAAGCCTTTTGATTTGATTTTGAAACAAACCTGGTGAATTAATGAGTTGTTTTATGTATCTTTATATGGTCTGCAGTGGAGATTTGAAGTTTATTATCATACAATCGATGTTTGATGGAAAAGGAATCATGAATTTTCTGCATTTTGGAGTTGTGTCTTAAAGCTTCATATGGTGGAATTGAAGTATGCATATCTTGGCGGGTCTTCAAGTTTGTTTTGCTTTTAATGCTTTTATTAAGAATTTAGGTTGCCTTGTAATGGTCAATATCTTGTGTTAGTTTTGCTTGATTATAACTAACCTGATATGTGAGAAAAACAACTAATTTGGGTCCTATTAGATTCTCCTTTGATGTTTATACTTGACAGATTCAGAGATGCACACCAACTGCTTGAAGAAATGCTTAATGAAACTAGATTGCCTCATTTTTAGCTTGTGAATTTTTCATGCTCTACAAGGTTAGTTCTTTGGCTAACTTTCAGATATATTCGTAGAGATTTTGATTTTGATGATTTGATCTCAAGTGATGTTTCAAATAATCATGCTCTCTTACTGTTATGACTAAATTGTTATTATTTAGTGTTATAAGTATGCAATCTCAATGCTTGACTATTTTCATGTGTTGATCTCACTGTTCTTCTAAGTCCCCGAGGGTTTTCTAGTATGGAAGGGTAATAAGGGTGGATGGTTAAATACTCTATTAGCTACAAATAACATTCATGACAAAATGCCAATACTAAAATACTAACCAATAACAGGTTGTAACAAGCTCATTCATACGTGTTGTTAGTTATGTTTTTATTATCCATTTGTGGTTCTTATGCTTTACTATGTATTACAACTAAAGTTGAGCTGTTGGTCCATTGATATTCACAGGACTTCAGTTTAAAAATAAACAAGCCCATGTATTACAAGTAACTTTAGACGGTCAACAATTCAACATATATATGATTAAAAGTAACATTAAATTATAAGAATTATGTATAACACATAAAAGTTCAAATCAAAGTTCAATAACGTGTTAGTCTTGAGAGCCTTTTATATCCAAGCTCATTGCCAAAATGCAATTTATTGCCCAATCTGTTGATTCGTTCATTCTGTGGAGGTTATTTCACTTTTCCCTGTCATTGATTTACCCAAAAATGACTTTGGCTAATTATAGTCACTTATGAAACTATTTCTTGGATTTCTATTGATACATTTTGTTATTTTCAAAAATTTTAGGATAGGATTGAGTCTTCTATGATGCATTTCATATGCAATATGAGGTTAATCTTTATTTGAAATTAAACATCTTGCTTCCAGTTTTGTTAAGGTGCTTTTTTTTTGCTAAATATTACATTTTTGTGTTTCAGACTTTTTGCCATATTTTGTAATTTATATCGTAGGCTGCTCATCTTAAATATAAATAGGTAATTGTCGATATCATGGTTTTTTTCATTCTTTTTGAACAAATGATTCTCAGTTTTAGCTACTTATTTGACTCATAAAGAACAAAGCATTGTTTGTGGTATAGGCATCCAAATGACCAAAACCCATTTGACTCATAAAGTTCTTTTTCTTATTTTTGCAGATATACAGGTAGAGCGATTGTCTTTTGATATAATGGTGATTAATCTTTGTTCTACTTCAAGTATGTGTTATAGTATTGTTCTAAAGTTTTATATTTTTCTCTAATATTTCTAATTTCATTACACATTGTATCTTTATTTCATGTTATGAGTTTTTGACTACCAAGTGTTTGAAAAAATTTGCTGATGTTTTGTGATTTTGTTTTGGAAGGTTTTTGTTGGAAAATGTCAATAGTTCTTTGCTAAGATCATGTTTATTTTGCAGCCACGAGTCTTTCGATCTGGTGCTGTAAATGTGTTCCACCGGCTTGCATAGGTAATGTAATGTTGGTTCATCATATAATTTTCCTTCTTATCGACTCTCATCTCACTGTTAAAACTTTTTAAAAATGTGGATCCTGAACCCATTATGCATATACCTACTTGAAGAGAAAACAATGACCCCTCATCTTTACCTTGCATCCATAATGAGATAGAATAGACAAAGTAATGAATTGTCAAGATAGAAAAAGCCATTTTTACCCCTAAATGATGTTCTATTATCATGAATTATGATTATGGAACTGAAATTTACCTATGATTTTATATTTACTGTTGTTTATATCTCAATTTGATTTCAACCTTGGATTAGTTAAAGTATTTGCCCAATTTAATCAAAAATAAAGTATTTGCAAATAACAAATTATATAAAATGGAATTCACATGGTATTTTGATGTTGTTATAATTGTTCTTGTCAACGATTTTTATTGAGTTTCCATTTTCATTTTATACGTTCATTGAGACATTTGACTATATAGTACATTCAGGGGTTCATTTGAGAACCAATTTTATTGCGAGAACCGCGAGAATCAATCTTAGTCATTTTGGATAATGGAATTCATGGATGAAGAGCGTGAGGGGATTGAGTGTGGAAGAGTGCATGTAAGGAATTCATGGTGGGCAATCCAATTGAAGGAGGGGGAATTGGATGGCTAAGACTGGTTCTCGCGGTTCTCACAATAAAAACAGTTCCCAAATGAACTTTTCACAGTACATTTATTTCATTATTTGTATCATAATATTTGGTTGAAGAATGTTTCTAAGATGAGTCTTAGCTTGGGTAGACATACATATCAGATTAAGCAGAGGACTGTGCCTTGTCATTTTTGTTGGTCTTCATTGAAAAAACAAGTTAGAATCAGGGTTCCTTTGGGCTATGAGTCAATAATTAAGTTAGCAATTGATCATAGGTACAACTACAAAAGAATACTTGATTAACCGCCTAAAACATTTTATTTTCCGTTCATGTTTCTCTTTGTGCATTGTTTGAATTACCCCTATCTATTTCTACAACTAAACGCAACATGAAATCAATTTGGAAAGTGTATCCTGATAATTCATTACTCTGTCTATTTTTATCTCATTTTGGGTCCAAGTAAATATGGGCTACTGGTCATCATTCTCTCTTCAAGTAGGTCTATGCATAATGAGTTTAGGATTCACATTTGTGAGAAATTTCAATACTGAAATGAGAGCAAAAAGAAGGAAAACTTATTTATTTCAACGGACCAAAAGTGTGTTAAACATGGTTTCGATTTGCAGATAGACTGTCCTAAGCTGATGTTAGATAGAAGGCGTGATCTGAAAACCTAATTGAAAAGAGTACCATAAACAACTAAAAACATGTAAGCTTTACACTTCATGTACTAATTGATACTAATGTAAAGGGTTACTACAAAATTTTTGCATATATAATCTTTGTATTCATTATATTGGATGCAATAAAGGTTTTTTCTTTCATATTAGTCAAAAATTTATAATTAATTATTATCTTTTTATAAAATTTTACTATTATATCATTATATAACCAACCCGTGTAATACACGGGTCTCTAACCTAGTATATATATATATATATATATATATATATATATATATATATACACTAGTGGGGTACCCGCGCAATGCGACGGCGGCGAATAAAGAGGAGGTTGTGATGAGTTTTGTGCAGAATAATCACAAAGAGCTAATATGAGTTTGTAGAGATTCTTTGCGAGATGAAAATAATATGAGTTTGTGAAGATTCTTTGCGAAAGCCACTTTGAAATTAAGAATTAAATTGATAAATCTGAGTTATTTGTCTTTTAGTTTGTTGGAAGAGTTTTGTCGCATGACTGAATCATGAAGTTGCTGATTATATATATATATATATATATATATATATATATATATATATATATATATGTATGTAGGCAAAAGTTCAAACGAGAACTGTTTTTCGTACGAGAACCGCGAGAACCAATCTTAGCCATCCAATTCCCCCTTCTTCAATTGGATTGCCCACCCATGAAATCCTTACATGCACCCTGTCACACTCAATCCCCCCATGCTCTTCATCCATGAACTCCATTATCCAAAATGAACAGCCAATATTGGTTCTCACAGTTCTCGTACGAAAAATAGTTCTCGTTTGAACCCTTTCCTATGTAGGTATATATGTGTGTGTAATGTTTCATAGTTCCAATTATTATGTAATTGAGTTAGAATGCAATGTTTATAAATTTCAACTCTTTGACTCTTTCATTTGTTTGATGTTTGTGAAATCTTTTGAACTTGATTTATTGAAAACAAGAATTTAGGTGATCTCATAAATCAAAAGTTAATATTAAAAATATATGATTAGACTTAATTAAGTTATAAGTATGGTGATCTCATGAATCAAAAGTTAATATTAAAAATATATGGTTAGAAATAATTCAGTTATAAGTGTTGGTTTAAATTTATTAATTGTCGGTTATGTTTTCAATATTTATTTGTTTAAATTCATTAATTGTGGACTTAAAGGAGGGGTAATTGAGAGGTATAAAGAAGGGGTATTTTAGTAAATTTACTCTTCTTAAAATTAAGAGTTTTTTAGGTGGTAAATGCATTATATAGGAGTAAGATATATATATACTAGTATACTACCCGCACAATGTAGCGGCTAGAAATAATTCTTACTCGATAATATGTTCGTTTTTATTAATGTAATGCTATAATATTTACGCATTATAATGACATCGAACAATTTTATTCGCAATATATCTATTTTCTTTTTTCGGTTAATTTCTATTTTTTTTTCTCTTTTCTTTATAACTCTTTTATTAAATTTAAAAACAATAAAAAGAGAAACAAAAAGAATAATAAATATACTATAAATTAAACCTTTTGTTTTGATTACACGAGTCATTTAAAAAACCCGAAAATGTCTATAAATTTATGTTACATGTTATTAGGTTTATAAGTCTTAATTATACGTATTTTCTGATACTTAAATTAAAATATGTCTTATATGATAAAATATTTAAACTATTATTTTTTTGAAGATCCTTTTATTTTATTTTTAATTTGCATTTAATATTATATAGGTTGAAAATTAATTTGTATGGACATGACTTTTTTAAAAATTATTTATTATGGAAGGTTTAGTTATAAAAATGCTAATTAAGAGTTTTAAGTAACTCCAGATAATGATTTCCTTATTGGTTTAAATAAGGGTAAATTGATAATTTCAAATTACTTAAAATTAAGAGATTTCAAGGGGCTAAATGCTTTATAATATAGTATATATATATATATATATATATATATATATATATAGTGAAAAGTTCATTTGAAAACCGTTTTTATTGCGAGAACCGCGAGAACCAATCTTAGCCGTCCAATTTCCCCTCCTCATATTGGATTGCCCACCCATGAATTCCTTACATACACCCTGCCACACCCAATCTCCCCACGCTCTTCATCCATGAATTCCATTATCCAAAATGAACGGCTAAGATTGATTCTCGCGATTCTCGCAATAAAAATGGTTCTCAAATGAACCTTTCCCTATATCTATATATATATATATATATATATATATATATATATATATATATATATATATATATATATATATCCCTCCCTCCCTGTACACCCACACAGACTCTCTCTCCCTCCGTCTCTCACTCTATCACTCCATCCACCGCCACAGCCACCACTTACCACCACCACACTCCTGCTCTTTTTCTCTCTCTCTCCCAGGACCACCGCCCCACCATTGCACTTTCCTCACCTTCATCTTCGATCTGAGCATTCAAGAACTGAATAGCTGCCACCACCATCCTTTGAGCACCTCCGCCACCCTTTGAGCACCGCCACCACCACCGGAACTGAGCATGGAAAAACTGAACCGCAACAGCCACCACTGTCCGTTTTCAAATTTAAGTTTTTTCCCCAGATCTGTTCACTTTCATCTTCGATCTGAGTTGTCGGTACCAAGTGATGGTGTCCTGCATAATTTCCAAATAGTTTGATTTTGGGTATACGGTATGATAATAGATAGGTTTGAAGTATGATGAATTTGTGATCTTTTACCTGTGGATTTGAGTTTTTCCCCAAATATATTCATTAGCGATTTGTTAGTTTATATGTTGTCTCACTTTTTTGATGAAATTCCTGCAAAGATGATGAATTAAGTTGATTGAGAGGCTTAGTGATGTATGTTTCTTGTATAAAATGGGAACTGATATAAGTTCTACTAATTTGTTTATCTATCTCCATCTTACAAAGTTGTGAATTCTGGAATTTTGGCTTCTATTTGTTGATTAAACTATGGTGGTGTGTGGTGATGGTGGTTACTTAGAATGTGCGGGGTGGAGAGAGACGGAGATAATGGAGGTAGAGAGAAGATAATATTTTATAATATAATATTTAATTAATAAATAATGTATTAAATATATAAAAGAATAAAATAAATAGAAGGGTTAAATTTGGTCAACCTTAGAAAGGACCAACATCGCTACAAAATGATTCATAAAGGATAGTCTCACCACTTTTAAAGTTAAAGCACTAAAACGGCAGAAATAGCTAAGTTAAATCTCTTGTTTTTATAAGGTATACAAAATTTCCCACTTATCCCTTCTCATCATCACCACCCACAGGCATCGGTCGCCGGAGCCGTCGCCGCGCACCTCTCTTGGTTGTACTTGTTGTCTACCGCTACCTGCAGCCTCTATTGACTATGCCTTCGTCATAGTCCTTGTCACACGCCTCTTTTGGTCATCACGTCTCAACGTCATCGGTCATATTGTCCGTTACTAATCACCACAAACGTTGTAAAAACAATCCGGCGGTTAGGAATGGCAACGGGGCGGATTCGGAGCGGGGATTGGTCCCCCGTCCCCGTCCCCATTTAAGAAATCCATCCCCGTCCCCGCTTAAAAAACCGCGAGGATTTAAACGGGGATCCCCGTCGGGTATCCGGGGAAAACCGCGGGGAAACGGTTATCCCCGGTTAATGTAAAAGGTTTTTTAAACGGGTAATTTTTCCCCGGGGATTTAGACGGTACCGTCACCGTTTACCTTTTGTCAAGGGCTTGAAAAACGATTATATTAAAGTTATACATCATTATCAAATACAACGTGTCCGAAACGAACTTAAAGTCATAATACACCCAAACGGGAAAACAGCCAAACCAAACAATCCAAATAAAACTAAAACAGATAATAGTAGATTTTCAACATATTTCAAATATTAATTAATTCTTCCAACTTGTGTGATCCCCGTTCACGACACCCGTCACCAATCATACCATCATCATAGTCAAACATTTGTAAAAGACTATATATATATATATATATATATAATATTTTATAATATAAATAATATACGGATCGGGTATACGGGGCCGGGTTTCGGGGCCGGGGTTCGGGTATACGAGGCGGGGATAACTAAACCCGTCCCTGTCCTCGTTTAAGAAAACGGGTTTTCCCCATCACCATCCCCGTCGCCGTTTATCATCCCCGAATCCGCCCCATTTATTTCGGGTTTCGGTTTTCCCCGTCAGGTTCGGTTTTTTTTGCCATCCCTACCGGCGGTATCAGTATGTTAGTGGTCGACCACCTTCAATCGATTAATTGGTGTTGGCGGCGATTAAATGGTTTCTCGGCGGGGACCCTAAATTTTATAGGAATATATTTTAAAAAAAATAAATATTAGCCATATTCTAACAAAATAAGTCAAATAACCACAAAATACTAAAAAGTTTAACAAACATGAAAAATAAAAAGCATAAGTCCATAATTAGTTTAATAAACTTAAATAAAACACGAGTCTTTGCCGGAGTCTCACATTCGCCGGTTGGTGTGTCTGAGTCACCCGTCACCACAGAGAAGAAGAGATACAGCGAAAGAAACAAGCGAGAAAGGTATCCTACAGTAAAATTGCATTTTAAACCCTTGTTTTTTCTAAGTCAAAGGAATTTCGTTGACCGTCAAGACTGCCGAGACCGCCAAACGCCCGATATTGATCGGGACCAATATTTTACACCGATTTAGTAATTTGTAGGTCGGCCGACCACCAATACCAGCCAAGGTGGCGATATATCGGCCGCCGAAGCCGTTTTTATACAACACTCATCACTAATGACCGACTCACCACCCCTCACCACTATTACCTCACCAATAACATTGTCACCCACCACTAGAGGTGCACAAAAAAACCGAATATCCGATTTGAACGAAAAAAATATCCGAAACCATTTTTTTGGAAGACCGGATATTTTATAACCGGTTCGGGTTTTTTTATCCGGATAGTATAAACCGGTTTAGTGTTTTTGGGCTCGATCGGATTTTGGGCCGGTTAAAAAATCGAGAAAAAACCGCCCTGAATTTAAAAAAAAGTAGCCGTTAGCCTAGCTGTTGGAGCCTATTTGTTACCCTTTTTTTGACCAAAAATCACATTTTTGCTACCCTAAACACATATATATAGTTGGGGTATGTATTGGGTTTGAATCAAGTTCCATATTTCCTTCAAAGTTTCATATTTTTTTCAAATTTCTTCATGGTGGGTAGTTGTAGCAATCCTAACACGGTTGAATCTTCCGTAGGAGGAAACCTCGAGGTAGTGAGGATTATCGAGCACAATAGAAATAAAGAAATTTGGGAACATTTCGATTCGTGCGTGATGTCTAATGGTTCGAATAGGGCTCGGTGCAAACTTTGTCGTAAGTTTTTTGCACCCGAAGGAAACTCTACTTTGAAGAGTCATATTACCAAGTCATGCAAGGCGCTAAGATCAAGGTCTGATGCAACTCAAACCGACATGACGAATCAAGGTGGTGTTTTCATTTATGACAATGACAAATTAAGAGAAGCGTTTACAAAGTTCGTGATTTCAAAAGCTTTGCCGTTTGACCACTTCGATGATCAAGATTTCACCCAAACAATCCAAACACTTGTGCAACCGCGTTACACCAATGTAAGTCGTACTACCCTTAGAAGAGATGCAATAAAAATGTGGTGTGCGGCTAGAGAAAAAATGATTTTAGGATTCCAAGAACACCGTTGTGGTGTGTCACTTACATGTGACGTTTGGAGTTCTCCACGTAACACCGGAAATTCTTTTTTAGCCGTCACGACACATGGCTAGACCAAGATAATTGGCAAATGATGAAAAGAACAATCACCTTTGAGTTATTTGGTGAACCACATACCGGTGCGAATTTATTTGTACTTTTAAAAAGGTTTATTTGTCTTTATAAAATAGAAAATAAAGTTTTTTCTATTTCATTTGATAATGCGTCAAATAACACAAACGCGGTTCCAAGATTAAAGTTACTACTTTCACCGATTTTAGACGGTGCGTTTTTTCATACTCGCTGTGTTGCACACATAATTAATCTTGCCGTGCAAGCCGGTTTGGAGGTTATTGATTCCAAAAGAATAGAATTTAAAGCAATAATAAAATTGGTTCTTTGTAACAACAACAAAAGATTAAATAATTATAAATGATATTGTAAGTCGGTGAATTTGAAAGCTTTGGGTCCTAATTTGGATTGTCTAACTCGTTAGAACTCTACTTGGATGATGATGCACACCGCTTTAAGGCAAAGAGACACATTGCAAGCTTTTTACAAAAATTTAAAAAATAAGGGTCTTGAAGCATACGAGTATACGAATGAGAGTTGGGAAATTATAGCCAAACTAACCGATTTGCTTGGGGTTTTTAAAAATGCAACAACTTACTTATCCGGTGTTTATTATCCTACTAGCTCGTTGGTTCTTAATCAAATATTTATGTTGGCTAACAAAATAAATGACTTTGAGTTTGAAGGTGAAGAGTTGAAAAACGTTGGGGAAAAAATTAAAGAAAACCGTTGGTTCTTGTGCCACCGCTTTGAACCCATGTTTAAATGTTGGTGGAGTTGCAACATTGATCGAACAAATAGCATTCTCTTTTAATCTAACCGACGATGACCCCGATTTTATAGTTAACCAAACCGCTTATTTTAACAAATGTTTTCGAGATATGTTTGATATTTATTTGGGTAGATACGGGACAATTAGTGCCATTCATGATCAAATGAGAGCTTAAGCGGAATCATGCGGTAGACGTCCAAGTAACGGGTTTATCACTTTTTAACACACTTATGAACTGTCAATCCAAACGAGCACATACTAGCACCCCAAGTAGCGAGTTGGGGAATTACATTGCTAGTGATTTTATTTCAAAAATGACATATGAAGAGTTTGAAAATTTTGATATTTTGGCTTGGTGGAAAGATAAGGAAAATCAATTTCCGGTTCTAGCCACCATGGCCCGTGATCTATTAACCGTCCAAGCTTCTACGGTAGCTTTGGAATCTACTTTTTCTGTGAGTGGCAGGGTCGTATCCGCAAGAAGATCAGAGTTAAGCCCCGATTCGGTGGAAATGTGTATTTGTTTAAAAGATTACTTAGATGGCGCGGCTAGAAAATAACACATGACCACCCTAGAAGACCCAATTGACGTCGACTTGGAAGCAAATATACACAATGAAGAAGTGAAACTTGGAATATCATCTCCCGACGAAGAAGACGATGACAAGGAGGCGGTGGACAACTATTGAACGGGTTGCTAGGTAGGGGTGATAGCAATGCCGAAGCTCCTCCCTAGCTTCCCTTTTATCTGAATTTATCAAAAATATTGTAATTTGGATTTTGTAATTTTTAAGTTTTTTAATTAATTAAAATTTGAATTTTCTTTTATATAAATGTTTTTTGTAGTATATATTATACGAAATGTAGTTTAAAAAAATGTTCAAAAAAAAATTCGGTTTTTTTTATAACCGGTTTTTCAAATATCCGGTTATAGTATTATCCGAACCGGTTAGACACGATATAGTATTTTTTATTAAAAACCGGATATTATCCGAACCGGTTTTTAAAATATCCGGTTTTACTGTTCACAAAAAATCCGATCCGGTTATAGTATTATCCAGTATTTATGTACCTCTACCCACCACCACTCGTATAATATATGAACATAAGGGATAGACAAAATTTCTAATTAATTAAAGATAAAACAACTTAAATTAAGATTTAAAGTTTATCATAAAGCATCATTGTATATTTTGTTTGTCATGATGAATTATAACAATTGTAAACCATGTCAAGATACTCTTTTGACATACTTCTTTAAGTTGGCCACTCAATTCCATAAAGATTAGAAAAAAAAGATATGTAATATGTAAAGTCAACTCTATGTTTGTATATGGAACACTTACAATATAATCTTTTCTTAACATACACAAAAACAGTAACGGATCTAGGATGAAAAAATCACGTATTTTTTTAATTAAGTTAAGCCGATCAAAATTAAAAAAAAAATTCAACTATACTCGTATCGGGTCGGATCGTTAAAACTAAAATTTAAATACACAACCGGTTATATTAAAGTTCTTACAATGATATCCGGCGAGGTCTTATACCTTGAAATATATGCATAATTATATCATTACTAATACTTTCTAACATAACTCTTCCAATATGACACTAAATAATCACTCAAAAGTTATTCGCCCATTTTGTTGCGTTTATTGGTCTTTATCAACATCATTGTTGAAAATGTACGTTTCACACTTGATGTTGCAACGGATAAGATCAATGCAAGTTTCAAGAAAAGATAAACCTTTGGAATATTATATACTTCTTTTCTTCAACCAATCTAACATTAACTCATCCACTAGAAAGCATTTCACGTTTAAGTAATTATACAAATAACCAAAATACCCCTATTAACGATAGTTACAATAAGAATGACTAAGATTAATGACTCATTAATAGAAGTATTTTGGTCATTTATATATTTACCCAACCGTAAATTACGTTCGGATGAACTGTCGCTAATTTGCGAGGCTTGATTTTTCCGAAATACCTCTCATTAATGCACCATTAATAAATTATTTATTAATGAGTAACCAAAAATTCTTAGCAAGTGATTAATTTTAATCGAGGGCTAAGATTGGTTATCGTACAAAAATAATTCTTATTTGAACCATCCTCTATACATCTATATTACACCATAAAACATTTACACATTTTTTGCTTAAACTTTTAACTTTTACGTGTTTTGAAAATAACATTCTACCCCTTACCTCTAACAAAGTAGTTTGGAGTGTGAATACACGGCTAGATTGACAAATTAATGCATGATGCAATTATGGAAATAATACAATTAACATCTTTACTAAATAAATAAATAAATAATTCATGAAAGTCTAATTACAATAATTACAAATTTTATTTCTACCGGTTACCAAATTAAAGGATTTCCTATAAAATTTCATTTTCTTTCGGTTATTACCTCTTATTATCCAATCCAGCTGTACTTTCCAAACAATATCATTTTATAAATCAATGGAGAAGTTTTTAATATTAGTTACACACATCCCTGTGTTCTAAAAACATTACATCTAATTTTGCCATCTCATACACCATGCTATAGGTATCTCTATAATGCAAAAAAAAACCGAATATCTGATTTTGACGAAAAAATATCCGAAACCGGTTATTGGAAAAACCGGTTTTTAGTATAACCGGTTATAATATTATCCAAACCGGTTAGACCGGTTATAGCATTTCCGAATAAAAACCGGATATTATCCGAGCCGGTTATTATTAAAACCGGTTTTTGACGTACGGAAAAAAACCGGTCCGGATAATACTGTAACCCGGTTATAGTATTATCCGGTATTTATGCATGTCTACTCTCATACATCATCAATGTTTTAACAATAGTTGAGACTCAAGCTAGGCCTCAAGGTAAATAATTATAATTTGTTATCTTTCTTTTTTTCCTCGAGATGAATTTCATGTTTTTATTTTATGTCTTGTTGTATTCTGCACATTTCTCAACATGAAAAATAATGATAGGTTAGCCCCTTTCGAGCAGGGTGAGCTCCAAGTTACAAAAGGAAGAAGGAGAAGGATGTGGGAAAACAGAGCATTCATTCCATTCCATATCCTCAGAGAATTACACAGAGAAGAGTTTTTTATACCGAAAGGAAACAGGGATTAAATAGTAAATTTATAATAAATAACAAACTTCTTCTTCATGCAATCCCTTGTGGCTAACAGATTGATGGTGGCTCTTTTGCCATGCTGGCAGTCTAGTTGGCTTGTATCATTCCCTCCTTCGAAATTGACCTTGTCCTCAAGGTCAAAGTTGGGATACCTTCTTTTAAAATCAGAGAGTTGTTCACATGTAGCTTCTTCCTCGGTTGTGTTTAACCATTTTACTAATAGTTTTGTCGATGGCTGTTGTTGATCGACACTCAAAAAATTTTCTGGGACTCTTCTTGCCACCTGATTCTTCATACCAAGCCTCTACGTGTTCTGGAACTGATCCATTGAAACTTCTTAACAATGATACATGAAATACCGGATGAATAGATGAAGTGGATGGCAACAATAGTTTGTAAGCAACCTTCCCAATTTTCTCGATGACTTTGTTGGGTCCAAAATATCGTTTAGATAATTTCGGTGAACCTCTTTCCACTACCGATTGTTGTCGATAGGGTTGCAGTTTGACCAAGACATAGTCGCCAACTTCTTAAGATTTGTCTAGTCGGTGTTTATTGGCTTGCTGCTGCATACGATTTTGGGCACGGTGAATATTTGTCTTTAATGCTGTCAAAAGAGATGTTCGATGAGTTAGAGTCAGGTCCAGTTCCTGATTTCTTGAATTACCCTGGACATAATGGGGAATGGTTGGCGGTGGTCTTCCATAGACTGCTTCAAACGGTGTCATTTTGATTGAAGACCATGCGGTGTTGTAAGACCACTCTGCCCATGGTAAATACTGTGTCCACAATCGAGGTTCTTCCGATACAAAGCAACGAAGGTAATCTTCTAAACATCTATTAAGGACTTCTGTTTGACCATCGGATTGTGGGTGGTATGAACTACTCATTGATAAAACCGTTTTATTGAGGGCGAATAGTTCTGACCAGAACTTACTAATAAAAAGTGGATCCCTGTCACTTACAATAGATTTAGGTAATCCATGTAAGCGAATGAATTCTGATGTGAAAACAGTGGCAAGCTTCTCAACATCGATTCGCGGGGTTAAGGAAATAAAGTGGGCTGCTTTAGAAAGTCTATCAACTATAACCATTATCGATGACTTCCCCTTCGAATTTGGTAATCACGTTATGAAGTCCATTGAAATTTCTTCCCAAATAAATTCTGGAATTGATAGTGGCTAAAGTAAACCATAAGGAGGTGAGGTACTGTACTTGACTTGTTGACATGGTTAGCAGGAAGAGATGAATTGGGCAATTGATTTCTTTAAATTTGGCCAATAAAAACTAGCTGCAAGTCTTGCCATTGTTCTTTTGATTCCTGCATGGCCGCCGATTGAAGAGCAATGAAACTCCTTGATTATTCTATCCTTGAGGTCGCTAATATCCGGAACAAATAAACGAGTCTTGTAATACACTAACCCATTTGAGTTAGAGAGGAACCCATCCCGACTTGATGCCTTGTCAACCAATGCTTTATCTTTGACAGCCCAATGATTTCTGAATTCGTCTAAAAAAGAGAAAACAGGTGATGAAACATTGGAAATCGCCAAAAATTGTTGTCGTGATAGAGCATCTGCTGCTGCATTTTTTGAGCCTGCTCGATAAACAATATCATAATCGTACCCCAAAAGTTTTGTGAGCCAATGTTGTTGCTTTGGAGTTTGGACAGTTTGTGTCAACATGGACTTAATACTTTTGTGATCGGTGATGATAGTGAAATGGCGCCCCAATAAGTAGTGGCGCCATTTGGCGACTGCATCGGTGATTGCTGTCATTTCTCGAACATAAGTTGATGCTGCTTGCAACCTAAGTGAAAGTTTCTTGCTATAGAAGATGGCCATTTTGACTTAGCACCGCACAAAGAACGGGGGCTATGGTCATTGCTTGCTGTAACTTAACAAATGCCTCATGTTGACTCGTGCCCCACTGAAAGTTGTCCTTTAATAGATCGGTTAGAGGGGCTGCCAAAGTAGCGTATTGCTTTACAAACTTCCTGTAGTAGCCAGTGAGGCCTAAAAATCCACGTAATTGTTTAATGTTCCGAGGTTGAGGCCAATCAATAATTGCTTGAATCTTCTCCGGATCGGTGGATACCCCTACTGTAGAAATAATATGACCCAAAAACCCAATAGAATTGTGACCAAACGAGCACTTAGATTCCTTAACGAAAAAGTTGTTCTTCTGCAGCAATAAAAACACGTGATTCAAGTGTAGTAAGTGGTCTTCAAACGACTTATTATAAATCAGTATATCATTGGAAAAAACTAGTACAGATTTTCGTAATTCAGCTCGAAAAAGTCTGTTCATTGTTGCCTGAAAAGTGGAAGGTGCATTTGAAAGCCCAAAAGGCATACAACAAATTCGAAATGGCCATATGTTGTGCGAAAAGCAGTTTTTGATGTGTCACCGGGATATAATCTGATTTGAAAATATCCCTGGCGCAAATCAAGTTTCGAAAAGATTTTTGCACCGTGCAACTCATCAAGCAATTCATCTATAGTTGGAATAGGAAATCTGACTTTGATTCTAATGGAATTTAATGCCTTGTAATCCACACAAAACCTCCAACTACCATCCTTTTTTTCACGAGGAGTACCGGAGAATAAAAGGGACTTGTACTAGGCTTGATTACTCCATCTTTGAGCATCTCATTAATGAGATGTGAGATTTCAGTTCGTTGAAATTGGGGGTATCAATAGGGTCTTACATTGATTGGTTTTGAGTTTGGAATGAGATGAATATGGTGGTCAAGGGTTCTGTGAGGTGGAAGTTGTTTTGGTATCTCAAATATGTCAGGGAATTAGATAAGAGTAAGACGATAGTTGGGTCGATTGGCTTGGGATTACGATAAGAGGAGGTGGTAGTAAATGACAAAAAGGTGAAGGCGATCACTGAATCGGTATCGAGAGATCGGCGAATATGAGACGGTGATATCTGAGTAATACGAATGTCGTGTTCACCTTGAATGGAGATTTGTGACCCTAATGAACAGAAGACATTGTAAAAGTGGAGTGGTTTGTTAGCACAGGTCCTAAAGTTCGAAGCCACGAATTGCCTAAAACCTGGTCACATCCATGAATTGGTAATATATGGAAGTCAGATTGAAATTGATGGTTTTGGATAGAAAAAAGAATGGAGGTTAATAGACCTTCTGTTTGTAAGGTGTGGCCATTACCCACCTTGACACAGAAGGAAGATCGAACTCGTGATGAGAGAGATAGCGTTTTCAAGCAATTAGGATGGATAAAATTTTGAGTACTACCACTATCGATTAAGGTGGAAAGAGTTTTACCGTTGATGACGGAAGTGCACCTGAACATCGAGGGTTGAGCGACGCCTGCGAAAGACAGTAAAGTGATGGTGAAGAACTGAAAATTGTGCTCCGGTGGGGTGAGTAAGTCGATGATGGGATTAGAGCTAGGGATTATTAGGTCAGGTTCAATATCAATTAAAGGTTGTTCGTTTGTTGGGCTTGGATCTGGGTTGAAGACCGGAGAGTAGAATTAGGCTTTACATTTATGGGTTGGGCTGTACTTGTCATCACATTTGAAACAAAGGCCTCTTTCTCTCCGTTGCTGGACTTCAATTGGAGTCAGTCTTCGAAAAGAACTAGGGTTTGGAAGATTGTTAGGTGGGAAATTTTGTACCTCTAGCAATTGTAGTTGTAGTGTTTGGTGACGATAGGGAGATGGGTTGATTTTGTGCTTTTGGGGCTGGATTGTTGATGGTGGTTGACAACGTTCGAATCGTAGGTCTGAAGTGAGATGGGTTTATTGCTTGGGATGTCAATTTATCTTTAATCAATCGAGCCAATCCCATTGCTTCCGTCGTAGTGGCTGGTTTCAAGATTTGTAGTTCCCTATGAATCTTCGGTTTTAAACTAGAGAAGTAAATATTGAGAAGAGTTCTAAGAGGTAAACCAAATACCTTATTGGAAAGCTTTTCAAATTCTAATTGGTAAACTGCCACCGAAGAATTTTGATAGAGTTTGAACAAGGCTTCCTCATGATTGACAAACGAAGAAGGCCCAAATCGGAGTTCCAACAATCTGCAAAACTCTGGCCATATGGACAATTGTTGGTTCTGATAGAGCCAGTCGAGCCAGCTCAAGGCTTCATCTCGGAAGAAAAAAGAAGCTAAGTAGATTTTGTGATTTTCAATCGGAGGGGTTGGAGCCATCGAATGGTGCTATTTCGAGAGGTCTAATTTCGAATGTATTTGGGTTTTGTTGATTTAGGGGATTCGATGAAGAAGGAATGGAGAAGGGAGATTGAAAAATCGGTGGACGAGGTGTATGTGGTGAAGGTGGTTGTTCCGGTGTTTTTAATTGGGAATTGGTGAGTGTTTTTAATTGGGAATTGGTGGTTTGTGATGATTGAAGGAGTTTTGCGATTGTGGCATCATGGCTGCTATTGTAGATTGAAGTTGGTTGGTGACTTTGTTTAAGGAATTAAGATTGTCTTCAGTTGTTTGCCATCGAGTAGGCATGATGATGATGATGAAAGAACGATGGAACGGTTAGGAATAGAAAGTTCGATGAAAGCACAAATGATAGGATAGCCCCTTTCGAGCAGGGTGAGCTCCAAGTTACAAAAAGAAAAAGGAGAAGGATGTTGGAAAATAGAGCGTTCATTCCATATCCTTAGAGAATTACAAAGAAGAGTTTTTTATACCGAAAGGAAACCTGGACTAAATAGTAAAATTAATAAATAAATAACAAACTTCTTCTTCATGCAATCCCTTGCGGCTAACCGTTCATGTGATGTAATCTTTCAAATGTGCTCGCAGTCTAGTTGGCTTGTATCAAGTAATACCAAACAGGATATTGGATTCAAATTTGCATTTTTAAAAAAAATTAGGATCTATGTATATATACTTTTCAAGTGTTTTAATTTGGTTAGGTGCATAAAGTGAGTTTATCAAAATATATTAAACTTTTTACATTTTGCTATTGTGCGTATCGAATTGTAAATGTTTCTATTGTGTGTATCAAACTTTTAATTTGTTACTATTGTATGTATTTTAGTTACATAAAAAATGAAAAAATGTATAAGTTTAGTACATACAATAGAAAGTTTAATACACACAATAAAGACAAATTAAATTACCTATATACACAATAGAAAATTTTAAAATCTGACTGTAATAGCCCAAACCACGTAGCACGATATTATCCGCTTTGTCTCACTGGCTCACGGTTTTGTTTCTGGTATGGAACACTCCACCCAAAATGTCTCATCCTAAGAGAGGTATCCACAACCTTATAAGGTATGTTTCATTCTCCTCTCCAACCGATCAGGGACAAATGTTACACTAATACACACAATAGCAAAACTTGACAATTGAAGTGAGTTATATCAAATGTGATACAATTGTATTAAAAATAGTATTAAACGTGTTCCAAGACCGTTGTGTAAATAAACACAGAGAACAAAAATTACATAAATAGTATCTATATATATTATTAAAAGGCTTACCATCTTACCAAGAATAGTAATAAAAAAAATTCTCTCCACTAATCATAATCCTCCACTTCAACACATACCATTTTTAAAATTTGTCTTTGGGAAAGATCCGGCTAAAAGAAAAAACGTGGATCCTCCCATTCGGACCTTCTATAATTTGGAGTATCCGACTTTGAATACCCTCTGTATCCCGTTCCTTTCGCTCATTCTCATAGAAACCCTTTCTTACTTCCCTTTCTTCGCTCTCTTTTTTCAAGATACGATACGAAACCCTAATCTCCATTTTCGTTGCCTTCACCTTCATCATCATTCTATCAATATATCTCCATCGTGGTTTCACCAATTGATTCATTGTCTTCAAAAATAGAAACCCTACATAATTTGGTTACTTCATTTTATCGAACTCTTTCGGTTGTTCATTTCTAGTTTTATCGCTACACAAGTTTATACGAAGCTCTGATTTTTCACACAATAGAAACACTTATTCAATAGTGTATCCTGATGCCCGATGATTTTTCCACATGGATGAATTCAAATCTTCTCCTACAACTAAATCCCAGAAAGATTTGGTCGCTTTAGGTAAAGACTATCGCAATCTATTTCTAATTTTTATGCATCTGGCTATTATTTTTTTTCTCAGCGCTTAATCGTATTGAATTTATTGATTGCTTAATGTATCTGCTTGATATGTAATATTTTATAATCTTCAATTGGTTCTGTTTTAACTACTATTTTGTATGCCAAGTGTTTGATGAAATGTCAAAGAAAGACAAGAATTGTGTTAATCACATTCTAGGCATTCGATTTGTTGTTGTTTTCTTGACCATTTGTGCTCTTGTGATTTTCTCAATGCTTAATCATATTGAATTTTATGCATCTGGGCATTTGATTGTTATGATTTTTTCTGCCTAGGTTGAGGTTCAGATGAGTGAAGGGATACATGTAATATTTATAATCTTCACTTAGTTCTGTTTTAACTACTATTTTGTTTTGTGTGCCAGGTGTTGATGAAATGTCAAAGAAAGACAAGAATGGTGTTAATCAAGTAAACTTAGTAAGTCATATATGCCTCTTGCTCTCATGTAATTTTCTTAATGCTTAATCATATTCTATTTCTATGCACCTCGGCATTCGATTGTTGTTGTTTTCTTTACCATTTGTGCTTTTGTGGATTTCTCAATGCTTAATCATATTGAATTTTATGCATCCGGGCATTTGATTGTTATGATTTTGTTTGCCTAGGTTGAGATTCAAATGAGTGAATTGATACAAGGTTGTTGGTGCAATTTGTAATATTTTATAATCTTTAATTGGTTCTATTTTAACTAATATTTTGTGTGCTAGGTGTTTTATAAAATGTCAAAGGAAGACAAGAATGGTGTTAATCAAGTAAACTTAGTAAGCCATATATGCCTCTTACTCTCATGTGATTTTCTGAATGCTTAATCATATTCTTTTTCTATGCATCTGGGCATTTGATTGTTGTTGTTTTCTTTACCATTTGTGATTTTGTGATTTTCTCAATACTTAATCATATTGAATTTTATGCATCTGCGTATTTGTTGTTATGATTTTGTTTGCCTAGGTTGAGGTTCAAATGAGTAAATTGATACAAGGTTGCTGGTGCAATTTGTAATATTTTATAATCTTCAATTGGTTCTATTTTAACTACTATTTTGTGTGCTAGGTGTATAATGAAATGTCAAAGAATGACAAGAATGGTGTTAATAAAGTGAAATTAGTAAGCCATATATGCTTCTTGCTCTCATGATAAGGTAGAAACTATATAGTCATCATCCTTTTCTCAATTGACATCATGAGTTAACAAAAGAAGCAAAAACGATTTTTAATGTTCCAGCTTTTAAGGGTTTTCTAATATTGATGTAAGATGATGAGTATGACATAAAATATTGAGGTTTGCGGTTTTTGTCGGCTAGGCATACCTGCAACTCATAGCAAACTAATTTTCTACTTACATTGTTGAATTTTTGTAATAAATTCACTGTTATTCTTAAGCTAGCTAGAAGTTCTAGAATGTAGGAGTGCTAAAACTCATTTCACTAGCAACTTCCGTGAAGTGGGGCATGTAATATGTAGTTAATTACAAATTAGTTGGATATTAGTCCTCTCTACACTTAGAAGATATATACCTTGACTTTAAAGTTTTCTTCGATCGTTTAAAATTTAGATAATAATTACAAGGAGAAGAAATATGATGGTCTTCTTTACTGTTTTCTTCAGCTGATGCTCTTTGGCTGATATCCTTTGGCTGATACATTGAGTAGGATCTGATGCTCAGCTGATGGCTTATTTTCCTCAGCTGATGGTTCCATACTTAGCATATTTTTACATATTGCTCAGCTGATAGAATGTTTTCCTCAGCTGATGGTCTTCTTTACTTGTTTTCTTCATCTGATGCTCTTTGGCTGATATCCTTTGGCTGATACATTGAGTAGGATCTGATGCTCAGCTGATGGCTTATTTTCCTCAGTTGATGGTTCCATACTTAGCATATTTTTACATAAACTGATTCAAACAACACATGTTTGAATTCTTTCTAAGTCATACTGAATGTAGGGTTTGGTTATCATCAAATCCTATGTTTTAGGATAGGCAGATTTGATTATTAGGGTGAAGTGATTATCTCCCCAACAATCTCCCTCTATTTGATGATGACAAAACCTTTTTCTTTTTGAAGAATCAGTTTGACTTCGAATACAAAAGATTTGAACTTTTAAGTACATTTGGCTACCTAGCTATCTGTTTTTGGTAGCTCTTTTTATTTGAAACTTGTTCTATTTTTGGTTTCTTTTCTAATGTTCCATTTTGTTCTGTTTTGTGGAATCTTTTTCTGTGTTGTACCATTTTGTTATGTTTTTGTGGTATCTTTTCATTTTTCCATTTTTATATGTTTTTGATTTTATGATATACATAAACATCACTTGAAATAACATAATAAAGAAATGTACATAAGTGATTACATAGATTAATTACTAACTAACTATTCTATAATGTACAATCAACTAAATAACAACAAAATCTTCAGAGTTAGAATCAGTCTTCAATCATCCCACCATGGTTCTTCTTTAACTTCAAAATCTTTGGCGTGGGGATCAGCTTCAGCTAAGACTTCACATTGGGCTTGAACAAGGGCTTCAAAGTTTTCATTTCAAGTTCTGCCTCTTGTAGAAATCCTTAGCCCAAATAGAAACTTGTTTCTAGCTTTAAGGATTTCAGACTGTCTAAAGAACCTCCATGTGCCAGCTCTGTCCAGAAAGAATATACCTTCAACAGGCATAATTATAAACTTGTACAACTCAAGAGTGATGTTCAGTGGAAGAGAAGTGTTGAGACCCTCAAAATCTGATAGGAATTCATGCTGGGGTAATACCTCTCTTAGCTCAAATGGTTTGAAGGGCTTGGAGCCTTTCTTATGAAGATTATCAACTGTGTACACATGCCTGTAATAGTCATCTGGAGTGAAGGCCCTTTGTGACACAGCTAGAGCTATCCAATTCTGAATTATCTGAATGAATTGAACTTTGAACTTTGACTTGGATTTGAAGAGAAGGTACAGGATCTCAGCTAACTCTGTGAACCCATATATGTGACACCTCTCATAGGATACAACTTCACAACTATTGAAGTTGTTCTGTCTGATAGCTTTGAGGTAGGGTTCACCATCACCTTTATGGACAGTGGCTCTTGTTATTGGAGTTGGTTCTGTTCTGTTTCTCAGAATATTAATTCTTTCTCTGAAGCTTTGAAGTCTTTGTTGACTTAGATTGATGGGAGCAGATAAATCAAGGTTGAAGAGAGTTTTGATGGCATCAGCATGGGATCTAGCTTTGAGTAGATCAGCCTGAGATTTTTCCCTTGCCAATTTGTGTTGAGAAACAGCTTGATTTTGACTTTGTTCTTGCTCTTGCTGATATGCTAGCTCTTTGGCTTGGTAGATTTCTTCAACTGAAACACCCAATGCTTGAGCCATTTGAGCATTTTCCCTTTCTTCCTTTTCTTTAAGAGCAAGCTCCCTTTTCATTTGAGCATCTGCTTCAACTTGCTCATCTGTCATCTTTTGTTTGCCTTTATCCTTAGGAGCAGAGGTTGAAGCCTTTTGGACTGACGGGGTAGATTGGACTGGTGGAGCAGATGGCTTAGGGCTCTGTCTTCTTCTTCTGAGGATATCAGAAAGTGGAGTATCATCCTCATCATCAGAATCAGACTCTATGGTGATTGGTGGAGAGCAACCCTCAGCAACTTTTCTTTTAGGCTTTAGCCTGTTTGCCATCCTTTTCAGCCTTTTGGGAAACCTTTGCTCCCCCTCAGAAGATGCTTTTCTTTTAATGGGTGAGAGAGTTGTTGCTTTGGGTGCTTCCTGCTGCATGATTTTTGAGGCAGTTTCAGCATAAGCAGCATCAATATCCTCTGAGTCAGGATCATCCTCCCTTGAAGAACTTGAGAATTTCTCCCCCTTTTTGGCATCATCAAAAGGAGGAGGGGAGTCACCTGCTGCAGGCTTATGGGTTGGGGTAGGGGCAGGGGTATGGGTATGGGTGGAGGAAGGGGTAGAGGTAATTTTAGAGAGCTGAAGGGAGAGGTCATCCTTGAGATCTTTGATAGCTTTCCACAATGAGAGATGACTCATTCTGGATTGTTCTGTTAAGGTCTCTATGTCATCAAGGATGCCTTTGAGAAAAGAAGGCATAGGGAGTAGTTGTTCAGGAATGGGTACAGAAATGTTGGGGTTTATTGGGCGTAGGGTTTGAAGTTGGGATAGTAGGTTGGAGATGGTTTGGTTTAGGGAAGAGATAGTGGATTGAGGAAGGATGGGAGTTTGTGGTTGAGAGGGAAGAAGGGTAGAAAGATGGTCTATTTTGGTAAGGATTGGGGTAAGGTTAATGGGTGTAGGGGAGGGTGTGGGTGGGGTTTTTAGAGACTCGATGTCTTTGGTAAGTTGAGACAATTGAGCAGAGGTTTAGGTTTGGAAGGTTTGGGTTAGTTGATCAAGGTTTTGGTGAATTGTCTGGATAAGGGTAAGGTTTGGGGTTTGGGTAGATATGGATGGGGTAGAGGTGGAAGGAGTAGATAGAGGTTCAAAGAAGTTGGGTAGGTTTGTGTTCCCTCATTTGAGCCTTGGTGTATAAGCTCAAATTCATTGGGAAAGAGAGTCGAGCCCTGTGCAAGTGGTTGGTTTGTACCACTAGCATTGGCAGGCTGTGCAAGTGTAAGAATTGAATTAATAATAGGTGCAAGGTAAGTGGACTGAGTGTGGGATGCACTCAATAACAGGGAATCCCTTATTGGATCCACATTCTGTTGGGAGAATGTAGATGGTATAGGCTGACTCAATTGTGGGATAGACACAGTGTGACCTTGGGTTGAGGTCTGTCTTTCAATGAGTTCAACCTTTTGGGAGGTTGTCTCAGCTAACGGTTTAAGTCCCTTATTTACAGATGTATCCTGTTGTAAGGATACATCCACTGGCTCAAAGTTTGCAACATCCAATTGCTCCCCCTCAACATGAGGAAGGGTAATTGGAGTTAAGGTCAGAGGTGTGGATTGCACTCCCTCAAAGTGCTCATAATGAGTCACTTCTGGTGACCTTGTATATATGGGGCTACGGATAGGAGTAGAACTAGTGACCACAGGAGGTTTACTAGAGCTTGGTTGTTAGAGTGGTGTATGGACTGGAGATGAGGATGGGCTATCAAAGGTTGGGATGACCATTTGAATATCCTCAGAGGTGGTATCAGTACTGTCCTTTCCTTGGGACATGATGTGCCTACTTCTGTCAATGAGCTCTAGAAGTTGCTCAGAGATCTCTTGTTCTTGGGCATCACCATCATCACCAAGAGGACTTAGCTCCATTGGACTGAGAGGAGCAAAATCACCAGCATCACCATCACTAGCATTATCATCATCATGCTTAGAACCAGTGTGGCTTTCATCAGCATCATCATTATTATCATCATCATCATTCTCATCATCATCAGCATTTTCATCACCAGTTGCAGCATCTATCAGCTCTTGCATTTGGGCAGTGATTGGAGGACCTCTGTTTGCCTTTAAGAAATGGAATATCTTTTCACCCATGGCAGGGACAGGACTATGCTCAAGATGTTCTGTTAAGCCCACATAATCATCCTCTCCAATCTCCCTCATGGCTACCAGGATTAAATATCGAATGTAGGGCACCTGCGACCTCGATGATTTCTTGGTTGTGCTCTGAGTGATTTTATCAACGAGATTAGAGAATATGACTTGAGCAAAGTCGATGTTGACCCCAAAGGCTAGGGCATAGAGCACCATAAGCTCGGTTTGGTTGATGAGATGATGGCTTCCAGATTTAGGACCGAAGCAACGTATGACCACGTTGGCCAAATACTTCCATGGATGAGCGAGAGCAGAGACTTTGACTTGATCATGCACTACAGGTTCATTGTAGCCGATGGTGTCTAAAACGGTTTGAACTTCTGCTCTGGAGGGAAAAGCGGTGTAAGGTGGGAAGTTAGGAATAGCAGAGGCTTCACGAAGGGTTTCGGTGGTGATCTGGAGATGATAGTTTCCTTGGGCTAGGGTGCAGTGGATGGTGTTGGTGTTTAGGTTATAGGTTGCGGAGAGTATCAGCTGAGGGTTATCAGCTGATGAAAAACTATTAGTTAATAGGTATCAGCTGATGGAAAACTATCAGCTGATAGGTATCAGCTGATGGAAAATTATCAGCTAATAGTGAGAATTTGGGGTATCAGCTAAGTTAAGTACTTAGCTGAGCATGTCTTCCTTATCTTAAAGTGATCAGCTAAGTAAATTTGATCAACTGATAGGCATCAGCTGAGCATAGTTACTCAGTTTACACAAATTAAGTAAGACTTAGATATGCTTAGATAAGTATCTTATAATTTTCAACACTTATAAATTAGCACAAACTAAATTACCACTATTCTAAACTAAAAATTAAGCATACCTAGTTTGGATATTAGGAAGTTGAACCTTACTTCATCTAATGGCTTTGTGAATAAGTCTGCAAGTTGTAAATCAGTGTTAATGTAATGCAAAGTTACCTTCTTCTTTTGCACATTATCTCTGAGAAAATGATATCTGATTTCAATATGCTTTGTTTTTTAATGCATGACTGGATTATTTGAGATGGAGATTGCACTTGTATTGTCACAAAGAATTGGGGTGTCTTCAAACTTCATATCATAATCAAGTAGTTGATTTTGTAACCACAAAATTTGAGCACAACAGCTTCCTGCAGCAATGTATTCTGCCTCTGCAGTAGATGTTGACACTGAATTCTGTTTCTTACTAGACCAACTAATCAATCTTCCTCCTAGAAGTTGACAACCACCTGAAGTACTTTTTCTGTCTAATGTGCATCCTGCAAAATCAGAATATCCAACTAACTCAAAATCTGAGTCTTTGGGGTACCAAAGACCAAGATTAGGAGTTCCTTTGAGATATCTGAATATTCTCTTAACAGCAGCAAGATGTGATTCTTTAGGGTCTGCTTGATATCTTGCACAGAGACATGTTGAAAACATTATATCTGGTCTACTTGCAGTGAGGTATAAAAGTGACCCAATCATTCCTCTATAAGTAGTAATGTTCACTGATTTGCCATCAGTGTCCTTTCCTAACTTGATAGAAGTAAACATAGGTGTTTTCATTGAATAGCAGTTTTCAAAATCAAACTTCTTAAGTAAATCTTTAACATACTTTGTTTGATGAATGAAAATACCATCAACCTCTTGTTTAATTTGCAAACCAAGAAAATAGTTTAACTCACCCATCATGCTCATCTGATAATTATCATACATGAGTTTAGAAAACTTTTTGCATAGTTCCAAATTAGTAGACCCAAATATTATATCATCTACATATATCTACACAAGTATCACATCACCTTTGTACTTCCTAATAAATAAAGTGCTATCTATGCATCCTCTTGTAAAACCTTTGTTAATGAGAAAAGAAGAGAAGGTATCATACCAGGCTCTTGGAGCTTGCTTAAGACCATATAAAGCTTTGTTTAGAAAGTAAACATGATCAGGTAAGCTTGACTCCTCAAAACCAGGAGGTTGTTTGACATACACCTCTTCTTTCAAATCTCCATTCAGAAATGCACTCTTCACATCCATTTGAAACACTTTGAAGCTTTTGAAGGCAGCATAGGCTAGGAATAGTCTGATAGCTTCCAATCTTGCAACAGGGCAAAGGTTTCATCAAAATCAATACCTTCTTCTTGACAGTACCCCTGTGCCACTAGCCTTGCTTTTTTTATGATGATTTACCCATTTTCATCTAGCTTATTTCTAAACACCCACTTTGTTCCAATGATGGATTTATCCTTTGGTTTGGGTACCAAAGTCCATACATTATTTCTTTTGAATTCTGCCAGTTCCTCTTGCATGGCAGACACCCAGTGGGGATCATTGAGAGCTTCATCAACCTTCTTTGGTTCAATCATTGAGACAAATCCAGAATACAAACAGATGTTGCAAGCTTTTGATCTTGTTCTAACTGGATCGTCTATGTTGCCTATCACCAAATTATGAGGATGGTGCTTGAGGTCTTTGAAGGCTTTTTGGATTTCTTGGGAATTGGGATTCATTTGGATTTAGGGAGAAGAAGTTATATGTTGGCTATCAGCAGTAGAGATGAGTTCATTTTGAGTGGCTGATATAACTTCATTATTGCAATCTGTGGGTATATCTACTAAAGAGGGAATGAGTGATATGGAATTGGAATCCAATGATGTTGAGTCATTTTCCACATGATTCAGTAGAGGTATAGTATTGGATGAGGATGGTTGTACATGGTTAAAAACTTGGATAGGAACAGGTTCGTCTATATCATGAGCAGCTGGTGGAGAGGGATCTACTTGCTCTGGAGGAACTTCTCCAGTTTGCATAAGATCATTAAATTCTTCACCTGAAACATGATTAGAAGAACAAGAAGCAACAAAGTCATTTTCATTAAAACTTACATTGATGGATTCTTCTATGACTTTGGTTCTGAGGTTGTATACTCTGTATGCTTTAGAAATCACAACTTACAGCCTCAGCCCAGAAATAAGGGACCTGTTATGTGTGAAACATATGGAGTTTTGTTGTGCCTCTTGATAATAAGGGACCTGTTATGTGTGAAACATGCACAACTTACAGCCTCAGCCCAGAAATTAAATGTTAACCCACTTTCACACAACATGGTTATGGCAGCTTCAATCAATGTTCTGTTTCTTCTTTCAGCTACACCATTTTGTTGTGGGGTTCTTGGAGCAGAAAAGTTTTGAGATATCCCTTTCTCATCATAGAAAGATTCCAGAGTTTGATTTTTGAATTCAGTTCCATGATCACTTCTAAGACTCCTCACCAGATTGCCATTCAACACTTCCATCTTCTTGATAAAACAGATAATTTCTTCAGCAGCCTCACTCTTTGCTTTAAGAAAGAAAACCCAAGTATATCTTGAGAATTCATCAACCAATACAAGAGCATACTTACTTCCACCAATACTAGCAGTTGCAACAGGACCAAAGAGATCCATGTGCAACATATAGAAAGGTTCTGTAATTAAGAAGGCCTGCTTGGATGGAAATGATGTCTTATGCTCCTTTCCCTTCTCACAAGCAGTGCAAGGTTTAGGCTTTAGATAAGTCAGTGAAGGTAGTCCTGACACTAGTTCACCCTTGCTCAACTTGTTGATATTTTTGAAATTAAGGTGGGAAAGCCTCTTGTGCCACAGCCAGTTTGTATCCTCATTATTCTTGGAGTACAAACATGTTTCCTTTGAATGGTCACCAGAGGACATGTCAAGTGTGTACACATCCTTGGTTCTCTTGGCACTTAATACGGTATTACCTTCTTTATTTATGATGGAGCCTCCTGTCTTTGTGAAGTGGACTTCATTATCTCCATCACACAATTGACTTATGCTTATGAGATTGTATTTCAGCCCTTTGACATATGAAACTTTTGACAGCTTGAGGTTCCCATTATGAAGCTCACCATAGCCTTTAGTTTGCCCATGGTTGTTGTCACCAAAAGTCACCCTTGGACCTTTCTCTTTCTTGTAGTTACTGAGCAAAGCCTTGTTACCTGTCATGGTTCTTGAACATCCACTGTCAAGAAACCAAGAACCAACACCCTGCACAGATTTGAATGAAAGAAGAGTTAGTGACACAAGTAGGAATCCACTACTCAGTGGATCCCTGTGGAATGCACCTAGCTTTCCACTTCATCTCAGGTTTCTTATGTATGAGAGGAGTGACTATGTTATCATCACAAGTCTGCTGTCTTGAATTCCCTTCTAAAGAACATTCAAATGCCTTATGCTCTTTGCTTCCACATTTATAACATTTTTGAGATTTTGTGGTCTTGGGGCATTGAGCAACATGGTTTGAATGCCTATGAGCTTTCTTATCCGTCATCATTTGACTAACTTGACCATTCAGCTTATGAAGCTTATCCTGTAAATTTCTTAGGTCTTTATTCACAGGCACCTTAGATTGATCTTTGTTTTTGGAAAGTTTTTGACCAATCTTTGGAGTGGCAGAAATGGGAACAATGTGAACATCATTCTTTTTACTCATAGTTTCTTCTATTAAAAGAGAGTTGATTACTTCTAGATCAACTGATTGTTTAGAAGATGAGCTATGATCAGCTGACAGGTTATCAGCTGAGCATTTATCATCTACTAACCTATCAGCTGATGGAGTAGTATTAGCTAATGATTCTTCAGTTTGTGAAATGCTAAGAATTAAGTCATCTGTTTTCAAGGTTTGACAACATAATGTCTCTGAGGTCTCAACTAATGATTCCTTTCCTTTAATCACATCCTTTGACTTTGTGTTATTACTATTTTTACATTCTGAAATCTTACTAGAGGATGATTCAACAGAAGGAATAATTGATTCTTTTGAGTGGAAACTCTTGCTTCTAACAAACTTATTTGTGAACACACTTTTGCCTTTAACAGTCTTGTGAAAGGTCTGTGGCAAGATGTCAGCTTTGTCTAAGATATTAAGGTTCTTACTAAAATCAACATAGTTAGCAGCCTTAGAGTAATTTCTACTAATAATAGCTTGAACTTGTTTGGGTATCTGCTCCTTGACACACTGAGTGGTCTTTTCTGCAAATACACACCAAGACTTTACTACTTTTTGGAGGTCATTAAACTTTTTGGTTGCTTCACTAGTTTCTTTTACTAAGATCTCATTAAGTATCTTTTGATTAGCTAGTTCATCATTTAAGATTGTTATCTGCTTAAGTTCCTCATCCTTAAGAATTAACTTTTCCTTTAGTGATTCTACTTCTAGTTTTAGCTTCTTCTCTCTTTGAATAGCAGACTGGAAATCAATACACAAGTAATCAAACATAGCATTCTTCTCATTCTCATCATAGTTAATGAATTTTCCAACCTGATACATAGAAGAAGGATCCTAGTTGGTAGTTGAACAAGCTTTAGCAGCCTTTTTCATATCTTCATCAAAGGAACTACCATCATTGTTGTTGGCCATCATGCAGAACTGAGCAGAGATCACCTCATCTTCATCTGAGGAGAGATCTTCTTCTGCCCAATCTTCTTCTTTAGCAACAAGAACTTGGCCCTGGGTTTTCTTCTTCTTCTTCTTCTTGTCAAGGACAGTAGCAAGGAGTTTCTTATACTTGGCTTCATAATCAATCTTGCCCTCCTGCTTTTGCACAGATGAAGAACCAGTGTTATATTTGGACTTACAGTCACTGGCTATGTGGCCAATCTTGCCACACTTGTAACACTCTGCTGAGGAGGCATCAAAAGTGGATTTGGGCTTGACAAACTTTGATGACCTCTTGCTGAACCTCTTGACACCCTTTCCCTTCTTGAAAGGTCTGGACTTCTTAACCAGCATAGCTACACCTTCAACCAACTCCTCCAGATTACTTTCCTCATCACTTTCTCCAGCACTCTCCTCTCCATCTCCTTCTTCATCAGAACTAGAATCAATATCTGCAAAACTTCTCATCTTTGTATCTCTTGATACAAGGGCAGTTGGTGCAGCTTTCACAACCTCCTTCATCTCCTTGGATAACAACTTCCTTTGTTTGACTGATTGCTCATGGTTGAGTAAGTTACCATAGAGAGCAACCAGAGACATTCCCTTAATCTTTTCACTATGTCTTAGAACAGTGACAAAGTGATCCCATGTTTCAGGGAGGGAGTCTAGAAACTTGTTCACCAAGACAAAGTTGCTCTTGGTTATGTCTGCCGTTTTCAAGTCATTAACAAGGCAGTTGAACCTGGTGTATGTCTAAGTAAGACTCTCACCTTTCTGAGCAAAGAAGAATTCATACTCTCTGTTGAGGAGGAGCTTCTTGTTCTCCTTCACCTCTTCAGTCCCTTCATATGCAACTGTGAGTATATCTAACATCTCTTTTGTAGAAGAACAGTTAAGCACTTGATGATAGATTTCATTGGGTAGTGCAGAGGCAAGAGCTGATCTAGCCTTAACATCTAGGCTAACCAACCTCTTATCCTCATTTGTCCACAAATGCATGGGTTTGGTTATGATTCTTTCAGTTGTAGAGGTTTGACCTTCAGATTCTGATGGAATAGATAACACTAATGTTGGAACATAAGGACCATCAGTGACTATTTCAAGCATTTGGATATCAAGGGTGGATAGGAAAAGATGTGCTCTACTTTTCCACATGGGGAAATTTTCAGCATCAAACATGGGACATCTTGTTAAGGACCCAGTGTTTGAGATATTCATATTGTTTGCGGATGAGGCCATATTGAGAGGGGTAGAAGCAGTTGTAGAGTAAACAAAACAGATCTAGATATTGATTATCTAACCTGCTCTGATACCAGTTGTTAGTCCCAGATTGAGTACGCAACAACAAATGTTTGTAGAAGGGGGGGTTGAATACAAACTTTAGCTTTTAACAATTAAAGACACACTTGTATACTTTTATATAATTCTTATTGATATGAATCAAGAATTACATGTACTAGAAGCGGAAATTCTAAGTACAATAAAAGGTGGCAATCAATTTGTCTAACACATAGACAAGCTAACTCTAAAACAACTAATGCATATAGAGTGTTCAACACATGAACAAGTTTGATTCTACACAATGCTTATACTCTACGAAATTTCTCAACTGATGAGATTTTCTTTTAGTGTAGTAGAGACTTCACTTTGTTATGTTGTGTAGTATATTCTCTGTTTGCATGTCCACCATGCATGAGTATATATAGAAGTCTTGGTGGATCCGGTTGCATGAAGGTAAGAGACAAGAGGATGTGGAAATATAATATTTTAATTGTAAAGGTAGTGGGTGAAAAGTAAAGTTACTTTAATCAAATGTTTTGATAAAAGTAATTGTACTTTTCTACAAAAGTGCAACCCATTCACAATATAAAATATTAAAGTCCACATCTACTGTCGTGTAGAAGTATCTTTCCCTTTCCATGATTGTACTTTAATCAACACCATGCTTCTGATTGATTTGACTTTACCAAGTATGGGATTGCCAGCCATACTTAGTTGTTTGAACAAATCTTCAAGATCTTCGTCTGTTTGAGGTATCATTATCCTTTTCCAGAGGATAAGGTCAAACCTTTTTGTCTCATGCTTGATCCAAAAAGTGCATTTTACTTTTACAAACAAAGATCTAAGGCATAATAGAACAACACATGTTCTGCCTTTTACATATGACTTACAATCTGAAAAGATAGAGTAGATTTGACATTTTTCACGACTCAGCTAACAGATTGTACTAGGAACTCTATATTCCATCAGCTGAGTAAACAGATTGATCAGCTGAGTGAAGAAAGTGATCAGCTGAGTGAATAGATTGATCAGCTGAGTGCCTACTCTATCAGCTAAGTGAACAAATGGATCAGCTGAGGCCCAGAGCATCAGCTAAGTAAGTCTTCCTTTACACAAGTCATCTCTCCTCATAAACTGATGTATTTGATTGATCAGCTGAGCACTCTTGATCAACTGATCATCCAAATACATGAGCTTATGTCCTCCTAAGCTTACTATTGATCAGCTGAGCATCTATATGATCAGTTGAGCAATATGTGTCAACTGAGTCCTAGCAAAAAGTGATCAACTGATATATTTTGTCAACTAAGTAGTGAATATCAGTTTTCATCAGCTGATTAACAATTTTGCTCAGCTGATAGACTGTTTTCCTCAGCTGATGGTCTTCTTTACTTGTTTTCTTCATCTGATGCTCTTTGGCTGATATCCTTTGGCTGATACATTGAGTAGGATCTGATGCTCAGCTGATGGCTTATTTTTCTCAGTTGATGGTTCCATACTTAGCATATTTTTACATAAACTGATTCAAACAACACATGTTTGAATTCTTTCTAAGTCATACTAAATGTAGGGTTTGGTTATCATCAAATCCTATGTTTTAGGATAGGCAGAGTTGATTATTAGGGTGAAGTGATTATCTCCCCAACATATACCTTGACTTTAAAGTTTTCTTCGATCGTTTAAAATTTAGATAATAATTACAAGAAGAAATATGAATCATTGCTTAGTCTATTTAAATTATGGTCTGAGGTGTTTTAAATCAAGTCTCACTAAAATGGCTTTGTTCGTAATTTGTCATCAATAGATATGAAGATGAAAAGGTTTATATCCATGGATGCAGATCTAGAAGGCTAATTGACCGGACGGGCTAAAGAACTGCATCATGGATTTTGGCCTCACAATAATCTATGTTTATTTTTAAATAATTATGACGATAACAAACATCACTGTAAACCTCTATATGCTCCTTTTTTTAGGAAAAAGATAATAATTACTAGGAGAAGAAATATGAATCATTGCTTAGTGTATTTAAATTATGGTCTAAGGTGTATGAAATATTTTGACATTCCATAATGTACTTTATCTTAATGGTAAATAGCCAGCTTACATAGTTCATTCATTTCAAACCGGTCCCTTTTTTTCTCTATCTATATTAATAGCTTTTGATCCTAACTTGGATTTGTTTTAAATCATGTATCGTCTAGCTTTTGATTATGGTTAACTATCATTATGGTTAGGGATTGGCTAAATAAACAACCCCAATTTACTAAAAAACACCCTCCATAATTAGATTTAGTTTATTTTTCAAATTATAACTCTTGTTTTTAATATAATAATTAATACAACTATACTTTCTAAATTTCTTTTTCAATAATTAGATTCATTTTTCCATAAATGTTATAAATATTTATATAATAAATAAATAAACTTTTTGTAATTAACTTTTTCAGTCATAAAAAAACATAAATGCAAAAATATGACCAATAATATTACAGTTATAAAAAAAATTATTCAAGCATATTCCGCTATATCTATAACATCTGCTTTCGGATTACTAGGTTTCAGTTGTCTATAACATTCCAAACGTGACATATACATGCATTGCCATCCAGCTACAGATGGGGCTCTGTGACGGATCCAGTAAGCCGAAATGATAGGCATTGGATAATCTCCTTCTAATTGTACCATCACATAATGAATATCATATACATGTGAAATCGCAATAGTTTGATGGTATTGAATCTGTTCTGGACCTTTCCAAAGAGGAAAAAAAAGTTATCTCACCGTGGGTGGTTAAATAATTGAGGATCACTCCAAACCTATTGGCAATCAAGACTCCTGTTATAGGCATAACCATCCAGTGTTGTGGTGGTGCTGGCGATTGTGAGAAACTTAGTGATTCGTGTAATTCATCGATTTCATCCGTAAAAACTTTAGCATAGACATCATAAGAACTCAATAATGCATCTAGCAGGTGTTGTCAAATATACAGCCATCGATCTTCATCATAACCGAGACAAACAGATATCGCTCGAAATCCACAATTTCCATCACCCCTGACATCTTGTATAGCTGTAGTGTAAGGGCGGAATATAACTGGAATTTCTTTCATTAGTGGATGAGTACATGACTGAGGCATCTTATTTAAGTCCATGAACTTTGAAATTTGCTCTAATGGCTCCTGGTTTAAGTCCGATACTTGCTCTAACAGTTCATGTTTTAAGTCTAGACCTTGCTCTGATGGCTCTTGCTTTATGTCTGGAGCTTGCTCTAGCAGCTCCTGTTTTAAGTATGGACCTTGTACTGACGACTCTTGCTTTATGTCTGAAACTTGCACTGACGGCTCATGCTTTAAGTTTGAAACTTGCACTAACGGCTCGTGGTTTAGGTTTGGAATTTTAATTATGCATGATTACATGTTATTCTTTTAATATTATAAAAAAAAGTTTTACTTTCTTATTTTTTTTAAATAAAAACAGTTAAAAATACATTTTCAATTAAAAAAATTACAAAACAAAAACTAATTTAAAAGAAAATAAAATATAATAATCTAACCTCTTACATATATACCTTCCCCTTCCCACTTCAAAACACACAAAAAAGAAAAAAAAAACCAGCTTCTCCCCCATCCACAACCGCCTCCATCCTCTGGCGACTCACTCTCCAGCGACCCCTCTCTGTGACTACACCCTCTCCTCTCCCCTTCCCATCTTAACCAAAAGCGGCAGCTACACCCTTTCCCCTTCCTCCGACGCCCTCCCTCTCCCATTCCCTTACCTATTCTGGCGACCTCCCTCTCCCATTCCCTTCTCTCTTCGGCCTCCCCCTCTCTCTCAAAACCTATCTCTCCCTCTCCCTTCTCAAACCCACTCTCCTCACACCAGCCCACCCCACTGCCGGAAATAGCTCCCCACCACCACCCCTACCCAGAATCTTACCGGCAACAGTAGTGGAGAAAGCTTGAATTTTAAATAAATTGCTACGTTACCAGCAATCTTACCGGCAACAACACTCGTTTACTTCGTGTACGGTGGCGATGGTGGTTTACTTCGTGTACGGCCGGACGGTGCTTTACTTCACGTATATCTAAATCTACTTCATGATTTTTGATTAGTTGTATTTATAGTTTATAATTCAATGCTTAATTATAGTAACAATATCTCTAATTTAGGATGTATATTTAGGGTATTTTTTGATGTAGATTTAGGGTGTTTTTTTAGTAAAAGGGGTGTTAATTTAGCAGCACCCTTATGGTTAATACCTTTATATTCCTTTCAAGTATCATCATGTTCTTGGTTTGTATTCCTATATGACAGGTTCTATTCATATTAAGGAGCTTTCACTGGTTCTACGTTGACATTTAATGTTGCTGAGTTTTAAGGTTAGCTCTAATTCAAACTGAGAACTTGAAATTCTAAAAGTTAATGATTTTTATACATTGATAAAGTATAATTAATTTGTATGTATTTAAGGAAGGAGGGGGCGGATGCTTTCAGCTACATCATATATTATTGATGCTCTTTAACAACTCTCGCAACAGGTTTTGCAGTTATGGTGTTTAGTAAGATATGAAGTTGTCTTATGAACTATTATATATATATGATAGCACAAATTATGTGCGTATGTTACTTTTTATTACATTTACTCGATTGTACATTTCTTCTAACGGTGTGTCATGCTTCAAACAACTTATTATAAATTTTTTTACATTTGATCATGTTACTAAATGTAAAGCAATGTGGTATGGAAGTTGGAATGCATAGATCAGCTATATTATTCATATACAAATAACTCGTGCAGGGGTGATTGAGTACGTGTAATCCATTTAACTGTATAAATATATTTGTGGTAATCTCGTCTCTAATTGAAATTTGTTTTGCCAATTTTGTTTCATTTATGATATTATAAACAGACCTAAAGGAATTGAGCATCTATGTTATGATCTTGAAGTTGATCACATGGTGTGCGGATACTGAAGTTCTCTTAGTAACCTTCATTGCTTCCATATTCACATTACTTTCTTAACTCTTTGTGCTTTCAACCATCGTTTCTACTTTTTGATGCAACATAAGGTCTGGACACGTAAATGATACAACTAATAACAATTTCCTGCATATGTTTGTGAATTATTCTACTTTGATGGACTCGCAGAACTACGTGCCTTTAAAATTTTGTATTTGAGTCAATATATGGATGGCGTTTACGCTGATGTTATGTAAGTACATGACACATTTTACGTACTTGAAATGTGTTTTCTATTTAATTATTTTGTATTACAAGTCTTGCTTTCCTTGATAATAGAGAATAATTTTATTAATAGATTTCTTATTTAAATATATAATTGAAATGTTAGCATACAGGAGTGCGACTGCCTTGATTTGGTAGCATTGCCACAACCATGATGTGATAGGCAGAAGGACCGTGTTAAGACAAATCCTGAGCACGTAGTGGCTGTAGAGTGGAGGCTGATATATTCATTATATAAACTTACATATATCTCGAGGTAAGATAAAACTACTTTTTTAGGGTCTTTCTAGATTTAGGAATTTATTGTTTTAAGGGTACGATTTAAACTCGCGGTTTTGATTTGCTAATTATTTTTTTCAACATTGGTTTACTTTTTGGATTTGCATCATGTTTGAATTTTATCAGTTTAGGAAATATGCACAGGGATATGAAACAAATGAAGTAGATTATGACAACCAGCAAGGCATCGGAGGTATATTTGATGTGTAAGAGCATGTATTTGCTTATGTAGTAAGAATTCAATGTGAATTTCTGATTATGTTGTTTTTAGCCATTCAAGCATGGAGAAGGAATAACCATAAGTGAAAAGGCTATTAATCAGTATACTTAGACTTATAAAATCAATATTATAGTGTTAGTATTACTTTTAATTTTCCTTTCATATCTTACAATGACCACCTTATTTCAAGATTCATATTATAATGGTTTGTGGCTAATTGATTTTGTCAACACATATATTCAAATTGGTTACTTCTGTAAAAATGATTAACTTCTGTAATACCCGTGTTTTAAGCTTACTTCTGATTGTGGCTATTCAAATTGTTTCATATATGATGTTCTGTTCTTTTTAAGTTTACTTCTGTAATCCCGTGTTTCCACGGGTCTATAAGCTAGTAACACATTACGTATAAAATTTGATAACTTAAGAGATTATAACATATTAATCTGTATTTGTTCTCATTGCATCAAAATATAGATTTGTGTCCTAAAATTCTAGAATCTCACAAGTACTTGAACCGGAGTGTATAAGCTTCGTAATAGCATAGGCAATAATTTTTAAACGATTGTTTACTTACTTACATAGAGAAGGATGTATTCTCTTAAACAGTTAAACTAGTGATGAAAATATTGCAAACCATTTCCAAAAACTAGATCGACGAGGAGAACTGTAAATTAAAAAGTATATGAATATTCTATGTTATATTACTTGGTTAACTTGACTTACTTATCCGGTCTTTACTTGAATGGTTTATCTAATTGAAAACCCGAACAAAAAAAACGAACTGAAAAAATTAAATTAATTAGATTAACTTAAATAATCTATTAATATTTACTTTTTATGATTAAGTTCATACCCTAATAAAAATTCCTACATCCGCCACTACTTTCATATAAACACAATTCTCCATTCACATCAACACAATCTCTAAAATCATGATATGGTTCATCATCTTATTTTATAAGTAGAGATTTTTTCTTATTTTATTGTATTCAAAAGTTATTTTAAAAATTAATAAAAAAGTTGAAAGATAAAAGAGAAATAAAGGCAATGGAAAAAGGAAAGGAAATATGCACGTTATGTGAATAGAAATTATTCTATGCGACCATAGTGCGTAAATACCATACCCACACATTATGAAGTTGGAAATATTCGCCGTCGCATAGCGCGGGTACTATGCTAGTGTGTGTCTATATCGGTGTTGGAAAAATCGGCCTAGGCGGCCAATTAATCGGTGCCTAGACGTTACATGACGGTCTACCGACCTACAAATCACTTGATCGGTCAAATTTATCGGTCACATAAAAAATCGGTCCTGGGCGGTCCTTGGCGGCCCTAGGCGGTCAATGAAAGAGTTTGGCTTATTTTTTAAAAAAGTGAAATCAGCTTAGAGTTTTAAAGGAACGGGACCTATGGTTTTATTTTTATTTTTTTGAGTTTATTAAACTAATTATGAACCTATGGTTTTTATTTTTCAAGTTTATTATACTTTTTTATGGTTATTGACTTATTTTGTTAGAGTATTGCTAATATTTATTTTTTTAAGATAAATTTTTGTTAGAACCTAGAGGGGGTGAATAGGTTATATGCCCATTTTTTGAAGTTTGTAACAATATTTGCAAGTAATTACAGAGTTTAAAGAAGAAAGATATCACCAATGTAAGTAGCTAGGACACAATGATTTATAGTGGTTCAAGCACCGATTAACAACCTTGCTCTACATTCACTTCTTGGCCTCACCCACCAATAGTTGCTCCACTATCTTCTCTCTTTGAAGGTAGAGATAAACCTTTTACAACTTCTTTTTTAGCTTACCTGAATTACACTTCACTTTTGCAAACAACGTTAAGATAAACCTTACTACACTCTAATTGGAAAGGCAAGAGTTGATCTCACTTCTCTCTAATTCTATAGGCTAGAGATGATCCTTACATTATTACAAATGGTATAAGAAGGTAATGTACTGTTTCAACTTTGAAGGCTTTCACTCTTGCCTGATTCTTGATCTTGAAAGATTGAATAATTATTAAAGAATATAAGCTCACAAGATTTTGTATGTATTATGTGTTTTTCAGATTGCAAGAGGTAAGTAAAACACAAGGCTTGAGTTGCCTTAAATAAGGAAAAAGGTGCAAGCTCAAAAAGTATACAGACTATCCACGGTCGATCCATGGTCATCGACCGTCGGTCAGTTGGAACTTTTTGAGTCTTGCAAATAGAGACATTTGCCTTTTACCAAAACCACACACAACCCATTTTTACCATAAAAATGCACTGAAAAAGAGCTTAGAAAAAATTTGGTTAGTGTCACACTTCTTATGTTTGAATTTAATTATGAAAATGGAAGTTTGGAAACCAAATGCATAAAGCATGTTGGAAGTTTACCTCTATAACATATGAAAATACTACCAATGACTTGCCAAGGAGATGTGAGTATACGCAATATTCTAAACATGCAATTATCACAAACCAAAGTTCAAATAACACAATTCATGGCATAAGAACTTAAGATAACCATAGCAAACCATAGCAAATAGTAGCAAATTACGAGAGCACATCGACAAACAATTGTTTAACAAGTCATCACCATAAAACATATTAAAGGTGGATTAGGTTTTAAATTGGTCAAGTTGGTAATCCTCTCAAATGTTCTATACAAAAACTGCATTTTTGAGTTTTATGCCTCGTTTAACTATAATGAAGATGATGAACTTATCACCTTGATTGTTGAAGGGAAAGATTTTAGTTTCACTCTAGTCCAACTTGGCATGCTTTTACACATCCCGTCCTCCGGTCTAAACTTTTATAGTACCGCCCATAGCCTTACTAACCTTCCCGCCGTCTTCACAATTCAGGAGATTATTGGATCGATTTGCAAACCCAATGTTCCTCACACAACAACAAATCTTTTCGGGAGAGATCTTCCTCAATGTGCCGTGTGGAACAAAATCATTGATTCCAACATCTTTCCCAAATCGGGGAACCACTCCGAGATCAGTGCAATTCAAGGCGTACTCCTCCATGCCCTCAAAACAGGGATGGAGGTCAAACTCATGCATATTCTTGTTAAACACATGAGTGTCCTCGTGACTAGTCGTAAGGATCTTCCCTATAGCCGTCTTCTATCCTTGCTTTTTACAAACCTATCGGAGATTCCTCGCATAGCTTCTACTCCGGCTTCCTCCACCGCGATTGACCTTGCGACACTTCACAAGATGTCTTCCCACAAAGGGAAGAAGCGGGCACACTCTTCATCTTCCGAAGATATGGAACCCGCCATTGACATGTTCACATTTAGAGAAGAGGAGGAGGGTGAAGCGGAGAGTGATATTCCACTAGAATACGGCATGGTTGAAGGGTCTACGGATAAGAAGATAGCGGCACTACATCGTAACATCAACGAGTTGAGGAATGAAACCCATACTCTATGAAAAGAGGTTAAAGGGGGTAAAGGGGATGTTGCAGACCATAATGAATGCACTTAAGTGCAATTCCGGAACCGACGGGGGAGATCCTTCTCAACCATGATGGGTTGATTGATGGGTAGGGGGTTTATTGACAAAACAATTTATTTTGGAATGTCTATGAAACAATTTAATATGTTTTATGGTGATGGCTTATTAAACAATTGTTTGTTGATGTGCTCTAATAATTTTCTACTATTTGCTATGATTTGCTATGGTTATCTTAAGTTCTTATGCCATGAATTGTGTTATTTGAACTTTGGTTTGTGATAATTGCATGTTTAGAATATTGCGTATACTCATATCTCCTTGGCAAGTCCTTGGTAGTATTTTCATGTGTTATAGATCAAACACCTCAAGAAGTGGAGTTCTACATTCAAGGGGGAGTTCTCACCTCAAGTGAGAGCTTATGTCAAGGTGGAGTCTCCTTTTTTGTTAAGACAAAAAAAGGGGGGAGAAGATAGAAGATAGGTATAAAAGAATATATATAGAAGAAAGAAGATAGGTGCATGCAAGAAAATTCATGGGTGGGTAATCCAATTGAAGGAGGGAAAATTGGACGGCTAAAATTGATTTCTACGGTTCTCGCAATAAAAAACGGTTCTCAAATAAACTTTTCACTATATATATAGATAATGGAATTCATGGATGAAGAGCGTGGGAGGATTGGGTGTGGCAAGTGCATGTAAGGAATTCATGAATGGGCAATCCAATTAAAGGAGGGGGAATTGGACGGCTAAAGCTTCTTATTTGCGAACAAATGAACTTCTTATATATATAGGGGAGGGTTCATGCGAAAAGCTTCTTATTTACGAAAAATGCGATAAGCAATTTCACCGATTGGATTTTGATCTTGTGGTTCACATTAATCATAATTAATATTTTTATTTAACTCAAAAGGGTAAGTTTAATACATAAATATTTTCTCTCTTCCCTATCTAATTAATTTTTTTCTCTTTCCAATTTATTGATATTTCTCTCTCATGATTTTATCTCTCCAAAATTTTAAATTAAAATAATAAATAAAAATGTTTTTCAAGTATTTTTATTAATTTAACGGTTTACGGCAGTGAACACAACCAAACGTTTACTAGTTTTTAATCATCTGATGTTATGTTTACCATTAAAGACAAAATGTTTTAACTATTTAAGAAGGAAAAAAAAATATCACGTTCACTATTAAACAATTGATAACAATTATAGAAACAAATTGTTTTAACCGTTTAAAAAGAAAAAAAATATCGTGTTCAACATTTATTAGTTTAATATTGTAAAAAGTATACAAGTTTTAAATTTTTTTTATAAGATTCAATAATACAACGAGTTTTTATTACTTTTTATTTTTACAATCTACAAAAATTTTATACTTATTCACTAACTAACCATATAATAATTAATATAATATTGAATACAATAAAAAGAATCACAAAAAGGAAAAAAATATATATTATTGAATACAGAAGAAAAGATTATGAACGTATACAACATTGAATACAAGAAAAAGAATCATAAAAAGGAAAAAAAATATACCGTTGAATATATAGAAGAAAAGATCATGAAGCAATCTAACCAAACTGTAACAAATAAAGAGCATATAAAATTAAACCAAATTGAAAAAAATAAAAACTTTTTGCCTCACCTGGATCTTAAATCATACTTCTGCCAACTACAAAAAGAAAAAGAAATCACTTAGAGGAATGACCGGCGATTGAACAGCGGTGCTTCTTCAATGAACAGCGGATCATGATTAAATGGGGCGATGCTTTTGTCGAAGGCTTGAGGAAGAGGAATGACCGGCGACCGGTGGCTTCTTTAATGAGGCGGCGGAGGTGCTTGTCGGCGTTGGGCTTCAGATCTGTTCTTAGATCTAACTCTCCGTTGATGGTGGTGCTTGCGTTCATCGGCGGTATGGTGTATAAGGCGGCGGCGGTTGAGCATCGATGATGATGGTATCGATGGTGTAAAGGTAGGCGGCGGTATGGAACCTTGTTGCTGCCGTCTTCCTCACCGGTGGTATGGAACCATGTCGGTGCCGTCGATGGTGTAAGGTTCGGTGGCCGGCGAAGGTGTATAGAGCGGTGAACGGTGGTTTGTGTGAGTTTGGAAGCATTTGGGTCTTGGGAAGAGAAAGAGTTGGGGAGAGAGAGAGAGCGCGAGAGAGATATATAGAGAGAGAGAGATTTTGGAGTTTTAAAATGTGGTAGTTGGAGATATAGTAGGAAGGGAGAGAAATATATTTTTAATAATAGATTAATTTAGGTTTCCTTTTTTGTAATTTAAAAATGACTTTTTTATCCTCTATTAATTTATTAATTACAATTAAGTTCTAAATTATTTACTAAAATGCCACAATAAATATTGGTCATTGATTTAATCATATTGTGGTCTATAATGTTTCTCGTACTTTTCACAAATAAGACACTTTTTGCATGAATCTCCCCCTCTCTCTATCACTCTCTCTCTCTATATATATATAGGATCAATATAGATCATATACTTAAACATAGTCCCTAAAGTCCAATTATAGACTATTAGATTTATTAAATCAATGGTTGAGATCAAATTAGGGCATTTTTGTAATTAAAGCGAAAAACTATTAACATAAATAAGGTAAGGAGGGTAGTTTAGGAATTAACTATATCAATTCCTCTATCCACGTTTTAATCGGTTTCCATTTACTCTTCTTTCTCTATCTCTCCTACATTTTAAACAATCTCCCCCTCTCTCATTTTACAATCGCCGACCAATGATCAGTTCTCCATCATCAACCGCCGGCGACTGTCCCATCATCCAGGTTTGTTTAGCTCCGTTATCCAGCCACCATCGACAGGCAGAGGAAACACACTTCAGTGCCAAGAGAAAACCTGCCGGTTGGGGGCGATCTCGTAACTGTCAGTGATGGCTTTCGGTCACTAATTGCTCATGACATGGGCATTCATCGGGTTGGTTTTTTTATTGCATTTTTTGTTTTGATTTTGAAAATGCATAAATTGAAGATGCAAGACAGCTCTGAAGGTGATGGATGCTAATTAGAACCGAGAATGATATCTGCATTTATCATCTTTTGTATATACTTCTTTGACGTCAGTTTTTATCATTTATCTGCATTTTGATTATCATCTTCTATATCTACTTACTTCTATATCTACTTATTGTTACATCTGTGAAGCATGTGTAGTTTTCTATATTTCTATTGTAAACACTTGCATCTTCATAAGATGCAAGTGGAAACACACTTCAGTGCCAAGAGAAAACCTGCCGGTTGGGGGCGATCTCGTAACTGTCAATGATGGCTTTCGGTCACTAACTGCTCATGACATGGGCATTCATCGGGTTGGTTTTTTTATTGCATTTTTTGTTTTGATTTTGAAAATGCATAAATTGAAGATGCAAGACAGCTCTGAAGGTGATGGATGCTAATTAGAACCGAGAATGATATCTGCATTTATCATCTTTTGTATATACTTCTTTGACGTCAGTTTTTATCATTTATTTGCATTTTGATTATCATCTTCTATATCTACTTACTTCTATATCTACTTATTGTTACATCTGTGAAGCATGTGTAGTTTTCTATATTTCTATTGTAAACACTTGCATCTTCATAAGATCTGCATTTTGATTATCATCATTTTGAAGCACCTGTAGTTTTTCTTCATTTTGATTGTCATCATCTTTTTCTATTCTGAAGTTTGCTAAAAATCCTAAACATAAAAAAGTTATGATCATTTTGATTGTCATCTTCTGTATCTATTTCTGCTACATCTGTTTTTATCATTTTGAAGCATCTATAGTTTTCTGCATTTTGATTCTCATCATATTTTTATATTCTTAAGTTTTCTAAAAATCTTAAACATAAAAAGTTATTATCATTTTTTATACTGGTTGAAAATGATAATATTTTCCAACCACTGAAAATGATAACTTCCGGCATGATAACATTATCCACATGAAAATGATAAAAATATACTCATTTTCAACCGGAAATTATATAAATACACATGTTTTAGCCAAAAATGATATAAAATACATGTTTCTAAACGAAAATGATATGAACACCCTTCTTCCAGCCGAAAATGATATAAATACATATAGTTACAACCGAAAATGATAAAAATTCACATGTTTTTAGCCCGAAAATGATATTGATACACATGTTTATAGCCCAAAATCATATAAATACACATGTTTTTAAAATAATATAAATACACATATTTTAACCGAAAATGATATAAAATACATGTTTCTAAACGAAAATGATATAAATACACAATACACATGTTTTTAGCCAAAAAAGATACAAGTACACATGTTTTAGCCGAAAATGATATAGATACACATGGTTACAGCTGAAAATGATAAAAATTCACATGATTCAAAATGATAACATTTTAGTATCAGTTTCATATGGTTTGCATTTTCGAAATTAAATTTTCAGAAATATGGGAAGATTGGTCTTGTTTGAAAGAGGATTGAAAAATGAGTAGATTGGTATAATTTTTTGCTCAAATTCTCAAATTGAACAATGTTGCAAAACTCGCTAGGCGGGAGCTAGGCGGTAGGTGGGGAGTAGCGAGTACTCGGCCTAGGCGGGGAGTACTCGGATTGGAGTTTTTTATATTTAAATTTTAAAATTATATAAACTACATGTTAATAAAAACTCAAACATAAACATAATTGTTCATAGAACCAAAATATATGTTTAAAAAACACTAATAAAATTGTTTAAGACTTAAAATACTAATTCAAAATAACAAAATCACAAGTATCAAATTGCTACTAATTTAACAAATCAAGAATCTTGATCAAATTGCTTTTATGACAAAAAAAACACTAATACTAGCAAATAAAGGCCGGAAGCATATTAAAAAAACAGAAAAAAGTCAAAAAGTCAAGAAACCTACCCCATGTTGTGTCACTATCGAAGGTCTCAATCAAAAAGACAAAAAAAATCGAAATCTTCAAAAAAACCCACAATATAGACCCATACGGCCATACATAACTGAGTTCAAGTTCAAAAGCTTCAAAAATCATTAACCTTGCTTCTTCCTTGTTCCCGTCGAGAAGAAATCGAAGAAAACGAGCAGGGAAATCGAAGATGGAGGTCGGGTTTTGCTGGGTGATGAAGAAATCGAGCACCAATGGAAGAAAGATTAAGGATTTGGTCTTCGATTTTGTCTTCAATTGAGTATAAACTATAGTTCTTCAATGGAAGCAAAGAGGAAGGAGGCGACGTGAGGAAAATGAAAGAAAAAAAGGAACCCGATTAAAACCTGCTTTTTTTTATTGACCGAGTTTGACCAGTTGACCGAGTTGAGTTTTGGCCGAGTTGCCCGAGTTTTGGCCGAGTTGCCCGAGTTTTGACCGAGTACCGAGTAAATAGACCAATCTAGCTTAACTCGCCTCGGTGAGGTACCGAGTACCGATTGCTCGCCGAGTACTCGGCCGAGTCAACCAAGTTTTACAACACTGAAATTGAAATAGTTATGGTTATTTAAATATTTAAGTGATAAATACAAAATAAAAAAAGGAAACTATGGGAAGCCTTAGAGGCGTGTAGGTTTGGGAGTTTTTTTATAATTCCTCTTTTGCTCTTTTAAATGAGTGGCTGAGAATTGGCTTTTGAGTTCTATGTTTAAAGGTGAGACTATGTGGATCCTTACCCTATATATATAGGGGAAGGTTCATTTGAGAATTGTTTTTATTGCGAGAACCAATATTAGCCGTTGATTTTGGGTAATGTAATTTATGGATGAAGAGCGTGGGGGGATTGAGTGTGGCAGGGTATATGTAAGGAATTCATGGGTGGACAATCCAATTGAAGGAGGGGGAATTGGAAGGCTAAGATTGGTTCTCGCGGTTCTCGCAATAAAAACGGTTCTCAAATGAACTTTTCACTATATAAACATATATATATATATGTTTATATATACATACATGCACACATATATATACACACAAATATATTAGGGATGGTTATTGTGAGAATGGATATTTATGTGAGAATTGGAGAACAAATCCTAGTCATCACTTAGATATTGATCTATTAGATCTAACCGTCACAATTCACCCGTTGCAATTCATGATCATCACAATTCATGGTTGGGTAATAAATGATGATTAAGCCTCTCATTCTAACCCCAAATATCCATTATCATTTGAACCTCACACTAAAGATAAGGTCAGGTCATTTACGGGTAAATCTTGTTTTATTGAACTTCAATTTGTGGTTCACATGCATGTAGTTTAATTAGCAGTTAACTTCTATTGTGAAAATAAATAAATAAAGAAGATAAGTAAACAAATAAATGAATATTGTATTCAGTCAATAATACACACCAATAAAAAAGCGATTTTAGAAGGATTAGGATCCTCTCAAGTTGGTCAAGCATTACCGGTCATGTTCTTTCATGTTTGTGAACACATATATGCATGTGTATTTACATATATCATGTTTGCATAGTGTTTATAGCAGGATCTGTGAATGTACTTGCAGGAATGATGTTGCCGAAATGAGTACACTCGAAACATACTTATTCATGCTTAAGACTTCTAAATAGACATATACCTATAAATATACATATATACCATCAATTCCACAATATATGTAAATGCACATACATGTATGTGTTGTACCAAATTTTATGAACTTTGAAGATGCTAAACTATGCACACACTCATTCGTATTGTTTCCTTGGCATCTATAACGATTTTAACACCCTCATACTTCCTGTTAGCAATTTTATATGATCAATGCCATGTGATCTCTAATCCAAATTATAAGTAGCATCAAAGTGTAATGAGCCCAGAATGTATAAATTTATGCTTTTTGTATCCCATTTTTGAGAACTAGTATAGCACCATATAAGAACAGAATTACAAAGGATCAATTAGAGAAAGATTTATATCTATCATGTGTTCAATTTGAATAGTAAGTTTTATATCTGTAGATGTTATGAGTTTTGATGGTGAAAGATCTAAAATTTGTGCACTATCTTGTTCTGCATTACTGCACTTGCAGCAGTAAACTCAAGGAAATTAACCAAGTTATGCAGACACCAAGTATGTTGGTGTATCTGGATAATTTTTCAGCAAAAAGTAGACATCATAATCAACTAACACCATGCTGAAATCATGTATGAATAAAACCCTAACTGCAGATAGAACATAGGAATTGATATGTCAATGCAAGTAGCAGTTTCAGTAATGATGATGAGTTTTATGATCTTGGAGTAGTAACTACAGATACAGAATTGTAAATATGTTCATATATTGGAGAAATTAAGGTGATTGTTGTTTAATATTACCCGAATTGAATTTTGGTCCTTTCTTTTTACGGTCTGCGGTATCTGCAGCTTCATCGTCGTCGGAATCGACATCGTCATCGCTGTCGTCATCCTCATCGGCGTCATCGATGTCCGAGGAAGGAGAAGGATCGAGTCGAGCTGCGTCTACTGCCCAATTGATTATCCTCTGAACCTCGTCTTCTTCGTCTTCGACATCAACGATGCTGCAACTTTCGTCTTTCGCAATCTTCATGTGGTGTTCACTTGAAGAATTCGATGCAGTTGTTGCATTAGGAGCTTTAAGAGCAGCGAATCGAGCAAACAGATTATCTACATCTTCATGATCGGCGGATGATTTTGTTTTAGGGTTGGGTTTGGATCTGAGAACTTGAAATCTGCGTTCGAGATCTGGCTCTATTGCATTGCTGTGGGACGTTTCAGGTATGAAATCGAATTTGGATTTGGATTTGATGTGAGAATTGACGGTAAGCTTGAGGAGCAGATCATCTTCTGTCAATTTAAGTAACTCTTCGACTTCATCAATGGCGTCCGATTGTTTCTTTTTACCGGCACCGGTACTCTTCATCATCGGTGCTGTTTTGCTCCTTCCCCGCCGCCCCCTGTTTTCAGGCCGTAGGTATGTGGTGACCCGAAACCCTTCGGGTTAGGCATCGGGTTGACAACACCCCTACTTGTTTCCTTTTTTCTACCGGATCACGTGAGTAGTACTTGACTTATTCAAATAACGTAACTTAATTTACATGATAGTAATTGAAAATGTTATATAAACGTGACAGTTATTTATGGGTTATTTTATATTGTAAAATGAAGAGATTTGATTACTATTTTATAAAATAAACTTGTAAAGAAATTATTTTTTTCTTATCATTTCTATAAATATATTATTACATACTTTAAAATTTTCAACCTTCAAGTTCATTGAGTAGGAAAACGAAATATTTGTAGGGTTTGTTCAACAAGTGACAAACTTAATTTATGATAACATCGTGGAATCATCAACAAGACTGAGGAGAAAAATATAGAAAGAAGTGGGGTAGCAACAAACGAAGACAAAGGATTCGAAAGAAAATCAAAGGAAAAGTTTATGATATTTTAGAAGGCAAGGTTATTATACGATAGTAAATTAAAATTGTTATAAACAATTTAAATCTTAATTGATTATGTTTTTAGAAGAATTTTTAATATTGTTCATACTTAATTCATAGTTCTAAGAGACTAATTTTAGCATTTGGATTAATGACATAAATGGTTCAAATTGCATTTTAAAATTTTGGGTGAAGTGGCATTTTCGTAATTCACATGTGATGCTTTTACAAATCACATATGATTGTATACTGAATCACATGTGATTTAATATTAAAATTATAGAACTATATTTTTTACATTGACTTTATTAAACACAACTCTATGTCTTTATGGTTACATAGCATATATGGGGTAAGTATTTTGCCTCTAAATTTATTATCCTATAACAATAATAAAAGAACTAGCACAAATAAAATTTATTAAAAAATCTTTGCTTTAATTTAAATAATAAAATTTAATTATTAAATTTGAGCCATAATATAAAAAAACTTAAATTTTCGTTCGTGTTTTATAATTATTCACAATGTTAATTGCATGGTTCGTCTTTAACGTTTGTTCAAGATGCAGATTTGGTCCTTTAAAAATCGAAAGTACAAAATTGGTCATTTTTCCTATTTTTCGTTGCAAAATCGGCCTTTTACCTTAACTGGAGTTAAAGTTGATGGCTAGTCGAAGGATATTTTGGTCATTTGCCTTGTTTTCCTCATTACAAAACAAGATTTCTTCTAAGTAATTATTTTTAATGTAGTACATGTTTCCCGAATTGCAATAATATTCCAATATTAATAAAAGATAGCGCATTTGGTTCCTAATTGATGTTTGGAGTGATTGCCTTTTATAATGTAATGCCGTGATTTTCGGGTCAACTTTTGACTTTTGAAAACTTATTTCAGTTCGATAAACAAAAGGCAGAAATCTTATCAGAGTATTTCTTTATTTAAAATAACCCAACAGGGTTTTCAATTTACAAACTAGTGTTACCAATCGTCCCATTAACATCAAATTAGTTTACACGTGATCATGCTCAGAATTATAATCTTGGTCACAATCATATTCTTTAAACCATCATGTCTCATACATATGTAACGATTAATGGTTAAGTAGGTACTCACATGTGTCCAAAGTGCTTGTATTAATCTTCTAACGATGCCTTTAGTTCGTATATTAAGCCATCAAAACAGTCCAAGCATCAACACGCGAAAAACAACAAAATTGCTTGTTGGCCCCTTGGAGGCGTCGCGTCCAATACCCTAACACGTCGCATCTGAAGAACACACCCAGAAGACACAGCTAGCTCTGCACAATCAAAATCGACCCAATCCAAAACTAAACTATTCCTAATCGATTTTCAATGTTTGTATTGTAACATCCTGCATTTGGGCCTAGTAGACACGTAGGCTTGGGTATGTTTACACGTGATTATGTTTAATTAATTGATAATTGAACTTACTTAAATTAGTTATTGTTATTAATTAAGGATTAATATTTATATGTATATAGGTGTGTACGTGTGCATGTATTGAGATGTCATTCCTTGTGATGACACCTCCTGCTTGTTTTGTTGGATTAATATGTATATGTGGGGATTTATGGATTAACATTAGAGAATTGTTATCACTTTGACATTTCTTATGTGTGTGTACTGCGTGTTTGCCGAGAGAAAAAGAAGAACAAAGAATCGGATTTAGGTTATTGAAGCTTTTGGATTCAAATTTGGATTGGTAAACTTCTTCTATATGTTTATATGACTGATTCATGTATTCATGCTATAATGTTTATCAATAACTTGCTGGGTTTGTATATGAACACCATGAATGAGCATATAAGAAAACTTTGTTAGTGGGTTTTGTATGTTTCAAGTAATTATGTGGTTTAAAGGTGTTTATGATGCATGATAACATGTTTATTGATGTTTGGTTATGTTTTTGGGTAAGCTTTAATAAGTTTTGTAAAGCTGTAAAACTGGTTATGGATGTTTGAAGTTGTCGGTTTGTGAAATGGAGGAGATGATGTGAAATCCGATGGAGAAGAAACCGAAGCTTAGCAAATATGATGGGATGAATTCCGATGGATTGGAATCCGATGGTGGATTCCGACATGATAAATCCGAGATTGAATCCGACAGTGTGGAAATCCGACTCAGGGTAGCGGATTTACTCAATTCCGACGGCTGTATCGGATTTCTCTTGAAATCTGATGATTCTGGCAGATTTCTACAAATCCGATGGTTGTATCGGATTTCCCTTGAAATCCGATGGTTTTGGCTGTTTGTTGATTATTTGATGTTATATGCTAAGTGTTTATGCATATGTGAATCTAACATGATATGTTTGATTTAAAGATGATATAAATATATGTTTGATATATATTTATGAATTGGATACTGATGTTTGGTTGTTGTGTTCTTAGGAACAGACAAGGCTCGGTAAAATTAGATCACTGAGTGGAGAAGCTGAGAACTTGAGGTGAGTGGATGTTTATTCACAGATGATGTTAGTTGTAACTGGTTTGGTTGCAACTGTTTATGGTTTGACGCATGGATAGATTTTATATCTGATAATTGATTAACTGGTTGATTGTTAATTAATTATTGCGTCAGTGATATGTATACATGATGGTTGGGAAGTCAGTTTCGACTTGGCATATGGGCTGGGTTTGTTTGCTATCGGCTAATCAGTATTGAGATCTTTTGATGCATCTGTTGCAACTTAAGGTAATACTGTGCGAGAATAGCAAATGAACTATCGGTAAACCTTTGCTTTGGCCGACATTGGTTGTAGGTTCCTGCAGAACCGCCGGTCTTCCCGGGACACGATTATCTGTTATGTGTTGTTGTTGATATCATGTGGTTCTCGCTGATATATCTGTTGTGATTCTTACTCCATCCACTTAGCTTTGTGCTAATCCCCACCTCTCACTCTTTTTACAGGTTTTGGTAAGTTAGCGGCTCGGCCGAGAGTGGTTTGCTTGGGGAGTAATTACCTAGGCCTCTGATGTGTTATTTGTGACGAGCCGTGATTTTGTAATAGTGATATTTAAACTAGATGGTTTTGTAAACAGTGATTTATGTAGAGTTGTAAATACTTTTAGTATTTAAATCGCTTCCGAAGTGTTATTTAAAATGAAAATTTTATGGTTGAAAATACGGTGTTACATGTATACTCTAAATAACATCAACACAAGTCTACTAACACACTACCTAACTCATTTAAAACAACCAATTCATGAATTAGGTTAGATTTACCCACTTTGACCATTCAAACCATTTCAACTAAATTCATCACTTTAATCACTAATTAGAACTTATATCACTCGCGGTTGCAATATCAAGTTTAACCCATTTGACCCACTAAATTCTTCAAGAATAAGAATCACAAAAGGATGAACACTTACAAGGAAGGATGGAAGAAGATGATGATATCACAACTTGAATAGTTTCATCAATCTCAATTTCCAAATTTAAAGAGGGATTAGAGATTTCTCTTATGAAGCTCCAACAATCCAAAAAGAAGAACACATAGTGAAGGTGTAGGTGTGTGTGGTTGTTTAAAGGAAGAAGAAAGAAAAGAGGTTGCCGCCTCAAATGTAATGTTTATCCCAAATTCGGGTATTCCGCTCCCCTCACGGACTTATAACTTAACCAAATGGTATCTATAAATCCCAACGAAGATATATTCGGAACCATTATTTTAAACCATCTACTAGTTTACAACTTTTTTTTCATTTTCATAATTATTTTCCATATCCAAGTTAGATACCAATATCACGAGAAATACTTATATACTTGAAACTTTATTTAATTCACAAGAATAGAACCTCACAAGCATAGGGTACAACTAGACCCATTGCAGGGTGATACATATAAGCTTAAGGACCACTTGATAACTAATGAATGTGGTAAAGGGTATTTAAACAAGTTTTGGGTGCAAAACCCTAGGAAGGATTTTTGTAGCTCATTTTGGGCATGTGAGGGAGTTGTGTGTGCTGTTTCAATACCAAGAAGAAGAAGAGATAAAATCAAGCCATTTTAACATCAAAATGTTTAGAAATCGTTGGAATTCAATCAGGTAATCCTTTACCTCTTATGATAGAATTCATACAAGTTTTATAGCAATTCATTGAGTTTTGATTGAGTTCATGTCTGTTCGAACCGTGTGCTATAAACCGAGAATAATAATAAGATTTCTTCCCATAAAGACTTGATAGAAATTCAATTAATTGATACAAAAACTAATGCAACAAGAATTATACAAAATGGTTATGATTTGAGAGAGTTTGGTTGATTTTTGGATCAACTGTATGTCGTGAATCGCTAAGTATGGGTTGAGTCCTTAAGGGATTCCCCATCGCCATGCGGATCGTAAAGTGTCAAGTAGGCACTAGATCGCAAAATGGCAAGAGCCACTGATTCGCAAAGCACCACGTAGTGTCGCGAAGTGAACCAAAATCGTAATGTGCAACTAGCAATCAAATCACAATTGGGACATGTTATATAAAATCTCACAATCGCGACATGTTATATAAATCTCAAAGTAGCAAGAGCCACAAAATCGCAAAGTGTCATTAAGCACAAGATCAGAAAGTGCAAATTGGACACCAAATCACAAAGTGAAATTAAGGTTTTGATTGCCAAGTGCTATAGGCACTTGAAATCGCCGAGTTGAGCAGTGTTAGGATTTTCGGGATTTCATAGTATACAAATGTGAATAAGGTATGTGATCCTACTTAGTGACTAATGATGTGAAAACCTACAATGTAGGTGATTATCTGTAGACGCAAACCTCCCAGGTGCCTTGTGAACTTTTATTGTCTTTATTGTGCATCAATCAAGTGATTTACACTAACTTACTCATTATACTAGTGTTAAAAGTGTATGTTATTTATATGAGAAATGTGACTGACGCAATTGTGATGAAATTGTGTTCGGTAAGTAAAGACGGACTACTTGGGTAATGGGTATGATAAGACCATCTACTTTGATAGAGGGTATGTTAAGATTGTCTACTTCGGTAGCGGGTATATTATGTTGAGGGTTAAGTTGATGACGAACAAGATGATGATGATGCAAAACATGGATTTGTGTATAATGTGTACATACCTAGTGTGGTGTGTAAGTTATGTGGGCTCGCTAAACTTTATGCTTATTATTGTTGAATTTCTCCTTTCATGAAAGGACCTTGAGAAGGCTTCAACACAATGAAAGCAGCTCATGACTAAACCGTTTTTCATTGATGCCCAATTTTATTGTTTATATTTCGAAGTGTTTTCAAGAACAATGTTTGAAGTTGTTTTATATTTTGTTAATCAAATGTACACGTAAAATAACTTATAGTTCCTAGTGGGGGACCTTGCTATGTTTTATTGGATGAAAAGAGTGTCTATTTTACTCTCATTCTGTATTTTAAAAAACACGAGGCGCTAAATTTAAAAAATATATAAAATATAAAACCCAAACACAACATTCCCATGTGATTCACCCAACAGTCTATCACCACCATTGCCTATCACCACCCACCACCACCGGAAACCACAACCGGTCTATCTCACCACCGTGTCTCCGCCGGAGACCACCACAACTGCAATAGTCTCTTACACTACATGCTTATGTATTGTTTTACTTTTTTTTTCTTTCTATGCTTGTGTATTGATTTGGTTGCAACTGTGAGTTAGGGTTAGAATTTGAATCCCCTCGGCCACCTAATACCAAGTCATCGGCAACCTTGCCGCCTCACTTTCTGTTGCCGGCCATGCTTCCACCTCACTCCAACCACCGTGTTGAGTCTAGAGTTAATGTCAATTGCCTAAAACCACTCAAGATCACTATTCACCCATCTCGCTACATGTCACTTGTCATTCTCCCATCACAACCCTAGCTAACCTCACTACCCCTTCCCTCTCGTCGTCGCGACCCCTTTGCCTCTTTTCTTCCTTCCTTTGTCGCCTCCAACACCCTACTAGAGCATGGCACCACATCTCTCATCCTCGCAAATGTAAAGCAGTTGAGTCGATTGGGTTTTTTGGGTGAGTGGCAATTTAGACCCTAACGATGATGGGGATTGGTTGCAATGGAACTAACCGGTGCCGGAGAAATGGCCGAGATGGTCGGCACCTTGGATGAAAATCCCGCAGATTGAATGAAACAAAGAAGATGGGGGTGGGATGGTGGGTCATGGTTTGGGTTAGTTGCCGGGGAAAAAAGGGGTGTTTGGGGTTATATATATATATATATAGGTTTGGTTATGAGGATAACAAGGAAAATAAGCAAAATGTTCTTTGACTATGTTAACTTTAACTCCCGTTAGGGTAGATGACCAATCTTGCAAAGGAAAATGGGAAAAAATGAATATTTTTGTACTTTCAATTTTAAAGGACCAAATATGCATCTTGAATAAATGTCAAGGATGAACCAAGCAATTAACTCTTTTAGTTTTTTATGTATAGCACCGGCCGAGCGCCCTGAATGAATAATAAATTGACAGCAGAGGTAATCCGAACATCTATACATATACATATAGACGTAAATAAGAAAATAAACCCCTAAAATCCTTGGTCCAACCATGTCAATTGTAATTATTGAAGTTTACTTAGAAAAGGGAGTGTTTTACGCCTCACACTCATCTACAATGTAAGCTTTTATCCTCATAAAAGTGAAATCACACTGGCAATAACATACATATGAATATATGCCACTAGGACTTGTACCTTATCACACCTAAGAAAATTAAAGAAAAAAAGGGTGATCATTACCGAAGTTAGTTGCCCCGCGCTAGGGTATGCAACACTTCACTCACGCCACTACACCAGGGTATGCAACACTTCACTCACACCACTACGCCAGAGTATGCAACACTTACTCACGCTCCTACGCCAAGGTATGCAACACTTTGCCTTTTCTCATCACTTACTCATCACATTGAGAACACTCCCTCCTCACACAGATGAAAGTTTGATCATCATTGGTTTGATTCAAAAGGAAAATTATTTTATTTGATTACATCCTTCAAAAAATTTCCACCAAAATTATAAGAACCTGAAATGATCTTCAATGTATATTTCAGCCATGACTGCCTTCTGCCATCATTGAATTTTCAAAAAAAATCAATATCAAGAAGGATGATGATTCGTATACAGCAAATTTATCCATAAACAGCAATTATATGATTCATTAACTTGTACTTTGTGCAGTTTACAACTTGTATCAGTTGTGTACACTATTTGGTGTTTACAACTTGTACCCATTGTGTACACGATTTGTTGTTGCATATGATGTACGTAAGGGTAGAACCGTCATATACCTCCAACAAAACAAGATTACACCTCGAATCCACAACAAGATTACTGAGAATACTGTCTAATCAAAATGAAACAAAAAAACATTTTTAAATGTGCAAAAAGTTGCAAGCAGAAAGAAATCTAGACATAAATGGCAATATGCTTGTCACTTATATAAAACTTGTTGAAGAAACTGGGATTTCATTTAAAAGTAGAGAGCCTGGGAAGCTTGTCTCGCAAGTAATACAACCGGGCTCTTCTTACTTTCCTGTGTTTCACGACTTTTATTTCTTTGATGTTTGGAGAGTATCTGCACAAGAACAGTAAAAAAAACATTAATTAGTAGCAGATTTTCACATTTCTTGTTATACTGATGATATTAACATGAATGCAACTTCCCACTTCGCGAATTTTGGAACTTTGCTTACGGATTCTCCCCGTCCTTGTTTTAAAAGAAATTAAAGGCAGGCAGGTAAGCACCAGGCTCAAGTATTATAAGATAGAACTGGCAATTTTAACCCATCTACTTACTTACAAATGAGTCTAATTGGGATAAAATGGAGAAGAATATGTGTTTGGACTATGAAGAAGTTATGCTTATGTATCTTGTGACATGGACCCAGGGAATTGCTTACGAGAACTCGACAAGGGATGGCACTGGTGTGAGGCATCAAGGCTTCATGAGGGTCTGAGAGGAGGTGGGAGTGCCAAATATCTTGTTCTTAGCTCCTCTTGTACACTAGGTCTAAAAGATTTCGTTGTAGCTAAGCTCAGAGCTGTCGTTTCTTTCCTGTGGTGCTTCATGAGTCCCTCCCAAGCAATATTGGAAATTGTGAAAGAAACTCAGGTTAAACAAGATGCCTCTTATGACTAAGAAAATTGTATTAACACCGGGAATTAAAACAAAAATGGCAAATTGGCAACTCTGAAAGCTTGCATGTTCTTCATTTGCCCTCATGTAGAGGTTTTTTCAGGTGGTGCCACAATTTTTTGTTAGGTCTTAGTCGTATGTCGTGGGGTTAAGGTTGAAGGAGCCTAATGTAGGTTGTGTCTTCCGTGTCTTGGTGTGGCTCTTCCGAAAACACCAATTCCAACAACTCTGTCTTTATAAGGCACGAGTATACGACTGTTTTTCCCTGGCTTGGGTGGAACCTTATCAGGTTCTTACCACCTTCTCATCAAAGGTTGAGACATCAGATGAGGTTTTCGTTTGCGTCCCACGAGTGGAACCATGTGATGCTTCCTGAACCAACTTAAGGCTCTTCTTCGGCTCTGATAGGGATAACGAGCTTTAGGTAGATGCTCAGAGTCGGAATGTTGTACAGACAAAAGTAAAAAACATTAGACGGCACTTGAGCAAAAGCCCAACTCGTCCTTATCTAGGACTAGGATGCGGGTTGAAGGTTGAAGCTATTAGAACATGCTATGATCTAGATCATAAACATTCTAGGGGGTGAGGGCAGATATGAGGGTGATCCCTTCGTCCTCACAAGCCAGGCATGTAAGGAGAACTTAGTACATATTTTACAATATCATGGGAGTGAAGGGAGAGGTGGTATGCCATGCTTATCCCTTAAAGAAGCTGAAGATAATAAAACTTACATTGGGAACACAATTTCAACTCCGACTCCAGCAATGATCCTTCGAATACGAATTGTTGTGTGAATACCAGCATTTTGCCTTGAGATTATAATACCCTTGTAAATAGACAACCTACGCCTGTTTTCTGGCACTTCCTGCAAAATTAAATAATTCCTCGTCTCACAAGTCACACCCTCTACCATTATATACATCCAGAAAACAATCAAACAACAAACTTACCAATTTGATCTCAATAATGTCTCCGGTTCGAAGGTCTGGGATTGGCCTTGAACTATCTGAAGCTTCAATTGCTTGCTTGTTTAGAATCTAATATTGAAAAACAAAAACAAAAATCAACCATATCAATAGCTTTCTACCAATTTGATTATTAGCCTTTAGGAATTAACTTATTCCCCTTAAAAGTCAAAATCAGTGTTGTAAAAGTCGGCCTAGGCGGCCGAGTACTCGGAAATCGGCCACCTGCCGAGGCGAGTCGGGGCTACTCGGCCACATTACTCGGATTCAGTCAAAACTCGGCATTACTCGGCCCTACTCGGCCTACTCCGCCAAATGAGGCCAAAAGACTTTTTTTGAATTTTTTAAAGACATACGGCACGCAAGTAACTATATTTTTTAACCTTATCTATTTCCTCTCTTCCGCTATTTATCAAGAGTACAAAATCAATAGTATCTCTTCCACTTTTTCTCATGACCGTCGACTATACGATGCAATTTGAAGTTTTTAACAATTATGTTTATGTTTCTAACATATTTCTTGGGCCCTATGAACAATTTTATATATATAATATGAGTATTTATGAACATACTACATGTGAATTTTTGAATTTATACGTAAAAAATCCCAATCCGAGTACTCCCCGCCTAGGCGGAGTACTCGCTACTCCCCGGTGGGCCGCTCGAGTAGCGCATAGCGATTTTTGCAACATTGGTCAAAATGCATCTTCAATCTTGGAACAAAGATACTGCTAAAGCTAGTTTTAACCCACAAAACATCAAAAATAATAATAGCAAATAAACACTATGAACAAGTTCTTACTAGTTTTCACAAACTTTTGAACACATACAGCACTGTAATTTAACCACAACTAAGAAAAACATCAAATTACACTCCCAAATACACACAGAAGAGATGAAACTTGACTTTGTAAGCATGAACTCTTTATATGTACTGATTCCTATGTACTAATTGCTATCAAGAAATTATTGACTTTAAAAAGTCAAAGTGCATCTTGGCAAGCTAGATATGAAATTAGAAAGCATATGTTTCACAGAAACTAGCATCAAGAAATGAAGAATTAGTCAAAGTTCAACAAATTACCCCCATAATATCACCAAGCTTTACAATTGGTTTCTTAGGTGGTTTCTCTTCAACCACCTCTTCGTCTTCCTTCACTGATTCTTCTTCAACATCATCCGTAGCTTCCCCTACAACAGTCGTCGTCTCGGCCTCCGGCTCAGCATCAGCATCGGCCTCAGCTCGAACCACAAAAGAATCCCGATTACGAAATCCAGAATTCAAACGACATCGTGATGAAGGAATACAGGAGACTGAAGCAGAAGCTGCATTGAATGAGTATACAGAGGAAGAAACCCCTATTCTCTTCGATTGAAATTTTGCTAAATTTGTGGGTATCATGTACAGCGCCTGCAAATGTCAAAATGTAACCATAAAAACTACAGAATTGGGTTGATTATGAATGTAAGATCGAAAGACGTGAAATGGGTTGAGGAATTACCTGAGGAAGAACAATGGAAGCCATGATTGAAATTTGAGAGCTCGAAAGAGCGCAAGGGCTTGCAGGAGTCTTATCTCAATTGCAGCATAGTGTCGTACTGTCGTTATTTGAGCTGTGATACGGGTTGAGTTCGGGTTAGATCCGGTTTTTGATAATTCTCATCCTTAAAGTTTATAGTTGTAATTAATGTTTTGATATAAATTTGAATGTATCCGTGTAATACGACGGTAACAAATAATTTTACTAAATAATATATTTGTTTTTAGTATTCACATATAATGGTAACAACGTATAATTTTCCAATAGTAACATCTTTATTTTTTTTCTTTTTTTTTTCCATTTTCTATTGTTTTGTTCTCGATTAACTCTTTTATTAATTTTTAAAATAAATTTTGAGAACAATAAAATAAGAAAAAAGATCATCTACTTTATAAAATAGGGTAAATTGTATAAAAATACATTGTGTAAATTAGTAATTTAAAATTATTTAAAATTAAAATAATAAGAAAATAGAGTAAACGAATTTATACTTATTGATTATATGAACTATTTAAAAAAACTAAAAATATATATTTATAGATTATAGGTTATTCTGGTTTATGAATTTTAATTATATACGTTTTCCAATAATTAAGTTAAAATATTCATTACATGATAAAAAATTTAAAATGGAAGGTTTACTTATGAAAATATTTATTATAATTAAGTTAATTTGTATTGACTTCATTTTTTTTAAATATGGAATATTTAGTTATTAAAATAGAAGGTTTGTATTCTACTATACGCAAAAGTTTAAACGAGAACTGTTTTTCGTACGAGAATCGCGAGAACTAATCTTAGCCGTCCAATTCCCCCTCTTTCGATTAGATTGCCCAACCATGAATTTCTTACATGCACCCTGCCACACTCAATCCCCCACGCTCTTCATCCATGACTTCCATTATCCAAAATGAACGGCCTATATTGGTTCTCGCAATTCTCGTACGAAAAATAGTTCTCGTTTGAACTCTCCCCTTCTACTATATTACCTTATGTTTTTTTATAAGTAAAGCGTAATTATAAAATGGCTCACCAAAGATAAAATCTAGTAACCCAGTGTAACACCGTCTTCGAAAATAGTGAATTTAGTACAATTCGAGTTTTTAAATTTCGTGGGTCCATTTGTAAATAGAATATTTCCCTTACCTGTCTTGCTTAATCAATCAATCTCAGACAAACAGCGGAAATTTTAAGCAAAACTTTGCTGACTATTACAAGTTTTAAAACCAGACATGTCATATAATATACACAACTCAGAGTTATCAAAACAGAGTTCTGTGGTGTTACTCTAACAATTATAGGGGAAGGTTTATTTAAGAATTGTTTTTATTGCGAGCACCAATCTTAGCCGTTCATTTTGGATAATGGAATTCACGGATGAAGAGCGTGGGGGGATTAAGTGTGGCAGGGTGCATGTAAGGAATTCATGAGTGGGCAATCCAATTGAAAGAGGGGGAATTAGACGGCTAAGATTGGTTCTCGCGGTTCTGGCAATAAAAATAGTTCTTAAATGAACTTTTCACTTTCCGACCATATAATAGATAAGTAGCATACACGAAGTGTTCTTTCAAAAGATAAACATAACCACCAGTAGGCAACCCAATCTCATAAGGCCACCTAATTCTTACCTGAAAAAGGAAAAACAACGCAACATTTGCTATAAATAGCTAGTGAGCACAAACTAACATAAGCATCAATAAAGCGAGCCACAACACGAGAATAAGCAATCAATGTTATCCTACCACATAGTGGAGTTAAGTGTCATATCTCGCTAGATAGCTAGTCTGAGATTATGAATGCAAGATCGAAAGACGTGAAATGGGCTAAGGATTTACCTGAGGAAGAACAATGGAAGCCATGATTGAAATTTGAGAGCTCAAAAGAGCGCAAGGGCTTGCAGGAGTCTTATCTCAATAGCAACATAGTGTCGTTATTTGAGCTGTGAAACGGGTTGAGTTTCGGGTTATATCCGGTTTTTGATAATTCTTATCCATAAAGTTTAAAGTTATAATTATACGAATAATGTTCAATATAGTCCATAATTAATTCATAATCATAAGAGACTAATTTTAGCCTTTAGTTCAATGATTTCAATGGTTCAGGTTAAATTTTAAAATTTTGGGCGGAGTGACATTTTGATAATTTTTCATAATTCACATATGATGCTTTTACAAATCACATGTGATTGTATACTGAATCATAGGTGATTGAATATTAAAATTTTAGGACTATGTTTTTTAAATTGACTTTATTGAACACAACTCTTTTCTAGCATAGAATTTATGCATCTAGTATCATAATTTTAATGTTTTGATATTAACTTGTATAGGACCCGCGTAATACGACGGTAACGAATAATTCTACTGGATAACATGTTTGTTTTTAGTATTCACGTAATATGGTGACAACGTATAATTTTCCTTTGATAACACTTTAATTTTTTTCTTTTTTCCATTTTCTACTATTCTGTTCTCGATTAACTCTTTTATTAATTTTAAAATAAATTTGAGAACAATAAAATAAGAAAAAAAGATCATCTACTTTATAAAATAGGGTAAATTGTATAAAAATATATTGTGTAAATTAGTAATTTGAAACTATTTAAAATTAAGAGAATAAGAAAATAAAGTAAACTAATTTGTACTTATTGAATATATGAACTATTTAAAAAAACTAAAAATATATATTTATAGATTATAGGTTATTTAGGTTTATAAATTCTACTTATACACATTTTCTAATAATTAAGTTAAAATATTCATTACATGATAAAAAATTTAAAATGGAAGGTTTGCTTATGAAAATATTTATTATAATTAAGTTAATTTGTATTAACTTGATTTTTTTAAAAATTTGGAACATTTAGTTATTAAAATAGAAGGTTTGTATTCTACTATATTACCTTATGTTTTTTTATAAGTAAAGCGTAATTATAAAATGACTTGCCAAAGATAAAATCTAGTAACCCAATGTAACACCGTCTTCGAAAATAGTGAATTTAGTAAAATTCGAGTTTTTAAAATTTCGTGGGTTCATTTGTAAATAGAATATTTCCCTTACCTGTCTTGCTTAATCAATCAATCTCAGACAAACAACGGAAATTTTAAGCAAAACTTTGCTGACTATTACAAGTTTTAAACCAAGACTTGTCATATAATATATACAACTCAGAATTATCAAAACAGAGTTTTGTGGTGTTACTCTAACCATTATCCAACCATATAATAGATAAGTAGCATACAAGAAGTGTTCCTTCAAAAGATAAACATAACCACTAGTAGGCAACCCAATCTCACAACGCCACCTAATTCTTACCTGAAAAAGGAAAAACAACGCAACATTAGCTATAAATAGCTAGTGAGCACAGACTAACATAAGCATTAATAAAGCGAGACATAACACGGGAATAAGCAATTAATGTTATCCTATCACTTAGTGGAGTGCTGACAAGATCAGTAGGTGTCAAATCTTGCGGGATAACTAGTCTAGCTCAACGACCTTGACTGGGGTATCAAACACAACCAACCGCGCTGGTGGGTGAGCATATATCGGTCCACCGTGGACGTTACGGAGCCATAGGTTCACTCGGGCTCAGCGAATAGTAGAATACCCCAACTGTTAAGGAACGGTGGTCCTGCAAAACCTACGACTCAGAATGGGCCCTTGAGTCACCGTTGATCCCGAACTATGACCCGTGGCCCCTAGGATCCGGTCCAAGACTGACCTTAACCTCATAGTCACAAATTGTCCGGACAATCACATACCACATAAATAACCTATTCCGGGTCCAATAGAATGCATGCATTTTACAACAACAGATATTAAGCATTACATATCATACCTCATGCACATGTACATGAATACATGTATAACATATCAAAACAACATGATAATACTCAATCCTTTATCTCTGTCGCATATCTAATATTTTACTTCAAATTTATAAATAAGTCTTTTGCTAATTGAGCTATGGTTGTTATTATTAATTAAAAAACATACTACATCAATCAATATCTTATAAATATTTTTTTCTAACGAAAACAAGTGTTTGATTCGGACCCGCTTTAAAGAGTTTATTAAGTTTTAATCATTAAAAATTATGTGCTTTTTGTTGTTAAAAAAATTTAAACAAATTTTATAAAACAATAATGAAACTTAGTTATCACTAAGTATTAAAAAGAAAGTGAATGAAATAAACATTAGAGTCGATATTGATGTAAAGATCAAAGTTTTAGTTTAGTTTCGGGTTAACCATTAAAGATTTTTTTAAATGATTTACCATAAAATTTTGAATTTGTTAAAAAAACTGATTAACCTTTAAGTGTTGTATGATTTTCAATTTTACCCTCTTTATTTATTACATATGTTAGTTTTAGTAAAAAGTTAACAAAACCTAAGTGGTTAAACCACTTTTTAACAAAAAGTTAAGAGTTAAATCATTTGAAAAAACAACTTTAAAATTTAAAACAAAAATGAAGCATAACTTTAAGAATTAAATCATAATAAATTTAAATTTTATGGTAAAATCATTTAAAAACTTTAATAATTAAAACGAAATCGGACTAAAACTTTAATTGTTAAACTATTATTAACCTTAAACATTAAAAACTAAACATCAGTTTGCTTTTATCCGGAATTCTTGTTTTTTTATCAAATAGTATAAAGAAAGGGGTCTAACACATGAGTTAAGTTCTGCTATACTTATATACTATATACCTATTTAATAAATGGGAGAATTTCATTTATATCCTTCTAAAACTTATAAATTATTTATATATCCTTCTAAAACTTATAAATTATTTATATATCCTTCTAAAATTTTAAATTACTTTTATATCCTCTCAAACTTTTAAAACTTTATATATGTCCAATTGCCTATTTTAATGTTTATTAAATTGTTTAACTATCAATAATCCTTATCATCAAGTTTAACTATTTACAAATTTACTATATTACCCTTTGTATTATCTTCAAATTCTTGTATTTATGTGTTGGAAGGGATTTTAAATTTCTTGTATTTATGTGCCCCAAGTGATTTCGGATTGCAAAAACTGATTTAGGGTTATATGCGATGATACTTATCTTCAATTCCAATGTTTATTTGCCACAAGTAATTCCATATTGCATGTTCTTTTTTTTCTTTTTGGAAAAATCGATGAGAATTGTTTAGGTCTGATAAGATATATCTTCAATTTTAGTGTTTATTTGCTCCAAGTAATTTCAAGTTGTATGTTCTGATAAGATATATGTTCAATTTTAGTGTTTATTTGCTCCAAGTAATTCAAAGAAGCCTATGCTTTGGAAATTGCTCCAATGACCGGAAAAGATCAATGGGAGCATATGGGAATAGGGGAGATGATATACCCACTGATAATCAAACGTCTGCCTAGATGAACAAAAAAGAAGAGAATTGTACCGGCCGACGAGCCTAAAAGAAGACATAGATGCCTACGTTGTGGTATTTATGGACACCATGAACGGACATGCAAGAATCCGACACCATTGAGCAAACCTGAAGACTCTCATGAAACATCCACTAAGACCAACTGCATTGGTCCCTTACCCGACGTTGGGTTGGCATTGAACCGAATGAGAACACCAAAACACCCAATTGAGTTGATGGTGATAGGGTAGTACACCGGGTTCCCAAACCCGATTCCTTTTTTTTTGTTTCTTCTCTCACATATTTAATATATGTTTTTTTATTAATATTTAATACGGGTTGAAGAGGGTTGGATGTGGGGGGTTTGTGGGTTTGATAAGATTGAAGGTGGATGTTAATGTGGCATTGGATAAGTTGGGTTGGATGCTTATGGTCTAATAAAAGGTTAACTAGTTTGCATTTAATAATTTTTGTTGCTTTTCCAAAATCAATTTTAATAACATTAATGCGATCTTTTTTATTTTAGGGGACAAAGAAAGAATACAAAAGTTCGTGAATGTATGAATTGAACGTCGCACCATCCCAATTAGAATCGTAGTCCGTTGAAAGCATACTTGATTTATTTGGTGGAATACTTTATGAACAATTATGATTTTGCAATCGATTCCTAATTTCAAATAAAGTTATTTTTGATTTCCAGAAATTTGTTATCTCAATAGATGAATGATAGTGTATGTTGTTTATGTGGTGAATTGATAGTCTAAAGATGAGTTCCATGTATTCCACACTTGTATCGAAATTGGTCAAAACAATCAATGTATTCCAAACTTGGATAATTTATTACTGAATGTCAATTTATACAAAGTAGACAATGGTACCCCAGGTATAGCCTAAGGGAAAACACCATAGCTTAAGAGAAAGGTTAACAAGCTTCTTGCTTTTGTACTAAGCTAATCTGATTCAATATGAACTTTTCACAACAGCAAGTCAACAAATTCTGCAATTATCAGATGCAACAATAAAGAAGCTATCTATCCAATTGCTGTTCCATTCAACAACACTTGTTTAACTTCAATCAAAAGAGCAGCTAACCAATTTGCTTAACAATAAACTAACCGAATTATTGAACAAAACAACATTTGCTTAACTAATATATGCTATTCAATATATGATTGTGTAAAAGACTTACAAGCTTAAGAATTTTTACTACTCCACTTTTTAGTTGATTTGGAATATAATGTAAACGTTTTTGTTTATTGTCAAATAATAGACAATCTATTTCAAATGTGAAGGAGTACTAAAAGCTACACGCCACTATGAAAGAGTTATCTGCAGAACAAAGGATCTTGAACCTTTACGAGCACTACCCAACAAACAAAACTATGACCAAAGAATCAGAAGTCCCTTAAAGGACTCATTTTTCAATTCCAGAACACTAGTTAGTAATAATAATTCAAACGAGTACCAAAGAATCAGAAAAACCTCAGCCAAGAATTCTGTTTACATTGAACATTATTTTCCCTAACTTTTGAGCAAGACTTCAAAATTTTAGCACAAAAATTCCGCTATATTTGACCAAATAAGACTGCTAACTATATAACGCAAATCAATCACATGAAATTTAGATTTTGAGTGTCTCGGTCATGTATAACAATTGAAGTTCGAAATCAAAAGTTCAAAGCCGAGACACTCACAATTGAGAAACTCAAATCATCCCGGTTAAATGAAAACAATCGAAGTTAAAAATCAAGACAACAATAGTCGGTGCGATTACAGCTTGAGATTCACTCAATCGTAGCTTTATTCAACAAATTAGTGAGGAAACCGACATACCTAGGTCTCTCGATTGAAGGTTGATGCACAAACAAATTACGGTTGTCATCGAGATCAATGGGGAAAATGAGATGCTCGTTGTCAATTGAAGTCTACTACACAAACAAATCATCTTCAGTCGGTCATTGGTCTCTCGATTAAAGGCTTGGGATGGATAGAAGATTTTCTTGATTGATTGAAGGCTTCATCGGAGAGATAGAGGATTTTTTTTTTTTTTGGGGGGGAGGGACTTGCGCATAAAGATTATGTTTTTTCAATTTAGCAGTAGTTTTTTTTTTTAATTTAGATTTAGATAATACAAGGATAATATAGTAAATTTATAAATAGTTAAATTTGATGATAATGATTATTAATATTTAAATAATATAATATACATTAAAATAAGTAATTAAACATATATAAAAGCTTTAAAAGTTTTAGAAAGATATACAAAGAAATTTTCTCTAAACAAATAATAATTTTATCAAAGGTATATAAATAATATATTCTAAGTGCCCGTAGCTTTGCCCGTAAAGAAAAGGTTTCAAACAACAGTCGTGTTTAAACTTTCAACCGCCTGAACACGGTAGCGAGTTTGCAGAGAAAAATCTCCGCCTCACCTGTTTAACTTCCCACCACAGAATTCAGTGGCCACAAAGCACACACAACGATGCACTTTTCTTCTTTGAAACACCCCGAAGAACACACACAACAATGGCGGGTATCTCTTCATCTTTCTTATACCTTCACCCTCCATCTCTTCATCACCAAACCACTAATACTAAGCTAACCCAGTACGCTATTCCAATTCGAACAATACCCCCAAAACGAACCAAACCAGCATCTCTAACAGTCATCAGTGCCGCATCCGATGTCCGGAAGGAAGAAGTGGTTATCGTCGGAGCGGGAATTGCTGGTCTATCCACAGCTGTTTCGCTACACAGGTTACTTTCATAAATCATAATTTTGTTGTTGTCAAAAGTTTCGATTTGTTTTGTTGGATTTTTGGTTATGGTTTGTTTGTTTGTTTTAAGGTTGGGGATTCGATCGTTGGTGGTGGAGCAGGCGGAATCGTTGCGCACCGGAGGAACTTCATTGACTCTGTTCAAGAATGGTTGGAAAGTTTTGGATGCCATGGGAGTTGGTAATGAACTCAGATCCCAATACCTCGAGGTTCAAGGGTAAATTAGTAAATTGTCCCCTGTTATTGCTCTTGGTCTTGACTCATTTATAATTATCTATATTAGTTAGTATTAGAGTTTACATATTTATTATTATCTAGTTAACATATTTAAATGGTTTCCTTAATTTTGGAGTTAGATTCATTTATTTAAATGGACAGGGTTAGGCTGATTAGGGGAAGAGAGTTTATAGTTATCTAGGTATTTTCTTTGTTTTGGAGATCCTCGGAGTCTCAAATACCAGCCCCTTCTGTATCTAAAAACATCCGATTAAGGGTGTTTTCTATCTTATTATTAATTATCATTTTGATTCATATCATTATGTAACGGTGTAAACGGAGAGGGATCTCCGTTTTGGTTACCTAAGGGGAGTGGAGATGTACACGGTCTTACGGGTATTACTTTTGAGATTACTCCTAGTCAACATAAAGACTCTCCTAGTGAAGTTTGAAGCCATGACCTCTTGTGAGAATCAGTGACGTTTAACCACTAACCTAGCAAGGTCCAATGATTATGTGATATAAAAAACTCAACATCACATAAGTGGTAACGAAATAGCCTTTAGGAGACTGGTGTTTGGATGCGTGGTAGATGATAGTTTGATTACGCGGTGAATTCAAATTATGTAAGGATCGATATGTGAAATGGTCTATAAATAGTATGATACATAGAATCGGTTTTGTAGCAGCTACTCCTAAACTGATTATTTGTCTCCTAATACGACACTACTCATGATCAGTTTCCCTACGCGCAAACACTAATAGAAAGTGATTATCTTCAACTTCAAATGCAATAATCACATATTCGCTTCCAAAATGCAATGCCAAACAACCTTAAAGTGTTGCTTGACTCTGACATTGTTCCTCCCTTTGCTTATCCAATTGCTTCCCACCTGTGAATGTTTTCATCATTTCAACCTTGCAGGATGGTGATAAAAGCAGAAAATGGAAGAGAGTTGCGCTCGTTTACATTCAAAGAAGTCGATCAAAGGTACATATGTATAAATATATGGTAGCATTTCTATAGATATTCATGTCATTATACGTATTTTAGTCACCAAAATCTGTATTTGGTGCATATGGGAACAGTCAAGAGGTTCGTGCAGTTGAAAGAAGAACGCTTTTGGAAACGCTTGCGAAACAGCTACCGTTAGATTCGATTTCCTTCTCCTCAAAGTTGGCAAAGATTGAAAAACAAGATGACGGCGAAACTCTGCTAGAACTTGTTAACGGTAGCCAAATATCATCCAAGGTAAATTTTAGTAATAAATGTTTATTTGTTTAATAGATTGTAGAAGAAAAGATTGATTGTTTAGAAAATGTTGGTCAAACATGAATCAGCCTTTTGTTTAACCATTATATGAATGAACAGGTGGTAATTGGTTGTGATGGAATTCGATCTCCGGTGGCTAAATGGATGGGTTTTCCCGAGCCAAAATATGTCGGTTATTGTGCTTTTCGTGGGCTTGGAGATTACCCTGATGGTCAACCTTACGAGCAACGGGTCAATTATGTTTATGGACGTGGGATACGTGCTGGTTATGTTCCTGTTTCACAAACCAAAGTTTATTGGTTTGTTTGCTTCAATAGCCCTGAACCAGGTATGTTGTGCTGTTATAAAGGGCAATTTAGTCTTTTTACATGTTCAGATTGTATTTTTGTTAACAATGGTTTGAATGTAAGGTTGGCAGGTCCAAAGATTACTGATCCATCAGTGCTCAAGAAACAAACCAAGGAACTAATCAACAAATGGTCCGCTGAACTGCAAAACATAATTGATGCCACCCCCGATGACACAATCATCCGGACTCCACTTGTTGACCGGTGGTTATGGCCTGGTTTAACCCCACCAGCTTCATCTGGTGGAGCCGTGCTTGTAGGTGATGCATGGCACCCGATGACTCCTAATCTGGGTCAAGGAGCTTGTTGTGCATTGGAAGATGCTGTTGTCTTAGTCCAAAAGCTTGCACCAGCACTTAAGGTCAATGCTGGTCAAATGGCGATCAAGAATGCATTGATTTCATACCAAACCGAGAGATGGCCACGCATATTCCCGTTAACAGTACGAGCAAATGTGGTTGGAGCGGTTTTACAGTTGGAGAACCCGATTGTTTGTGCAGTTAGAGACAATGTGCTTATCCCTAAACTCATTAGGCTCGGACCAATGTTGGAGCATACCAACTTCGAGTGTGAGCCGGTACCAGAAACTAGGGTTTAACAAATGGTTGAAAGTTATTACCAGACAATTGCATTTATATATCATCTTTCCCATTAAAATGAACCCTAATGATGTAAGTAGACATACAAAATAATGATTACAAAGGTAATATTGATATTAATTTGACATATTTTACCAACTGTTATGTAGTTTAGTGATTGGTGTTCCTGATTCTTAAGAGCTGGTGAGTTCAAACTTGAAATCTCACTAAGTGAGTCCTTAGGTTGGCTAGGGTAGTGATCTTGAAAACGGTTATCGGAATGTCGGTTAAGCCGTGTACATGTGGGTTAAAGGCTCGACTCTCTTTAGATAGCATAGACAAGGATCCCATTCTGATGATAGATTTGACATAATAACATCTAGAGTTAATTACTGATTTGGTCTATGTGGTTTACATTTTTTTATTGATTCAGTCCTTTATGTTACAAAAGTACTTGGTTGATTCTTACTGTAATTAGGGGTTTAAAAATGTTTAATATTGATTTGTTTAAATTGTTTACGCAACCTGACTTTAATTAAGGTTTTGATTTTTTAACCATCAAAATTAACCTTTATTCATAAATTGGAACACGCGAGTTTTAAGAAAAATAATTTTTTGTTTAAGTATAAAAAATCAAAGTCTTAATTAAAATCAGGTTGCGGAAACAATTTAAACAAATCAATATTAAACATTTTTAAACCCCTAATTACGTGAGTATTGATATCACATTTAAATTTAATTATATAACCTATCTAATCTCGGATATATCGGACTATTATATAAGATAACCCATATCAACTAATATTTCGGAAATTATATTTTATTATGTAAAAGATAATATAAGATAGGAGAAAAAAAAAGACAAGTTGTATTAATAAAGTTTGAGATTAAGGAGGTATTTATATCAATAAAAAGTAAAAATAATGTTGATCGTTGAAAAATGGTAAACAAAAAAATTAAGCGTAATATATAATAGTGTATTATAACACTAATTTATGAAATTAAAATAAGAAAAAAAATTTATATTTATGAAATAAGAAGAGAGAAGTTAATAAAATTTTGAAAATTATGTTGATTTGGATAGATACTAATGTTTGTGTGAGAGAGTGTGTTATTATGAGAACGTATATTTTAAATAAATAAAAAGTTAAAGTAAATTAGGAGAGAGGGTGAAATAGTTAAAGATTAAGTGGATGAAATTAATTTAGATAAAATGAAAGGTCAAGATTTTGTCTTGATTGAATTTTAAGAACTCTTAAAATTAAAGAGCAGAGAAAATGTTAAATTGTTTATATAGTAGTATAATTATATATAGTAAATTATTGAAAAATCTCATAAAACGTAATAATAAATATTCAGGTTTATATAAATTATTTAAGAAAAAGGTTAAAGGACAGAATGCGAAATTATTTGAAAATCATACGGACTTAATTTGTAATGTTACAAAAGGGAAAAATGCTTATTTCGAAATGTTTAACACCAAGACCGTTACTTTTAATGGTTAAAGGACAAGGTATGAAACTTTACTACAGTAAATCACGGGGACCAAATCAATACTTTTGTAACATAAAGAACTGAATTAGTAAAAAAAATGTAAATCACGGGAACTAAATCAGTAATTAACACTTATTGTTATTATGACTTATGAGAAAGGAATTATTATGAGAATCATTTATGCCGTTCAAAAAAATGAGAATCTATTATGAGGTCTTGGTACTTGGCTGTCTCAAAGTAAAATAAATACATAACTTACATGATTGTATAATCGGTTAGATCCTCTCAGGTTTATTCTATCATAAATATGAGAGAGGAAGTTCATTATTTTAGTTAAAAATAAGCCCTCTTTATAGGGTTTACTTTCATACTTATAAAAGAATATTATTAGTTATGTTTAACCCTTATAACCAATTTGAAATCATTACAACCTACCTTACCCCATTGATTATTTTTTTTGAACAACAGCAAAATTTTATTAAAACAAAAACATCTAGCAAGTTGCTAGAAGATTACAATCTTCAAAATTACATAGAAATTTCCATAATAGGAAAACAGCATCAACCATACCAGCTTATCTTTTTCCCTACATTTCTCCTAGTGTTCAACTAAAACAAGGAGAGACCTTAAACCATACCAATGATCATTAGGTGTTGTACGTAACAAAAACATTATAAACGTAAGGCATTTAAAGCACTTTGTACATAACAATCATTACAACCTACCTTACCCCATTGATTATTAGGTGTTGTACGTAACAAAAACATTATAAACGTAAGGCATTTAAAGCAGCTTTGTACATAACACACACATAGCAGTTGGTATCAAGAAACTACTGAGGCGATGCCCAGTGGTATAGAAGTTTTATCCCATAGCTCAGGTCTTGGATGCGTGGCTTGAGGCACGTATACTGCCCTATATAGATGTCACTGCGGATCCAACCCACTAAATTCGCTGTTTAAAAAAAAAGTTGGTATCAAGAAGCTAAATTTGGGCATTTATGGTTTAATTTTTTAGGAGTTGACGATTTTACATGTAACACCGTAAAATCTAAGCCATTTTTTTTAAATTGCACTACGGAAGCTTAATTAAATAAACATACTTTCCATTCACAAACATTTATAATCATTTATAAACAAAATATATGTTCTCAAAATCCAACAAACATAATTATGTGTTACAAAATAAACTGGATCGTTTCATTTTAAATCTAGTCATCAGAGTCAAGTCAACTTTTTCTTCCACGAGCACTCAAACACAAACCTGCAAAATCAACAACCGAGGGGAATTAGCACAAAGCTAAGTGAGTAAAGGCTAAACCCAAAAGCAAACATCAAGTCAATACTAATCATGTAATCACAACTCTAAGAAGACCGGAGGTTCGGCGCAGAACCTACAACCAATGCCGGCCAAAGAAAAGGTTTACCGATAACCCTCTACTGAATTGGCACAGTGAAATCCCACTCTGAAACAACATATGCAACAGTAAGGCTACCACTGTTCAACCAACCAGTAAACGAGCCCAGCCCAATTCCACGTATAGCTGACTTCTCAAACGCAACTCAAAATCATACTAAGAGTGCGTATCGAACAAATAGTCATGCAACAGACATCAATAATATTCACAATCAGCAGTTCAATAACAAACCATTACATACAATCATGCCTCATATCAGTAATATTAAACACAATCTTTACCATTCGCATCCAACTTCCACTCACCTTTCAAGTTCAGACGAAGCACTCAGAATTCTTATTTTACTGAGCCTTTTGATTTCCTGAAAACATAATAACAACCAATCAGTCCAAATCTCATAAATATATCTCATCACATATTTATAATTCATTCATAATATCAGCAATCAATAAACAATAACAAATCCAAACACAAAATATCGGATTTCAACAACAATCGGATTTACACTCGGATTTCTCAAAATCCGCAACTCAAGTGTCGGATTTCACTAGTGTCGGATTTGGGAATCCGATGGATTCCCTAACTGTCGGATTCACCTTATTTGGATTTCAAGCACTTGGTTTCATAGTCCCGGATTTTCAAGTTTCCAAAATTATAAGTATCGGATTTCACTAATTCTCGGATTCAAAGTTCCGGATTTCATGTGTTTCGGATTTCATCATTCGGATTCTGACTTTGATCACTTTCCAAGAACATCATAGTTTCGCCAAGAACTCATAAAACCCATATTTCATAATAAACATCAATACATATCAGATCATAATTTTAACCTTTTAAAACACATTTTCAGGCAAAGATCATCATATAACATATATTATGAACACACAAAATCATCAAATCACATTCTGTCAACAACCGATTATAATGTTATCAACATGCAAATCTTCAAATTAAACATGAATCATTTCATTAATATCAGATCAATAATCAAGAATGATAATAACATGATAATGTATAAATACCAACCTTTTATATCTAGATTTAAGAACACAATTTGAATCCCGATTCTTTCTTCTTCTTCTTCTTCTGCTTTTTCTTCTTAGCAGAGAATTACACACACAAACACACACTATTTTGTTGAGGTAATAGAACAAATAACTCACACACACACTATTTGTTTGCATGCAAAGTAGGTGGCACCTAAACCCATATGCACCCCCACGTGTAAACCCCACTATGCATGTATACATACAAACGGTCACACATACATATGTACATACATACACTATAATTTCTAATTAAATAATTAAATTAATCCACTTAGATAATCACATAATTAAATTAAAACAATTAAATCACAAACAAACACATACCGTAAACCCGCTAATCTACTAGCCTAGGTTTGCGGATGTTACAAATCTCCCCTCCTTAAGAGGATTCCGTCCTCGGAATCCTTTCCGGCTCAAATAATTGGGGATACCTATCTTTCATTTCCGCCTCAGTCTCCCAGGTTAGATCAGAACCTAGACTGTGTTTCCATTTGACCAATACCATAGGTATCTGCTTCTTTCGAAGTTTGGTCACCTTTCGATCTAGTAGTTCAACCGGTTCCTCTATCAGTCTCTTCTTAGAATCAACCTTTAACTCATGCACTGGGAGAATCTGGCTTTCATCATCAATTTTACACTTTCTCAGATAACAGACATTAAATGTATCATGGATTCCAACAAGCTCTGTAGGAAGATCTAAAGTAACTGCTTGATCATTCACAACCTGACGAATACGGAAAGGACCGATGAAACGGGGAGCCAACTTCCCATGTTTGCGGAAGCGAATTACACCTTTCCACGGAGAAACTTTCAAGTATACCAATTCCCCCACATCAAACTTTACTGGAAGTCGTTTCGGATCAGCATACATTCTCTGTCTATCTCTGGCTGCATTCAACTTATCTCTGGCTATAGCAACCTTGTCAGCAGTCAACTGTACTATCTCAGGACCTACAAACTGTTTCTCACCTGCCTCTAACCAACAAGTCGGAGTGCGGCAGCGACGGCCGTACAACATTTCATACAGAGGCATTCCAATACTGGAGTGATGAGAGTTATTATACGCAAATTCTACTAATGGCAGGTGTGAATCCCAAGATCCACCATACTCTAGTACACAAGCTCGTAACATATCTTCGAGTGTCTGTATGGTTCATTCAGTCTGACCGTCTGTCTGAGGATGGTAGGCTGTACTCAAATTAACTCTAGTTCCCAATTCTCTTTGCAAACTTCTCCAGAAGTTGGATACAAACCTTGAATCTCTGTCAGACACAATTGACAACGGTATACCATGCCTCATAACTATTTCATTTATGTATAGTTGTGCCAGTTTACCCAACGAAGCTGTTTCACAAGTGGCAAGAAAATGAGCACTTTTTGTTAAACGATCCACTATCACCCATATCATATCATGATTTCTCTGAGTTCGTGGTAGTTTTGTTACAAAATCCATTGTGATGTGCTCCCATTTCCACTCAGGAATCTCTAGCTGCTTCAAAGACCCATAAGGCCTCTGATGTTCCGCTTTCCCTTGCGCACAAATATGGCACGATTCTACAAAATGTGCCACATCTGTTTTCATCGTAGGCCACCAGTAAAGCACTTTTAGATCGTTATACATTTTAGTGCTTCCTGGGTGTACGGACAATCTCGACTTGTGTGCTTCTGTCAAAATTAATTGTCTCAATTCTCCAAGCTTAGGCACCCACACACGAGCGTTGAATATTTTTAATCCACGAGAATCGTCATTCAATTTATCTTTTCTCTTTTTCATTAATTCAGTCTTTAAATTTTCTTCTTTAAGGGCTTCCAACTGAGCAGACTTCAATCTATCTATCAGATCAGATACTATCTCAATTCGCATAAACTGAATAGAGCTTCCATTTCCTTTTCGACTCAAGGCATCTGCCACAACATTCGTTTTTCCCGGGTGATATCTGATCTCGCAGTCATAATCTTTTATCAATTCTACCCAGCGTCTCTGTCTCGTATTCAATTCTTTCTGAGTAAACACATACTGCAGACTCTTATGATCTGTACATATCACGTATTTGGTGCCATATAAGTAATGTCTCCACAGTTTGAGCGCAAATACCACTGCTGCTAGCTCCAAATCACGTGTCGGATAATTCTTCTCATGTGGTTTTAACTGTCTGGAAGCATAAGCAATCACCCAATCTTTCTGCATTAATACACATCCCAAACCTGCCAATGATGCATCACAATATACTGTAAAATCTTCAGATCCACTTGGCAAAGCAAGGATCGGAGCTTGACACAATAGTTCTTTTAATATCTGGAAGGCCTTGTCTTGTTCGTTACCCCACATAAACTTTACATCCTTCCGAGTTAACTTGGTTAACGGACCCGCAATCTTAGAAAAATCTTTGATGAATCTCCGGTAGTATCCAGCCAATCCCAAAAAACTCTTTATCTCTGATGGTGTTCTTGGAGCATTCCAACTCATCACTGCCTCTACCTTTGAAGGATTTACTTTTACCCCTTCCTTACAAATTATATGCCCCAAAAACTGAACTTCTCTTAACCAGAATTCACATTTTGATAACTTTGCATACAACTGTTCTTTCTTCAGAATTTCCAAGATCTGTCTCAAATGCTGCTCATGCTCTATCTCAGTCTTTGAGTAAATCAAAATGTCATCAATGAAGACAATCACAAACTTATCAAGAAATGGTCGACAGACTTTGTTCATGAGATCCATAAATATTGCTGGTGCGTTGGTTAGACCGAATGGCATAACCAGGAACTCATAATGACCATATCGCGTACGGAAAGTTGTCTTTGACACATCCTCCTTTGACACTCTTACCTGATGGTAACCCGATCTTAAATCGATCTTTGAGAAGAAAGAAGCTCCCTGTAGTTGATCGAATAAATCATCAATTCTGGGTAGCGGGTACTTATTCTTTATCGTTCTCTTGTTCAATTCCCAATAATCAATGCACATACGCAAAATTCCATCTTTCTTCTTTACAAATAACACTGGCGCACCCCAAGGTGATGAACTTGGACGGATAAACCCCTTATCTAACAAGTCTTGAATCTGTGTCATCATTTCTCGGATTTCTGAAGGTGCCAGTCTGTACGGTACTTTAGCCACTGGTCGGGAACCAGGAATCAAATCTATTTTGAATTCTACCTCTCGAACTGGAGGTAGTCCCGGTAATTCTTCTGGAAACACCTCCGGGTATTCCGTTACCACCCGGATGTCTGTCATAGCTTGCTTTTTTTTCTTTCCATCAATCACATATGCTATAAACGATTCACAACCTTTACTCAATGCTTTCTTTGCCTTTAAACATGAAATCATTGAAATTGAAGACCCGACTTTCTCACCCCTTGCTATTACCCTTGTACCATCCGCTAATGGGAACGAGATCAAATTCTTGTGGAATTTTATACTTGCTTGATTTAGACTTAACCAATCCATACCCAATACAACATCAAAACCAGATAAAGGCATGACAAGAAAGTAAACAGGAAAACATACACCATCAATATCAATTTTAGCTCCAGCCACAGCAGTCGTGACTGGAACCATCATGCCATCTACTACTTCTATCTCTAGGGTACTAGCAAGTTTAATAACAGGTATATTTAATCTACCAAAAAATTCCACAGACACAAATGAGCGATTAGCTCCAGAATCAAATAACACTCTTGCAAGGATAGAGTTAATCAGAAACATACCGGTTATGACATCATCAGTAGTGGTGGCATCCTCCACCGTCATTTTAAAAGCCCTACCCTCAGTAGTAGGTGAATTCTTTCTCTTCTGACCAGCTGAAGATGATCCCCCAGCTGACCCCGCCCCTGCTCCCGATCTTAGTTTCTTTCCCACCGGGCAATCTCCCACTCTATGCCCTTCTTTCTGGCAGTTCCAACAGACACTGCACGGGAACCTGCAGTCCTTCAGTTCATGGCCAAACTGGCCACACTTAACACATCTTCTTGATTGGGGTGTACACTGCCCGTTGTGGTATGACTTGCACCGACTACACCACGGTGCCCTCTGAGTTGTCCCACCAACATTCGACCTCCTACTCTGGTCTCCCTGCTTATATCCACTTCCTTGCCCACCCTGTCTTTGTTGGGAATTATAATGATCAATCTTTGACTTTTGTTGGGCAATCTTTTCCCCATTCCACTTGTTCCTTGCTATTAAATCCCCTTCTGCTATTTTAGTCAAATTAAATGCTTGCGATAAGGTAGTAGCCCATCTAGTGGCGCTATGGAGATCAGGGTGCAGTGCTCGACAAAGTGAGCAATTTTAGATTCTTCGTCTGGTACCCAGTGCTTCACAAATCTCATTTTCTGATTAAATTGCTTAATCAGATCATCCACTGTCATATTCCCGGCCATTTGTAGATCCATGAATTCCTTCTTGATCTTAGCAACTTCAAATGTACCGCAGTATTGTTCACAAAGTTTTCTTGGAACCGACTCCAAGTAATACTCTCCTGTTGTTGTTCAGTGAAATGTCCAGTGATGGAATCCCACCAAACCATAGCATCACCTTTTAGCATCCTTGATGCATATTTCACCTTCAGTTCGTTTTCACAGTTACAGGCATCTAGTGCCTTTACCATTTCCCTCAGCCAGTTCAGGGTTACGTTAGGGTCAGAACTTCCACTGTATTCCGATGGCTTACAGTCAAGGAATTGTTTATATGTGCACGGCTGCTTAAACCCAGGAAATACAAAAGGGTAAGCTCCCTGTTGTGGATATGGATAGTAGAACGGTTGTTGCATTATCTGTGTCACTGGTGGTAAGGGCATTGATACTGGTGGTACGGTTGCCTGAGTAAAAATCGCAGTTGATATTGGAGGTTGTTCAGTTTGGGTCAATCTTTGTTCCAGGTTGTTTAACTTTGCTCTAAGATCCATCAATTCATTTTCAAATTTAAATATGTACTCGCTCTGATCTTCTTCCTGTTCTTGACCAGATGTTCCTGCTCGGTTAGTAACATCCAATTCTTCTATCACCGGTGCCTCTGCAGATGAGTGAGTAGCAGGAGGGAGGATAGGGGTCTCTCTTTCAGCCATATCTATTACAATCACATCATCTCACAACTTATTAGCATAAACCGTTAGTACTAAAAATACTAACTACTACAAACAACTCTAACTCACTCTAATTCCCCCTGAAGGAAAGCTTGACCTGTCACGAGCCAAGATTTGGGAATGCAACACTCTAGCCGTGTCTGCATTACCAAACCAAGGCTCTGATATCAAACTGTAACACCGTAAAATCTAAGCCATTTTTTTTTAAAATTGCGCTACGGAAGCTTAATTAAAAAAACATACTTTCCATTCACAAACATTTACAATCATTTATAAACAAAATATATGTTCTCAAAATCCAACAAACATAATTATGTGTTACAAAATAAACTGGCTCGTTTCATTTTAAATCTAGTCATCAGAGTCAAGTCAACTTTTCCTTCCACGAGCACTCAAACACAAACCTGCAAAATCAACAACTGAGGGGAATTAGTGTTGGGGAGATAATCACTTCACCCTAATAATCAACTCTGCCTATCCTAAAACATAGGATTTGATGATAACCAAACCCTACATTCAGTATGACTTAGAAAGAATTCAAACATGTGCTGTTTGAATCAGTTTATGTAAAAATATGCTAAGTATGGAACCATCAGCTGAGGAAAATAAGCCATCAGCTGAGCATCAGATCCTACTCAAAGTATCAGCCAAAGGATATCAGCCAAGGAGCATCAGATGAAGAAAACAAGTAAAGAAGACCATCAGCTGAGGAAAACAGTCTATCAGCTGAGCAAAATTGTTGATCAGCTGATGAAAATATTCCATCAGCTGAGTAAACAGTTTGATCAGCTGAGTGAAGAAAGTGATCAGCTGAGTGAAGAATTTGATCAGCTGAGTGCCTACTCTATCAGCTGAGTGAACAATTGGATCAGCTGAGCCCCAAAGCATCAGCTAAGTAAGTCTTTCTTTACACAAGTCATCTCCCCTTATAAACTGATGTATTTGATTGATCAGCTGAGCATTCTTGATCAACTGATCATACAAATACATGAGCATTATGTCCTCCTAAGCTTACTATTGATCAGCTGAGCATCTATATGATCAGCTGAGCAATATGTGTCAACTGAGTCCTAGCAAAAAGTGATCAACTGATATATTTTGTCAACTGAGTAGTGAATATCAGAGTTCCTTGTACAATCTGTTAGCTGAGTCGTGAAAAATGTCAAATCTACTCTATCTTTTCAGATTGTAAGTCATATGTAAAAGGCAGAACATGTGTTGTTCTATTATGCCTTAGATCTTTGTTTGTAAAAGTGAAATGCACTTTTTGGATCAAGTATGAGACAAAAAGGTTTGATCTTATCCTCTGGAAAGGGATAATGATACCTCAAACAGACGAAGATCTTGAAGATTTGTTCAAACAACTAAGTATGGCTGGCAATCCCATACTTGGTAAAGTCAAATCAATCAGAAGCATGGTGTTGATTAAAGTACAATCATGGAAAGGGAAAGATACTTCTACACGACAGTAGATGTGGACTTTAATATTTTATATTGTGAATGGGTTGCACTTTTGCAGAAAAGTACAATTACTTTTATCATACATTTGATTAAAGTAACTTTACTTTTCACCCACTACCTTTACAATTAAAATATTATATTTCCACATCCTCTTGGTCTCTTACGTTCATGCAACCGGATCCACCAAGACTTCTATATATACTCATGCATGGTGGACATGCAAACTGAGAATATACTACACAACACAACAAAGTGAAGTCTCTACTACACTAAAAGAAAATCTCATCAGTTGAGAAATTTCGTAGAGTATAAGCATTGTGTAGAATCAAACTTGTTCATGTGTTGAACACTCTAAATACATTAGTTGTTTTAGAGTTAGCTTGTCTATGTGTTAGACAAATTTATTGCCACATTTTATTATACTTAGAATTTCCGCTTCTAGTACATGTAATTCTTGATTCATATAAATAAGAATTATATAAAAGAATATATGTGTGTCTTTAATTTTTAAAAGCTAAAGTTTGTATTCAACCCCCCCTTCTACAAACATTTGTTGTTGCGTACTCAATCTGGGACTAACAACTGGTATCAGAGCAGGTTAGATAATCAATATCTAGATCTGTTTTGCTTACTCTACAACTGCTTCTACCCCTCTCAATATGGCTTCATCCGCAAACAATATGAATATCTCAAACACTGGGTCCTTAACAAGATGTCCCATGTTTGACGCTGAAAATTTCTCCATGTGGAAAAGTAGAGCACATCTTTTCCTATCCACCCTTGATATCCAAATGCTTGAAATAGTCACTGATGGTCCTTATGTTCCAACATCAGTGTTATCTATCCCATTAGAATCTGAAGGTCAAACCTCTACAACTGAAAGAATCATAACCAAACCCATGCATCTGTGGACAGATGAGGATAAGAGGTTGGTTAGCCTAGATGTTAAGGCTAGATCAGCTCTTGTCTCTGCACTACCTAATGAAATCTATCATCAAGTGCTTAACTGTTCTTCTGCAAAAGAGATGTTAGATACACTCACAGTTGCATATGAAGGGACTGAAGAGGTGAAGGAGAACAAGAAGCTCCTCCTCAACAGAGAGTATGAATTCTTCTTTGCTCAGAAAGGTGAGAGTCTTACACAGACATACACCAGGTTCAACTGCCTAGTTAATGACTTGAAAAGGGCAAACATAACCAAGAGCAACTTTGTCTTGGTGAACAAGTTTCTAGACTCCCTCCCTGAAACATGGGATCACTTTGTCACTGTTCTAAGACATAGTGAGAAGATTAAGGGAATGTCTCTGGTTTCTCTCTATGGTAACTTACTCAACCATGAGCAATCAGTCAAGCAAAGAAAGTTGTCATCCAAGGAGATGAAGGAGGTAGTGAAAGCTGCACCAACTGCCCCTGTATCAAGAGATACAAAGATGAGAAGCTTTGCAGCTATTGATTCTGGTTCTGATGAAGAAGGAGATGGCGAGGAGAGTTCTAGAGAAAGTGATGAGGAGAAGGATTGTGAGGAAAGTAATCTGGAGGAGTTGGTTGAAGGTGTAGCTATGCTGGTTAAGAAGTTCAGACCTTTCAAGAAAGGAAAGGGTGTCAAGAGGTTGAGCAAGAGGTCATCAAAGTTTGTCAAGCCCAAATCCACTTTTGATGCCTCCATAGCAGAGTGTTATAAGTGTGGCAAGATTGGCCACATAGCCGGTGACTGTAAGTCCAAATATAACACTGGTTCATCATCCTAGCAAAAGCAGGAGGGCAAGATTGATTATGAAGCCAAGTATAAGAAACTCCTTGCAGCTGTCCTTGACAAGAAGAAGAAGAAGAAAGCCCAGGGCCAAGTTCTTGTTGCTGAAGAAGAAGATTGGGCAGAAGAAGATCTCTCCTTAGATGAAGATGAGGTGATCTCTGCTCAGTTCTGCATGATGGCCAACAACAATGATGCTAGTTCCTTTGATGAAGACATGAAAAAGGCTGCTAAAGCTTGTTCAACTACCAACTGGGATCCTTCTTCTATGTATCAGGTTGGAAAATTTATTAACTATGATGATAATGAGAAGAATGCTATGTTTGATTACTTGTGTATTGATTTCCAGTCTGCTATTCAAAGAGAGAAGAAGCTAAAACTAGAAGTAGAATCACTAAAGGAAAAGTTAATTCTTAAGGATGAGGAACTTAAGCAGATAACAATCTTAAATGATGAACTAGCTAATCAAAAGATGCTTAATGAGATCTTAGTAAAAGCAACTAGTGAAGCAACCAAAAAGTTTAATGACCTCCAAAAAGTAGTAAAGTCTTGGTGTGTATGTGCAGAAAAGACCACTCAGTGTGTCAAGGAGCAGATACCCAAACAAGTTCAAGCTATTATTGGTGGACCACATTTTCAGGCAAAGATCATCATATAACATATATTATGAACACACAAAATCATCAAATCACATTCTGTCAACAACCGATTATAATGTTATCAACATGCAAATCTTCAAATTAAACATGAATCATTTCATTAATATCAGATCAATAATCAAGAATGATAATAACATGATAATGTATAAATACCAACCTTTTATATCTAGATTTAAGAACACAATTTGAATCCAGATTCTTTCTTCTTCTTCTATTTTTTTCTTCTTAGCAGAGAATTACACACACACACACACACACTATTTTGTTGAGGTAATAGAACAAATAACTCTCACACACACTATTTGTTTGCATGTAAAGTAGGTGGCACCTAAACCCACATGCACCCCCACGTGTAAACCCCACTATGCATGTATACATACAAACGGTCACACATACATACGTACATACATACACTATAATTTCCAATTAAATAATTAAATTAATCCACTTAGATAATCACATAATTAAATTAAAACAATTAAATCACAAACAAAAACATACCGTAAACCCGCTAATCTACCAGCCCAGGTTTGCGGATGTTACATTACATTTGAGATTTATAATTCTAGCATTCATATGTGTTGGCAAAATAGTGTTTACATTATTGAAGTTGAATTCACCCTCTTCATATGTAATTTAAATTAATTTTTTTACAATTATTAAATAAAATCAAGTTAAACAAGTCATCTTTGGGTTATCGTGTTGTGTTCGCATCGACCATTTTCATGTCAACCCATTTCACCCAACTTAGTTTCATGTTAACCTAGGTTGTGTTCGATTCAGGTTAGGTTTTGTGTCGTGTCAATAATTGCCAGCCCTAATGATAACTGACACCGAAAGAAGACTTGGTATAAAACTATGAATGCAACATATATATACATAATTTGCTATTTCTTCAATTGAGTGGAGTGGCTAATTGACCTTGTAAAGTGATGGTACTACATATCTGCAAAGTCAAACTCTAAAAACAAGCTACAAATAGTCAAACACTTGAACCAATCAATTATAATTTTTATAAAATTCTAATTCTTTAACCACAAACCTGGCTTGACACAAGTGTTTATTGGAAATAAACACCATGGTTTTTCAATTCAATATGAATATTGAAATTCAACATAATTTAGCACTAATGGTATTGCAAAGTGGTGCCCTAGCAAGGTAATCTGTTGCACGAATCTAAAACCCGATTTGAATCATATATAAAATGGTTGATACGAACCCGATATGAAACTAAAAGGGTTTTTTAAAGGTCTTAAGATAAAGCTTGCTTACATGAAAATGACCGGATAGATCTGACTTTCCTAAAAAAAATATTTAACTAAAAGTAAAATTAAATAAAAATCTAAGTATATAAGTGCTAAGTGAAAAATTAATCATAGTTAAATCCTTAAAACACAAAATCTCAATTCCATTTGTGAATTGTGTGACTTATGGTCCATTGTGAAACCTGACCTAAAGCCTAAGAATAGTGGTAAGGTTATCTATTTTAAAGTAAATTTTATATGTATTTTTTTTTTAGAAATACGGTCTGCTATGAAACCTGACCTAGAAATCCGATATTTTTCAAACACAACCCGAATATTTTTAATGGTAAAATGGGTCGACACGAAATACGACCCGAGCTGAACATGGATTAAAGTGACAAGAACCAAGCATTACATGAAATTAACTTGGGTTGAAAATAGGTCAACATGAATCGAACCTGACACGAAAATTCCCTATTACCGGTAATTTGGTGTCAAAGCTAGATACATCTTGGTATTCCTTGGATATATCGAATATTTAAATCTGTGAGCTTTTTGTAACAACACCTCATGTATTCCTACAACCCTTAGAAATCCAAATATGTCCCTGACAGGTATTAATTTTTGACCATCCTTACCGATGCTCATTGTTTTACCATAATCTAACTATTTAGATTCTTCCTTTAGCTTCCCTTCTTGAGTTACATCTTTGTGGTTATATATGGTTATTTAAATATTAAATTAAGAGTTGAGGGACTAATGCAGTCATTTTAGGAAGAGAGGAAGGGTATTTAACCGAAGTTAGGGCACAAAACCTCATATTTCATTGTTGGCTGACTAGCATTTGGTGTGTGTGTGTGTGTTTGGGGTTCATCGTAGAAATCCTTAGTTATGGATTCTTAATCTCTCTTTAATGATTATAAGTAATTTTTATGCTAAATGATTAGAGATTTGTGGGGTTTTTGATTTGTTTTGGGGTGTTCGATAAAGCGAGAGAGTCGAGAGGAGTAGATGGGTTTTGACCCATTATAAGTTGATGAAATCTAAATTAAATTAGTAGGGTTTGTTTTAATGATGTTTAGAGTGATTTGTGATTGAAATCATGAATTTATGTTGAGTTTTGAATGAGATTGGATTTAATTGTATCAATAGTAAGTTCATGAATTGCGAGTTGGGATTTGGCTGAATCGCCAACTCCCATGAATACCCAAGTGAGACAATGATGACTAGCCAAGTGACTTAGATTTGTCGCATCACCAAGTACATCAGTGTTGTGGATCCTTGCACTGGATCGCCAAGTGCATCTGTGCATCGGACCGCGAAGTACATTATGGCCTTGATCGCCAAGTATAGAACTGCATAGGATCGCCAAGTGCCTTATGGCACTAGATCACGAAGTGGTTATTGGGCTTGGAATTTCATAGTTTTTCATGGAGTGACGATTTCAATAAGAATATGTGAAGTTTGTAAAGATTTATTTTATGAAACATTATTTGCAAGTGATTGCCCGTAAACGTGTATCTACAGACATTTATTGATTGATTATTGTTTGTCTGAGTTACAACCATGTGAGTACCCTTACTTACATTATAAACTAGAAACGAGTAAGAATGATTATGTATAAGTACTATGTGCTCAAAGTTGATATTATGTGAATAATATGATGAGACTGATATTACGGTATCGGCTCCGAAAGACCATTACTACGGTAATGGGTACGTTGAGACTTTCTGAAACCAACAAGTATAAAGAGACCGACTACTTTAGTAGCGGGTATACCCTAAATGATAAGTAACTCTTTTGTGCATGTTACAAGAATAAATTATGTCTAGATAGCTAGTGTATAAATAATGAATTCGCTAAGCTTTACGCTTACCGTTGTTAATTCTATTTTTCAAGAGATGATCGTGGTTAGGCGTCGACGTAGTAGGGACAACTCATCATTTGAAGGACTTCCGCTTGATATTTTAATAACTCCATCTTATATTCTTATTTCTTAAAGTTGATATGAGTGATATGAATTAAAGGAGATTTTAGTATGTAAACAATGACATGGTTGCAATCAAGCTAGTATGATTTGATGTATAGATGTAATCCATAACTTGTTATGAGTCTGACTAATGATATAAAGTTATGATTTTATTTAAAAAATAAATTGAAGCGTTACAAATTTGAGATAGATCTGCAAAGTTTCTCATCAAGTAAACATATGTTTTTGTGTTCTAAGTTCAAACTATTATATAAATTCCGGGCTAAAACTAAAAGAAATGTTCCTCTCCTAAAAAACCTTTTAAATTTTAAGTAAATTGAAATTACTAACTTACCATTCATTTAAACCTAAAAGGAAACTATTAAATGATTTTAATTAGATTCTTAAAAGTCACTTTAATAACTAAGCCTTTCATAAGAAACACGGTTTAAAAATGTAAGTCTATTCAAATTAAATGTCAACCTATAAGATCTTAAACAAATTATTAATTAAATAAAAAACCTCTATAGAAATATTATTTTAAATATTTTATCATATAACAAATATTTTAATTTAAGTATTAGAAAGTTCGTAAAATTAAAACTTATAAACCTGATAACATGTAACCCGGATTTTTAAGCACTCATATAAATACATTAAAAAGTTTCACTTATCATATATTTAACATTACTGTTGGGAAAAATAGGCTTACAAATATATCCTCTTTTGTTGACACAAAAATTTACAACTTGTTTATATAATTGTATGTATTAACATTAACATATGTGCACATATACATATATATATTCAATCAAATATATTCTCATCTATAATCTACAAAACAAGCTTCATCAAATGGCCAAGCTCCAATCGTCAAGATCCGAGTTCAAGTAGAAGCCGATGTCGAAGATTCCTACAAATAAACGTTCAAAGTTTATAAGCTTACAAAATAAATAATTAAATGAGTTTAAGTTTTTATAAAATAATTTTTATAAAAACTTTTATACAAATTGAGAAATTTTTTATAAAATCACAAGCTTGGTAGTCAAAGCAAATGAATTCCTATTTTGGTAAATACTAAACATAATCTTCTATTGAAATAAGCCAAAACCATATTTAGCAAAAGGAATCTCTCAAAGAGGTAAACTTACAACATGCTTTATGCATTTGGTTTCTAAACTACCATTTTTATGATTAAATTCAAACTTAAGAAGTATGACACTAACCCAACTTTTCTTAAGCTTCTTTTCAGTGCATTTTTATGGTAAAAATGGGTTGTGTGTGATTTTGGTAAAAGGCCAACGTCTATATTCACAAGTCTAAAAAAGTTCCAGTAGGCCGACGGTCGATGCCACGGTCGACCGTGGATCGACCGTGGACAGTCTGGACACTTTTTGAGCTTGCACCTTTTTGCTTATTTAAGGCAACTCAAGTCTTGTTTTTTTTCACCAAGCTCTTGCTATCTGAAAAACACAGAATATATACAAAAACTTGTGAGCTCATATTCTTGATACAAATTCAACATCTCAAGATCAAGAATGAAGCAAGAGTGAAAGCCTTCAAAGTTCAAACACTACATTACCTTCTTATATATTTGTAATTGTGTGAGGATCATCTCTAGCCTTAGAATTAGAGAGAAGTGAGGATCATCTTTAGCCTTAGAATTAGAGAGAAGTGAGGATCATCTCTAGCCTATAGAATTAGAGTGAAGTGAGGATCAACTCTAGCCTTTCCAATTAGAGTGAAGTGAGGTTTATCTTAACCTTGTTTGCAAGAGTGATGTGTAATTCTTGTAATCTAAAGAGAGAAGTTGTAAAAGGTTTATCTCTACCTTCAAAGAGAGAACTTAGTGGAGCAACTCTTGGTGGGTGAGGCCAAGGAGTGGATGTAGAGCAAGGTTGTTATCCCTTGCTTGAACCACTATAAATCATTGTGTCCAAACTACTTCATTGGTGATATATTTCTTCCTTAAACTCTTTAATTACTTGCAAATATTGTTAAAAACTTCAAAAAGTGGGCATATAACCTATTCACCCCCTCTCTAGGTTCTAACAATTACTTTACTTGAACTCTTAAAATTTAAGCAATAGAAAATTATTAATATAATCTTGAAACACATCTAATTCAAATCAACACAATTCACAATGTCATTAATATATTTTCATCATTTTTTTATAAGTAAAGATTTTTTTTCTTATTCTTTTGTTTTTTCAAAAATTATTTTATAAATTAACGAAAGAACTAATTGATAATAAAGAAATAAATAAAATAAAAAAGGGGGAAGAAAATAAATATGCTGCGAGTGAAAATTATTTGATGTTATCATAGTGCGTGAATTTTATACCTTAGGTTATTAAAAACGGAAATGTTATCAAGCATCAATTATTTATCGTCGTCACATTACGCAGGTGTCATGCTAGTATTATTTAATTTATTTGTTATAGGGTATAACCTAAGGACTAAACTGCAAACTCTTTCCAATCTTTCCTAATTGCTGCTGATTTTACCTGATCGATCTCTTGGCTCTCAAATTTGTTTCTAATTGCTGCAAATACGTATTCCTTCTTCAAACTTAATAGATTCGTTATCTATACTACTATATAAATCATATAATACTCTCTCTCCTTATACTCTTAAAACTTTTTAAAATTCAGTTAACAATACATTCTCACCCTTCTTTTTATATAAATTAATCTTATCGACTCAATCTTTTAACCATTTCACTTTCATAATTTACTTTAACATTTTATTTATTTAAAATATAGTCTTCTACTAACATACTCGCTCACACAAACACAATTATTCACCCACATCAACATAATTTCTAAAATCTTATTAAATTTTCTCTTTATTTTATAAATATAAATCTTTTTTTATTTTAATGTTTTTAAATATTTTTAAGATTAATACAATAGTTAATAAAAATATAAGAAAAATTGAAAAAAATAGACAAGTTACTAAAAGCTTTTTCATAATATTAAATTGCACGAGTATAATTCTAGTAAATCATGATGGTTGAATCTCGTCTTTTTTTAAGCTTAAAGATACACTCTCTCAACGATATAATTTCAAATTCGACCCATTTCGCATATTAATTATAGTATGATCTTACGGCAAACAATAATTAACAAAACTCCAAGATGAAACATTCAACTACATAAGTGGTGTGTTCAGTATGCAGTTTTTTTGGAGCCGGAAGCTTTTTATTTTGAAAAAATAAAGTTACAAGTCATGTTCAGATAAAAAAACTAAAAGCTTTAAAACAAAAAACTTCTTGAAATAGCTTTTAAAACTAGCTGAAAATTTTTTATACACCAAATTACCCTATAATTTCTCCTATTCTTATAATTTGTCATTTTACGCTATTTAGATCCAGCTACCGGCTAATTTACTAAATACATATACAACTAAAACATACAACGGGTATGTTCGGTATGAAATTTTTTAAAGCTTGTTTGTAGCCTTTTTATTTTAAAAGAAAACACTACAAGTTATATTCGAATAATAAAGCTAAAAGTTTTTTTAAACAAAAAAACTATAAAATAAAAACTTTCTTGACGAAGCTTTTAAAACTAATTGAAAGCTTGTTATATATCAAATTACTTAAATATCTTTTTAATTGTTTTATAATTCCTTCTACTTTCATAGCTTGTCCTTTTTTTTATCATGTCACACTATTCGGTTCCACCTAATAGTTAATTTACCAAATACAAATATAACTAAAATATACAGCTTCTTGTTCCAGCTCCAGACTTCATTTACACTACAGTCTACAGCTAAACAAACCAGAAATGCTGAAGAAGCGATATATCATCTTCTAACGCGTTTAAGCGATAAATTCGTCACAAAAACAATCAAATCAGACTTCAGATTCAAATTCTTTATACATAACAAGCGAATTAATCAGTTTATAGACAGAAACAAGAACATAAACCCAAATCAAACAACAAAATCAGTAAACCGATGAACAGAGAAGAAGCTAGAAATCATTTACGAAAGTGTTTGATCTTGTACCAGCCTATTTTGCAGATCTTTACTCCTTTATTGAAGAACCTCTTAAGATCATTAGCTCTCGCCTTAACTTGGTGCTCAAAACTAGCCATTCTTGTTCCTGAAGATTGGAATTTGGGGAGAAATTTCGAGATAAGGGTGATACTGATTTGGGGAATTTCAAAAGTAATTGAAGTCTAGAAATATCTTGAAGCTTCAAGTGATTTCCACCGTTGGATCTTGGGTGCAATGAAACGTGGCGGTGATTGGAAGAAAAACTTCTCTCTAATATTAATTTTTTGTTTTTTAATTATTTTCTACAACTACACTTTTGCAAGCAATACTTTAAGACCATGCCTTAAAGGTAACCCGAAGGGGCGGGTATTTTAGGTACCCATCGGGAACACAAAAATGCGAAAATCGGGTATCCCAATCGAGTAGGCCATCTGGTCTTCTTTCTCGCCTCGAGTAAACCTCCCAACCCCCCCACCTCCTAACGTATACATTTTTAAAAAACCAACCGTTGGTTTATTTATTGTTTTTAATTAATCTCATTTTTCACTTATACATAACCATCGGAATTTGTTCACCAAAACATTGGCACATTCTTCACTACCCGGCATGATCATGGTCTGTGTCAAAATTGAGGAGCATTATGTACGTTTACATAATATTACATAATATGATCCTCGAAGATGAAGGCCATGCGATTAGTAGTTTCGACGAAAATGACGTAGCGGATGATATAGAAGTATATATAAGTGAGGAACAACGGGCAGCAAACGTTCGAGAAGTAAAAGACTGGGATACTCATAACAACATTCGGTCTGATTTGGTCGAACACATTTGGAGTATTCAAGGTCCCGACAACGGAGACGACTAGTTTTTTAGATTTTAATATTATTATTACGTAATTTTTAAATTTTTAGAATTTATGTAATTTAGTTATTATTATTAAAATTTTAAATTTCTAGAATTTTATTTGTAATTTTAGTTATTAATTAAAAAGATAATTAAGTTAAATAATTACAATAATATAAAAAAATAAAAAAAAAGTGGGAAAAGTTTGGGTAAGAAAATGGAAGGTATAACACTTAATTTGAGTAAGTAGAAGGAAATGGAAAAAAGGAATGATGTTGCTCTAATGTGACATTGGGTAAGGGAAAGAAAAAGGAGAGGTATAACTAAAGGCCTAATAGGATAGCGTATTAACATTTTTTGTTTTTTAATAATACGGAACTTCGGTCTAGCGGTACAAAGATATTGAGTAAGGTGTCTTTTTTTTTTCTTTTTAAAGATTGTGTGTTTATGTACTCTTAAGATTATAAGACTTATCTTAGATGGTGTGTATTTGTCGTTAATCTATACTATATTACTAGCATCATAATCGCATAATGTTGCGGCGGTAAATAGTTTTTGTTTTACAACATATTGCTTTCAAGAATGTAATGATATGTTATTTGCGCGATTCAATGTCAAGAAATTTTTTTTCTACAGTAAAATGTCCGTTTTTTTCAATTTTTTTATTTGCACCAACTATTTTATTAATTTTAAAAATAAAATTTTGAGTTAATTGCTTTTTTGGTCCTTAAGGTTTCACAAAAATGCAGTTTTGACGGTAGCAGGGGTGGGGGTCGTGCGGCGGTTCTTGAATTGATAAGGAGTGGTTGTGGTGCAGATGGAAAAATGGAAGAATATGGAAAGAGGTTGTGTGTGAGAGAGGAAGAAGATAAGGGGGAGTGTGTGAGTGAAATGACTAAACTACCCTCACGTGAGCCTCACGTGATGACAGTTAACGGAGCAAGTGTAATGGAAGTTTGTTAAAGGACTACTATTATTCCAAATTTCTTAAATAAATGATGGTTTATGTACTTTCGATTACTAAAGGACCGAAACTGCATTTTTGTGAAACCTTAAGGACCAAAAAAGCAATTAACTCTAAATTTTAAAAGACTTTAAAATAAAAAAAGATTTATATTTATGAAATAAGAAAAGAGAAGTTAATAAGATTTTGGAATTATATTGATGTGGATGGATAATTGTGTTTTTGTGAGATAGTGTATTAGTGTGAGAGAGTATATTTTAAATAAACAAAAAGTTGAAGTAATTAGGAAAAAGTGTAAAATTGTTAAAGATTGAGTAACATACAGAAATTTTATTTATAATTGATACGAGAAATGTATCAAGTGGTATATGAGTTATAAACGGATATATATGATTATAAACTAGAGGGGCCAAAACCGTCAGTATAAGAACTGTTATAGTCAGGGGACCATTTCTGCATTTATGACAAACTTGTATGTATGTATATATATATAGCTAGCTTTGACTTTAACTAGTCAAAACTATCATTTGCAATCTTGCAACTCACGTACATAAGTTCCAACATGTTTTCTTTGTGGTTTTTGATCAAGAACAGGAGATACAATCAGTCACAGCTGGATCTAACATTCATACAAGCTTGAGGTAAGATCTAAGCCACTTTTCTTGAAGGTTTATGGGTTTTAAAGAAGATTCAATGGTGAATCAAGGATTTGAGCATGTTAATGTTGTTATTACTAGTTTAGAAGTTGTTTGGGATGTAGGAAAACATCCCAGTAGCGTTTTCATGAATTAAAGATGGGTTTTTTTGTGAAGTTTTGGCCGGAACAGCATGTAAGTCGGCAAAACTGCTGCTGCAAGTTGAAGGGCACGGGCGTGCCCCTCATGATCCAACCGTGCCCAGGGCGTACCTGCAAGGCACGGGCGTGACTCAAGAAAGTACGGCCGTTCCCTGTTCTAGATAAGCCCAGATTATGCCTTAAGACCACGGGAGTACTTGGCTTTAGGCACGGGGGTACCTGGGTAGGAGGCACGGGCGTGCCTAGTGCTATGTTCAGTTATTAAGTTCAGCAGTAATTTATGGTTGATATTTATTTGGTATTATTTCATGTAGAGACTTGTCATTGGCGTGTTCACTAGATTATTATCAATTGTGGACTGATATACAACATTATTGATTATGAGGTGAGTCTTCTAGACTACTATTCATATTTACAGCATGTGTGTTATTATATCAGATTACTGACATGTAATGTTATCCATATGTGTGTATAAGCTTACTGCTTTGTGCAGTAAGTCTCAGAGGGGGTGCTTACTGCTATGTTTAGTAAGGCTCAGATGTGGTACAGTACTGTGACCTATGTTGCTGTCCTGTGTCTAGAACTAGAGGCTAGCATTGATTGCCAGACATACGTGTATTATCTTCATATGATTTTATACGCGTGTTTAATGATGTTTAGTCTGGTTTACTCACTAAGCTCTCGTAGCTTATCAGATACTTTTTTTAAAATGTTTTGCAGGTTTTAGCAAAGACAAGGGCAAAGCTTTGGTTTGACTACTTTTTGATAAACTCTTTGAAACACTTAACGCCTGGTTTGTAAACATCAAGTTTTTGGTACTAAACTTGTGACAATATTTATGTGCGTATCTTTTGATACATCAGGATTTAAAACAAGTTATGCTTCCGCTTTTATGTCACACTTTTAGATGCGAATACTTATATGTGTTTGATCTTAATATTTCAAATTTTGTAATTTGGGGCGTTACAGATTGAGTGGATAAAATTAATTTAAATAGAATGAATGGTCAAGATTTTATCTTGATTGAATTTTAAAAACTCTTAAAATTAAGAAGGTGAGAGAATATTAAATGATTTATATAGTAGTATAGATAAAACATTTAATATTTTGCCCTCTTAAAGATTTTTGAGACTACTTAATTTAAAGTAATACATATTTTTATGAATAAGGTATATATATTTAGAGTAGACCATGCATTACGGGTAACCCGAAGGGGGCGGGTACCTTCGGGTACCCATCGGGAACACCAAAACGCGAAAATTGGGTACCCCAATCGAGCAGGCCATCGGGTCTTCTTTCTTGCCTCGAGTAAACCTCCCAACCCCCCACCCCCACCTCCCAACGTATACATTTTTAAAAAACCAACCGTTGGTTCATGACTACTTTAGCGAAAACCCGGTATATGACGATGATATGTTTAGGCGACGGTTCCGGATGAGCAAAATACTGGCGTATAATTTATGATCTTGAGGAAGAGTATGAATTTTTCAAGTGGGCATGGGATGCTAGAGGTCGGAAGGGGTTTTCTCCGCTACAAAAGTGTACTTCTGCTATCCGATAATTAGCGTACCGGTTTGCTGCTGATTCTCTTGACGAGTACTTAAGGATGTCGGATAAGAGATCACGGGATTGCATACATAATTTCTGCAAAGGTATTATTCATCTCTATAAAAGAAAATATTTACTAAAGCCTACTAATGATGATGTTCACACATTGTACGCCGCGCATGAATTGAAACACGGATTTCCCGGGATGCTAGGTAGCATAGATTGTACTCATTGGGCTTGGGCAAGTTGCCCTGTAGCTTGGAGAGGTCAATATATGAGAGGTGATCATGAGCGACCGACAATAATACTAGAGGCGGTCGCATCTCATGATCTATGTGTAATGCCGGTCTTTCAAATATCAGAGTATATATATATTTTTATTTTAAACACGTGCGGAAGCTGATTATTATATTCACATTATACAACTTATAGAAATATAAGTTGTAATTACAAAAGTTTTGTTTTACAAACTTTCCAACGTTACCAACTAGTTCGACCTTTACATAAATTATTACATAACATTGTCTTATTACAGTGTTCCCCAAGAACCTAACATGTCACCCCTGCAGGTACCCGTGCTCACCTTTAGTCTATTTACCTGCATTAGGAATGAACATGAGAGGGTTAGCTATAAATAGCTAGTGAATAACAATTAAAGCAAGAGCAGTACATTAACAATATCATAACATATTTCATGCATCACATAACTTCATTCAAGTCTATCCTAACACACGTTGAAGTTCCGGTTGTCAGCAGGCATCACGTCTTGCAGGGCTATAAACCCGGCTTAATGATCCTCACCGGGGAAACCGTTACTTCCTCCGCGCCGGTGGAGAAGCGGGTTTAGCTAGAACCAAGATTCGTGATCATCGAATCCCGCACCACAATCTCTACAATGTAGTACCGGCACGCAAACAATGACCTACTCTGGCCTCATCACAAACACAATGGCCTACTCCGGCCCTTACATATCAAGAGTGACCTAAGCAGGCCTTTTTACATTTCAATTATGACCTACAAGGTCTTTCACATGCATACATATCATTTGGTTCTCATATTTAGTTCATAAATCTCTGAACATGCTTATTTACAATTTCATGGATTGTAACATATAAAACATCTTCTAATACTATAAATATCATACCCGAGTTAATTGTTACTCACCTGTTGAGCTTAACAGGTAACTACACAACTCCAGCTTGCTTTAGTTGTCTTTAGCACCTATATCAAATCATTCACGTTTAGACACTTAAACATGCAAGGAAATCATCAAGACATCAAGAATAATGTCCTAACAATGTTCCTAGCTTGTTTGCTAACTTATATCCATGACCAAAACACTTCTACGTGAAAGAACAACACAAAACAGCAATGTGTGCAGAAACTGCTTGGACGCGTCGCGTCCAAGCCTTCGACGCGTCGCGTGCAGCAGTGCACAGATGTTGTTTCTGCACAGCAGTACCATTTTGGTCCATTTCAATACCAATTCAACTCTAACCAATTTTCAGTGTTCCATAACATCATTTGGTACTTGTAGGGGCTTTCTAACATCCCTAACACTTATCCAATCAATCCATACAAAATTCAAGCTTTAATTAGCAAGAATGTGTTCAATATGGCCAAAACTTGAAACACATCAATTCCAACATTTCCAATGCATCATTCACACTCCAAATGACTTATTGAAGCTATTGGAACTGACCATTTCATTTAAAACCTCTGTTTGATAGCATTTTCCAATTTTTGGCTATTTAAAGCCTATTTTAGCACTTTTTTTTACCAATTCAAGCAAAACCACTAATTTAATTCAAAACCATTGTTCTAATCAATTCATACAAGTCATATGAACTTATTAGAACCTTAAAAATCAGTCCTTGATGTGTAAAAATAGATTCAACTCATTTTGGCCATTTTGACCCATTTAGACCAATTTTGAACATATGCATAAACACTACCTCTAATCAAATATATGTGTTCTAATCAATCCTAACACTTCATAATAACAATTAAAACACAAAATTTCAGTTCTTGAGGGTCAATTTCAGTTTGACCCGTTTTTGGCTATTTTGACCAATTTGGTCAAATCTTGATTTTGATCAAATCAAACAATTCTAATCCATGTTATGTGTTCTTTAGCATCTATATGAGTTGTAGGAAGCATTAGAAGCTTCAAAATCAGACCACTATTGTCAAATTCGGGTTTGACCTTAAAAACCCACTAAAACCTAGAAACTTGAAGAACATGGGGAAGAACACTTACAAGGATGAAATGGATGGAGAAGATGATTATAAACAGGTTGTAGACCACGAATTTGATGTTGGAATCAGAAGTTCTCTTGATCTTTCTTTGTTTCCCACTTGAACTCTTCTTGAAATGCTATGAACATAAGAACACACAATGAGAATGAGTTCTCTGTGTGTTTTACGTGGGTAACAAAAGGGAAAGCTGACTTGTGGGTAATAGTTATCCACAAGTGGGTATTTTGTTTCCCTTTCTAACTTACAACTTAACGCACGAGTACCCGTTTTAACTAACGGGGATATTTTTGGAAACCTCGTTCTAAATTATTAAATATTCTTTTATTCTTTTATATTTTTATCAATATTTTATTTACTCATTTAAATAACTATTTTAGTTATTTTTCTTGATATCTACAAATATATATATTTTATTCAATTTATTAATTTAATACACGTACCACGTAAGAATGCGTCTAGGCCCTTTGTGAGGATGTTACACTATGGTTTTGGCATGCATTCTTCGGAGTTTCTAGTTCCAACAACGACATCAATGTTCTTAATCAGTCTCCTTTACTGAACGACGTGTACGAAAACAAAGCACCCAAGTGTCCATTTGAGGTTAATGGAGTGACCTACAAACACGGGTATTATCTTGCCGATGGGATATATCCGGAGTGGGCAACTTTCGTCATATCATTTACGTGCTCACAAGACAACAAAAGAAAAAAGTTCAAGTCCGCACAAGAATCTGCAAGGAAAGACATTGAGCGGGCTTTTGGTGTACTTAATCAATGTTGGCACATTCTTCACTACCCGACATGATCATGGTCTGTGTCAAAATTGAGGAGCATTATGTACGCTTGCATAATATTACATAATATTACATAATATGATCCTCGAAGACAAAGACCATGCGATTTGTAGTTTCGACGAAAATGACGTTGTAGCGGATGATATAGAAGTAAATAAAAGTGAGGAATAACGGGCAGCAAACGTTCGAGAAGTAAAAGACCGGGATACTCATAACAACCTTCGGTCTTATTTGGTCGAACACATTTGGAGTATTCAAGGTTCCGACAACGGAGACGGCTAGTTTTTTAGATTTTAATATTATTATTGTTTTTACGTAATTTTTAAATTTTTAGAATTTATGTAATTTAGTTATTATTATTAAAATTTTAAATTTCTAGAATTTTATTTGTAATTTTTTTTATATTTTAGGTATTAATTAAAAAGATAATTAAGTTAAATAATTACAATAATATAAAAAAATCAAAAAAAGGTGGGGAAAGTTTGGGTAAGAAAAGGGAAGGTATAACACTTGATTTGGGTAAGTAGAAGGAAATAAGAAAGGGAATGATGTGGCGCTGATGTGGCATTGAGTAAGAGAAAGGAAAAGGATAGGTATAACTAAAGACCTAATAGCCTAATCAATCATTTGCTTGATTACCCCAACTAATTTTGGCAACTCATGTTGCTTTAAGGAAACCATTTGTCCACACTTGCTTATAAATAAATCATTTACCATCTGTAAATTGATCTTCTTCAACTTCCTTCTAGTAAAGAAACTATTAGTCTTTTGTCTTCAAAAGGAACTCAGAAATCACTGCTACCAACATTCCACCCATGGATGAGGATGATCTATTTGTTACAATAACTGAAGTCATCCGGCAGGTAAGCCATCATCCATAATGTCTAATTTGAACTACAATTTTATATAACATTAATAGAACATGAAAATCGTTGATGACCGTGTCCCAATTGACATTGTTCACCACCCGGAAAACAATCACCCGGTCCCGATATCCGAGGAGGTAAATGAATTACTAAACTTTTACATTGATGATGTGTTTTTTTGCTATGATCACTAACAAAAAATCAATTACATCACATGCATTGTCCATTAGCTTTAGTACATCACCTAAACTGTTTTTAAATACATAGCATTTTCCATTTTGTGTTTCTTTAAAAATAAATTTTAAAAAACAATATAGATTCAAAATATCAACTAATACTTTATATTGACTTTGCACACATAACAAAAAAGTGAAAAAGAGAAAAAAATTTGTCTAATTAGCACTGGGATGATGTACTTAACATCAACATCTCTCATGATAAAGCATTACCAATGGACAATGTCAAAGGAAAGAAAAGAAATCAGATTTCGGTTTTTAGAGGTAAAAAACTTTTACCGACTCACCGATGAATCAAATGAGGATTAAATTAATTTCTTTTCTTTCTCCTTTGTGATATTTTGTTTGTCTTTGATGTCTTTTTGACAATGCTTCTATTATTGAAACTAATAAAAACCATTTGTGATTTTGATGTTACTGTTTATATATAATTTTGTACTTCATGGTAATCTTGTAAACAATATGAGTTCTTGAAAAATATTCAACTTTAGAAAACACAATGATCTTAATGATCATTTTTAGAAACAACAAACAAAAAAAGAACATATTTTAATCCTATATATATAGCAAATTAGTTGGTTGGTCTTCATATTCGGATCAACCCAATTCAAACCTACCCACTTTGATTCATACTTGGAAGATTAACAACTAAGATCCAAACCTCTTTATTAACCGAATGCACCAAACATATATATAACATAAATGCAATGCCAAGAACCTTTTCTTATAGTGAAAGTATATAAGGACCTACAACCTACAAATAAGCACTATCGGTAGTTTTGCTAGAATGCAGAGGAGTGGTGAGGTAGATAGTGTAACACTGAAAATCTCAAGCCAATTTTTTTAAATCGTTGTGGAAGCATTGTAATATAATGATATACATTAACACCTACAAATATAATACATATTGTTTACAAACTAATATAGTATCTCGTTTATATTACAAAAGTGGTACAAAATATGGCTCATCGCTTTTCAAAACATTATATCAGAGCATTTGTCAAATTCCCCTTCACACACAACCCCCAGCTAAACAGCTGCACTTACCGAAACCTGCAAAAACAGGTTAAAAGTGAAGAATTAGCACAAAGCTAAGTGAATGAAAGCTATAAACACAAACATCAAACAACAACAACGAACACAATCAACAATAGAAACAGACAATCACATAATTCCAGAGGACCGGCGGTTTGGCGTAGAATCTACAACCAATGCGGTCTAAGGCAAAGGTTTACCGATAGCCATTTGCTACTTAGTATAGTTAAAGCCCTTCCGTTGCAACAAATGCATTAGAAGGTCTAGAACTATGCAACCAATAGCAAACAAGCCCAGCCCCATCCGACAACCGACCTCTATCTATACCATGTACACATATCAATACCATGTGCACATATCTTTTGACTCGATTAAATAACACACAAACAGTTATTCAATCATCAACATCATCGGACTAAACAGTCTATCAAAGCATCAATCATCTCAATTCCATGTAGCCATATCAGTTATAACCAATCACTTGTAAGTTAACGTCCACTCACCTCGTTCTCAATCTTTGAACTCAGTTGTGTAATCTTAGTGAGTCTTCGTGTTTCCTGAGAACACAATAACACCGAAGTCAGTCTTCCATTCATAAGTATATATACATATGTATTTATATCACTTATAACCATAAACAACACGTTAGATTCATATATGAAACATGTATATAACATGCAACACGAACGAACAACAAACAAAAACTCCATTGCCGAAAAAACTCCGGTCGCGTCGCGACTAGGACCCATTGCGCCACGAGACATTGTGAACAGAAATTCCCAAGTCGGACCAAAGCACGAGTCGGACGGGCTCTGTAACATCCCTAAATGGGCCTAGTTGTACCATGTGTTCACAAGGTTGTAACCTTGTGAATTAAATAAGAAATAGTAATTAAAGAATGTAGGTGTGATATGATGTTAAATGAAAGTTGGTGAAAAATAAATAGAAGTTGTTATTTATTAAATGGTTTTAGATAAGGATTTCAAAAATATCCCCGTTAGCTAAAATGGGTAAACGGATATTGAGTTGTAAGTTGAAAAGGGGAGCAAAATACCCACTTGTGGATATGTTTGAACCAAAGGCGGTTCAGCCTTGGTTAAAGGCAACTTCTAGCGCACACACACACACATACACACTTCATACGTGAAACACACATACATCCCCTTTGCTCTTGAAGTTTTGAAGAACCAATTCATGAAGAAATCAACTGAGATTTAAGTGGTTAAATGTTTAAGATCTGCTTCTAATTCCATCTTTATCATCTAAGCCTTGTAAGTATTGATCTTCTTCATGTGTTGTTAGATTTTGACGTTTTAAGGTCAAAAATGGGTTTGCTAGAAATAGCAATCAAGAATTGAAATTTGAGTTGTAATTAGTTCTTAAAACATCAACAAGTGTTTATAAGCAAGAATCATGGATTAAAGATGTATTTTTGATTGAGTTTAATGGTTTAGTGTAAATGGGTCAAAATTGATGAAATTGAGTTTGATTATTGTATACGTTGTTACAATAACCAATTAATATGTTTAGGGACTTGTTTTAGTGTCCCTTGATGAATACAAACACTAGAAATGAGTAAAAGTCGGTTTAAGATCCAATTAGAGTGAAAACAGTCGAAACAGGGGACTGTCGTCCGACCTGTTCTGAAACAGATTGCTTACGGGTGCAAGGAGTATCCCTTGCGGCCACAAGGGTGACTTCGAAGGGTTCTTGCGGGCGCAAAGACTAGCCTTTGCGGCCGTAAAAATGGTTTCGAATTGATAGTTCGAAGTGGCTTCGAATTGATGGTTCGAAGTGGTTTGAATTGTGCTTACGGGCGCAAGTCATGTTGCTTGCACGCGCAAGCAACAGCCCTTACGGGCGCAAGCCTAGGTGGCTTGCGGCCGCAAGGGGTCTTTTGCAGTAACAACAAGCAGTTTGTTTGCTATTTGTGTTTTAATGTTTGAAAAGCCTATGTGGGCTTGTAATTGGACTTGAAGGGTCAATAGGATATTCCTACTACTATTTTAGTAGTAATACTTCGTGTGTGTACCTGTTTGATGTAAGTAACGATGTTTTAGGTATAACCAACGACTAAGAAGAGCCGGAACGTTATATTTGTCTGTTATAGTTCTATAGGTGAGTACCGACTTAACTCATAATCATTATGTAGTATGTATGGACTTGTTGATGGTCGTTAGACATGTATGAGACATGATAGTTGTGATTATGATTGTTAAGATTGTAATGCTAAGCATGAACATGTGTAACCTAGTTAATGTTGATTATTGGTTAGGAGTTGACTAATACTCTCAAAGATAAATACTAAAGATAATTAAGTATGCTCTCGACTAAAAGAAGCTAATATTACCAATAGTGGGGTGAAATCCCATTAATTGTGCAAGTGTCAGTAACTCTAGAACATGTGTTTATAGAAACACATAGTGTAGATGCCTGTTTTGTTTAAGTTCACAATGATATTGAACGAATATGTGCTGTATGATATGTATGCATGTACATGGATCCTGTTTGGATCACTTATGTTGTATATATGTAACTCAACTCATTAAGCATGAGTAGAACTTGTTGTTATGTGTGTTAGGGATCTAGATTGGATCCGCCTTGTTGAACTTGTTGGTTATATGTTGTGTGCATGTAAGCGGATCCAAATTGGAGCCGCCTAGTTAAACGTGATGATATGTATGTTACTGGATCCATATTGGATCCGCCTAGTTAAGCTTGTTAATATGCATACCATTGGATCCAGATTCGGATTTCACAAATGTCGGTTTTATAAGTGTCGGTTTTCACCTTCTTCATCCAAATCCGATAACATCATATTTCATCAAATCCGCTATCTTCAAAACATCATAACTCAAACCCAGATTTTCATAGATTCATATCGTTATACCAGAAACATGTTTAAATACACATAATCATTTCTTGAAACATCATCTAAACATATAAATCATATGAACACATAAAATCATCAAAATCATATTCGATCAAAACCGGTTATGGTGTTCTTCATACTAACATGCAAAAGCCCATTTAATCACTTATGATTACAGATTCAGATAAAAAACATATCAATGACAAGTAATAACATAACATAATCATATACCAACCTTAATCTTGATTTTTAAAGAACACAAATTGAATTCCGATTCTTCTTCTTCCTTCGGTTTTCTTGGCAGAGAGAGAGAGAGAGAGAGCAAAACACACACACTTTCTTTTTGCAAATAGAAAGTAATTGAAAGGCACACACATAAGTTACATGCATACATACATGCTACTTATAATTCTAAATTAATTAATAAACTAAAATCATTTAATAAATCACATAATTAAATTAATGCAATCTAAACACATACCGTAAACCCGCTAATCTACTAACTCTGGTTTGCGGGTGTTACAAATCTCCCCTCCTTAAGAGGATTCCGTACTCGGAATCCCTTCTTGCTCAAATAACTGGGGATATCTTTCTTTCATTTCTGCCTTAGTCTCCTAGGTTAAATCGGAACCTAAACCGTGTTTCCATTTGACCAAAACCATTGGTATCTGCTTCTTTCGAAGTTTGGTCACTTTTCGATCTAACAGCTCAATCGGTTCCTCTATTAGTCTCTTCTTTGAATCAATTTTCAATTCATGCACTCGGAGAATCTGAATTTCATCATCAATCTTACACTTCCTCAGATAACAGACATTGAATGTATCGTGAATTCCTGCAAGTTTTGCTGGAAGATCCAGTGTAACTGTCTGATCATTCACTATCTGACGAATACGGAAAGGACCAATGTAACAGGGAGCCAACTTCCCGCGTTTACCAAAACGAATTACCCCTTTCCATGGAGAAACTTTCAGATACACTAACTCCCCCACATCAAACTTTACTGGACGTCGTTTCGGATCGGCATACATTCTCTGTCTATCTTTGGCTGCTTTCAACTTATCTCTGGCTATAGCAACCTTGTCTGCAGTCAACTGTACTATCTCGGGACCTACAAACTGTTTCTCACCCGCCTCTAACCAACAAGTCGGAGTACGGCAGCGACGACCGTACAACATTTCATATGGAGGCATTTCAATACTGGAGTGATGAGAGTTGTTGTATGCAAATTCTATCAAAGGCAGGTGTGAATCCCAAGATCCACCATACTCTAATACACAAGCACGCAACATATCCTCGAGCGTCTGTATGGTTCGTTCAGTCTGACCATCTGTCTGAGGATGATAGGCGGTACTCAAATTAACCCTTGTTCCCAATTCTCTTTGCAAACTCCTCCAAAAATTAGATACAAACCTTGAATCTCTGTCAGAAACAATTGACAACGGTATACCATGCTTCGCAACAATTTCGTCGATGTATAGTTGTGTCAATTTACTCAATGAAGCCGTCTCACAATTAGCTAAAAAGTGAGCACTCTTTGTCAGTCGATCCACTATCACCTATATCATATCATGATTCTTCTGAGTTCGCGGAAATTTTGTTACAAAATCCATTGTTATGTGTTCCCACTTCCACTCAGGAATCTCTAACTGTTTCACTTGCGCACAAATATGACATGATTCCACAAAGTGTGCCACATCTGTCTTCATTGTAGGCCACCAGTAAAGCACTTTCAGATCGTTATACATTTTAGTGCTTCATGGGCGTATAGACAATCTCGACTTGTGTGCTTCTGTTAAAATTAATTGTCTCAATTCTCCAAGCTTAGGCACCCACACACGAGTTTTAAACGTTTTCAATCCACGAGAATCGTCATTCAGTTCATCTTTTCGCTTCCTTATTAATTCAGTCTTTAGATTTTCTTCTTTCAGGGCTTCCAATTGAACAGACTTCAGTCTATCTACCATATCAAATACTATCTCAATGCGCATAAACTGAATAGGACTTCTAGTTCCTTTTCGACTCAGGGCATCAGCCACCACATTCGCCTTTCCAGGGTGATATCTAATCTCGCAGTCATAATGTTTTATCAACTCCACCCATCGTCTCTATCTCATATTCAATTCTTTCTGAGTAAATACATGTTGTAGGCTCTTATAATCTATACAAATTACGCATTTGGTGCCGTACAAGTAATGTCTCCACAGTTTAAGCGCAAATATAACTGCTGCCAGCTCCAAGTCGTGAGTTGGGTAATTCTTTTCATGAGGTTTTAACTGTCTGGAAGCATACGCAATCACCTGATCCCTCTGCATTAACACACATCCTAAACCAGCCAACGACGCGTCACAATATATTGTAAAATCTTCCAATGCACTTGGCAAAGCAAGGATTGGAGCCTGACACAACAATTCTTTTAACATCTAAAAAGCTCTATCTTGATCGTTACCCCACTCAAACTTCACATCTTTCCGAGTTAACTTGGTTAACGGACCCGCAATTTTAGAGAAATCCTTGATAAATCTGCGGTAATATCCGGTCAATCCCAGAAAACTCTTTATCTCTGATGGTGTTCTTGGAGAATTCCAACTCATTACTGCCTCTACCTTCGAGGGATCCACCTTTACCCCTTCATTACAAATTATGTGCCCCAAAAATTGTACTTCCCTTAACCAGAATTCGTATTTCGAAAACTTCGCATATAATTGTTCTTTCTTCAAGATTTCCAAGATCTGTCTCAAATGTTGTTCATGCTCTAACTCAGTCTTCTAATAAATCAGAATGTCATCAATGAAGACAATAATAAACTTATCAAGAAATGGTCGACAGACCCTGTTCATGAGATCCATAAATATCGCAGGTGCATTGGTTAGACCGAATGGCATAACTAAGAACTCATAGTGACCATATCGCGTACGGAAAGCTGTCTTAGATACATCTTCCTTTAAGACCCGAACCTGATGGTAACCTGATCTTAAATCAATCTTTGAGAAGAAAGAAGCTCCCTGCAGCTGATTGATAATCCCTTAATTCTTCAAGTATCAAGCTAATCTTTAATTGCAAGTGTAGAACTATGAGAGAATACTAATTACACCTTGATTAACACATACTTCATATCATTGATTATGGCAATTGATACATGATTAGCCTTAATCATAGGCTTATATACTCCATGAGTATATTTACAATTAAGACCCTCTAGTTTGTAATTAATACAAACTTCACTCAAAATGTAATCTTCTATTCTATACAATTAATAAACCTAACAATCTCCCCTTTTGTATAGAAATAGAAGATGTTATGTCTTTTTGGCATCTGATGCAAACTTTAACAATCTCCCCTTTTGAATCATGCAGATATTCTTTTTCAGTTAATATTCTTTTGAAGCTTTGGGGAATCTTCAAACCTTTACTTGATGTGTTCAAAAATGACTTCTCATCTTTAAATAGAGACTCTTCATTTTGAGAATAGTATTCACTTCAACATCTTGATGAGAACTTGAAATTTGATAGCATACAATGACATCTTTTCTCTTCAAACTCCTCTTTTGCATAGGTAACCTTAGGCTTTTCAACCTTTGGTTGTATTATCAATTTAACATGTAGTGATTTTCAGCTTTTCCAAATCTTCAACCTATTCTTTCTAATCTTGAGCTCTCTTGTCTTCAAATAAGCTTCCCTTTTGCATGAGAAATATTTTGTTCTCTCCCCCTTGAATGTAGCTCTTAATCTTGTTTATCCTGATCATAATGTCTTGATCACACAATTATCTTTTCTTTTGAATCTCTTGATCTTTTTCATGTTTGATAGATATCTCTTTTCTTTGCTCCCCCTTGACTTGACATATATTGATTTTTCAGAATTAAACTTTTCTTTGTCTCCCTTTCAACACATGAATCTGGTCTTCTTTAGCTGCACAATTTTGATGATTAGAACTCATCATCATCTACAACTCAGTAAGAATCAGCTAATATTTTTGTTTCCTTCTTTTAAGATCAACTGAATTTCAATTTCTTTAAACTTTCTCCCCCTCATGATGATCAGGATTCTTCATGAACATCATGCAATTTTAATTGACATTCAACTTGATTTGTGCATGAATATTTCAACATTTATAGCTTAGAGTCCTCCTCATGACATTCGGTTAAATTTATCAAATGTGTATCTCTTTGACATTGGGACCACAATGATATTGCAATGAAAGTATCCGAGACAGTCTTTAGGGCACCATCTCAAAGTTCCCGTGGGAAAATGTTAACACCGAGATCACATAGATTACTCGTTGACACAACAGTTTTTAAACTGTGTGACCTACGTTCAGTGTTGGAATAATGATAGCACTGGTAGGATTTTCATCTATCATCGTGAATATCACAAAGATAACACTCAAGATGTTCCGGTATCAGTTACTAAAACTAGATACTTGTGACAATCATGTGTCCTAAGAAATGAAATGATATAGCAATAAGTTCTAGACTCTATAAGTGCATGAAAGAAGTTGGGGACTAGAGCAGCATGTCCTCCTTGTTTCAATATTAACAATCTCCGAGTGAGATGTCAATAGAGATGTGCTAATTCTCCGTGTGAAGTGGAAACAATTATCTTTTAAGAGATAATTGAGTAGCTGGGTGGGGTTAGTGTATTGCATCACTGGGTTCATGATGTCTTCTTCAATACCAAATTTCAACACATGAAATATAGTAGTATATGTGGTTACTCTGATTGGCACTGTTTGGAGAGGATCTTTCTTTTCTTTTAATCCTATCTCTCACCCTCGGCTCTCTAAATATTTTTCAACTTCTCCCTCAAACTCTCTTTCCAAAATGAATGTTTGTATCTCCGTTGGATACAAATGGACACTTGTTATCTATTCAAATGATTAGGAGCAATCATATTGATGTCAACAAGAATGAATTTCACGAAATATTCAGTTGAGAAAGATTGTCAAGAATGATTTGAGCAATCAAAGAATAAGAACAATCAAAGAATTTTGAAGCAGGAAATGACAAAATGATTTGACATGTATGCTCAAATTGATTTGTTGATCATATGCACCCCATCTCCTGTTCCACCCCTCTTGATTTTATTTTATCTCTATACACCAATCAGTATCATGTGATAACTGATTCTGGTCACCTATTCGACCTATTAAACCCTTACTTTGTTTTTCTAGAATAAGGTGAACTCCTGGGGCAGGTCCTTCCGGCTCTGGATTGACCATAGGAGTAAAAATTGCCTACACTCCCTCACTCTTTGGTGTCTTTTTGATCACTTAATAGTATATAACAAGAATGATTTACACAATGAATGAAGAGTGATTGACACAAGAATGAATGGTTTCCATAATGAATGGAATATTCGACAATAAAGGAAGAATTTCTAGAATTATTATCGGGATAGAATTCAAGAAATGAAAGATAAGCGTTCAGAAGATCAACAATCAAATGAATCAAGAAAGACATCAGAATGAATCGACGAATGAATGCCATCTCGATGAGAAAAACGATAAAATTTGAAAATTGAAAATCTTTTTGAATTTTAAAATTTTGTATTGTTTTTGAAATTTTCATTTTTAAAATGATTTGAAAGCAAAAAAAAATCTCCCTAAAATAACGCATTTGAATTCAAAAATGATTTTACATCAACTAGGTTAGAGAAAACAATTGCTCCCCCTACAAGAATGCACACAAATATTTTCATTTTAAAACAAAATTGCAATCTTGTAGGTTCTCGACAAAAATAATTTGTCTGTTATGTTGTTCTTGCTCCCCCTGCAAATAATGAACAATTATCACACAAGTTATATCAAGGAATGATAAACTACAAACATTAAGTTTCTCAGATAATTAGACTCGGGCTAATGCTGAAGACAATGACATGTGAAATGAATTGCAAGGAACACTCTTCTTTCTTCAAGTCGGGATGTTAAACTTGTTAGCATACTGAACACAATATGCTTTTCAACGTATTCTGAATGATCTTCATTGTATTCCAACAATGTTTCTAACTAATCCGCAAAACAAATTAAGCACACTTTGGTACCCACTTGAAGTTGGGTCCATCTATGTTAGGTTTATGAACCTTTCTATGCATTGGGCCTATGTGCCATTGGGGAATGCCATTTTGAACAACAAATTTATGATTTGTTCTTGAAGTTTTAGAAATCTTCTCTTTTGAAAGTCTGATTAAGTGCTTGACTGAGTATACCACAAAAGGATATTTGACATCAGTTTTGAGAACAAAATTTCCATTATGCTTTGCTTTAAAAAAGAATTTGGTATTTAGATGTTTAAAAGAATGATATTGCATATCAGCATGATTGTCCTTACAAGAATGATGTTGTCTATGAATTCTTCTTTGTGGTACAACCTTGGACTTAAAACCATCATTGATGACATTCTTCATTCGAAACTCAGATACTCTAGGTTTAGTTTATGAAGATGTCCCGGTAGGTATTGCGTTGGATGAGAATTCATCAGTTATGATATTTTTGATACGGAATTTTGATGATGAAAAACATACATTTGAATGCACATGATTGATTGAACCACATGGTGAATTAAATATTGAGGTTTCTGTGGTTTTCTTTTTTTCAGTCCAGAATGATGATATCTTTACAAACATGTCACCTAGATTCTTCTTTGGAATCCAAGCTTGTTTAGTCTTTGGTAAAGAATCATTTGAGCTTACTGAAAATTCAGAATCAGTATAACTTGAATAAGATGCATTCTATTGACTTCTGAATTCAGTTTCTTTTGGCTTTTGAGAAGAAGTAGTTGCTTTGGGAGTAGAAGCATAAATGAAATCGTCATCTAATTTTCTACTTTCAGCATCTGCAACAGAAAAATAAGAGTCAGTATCGCTACTACAATGTATTTCTAAATCAAAATTGATATTGTCAGCAGAAGTCTTGGTAGATTCAGAAGCTTTTTCAGCAAGAAGCATTGCGAACTTGAGTTTAGACAAAAACTGTAGTCTTTCTTTCTCCAATGTTTTCTTCTCTGTGTCCAGAGTCTTCTGAAGCTCAGATATTTTGTTTTTCAGAACTGAGCTGGGAATATATAGTTTAGAAGAGGCAAGAAGTTGTTACTCAAGTCCTGTGACTTTTCTTTGCAATTCAGCCTTTTCAATACCTAAACTCACTATCAACTTATCATCATTCTGCAACATCCTTTGAAAATCTTGACGTTCAACAGAAAATTCAGATACGAGGTCTTTAAACTTGGCATTCTCTTCTGACAAAATCTCTGCTTTCTTTTTCTCCTCTTCAGAATGTACTTCAAGTTGTGAAATTTTCTCCACAAACTTGCTTCTTTCTTCTTCAAACATTTTCTTTTCACTTTCCAAACTCTTTTCTAGGTCTAATACCTTTGTTTCTTTCTGTAACTCAACTTTTTCAACAAGTAGTTGTTGCTCAAGTTGTTTCAACTTATTATGCAATTCAGGTTTTTCAACTTGTAATTCACTTGCTCTTTTCTTTTCAAATTCAACTTGTTCTTTTAGTAATAAACTTTCTCTACTTAGAATTTGCATTTGTTTCTCCTTTTTGATTATATCATCTGATATACGTTCAATCCTTACATCATATATTGTATTTCTCCGTGTCAATGTGTGAATCTCTTTGTTCAGTGAAGAAATCTTCTCTTTGAGCTGGATATTCTCATTAACCAATCCTTCTGCCTTCTTTTTCTCAAAATTTACTTCAACTTGTGGAATCTTCGTTGACATCTTGATATTTATCTGATACCTGAAAACTATACGATCGTTTAGGAATGATTTGATTTGATCAAAAATTTAATCAATAATAATGATTTGAAAGTGTAGTATGAGAATCAATTAGAGTGACTATGAGTTGAGAAAGATTGATTCTAGTTCAGTCACAACGACGACGGGGGTTCGGGGCAGCGCCCCTGATAGCGGAGTCCAAGGGGCAGAGCCCCTGGCTGGGGTCGAATTAAAAAATCCGACACTTTCAAAAATCCGATACTTTCAAAAAAATCCGACACTTTCAAAAATCCGACACTTTTCAAAAATCCGATAGTCTTGGAAATCTGATGTGTAAATCCGATAATATTAAAATCCGATACTTACCAAATCCGTAAATCCGATACTTTTTGACACACAAACAGCAAAACACTTTTTGACTTAAAATTTTTGGATCAAACTCCTCCTTTCTTCATCTTCTACTCAAGAACATCTAGAACACCATCAATCTTGAATTTTCAAAACTCACCAAAATCGGATTTTCTTTTCAAATTTATCAATCTCCATCTTCACAAACACTTTTGAAACACTCCTTTTGTACCAATTTGAATCAAGAATCACAAATTTAACCAAAATTAACCAAGAACACAACAAACTTAATTTTCAAATTGCTCCATGTGTGATTGATGAATTGATATGAAACTTTGCAGATTGATTCGTGATATGATTACTAACACTCGAATTGAGCAATTAATTCAAACTAAATCACGAATTTCAAAATTCAAGTCTCAAGAACATCTTCCAAAAACCCAGATTCGTAATTCTTAGATTTCTCTCACATGGAGTGGATTTTGCACTTGAAAATTTTACTGTAGGTCCTACAATCATACACAACAACATATCCAAAAATTAGATCAAATGAAGATCGTATGAATTTTCTAGAATTTCAAAGTTTCTGCCCAAAAATAATTCGAAAATTTCAAAAAATCTTTAAAATTTCTTCAAATTTCTTGCAATTCTTGATCCAATCTTCAATCAAATCACTCCTTAAGCTCTGATACCAATTGATAATCACTTAATTCTTCAATTCTACCTCATGAACTGGAGGCAGCCATGGTAACTCTTTTGGAAATACTTCCGGGTATTCCATTACTACTTGTATATCTGTCATAACTTGCTTTTCTTTCTTTCCTTCAATCACATAAGCTATGTACGATTCACAACCTTTATTCAATGCTTTCTTAGCCTTTAAACACAAAATTATTGAAATTACAGACCCGGCTTTCTCACCCCTTGCTACCACCCTTGTACCATCCGCTAAAGGAAATGAGATCAACTTTTTGTGGCATTTTATATTTGCTTGATTCAAACTTAACCAATCCATACCCAGCACCACATCGAAACCAAATAAAGGCATGACAAGAAAATAAACAGGAAAACACACACCATCTATATCAATTTTAGCTCCAGCCACAGCAGTCATGACTGGAACCATGATGCCATCAGCTACTTCTATCTCTAGGGTACTAGCAAGTTTAATAATAGGTACATTTAATCTACCACAAAACTCCATAGAAACAAATGAGCGATTAGCTCCAGAATCAAATAGTACTCTTGTAGGGATAGAGTTAATCAAGAACATACCGGTTATAACATCATCAGTAGTGGTGACATCCTCCACCGTCATTTTAAAAGCCCTACCCTCAGTAGTAGGTGGATTCTTCCTCTTCTGTCCAGCTGTAGATGATCCCCCAGCTACCCCAGCCCCTGTATCTGACCCTGACTTTTTTCCCACTGGGTATTCTCCCACTCCATGCCCTTCTTTTTGGCAGTTCCATCAAACACTACGTGGGAACCTGTAGTTCTTAAGATCATGACCAAACTGGCCACATTTAGCACATCTCCTGGTTTGGGGCGTACACTGCCTGTTGTGGTAAGATTTGCACCGACCACACCACGGTGCTTTTTGGGTTGACCCACTAAAATTTGACCTCCTGTTCTGGTCTCCCTATCTGTTCCCACTACCTTGCCCACCCTACCTCTGTTGGGAATTATAATGATCAATCCTCGATTTTTGTTGAGCAATCCTTTCCCCACTCAGTTTGTTTTTGGCAATTAAATCCCCTTCTGCCGACTTGGCCAAGGTAAAAGCCTGTGATAAAGTGGTAGCCCACCTAGTGGCGCTACGAAGGTCGGGGTGTAGTGCTCCAACAAAGTGAGCGATCTTGGACTCTTCGTCAGGTACCCAGTGTTTAACAAACCGCATTTTCTGATTAAATTGCCTGATTAGATCATCTACTGTCATATTCCCGGTCATTTGCAGATCCATAAATTTTTTCTTGATCTTAGCAACCTCAGATGTACTCCAATACTGTTCACAAAGTTTTTCTAGGAACTGACTCCAAGTAATGCTTTTCTTTTGTTGTTCAGTAAAATGGCCGGTGATAGAATTCCACCAGACCATTGCATCACCTTTCAACATCCTTGATGCATATTTTACCTTCAATTCATTCTCACAGTTACAGGCATCAAGTGCCTTCACCATTTCCCTCAACCAGTTCAAGGTTATGTTAGGGTCAGGACTTCCACTGTACTCAGAAGGCTTACAGTCAAGGAATTGTTTGTATGTACATGGTTGCTTGTACCCAGGGAACGCGAAAGGGTAAGCTCCTAGTTGTGGATATGGATAGTAAAACGGTTGTTGCATCATCTGTGTCATAGGTGGTAGGGGTATTGATACTGGTGGTATTGTTGCTTGAGTAGAGATCGCAGTTGGCACTGGAGTTTGTTCAAGTCGGGTTAATCTTTGTTCCAAGTTATGAATCTTAGTTCTAAGATCCAGTAGTTCGTTTTCCAACTTGAATATGTATTCGCTTTGGTCTTCTTTCTGATCATTATCAGATGTTCCTGCTCGGTTAGTGGCATCCAACTCTTCTATTACAGGTGCCTTTACTGATGATTGGGTCACAGGAGGGAGAATAGGGGTCTCTCTATCAGCTATATCTGTTACAATTACATCATCTCACAACTCATTAGCATAAACCGTTAGTACTCAAAATACTAACTACTACAAACAACTCTAACTCACTCTAATTCCCCTGAAGGAAAGCTTGACCTGTCACGAGCCAAGATTTGGGAATGTAACACTCTAGCTGTGCATGCATCGCCAAACCAAGGATCTGATATCAAACTGTAACACCATAAAATCTAAGCCATTTTTTTAATTGCATAGCGGAAGCTTTAATTAATTAAACATACATTTCATTCACAAACATTTTACAAAACAAAATATCTGTTCTTTAAACCCAACAAACATAAACTCTGTGTTACAAAAAGACTGCCTCGTTTCATTTTAAATCTTGACATCAGAGTTAGGTCAAATTCTCCTTCAATGAACACTCACAAGCACGAACCTGCAAAAAGCAACAACTGTGGGGAATTACCACAAAGCTAAGTAAGTAGAGGCTAATCCCAAAAGTAAACATCAAGCCAATACTAAACATGTAATCATAAATCCAAGAAGACCGGCGGTTTGGCGTAGAACCTACAACCAATGCCGGCCAAAGCAAAGGTTTATCGATAGCCCTCTACTGTATTGACACAGTGAAATCCCACTCTGATGCAACATATGTATCAGTAAGGCTACTACTGTTCAACCAACCAGTAGACGAGCCCAGCCCAATTCAACATATAGCTGACTTCCCAAACGCAACTCAAAATCATACTAAGAGTGCGTATCAAATCAATTAGTCATTCAACAGACATCAATAAATAATATTCACAATCAACAGTTCCAATATCAATCCATCAAATACAATCATGCATCACATCATTAACATTAACCATAATCTTTACCATTCACGTTCAACATCCACTCACCTTTCAATCTCAGATGAAGTACTCAGAATTCTAATGTTACTGAGCCTTTGGATTGCCTGAAAATACAACAACAACCAATCAGTCTCAATCTTATAAATATATCTAACCACATATATTTATAATTCATTCATGACATCAAACAATCAATAAACAAATATAAATCACAACACAAAGTGTCGGATTTGCTAAACCATCGGATTTATACTCGGATTCCTGAAAATCCGCAACTTGGGTAATCGGATTTCACAACTGTCGGATTCTTTCAAAGTATCGGATTTCGTCATTCCCGGATTTCAAGTTCCGGATTTAGGTATCGGTTTCTCATGTCATTATTTTCCAAGTATAGGATTCATGGCTATCGGATTCTAGTGTCGGATTCTATAAATCCGGATTTTAAGTGTTTCAGATTTAAGTCTCGGATTTTTGGGTTGTATCAATATCCGAGTTTCCGGATTCTCATTTTCCAAGTATAGGTTTTGATTGTCAGTTTATAGGTTTCCGGATTCCAAATTTCCGGATTATAGACTATGGGATTTCACAAATGTCAGTTTTATAAGTGTTGGTTTTCACCTTCTTCATCCAAATCCGATAACATCATATTTCATTAAATCCGCTATCTTCAAAACATCATAACTCAAACCCAGATTTTCATAGATTCATATCATTATACCAGAAACATGTTTAAAAACACATAATCATTTCTTGAAACATCATCTAAGCATATAAATCATATGAACACATAAAATCATCAAAATCATATTCTATCAAAACCGGTTATGGTGTTCTTCATACTAACATGCAAAAACCCATTTAATCACTTATGATTACAGATTCAGATAAAAAACATATCAATGACAAGTAATAACATAACATAATCATATACCAACCTTAATCTTGATTTTTAAAGAATACAAATTGAATTCCGATTCTTCTTCTTCCTTCGGTTTTCTTGGTAGAGAGAGAGAGCAAAACACACACACTTTCTTTTTGCAAATAGAAAGTAATTGAAAGGAATACACATAAGTTAACATGCAAGGTTAGGTGTCCCCAAATCCCAACTTACACCCCCACGTGTACTCCACTCTCAAACATATATATATATATATATATATATATATACGGCCATACATGCATACATACATGCTACTTATAATTCTAAATTAATTAATAAACTAAAATCATTTAATAAATCACATAATTAAATTAATGCAATTTAAACACATACCGTAAACCCGCTAATCTACTAGCCCAGGTTTGCGGGTGTTACATGTTTATTAAACCGAAATATGTTTGATTTTGAAATGTAAAAAGACAAAAGTTGACTCTGAAATCGCAGTGTTACAGGCTCAAAGTCAGACCCCCTTTAGGTCGCACGGGGCCTATTCAAGGCGCACGAATCAGGTCGCACGGGGCCTAAGTCGGACCCTTTTCAGCAAGCCCAGTGCCTAAGTCGGACCCTCTTTAGGTTTCATGGAGCCTTAGTCGGCCCCCCTTTTTAAGTAGGACAAGGCCTAAGTTGGACCCCCTTCAGGTCGAACGGGGCCTAAGTCGAACCCATTTTAGCAACTTCAAACTTCATTTTTTTTCTTCCCTGTTCTTGTTACAGTAAAACATATACATATACATAAAATTATAAAATCTGTAAATCACTAGGAAACACATCTAAACTATATACTAACCTCATAAAAATATAAATAAGCATCATGAATTAATCAAAAAACTAATTAAAACCTCTAAAATAACAAAACCCACTTCTCAAGTTTCTTCAAAAAGTTCATATCTCCATTAATAGAGTTTCAAGCTTTTAAACATCAAAACCCAACAAATACATAACACAGATTAGTAAGAATCATAGTAGAAATATAATAAAAACCAAACTTCTTTTTGCAATAAAACACACCAAATCAAGTCTTCCAAAATTCAAGTTTGGTTCTCTGTTTTTGTTCTTCAAAACACACATACAAGCACACACACACAATGAAGAAAACTTCACAGTGAAGTTCTATCAGATAAATGAGGCGGCATTGTGTTTAGATATTTACAAACACAGTGCACTATACTGCTTACTAACATACAGTTAATAAATTAAGCAGTCAAATCCAATTAATTAACATGCAATGAGGTATTATCTATGACCCTCATTCAAAAACGAATTTACTTATCTCATAAACTCATGCGAAAAATATTTATTTAATCACATAGAATTAAATAAACACGAATTTAAACACAATTAATTCACCCCCAACCTGATCACGACTAAGCCAGGTTTCTAGGTGTTACAAATCTCCCCCTCTTAAGAGGATTCTGTCGTCGGAATCTCATTGCATTCAAACAGATGAGGGTATTGACTCTTCATATCCGCTTATGTCTCCCAAGTTAAATCAAAGCCCAAACTATGCTTCCATTTAACCAATACCATTGGAATCTGTTTTCTTGAGAACTTTAGTCACTTTCCGATCTAAAAGTTCAACAGGTTCTTCCATTAGTCTCTTCTTCGAATCAACTTTTAGTTTATACATGGGGAGAATCTGACTTTCTCTTCAACTTTACACTTACGCAAATAGCAGACGTTGAATGTGTCATAAATACCTACTAACTCAGGAAGAAGATCCAGAGTAACCGTCTAATCATTGACTATTTGACGTATATGAAAGGAACCTATATAGCGAGGAGCTAACTTCTCGTGTTTACCAAAACGAATAATCCATTTTCTGTGTACATTTTCTGTCTATCTCTGGCAGCTTTCAGTTTCTCCCGAGCAATAGCAACCTTATCAGCTGTCATCTGAACGATTTCTGGACCTGTGTACTGTTTCTCACCTACCTCTAACCACAATGTCGGAGAATGAAAGCGATGACCGTATAACATCTCATACGGAGGTATACTAATACTCGAATGATAGGAGTTATTATACGCAAACTTAATCAATGGCAAGTGCGAATCCCAAGAACCACCATATTCTAACACACATTCACGTAACATATCCTCAAGTGTTTGTATGGTTCGTTCGGTCTGACCATATGTTTGGGGATGGCAAGTTGTACTCAATTTAACTCGCGTCCCCAGTTCTTGTTGTAAGCTCTTCCGGAAGTTAGAAACAAATTTGGAATCTCCGTCAGAAACAATTGATAAAGGAATACCATGTCGTGATATAATCTCATCAATGTACATGTGAGCTAATCTGCTAACTCTCACCGGTGGCAAGAAAATGAGCACCTTTTGTCAGACGATGAACAATCACTAGATCATATCATGATTCGCTGGGTACGTGGAAGTTTGGTTATAGTTTGGTTATAAAATCCATCGTGATATGCTCCTATTTCCACTTTGGTATCTCCGGCTGTCTCAAAGATCCATAAGGTTTGTGGTGCTCTGCTTTGACTTGTGCACAAATGTGACATGATTCTACAAACTATACAACATCTGCTTTCATCGTTGGCCACCAATACAGTACCTTAAGGTCGTTATACATTTTAGTATTTTCAGGATGTAATGACAATCTGTACTTGTGAGCCTCTGTTAAAATCAACTTTCGAAGTTGTCCAACCAATGGCACCCAAACACGAGACTTATACGTCTTCAATCCACGTGAATCATCAACCAATTCTTCTTTTCTTTTCTTCATAGCCTCTGAGTTCAAGTTCTCATCTTTTAAAGTTTCCAATTAAGAAGATTTCAATGTATCCACCAATTCAGATACAATCTCTATTCGCATGAAACGAATATTATTACTACCTCCTTTTGACGTACAACGCATCTGTTACTACATTAGCTTTTCCGGGGTGATATCGAATTTTGCAATCATAGTCTTTGATCAATTCCAACCACATTCTCTGCCGCATATTCAACTCTTTCTGTGTAAACACATACTACAGACTCTTATGATTAGTGCAAATCACACATTTAGGAATACAACAATGCTCCTACTGGCCCTAACATACATATAAGTTTCACCTCTACTCATTGAAAACACACTTTTTTCTCAATAAAGCAAATATTCCTATCTTCAAACGCCTGGTCAAATCCATAAGTGGACTTCTTTTAGCTTGTAGACTCTATGACAATACTCCAGATGTATAAGACCCCAGATAATGTTGTGAGAACACTATTTGATAAATAAGGATAGCGGTCTTTACATCCATGTGCCATATTTTCACAGCCATGAAAAGGTAGCAACAATCGAAGTATCCAGATTAAATTCAACATGGCCACTGGGAAAAGGTTTCTTCATGATTAAACACCACATAAACCTTTGCCATCCGTCAGTATCTGGAGTTCTCTACATCCCTGTCCTTGTTAGTTTTTTCTTCAAAGACCTACACACACCCTATGGGTTTGAACCTAAGGGTCATATCAAAAGTCCCATACTTGGGTACTCAACATGTATTGCATCTCATTTTCATTGCCTCTTTTCTACCTAGTTGACTCTAAGACCACTACAGCTTCCTAATAAGTAGTGGACTCATCATGATCCACCATCAAGTTTCTTCCTTTAGATATGAGAAAGCCATATATCTTTTGTTTTCAATGACTTCTAACGGTCCTTCAAAGAGATAATGGCTCTATGCCATGTTCTCTAACATTGCCATGTTGATTTTCAATTATTTTTGATTGAGTGCTAGTGCCAACATCAGGTTCTCCATTTAAGGTCTACTTTCTCTCACTGGTGTCCCTAGATATAGGTTTTCACTCAAGTAAAAATATCTCTGAAGCAATAAGTACCTTGCTCTCATAAGGTTGTAAAACAAATATCTAATAGCCCAGCAAAATACCTAATGGATGGACAACTCTAGATTCTAGGTTCCTTCTCCTCACGTCTAGCGTAGGCTAGACAACCCCTGAATTTGAGATAGATTAGCAAGGAAACTCTTTCTAGTCACATTTCCTAAGTTGCTTTCTTGATCATCTTTGTTGGTTTGGAATTAAGGACATCACCCGCCAGTTCTAATGTGTACTCCAAAAGCTTGATACTGAAATGTGACCAATCATAGATCGGACTGTATCTAATAATATCTAATTCCTCCGCTTGGCGGCATCATATACCAATGTGTCATAGAGAAATAAATTGTGAGATAATCCCACAATTCTTAAAATGGTCACTGAATTTAGAACTAAAGTACTCAGTATTTTACTTACATCTAAGTATCTTAATCCTTCTGTCCAAAAGATTACATATCTCGTTTCGGTAAGTCTTGAACACCCCAAGGTTTAAGACTTCTGTCTAACCAAATAGACATACCCCTACCTACTACTATGACTAGTAAATGTTATGTAGTGTCTTGGTTATTCCTCATGGCTTTCTTGAACGGACCATACACAAAAGTGTGAACATTATCCAACAAGGATTTGATACGTCTCACAAATGTCAGTGAAGGGTCTCTTAGTCATCTAGCCTATTAAGCAAAATTCTCATTCAACATTTAACCCAAGTTCAAATGATTCCAAGATCCTATCCACTTGAAGCTTGGCAATGTGCGTCTTGTTTTGATGGCTACGTCAACTATGCCATAAGATAACTTATCCAAACCATTTTTGGATTCAGATTAACATTCATGATTGTTCTATTACAATAAAAAAGGCTTATATCATAAATGTCCTAAGATGGATAAAATTTTAAATAATAATTACCAACTTGAAAATATGAAATATTTCCATAACTAAATTAAAAGTAATATTTGTCGTCAACAAATGCATAAACCATATATAGTGTAGTTTGTTACATAGGGTGAATAACATACATCTAATAAAGTAATAGATAATCCGGAAGGAAAGATGAGATCTACACTCCCAATTCTCTCAAAAGGAACAACCTTCTTCTTTCCCGATTGAGGTCCAGATCTTCTTGCCTCATCCGCCTACTTCTTTTATAAACCTACACTTTGCAACAAAGCAACTTTGCAACAAACATAAGTACCATAGCTAGTGTTACAACACAACCACTTAGAAGTAGAAGAGCAAGAGAGTTTAATAATGATTGTACTTGAAGATGAGTCGATAACTATCTTTTTGTTCATCATTTTTAACTCCTCCGGGAATTTAGGACATGTGTGGAGGTTGCAAAAGTGGCAAATCACCTCCCGCGGAGTCTTATGTTGACTCACATACTACATAACCTCAGACTCCGAGATTAGTATAGGCTTGGGAACACCAACTTTCCCTTTCAAGGTCGATATCTTCTTCCTTCTCTCTTGTTCCTTTGAATCCATGATGGTACCGGATGAGGCTTGTAACACCCGGAAATTCTATTATAAAGTTAACGCAAGAAATGTACAAAGTGGTATATGAGTTACTAATGGATATATGAGATGGTATGTGGTTATAAACTAGAGGGGCTAAAACCGTCAAAACGGAACTTGGAAAAGTTGAGGGACTAATTGTGCAATTAGTCCATAGTTATATATATGTAAAGCCATCTTTGACTTTGATTTGGTCAAAGTCTTCATTTTCACCAAATCAACTCTCGTATCCTACGGAACATCCATTTTTCTCTGAGATTTGGAGCAGGTACAGCTAGAAGCAAGAGGATACAACTAAAATTATTTGATCACAAGTTAGAGGTAAGAGTTCTTAACCAAGTTTTTGAAGTTTTATGGGTTTTTAAGTGATTCAATGGTGAATCACAGATTTCAGATTGTTATTGTTGTTATTTATGGATTAGAAGTTGTTTGGGATGTAGGAAAACATCCCAGAAGTGTTTTTATGAATTAAAGTTGGGTTTTTGGGGTGTTTTGGCCGGAGACAGCAAGTAAGTCGGCCAAACTGCTGCTACCAGTTGAAGGGCACGGGCGTGACCTTCAAGATCCAACCGTGCCCTTGGCCGTACCTAAGGAGGTACGGGCATGACCTTTAGGGTACGGGCGTGCCCTGTTCTAGAAAGGCCCAGAGGGTGCCTAAAGACCACGGGGTGGTTTGGGTGTAAGGCACGGGGGTACCTTGTGTAAGGCACGAGCGTGCCTGGCGAGGCACGGGCGTGCCTAGTGTTTTGTTCAGTTGTTCTGTTCAGCAGATGCATGTGCTGATGTATATTCAGTATTATTTCATGTAGAGGCTTATCAGAGGCGCGTTCGCTAGGTTATTATTGATTGTGGACTGTTATAGCATCATAGACTATAAGGTGAGTCTTCTAGACTATTATTCATATTTACGGCATGTATGTTATTATATCAGGTTATTGATATATTAGGTCACTCAGATATGGGTGCTATGTTCAGTAAGGTTCAGTAGTGTTCAGTAATGTTACAATATATATATATATTATGTGTGTTAAGCTTACTGCTATGTTCAGTAAGACTCAGTAATAATAAGCATGCTGCTTTGTGCAGTAGTGGCTCAGAAATAGCACAATACTGGGGCTCAGTTAATTAATCAGATATCAGAAAGCATACTGCCTTGTGAAGTAGTGGCTCAGTTAATTACTCAGAGATTTATTATCAGTTATTGTCAGTGTTTATCATATGATTATATTCATGTGTTTATATGATTGGCAGTCTAGTTTACTCACTAAGCTCTCGCAGCTTATCAGATATTATTTTCTAAAATGTTTTGTAGGTTTTATCTAAGACAAGGGGCAAAGCTTCAGTTTGACGGTTGTTATGTATTTAAAGAAAATAGTGTTTTGAAACTTAACGCCTAGTTGTTTAGCGAGAAAGCATCTTTTGATGTAAATATGTAACTGTCAGGCTTTTATATGAACATGAGGGTTTAAAACAGTTTTGTAGCGTCCGCTTATTTGTTAAATAACTCTTTTATTTCTAAAAGAACTTGGGATATGGTTTGATTTATGTTTTTAAAAATTGGGGCGTTACAACTTGGTATCAGAGCCAAGGTTTGAGGGATCTGGAGGTGTGTTATGCATCGTCTGGACTTAAACCATGGTTCTACGGATTTGGTCAAACTGGAGGCTTGCAGCTTGGTGAGTATACTAGTAATTATATTGATATGTGTTATGCGAGCATTTTGTGTCAGTGCATGATGTGTTCAGGACATATATGATATGTATGCTTACAACTGTTAAGAGTTGGTTTTACATGTGTAGTCAGTATGAGATAAATTATGACATGAATATGTGATATACTTTATTAGAGATACATGGCCTAAGCCTGTGAATCGGGACTTTTTGTGGTAAAATTAAGATCCAACGTGTGTAATGTGTTTATAATAATATAAGAGCTCATATTATTACAGACATATGATACGTGTTGGAACTTAATGAAATCATGAAGAATCTTGTGAATCGGGTGAGGGGTACTTATAGGAGTAGTACACCAGAGAGTATAGATGTATAGAATGCCTTAGTATATGCAGAAATACTTTGGATCAGATGATAGGTGTACTAATATGTTGGATGTATTAGTAACTGTTTGTTATAGAGGATGGTGTGATAGAGCTACCTTTTCCTTAATGCTTTATCTATACTACCAGGATGGTTAATACAAGAGGTTCAAGAGTAGTTAATAATGTTAAGGGTGGTCCCAGTCGTAGACCCGAAGGGGTAGAGACCAGTGTGACAGATGAGCATGTTCTTTTAGGAACACAGTATGATGGGGAGGGAGGAGCCCTAGAGATAAATCAGGAAGTATCAGAAGCTGCAATTAGAGAAATTGTAGCGAGGGAAATTATAAAGCGTTGGAACGAAGTATTCCTTATATCATAAAACAGGTTGTAGATCAGGTAAATGATCAGAATAAGGAAGTGATTGGGTAGGAAGTCGCAGCTAGGTTAACTGCTGCAGGTGTTGGGGTTAATCTTCAACCTCAAGTTATTATACGTGAAGCCCCGAAAAGTTGTACGTTCAGAGACTTTGCAGCTTGTCAGCCACCGTTGTTTCATGGGGCAACGGATCCAGTCGTCAGTCACAGATGGATCTCCGAAATTTGAAGGTGCGTTTCACACTTGTTCGTGTGCACCTGAGAATAAAGTAAGATATGCAACCAATCAACTGAGAAGTGCAGCTAAGGATTGGTGGGATATGGAGGTAAAACAAAGAGGTTATGTTCAGATTGAGGTTATGACATGGGAAGAATTCAAAGAAATTGTTTTCGAACAATTTGTACCACAGGCAGAAGTTGATAAGATTGTGGATGATTTCCACAAATTGAAACACGCAAAAGAGACTGTACCAGAGATTAATGCGAAGTTTATGGAGAAAGCTCGTTTTTGCCCAGACTATGTGGCAAATGAAAAGATGAAGATGCATGTGCTGATGTATATTCAGTATTATTTCATGTAGAGGCTTATCAGAGGCGCGTTCGCTAGGTTATTATTGATTGTGGACTGTTATAGTATCATAGACTATAAGGTGAGTCTTCTAGACTATTATTCATATTTACGGCATGTATGTTATTATATCAGGTTATTGATATGTTAGGTCACTCAGATATGGGTGCTATGTTTAGTAAGGTTCAGTAATGTTACAGTATATATATATTATGTGTGTTAAGCTTACTGTTATGTTCAGTAAGGCTCAGTAATAATAAGCATGCTGCTTTGTGCAGTAGTGGCTAAGAAATAGCACAGTACTGGGGCTCAGTTAATTAATCAGATATCAGAAAGCATACTGCCTTGTGCAGTAGTGGCTCAATTAATTAATCATGTGAATCAATAAGTATACTGCCTTGGGCAGTAGTGGCTCAATTAATTACTCAGAGATTTATTATCAGTTATTGTCAGTGTTTATCATATGATTATATTCATGTGTTTATATGATTGGCAGTCTAGTTTACTCACTAAGCTCTCGCAGCTTATCAGATATTATTTTCTAAAATGTTTTGCAGGTTTTATCTAAGACAAGGGGCAAAGCTTCAGTTTGACGGTTGTTATGTATTTAAAGAAAACAGTGTTTTGAAAGTTAACGCCCAGTTGCTTAGCGAGAAAGCATCTTTTAATGTAAATATGTAACTGTCAGGCTTTTATATGAACCTGAGGGTTTAAAACAGTTTTGTAGGTTCCGCTTATTTGTTAAATAACTCTTTTATTTCTAAAAGAACTTGAGATATGGTTTGATTTATGTTTTTAAAAATTGGGGCGTTACAAGGCTGGTTTTTGCTTGGCCATGTCAGTCCCTGTGGTCTTCAGCATGTCATGTTGTTCTATTTGGGATTTCTTATTTCCATGCGTATGATAGTTCATAAAAAAATTGATCATACATGGGGGCAAGGACTGTAGGAGAATATCAACCACGAGCTCCTTTCCAATGGGGAATCCAAGCCTCTCCATTTGGTCCACGTACGCCTTCATCCTAAGGACATGGCCACTCACATTCCCACCTTCTGGCATCCGACACCGCAAGGGCTTTTACACATTCATAGACCTCCTATATACCCTATTGTTAGAATAGGTCCTTTAGTATTATCATTTCATACGCACTAAATCACTCAACTGTATTTGCAACTCTGAGCTCATAGTCGATAACATGGTGACAGGTGGCTCTAAAAAGGTGTCCTCAAGAAAATGTAACTTTGACTCATGGCAGAGAATAATCCTCAACTTTAATAAAGTTCACTCCCGTGTGTTTTTCCTTCTCTAGGAACAATTGAAGTGATATGTTCGAATTGGTTTTGTTTTTGTTCACCATTTATTAAAAGTAAGAGTACACGTTTTAGTTAGTTTGATACAATCCTAATTAAAATAATTACCCATAATTTTTTTAACAAGGGCTAAGAACTATATTTCATTCTACTACATGACAGGTTCGTCGGGGATCATTTAGTGGAGCTGTTTAGACCATTAACCATTTTACAGTATTGCAATCCCTATTGCAAGTCTTAGACACTTGCAGGATCTAACGACATCCATCAATTGATTGGAATGTTTTATCCCTACCACACCAATTCCTCCTCAATCCGCTTAGGTAACTCAATAGAGCTCGACAATCATATAAGCATACGAAGTTGAAATTGTAAATACTCCATCAAGATACACAGTGGTACTCTTGATCAATGATGACTCGGCTAGAGCTAAACAATCAACCTTGCGAGTTACCACCCTCACCTTCCACAGAGTTTCATGAGGAATGATTCGGCTAGAGCTCGATAATCATCTAAGCTTCATTAGATTCGGGTGGTGTCATCTTATGATTGTGTCATATTTAAGTTTCAGAAAATGGGCTTTTGTTTTCCGGTTTACAAAACCATTTGTCTTTATTAAGAACTTAAGTGATCAAACCAATTTTCATTTCAATATAATACCAAATTTATATTTTAGATTTAATTGTAAAATTCGTCCTTTAACTTTGTCATTTCTTCCGATTTGGTCCTTTAACTTCAAAAGTGACCAAGATGGGCCTTAAGCATCCACTTTTCAGTCTGAATGGTCCTTTGGTTAGCTGACCGTTAGTCAACTCCGTTAGTTCAAGGGCATTTAAGTCTTTTTACCATTTTTTAATTTTTTATAATATATCTTTTTATTTAATAAAAAAAATACAATTTATCTCTTCTCTTCCTCATATCTCTCATTATACCCTCATATCTCTCACTATACCCTCTCTCTCACTACTCTCTCTCTCTCTCTCTCTCACTACACTCCCTTTTATCAGACATCTCCACCGCTGCTCTCCTTCTTCATCTCCACCGCTGCTCTCTCTTTGAACGCCACCAGTCCACCACCACTACACTTCATCGCCGCCGCCATCGCAACCACTCCACTCCGCCACTAAAACCATCATCACCAAGCACGAGTTTGTTTGTTTAGGGTTTGCCGCCATCGCAACCACTCCACTCCGCCATTGAAACCATCACCACCAAACACGAGTTTGTTTGGTTAGGGTTTCAGATCGTATTTGTGGCTAAAATATGTGGATTCTCATTCAGATTTGGCTTCAAATTTGGTTAGGTTTCTTATCTAGGTTTGATTTTGTGTGATTTATCTCGTTAAACCAGATCTAGGTTTGAATTCAAGAATGGTGGGTTTGATTTTTGGTCTGAACTTTGTTTTGTGTGATTTCACCTTGTTTTCGTTGGCGGTGGTGGCGGTGCGGAGTAGAGAGTGAGAAAGGTGTCGGTGGTGGTGGATACATAGACCGGGATGAGGCGGTGGTTCGTGGAGATGGTGGTTGGCAGTGGTGGTTTGCCTGAATACGTGTGGTGGAGAGAGGATGGGGCGGTGGTGGTGGTGTCCGGTTATAAGTGGTGCTTTAGGACATGTACCGATTAACTTTTAATGTATAAAAAATTGATTTATTTATTTATCTTTAAATAATATTTAATTATTAATTAATGTATAAAATGAGTTAAAGTTAAAAATAAAGGAATAAAATATAAACAAAAGGGTATAATGGACATTTTACCCTATTTTAACGGAGTTGACTAACGGTCAACTAACCAAAGGACCATTTAGACCGAAAAGTGGATGTGTAAGGTCCATCTTGTCACTTTTGAAATTAAAGGACTAAATCGGAAGAAATAGCAAAGTTAAAGGACAAATTTGACAATTAACTCTATATTTTATTTAGTTAATCGTGGACGCACATGAGTTGTTAACCACTTTAACAAAACTCTTTTTATTTTATTAATTTTTCAAAAAAGTATTTAACATGTGAAGAAATCCTAAACAACCATGCATAGAGAAATAAAATCACAACCACGCACATACAAACAAATAGTTGGTAACGATGCCCAAAAAATCCTATGCATTTCCCGTGAGCTAAAACAGAAAAAACAAGATCAACTAGGGACAACCACCTAATGACCAAGGTGCTCCCACTAAGTCTGTCACCTCCATTAAGCTTCCCGGACTCGTGCTAGCCAAGACATCACCGCGGTGACTCCCGATGGTTGTCTTCCGTCTTCTAAATTTACAAGTATGTATGAAAGGGGAAATGACATGCAAGCCATGATAAATACTAACTTCTAGTATAAGTACAAAGGAAATACAATAGCATGCAAGCTGCAATAATTATTACAAACTGAATTAAATTAATTATTACAGACCAATATGACTTAAAGTCACTAAATGAATGGACACAATCACAACACGACCAAACATCCTGTAACACCTGCAAACCTGGGCTAGGAGATTAGCAGGTTTGTAGTTTGGGTTTAATTGCTTTGTTAAGATTAAATGGTTAATTAATTAATTAAGTTAATTACATAAATAAATTGTATGTATGTTGAAAACCGTATGTATGTATGCATGTACATAGGTGTGTACGTGGGTGTTGTTTGAGGAAGTGATGCCACCTCCTGTTCTGTAAATTGTATACGTGGGGTGTGGTTTAACAAAGCATGCAATATGTCAATTAAGAAAAAGGTGAAAGTGTGTGTGTTTGTATTATTCTCTGCTCAAAGAAGGAAAACCGAAGAACAAAGAAGGAAACAATCGGACATCAGAATTTGAGTGAGTTTGAATTCAAGGTAAAGTTAGATTTGGGTTATTTATGATTAATGATTACTTGTTATGATTTTAATTGAAATAACATGAATTTATGAAGATCATAAGAATCGGTTTTGATGAAATATAAGTTTTATGGGTTTTATGTGTTCATATGATATTTGTGTTTAAATGATGATATGATGCATGGAAATATGTTTAGGTTGATGAAAACACGTTTTTGAAATGATTTGATTAAGTTATAAATTCTGGGTTTGAGTTGATATGATGAAGCTCTCGGATTTGGTAAGGAAGAAGGTGAATTCCGATTGATTAGAAAACCGAATGTTGGAAACCGATAGTTTGGAAAACTGGAAGTTCAAAATCCTAGTTATTGTAATCCGAAACCCTAAATCCGATTCATGTGAAAACCGGTACTCATAATCCGGAACTATTAGAATCTGAGACTGGAAATCCTAAATCCTACATTGGTATAACTAAGACTTAGGAATCCGAATGATTGAATCCGTAACATTTAAATCCGAAACTTTTAAAATCCGATTGGTACAATCCGATACTCAAAATCCTATACTTGGAAAGAATGATTTAGAAACCAAGTATTTGAAATCCGACAAACCCCAAATCCGATTGAATTCAAATCCGGGACTTTGATGAAGTCCGATAGTCTCGGAATCCGAGTGAAGGAAAATCCGACAATTGATAGAATCCGATAATGAGTTGCGGATTCTTGGAGTCCGACAGTTTTTGTAGAATCCGATACTTATGTTTTGAACTTGTATTTGTTTATTGTTTGATGTTTGTTTGATGAATGATTTATAAATATATAGATAAGATATATATGTATGAGATTGTGACTGATTTGATTATTGCTGTGTTTACAGGCAATCCTAAGACTCAGTAATATTAGACTTCTGAGCTCGTGCTGAAATAGAGGTGAATGGATGTTGAACATGGATGGTAAAGATTGCATTTTATTTTATATATGTGAAGCATGATTGTGGTTTGAGATTGGATTGATTGAACTACTGGTTGTGATATTGAAATGTTGATAACTGCTGCATGAATATTTGGTTGATACACACTCTTAGGATGATTTTGAGTTGCGTTGAGAAGTCAGCTATACGTGGACTTGGGCTGGGCTTGTCTAACTGGTTGGTTGAACAGTAGTAGCCTTTCTGTTGCATTTGTTGTTCAGAGGGGAGTTTACTGTGCCAATCTAGTGGAAAGCTATCGGTAAACCTTTGCTTTGTCCGGCATTGGTTGTAGGTTCTGCGCCGAACCGCCGGTCTTCTCTGGATATGTGATTACATGAGTATTGATTGATTGTGAATGTTTGCATTTGATGTTTTAGCCTCTTCTCACTTAGCTTTGTGCTAATTCCCCTCAGTTGATGTTTTGCGGGTTAGTGTTTTGTAGTTGAAGAAGGAAGAGTTGACCACACTCTCATACTTATTTTGAAAAAGAGACGAGCCAGTTACATTTTGTAACACCAAACAATTGTAGTTGTGATTGTCTTTTGAAACAAATGAATGTATATTTGTAATTATTGATTATATGTAATCACGGCTAGAGTGTTGCATTACCAAATCTTGGCTCGTGACGGGTCAAGCTTTCCTTCGGGGGAATTAGGGTGAGTTAGAGTTGTTATGGTAGTTACTATTTTGGATACTAACGGTTTATGCTAATGAGCTATGAGGTGATGTGATTGTAACAGATTATGGCTAATAGAGAGACTCCCATCCTACCTCCTGTGACCCAATCTACAGAGGCACCGGTTACTGAAGAAGTGAACCAAACAGGAACATCTGGGCAAGAGCAAGGAGAAGATCAAAGTGAGTATATCTATAAATTGGAGAATGAATTGATGGATCTTCGAAATAAAGTCCTGAACATGGAGCAGAGATTAAACCAACCAGAACCACCACCAGTACCAATTGCGTTAACCACACAAGCAACAGTACCACCAGTGTCAGTACCTTTACCACCAATGACACAGATGATGCAACCACCTTTCTTTTATCCGTATCCACAACCTGGAGGTTATCCATTTGCGTTTCCAGGATATAAACAACCTTGTACATATAAACAATTTCTCGACTGCAAGCCTTCTGAATACCGGGGAAGTTCTGATCCCAGTTACACGTTGAATTGGCTTAGAGAAATGACGAAGACATTAGATGCTTGCAACTGTGAGAATGAACTGAAAGTGAAATATGCATCAAGGATGTTGAAGGGAGACGCCATGGTCAGGTGGGATTCGATTACCGGCCATTTCACAGAGCAACAGCAGGAAAGTATCACCTGGAGTCAATTCCAGGAAAAGTTATGCGAACAGTACTGTGGAACGTTTGAAATTGCCAAGATTAAAAGAGAATTTATGGAGTTGCAGATTACTGGGAATATGACGGTGGATCAACTGATTAAACAATTCAATGAGAAAATGAGATTTGCGAAACATTGGGTACCAGATGAGGAGTCAAAGATCGCCCATTTCGTTGGAGTGTTACATCCGGATCTCTGTAGTGCATCCGGGTGGGCTACAACACTATCCCAAGCATTTACTTTAGCTAAGTCGGCTGAAGGAGATTTGATTGCGAGGAATAAGTTGAGTGGGGAAAGAATTCCCAGCAGAAATCGAGGTTTGAACACTACAACACTCAACAAAGGCAAGGAGGGCAGGGCAGTGGTAACCGTCAAGGCAATCAAAATAGAGCAACTACTGCAGGTGGGTCTGCTCAGAGGGCACCGTGGTGCAACAGGTGCAAGTCTTATCATCACGGGCAGTGTACGCCCCAATCTATGAGGTATGTGAAATGTGGCCAGTTTGGCCATGACTTGAAGAATTGCATACTGCCGAGGAGTGTCTGCTAGAATTGTCAAAAAGAGGGGCATCGGGTTGGTGATTGCCCGTTGAGTAAGAAAGCGGGATCTGGGTCAGGAGGGGGAGGTGCTGGGGGATCATCTTCAGCAAGGCAGAAAAGAAAGAACCCACCCACTGCTGAGGGTCGGGCATTCAGGATGACAGTGGATGATGCCACTACCACAGACGATGTTATAACTGGTATGTTTTTGATAAACTCTACTCCTGCTAGAGTGTTATTTTATTCAGGGGCAAATCGCTCCTTTGTATCTGTAGAATTCTGTCGTAGGTTGAATGTGCCTTTAACTGAACTTGCTACTGCTTTAGAAATAGAGGTAGCTGATGGTATGATGGTTCCGGTCACGACTGTTGTGGCTGGAGCCAAGATAGATATAGACGGTATTTGTTTTCCTGCTTATTTCCTTGTAATACCGTTATCTAGGTTCGGTGTGCTGCTCGGGATGGATTGGCTGAGTTTGAATCAGGCCAGCATTAAATGCCACAAGAAGTTGATTTCATTCCCATTGGCTGATGGCACAAGAGTGGTAGAAAGGAGTGAGAAGGCTGGATCTGTAATTTCGATTATCTCCTGTTTGAAGGCTAGAAAGGCGTTGGAAAAAGGTTGTGAATCGTATCTGGCTTATGTAATTGATGGAAAGAAGGAGAAACAGACAGTGAACGACATCCGGGTGGTAACGGAATACCCGGAGGTGTTTCCAGAAGAATTGCCAGGACTACCTCCAGTTCGTGAGGTAGAGTTTAAGATAGACCTGATTCCTGGTTCCCGACCAGTGGCAAAAGCACCATACAGGTTAGCACCTTCAGAGATCCGAGAGATGATGACACATATACAAGATTTGTTAGATAAGGGTTTCATCCGTCCAAGTTCATCTCCGTGGGGAGCACCAGTTCTGTTTGTGAAAAAGAAAGACGGTACGTTGCGCATGTGTATCGACTACCGTGAGCTGAACAAGAGAACGATAAAGAACAAGTATCCGTTGCCAAGAATAGATGATTTGTTTGATCAATTACAGGGGGCTTCGTTCTTTTCTAAGATAGATTTGAGATCAGGATATCACCAGGTGCGGGTTTCAGAGGAAGACGTGTCAAAGACGGCTTTCGTACGCGCTATGGGCACTACGAGTTTTTGGTTATGCCATTCAGCTTAACCAATGCACCTGCGATTTTCATGGATTTAATGAACAGAGTTTGTCGACCCTTCTTGGATAAGTTTGTAATAGTCTTCATTGACGATATACTGGTATATTCAAAGACTGAGGAAGAGAACGAGAAGCATTTAAGACAGATTTTGGAGACACTGAAAAAAGAGCATATGTTTGCTAAGTTCTCGAAATGCGAATTCTGGTTGAGGGAGGTACAATTTTTGGGGCATGTGATATGTGACGAAGGAGTAAAAGTGGATCCTTCAAAAGTGGAGGCAGTTATGAGTTGGAACGCTCCGAAGACACCGTCTGAGATCAAGAGTTTTCTGGGGTTAGCTGGATATTACCGTAGGTTTATTAAAGACTTTTCCAAGATTGCGGGTCCGTTGACAAAGTTGACTCGAAAAGATGTGAAGTTTGTTTGGGGTAGTGAACAGGATCAAGCTTTTCAGATATTGAAACAATTGTTATGTCAGGCCCCTATTCTAGCATTGCCAAGTGGCTTAGAGGATTTCATAGTTTATTGCGATGCGTCATTTGCGGGATTGGGCTGTGTACTTATGCAGAGGGATCGGGTGATTGCATATACTTCAAGACAATTGAAACCCCATGAGAAGAATTACCCGACACATGATTTGGAATTGGCAGCAGTTGTATTTGCTCTAAAGTTATGGAGACACTATTTGTATGGCACCAAGTGCGTGATTTGTACCGACCATAAGAGCCTACAGTATGTGTTTACTCAGAAAGAGTTGAATATGAGACAGAGACGCTGGGTGGAATTGACTAAAGACTATGATTGCGAAATAAGATATCACCCAGGCAAAGCAAACGTGGTAGAAGATGCCTTAAGCCGCAAGGGAGCGGGAAGTTCTATCCAGTTTATGTGTATTGAGATTGTATCTGATCTAGTGGATAAACTAAAATCTGCACAGTTGGAGGCTCTGAAGGAAGAAAACTTGAAGAATGAACTAATGAAGAAACGTAAGGACGAACTTACTGATGATTCTCGTGGATTGAAAGTATACAAGACTCGTGTGTGGGTGCCTATGCTTGGAGACTTGAGGAGGCTAATTTTGACAGAAGCACACAAGTCCAGATTATCGGTACACCCAGGAAGCACTAAAATGTATAACGATCTGAAAGTGCTTTACCGGTGGCCAACTATGAAAACCAATGTGGCACAGTTTGTAGAATCATGCCATATCTGTGCACAGGTGAAGGCGGAGCATCAGAAGCCTTATGGATCTTTAAAGCAATTGGAAATCCCTGAGTGGAAATGGGAACATATAACGATGGATTTCGTGACCAAACTTCCAGGAACTCAGAGAAATAATGATATGATTTGGGTGATTGTGGATCGGCTGACCAAGAGCGCTCACTTCCTAGCTACATGTGAGACGGCTTCTCTGAGTAAATTGGCTCAACTTTATGTGAACGAGATTGTTGCGAGGCATGGTATACCATTATCAATAGTATCTGACAGAGACTCCAGATTCGTTTCTAACTTCTGGAGGAGTTTGCAGAGGGAATTCCGGACGAGGATTAATTTGAGTACAGCTTATCATCCCCAGACTGATAGTCAGACTGAACGTACCATACAAACACTTGAAGATATGTTGCGAACTTGTGTAATTGAGTATGGTGGATCTTGGGATTCACACCTGCCGTTAATTGAGTTTGCGTATAATAATTCTTACCACTCAAGTATTGGGATGCCTCCGTACGAAATGCTATACGGTCGTCGTTGCCGTACTCCGACTTGTTGGTTAGAGGCTGGTGAGAAACAGTTTGCAGGACCTGAGATAGTTCAGATGACAGCTAATAAGGTTGCTATTGCCAGAGATAAGTTAAAAGCAGCCAGAGATAGGCAGAAAATGTATGCAGATCCACGTCGTCGACCGGTTAAGTTTGATGTGGGAGAGTTAGTATACCTGAAGGTTTCTCCATGGAAGGGTGTGATTCGATTCGGTAAACACGAGAAGTTGGCTCCCCGTTACATTGGTCCCTTCCGCATACGGTAGATTGTGAATGATCAGACTGTTACACTGGATCTTCCAGCAGAGCTTCCGGGGATATACGATACTTTTAATGTCTGTAATCTGAGAAAATGCAAAGTTGATGATGAAAGTCAGATCCTCCCAGTACAAGAGTTGAAAGTTGATTCAAAGAAGAGGTTGATAGAGGAACCAGTAGAACTGTTAGATCAAAAGGTGACCAAGCTCCAAAAGAAACAGATACCGATGATATTGGTCAAATGGAAGCACAGTCTAGGTTCTGATTTAACTTGAGAGACTGAGTCAGAAATGAAGGATAGATATCCCCATTTGTTTGAGCAGGAAAGGATTCCGAGGACGGAATCCTCTTAAGGGGGAGAGATTTGAAACACCTACAAACCTGGGCTAGGAGATTAGCAGGTTTGTAGTTTGGGTTTAATTGCTTTGTTAAGATTAAATGGTTAATTAATTAATTAAGTTAATTACATAAATAAATTGTATGTATGTTGAAAACCGTATGTATGTATGCATGTACATAGGTGTGTACGGGGGTGTTGTTTGAAGAGGTGATGCCACCTCCTGTTCTATAAATTGTATACGTGGGGTGTGGTTTAACAAAGCATGCAATATGTCAATTAAGAAAAAGGTGAAAGTGTGTGTGTTTGTATTATTCTCTGCTCAAAGAAGGAAAACCGAAGAACAAAGAAGGAAACAATCGGACATCAGAATTTGAGTGAGTTTGAATTCAAGCTAAAGTTAGATTTGGGTTATTTATGATTAATGATTACTTGTTATGATTTTAATTGAAATAACATGAATTTATGAAGATCATAAGAATCGGTTTTGATGAAATATAAGTTTTATGGGTTTTATGTGTTCATATGATATTTGTGTTTAAATGATGATATGATGCATGGAAATATGTTTAGGTTGATGAAAACACGTTTTTGAAATGATTTGATTAAGTTATAAATTCTGGGTTTGAGTTGATATGATGAAGCTCTCGGATTTGGTAAGGAAGAAGGTGAATTCCGATTGATTAGAAAACCGAATGTTGGAAACCGATAGTTTGGAAAACTGGAAGTTCAAAATCCTAGTTATTGTAATCCGAAACCCTAAATCCGATTCATGTGAAAACCGGGTACTCATAATCCGGAACTATTAGAATCTGAGACTGGAAATCCTAAATCCTACATTGGTATAACTAAGACTTAGGAATCCGAATGATTGAATCCGTAACACGTAAATCCGAAACTTTTAAAATCCGATTGGTACAATCCGATACACAAAATCCTATACTTGGAAAGAATGATTTAGAAACCAAGTATTTGAAATCCGACAAACCCCAAATCCGATTGAAGTCAAATCCGGGACTTTGATGAAATCCGATAGTCTCGGAATCCGAGTGAAGGAAAATCCGACAATTGACAGAATCCGATAATGAGTTGCAGATTCTTGGAATCCGACAGTTTTTGTAGAATCCGGTACTTATGTTTTGAACTTGTATTTGTTTATTGTTTGATGTTTGTTTGATGAATGATTTATAAATATATGGATAAGATATATATTTATGAGATTGGGACTGGTTTGATTATTGCTGTGTTTACACGCAATCCTAAGACTCAGTAATATTAGACTTCTGAGCTCGTGCTGAAATAGAGGTGAGTAGATGTTGAACACGGATGGTAAAGATTGCAGTTAATTTTATTGATGTGAAGCATGATTGTGGTTTGAGATTGGATTGATTGAACTGCTGGTTGTGATATTGAAATGTTGATAACTACTGCATGAATATTTGGTTGATACGCACTCTTAGGATGATTTTGAGTTGCGTTGAGAAGTCAGCTATACATGGACTTGGGCTGGGCTTATCTAACTGGTTGGTTGAACAGTAGTAGCCTTTCTGTTGCATTTGTTGCTCAGAGGGGAGTTTACTGTGCCAATCTAGTGGAAAGCTATCGGTAAACCTTTGCTTTGGCCGGCATTGGTTGTAGGTTCTACGCCGAACCGCCGGTCTTCTCTGGATATGTGATTACATGAGTATTGATTGATTGTGAATGTTTGCATTTGATGTTTTAGCCTCTACTAACTTAGCTTTGTGCTAATTCCCCTCAGTTGATGTTTTGCAGGTTGGTGTTTTGTAGTTGAAGAAGGAAGAGTTGACCACACTCTGATACTTATTTTGAAAAAGAGACGAGGCAGTTATATTTTGTAACACCAAACAATTGTAGTTGTGATTGACTTTTGAAACAAATGAATGTATATTTGTAATTATTGATTATATGTAATCATGTTGTTTTTAATTAGCTTCCGCAGTGCATTTTTAAAAAAATGGCTTGTGAATTTCCGGTGTTACACATCCCAACACATAGGTCTAAGGCATATTGGTTACCAACTCTAGCTACTCATACAACTATGAAAGCAACTAAAGCATGGCATGCCACACAAATCATGTAAAATGGATTTCGGTAAGGATCATGTATGCATTTCATGCCAAAATCATAACATGCATATGCCTTACGATTTTTAATACTAAGTTTGATATCCATATTCATATAAACACTATGCATGTATGCATTTCATGCAAAAATCATAACATGCATACAAGTTTGTTATCAAAACACTCTGCAGCTTTTCCAAACATAAAAATAGATTCTTGATAAAATTCTAGAAAAAACTAAAAAGCCAATACAACAATTTATTTTTCTTTAAAGGACAAAAGACTAGTTACAGACTCATCACGACCGGGTCACAACTCGTAGCATGACCAACAAAACATTGTCACGGCCTGTCACCCCATATTCATGCTATGACACATAATAGTATCACAATCCGTGACACTCCTATGACAGTTTATTGAACGAACCGTAGAATTTAACATTTCGGTTTTTAAGCCACCAAGGTGCAATACCATTTAAAGATTGCACAGATACCATTGTTAGTATTCAATAGCCCCTAACCAGTATAACGGAAGCAAATAAACATGATTTTCAAAAACAAATTCGTGTTCAAATGGTGCCATTAAAATCCCACCGGAACTACTATACAATGAAAGCAATGCAACAAAAAGGAGAGGGAAGAGAATTATAGCCTCAAGTAATGTGTAGGGATGAATAAATCCACCGAAAGTCCATAGCGAGCTGGTATGATAAGTGCTGGCAAGCCTTCATGGAGCTTCCAAGTCTTGAACTCACATTGGAACAACAAGTAATTGATCTCAAGAACACTCAAGAAGAACCTTTCTTATTGTATGTAAGAATGTGTATTTTTCTAGTATCAAGTATATGGCCCAGAGAGAGTAAGGAGAGTCATGTTCTTTGGAGTATAGCACCCAAAAGAGAGCATTTTAAGTCCCAAAGCCGCAAAAACAAAATCCATGCATTTGACCAACAAATGGTCCAATAGAAATAGAAGCTTTCTGTCAAACCACCGTCACAATTACGTCACGTCTCGTGGCCAGATCACCACTGCCATACAACCATGAGTGCAAGTGATTACATGTGACGACCGCGATTTTCCAAAATTTATCATTTACAAAAATCTTGACATTTTATCAGAAAAACATGCAACGGAAGTCTTTAGCAATAAAATACATCTTACCGAAACGATAAGAGGTTACATCAGTTTGAAAATCACGACATCACATTCATAAACATTAATCATAAAGACATAAATTGTTTGATGCGATAAAACAAAATGGTATCATCTAAGAACACTACCCAAAGTCCTTGTCTCACAAGCAATCTCTAAGCAACCTGCACGAGTACAAGACACATTTCAAGAAACAAGTGTCAGCTTAAAGCCTCGTGAGTCAAGAGAGTTAAGAAAAGATTCAATTAAACATAACATACTTTAGGCGGTAATATCAGAATAAATAATAATCCATTCCCGCCCATTCATATAGTTGACCAACCCACCATTTTACATTAAGCACATAACGGTCAACTAATCATAGTACCTCAAACAGTTATTTCATATACTCCGTTATCGTAATTCTTTAAATCATAACTATCGTTATCATCACACTCATCATTAATGGTCTAGGGATATTATCCTAACCCAAGATATAGACCAGGTTCACGAGTTACGTTATTACACGTCTAAGAGTCATTGGAGCGCGACTTCCAATAATTCTTAGGCTGTAACATCTCCCGCTATCGCTACTCCGACGACGTGGTATACAGCGTATTCCACAATGCCGTTCAGGTGAAGTAATAACGGTGTTTTACCTCTTACACATCCTCACACCCGCATGATATTTAATAAGGTACAACCTCTAGTACCAAATATCATTCCAATGAGTATAAATACATCATCACGTTGTCCCGGACATGTCATGAACGTCCGGTAACCCACAAATGACTAGCACTTTTCCTAGAAGGTTCAACCTACTAGGCATCATTAATAAGGATTGGACTACCCCCATCCCAAGGTCTCGTAAATCAATATTACGTTAAAACTCATAACTTCATAACATACCATAATCATCATACAATTTCATAACACGTAACAATCATATATATATTACATATTTCATGCATAGGTAATATATAAACACATATTACTATTTTATAGTAATTCATTACTTTTGAAATATATATCATTTTTGTCTAGTACTCGGTTTTGAGAAATATTGAACTCACCTCAGTCCAGATGACGAAACACACGAGCTAGAAAAGACAAACGACGCTCACGGATTGTCAAGAACACGAACTCAAACGCCACAAATAACCTATGAAGGTTACTATGTTAAAACATGATCCAAAGACCCTAAACGAGTCCAAACTAGCTTATTATACTAAGACATGCAAAATTACAACTCCTGACCAAAGATTATCACTTCACGTGCTTAGAAACTCCATAGAAACGCATAAACTCGACATGCATGTAGCCTAAACATCTTCATAGTCGAAATAGAAGCGTAACATTAAAGAAATATACCTTTCGGGTTCACCCACGCGAAGCCTTGGTCAAAAGTACGCCCTTGAAGGTGTTTCTGAACTCCCGTATCTATAGATACGCTTAAAACGAAACTCTGCTCAAAATACCTCACTATTTCCTCACCGTGTTTCTCTATTTTCTATAACTCTTTCTACTCTACTCTATTTATATATAGAGATCGATGTATGTATATATATATATATAAAGCATAAAGCCTGTAAAAGTAAAAGCTGCAAAAAGAAAAACCACGTGTACAAGCAATGTCACTGGAATTCAATTTGAATTCAAATTGAATTTACAAGTTACACTTAGGCCCCCTTAATTTACACTTTCAGTCCTTTTAGTTGGGTTTGAATTTTATTAAACCTTCAACCTTAATCTTTTAATTTAATTTCTTTCTACGACGTAAATTAATAACTCTATTTAAATCTCTATCCTCAAACTCCATAAATACAAAGTATATAAATATATATTGGCAGTATTATTATACGTATAATACTTATATATATACGCGTATCTTAGGAGTAAAAACATTCTTAATATATTCAAAGAATATATTTCTATTATTTGTATATTCTTGAATTCCATAAATATATAATTCATGTCTAAGAATATTTACAATATTTTCAGGTCGTTACAACTCTCTTCCACTTAAAAAGATTCCGTCCTCGGAATTGACTAAGAAAACAGCTTGGGATACCTAGTATTCATCTCATCTTCGGTTTCCCACGTCATATCCCCACCGTGCTTATTCTTCCATTGTACTTTCACTAGTTTCACTTGTTTCTTTTGGAGTTGTTTGACCTTACGATCCAAGATTGCGACAGGTTCTTCGATCAACTTCTTACTTTCATCAACGCGGAGTTCGTCCAGAGGTAGTATACTCGGTTCCTCGGCCAAGCATTTTCGTAAATAGCATACATGGAACACATTGTGTATTCCCTCCAGCTCTTGTGGCAACTCAAGTTTGTAAGCTTGCTCTCCAACACGTTCAAGTATCAAAAACGGGCCGATAAAATGAGGTCCAAGCTTACCCCGTTTCGCAAAACGGATAATACCCTTCCAGGGCGAGACCTTCAACATCACTTTCTCACCGACTTCAAAAGTTTTGGGTCGGTGCTTCTTGTCGTAGTATTTCTGTTGTCTCTCTCGAGCTACCCTCAAACGTTCACGGGCCACTCTTACCTTATCTGCAGTGAGCTGAACAATTTCCGGACCCGCAAACTGCTTTTCACCCGGTTCTAACCAACAGGTAGGAGTGCGACATTTTCTACCATAAAGCATTTCAAACGGAGCCATACCAATACTTGCATGATAAGTGTTGTTGTATGCGAATTCTACTAGAGGTAAGTGAGAATCCCAACTTCCGCCATACTCTATCACGCAAGCTCTTAACATATCTTCCAAAGTTTGAATCGTTCTTTCGCTCTGGTCGTCCGTCTGAGGATGATACACCGTGCTCAAGTGCACTCACGTACCTAATTCCTCCTGCAATTTGTGCCAAAACCTTCATGCAAACCGGCTATCTCGTTCCGAGATAATCGATAAAGGTATCCCATGTCTCGTGACGATCTCGCGAATATACAACTTAGCCAAGTTCTCTAACTTTTTGTTCTCCTTGGTGGCTAAAAAGTGAGCACTTTTGGTTAGCCTATCAACAACTACCCAGATCATGTCGTTTCCACAAGCAGTCTTGGGCAACTTGGTAACAAAATCCATGGTGATTTTGTCCCATTTCCATTCTGGTATCTCAAGTTGCTGTAATTCCCTATACGGCTTCTGGTGCTCCGCCTTGACTTGAGAGCACGTCACGCACCTTCCCACATAATCGGCAATATCTACTTTCATACCCGGCCACCAATAGTTGGCTTTTAGATCAAGATACATCTTAGTATTTCCTGGGTGGATAGAATATTTAGAACGGTGAGCATCGCGTAACAAAGTGTCACGAATACCACCGACTTTAGGAACCCAAACACGACCCTTTAAAGTCTTCAACCAGCGGTTATCTTCAGTTAAATCCGCTTGTTGCTTAACCATGACTTCGTCTTTTAGCTTCTCTTCCTTCAATCCTTCAATTTGAGCGGTTCGAATCTGCTCAAAGATGTCGGATCTAACAATAATACCCATAGATTTAAGTCGGTAGGATGAGCTCGGTTCTTTTCGGCTCAACGCATCGGCTACCACGTTAGCTTTAGCTGGATGGTAGCTAATCTCGCAATCGTAATCTATCAAAAGTTCCATCCATCTCCTCTGCCTCATATTCAGTTCCTTCTAATTCTGAATATATTGTAGACTCTTGTGATCGGTGTAGATGACACACCTTGTTCCATACAAGTAATGGCGCCACAGTTTAAGAGCAAAAACCACAGCTGCAAGCTCTAAATCGTGAGTCGGATAATTCAATTCTGCATCTTTCAATTGCCTTGAAGCGTAGGCAATTACCTTCCCTCGTTGCATAAGAACACATCCCAAACCCGAGTAGGATGCATCACCATATACAACAAAGTCTTCATTACCTTCTGGTAAGGATAAAATAGGAGCTTCACACAAACACTTCTTTAAAATTTGAAAAGCATTTTCTTGCTTCTCAGTCCACTTAAAGAGTTCTGTCTTCCTTGTCAGACGGGTCATAGGGGTCGCTATCTTTGCGAAATCTTTAATAAACCTCCTATAATAACCGGCTAGACCTAAGAAACTTCAAATTTCAGTTGGAGTTTTGGGCGACTCCCACTTCTCGACCGCCTCGATCTTAGCTGGATCTACCTTCAATCCATCATGACTAATCACGTGTCCTAAAAACTGGACTTCTCACAACCAGAAATCACACTTCGAAAATTTGGCATAGAGTTTCTCTTGGCGAAGAGTATCAAGAACTTCACGCAAATGCCTGCGATGATCATCCTCACTACGAGATTAAATAAGAATATTATCGATAAATACAATAACCTATTTGTCCAGAAAAGGACGACAAACTCGGTTCATTAAATCCATAAACACAGCCGGAGCATTAGTTAAACCAAAAGGCATTATGAGAAACTCATAGTGGCCATAGCGAGTTCTAAAATCCGTCTTGTGAATATCTTCATCTCGGACCTTCACTTAATGATATCCCGTATGTAAATCGATTTTCGAAAAGTAACAAGCACCTTGCAATTGATCAAAAAGATCATCTATTCTTGGTAAAGGGTACTTATTCTTAACAGTAGCCTTGTTCAACTCCCAATAGTCAATGCACATCCTCAAGGTTCCATCCTTCTTTCTAACAAACAAAAATGACGCTCCCCAAGGTGAGGAACTTGGTCGAATGAAACCCTTGTCCAAAAGTCCTTGTAGTTGGGTCATCATCTCCTTCATCTCAGACGGAGCTAAACGGTAGGGTGCCTTAGCAATCGGTGCTGCACCTGGAACAAGATCAATCTGAAATTCAACATGACGTGTTGGCGGTAATCCGGGCAAATCTTCGGGAAAAATGTCCGATATTCCTTTACCACCTCTACATTCCGTAATTCGACCTTCTTCTTTGCAGAAGATATGACGTAAGCCAAGAATGCTGAACAACCTTTGGATAAGCACTTGTGTGCTTTCATCACTGAAAGTAGAATCGGACTTCCCGGGTACCTTTCTCCAAAGGCAATAGCAAACTTTCCAGTATAAAGAGGTATGCGTACAAGCTTTTTAGAACAAATAATTTCAGCCTTAAGACTAGACATCCAGTCCATACCTATTACTACATCAAAACTCTCTATCTCTAGAGGAAGTAGTGTCACCATAAAATCATTACCATCAATAGAAATAACACAATCATTAAACTTATCACGAATAGTGATGGGTTTTCCAACCGCAATCTCAATAACTAAAGCCGAATCCAAAGTACTACGGGGTTTATCAAATTTAGCACAGAAGGCATGCGAAACAAAAGATCTACTAGTACCAGAATCAAATAGTACTTTAGCAGGCATAGAATTTATCTTTAAAGTTCCAGAAATCACCTCAGCATTCTTGTGAACATCATCGGTAGTCATCTTGAAAGCTCGTCCAGTAGGTTTACCCGCAGCAGGCTTCTTGCTACCATCAGCACTCTTGTTTTTCAGTTTCGGGCAGGCAGAAGCCATGTGCCCCATCTCCTTGTAGTAATAGCACATAAGTTCAGAACTTGTGCACTCGAAACTAGTTTGCCCCATCTTACCACACCTCCTGCAACTCATAGTGCTTTTAGTGCAGGGACCCTTATGGGAAGAGTGACAAGTCTTGCAGAAATTTGGGTCCTTCTTCTTGCCCTCGGACCCAAACTTCTTTTTCTTTGAGGACCCAGATGGCCCCTCCCACTTTCTCTTTTCTCCGCTGACGGGATTCTTCAAACCCAAGTCTTCCTCAATATTCCTCGCTTCCTCCATTGCCTCATCCAGGGTAGACTTATTACGGATAGCGGACCGGTATTCAAACGGTAAACCTCCCATATACTGGTTTACCAAAGAAGCTTCATCGGGACAAAGTCTGCTGGCAAAAGTAAGCTTATCCGAGAAAGTAATAACGGTGTTTTACCTCTTACATCTCCTCACACCCGCATGATATTTAATAAGGTACAACCACTAGTACCAAATATCATTCCAATGAGTATAAATACATCATCACGTTGTCCCGGACTTGTCATGAACGTCCGGTAACCCACAAATGGCTAGCACTTTTCCTAGAAGGTTCAACCTACTAGGCATCATTAATAAGGATTGGACTACCCTCATCTCAAGGTCTCGTAAATCAATATTACGTTAAAACTCATAACTTCGTAACATAGCATAATCATCATACAATTTCATAACACGTAACAATCATATATATATATATATATATATATATATATTACATATTTCATGCATAGGTAATATATAAACACATATTACCATTTTATAGTAAATCATTACTTTTGAAAATATATCATTTTTGTCTAGTACTCGGTTTTGAGAAATATTGAACTCACCTCAGTCCAGATGACGAAACACACGAGCTCGAAAAGACAAACGACGCTCATGGATCGTCAAGAACACGAACTCACACGCCACAAATAACCTATGAAGGTTACTATGTTAAAAACATGATCCAAAGACCCTAAACGAGTCCAAACTAGCTTATTATACTAAGACATGCAAAATTACAACTCCCGACCAAAGATTATCACTTCACGTGCTTAGAAACTCCATAGAAACGCATAAACTCGACATGCATGTAGCCTAAACATCTTCATAGTCGAAATAGAAGCGTAACATTAAAGAAATATACCTTTCGAGTTCACCCACGCGAAGCCTTGGTCAAAACTACGCCCTTGACGGTGTTTCCGAACTCCCGTATCTATAGATATGCTTACAAACGAAACTCTGCTCAAAATACCTCACTATTTTCTCACCGTGTTTCTCTATTTTCTATAACTCTTTCTACTCTACTCTATTTATATATAGAGATTGATGTGTATATATATATAAATAAATAAATAAAGCATAAAGCCTGTAAAAGTAAAAGCTACAAAAAGAAAAACCACATGTACAAGCAATGTCACTGTAATTCAATTTGAATTCAAATTGAATTTACAAGTTACACTTAGGCCCGCTTAATTTACACTTTCAGTACTTTTAGTTAGGTTTGAATTTTATTAAACCTTCAACCTTAATCTTTTAATTTAATTTCTTTCTACGACGTAAATTAATAACTTTATTTAAATCTCTATACTCAAACTCCTTAAAGACAAAGTATATAAATATATATTGACAGTATTATTATACGTATAATACTTATACGCATATCTTAGGAATAAAAACATTCTTAATATATTCAAAAAAATATATTTCTATTATTTGTATATCCTTGAATTCCATAAATATATTTCTATTTACATTACAGAAATTGAAAATCAACAACCACGTCTTCAGTGCAATTGATTAAAGAAATTGCAAAGAGAAATGAGGTGGTTTTCATAGCAAACCTTGAATTTTTTTTTTTTGTAGAAATTGATTAAAAAATCTTTTAAACATAGATTTAGAGATTGCAAAATGTGATATTTGGGGAAGACATGGAATCAAAAAATTTAAAACATCAATTAGAAGATTTATATTGGTGGCGGCGATAAAGATTTGTAACGGTGGTGATGCAATGAAAGTAGCAAGTTTCGGCATAGAGAGAGAAAGGAATATGTGTGTGTAATTGTGTGCGTGTGTTTGAGAGATAAGAATTAATAAGGAAGAAAGGTTTGTTATTTTTCTATTTTTTAAAATTAAATATTTTCAATATTTAAAATCAAATAAAAATTAAAAAATAACTAGCAAGTTAGATATCGGTTCATACAAGTTTAGAAAAGACCAACCATGTAAAAAACAAGAGTTACAACTCAAAAGGTAAATCTATAATTTTAACAAAATATTTTTAGCCTAAAGGTGCTAAAATGTGTAACGTGTTTCTCGTTTTTTGAGGTTGAGGTTTAAGTCTTACTTGAGACAAAGCGTAGATTTAGGACGTATATAAGTTTACAATAAATAAAAAAAATTAACCAAACTACAAGGACCAAAATTGGATTATATCTCGGATTCCCATTCGCAAATGTAATTCAGTCTTTTCCTCTATACCCTTGAATCCATCCACCTTTATACGAAAATAGGTTCACAATGTATATAAATATCGTTTCACAACCGATAACCAACACCATGTAATCTACTATTATGAATGGCATGTTTATACAAATATAGTTTCACAACCGACACCGAGTACCCTAAACTCGAATCAGATGAATCTCGTTAGCTGTTCCAAACTTCCAACGGGATCCAGATAGGTCGTCCAACACTCGAGATTATGGACTCTAATAGTTCATGTCATTCTTGGGTAGCTTTCAACCACGAGCAGATTCGATCCCCGCGGATTTGTTAGGGTACACCAAAAAAGGTATGCGTGCTTGGATGGCGACTCAAGATCAGCCTCATGCAGAAGTTATAGCTTTGCAAGAAATGATAAATATTGATTTCTGAATGTTGTTACCATCAACTGTCTGCATCTCCCATATTTTCACATATAACTATTGACTCCTAAATTTAACTCACAATCTCTCTCGTATATTTCGAATAAAATTGGTACCAAAACAAACCTTCTGCAATGTAAAATGACGAAAACTCGAATTTTTTTCCCTTTCTTTGTTCTAACAGGAAACATAATATAACAATAAAAATTTGATCACGAATTCCTCCACTCATCACCAACATAACTTGCTTGATCGCCAAGCTCTTCTTCAATTCTGATTAACTGCATATAGAAGTCAAATGGTTAAAATGTTGTATTTTAGCTGCAAAATGCAAAACCAAAAAATAACTATGTGATGCTTTATTGAATTAGGTATTTGATTACAAGTCAGAAAAATTTAATAAATTATGCATGGAGTCTAATGCCGCGTTTTTGTTATTTTTTTGGACATAGAGAATATCCAAAAGTAATTTATATACCAACAAATGAACACCGTAATTTGTATTCCAGGTATTGCAAGCCCAAAATCTATATGGAATCTTGTGAATCAAAATCAAAGCTATCGATTTTTTGAATCAAACTTCGGAGCATAAAGAGATCATTACAGATATAAGTTGGCAAAAAGGAGATATTTAAGTAATTCTGGAACATAGGGTATGTTTGACGTGGAGGCGAGGGAGCTTATGGAGGCTTGAAAAAAGATAAGTCTGTAAAATAGAAGCTCCTTGAGTAACGTTTAAAAAGGTTAGATAGTATGGGCTACAGGTTTTGGGATTTTGAAAGCAAAAAAGGTAGTCAAAAGTAAACATGCAACTTTCAAGGAGGCTGAGCTTTATAAAACCAGGAGCACAACAAACTTAAAAGGATTAGAATGAACGAGTTGAGTTTGAAGATGATGATTTTAGAACTAGAGGGTCGGTGGATACTCAGAATAATGGGAGTACTGAGGCTGATATACCAATAGTGATGAGTTTAAAGATGATGTGACAAGTCTGAAGATGATTAGGAAGACACTCTCAGTAGTAAAAAGGATGAAGAAGAACCATCTCCTCTGGTACAGCCTCTACCAGTTGAATCACACTAAAGTTACTAAGGCTCCAGAAAAATATGATCCATCAGTCAATTATCTTCTTTTGACTGAAAATGGTGAACTAAAAAGTTACTCTGAAGCAGTTATGCAGAAGGATTTGTCTCAGTGGGAGCATGCAATTGAAGAAATGGGCTCTTTAAACAAGAACAAAACATGGGTCTTAACGAAGCTTCCGCCAAATAAAAGGGCCCTACAAAATAAATGGGTATTCAGAATCAAGGAAGAGCATGATGGGTCTAAACGGCTCAACGTCCATTTAGTTGTCAAAGGATTTCAACAGAAAAAGGGGATAGATTATAATGAGATTTTCTCTCCTGTGGTGAAAATGGCTACCATCATATTGGTCTTGAGCATTGTAGCTACAGAGGGCTTACATGTAGAGCAATTAGATGTTAAGTTTTCTACACGGTGACCTTGATGAGGATATTTACATTTGATGAGGATATTTACATGACACAACCTGAGAGGAAGGGTTTCCGGTTGTTGGTAAACATGGTAAAGAAGACTGGGTCTGCAAACTAAAAAGGACCTTGTATAGTCTAAAACAAGCACCCACGCAGTGGTACCTGAAGTTTGATGACTTCATGGAGAGAACCGGGTACACAAAATGTGAGATGGACCATTGTTGTTTTGTGAAGAAATTCAATGGCTCCTATATCATTCTACTTCTCTATGTAGATGATATGTTGATTGCAGGTTCTGATATGAAGGAAATCAGCAAGTTAAAGAAACATATGTCCGAAGAATTTGAGATGAAAGACTTGGGTTCAGCCAAGCCAAACAAATACTCGGGATGAGCATCACTAGAAACAAGAAAGATGGCTTATTGACACTATCTCACGAGAAATACATATGGAAAGTGTTAGAGAGATTTAAGATGAATGATAAAAAGACGAAACCTAGAAACACGCCTTTGGGAAGTCATTTCAAGCTTACCAAAAATCAGTCTCCCAGTATGGAAGAAGAAAAGGCAGATATGGCTAACATTCCTTATGCATGTTGGTAGCCTCATGTATGCTAAGGTTTGCACGAGACCAAACATTGCTCATGCCATTGGGGTTATTAGCCATTTTATGTCAAATCCAGGGAGAGAATATTGGGAAGCAGTCAAATGGTTACTAGGTATTTGAAGGGAACGTCTAAATTGCAATTATGTTTCAGGGGTAAAAATGCAATTCTCAGGGGTACACCGATGCTGATTTGGGTGGATGTAAGAAGACATTTAAAAGCACAACTGGCTACATTTTTACAATGTGAGGAACAGCAGTTAGATGTTGAAGCCAGTAAAGAGCTAGTTTGGTTGAAGACGTTTCTTGAAAAGCTAGACAAAGAGCAGGCTATTAACTCATTATATTGTGATAATGAGAGTGCAGTGAAACTTGCAAAGAATCTTGTTTATCATGGGAAAACAAAGCACATCGGGATGTGGTATCATTCGTGAGAGATGGTACTATGAATTTGAAGAACATCCCAGGGGCAAAGAATCCAGTAGATATGTTCACCAAGTCTCTGACACCGGATAAGCTGAAGTTCTGTGCAACTTCAGCCGGCCTTCAGGAATAGTGATGAGAAGGCTAGGGAGAGCTAAAGATCAGTTGGTGTTTACATAAGTACAGAGTACAGAGGAGTGCATGCAATCGTGTTTCTAAGCCTCCAAGTGGGAGATTGTCGGGATGTAGGCTTCAGCCCACTTAGCCAAGCCAAGAAAAGAAGGGAAAAGCAGTAGGGTTTGGCCGGCCGGCCCTAGCTTCATTGCTTGGATCTCGTTTCCAAAATTAGATGATCTAGCTTCTATAATTAAGTTGATCTAGTTTACATAATTAGATGGTTTCCCTAATTATGTTTTCCTTATAAATTGATCTCATTTGTACTTGTAAACGTTGTAGCACCTCAATAAAAAGATAACCCTAGTTGCTCCCGTGGATGTAGGTTGATAGCAATATTGACCGAATCACGTAAATTCTCTCATGTTTTTATACTTCCTGTTTTTCGGTTATTTGTTTTTGTGTGTGATTTTTCCTAACACTACCCTCAATCATATTGATACATTTTCTGTTGTTTGGCAAAATCACTAGTATACAAGTTGCCTATCGCAATTATTGACAATTGGTCGTTTTATCAACTTCATGTCAAAAATGACTTCCTCGGTTTATAAGAAGCAACGTCAGCAACGTCGTGGTTCTTTGCTCCATGCAAATTCCAGAATCATCTTTATGGCTTTAAGCAGCCTACACGACCTGGTCTTTTTGACAGTCCATTGGATTACTTCCATGATATTGTAATCAATGGAAAGAATCTCATGAATATCCAAGAGCTGAATGATCATTTGTCCCAACATTTTCCAACAAAAATAATAATACAAACGTAAATATGGACTTAAAGTAATTTATTCAACTAAACAAACATAAGCGAATGGATAATCGAATGTTCTTGAATGTGTGTTTGTGTTCGTTTATTTAATTTAACGAACAAAAAATCTTAATCTTCTACATTCGTTTTTTAAATAATTGAACACAAAAAAATACTTTCAGCCTAACGGGCTCGTGAACATTTGGTTTATTTACAGCCCTATCCTTAGACACCCTTAAGGATGTTGGCCCATAAGATTGCAAACCAATTGTCACTCTAGCAGATCCTAATAACGAAGTCCTACTAGTAAGTTGGTTCCTAGATTTTCCTTGTAATTCTCATTGAGAAAGCGCTCGATGAATTCTAAGGTATAACATAAGGGCACCCAATGACCCAAAAGCGTTTACTACAGAACAAAGGTCATATTGAGATCATGAATTTGTGCGTGTTTGCCGGAAACTTAGTTTCTTAGTAAAGCAAGGAACAAACTGTAGCAAGATCGATCAGAAGTCGAATATTGAGTATTAGGCAATAACATAATGTGTGCATGTGAGTGTGTGTGTGTGTGTAACAAGCGTGTAGCATGTTGGTATAAAGCCTAATTAAATATCACTCAGACTCACCAATGTATATATGCAGAATTAAATTTGGAGAAGGAAGAAGAAAAGAAAATGATCCACTGGAAAAAGAACTTCATCTTATTCAACCAACTAAAGACTATATATATAGCTTTACATAAACTCTAATTAGCAGCAGAAAAGCAACGTGGGGAACATGAAAAAAGAAATCAAAAAACTACCTACTAAAGATACCTAAAGAAACGATACATGAATTGACCCATATTCCTACGTGCACTCACAACAACCCTAAAGAAACGTCGGGTTGTTTAGACCACTCACAACAATGCCGGCTCCTCTTCGTTCAGGTTAGCCTCTTGTTTCTCCCATATCGGACACTCATTATTGTGGTGATCAAATTCACCACACTTGTAGCATTTTACGTGACTCTTATCCCGGACACGTTCTTTACCATCTTGGCTCCTCCCGGACCCACGACCTCTTCCCCAGCCACGTCCAAAGCCACCCCTATGTGAACCGACATTGCCACAATGCATACAACCATTCGACTTTTCTTCACTTGCCAACAACAACCCACCTCGAGTGTCTTCGGTTTTCTCCGTTCCTTTTATACGCTTTTCGTATGCCTTTAATCTACCAATGGCCTCGTCAAATAGCATCAAATCCAACTCGAAGCATTGCTCAATTGAAGCCACAATTTGGAGAAATGACTTGGGCATAGAATCAAGTAGCCTTTTCACCAAGTCCACTTCTTCAACCTCATACCCGAGACTCCTTGCCTTTGAAGCTAACCCCGTCAACTTGGTTGCAAAATCATCAACAGTTTTGCCCTCCTTCATGCGTAAGCTTTCAAGCTCTCTCTTCAATGTTGCAAGTCGAGCTGTTCTCACCAGATCCACTTCCAAATATCGTGTTTTTAGACCATCCCACACTTGTTTTGGGTCGGTGTAACTCGCCATTTGCAACACCATGTCTTTGGGTATCACTTGAAACAAGAATGCAAGAGCTTGTTTCGACTTTCTTGGATCCGACCCTTCCCTATGCCCTCGCTTCGACCACCTCCCATAACCCATATGCATCCGTAATTGACCTGACTTTGACCGACCACACCGGATAATTTGTCGGGGTTAATACCAGGACTTGATACGACTTCGAACCACTTCCTTTTGGTACTATCGCCATTTTAATATCCTTTTTTTTCTTACAACCCCAACCTCTTTTATCAAGCTTGTCCCACGAGCACTCTTCTACCGAATAAGAAGACAAGGTCACAACCACCTTTACCGCCTTTTGTTACCCGCAAAACGAACCAAATCAAAGCCACCCACTTTGATGTCTTACTGCCCGTTTGTCACGCACCTCCGGTTAGTCTCTCGCTATCGAAAGAACAAGCCCGATCAAGAGAAGTCGGGGCTACTGTTGAGATGATTCAACCCGTGATCAAAACCAACTCACACCCCTTTCACGAACCTGGCTCTGATACCAAGTGTTGGTATAAAGCCTAATTAAATATCACTTGGACTCACCGATGTATATATGCAGAATTAAATTTGGAGAAGGAAGAAGAAAAGAAAAAGATCCACCGGAAAAAGAACTTCATCTTATTCAACCAACTAAAGACTATATATATAGCTTTACATAGACTCTAATTAGCAACACAAAAGCAACGTGGGGAACATGAAAAAAGAAATCAAAAAACTACCTACTAAGTCATAGATACCTAAAGAAACGATTCATGAATTGACCCATATTCCTACGTGCACCTTAAGAACCGGTGCACTTCCTTATTCAACTTTGTTAGAATTGTAATTTATAGTAAATATCTTGGATATATTTTTATCTATTTCCTTTACTTGTAGTTCTCTATATATATCTTGAATTTGTACCATATTTTACACAATCAATGAGAATTATCACGTAAATCATTCTCAATTTCACAAACTTGAACATAAAGAAATAATTAATTCAATTAACCCAACCGAACCCTTGCCACTGGCCCATACCCGTGACCAACTAAAGTAAACCCGATTAATCCAACATGGCATACAATATTTACGCTCCAGCTTAAGGGAGATGTTAAAATGTATTAACATCAGACCCAATTATGTAATACGTTTGTATCGCTTGGTTAGGATGAGCTCATTATGTCTATTTATACCATATGCCTTTGTAACTTTTTCATATTAGTAATCAATATGAGCAATATTCTCCTGAACTCTCATGCTACCTCTAGAAATTGTCATGTTTTTAAGGGACAGGAGTATGATCAACTACTTTAGTTCTCTACACCCTGATATGAAATTAAGATATAAATGATACCTGATTGTACTTGGCTAAACGCTCTCCTCTACAAGGTGCACCAGCTTTAATCTGACCAGTGGCAAGGCCAACAGAAAGATCAGCAATGAATGAATCATCGGTTTCCCCACTTCTTTGTGATATTACTACTCCCCATTGTGCATCCTTTGCAATTTTCACTACTTCAATGGCTTGTGTCACTGTCCCAATTTGGTTCACCTGTGATCCAGAAAGACAGTCATCATAATTAAACTATACACTTAGAATTGCAAAAAATAACTAAATAAAAAAAATTCAAATATACACAACATACAAGCCAGTTATGAAATGTCGAAGAAACTTCAAACATACTAAACACATCTCAAAAGATACTTGTGTATTCCACTCACATCCCAAACACAATGATCAATGCAAGACAAAACAACATGTATCCAATAATTATGGGGATAAGTGTTATTATCGAAGTTTATCATATTTCCTTTGGACAAGTGTTCAGATCAAAGCAATCAAAAGTTTTCCTTGATTGTGCGAAAGAATTACCCTTAAAAGTTAAAATACAATTAAAATGTTACATATAAAAAATACAAAATTATATTTTTCTTTTTCAAAAATCCAAACTAGTTTATAGTTGTTTATATTTATGCCTTTAATATATCTTCAAAGTATTTTACCATCTGTTATATTTGTACCATAATATTTACCATGTACTTTCAACAGACTCTGACACTCGCCTTCTAATAGTTAGTATGTACCTTTTGATTATAATTCAAGCCTTAAACAGGTTGGCACAGGTAATCGGTTCAATAAACATGTCCACGTTAGAGCTGATTTTTTTTTTTTGTGACCCAATTAGTAAACAAGTCAGATTAGGGTTGAAATGTATGAAACCGTCAATCCGAACACCCCAACCCCAACATAACATAAACCCATCAACCCAAACATAACACAAACTTTTTTAAAGGTTTAACCACTCAAATTTTAATCATGTTCCATTTGTGTGACTTGTGAGATATTGTGAATTTATCAGGTAACCGATTTCAAATGATGTTGTGCAAGCCAGATAAGTAACTTTAAATTTAGGGATGTAAATGAGCCGAGCTACTCGCGAGCTATTCGAGCTCGGATCGTTAAAAGCTCGAAACGAGCCGAGCCTTAACGAGCTCGAGCTCGAGCCTACATTAAAGCTCATTTAATAAACGAGCCGAGCTCGAGCTCCAAAGAGTGGGCTCTCGAGCCTAAACGAGCTTCGTATATAAAATAATTTATATTTTATATGTTTAATTTTTAATATTATATATATCATTTTAATATATCAAAATAATACCCGAGCCTAAACAAGCCTAGCTTAAACGAGCCTAAACGAGCCGAGCACGAGCCTCATAAATATTAAACGAGCCGAGCTCGAGCTCAACAACATAAGCTTTAAACGAGCCGAGCTCGAGCTTAAAAAATCCTAAACGAGCCCGGCTCGATAAGTGTCTGGCTCGACTCGGCTCGGCTCGTTTACATCCCTAACTTTAATGATGTGTCAAAATGACTACTTGATATAAATTTTGATTATTTTCTAGAGAATACAGGGTAATGTACTATAGGTCAATGTTTACTTAGAGGTACGTACTTCACTTTTGCATAACAAAGGAAACCTACTTTTAATGATGTTTATGAAAGGGTAAATTTGACTTTAAGAAAGTAGCCTCCATTATCTTGATACTGGTCGCGATAAACTCGCTCCTAAAGCAGTCAAGTGTGTCTTCGTCAGTTACTCCCAACTGCAGAAAGGTTATAAATGCTACTCTCACAACCTTGACAGATATTTCAAGGTCGCGGATGTAACATTTTTTGGCCATCAAGTATCCTGTGTTCCTAGTTCCCTCAATTGATCCTCCTTCCTCAACTGCTTTGTCGACCTCATCCACCTTCACCCACTCCTACTAATGCTGAAAGCACATATCCACCCATTGCAGGGGGGCTTGACTCATCCTTTGCACCGGTTAATCCTTCCGCTACAGGTCTATTGATAACCCTCCAGTTACACAGAAAAAAGGTACAGGCTCCACTGCAAACCCTTGTCCCATTTATAATTATGTCAGCTACAATCGTTTGTCTACTATCTTCTCAGCTTGTGTTACCAGCCTTGCATCCGTGACTATTCCTAAGACAGTCAATGAGGCCTTATCTCATCCAGGTTGGCGCAAGGCAATTGTAGATGAGATGTCAACCATACATGAGAATGGGGCATGTTGAGATGTAGGCTTCTGCTACACATTAGTGGCAGCCGGCCCTAATTTCTTATTTTAGGCAGTTACCGATATTAGATGATTTCTCTAATTAGGTTTAGTCTATAAATAATCCTCATTGTACTTGTAATTCTTTTAGCACCTAATAATATACGAAACCCTAGTTGCCGCCCGTGGACGTAGGTTGATAGCAATATTAACCGAACCACGTAAAATCTCTCGTGTTCTTTATTTTGCTTTCGGTTTTACTTTCTGCTTGTGTGTAACGTTTTGACCTAACAAGTGGTATCAGAGCTTCAGGCTCTTGATCTGTTACACCACATCGCCGCCACCAGCTTGCCTTAGACGTCACCGCTGCTGTTCCTGTGTCTCTCAATCGCCGACGACAGGAGGAGGATCAGCGGTCTGTTTTTTTTTTCTCGATCGCCGACAAGAAGCAAACACAGGTTCTGTTTTTTTCTCTCAATCGCTGATAGGTAGAGACTGTCGTGTCTGTTTTATCTAGCTTGCGACAGAAGGAGAGGGCTGTTTTTTTTCTTTGTCGAAAGGAGATTGATTGCAAAGAATAGTGTGCAATAGAACAGCCGTCAAGTTCAGGCAGCCGGCCATTGCTGTGTTTGAACACTATTTTTTCAATCTTGACCTCATTTGCAACACCTGTAGTTTGGGGTAATGGCTGAGGAAGGAAAATACAAAATTGAGAAGTTTGATGGGCAAGATTTTGGATGGTGGAAGATGCAGATTGAAGACTTGTTGTGTCAGAAAGACCTAGATCAAGTCTTGACAGGACAAAAACCCGAGAAGTTGAAAGACGAAGAATGGGCTGCTCTTGATAGAAAAGCCCTAGCTGTTATCATATTTTCTTTAGCCAAGAGTGTGGCCTTTAATATCGTGAAGGAGACTACTGCATGTGGTTTGATGAAAGCTTTGTCAAACATGTACGAGAAACCTTCTGCTTCAAATAAGGTACTTCTGATAAGACAGTTAGTAAACACTAGAATGAAAGAAGGTGCGTTGTTACCTCTCATATTAATGATTTTAATACCATTATTTCTCGGTTGTTATCTGTTGATATCAAATTTGAAGATGAAGTCCAAGCTTTACTCTTATTATCCTCGTTACCGGATAGTTGGTCAGGAACAGTCACAGCTATTAGTGGTTCATCTGGAACCTCTAAACTCACTTTTGAGGGCATTCGTGATTTCATCCTAGGAGAGGATATAAGGAAACGGAATTCTGGAGAATCATCGACTGCTTTGCTTAGCACCGAGGGAAGGGGTAGAAAGAAAGAGAGGGGTAATGGCAGAGGCAGATCCAAATCAAGAAAAAGGAGCCAATCAAAACCTAGGAAAGATATTCAGTGTTGGAACTGCAAAGAAATGGGGCATTTTAGAAATCAATGCCCTAAACCATCAGATAACAATAAAGAGGTGAACGCAGCAACTGACGATTTAGAAGATGCTCTTATCTGCTGTGTTGAGAATACACCAGAGTCGTGGATTATGGATTCTGGTGCATCATTTCATGCCACTTACAGCACGAAGTCGATGAAGAATCTACGAACATGTAACTTTGGTAAAGTTCGTTTGGCTAATAATCACACTTTGGATATCACAGGGATGGGTGACATAGACTTAAAGACTTCATCGGGCTCCATATGGACATTAAAGGACGTTCGTGTAATTCCTGGCCTAAGGAAAATGTTGATTTCCATCGGGCAGTTGGATGACGAGGGGTTTGATGTTCGTTTTGGTAGGGGGCAGTGGAGAGTTGTCAGAGGAAATCTTGTAATTGCCAGTGGCAAGAAAAGAGGTACTTTATACATGGTTGAAGTACCTGATAGCGGGATAAATGCAGTGACCGGTGAATTGAAACCATCCAGGTTGTGGCATCAACGACTTGGTCATATGAGTGAAAAAGGTATGAAAATGCTTGTTGCTAAGGGAAAGCTTCCAGATTTGAAGAAGGTGGATTCTGAGTTCTGTGAACCTTGTGTGCTTGGCAAGAAAAAGAAGGTATCTTTTGTGAAGACTGGTCAGACACCGAAAGCTCAGAAATTGGAGCTTATTCACACGGACGTTTATGGACCGACACCAGTCTCTTCTTTAGGAGGATCAAATTACTATGTGACTTTCATTGACGATTCAACACGCAAGGTATGGGTTTACTTTCTTAAAAATAAATTTGAAGTTTTTAATACTTTTAAGAAATGGAAAACTGCTGTTGAATTGGAAACTAATTTGAAGGTAAAATGCTTGAAGTCGGATAACGGTGGAGAATACATAAGCACAGAGTTCATTGACTATTGTGCTGAACATGGCATTCGGATGATAAAGACAGTTCCTGGCACTCCTCAGCAGAATGGAGTGGCAGAAAGGATGAACAGAACCTTGAATGAGAGAGCCAGAAGTGTGAGACTTAATGCAGGGCTTCCAAAGACATTCTGGGCCGATGCAGTTAACACTGCAGCTTATCTTATCAACCGGGGACTATCAGTACCATTGGGCTTCAAGACACCAGAGGAAGAATGGAAAGAGGAAGCAGTAAAGTATGATCATTTAAAAGTATTCGGGTGCAATGCCTATGATTTGGTGAAAGATGGCGACAAGTTAGATGCAAAAGCTAAGAAATATACTTTCATTGGATATAAAGCAGATAGTATGGGCTACAGGCTTTGGGATTTTGAAAGCAGAAAGGTAGTCAGAAGTAAACATGCAACTTTCAACGAGGCAGAGCTTTATAAAGACTGGAGCACAATAAACTCAAAGGGTCAGAGAGAACAAGTTGAGTTCGAAAGTGATGTCATCAAAACCAGAGGATCAGCTGATACTCAGGATAGTGGGAGTAGTGAGGTTGAGCTCCAACATGAATCATCAGGGACTGAAGAGTCTGAAGATGATCAAGAAGACATTTCCAGCGGTGAGAGCTCAAAAGATGAAGAAGGACCGCCTTCTCCGGTACAGTCTCAACCAGTTGCATCACATTGGGTTAGGAGATCTACTAGAGTCTCTAAACCTCCAGATAAGTATAATCCATCAGTCCATTATCTTCTTTTGACTGAAAATGGTGAACCTGAAAGCTACGCTGAGGCAGTTAAGCTGAAAGATTCGCTTCAGTGGGAGCGTGCAATGAAAGAAGAAATGGGTTCTTTAAACAAGAACAAAACATGGGTCTTAACTAAGCTTCCGCAAGATAAAAGAGCCTTACAAAATAAATGGGTATTCAGAATCAAGGAAGAGCATGATGGGTCTAAACGGTACAAAGCTCGTTTAGTGGTCAAGGGTTTTCAACAGAAAAGGGGGATCGATTATAATGAGATCTTTTCTCCAGTAGTGAAAATGACCACCATCAAATTGGTCATAAGTATTGTAGCTGCTGAGGGCTTACATCTAGAGCAACTAGATGTTAAGACAGCATTTCTACACGGCGAGGATATCTACATGGCGCAGCCTGATGGGTTTCAGGTTGCGGGTAAAGAAAACTGGGTCTGCAAACTGAAAAGGAGCTTGTATGGTCTAAAACAAGCACCCAGGCAGTGGTACTTGAAGTTTGATGACTTCATGGAGAGGACCGGGTACAGAAAATGTGAGATGGATCATTGCTGCTATGTGAAGAAGTTCAAGGGCTCCTATATCATTCTACTGCTCTATGTAGATGATATGTTGATTGCAGGTGCAGACATGAAAGAGATCAGCAAGTTGAAGAAACAAATGTCTGAAGAGTTTGAGATGAAAGACTTGGGTCCAGCCAAACAGATACTCGGAATGAGTATTGTCAGAAACAAGAAAGATGGCTCTTTGACACTATCCCAGGAGAAATACATCGGGAAAGTGTTAGAGAGATTCAAGATGAATGATGAGAAGACTAAACCAAGAAACACACCTTTGGGAAGTCATTTTAAGCTGACCAAAGATCAGTCTCCTAGATCAGAAGAAGAGAAAGCAGATATGGCTAAAGTTCCTTATGCATCTGCCATTGGTAGTCTCATGTATACTATGGTTTGCACGAGACCAGATATTGCTCATGCCGTCGGGGTGGTTAGTCGCTTTATGTCGGATCCGGGGAAAGAACACTGGGAAGCTGTCAAATGGTTACTCAGATATTTGAAGGGTACTTCAAAGTTGGGGTTATGTTTCAGAGGTAAAGATGCAGTTCTCAAAGGGAGTTCTCAAAGGGTATACTGATGCTGATTTGGGTGGTTGTATAAAGACATTCAAAAGCACTACCGGGTACATTTTTACAGTGGGAGGAACAGCAGTTAGTTGGATGTCCAGACTTCAGAAAAGTGTGGCTTTATCTACAACAGAAGCGGAATACATGGCGGTTGCTGAAGCCAGTAAGGAGCTAGTGTGGTTGAAGACTTTTCTTGAAGAGCTAGACAAGAAACAGATTGATTACTCTCTATACTGTGATAATGAGAGTGCGGTAAAACTTGCTAAGAATCCTGTCTATCATGGCAAGACAAAGCATATTGGGATGAGATATCATTTTGTCAGGGGGCTAATCAGTGATGGCACGATAAACTTGAAGAACATCTCAGGAGCAAAGAATCCAGCAGATATGTTCACCAAGTCTGTGACGCTGGATAAGCTGAAGTTCTGTGTAACTTCAGCTAGCCTTCGGGAATAGTGTTGAGAAGACTGGTGGTAACTAGGGGAGCTTAAGATCGGTTGATGATTACAGAAGTACAGAGGAGTGCAGTTGAGCGTGTTTTGAAGCCTCCAAGTGGGAGATTGTTGAGATGTAGGCTTCTACTACACATTAGTGGCAGCCGGCCCTAATTTCTTATTTTAGGCAGTTACCGAAATTAGATGATTTCTCTAATTAGGTTTAGTCTATAAATAATCCTCATTGTACTTGTAATTCTTTTAGCACCTAATAATATACGAAACCCTAGTTGCCGCCCGTGGACGTAGGTTGATAGCAATATTAACCGAACCACGTAAAATCTCTCGTGTTCTTTATTTTGCTTTCGGTTTTACTTTCTGCTTGTGTGTAATGTTTTGACCTAACAGGGCATGGGACTAGGATACCGGTCGATATTCACTCCTAAAGTCGGGCCGGATGAAAACAGACATGATGAGAATACTTTGTACCTCTCTCTTTTTTCAAAATAATGAGAATCGGCCTTCACAATAACTCTCTCTAATTTCACAATAATAATAATAAGGGCAAATTGCCGAGAAAGGTAATCTAAATATCAAAATTTGCCAATAAAGGTAACGTCTAATTTTTTTTGGCCTAGAAAGGATTATAAATTTCAATTTGTAACAAAAAAGGGTATAATGCGTGAAATTTATACCTTTTTTTTTACAAATTGAAATTTATAATCCTTTTTTCGTTAGGTCTAAGAGATCATTATACCCTTTTTTGTTATAAATTGAAATTTATAATCCTTTCTCGGCCAAAAAAATTGGACGAAATCTTTATTGGCAATTTTTGATATTTAAGTTATCTTTCTCGGCAATTTTCCCAAACAATAATGACAATACAAATAATAATAAGTATTAAATAAATAATTTTAATAAAATCCATGTCATCTGCCAATTATATCATATCATTAATTGTGTGTGTGTATATGAGTGACCAATATTCTATTGCAAGTCAATTCTTTTTCAAAATTTCATGACATGGGAACAAAATCAGAACGAGTGGAACCTTTTTTCACTAAAAAAAACATTGAGTAACCTAGATGGAAGGATGGAAAATTGGAGAAACTTGCCAACTTGGTTATTATTTATTCACATTCTCCACCCATGTACGCTTAAGAGAATTCTTATAGGCATATATACTGTTTCCAGCAAAACTTCAAGAAAAAGCATCAAGCAAATATGATTGTATTGTGAGAAACTTGTTCAAAAGAATCCAAACTTCAAAAATGTTGAGACTTGACACCAAAAGGAGAAACGATAAGGATTAAAGCAGAGACGAAGTCGTGTTTATAATAATAAATATCGATACTTAATAGTTTCAGTCTTTCATTTTTTCTGTTGTATTTTCTTTAGGGTAAATATTAATAGCATAACATCTGCACGTTAGTCTTATTAACCTCAAGAATATCATCAGGTCTGTTTTCACTGATTATGTGAAACAATCATCCTTCAATTATTTTGGGTAGAGCCAAGTGTTAACTTTGGCACGAATCCCTAGATTCCTCATTCTTGTATTCTTTTTCCTTTCTGTCAGAAAGGAAAACCTTTTAGAGCATTTACAAATTAGCATGTACCTTGAGAAGAAGAGCATTACAAGCATGTTCATGGATGGCTCTCTCAATACGCTTTAAATTTGACATCAATAACCCATCTCCCACAACCTGCATACAAATTTAACATGTATGACATTTAAGCACAAAGGTATGCATAAAGAAAAAAATGAAAAAGATAAAAAAAAGGGGGGGGGAGGGGATTCACAAGGGCATATATCGTAAAGAACGTAAGTAAGCTTTAAAAGCACTCTGCAAGAATTTGGATCCAAAAATGTGTCTCTTAATGACCTTCTTGAGGAGATGATTTATATAAATCAATTTCATGGTTCATTGTTCATGAGTGCAACTAACAAATTACTTAACCTTGATGGGAATCTATGATCATAAGTAATCACTTAACATGTTTCAAAGATTAAAAAGAACTTAACAAGGATTTGTGAACAAACCTGGCAAATTCCGAGCCCAGAGAAATACTTGACTTGTTCCCAGTCCTCCATGTCAAATGGATCTTCAATAGAGACAATAGGATAATCTAACATAGAAATCAGTTGAAAGTGAAAAGTCAAAAAAAAGGGAGAGGCATGGTCATTTAAACGTATGTAATGGCATCAACTACTAAAATGAATCTTGCAAATACCGTCATATACCTCTACATAATTCTTTGTACATCTCGACCATATCTTCTCCTGACTTGAAGTTTTGTCCTGACCTATTAGCAGACTTGTAATCTAAATCATACTTTGTGCCTAACACAAATAATATAAGTGTCAACCGTTTTGCAATAAACAATAATCATGCATAGACAGATCACCACTAAATGAAAAGGTACGCTTGAATTACATTAAAGTCAACTCAAATGTGTCGATTTGGGATATGTTCCATCTCTAAATAAAGAGATCAAACGGGCTCAAGCTAGAAGATTTAACTAAAAAAGAAACGCATCACATGAGTTAAACTAGTCGAAAGTCATCCGAATTTGTATTTAAAATAAACAAAACCCTTTTAAATCACTAAATTAACTAAAGGTTAAATTATCATGGTAATAATTGTTACTATTAACCCAGCCAGCCACCCATATTTTCCACCTATCCGGTCAAATAACTAATACCATAAGTAGATTACAACAGCATAACAAATTAATCTCTATTACAAGAAAGTATTATGACAGTCACATATTAGGTCTGATATGGCACGATATTCAAAGCACCAAAAGAGATTTTCATATGTTGAGAGGAATAATAAATTTTACCTATGCAGAAATCAGTAGCAGCAACATCAATTGCAATCTTAATTTTATCATTATACCCGGTTCTGTCAATGGCATCCTTTACAAGATCAAGTGCTTCTCTAAAGCTGCAAAATTATGAAACCCAATATCATGAATGTAACTTTCTAGAAGATCACATCATATTGATAAAAGACATACGTGGAAATGTTAGGTGCAAAACCACCATCTTCGCCAACATTACATCCATGTGGACCGTATTTGTCAGTTATAACAGCCTGCATATGAAACGAGCACATTAAATGTGTAGCAGATGGAGAAAAGAAATGTTATAGAGTCTTCATAGAAACAAAAATAAACCCAGATTGGAGCATGATGATGAAAAACTCATTTATCTTCTTGAAAAAAGGTAATACACAAAACTTATTTATCTAGACAAACACTTTGTCAACACTAACTGAGTAATAAAATAAATATAAAATGATAACCCCCGATGATTACATGAATAATATACAGTAAGAAGCCACAGGGTTGAATTTCGCAGGAGGAAATCACCTTTAAGTGATGATATGTCTCGGAGCCCATTTGCATTGCTTCTTCAAATCTCCTTGCTCCAATTGGAAGAATCATTATGTCCTAATTCATTTGATTATATTTTTAAAACAAATCAACAAAAGAAGTAATAGCTTTCCCAAATTACTAGAAAATTTTACGCTGCAAGACAAGTAGCAACAAGAAATGTGTTTGTGGTAGTAAAGGGAAAGAAAGTAATAGACGCTATATATTTACAAATAAGAAATGATGAAAGAGCTCTAGAGAATCAAAATATAAGAATTAATTTGTTGATATGAAACTAAACACCAACTTACTCTAATAGCCAAATTGTTCCCAGCATGTTTTCCACCACTTATTAGTGTGAAAGCAGGCACAGGAAGAACATGGTTTCCTTTGCCAGACAGATCAGCAATATGTTTGTAAAGTGGAACCTGCAAGAACATTTTGCACATAAGTTTAAAGTATTATTGAAAAATGGGGGTACGTTGTTTTAATCAATATGGAAATTATTCTACTCTATAAATTATTAATTTCGGTAAAAATTAAATAAAGCTAGTAAACTATGCATGCCTCCTTCTCCGCAGCTCCAGCTTTGCAGGCAGCAATTGACACTGCCAATATTGCATTTCCTCCGAGTTCACCCTGAATAATAATACAACATAAAGACAATTTGATAAATACGACATAATAAAATTTCCATAAATTCATGAAACTGAAAAAACTTTTGCTCTTGGAACAATGACATCATCAAATTGAAAAATGTGTGCTTGTATGTGCATTTTTTAAGTGATTATGAATCTAATAACAAGACTTAAACAGCTGACACATGTTACTCAACTAAGCCATAGTGACATCATCAAATTCTCAATTCTGAAAAATCGAGACTGGTTGAAATTTTTCCCGCACATCATGTTGATGTCATTATCCGATCATTTTCTTTTTTCTTTAATGGATTCATAAGTTGAGAAATCACGTATAGAACAATTGGAAGTGACTGAGATTTACTGCTATGTGGATTCATCTCCCAAACATTTCCTGGTGATTCTATTAAGTTGAAACCGATTGGCAGCCTAAATTGCAATCGTTCGTCCGATAGGTCACTAATGAAAATGAACCATTGAATTGTGTTATTAAGGATAGAAATGATGTTATGATGGTATTAAAGTTTGTATGAAGATTTTTGTATTGCTAATGCTTATCGTTTTGTTATTGGCAGGCTTTAGACATAGGCTCCTGTTATTATGCTCCTGTTATTTTGCGTAACACACCAAACAATTTTCATGTGTTTATTAACTATAAATCTGAAGATAATTGATTTCCAATTGGCATAGATGTAGTTGATATGTTAGTTTTCTGTCATTTGTACCATACACAGCTTCTCATTCATGTAAGGTTTAATGGTTTTAGACTTTAGTGATGATTAATACCATCAAGGTTAGCAAAAGTAACTACATTTTTTCTCTAACATAATGTTCACAATATTTAGTAAACGTATGTTTTAGGTTTCTAACAATCATGCTTAATGCAATACTAATGGATTATGATGACGCTGTGTTGGAACCGAAGAACTCCAGGGACTGAAATGCAACATTCTGCTTGATTAATTACAATTTTCTTTTATTTCTTTTAAGTTCCTTATGGGTGTCCCAGTAGAATAAGGCTGAGTAAAATAGGGTTCGGGCCAGCCAGCTTAGGGAGAGTTTTTTTAGTCCATTGATTTCTTTCTTCTGCGTGTAGATTCCTGCATCTCGAAAGCCAGGACTGCTTTGTTTCCCTTGTATGCATAACGCATCCAACTACGGATGGATAATTTGTTTATCAGTTTGATTCGTATTTAGTTTTTACTTAGCTGCACGTATAATCAGATAATGAAATGTTTGACTATTTGGCAAATTCTGACTATTTAAGGAACTAATAGACAAAATGACCAAATGTGACATCTTTATGAAGTACGGAAAAAGTTTTGTAAAAAATTTAGATTAAATAAAAGACTGATTGGCCCATGAATAATCAGATAATTAGAATGAAAACATAAATTCAAACACCAACTTTACTCAAAGGGACCAATTTCTATAAAGTTTATTTACAGGAAATAAAACCCTACACATGTTGCATTCATAACATGATAGATGCTTAACCCAACTAAATTATCACCACCACTATAGCAGGGGAACCACCTCCCTCAATGTTCTGTAACAGGTGGGTTTATATTCAAATAAAAAGGATGTAAAAAAAATATTCTGAATATCATTTGTTGTAATAATACTAACAAACGAAACTCAAGATAAAGAAAAGGCTACCTTTTTCTCAGTCTTGTCCAAGTCTATCATTGCCTGATCAATTTGATATTGAAGGGTTGGATCCATGCCAATTATAGCTTCAGATATCTTTTCATTGACATTTTTAACAGCTCTAGTCACACCATTTCCAAGATATGTCCCCTTTTCTCCATCGCGTAACTCAATAGCCTCATACCTGTGATATGAAATATTTTGTGTTCAAAAATATTGCCTCATACCTGTGATATGAAAGAACTGACTACTGAAAAGGGTGAATTATTTGAAGAAAACAATGGTCTGATTGCCATCACAATTGTGACAGAAAGATACAACACTAACAGATTAATTATAGATAAGTCATATACACTTCATCTTATATTGTTTGGTGACTTAGAAAATTCTAAGTGAAAGTTGGTTTTGCTTCCATCACGTATAAGTATAATCAAGTTCTATTACTTTTTGTGTTAAAAATCATCCTCTATTAAGATTAATTAGTTATGAGCTAAATGAAACAAATAAGATTTTATTAAATTAGATTACTAAATCTATCATGAAAGCATTATATATATATAGTGAAAAGTTCATTTGAGAACCGTTTTTATTGCGAGAACCATTCTTAGCCGTCCAATTCCCCCTCCTTCAATTGGATTGCCCACCCATGAATTCCTTACATGCACCTTGCCACACTCAATCCCCCCACGCTCTTCATCCATGAATTCCATTATCCAAAATGAACGGCTAAGAATGGTTCTCGCAATAAAAACGGTTCTCAAATGAACCTTCCCCTATATATATATATATATATATATATATATATATATATATATATATATGAGTTGTGTTCAATAAAGTCCATTTAAAAAACGTAGTCCTAAAATTTTAATATTCAATCACAGGTTATCCAATATATAATCACATGTGATTTGTAAAAGCATCACATGTGAATTACGAAAAATTACGAAAATGCCACTCCGCCCAAATTTTTAAAATTTAATCTGGACCATTGATGTCATTGATCCAAAAGCTAAAATTAGTCCCTTAGGACTATGAATTAATTGTGGACTATATTGATAACCATATAGCCCTCAGGTTGACTTCAGACTCACCATCAGTTTTCATCAAGGTAACCTTAGTACACCCATACCCACCCATGTTAAACCTAATCGATTTGGCTTTTTGGATTGGTGAACCCGAGTGTTTCCCACCCCACATTCTCTCTCTCTCCACTCTCTCCCGTCTTCTCTCTCTCTTATAATATATATTAAAATAAAAAGAAGTGGGGTAAGGTTGGGTTAGGTTATACTAACTTTTGGGTTGGAAAGAGGAAGGTGATGTGGAGCTGATGAGGTAGCTAGGTTGGGGAACCCAAATGAAGGGATATACGGATGTTATATTCCTAAAATATAAGTAACTAACACCTCATCATCATCATTAATGTTAAAAGGAAAGATAAACCAAAGTTTCAAAGTTCTGAAGATTGGAAAAAGTGTAATATTTTTCTTGTGAAATTCACAAAATAGTAACCAAGTTTGAAAACGGTTCCACCAAGGTCACTTACCCCTTTATTTCATATTGTGAAATTTCCCATGGGTGACCACAGTTTTCAAAAAAGAACCATTCTCATTTTGTTTCTCCGTGCATCAAATACTTTAAGTTAGATCAAATACTTTAAATTGGGAAATGATAGTGAACCGTGAGTTTTACATTTCCTCCACACACCAAAAGGCGCCTACACAATCTCACACATGCAACACGCACACTTGGTTTTTCTTTCTCTCTCCTACCACGAGAAACTACTTGTGGATACAATATCCAATGCTCCACCTTTTGCTACCGGCACCTCCTCCATGTTCTCATCGCCACTTCTTCCCGATATCTGTTGGGTAATCTTGATAGGTTATGGGTCACGAACGAGTTACGGCTCTTGATACGTCCCTAGCAGAATGGCCCAAGAGGATGACTATTAGGCCTAGTCGCTATTTGGACTAGTCCACTCGTTGATGGGCTTAATGAAGGAAAAGCCCATGCATGTATTTCATGGCCCATTCACATGCACGTGGGGGAAATTTAGTTTGTAGATGAATTAGTCTATTTGTGTTAGTCTTTTGTTCCTTGTTTTCAGCGGTCAAAGATGTGGCAGCTTCCATATGTGCTAGTTGTTAGTGGTAGCTTAAAAATAGGAGTTAGTGGAGTTCATGCTTTGAGTCTTTTGCTATTAAAGTAGTGTACGTAGTAATCAATTTAAGTGTGAACAAAAATGTAGTTGAAAGGGTTGCAGCAAGTTGCTGCACTTCTTGTTTTTTTTTGTTTTCACATTTTAAAGTTTGTTTCTTTTCTTCTGCAAATTTAATTTCATACATATTCGTGAGTTTGAGTGTGAGTTATAAAGGCTTGATATCCAACAATATCAAGTTCATAAATTTGAATAAGCGTCCCTTCGCTTTTGCTGAAGGATACTTAATGGAGACCGCCTAAAGCACCCACACACCCAGATCGAACTGAGGAAGAAAAAAGAAGCAGAAAGAGAATTATTTGAATCAATCGATGGAACCTTGAATCTTCGGCGAAGTCATCTAAAGTATCGATCTTTATAACCCACCAAACAAATCGAATTGAAGCACTAGAAAAAAAGAGTATATACGCTCTCAAGATAGAAGACACGGTAGATGAGATAAAGCATATAATGAACCGATTGGGAGATGACTGAGGCATACCCTCACACTACTTATGAACGTATGAGGGAGAGGCCAAGGACAAAAGCTCTGGTCACCTTCCGGCTAGCGAAAAGCAAAACTAATTACAAAAAAAGAGGGAAAAAAGGAAAGAAAGAAGGGGCAATTTCATATCGCAAGAAAATGAGAAAAGAGGTATCACGTTCTAATGACTAATTTACAACATTATCCCTAAATATCTCGTGAGAAATTGACAATGTCCTATGCCAATTGATATATAGTACAATAAGACTTGTGTTTTAAAAAGTGCGCCCGTGGCGCTATGAGGCATGAGGCGAGGTGAGGCAATCTTGTCGCCTCTGGAGCTGAGGCGAGGCCGTGTTTAGGAGGTGTTGTGAGGTGGCGATTTTCCCTTGAGGTGATGCGAGACAACATGGGGCTTTTTGTACACGGTCTGTTACTCGGTGTTTTAACAAGCCAAGCAAATTAATATTTATATTGGTCTATTTCTAAAAGCCTAGTAATTGATATATTGATATGTTAAGTTAATGTTACAAATGCTCTAGTCTACGATCATCGCATTCGAAGCTCCATTTCATTCCTAGGGTTCTAAAAGCGTACATGAACAATTCAATCTTTTGCTCCTCTCTCTTTTTCAATTTTTCTTAATGTGCTAAATTCTATTTATTTGCTTAGAGTCATCGGAGTGGGCGGCTTTGGCCGCGTGGATGAACCCCCACCGCGCCATGGTAGAAGGTGAAACCACATCATGCCGGCGTGGTGTCTTCTTTGGCGTAGCATAATCCACACGCTGGTAGTGGCGTAGAGGTGTATTTCATGCGATTTTTATGTTTTATTAAGCTGGACTAGTAAAAAAATGCAAAGAAGAAAAACAAGAAGATGAAGATGGCGGCTGCATTACTCCAACCCTAATTTGCTTTTACTTCATTTAAATAGCATAGGAAAGTTCCTAACAGCACCCTCATATTTGGTCTCCTTGCATAACATGAACAAACTTTATTCTTGTTGACACTTTTACCCCTTTAAATTTGCTTGTTTCACTTTCTGCAAATCACAAATATGCCCTACAAAATACAAACTTTAATTACTTAAGGCTTTCATAAAACACATTCCATGTTGCGATTGTTGTTTTAGCTTTCATAAAACACATTAATTATTGAGTATTATTAGATAGAAACTAATAAATAAGGGGATGTTTGTTTGTTGCTTAATGGAACCATTCAGTGCTGAATGCAAAATCATTTTGCATTCAGCGTGTTTGATTGCTGCCTCTGAATGAAGATTGTGCTAAATGATTCAGCATAATGCTGCCCAATCATTCTACCTTAAAATGCATTCTGAATCATTAAGCACCAACTATTTTTACCCTAATACTCCTTTCACACTTTGTCTTGTTAAACAATCATATATCTTATAATATAATATATCATTATTAAGGTTAAAATGATAATTTGCATCATTCAGATTGTTCATTCAAAACCTTTATCAAACAACATGTCAGAGGCAGATTCATTCAGAGCCTTTGAATTATTCAGACCACAGAATTCATTCGACGCTTAATCATTCTGTTTTAACCAACAACCCCTAAGGTGGGTTTCAAAAATTGGTGTGGTAAGGAGTGACCACTACGGGTCTATGTGGTGAGCTGAGTGGTGAGATCCGTGAGAATGAAAAGCTGACGTGGCGGTGTGGTAGGTGTTGTGAGAGGTAACCACTCCCACCACTCTTATCCTATAACACTACATCGCTTCTCGTTTTGTTTTGTTACAAGACTATAACAAATCCTTTTTTGGTGGATGTGTTGTTTTTGTACTACTTAAGCCTTCTAGTGATACATATATATTGGAATTTTTTTGTTAAGTGGATTATTAATTATTTTAATGTGCGAAGTATAATATGTTTGCTACTTATTTATTTGCAAAAAAGACCGCCTCACGTACGTGAAGCCCTCGCCTCTGAGCGCCTAAAATAAATAGGCTCTCGGGGGGACCATTGCCTCGGAGCGCCGAGCGCCTTTTAAAACTAAGAATAAGACAAGTATTATCATCCTACAATTTGATATAAACTGTTCACAAACAAATGCCTTCCACATGCCACATAAATATATTTCAGCGGCCATTGTCTAATAAATGAAAGCCAATTTTGACCGTAGCGAGCAAGCCCATTATCCAACGTGACACTTTGTTAAGCTCAATAAGTGAAAACAACCCTTAATGTTGCATAAGATGGAGAATCCTACTTCTGCCAACAACTTAGAGACTTTTTCAAAAGAAAGGATAAAAGATAAATAATATAAATACCACCAGTGAAGGTATCTACTACAAGTATCTTATCGAAGTCCTTGGGAGACCATACAAGAACCAACATATTCATATTTTAAAGCACGCAATTGCATTAAGGAATGAGGCCTAAGTAAGTCATGAAAACATTCCAAACACAAAGTTCTGCTTCTGCAAGTAAAACTGTTTGTGCACATTGGAAATTTTTCATTTAGTTAAATTGTAGCTAATGAATGATATGGCACCCTTTCTATCCTTGAAGGACACAAACAAATAACATCATGCTTATAATATGTACTCTAATCTTCTATATTAGAAGTCGTATTTCTATTGTGAATGTCAATCTCAACAGTTCTTGAAGATGGGCTATGGGGTTATTAAGACTTCAGCTTAGGCTGTCCAATCACCTATTGTTGTAGGAGCACTATATGTCCTGATAAATTTAGACAAACATGAACTGTAAGAAACTACTTTCAATTTTAAAGTGTTATGGACCTGATAAACAATGTAAGAACAAAGTACTAAGAATACAAAAAAAAAGCACAAATTAGCCGTGGCCGTTATGAACTGGGAAAAAACAAGGATAGAACATGAACAATGCATGTTGGGAACTCATATATGTAGTAAACATATGTTAGCCCATGAATGCTTATGAACTCTTATTATTTTACCAATACAGGAACTCATAATATTGTCAAAAGATATCACAACGTAAGCAAACAATTTAATCATACAAAATGAACAAGTTTATAAACCTTCATCTGCTTCCAGCTACAGTAACATAGATCCAATTAACACAAAGATGGAAAAAAAACAGAAACTTACAGTCCAGAAGGAGCACCGCTTGGAACAGAAGCTCGAAACATTCCTTTATTGGTGTATAAGTCAACTTCAACGGTGGGAATTCCTCTGCTATCAAGGATTTGCCTCGCTCTAACCTTTGTTATCACCGATGGAACCGCCTTCCGCATATGATTAGACTACACATAACAAGGGAACTTCATGTCAGAAATAAGTTAATTAACGTTATAAAAATGGAAACATGATATTCAGTTTCAAATTCGCAAAACAAAAAATTGAAGAAAAAAATATAGACTCACGATGAATAGAACCGGATCGGGAGTTTTGGCCCTAACTGCAGCATTGACAGCATCTTCGATTTTCCGGGAGAGCATATGCTTATCGAGATAATCTTGCACCGACATTTTCACCTAGTAGTCTGGCTACTCCAACTCTGCCACGATTTATGTCGCTCTCTTCGAATTAATCAATTGGATTGTTGGAATTGACAGAGATCGGGATGAATCAAGAAGCCGGTGGTCCGGCGGGTTGAAACCTAAAAAAGGTTGCGAAAATTTCGAATCGCTCAGAGTGAAGTATTACGTGACGCATTGTCATCGCAATCCTTGTCCAATTTTTTTTTTATTAAAAGTGTTTATTTTTAGTTTTCCAAAATATATTTTATTATATTCTAAAAAAAATGTTAAATATAGTTTATAATTAATTCATAGTATTAAGAAATTAATTTTAGTCTTTATGTTAATGGAATTAATGGTTCATCAGATTAAATTTTAATAATTTTGACGAATTACATTTTCGTAATTCACATGTGATTGTATACTGAATCACATTCAATATTAAAATTTTAAGAATATATTTTTTTAAATGGACTTTATTGAACACAAAAGTGTCTATTTAATTTTGAAAATAACTATTTTATGTATTCAAGTTTTAAAATACTTGTTTAGTGTATTGGGAAACTTGTTTGATAGTTAACATGTAATTTTTTTATGTTTTGATTTATTTTTTAATACTAAAATTATTGAAAGTTACCATTTAATATATTGAAGGTTTAAAATCTTACCATTTAGAGTATCAAGAAATATGATGACATGCTAGTAACCTACTATCAAAGGTTATCATACACTAAATGGTAAATTTCAAAACTTTGGTATATTAACCCATAGATTTCAAAGTTGAATACATCTTCCATATCTAATAAACAAGTAAATATTATGCCACTTGGCATATTTGTAGTAGACATGATTACTTTTTTTCCCGGTCCCTAAGGTAATCAACAATTGATACATGTAAGAACCATTTTTTTATAAAATATTGTAGAAAACTTGCTATATAATTACATACAAAGGATCCCACTTTATCGTTTTGTAATTATTTAAAGATGTCACAAAAGTATGGTAAGTATTAAGTCTGGAGCTATCTCTCAAGTCAACCAACCCGGGCTTTACCCTTATCAGTCTTTGATCCTCATGTAAAACAGTATTAATAAATAAAGTAAGCTTTCGCTTAGTGAGAATGTTGCTTATCATAACATGTCATTTAAAGTTGTAAGCTATATGTAACGACCCGAACTTTTAGATAAATATTGTAATATTATTTATACGAGAAATAAACAATATTTATGAAGTTGATTTATTAATAAATAATAATTATGAAATATTATTATTATTTAAAGAAAAGAATTAAAATTGAAAAAGAAAGAACATCTGAAATTGGGTGGACGCGACGCGTCGGGCGATGGCGTGTGTCAGGTTTGCATGGTGCAGAACGTGACGCGTCCCTTTTATGAACGTGACGCGTCCCTTTTATGGACGTGACGCATCTGGCAGGGCCTATAAATAGTTGTTTCAGCCGATTTTCACTACTTCCTCCACATTAGTAACGTTACTCTGCTCATTTTGAAATCGTTTCTAAGCCTAGAAAGTGTGTTAGTGTTAGGGCTTCGTTGTTACGTGTTTGCGAGGTTCGGGAGTTGTGATGTTATCATTTCAAGCTAAGTTTCGACTTCGGTTTTGTTTTTGGAGATCTTGAGGAGTTTTTTGGAGCGTGTGAGACCATTATTCAACGATCCGTGTGTTGAGCTTATCGGATCTAGTTCCATGGTGATATTTTCGGCCGATTTGATACAAGAAATTGGGGTATTTACCCACACACCTTGTGTGTGGGTGTTTAACACAAACATGTGTGACTAATTATCTTTACCTACACAAAAAACATGTGTCACCATGTGTGGGCTCATACATGTAGGTAAAGATCTGTACCCACACATATATGTGTGTGTAAAATTAATCCATATGTGTTGGTAAAGGTGTTATAATTTAGTTGTACAGTGATGTGGCTGATGATGTGTCATACATTGATGACATGGCTGATGATGTGGCATGACTATACAAAGTGTTAGTGACACGTGTCATTCAATATGTGTGGGTAAATATAGTTTTATGTGTAGGTAAGATGTGTTGCAAAATCACTTATGTGTGGGCAATAAACACAATATATGTAGATAATAATTTTCATGTATATGCAAATAAATTGAAATGTGTGGCCAAAAACCTTTTTAAATAATACATTATAACATAATAGTTTTAACCATAAAAACCAAAAATACCAATCATGTTGCACAAATACTAAACAAAGAAAAGAGTCAATCGTCACAAGTGTGCTAAAAATTCGTAAATGATCTCAAATATTCAATCTTGATCATGAAACTCATCAATACCTTCACTAGACTCATCATAATGAAACTCTCCGGACCGAGGGTGGTTAGACGCATCATCTTGAACAATTGGAGGAAAAATATTTTTCTCGGTTAAAAGTTTACGCGTAGTTCCATGTAATACCCGAACTTCGAAATAAATAAAGGAATATTTTGTTGAGAAATAATATTGTGTTGAATTGTGAATTTAGTTAGGCTTGGATATAAATATATATATATATATATGTGTGTGTGTGTGTGTGTGAATAGTTGGTTTAATGGGTTTAAGATAAGTAATGTAATTGGGTGATGTTATTGGGCTTCTTCAATGTGAATTTGGGCTTAAGCCTTTCTTTTAGAAGGTATATATATAGTAGAATAGGGCACAGCCCCCAAAAGATATTGTTACTGTTACATTGAGAGAGAGTAGTGTGTGTTTGTGTGCGTGCTTAAACCCACGAGAAACAGAGGAAGAAGGGTTCAAGAATCAGCTAGAAACTTAAAGAATTTCTAAAAGAATCATTTGGTAATGTTTCTTACCTTACTATGATGTTGTAGGTATCAATTTTATCTTGTGTGAACGATTATAGAGCAAGATTAGAACCTAGGTTTTTGGGGTTTTGGGTTTATGAAGAACCAGAGAAAAAGAATTGAGAGTTGAGCCTTAATACTTGATGAAATGTATTTAAATCTAGAAGGAAGTGCTTAAATGAGTGAAGAAATGTTTTGAAACAAAAATGAAACGATTTGGTTGAGTTTTAAAAGAACATGATTTTGGCCATGGAGCCTGTGAAATGAAAATAATGAACTGCCAAGGATGAATATCATCCCATGCGACTTACAATGATGACTCATGCGACTCTTTGTTTTAAGCCATGCTACTTTATGAAATGAGTCATGTGACCCTATGTGGTCTCATGTGACTTATTGTTGTGAACCCCATGCGACTTTCATACCTGATATCCATGCGACTTTCATTTAAAAACCAACCCATGCGACCTTTGCCTAAGACAACCATGCGACATTCCCCTCTGAGCCTTCCATGCGACCTTCATATGCACCTTCCTTCCATGCGACTTTCATCCTATGTACATATGCCATGCGACTTTCATGCACAAAACCAAACAACCCTATGCGACTTTCACATGAGCACCTCATGCGACTTTCGCATGGCCAAGGTGGCCATGCGACCTTCATATGGCCATGCAACTTTTATATGGCCCAACTTATGGAACTTGGTAGCAGGGTCCAATGTGAGACCCGAATGTATTATGTGAGTAAACAAGCGAGGGATTCGTACACGATATTGATTTGTTAGACCTATTGTAGGTGACGGTTGACTAGCAAGTAATCACAAGTGAGTTAGTGAGATAAGATTGAGAAACGGAGACTGCAAGTCAGGTGAGTATTCTTACTTACCATTTAAACCCTATGATGTATAATGTGCTATGTGCTATATGATTTGATGATTGATGATAGATGAATTGATAAATGATGAGATGATAACCGATGAATTAATGAACTGATAATGTGTTATGTTGTGCTAACGATTGGACCATTCACTTCGGTGACGGGAATGTGGGACCGACTACTACGGTAGCGGGAATGTGGGACCGACTACTACGGTAGCGGGAATGAAGGATGTAACATGATTGTGAAGCAAATGATTTGATGTCATATGGTTGATTGTAAGTAAAAATACTCGCTAAGCTTCGTGCTTACGGTTGTTGTTTAACCTTCTTTTCAGGTGATGGCCACGGCGGGGCTCCAGCACGCGGTCGATAGCTCATTTTCCACAAGCTTCCGCATTGCTTTAATTATTTCGAATCCACTGATGTATTCTAAACGATTACAATTGAATTTATGATTCTATGGGATTACGCCCAGGGTTGTAATTAAGTTATACAATATTTTAATTATGGTAGATTGTGAATCGTATGCTTTGGTAAATGTTTAATTGCAAAAAAAATTTTTTTGGGACGTTACATTCCAACTGTTTGCTTCAAAGTCTTGAACTCGATATGCAAATTGATTGTAACTAAAACGATTTGACTCCATAGTACTTGTGGTCTTACCCGCAACAGGATCACAACCCCACCCACGCAAACGAACAGAACTTCTTCAAGTACTTTTTTCATAATAGCCTTGTCGCTCATTGAGTCTACTGAATTCTCATTTCTTAACTTCAACATTTCTTCATGAACCAAAAAGTAACCCAAATATAATGAATAAGAAATTAATAATAATTGACAAAACACATTACTAGCATTATTAAACATAATTGACCCGCTAGCTAACCAAACACATTACTAGCATTATTAATAAAATATAATTTTAAAAAAATTTGCATCATATCACGTAACACATTGATCATATGCTCTTCAAAAATACATCCACAACAAAGTAGGAAAAAAATAGGAAGGAGAGTTCATATTTTACCAACATTTTCCGTGAGCTTATCATTTCAAATTGCCACTTGTATAATTGAAAGAAAAAAAGTCAAAGAAAGACACCACATGTACAATTGGTAACATTTCGAAAATTAGAAGTTGTATTCTAGATATACGAGTCGTGATTAGTGTAAGGAGAGGAAAGGAAATGAGAGGAGAGGAAAGGAAATCCTTTCCTTCTAAATCATCCCAAAATTGGGAGGAAAGATTTATGACCAAAATAAGCCTAAACTTCTCCTCCAAATCCATCCATTTCCTTTCCTTTCCTTTGCTTTCCTTTCCTTTAATGAAACTCAAAAACACCTTTTAGATAGATTTATTTCCAAATCATTTCCTTTCCACCCTATAAAAAACTCGAGAACATGGCATAAAGGAAAGATATCTCCTAGGGGTCTAGGTCTACTTGAAGTGAAAAACATAATATTTTATCTCAAATATCAAACTATTTACTTTTTACATTTCTATTCAAACCATCATCACCAAGGCCTTTCCCCCCTCCTAGGCAATTGCTTTAATATCATCCCTAGCTCATATAATTCATTACCATTTCTTTAAGCACAAATATATACACTAAACCAAATCAAGCATAATACAAAATTCATGCCTTCCAAAGAGAATCTTTAAAGCAATATCCAATGGGGAAGATAAGTGCATAATGAAACATATTAAGTATCTATTTATCAAAATAAAAATGCACAATTTAGAGCCTTCGAAACATAGAGGAGTTCTATGATTCTAAAAGTACATAGGTTCCATTCTAACTTGTACTAAACTAAAACTGATTGGGTTTTTTTGTTAGCAGCACTAGTACTATTTTCAGGGTATATATTTTAAGTTGTTGAAATCGTTATTATTTTATTATTTTAGAGACCTCTTTTTTTAAGTTTTTGCACTAGCATGTTACCAAATTTTTTTCAAAATTACAGTGTTTAACAAAAAAAAATTAGCAAAACTAAGTTGTTTTTTTTAATTTCAGTTCTGTAGTATTCCCCAGTTTCATCCTCAAAAAATGACACACGGCGCATGACTGTGTAACAAATACTGTGCTTCTGACTAACCGGGATTCCCATTCCCAGTTTCTAAAAAGGTATGTTGGGGAGATAATCACTTCACCCTAATAATTAACTCTGCCTATCCTAAAACATAGAATTTGATGATAACCAAACCCTACATTCAGTATGACTTAGAAAGAATTCAAACATGTGTTGTTTGGATCAGATTCCGGAAAATATGCTAAGTATGGAACCATTAGTTGAGTATCAAATCCTACTCAAAGTATCAAGGGATATCAGTTCAGGAGCATCAGATGAAGAAAACAAGTGAAGAAGACCATGAGCTAGCTAGCTGAGGAAAGTGAACTATCAGCTGAGTAAAGAAATTCGATCAGCTGAGTGCCTACACCATCAACTGAGCAAAGACTTTGCTCAGCTACACCATCAGCTGAGTGAACATTAGATAAGCCGCGGCCCAAAGCATCAACTAAGTAAGTCTTTTCTAACACAACTCATCTTTTTACATAAACTGATGTATTTAAATGATCAGCTGAGCATTCTTATCAACCGGTCATATCAATACATGAGCTTATGTCCTCCTAAGATAACTATTGATCAACTGAGCATCCATATTGTCTCACCTGAGTCCTAGCAAAAATTGATCAACTAATATATTTTGTCAACTGAGTAGTGAAATTTAAAGTTTCCAGTACTTTCTGTTAGCTGAGTCGAGCAAAATGTCAAATCTGCTCTATCTTTCGGATTGTAAAAGTCATATGTAAAAGGCAGAACATGTGTTGTTCTTTTATGCCTTAGATCTTTGTTTGTAAAAGTAAAAAGCACTTTTTGGATCAAGTATGAGACAAAAAGGTTTGATCTTATTGAAGATTTGTTTTAACAACTAAGTATGATTGGCAATCCCATACTTGGTAAAGTCAAATCAAACAAAAGCATGGCTGTTGTTTAAAGTACAAGCATGGAAAGGGAAAGAAAGTTCTACATGACTGAAGATGTGGGTTTTAATATTTTATATTGTGAGTGGGTTGCACTTTTTCACAAAAGTATAATTACTTTTATCAAACAGTTGATTAAAATAACTCTACTTTTCACTCACTACCTTTACAATTAAAATATTATATTTCCACACACTTTTTGTCTCCTTCCTTCATACAACCGGATACGCCAAGACTTCTATAAATATAGATGCATGGTGGACATGCAAAAGTGTGGAGCTTGTACACAACACAAAGCAATCTCATTAGTTGAGATAAATTCATAGAGTTTAAGCATTGTGTAGAACCAAACTTGTTCATGTGTTGAACACTCTTTATACATTAGTTGTTTTAGAGTTAGCTTGTCTATGTGTTAGACAAATTGATTGTCACCTTTTATTGTACTTAGAATTTCCGCTTCTAGTACATGTAATTCTTGATTCAAAATCAATAAGAATTATGTAAACGTACAATGGCGTGTCTTTAATTTTTAAAAACTAAAGTTTGTATTCAACCCCCCCTCTACAAACATTTGTTGTTGCATACTCAATCCGGGACTAACAAGGTAGACTTCTTTTTCACGGGGGTGCTGCTATGCACACAGTTTCCGTGTAGCTAGTAAAGGCTTTTTCGTATTTGGCAAATTAGAAACAAGGGATTTTGCACTTGGCAAATTAGAAACAAGTTTTTAACTATTTGTCAAATTAGAAACAAGGGATTTTGCACTTGGCAAATTAGAAACAAGTTTTTAACTATTTGTCAAATTAGAAACAAGGGATTTCACACTTGGCAAATTACAAACAAGTTTTTAACTATTTCGCACTTGGCAAATACGAACTAAGATTTTTTATTTTTTTTCTTGGGCTGATGAGCATTGGGCCTGTGAATGTATATATGGTTGGTAATGGTGAAGATCGAAAAAAAAGTTATCTAAAGGGGGCCTCTCTTTTTGGGCCTCTTTTTTTCGGGCCTATTTTTTCTTAGGGCCTTATTGCTGGTCTCTTTATATTATATGAACATTTTGATCTAGTTTTTTGTTGTGGGCCTTATTGCTGCCTTATTGTTGGCCTCTATGTTTTGTAGCACCATTTGCCAATTTTACTTTTGGGCCAAATCTGCATATTTGCGAAATGCGATAGAATGATAGTACCCAATTTCGCATTTGGGAGATGCGATTTTGTATGGGTTTGTTATGGGCTTAACAAATTATGAAATTTGTTATGGGCTTACAAATTATGGGTTTGTTATGGGCTTACAAATTATGGAATTTGTTATAGGCTTACAAATTATGGGTTTGTTATGGGCTTACAAATTATCGGAGATGCGATTTTGTATGGGTTTGTTATGGGCTTACAAATTATGAAATTTGTTATGGGTTTACAAATTATGGGTTTGTTATGGGCTTACAAATTATGGAATTTGTTACGGGCTTGCAAATTATGGGTTTGTTATGGGCTTACAAATTATCGGAGATGCGATTTTGTTTCCAAACTAATGTTTTGAAGTCATCATAAGTATTATTTGCTGCTTGTTAGTTGTTATCTTACACAAACAAATCAGAAAACATAATTACGTTTTATATTCCATATTATGTTTTAATATGTTCAAACACAATAACAAATTCTATTACAATAAGCAAATGTTAAACCAACAAATTCATCATAATCGAAGACTTAAATTTAGTATTAACGCTTATGACATGCCTTTAAATTAGCACAACTTTGACATAGAAACTAAAAACCCTTTTAACTCCCTCTAAATTGACTTAAACCAAAACACTTGGATTTCAAGTGTAAATGGACTTAAACCAAAACATTAGTTTCTCGGTGCAAAAGCTATGATGACAAGATATAATGGCTATCTTGACAAGGCTGAAAAGTCTATAGCTAACTATATGTATGGACAAAAGCTATGATGACAAGAGCTAGCAACTCGTCAAAAACTTCATTAAATATATATTAAAATTTCTGTTTACAAATTTAGTTATAAATGTTAAAATATGTTACATAGACCAACTCTACAATGACAATGAATTTGACATCTTCCACATTGTGGATGTATAATAGTAGTTGTAGCTGCGTCTGATTGTTGTAGAAAGTATGATTGAACTTCTTCAACTAACAACAACTTGACTCCACAGTGAAGTCTAAGATCTAGCTGTAAAGTAGTTAAGATTTTAAAAGGAGATACGTGAAGTGCCAACTCCTCAATATTGTAGGACATTAAATACATCAACTTCTTTTTTAATGTTAAAATTTTAACGTTGCGAATGATATCATAAAATGATATAAGTTGGTCAAATATATTTTTCTCATATAAGAAACCATTAAAATCAAGAATTACGGTTTCAAGTACAGGAATGTAAACATTTGGTTCTTGCAATAGTGAATAGGTTCGACCCGTATATTTCAAAATTTTCAGTTTTGGTGTAATAAATTTGGAGATTATAAGAGGATCATATGTGTCTATACTAACCTCTTCGAGATGCTCACTTACAATAATAATTTTACAATCTTTTGTAAACAGTAAGTTTTAATTTCTTTAATGACCATAACCTACGGAATGGGTCTACGTCATTTATCACTACATGAAATAAACTTAAATTTTGAAGATTTTTAAAACAGAAATAAGCGGGTGTAGGGGAGAAAACACAATAGATTTGGAAATTGAGTGGAGTTTTAAAGTAATCAATTCCTATTAAATTAACTGGTCAAGATAATACACTCCTTTGTCAAATACGAAATACACTCAAACTAATATTGGCAAATACGAAATAATACTCTCATTCAATTTGTTTATTTTTAAAGTAATTTAAGTAGCTATGACCCGTTAAAACAGCTACAGTAAAGGACTAGGTAGCTATCTTCTAGTTAAACTTGAATAATATTTTATCAAGTAATGTACTTTTATTAAAATAATCTTAATCGTAGTATTAACACACGTAATGGTTTAAAATTAAAAATACAAAGATTCCATTTCATTAAAAACTAAAAGTAGTACAATAATAAAATAGTAATTAAGTAAATACTAAATACTACAAAGAGATTGATTTAGTGTCGATAATGTAGTGTAAAATTTAAGTGTAGCTGGAATTTAGTGTCTCGAGTTCGGCGTCTATATTAAAATAGGAAAAATACACATCTACACTTCCAAGTCTACTTACAAGACAAATCAGTGACCAGAAATCAATTTCACAAATCATGAACCTCCGGCCGGTTATGTCATACGGGGCGCAGTAAGATAAGTTTTCAAATTCGTGAAATCTCCAATGCATGAACGAAAAGAAATCCGACATACTCCAGCCAGTAATCTCGAGATCCGTGAGCGTGTATTTCTCGCCACCACAATAATGTGGGAACAGGTACTCTTCTATTTCCCCGCCGTAGTAGCGGTTTATGGTGATAAAAGACGGACAAGCCATAAAGTGGGTTTTGAAGGTGAGAATATTAATGAAGTGAGGATAATTTGAAGGTGAGAGTGTGGGTTTATATAGAGGTACACAAGAGACAATAAGTTACAGTTTATATAGAGATACACAATAAATAACAAGGTACAATTGTAAAAGATAAACAAAAAACAAAATAAATAACAATGTATTTAGTTGAACCACATTTATTGTTGAGAGAGAGAGAGAGAGTTGAACATCCAACGGGTTTCATTTATCCATGTATTAATTTCACCCTCATTAATTCACTTTCACAAAAATAGATAAAAATGCTTATACAATATTGATTTAGGTGTTTGATGTTAGATTTTGGTTTAATAATTGATGTATATATAAAACTTAGTGTTTTATTTGACACATTTGAAAGAGATTTCAAAAATCAGTTCAAAACTCAGAAAGAGATTTCAGAAATCACTAACACATTTGACATAAATTTGCCAGCTGTTAAGATGAATACAATAGATTTTTTTCAATTATGAAGAACTCGATGATAAAGAAGATGAAAATAATTTTCCCGATGATGGAAATGTACGTTAACACAACTTTAAAATTACTGCTAATATTTCAACATTTTAAAGCAAATATCTCCCATTTTTTTAAGTTCTTAGACCCGTCTAATTTATTATTGGACAGGTTTTTAAAACTAGTGAAGAGTTAAAAGATTGGGTGCAAATGGTTGGCCGGCGTCAGGGTTATGTTATCGTCACAAAAAGATAAAAAACAGTAATATTTTATTTGCATGTGATCGTGGCAGTATTTGCAAAAGTGAAAGCAGTGTCAGAATACCGGTACACGTAAGATAGACTGTAAATTTTCAGTCGAAGGAAAATATAGAAGTTCAAATGATACGTGGGTGTTTAGGGTGATAAATCTTCAACATAACCATGATCCTTCGGAATACCTAGAAGGTCATGCGTATGTTAGAAGATTTAATAACACTGAGTTTGATACGGTTAGAGAATTGTCATTGAAAAATTTGAAACCACGTGATATTCTATCAACAATAAAAAAGGAAAATTCTGAAAATGTTTCAATAATAAAAACCGTATACAATGCATGTCAAAAAATTAGGTTGATGAACATGGATGGAAAAACAAAGATGCAGGTGCTTTTGTCTTATTTATAGTCCGAGTGCTATTCTGGAGATGAACTAGAAGATTTGTTTTTTTGCTCATCCACATATTTAGAAAAGTGGCGTGCCTTCCTACATGTGATGTTAGTTGATGCAACTTACAAAACAAACAAGTACGGGTTGCCTTTATTAGAGATTGGTGGTTGCACTTCAAGAAATATGACATTTTCTGTAGCATTTGTCATCATGAAAAAAGAAAAAGAGGGGGCCATGGATTGTTTAAAATCCATGATAGATGGATGTATATATATATCCACATATTATTGTCACGGACCGAGAATTGGCTCTAATGAATGCCTGCTACAAAGTGTTTCCAGACGCTAAAGGAATACTTTGTAGATGGCATATAGGTCAAAATATCTTCAATCAGTGTATATGTCAAAATATCCTCAAACAGTGTATAGCTAACCTCTCAACGTGGCAACGATTCAAAAATAAATGGGGCAAAGTTGTGAAGTCCCAAACAGAAGATGAATACAACAATAACCTTAAACAACTTGTAGAATTTTTGGTGGAGAATAACATAAGTACAAGTTTTAAATTGAAAATATATCTTAGCGACTGTGTTTTCTCTTTTTGCTTTTTAATTTAATATTTTAATTTATTCTTTTATTGCAGGTGTTATGAACTATTTAGTAAATAATTGGTTAACACCTTACAAACATTTGTTCGTGGGAGTGTGGACGGATAAATTTTTTAACTATGGTAATCACACTACAAATAGAGCAGAAAGTCAGCATGCCAAGTTAAAAAAGTTTTTGGAAGCATCGTATTGTGATTTGCTTACATTGTTGAAGGGTATACATGAAGTAATCATGTCCGAAAACATTGCCATCAAAGCCAGTCTTCAACATAGCAAAATCATCATAGTCCATAAATTTAACATACCACTTTTTCAAAATCTAATCGGCTGTGTGTCAATTCATGCGCTTGGTTTGATGAATTTAAGCGAATTGAGGCCGTTGGAGTTTTTTCTAAAAACTATGGATGTTACTACCGTTCAAGTCATGAGCTACCTTGCGCCCACAAACAAGCCATCTACCAAAGCCAGCTTATACCGATAATGCTTGACACAATTGATGTATTTTGGAGGAAGCTTGACCTAAGACCTTGCATGTCATTTGAAGATGAGGATGTTACGTTTGAGGTTGAGCTTAATGAAATCAACGAACACTTCAAAAAACTATCAAGAAAAGGCAAGCAAAATTTATTAAGAAAATTGAAGGAGATAACGACTCCTAGTACAACGGTTCTTGGTGAACCTAGTGTTCAAAAGTCTAGTCGTGGTCGTCCTTTTGTTAAAAGCAATCGCGACCAAATTCCTTCAAGATTTCAACATAGTCAAGTTGATGTAACCGGTCCATCAAGCCGGTTTGAACAAGATAATAAAGGTGAAGCCACGGGTCTTCAAAAAAACATAGATCCCCTTGTCAAAAGACTTCCAGCGGTATTTCACCCATATGTCATGAGGGTGGTGAATGTAAGAGGTGATGGTAACTGTGGTTTTAGATCGCTTGCGGTTTCTTTGGGTCATAGTAAGAACAAGTGGCCTAAAATTCGAAGAGAATTACTAGAAGAGTTAAACTCCAACTGGTTGGAGTATCTAGTATTTTTAGGCCCGTACTCTTGTTTAGAGGTTCACAAGCGATTAGACTTCTTTCAATCACCTGCACCACTGGAAAATTGGATGGGATTGGTAGAGGAAGGCATATTGATTGCCAACAGATACAATGTCACGCTCACGCTACATTTGCTCAGTCAACACGCCTCAACATTTCTTCCAATACGGACACCACCTCTGACAACATCGACTGATCATGCTATTGTAGTCGGATTTGTAAATGGAAATCATTATATAAGTGTTAGTTTAGGAGGAGAATATCCTGATCCTCCCGTTATGCAATATTGGTTTCATTATAGATACGAGTGCGCATCTATGTGGATCGCACCATACATGGATAGGTTACATGCATACAATGAGTACTTGAATCTTAGGAGGACAACCTCGTCCCCCATTCAAGACTTAGACCCAGATTAAAATGTAAATTTAATGTATATGTTTATATTTGTAAAATTTTGTTTATATTTGTTCGTTAGAATCGACAGGTGAATCCATATAACTCGAATAATCATAAGAACCGATAACAGAAGTGTTGGTGCCTTAGAACTGACAGGTGAATCCATATAACTCGAATTATCATAAGAACCGATAAGGGAAGTGTTGGTGCCTTAGAACCGACATGTGAATCCATATAACTCGAATTATCATAAGAACCTATAATAGAAGTGTTGGTGCCTTAGAACCGATATGTGAATCCATATAACTCGAATTATCATAAGAACCTATAATAGAAGTGTTGGTGCGTTAGAACCGAAGGGTGAATCCATATAACTCGAATAATCATAAGAACCGATAACAGAAGTGTTGGTGCGTTAGAACCGAAAGGTGATTCCATATAACTCGAATTATATAATATAATTATCATGGGTGCAACTAGTACTCCACACCCTATATATATATATATATGGATACCCACACCCTCATTGTATTACTCCACACACTATCACATACCATTGCTCTAGTACTCCACACCATATCACACACCATTATTCTAGTATTCCAAATCTGTTTATTTTAAAACATGGTGAAGTGCTTTTGTGGAGATGATGCAATATTACTACTGTTGTGGGGATAATGACTTCGAAATTCTTCCAGAGTTCCCAAATGTGCATTCAAACAGTGGGTTGATCAACATACCTCAAGCACAACCAACATTCAATTGCAACAAACAAACAAGCATAGTTTGAATAAATGCAATTCGCCTAATACATCATCCGACAATTCAAATATTGTGAGGTGCTTTTGTGGGGATAAGGTGATAGTAGAAGTGTCAACGTGTTCGACACACCCGGGACGACGATACTACTGTTGTTCGGGTAATGATTTCGAGGATGTAAAAGGAGTTTCCAAATATCCCTTCAAGCAATGGGTGGACCAACCTATTCGATACAAGCACAATGTTCATTTTCATAGAATGAACACATTAATTCATCAACCTACTAATGTAGGGGTCCCAAGTCACCCATTTTGGTTCATTAGACTAGTAAACGAAGTACATGTCGATCATGATTACTATGGTAAGTTAATTAGGTTTGCAATTTAGTTTGATGATATTTTCACCATCAATTTCGGTTGTACATTAAAGTTTCCTTTTCTTACACGGATGAGTTTGATGATCTTATCACCATCAATTTACACCATGGCGGGTTCTTCACACATGTACCCGGAAGGAGATATGAAGGTGGTGTTGTAAATTATATTGATTGTGTACGTGCAGAGGACTTGACGAAGGATATGTTAGAAAAAGATGTTATGAAACAGTTAGGATACACCAAGGGTATTTGCTATTTCTATAATTTAAAACGAGGTGGTGAAATGGATCATGATTTAAACATATTTGTGAATGCTGCAAGTTACATCTTGTTAGCATCCAACAACAGCAAACAGAATCTCATACACAAATACAGATCTCTTTATGTATTTGTTTCCAACGAAAAATTAACCTTACGTCGGAGATCATGGAAGTCAACCAAAAAACCGTGACCATGAATTTTCAAAACCAACTTTATATATTTTGTTTTTTGTGAAATGTAATCTTCGTATGTTTAGTTATAAATTTATATTGTAATACTTTTAGTTTTAATAAAATGTAATCTTCGTATGTTTAGTTATAAATTTATATTGTACTACAATGACTTTTAGTTTTATATTGTACTACTTTTATATTTAGTTACTTAATTACTATTTATATTGTACTACTTAATTACTATTTTATATTGTACTACTTTTAGTTTTATTGAAATGTAATCTTATATTGTACTACTTTTAGTTTTAATGAAATGTAATCTTATTATTTATTCAAAGTTGAACAATTAATATATTGTACCACTTTAGATTCTATATATATTATTTATTAAAATAATAAATTTATAAACTAAATTTATATTGAATTTAATATGTAATAAATCATGCAATATATATAAATACATATATAGTATATATCTTTTTAAATTTTAATGGTTTTTTACTTATGTTTAAAAATATTATACATTATACATAAATAGAAAATGCACTAACTCGTATATTATATATATATATGTGTGTGTGTGTGTATGTCAATTTTTAAAAATTAGACTAAGTTATAAAAAAAACTCAAAAACTTATAATGTAGACTTGTTTTGATGGGTAAACACTTGTTTTGATGATGGAGACTTGTGCATGCAGCACTTGAACTAAGGAAAAGACTTGTGCATGAAGCACTTGTACCAAGAAAAGGTATGCAGCAAGGAAATGACAAGTCAAGGAAAGGACAAGCGCTTTAGTTGGTGCAACTTTAATGAGCCCAAGTATTGGCAAGTCATCCGAGGAGAGAGACAGAGAGGGTTTTCATTTTCAAGTTTAAATCTTTATTTCAATATAAATTTTATTATAATACGCTTTATATAATAAAGAAAATTTAAATCATGGGTATTCATCTCTTTTGATTAAAAAGTATGTATTTTTTTCGGTTATATCAATTTTGATTAAAAGATATTGAATAACTAAACAAAAAAATTTCCCCGGAATGACAAAAACATATTGTAAGTTAAAACCATTATATTTAATGAATTGATAAGTACTAGCATCATACCCGTGTAATGTGACGGCAACGAATAATTTCTACTCATTTATATGTTCGTTTTTAAGACACAGGGAGTATGGTATTCATGTAATACGGTGACAATGAATAATTTTCGTTTAGTGACATGTCTATTTTTTTTTACATTTCCTTTACTTTTTTGTTCTCCATAATTGAAAAAAAGGTTATGAAAATATTTGTTAAATAATTAAGTTAATTTGTATTGGTTTTGACTTTCAAAACACTTAAAATTAAAGAGTTTAAGCAAAATGGCTAAATGTTGTATAATATAGTATAGATATTTTAAAGGTGTACGTATGAGCTTATAAAAAAATTAGTAGGATATTATGATATATACTACGATATATAGAATTTTATTGTAAATAATATAAGAAATTAATACTTTTAAAATAAAAAAATCATAACATAGATACTTGTTTCGAGATAGGCACTTGTTTCAAGACAGACACATGATACATGATAAGGTGCGGCAACACTTTTTTCAACACAAACATTTGTTTCGAGGTAGGCTTTAAAGCTTATATATTCATTCATTCCGCCTATATATCTATCTTCCACCTTCATTAAAATTCTTTCTTATTAGTTTCCTCCGTTTTACATCCTTTCTATTTTTCGATTCAAGTTTCGCTAGTTATTATTTTTATATTTTTATAAAATGAGTTCACACTTACACCCAGGTCTTCTGAATTCTTCCTTATTATATTTAACCACACAACATAGAGCAAATTATATTTTTCATAGAGAAATTTGTGATAATATAAAACTGAAGGCCCGACATGGTGATTCTAAATTTTTTATATACCTGAGAGATCATCCTATACTGCAACGTGTTATGAATTATATTAATTTTGCGGGTTTCGAAAGAGTATTACAATGCGGTTATCATAAAGTTGATCAATCCCTTATTACTGCACTCGTAGAAAGGTGGCGTCCAGAAACTAACACCTTTCACTTACGTGTCGGTGAAGCCACCCTTACCGTACAAGATATTCAAGTCATATGGGGACTACCGGTGGAAGGGGCTGCCGTTACATGTATAGATTCCATAATGACACAAGAGGCTATTATTCTTAAATGTGAGAACCTTTTAGATTTCACTCCTCCTGCTAATATACTTTTAGGAAATAGTATAAAACTCTCGTGTTTGAGAGAGATAATAAATAATCCGCTACCTGAAGATTGTAGCGAAATAGATGTAATTAAAAGAGCTAGGGTGTATATAATGCATTTATTAGGTGGTACACTATGTCCGGACAAGTCCGGATCCAGGGTATTTAGATGATTTAATAGATTTAGTTTCTTCTAATACAATAAGTTGGGGTAGTGAAATTCTTGCAAACCTCTACGGTGAAGCAACTTCACCTCATGCCGTTGAAATTAGAGGCCCATTAATTTTATTGCATATATGTGCATGGGATAGGATTCCATCCATCTCTCCCAAAGTTCGTAATTTAAATTACGAAGGTGGAATATCGTTTGGCTCAAGGTACATAACTTGAAACTAATAAGTTGGGGTTTGTTCGGTTTTTCAAAATATATTTTAGCAACGGAAGCATGAACAACGATTTTAAACTTATTAAAACTCCCCACCAATGATCCATATGCAAAAACAAAACAACCATAGGGTGTTTAGAACTACAACCTTTGTAGCGTGAGTAAACCATTGGTGAAGTGGTTGATCTATGAGAAGCCAAGAGAAGACTTCCTCCAAGGTATCCACAAATCAATGAGTCCAACACCTCCAAGATGCTAGTCTCTCCAACCCTTGATATTCAAGAATGCAAGCAACAACCTTTGTTCTTCTTCTTGAACTAGATGTATATATTTTGAGTATGTGTTTATGTATCACCTTTGCTAACTTGAAGAACACCAATACTAGAGAGTAAGGATGTTTTTCAAGTATAAAACACTTAGAACAATTCTAAGAACACAAAGAAAGGTGATAGCATGCAAGTCTGTTACAAAGGGGACCATGCATGTAATTATAAAAGTCAAGAAGCAAAGCAAGAGAGGGAGGACCCCTCCCTTGCATTATGGACGAAAATTAGACGGGGGAGGGTCCCCTCTTGCCTCTTGCTTCCTTACTTGTCCCATACATGCATGTCTTGGTTAAGTCTTATGCAAGAATACACCATATGGCCCCTTTCTTGCTCATTGTGAGAATTTCTAGCTATTAATCTTTTAAATATATAAACGATATACTAGATATGTCATACTATGTATAAAATACATCTACATGTATTTTATATACATACTTGATTGTTACTAGTAACTCTTTACTTGTAACAAGGATATACATACATTTATATAATTGTTACTAGTAACAATTTACTTGTAACAAATATATATTTATACATATATATATATATATTCATACATATATATAAAATCATATGTTTATATTTATGTATTTGATATGCATTACCTTATATCAATATATAAGAGTGATATTATTATTTCACATAAATAATAATATGCAACAATGCATATATACTTATATATATATATATATATAACGAGTTGGAAACATATTTAAATCATATTCAAATATGTAATTGGTGTCCATTGATTGTAAATGTGTGACCCTATGGGTTTATTTATTATCAGTAATATCGTATTAATTTGTGTCTTGTGCACATAGAACCAACAATCTCCCACTTGCACAAGTTACAACTTAAGCCGATATAGACAATGGTAAGAACGTCTAGCAACATCCCATTGCCCCTAATAATAAATAAAGTGTGTTGATCAACACTTTCACCAACGAAATTAACTCACTAGCTACAAATCGTTGTTATAGGTAAGTCATCAATTATCCCTTTGTTTTAACATCTCGTTGGACATGAGACATGGATCGTCATCAATTCTCATATAATGTTCAACTTGTTTTAGGGCCCAGAGATATTATACTCCCAATTAAATGAGAGAAACAAATTCCATCTTGACCACATACGTCTCTTATAAGACTCATATCATACCTAATAATGGCCTTTATAACTACCCGGTTAAAGATAGCGTTTAACCTCATTAAAGCATGATACTCCTCATACTCGAGTCCTAATATGTGTCTCAGGTCTAAGGATACAAAGATACCACCTTTTTCTCAAGATTTACTTATGACATTGATCCATGAAGCGATCTTAAGAGCGGGTCATGTCCAATGTTCGTTCCCTAACAAACATTAGTGAATTTGGCTGCAAACCCTTTTGCCTACTTTCATCACGAATGAAAGTTAACCAACCGATTCACATTAGTCTTAATTCATAACTATTCGCATAGTTATAACCGACTATGGACGTTTTTAGAATAAAGAATTATTCATGGATTTAAACATGCTAATAAAGAACACAATAAATATTAATGAAGTGATCATATCCCATATATCATTTAGATAAAATAGATATTGTCATAATGTTCCAAAATATCCAAATACTAAATTACAATTCAAATCCAATCCCTTGCAAAGCGAAGACCTATTGCCCTAGTATGAGACTCATGCTTAGTTGAGGCAAGAGGTTTCATAAAAGGATCTGCAAGATTCTGATCTGTATGAACTTTGCGAATACACACATATCCTCTATCCACTATATCCCGTATGTAGTGGAAACGCCTGAGGATGTGTTTGGTGCTGTGATGTGATCTAGGTTCTTTTGCTTGGGCAATAGTACCTTCATTATCACAAAATATCTCTATGTGGTCTTGAATGCTTGTTACTACCCCAAGGTCAGCAATGAACTTCTTCATCCATGCAGCTTCTTGTCCAGCCTCAGAAGCAGCAATGTATTCAGATTCTGTAGTGGATTGTGTAACTACACTTTGCTTAGAACTTTTCCAAGCAACCGCGCCTCCATTCATAACGAAGACATAGCCCGATTGTGATCGAGAATCATCTCGATCCGTTTGGAAACTAGCATCTGTGTAACACTTTACACAAAGATCTTCTTCCAAACCCCCATAGATCAAGAACATGTCTTTGGTTCTTCTCAAGTATTTTAAAATGTTCTTGACTGCCATCCAATGGCTATCTACTGGGTTTTGCTGGTATCTGCTCGTCATGCTCAAAGCATACGAGACATCTGGCCTAGTGCATAGAATGGCATACATGATGGATCCAATTGTAGAAGCATATGGGATCTAACTCATTCTATCTAGCTCTTCTCTTGTGCTAGGGCTTTGAGCTTTACTCAAAACCGTGCCTTGTGCCATTGGCAAGAATCCTCTCTTAGAATTCTCCATCTTGAATCGTTTCAAGATCTTGTCAATATATGCACTTTGACTTAGGCCAATAAGACGCCTAGATATGTCCCTATAGATCTTTATTCCAAGAATGTAGGCGGCTTCTCCTAAGTCTTTCATTGAGAAACACTTCCCAAGCCAAGACTTGATGTCTTGCAAGGTCGGGATGTCGTTTCCAATGAGTAGTATGTCATCAACATACAAGACAAGGAGTGCTACTGCACTCCTACTAGTTTTCTTGTAAACACACGGTTCATCTTCTGATTTAATAAAGCAAACTCTTTGATTTTCTCATCAAATTAAGATTCCAACTTCGAGATGCTTGCTTTAGTCCATAGATGGATCTTTTAAGCTTGCACACCTTGTTAGGATACTTAGGATCTACAAAACCTTCGGGCTGAACCATATAGACATCTTCACTTAAGTGTCCATTTAGAAAAGCCGTTTTGACATCCATTTGCCATATCTCATAGTCATAATATGCAGCTATGGCAATAAGTATTCTAATAGATTTAATCATGGCTACCAGAGAGAAAGTTTCATCATAGTCAATACCATGAGTTTGTGTGAAACCTTTCGCCACTAGCCTTGCCTTAAATGTGTGTACATTTCCATCCATGTCTGTCTTCTTCTTGAAGACCCACTTGCTCCCTACAGTCTTACTATTGGGAGGAAGATCAACCAAGTCCCATACTTGATTTTCATACATGGACTGCATCTCAGTGTTCATGGCATCAAGCCATTTATCGGATTCCGGATTCGATATAGCCTCTTGGTAGTTAGTAGGCTCAGAAGAGTCTACCAAGAAAATCTCATCATTGGACACGAGAAATCCGTATCTCTCGGGTTCTTGACGAGGTCTACCAGATCTACGAACACTTTGTGTTTCAGTAGGTTCTTGAACAACCAATTGTTCAGGTTCAACAACCGTTTGTTGAGTGCTAGTGCCAACTTGACTTGTATTTTGTGGTTCTTGAATTTGTTCAAGGTCTACATTGCTCCCACTTGCCTCTTTCGAAAGAAACTCCTTTTCTAAAAAAGTGGCATGCCTAGAAACAAACACTTTGTTCTTAGCTGGGTTGTAGAAATAATATCCTAATGAATCTTTAGGATATCCCACAAAATTACATTTGATAGATCTAGGATCGAGTTTGCTTGAAGCTTCTTGTCGTACATGAGCCTCACAACCCCAGACTTTCAAGTAAGATAAGTTTGGAACCTTTCCATACCACATCTCATATGGTGTCTTATCTACCTTCTTGGTTGGAACCATATTCAATATGCGCGCAACAGTTAATAAAGCATAACTCCAAAAGGACGAGGGTAGAGTACTTCGGCTCATCATAGACCGAACCATATCTAGTAGAGTTCGGTTCCTCCTTTCAGATACACCATTATGTTGTGGTGTTCTAGGATAGTAATGGCATTGAAGGCAGGGTAATCGACACAGAACCGCCACATGCCATCTTTCTTTCGGACAAGTAGGACGGGGGAGGAATAGGGGCTGGTAGGTTGGATGATACCACCTTGAAGCATATCTTTAATAAGATTGGTCATGATTTCCTTTTGGTAATGTGGGTAACGGTATGGACGTACGTTGACTGAGGCGGAGTTTGGTAACAGGTTAATATGGTGATCATGGCTTCGAGGTGGGGGTAAGCCCTAAGGAGTGTCAAAGAGCTGGGAATATTTTTGGAGCAGGGTGATTATGTCATGGAGTAGTGGGTGGTCAGGGGAAAGTTAGGATCTGGTATTGGGTCACAAACCAATGCGTAATAAGCCGCCACAGATTGCTTTTGCATGAGATGACATAGGGTACGTGGGCTGGTTGGTAGGGCCATGGGTTCACCATGCAAAATAAGGGGTTGATCATTGTAGTTGATAGTTAACTGGGGAATTGAGAAGTCTGCTGTGATGGGTCCTAGTGTGCTGATCCAGGACCTGCCAAGCACCACATTGGCATCCGCGATCTGAAGAATATAAGGAGATATAGTGAATGTGGCATAGGAAATTCGAATGGCTATGTTGTGACACTGCCCGGTGCAATTAAGATATTTGCCATCGCCAATCATGACGGGAAAGTTTGGTTTAGTATCGGTGGGAAGTTGAAGGAACGAAGCAACCCGCGGCTGAATGATACCGTGGGTGCTACCGGAGTCGACTAAGATGGTAACCGGGTGGCCCGTGATATGCCCGGTAATGCGTAATGATCGGGGTGAAGCTGCTCCGTGCAACGCAACTAGGATAAGGCCAGAAACTGTGTGGGATAGGGGTCCTCGACGGGATTTATTTGGACGGTGGAAGTGATGTTGTCTTGCGGGTCATGAATTATGGTATCGGTTGTCGGGGGGAAGGGATTCTTCGGGTTCTAAAAAGAGAAACTGAGGAGAGTTGCTGTAAGTTTATGGGGTTCCAACTCAAAACCAATTGGTTATGAGAGGAGTAGCCTAGCACCTTTATTAAGCAGATTACAAGGTCACCTTCTGTCCGATGTGGGACATTACTCAACGCGCCCCTCACGTGTGGCGTTCTTTTTTTTTGCGCCTAACACGTGGATACTTATGGGTTACGCAGAGTCCGTGTTGCCTTTGACCAACCACGAGTAAACCTTGCACTGATACCATGTAAGTTTATGGGGTTCCAACTCAAAACCAATTGGTTATGAGAGGAGTAGCGTAGCACCTTTATTAAGCAGATTACAAGGTCACTTTCTGTCCGATGTGGGACATTACTCAACAGTTGCTACGATGCTCCAGATGAAATTTCTCCGGACATTTAAAACAAAGACCTTGGCTTCGTCTGGCTTGGAATTCTTCTGGTGTCAACCGGCGAATTAGGAGAGGCGCCGGTGGTTTGGCCGGTGTAGGGAGGAGGGCTGTGTTGGGGTTAGATGAAGCTTGGTTTGCTGGTCTGGTTCGTTTCGAGATGAAAGGTGGTTGGGATGCGGTAGTTGAGGAAGCATAACTGGCACTTAACTTATCCTCAATTAGTTTTGCAAGACAGTGGTCTGGTGCAAAGTGGTGGGCGATGGATTGCCATTTCGTGCTGCACATCAAGGCGCAACCCAGAGATATAGCAATTAAGGAGGGCAGTTGGCGATAATAAACCCGCCACACAATTGCTAATACGCTCGAATTCTTCCTGGTAGGCAGCCACTAAACCGGTTTGTTTAAGCTTAAATAGTGTGGCTTGGTGATTTTCGTCGGTAGAGGGGCCGAACCTAAGCTCGAGAGACCGGGTAAACGAGGGCCAGTCGCCCAACAAATGATTGTTGTGCATATATTTGTACCAACTTAAGGCTTCACTGACAAAATGAAACGCAGTTAGGGCCACACGTTGGGAGTTTCGGATCCGGTAAAAGGTGAAGTATTGATTTGCTTGGAAAAGCCAATCTAGGGGATTGGTTCCGTCAAACATGGGTAGGAGGATTTTTGGCGGTTTGAGTGATTGCGGGGGTGTCGGTGTATGGACCAATGGGGACGTATTTGGGTTAGGATTAAAGGAATGAGGGGTTGAGCTGTATGGTGACGGATTCCCTTGTGTCTCGGGTTCACGTCTTGTGAAGGTGGTGACAAGGTTGGTGGTATTAACAGCCTGGGTGGAGAGTTGCATCGAGATGTTGTCAAGTTGAGTTGCTGAGGACGATGAGGAAGCTAGCAATTTCACAAATGTTTCCGAAATCGCAGCCATGGATTCTTCAAGGGTGGGGTTTTCCTTACGGGGCGGCATTGGGAGGGACGAGTTCTCTCAACAAGAGCACCAAATGATAAGGAAAATTCGAGAGAGCCACTCTCCAAGAATAAATAAGAAGGAAAGACAATAATTTGGGGCAATTTTCTCTACCATTAACTGATGCAGAATTACAACTTAAATAACCAAAACAACTTGACTGACTCCACTACTAGCTATAAACTAGGAACTGAAATTATGCAACTAAAAAGGAAATGTGGACTAACAAGAATAAACCATGCATGCATTGATACTCCCACTAGTGAAATATTCCTTGCTTATGAAATGCCTAAATAAAAGAAAATGGTTTACTGGCTTTTTCTTTAAGCTACCAACAACTGTACCCAAATAGAATACTTTTTCTTTCAAACCATACTTTTTCTTTCAACCATTTTTTATTAATCCAAATAACGGGCTGGAATTCTCTTTACTTGACTGGACCTTTGCTCCTCCTGATCGACAACTTGGTCCACTACTATTAATACCGTCTGGTGGGACAACGACCTTGTCCTCAAGGTCGACCGGAAGCGAGGCGAGGCGTGTTGTGTTGAAGGATCACCAACACAGGGCTTTAAAAGTGACACATGAAATACCGGATGTATACGCAAGGCAAGTCGGTATGCGACCGTACCTATACGAGACTCAACCTGAAAAGGACCAAAGTACCGACGAGCAATCTTGTGAGATCCCCGACAAGCCATAGAAGATTGGCGATAGATGCGCAGTTTCACATAAACTCAATCGCCGACTTCAAAGTTTTTATCAAGGTGTAGTTTGTTTGCTGAGGTGGTCATGCGCCTGCATGCTGCATGCAAGGACTCTTTAAACAGATTCAAAAGTTGCTGATGTGTAAGTAACGTCTGATCAATGGAAGTGATACTCGAGGAGCCGGCCAAATACGAAGGAAGGGAAGGTGGAGGGCGACCATAGACAGCTTCGAAAGGAGACATCTGAATGGAGTTGTGATACGTAGTATTATACCAGAATTCTAGGAGATACAAGTAATGGGACCAAGTACGAGACTCGTCACTAGCAAAACAGCAGAGATAAGATTCAAGACACCGATTTAGAACCTCCGGCTGGCCATCCGTTTGTGGATGGTAAGCACTTGAATGGCGAAGGGTTGTACCAAGCTGCTTAAAAAGTTCCTGCCACAAACGGCTAAGAAACAAAGGATCACAATCGGTAACAATAGACTTTGGTAACCCATGGAGACGATACCATAGTCACATAGTTCGCTCATATTGCCACAATCTGCGATCGTGGTACGAAATCGATCCCATCGCTAATTGGATCGCAAGTCGGAACGTTGATCATTTCGATCCCAATCGCTTTTCAAATCGATCCAATCGGTCTTCAATTCGCCAACAAGAACGCATTTAGGATCAATCCAAATAAAGAAAACACGAATTGGTAATGAATCGTGGAATGCGATTTCACTGCCTTTTTTGTGCAAACAAATCAGAAACATTACCTTGTAGCAAAACATAACCTTACTTGCCTGTGAGAGTCTTGGTCTGAATCATCATCATCTTGGTGTTTATTTTTATTTTTTTTGTTTGCATAAGTGTTGGTTTTCTTGGCAGTAGATGGTCTGGAGAGGGAGAGAGAGAGAGAGAAGTAACAGGGAGGAAAAACGATCCGCCAAAGAAAGGTTAAGGATTGGGGTAATTTGTTTATTTTTTTACTGTAGGCACATAGACCTATAAGGTTTTTTCTTTATTTATGGTTTGATGTGTACGGGACAGTAATGTGATGTGACAAAAAGGTTAAAATCATGGTTGGCTCTTTGAATTTCTAACGACACGGATTCCGTGCTAATAGTAGGACCCTAACCAAAACAAATTGACTAACTCCACTACTACCTATAAACTAGGAACTGAAATTATGAAACTGAAAAGGAAACGTGGACTAACAAGAATAAGTCATACATGCATGGATACTCCCACTGTGGAATATTCCTTGCTTATGAAATGCCTAAATAAAAGGAAATGGTTGACTGGCTTTTTCTCCAAGCTACCAACAGGTGTATCCAAATAGAATACTTTTCTTTCAAAACATTTTTTATTAATCCAAATAACGGGCTGAAAATTCTCTTTACTCGACTCCTGATCGCAAACTTGGGCTGCTTGGGCTCCATGGCCTGCATGGGCTTTAGATGATGGGCCACTACTGTTGGATATCAAAGATCATATATATCACTCTCTTCTAAACGCATGAAGATAAAAAAAAAAGAAATGCAGAAATGCAACTATGTTGCGTGAGAACAAAAAACTCACAAGGACTACATTTTTTTATTATGTTCTCCTCTCTAATTTCATAAAAATAGCACACATATAAATAGGAAACAAAACATCCTATGCTAAGCAACATGGACACATCATCTACCACTTACTTCCTAAAATTATGCTCCACTAACACACCCACTACCTAGGCCTTTACATGATTCACGGCACTTCCTCTTACTAAATAATTAGTTAAACATGGACTATCCATTTGTGACTAAACCGACCCGCACCACGACCCATCAAGATTATCCAACATTCACCCCGTAATCTTGATGATCTCGATCCATTCAACTTGCTACATGCTTGCTTGATTCGACTGTATTTCTTGCTAACTTCGAATCTTCTTGTTTTCTAACTTGCTATTTGAACCATAAGGTCCGGTCTTTCTACGAGTCACACATGACCCGGTTCATGCTACTTGCTCTTGGTACTCGGTCTCTTTTTCTCAGGCATATCACCGGTCTCGTTTATCTTCTTCGGTTTGACTACTCAAACAGTCGAGATTAACTTTCTAACAGCGATCATGGTCTCTGGCTTACACGGTCTTGGTCTTCTTTCTTTTGATCACCACGTGATCAACCTTGCTCTAACTTGCTACTTGCTTTCTTCCTCTACTTGCTACTTGCTATTCTTCTTGCTTTCTTGCTACTTGCTGATAACATGAGACAACCTTCTTGCTTGCTATCTTCTTCTCTTTCTTGCTTGCAACCTTAGAGCCCCTTCAACCGAACCATGAGCTCTGATACCAATTGTTGGATATCAAAGATCATATATATCACTCTCTTCTAAACGCATGAAGATAAAAAAAAAAAAGAAATGCATAAATGCAGCTATGCTGCGTGAGAACAAAAAACTCACACGGACTACATTTTTTTATTATCTTCTCTCTAATTTCATAAACACAACATACATATAAATAGGAAACAAAACATCCTATGCTAAGCAACATGGACACATCATCTACCACTTACTTTCTAAAATTATGCTCCACTAACACACCCACTACCTAGGCCTTTACATAATTCACGGCACTTCCTCTTACTAAATAATTAGTCAAACATGGACTATCCATTTGTGACTAAACCGACCCGCACCACGACCCATCAAGATTATCCAACAACTACTATCAAAATACATCTCTTGTTTACAAAACTAAATTCCTACCCTTTATTCAATCTTAACCGACTCCCGATGATTTTATATCTTCAAATTGTCAAATTTCTAGTTTTCAACACTTTGCAAGTTAATAATCTTTGTTGTAGTTGATGAACATCTGGCTGAAGGTTTCAAACCGTTGTCGAACCATTTTTATTGTACAACATACCTCCAACAGTGTCACATACTCAAAACCTGTTGCTAAGTTTGATAGCCTGCAAACTATTATTTGGCTTATGACCATGTAGTTCAGTCTTATATCCTTGAATCAATTAGCAGCTTATAATGATGTAGATTAGGTAAGTGAAATCCAGTTTTGTTTCAAATTGAAAACATGTAGATTTAGTTTAATAATATATTTTTGGTCTACATGTTCGTTTTATGCAAGAGAACTCCTAATATGGCTTCTTGAAAGTTCTTCATTAAGTTCAATAAACTATTCGTAGTGAATAATTATTTTGTATAAGATAATTAACAACTTAACAGTGGATAGTAAATCCATAAAATGTATGATAGAAAGGGGTTTTGTTTTAGTATTGTGAGTTACAATGATCTAATTAGAGGTTAAAAAACATGGATGCATGATTTGAGCAAGCAATTCAAGAATATGTAATCCACATTTTGTCTCTGACATACAAAAAGTTCCTAGTCCCAAGATCTGTTGTTGCCAAGCTATTCTTTCGTTTCAAAGTATTTGATGTATCATATATGTTATTTATTTTCAAATATTTTGTTAGGATCGAGACACCTATAACAAACGTTAGAATATAATGCGGATAACAAGAACACAAGATATAACGTGATTCGGTCGTCGGGATCACGACCTATGTCCACGGGCAGAACTAGAGACTTCTTTCTTTATTAACTCAGATTGTTTGATGTACATATGACTGAAACCTAGGCTAGATATTTATAACTAAACAAGAAAACCCTAATGATGCCCTAAACTTAATTAGGAAACAATATTAAAAATTTAAACTTATATAAAAGATCTCTCAGCCATCACAACCCAAAAACATGCCCACGGCTGGAACACCTGCTTCACGCCGTGGAGCAAGGGTCCACGCCGTGGAGCATCGCAGGGTTCCACGCCGAGCAACATCCTTTTTTCCAGTTTTCCGGTTTTCAAATATCTTCCGAGCCTTTCAAGTCATATCCCAACATATTTGTTGGTTGTTTTTATTCTTAGATTTTAAATCACTTATTAAATATAATGCTGCAACTTTTAGCTTCTGATTTGGTGACTTTCATATAAAATAATACAATTATGAGACATACAGTAATATAGTTAGGTTGAAACAAAGACAATAATATATTCAGGAAAAATGCTTAAAATAACTACCTCTTCTTGGTTGATAGTCTTGTTATCCGTTGGAGTCTCAACAATCTTTGGAGAGTTCATGGTGTTATCGTTGAATATGACATCGTATCTCATTTCGTATCAAGAGTTATTGGAGCTTTGATGATATTGCTTCGAGTGTTCATGGTGATTAGTGTAGAGGTTTTGGTGAGTGTTAATGTAAAACACAAAAAACACAGTTATTGAGTTGGAAATATGCTATAACTGTTGATTAGCTTAGAATAAATATTTATATAATATGATTCAAGATTGTTGTAATAAGAGGCGGACCAAAAAAAATATTAGGGGTTGCATAAAATTTTTTCCCTTAATATAAAACATGTATAATATCATTAAATTTGATAAACATGTCTAAAAATTACATACTAAAGTTGACCTTCACGTTTTTTGATTTCCTGAAAACGTTCAATTACACTTTCAATCTTAACATCCAAAAGAGCTTCCTTTTCTACCGCACAAATCAAGACATGATTCATAAAGTCGTCACTCATTTTGTTGCGCAAGTCGGTCTTCAAAAGCTTCATTGTAGAAAAACATCTTTCATCTGTTGCGGTTGCAATCGGCAAACCAAAACAAACTTTAACAACCTATAGACCAAAGGAAAGAACGATGTTTCCCCATCAAGCGTGAAAGGTAGGCAATTCCATTCAAGTTAGCAAATTTGTCATCTTGTAGCAAAGAGTGATAGTAGATCTCAAGTTGACCAAGAAGATACACCCCTTCCGAGTCACTAAAAGCATGTGGATACATCTCACTTAACTTCAACAACTTTGATGTATCAAACTTAGAAAATGAATCACAAGGACTTAAAGCCGCCATGTTTTCTAGCAATTCCGTGCTCGCCTCACTAAACCGATTTCCAAATTCTTGAATTTTCTTGTCCAAAACCGTGTTAAATATCTAAACCTCAAAATGATATTGATTAGTGATCTTAGTCCTTCGGTTTCTTGGAGTAACATAATATCCCGTCATATCCAAAGTTTCAATACTATGTTTTTTACAAAAAGAACTTTCTTTAAAACTGAATCAAACCTACCATTTCTCAATGTTTGCAATGATATCTTTGTATATACTCCATTCCTGAAGGAGTTTTCGAAGAAAGCACCTGAAGAGTATTTGTTATTCTTTTGTAAATTGTTCTAACGTACCACATCTTAAGAAAGAAGCCTAAAGTTCATGAGAAGATTTGTTCCGAAGTGAACGACAACGGAAGTAAGTCTTCGGTTATCAAAGGGTCTTCATCACTGGCTTCTTCTTGTTATGTAAAGTGCGCAATTAGCGCATCAGAAGGAACTTGAAACGGCAATCTTGTTTTCTGTTCTTAACTTTATGAAGAGCAGTACACGTGTAAATAAATTAGATGGTCAGGATTAATTTACTTAGCGTATAAATACCTTCTCATTGTTCGAGAAAAGGTTAAGTGTTTGTTCGCTAATTTGCATTCAAGTCTGTTCTTGTTTAGTTTGTACTTGGTGCTCAAGTTTGTTCTTGTGCACTCTTTGAAGTCTGGTTATTAATATAATCTTACTTTGAAAACTTTCGTGTGTTCGTTATTTTAAAACTATTTCTTCACTTTGATAATAATCATTGTTAGTTTTATACTTCGTTGGGGAAAAAATTGGTATCAGAGCAGGTTCTAATTTAATCTATAAATTAGTGATCTGTTCAAAATGTCGAAGTTTGAATACATCGAAAATGGTTCCTCTGCCAAACCCCCAAATTTTCTATAGAACATTTTTCAAGTTGGAAGAATCGCATGTTACTTTATTTGGAAAACATTGATTGCAATTCTCTTACTATTTTGGTGGAAGGTCCTTTTATTCCTCAAACCATCTCCATGGAGACTGGTTTTGCTGAAACCTCCATTCCCTCCCGTCCAAAACCAAGATCTCAATGGATTGAGGAGGAGAAGAAGCTTGTTGGTTTAAATGCCAAGATAAGAAACAGTATTGTTATCACTTTACCAAATGAGATCTTCCATACTGTTTGCAATCTGAAAACTGCCAAGGATATGTGGGAAAGTATATGCATATCTTTTGAAGGAACTATTGAAGTTTGTGAAAACAAAAAGACCAACATCATGCGCAAGTATAAAAGCTTCTGTGCTAAGGACTCAGAGTCTCTCACTGAGGTCTATACGAGATTTACATGTCTTCTAAATGACATGACTGAAGTTGGAGTCATCAGAAAAAAATTTCAAATCTTAAACAGATTTCTCGATTCCCTTCCGTCTGAGTGGGATACCATGTGCATGATCTTGAGAACGAACAACATGCTCAAGGACATGAACATGCGTAAACTCTATGGAATTCTGCTGAATGACGAACAAACCCGCATTCAGAAAAATGACTTGAAGAAAGCCTTCTCGTAGCTGAAAATCCCCCAAGAGACAAGTATAGGTCTGAAGATGAACTTCATATGAATGATGCTGAGGAGGAAGAAAGATCCGACGATGAATGCTCTGAAAAAGCCTTCATCATGAAAAACTACAAAAAATTTCAAAAGTTCAAATATGATGGAAGAAGGAAGTTTAAAAGAAGTTCTCTTCCGAGAAAAAGGGCTCGTCTTAAGGGTCTAAGAATGAATGCTTCAAATGTGGGAAGCCTGGTCACTATGCAGCAGATTATTTTGTCAAAGAAACTTCATCAACTCCAAAGAAAGGTTTTCCATCTAAGGCCGATAAATACAAGGCTAAGTATAAGGCCCTGAAAGCATCCAATGAACCGGAGAAAGAAGCCTTAGTCATCTTCCCATATAAACATGATTCGCAAACTTCAAATGAGCTAGAATCGTTTGATTTTAAAATTCCATCCTTTTGAAGTTTTGCAATGCGTTTCTTGTTTATATGACCAAGTCGACAATGCCATAGGTATGTTTGACTTAAATCATGCTTAGGTCGTTTGGTGCTAGTGGTATATATAGAATTATCATCAAGAGATCTTTTAAGATTAACTTCATATATTCCATTAAGAGGGCGAGCCTCAAAATACAAAATATCGTTTTTGAAGGCACGAATGCCATCATCAACGAAACCAAAAGTGAATCTAGATTCTCTTAACCGAGCTACTGAAATAATATTCCTAGTTAAACTAGGTACATAACAACAATTGTTTAATATTAAGTACAGGCCATTTGGTAATAATAATTCAAAAGTTCCAAGGGCTTCAACAGCAACATTTGCTCCATTACCCACGTGGAGATCCAAATCGTCTGGCTTCAGCAACTTACTTTTTCTCAACCCCTGCACATTGTTACAAATGTGAGTTCCACAACCGGCATCAAATACCCAGAAATTAATAGAAAAAGTATACATTTCAATCATATATATACCTGAAGTGCTAGCCTTGCCAGCCTTCTTCTTTTTCAAATCCGCAAGGTAGGTTGGACAATTGCGCCTCCAATGTCCTACCACCCCGCATTCAAAGCACGGGTCATTCTTCGGAACCTTTCCCGCCGTCTTGGGTGTAGGAGCCTTGGCAACTTGCTTGCCTTTGTCCTTTCCCTTTGCCTTCGCTTTGCCTTTCCCTTTCCCTTTTGAGTTGTTTTTCTTTTTCTTCTTGATTTTCCCTTCTTAAATCATCAAGACCTGAGGTGTTTTGCTTGGAATCTTGCTCTCAGCAGTTTTAAGCATCCCATGCAACTCTGAGACAGATTTCTCCCAATTGTTCATGTTGTAATTCATGGCGAATTGATCATAAGCTTTGGTCAACGAGTTAAGGATCATATCCTGTGCAAACTCGTTGGTTATGGGAGATCCAAGCCTAGCAAGCCGGTCAATGTATCCTTTCATCTTTAGCACATAGTCGCTAACAGATTGACCTTCCTCCATCTTGCATGCATGGAAGGCTCGAGTGACCTCAAAGCGTTCTTGCTTCGCTTGCTTTTGGAACATTTCCTTAAGCTGGTGAAGCATCTCATATGCTCCATGCTCCTCAAGGTTCCTTTGAAGATCCGGAGACATGGTAGCAAGCATGAGGCATGCAACCTCGACCGAGTTGTCGGAATGCTTCACCCAAGCATCCCTAATGGCTTTGGCCGTAGTCAATGAAGAGGGACGGGATCCTCAAGAACATACAATTTCTTTTCGTGCTTAAGAACGATTCTCAAGTTACGATACCAGTCTAAGAAATTTGTACCATTGAGTTTTTCTTTCTCTAAGATTGAATGAAGAGATAAGTTGTTAACGGGCGTAGTTGAGTTAGGGGCCATCTACAAAATTAACAAAGTTCAGTTTAGTATTTTCGATATTTAATCCTTTAATAATTAATACCCTTTAGAATTATAAAATTCTTTAATTTTTAAAGGCTAGGATCCAAGTTGAACTTAACCTTGAATGTTTGGCTAATGCTCTCTCCATCAAGTTAAAACAACAAGGTAGGTAACGTTTACCAATTACATCTCGTATGTAATTCCTAAATCTTTATGGGATCCTAGACAACGATTGTCAATTTTGGCATGTTTGATCCCATCTATGCCTCGGGCTTCCTTACGTTTGGCTAATGCTCTCTCCGTAATAAGATTCCGATTAAGTCGTCCTATTTCAAGACGGTGAATTTCCGACCCAAGACGTTTATGGAATTCGCGGAAAAACACCTCGGTTGTTACAAAAACAATCCACGCGTTTGGCTAATGCTCTCTCCACGTGAGTGTCGTTGCAACAAGCGAGTGTCTTAAAATGGGATGGCATAGACTTACGTTTTGAAAAAGGGCTTTTACCGTTTTGTATATTTATTAAATAAAACAAAACGAGTCGTGTGACTAGTATTGCATGCATACAATAATAAGTCCACGTTTTGATAAAATCATATTATATATATATATATATTGGTCTTGAGTATTCTTAAAATCCATATTTTACGAACTCTCAACGCGTTCAATTTTAAACTAGTATTAACATCCTATATTAACGTGTGTAGTTTCGAGCGCGCGAATACGACCAATTTTAGCTTGTAATAAAACCATTTTATTATTAAGCTTGAATGGAGTTTGGTTGAGTTTTTAAAATCTCTATTTTATAAAACTCATATATATATATATATTGACATAATGAATTTTAATCTTTACAAAACTCCTTTTATATAAAATTCATTTTACATCTTATGTTATGTCAACTTAAAATACCAAACTCCCATTGTGTGATTTATATTATGTCAAAAATATTATCTAGCATGCAAAAATCATATTTTCAACCATGCATAATAATATAAACATAAACACACACAAACAACATGTATAAGTGCATAACCAAGCCATTTATCCTAAGTGGTATTTTTGTGAGCCATACAAAAATACCAAGTCATAACTAAGGACCAAATATTTCTCTTGTGATGAATTTGAAGCTCCCACTTGCCAAAACAACTCCTTGTAGTGCAAATGATTCCAAGCCTTCATGGTTGACTCCACCACACTTGAAAACTCCAACTTGGTCATTTCTTCATCTTGTTGCATTTTTATAAAAGTAAACTAGTCTAAACTATTCTACTACTTACAAAATACAACAAGATGAAACAAAACTAAAATTATTATTACATACCAAATGAAAGAATAATTTTACAACCAAATCGAATTTCCAACACATCACAAAAGGTCTATGGCTTGTTATGCATAACATACACTCAAACAAACATCTATATCAACACTTGATATTTAGGCAACTTTTACAACCAAACATGCATGTGGTTTGGTTGTTTCCCTAAATAAATATATAAACATATACAAGTTGCCAACAAGAAAATCCACAACTTTTCTAACAAAAGAAAAATTGTCCATTTTCTTAAACAATACATAAGTGGCTCTCATACCACTGTTGGGGTTTGTTCGGTTTTTCAAAATATATTTTTGCAACGGAAGCATGAACAACAATTTTAAACTTATTAAAACTCCCCACCAATGATCCATATGCAAGCCTTAAGAAACAAAACAACCATAGGGTGTTTAGAACTACAACCTTTGTAGCGTGAGTAAACCGTTGGTGAAGTGGTTGATCTATGAGAAGCCAAGAGAAGACTTCCTCCAAGGTATCCACAAATCAATGAGTCCAACACCTCCAAGATGCTAGTCTCTCCAACCCTTGATATTTAAGAATACAAGCAACAACCTTTGTTCTTCTTCTTGAACTAGATGTATGTATTTTGAGTATGTGTTTATGTATCACCTTTGCTAACTTGAAGAACACCAATACTAGAGAGTAAGGATGTTTTTCAAGTATAAAACACTTAGAACAATTCTAAGAACACAAAGAAAGGTGATAGCATGCAAGTCTGTTACAAAAGGGACCATGCATGTAGTTATAAAAGTCAAGAAGCAAAGCAAGAGAGGGAGGACCCCCTCCCTTGCATTATGAACGAAAATTAGAGGGGGGAGGGTCCCCTCTTGCCTCTTGCTTCCTTACTTGTCCCATACATGCATGTCTTGGTTAAGTCTTATGCAAGAATACACCATATGACCCCTTTCTTGCTCATTGTGAGAATTTCTAGTTATTAATCTTTTAAATATATAAAAGATATACTAGATATGTCATACTATGTATAAAATACATCTACATGTATTTTATATACATACTTGATTGTTACTAGTAACTCTTTACTTGTAACAAGGATATACATACATTTATATAATTGTTACTAGTAACAATTTAATTGTAACAAGTATATATTTATACATATATATATATATATATTCATACATATATATAAAATCATATGTTTATATTTATGTATTTGATATGCATTACCTTATATTAATTATTATTTCACATAAATAATAATATGCAACAATGCATATATACTTATATATATATATATAATGAGTTGGAAACATATTTAAATCATATTCAAATATGTAATTGGTGTCCATTGATTTTAAATATGTGACCCTATGGGTTTATTTATTATCAGTAATATCGTATTAATTTGTGTCTTGTACACATAGAACGAACATAATATACAACATATTACTTTGGTTTTTTTATATCAAATATTTAATAATGTTTGTTTACTAATTGCTGAATGGTGCCAGGTGGCCGTGCTCGGTCATTTACGGACTCTCCCTCAAATGTGCTTAAAGCACACTGTTCGTCTTTGTCCGGGTTAAGAGACGAAGATGTAATACTTATATAAATACCACTTTAAAAACATTACGATATATGGATATTGAGAAGAATCTAACGTACGTTCTTATGAATACAGTTTGTTTGGACTCCATACCAAGCTTATTTTAACGATCATCCCGAACAATGTACTAATGACCAAGATAGTTGGAGGTCTGATACGTTTATCATTTCTGGGGAAATTGTAGAACAATATATCCCAGGTCGAGTAATGAGAGAATTTCATTTGTTTCAACAAATACCCCGAAACCTCTAGCTTCATAAGAGCGACCGTGATACGCTGCAAAATGCTTCTCGTAAGGGAAGTAAAGATTGTGATTGGCAATCTAGGTGGCGCATGTACATTCATTTATGGGACGTGCGCCATAATTTACAATCTAATGCTGATTACGCACCCTGCTTGGTGGCCACCGATGAGTACAAGGCTTGGTATGCAGAACATACTGTGACAAGAGATCTCTGGTTATCAAGATCAACGGGGCACTACAGTGGTCATGGTATGTGTCACTTTAATAATACATTTAAAATAGGAGACGATTTCGCAGATATATAACAACCTTCAACACAATCCACAAACGTATATCCAAGATTATATGGGATACGTTAATGAAACCAATTGTCTAAGTAGACAAAGTCGGCATTTCTTGGATGAGGGTGCTGAAATCCCTGACCTCAGTGCGTTCGACGAAGAAGGACTACACAACATCGTCGTTAAGGTGGTGCGTTTGAAAACGAAGGCGGTGATGAAGGAGCTACTCATAGTAGTTCTCATGTTTCATCCTTTAGCAACGAACATGTTGGGCCCTCAAATCGAGAAGAGTCATCAAGTACATGGTACCATTCAGAATATAATTATGATTTTGGTACAATTTCAAATATTGATCAAACTTCGCAGTTTGATCAAATACAAACCCAAAGTTCGGCTAACTAGTTCTTACCACCACCTTCCTTCAATCCAACATCATTCTCACATCAACCAAACATGTACGGGACGAATGTCGCATCTCAACAAATGTATAGGATGGGGTTTGGAATGTTTGCCGGGGATTACAGACCGTTTCAATCTCAAGATTCGAATACAATGGTCTCTCAAGTAAACTTAGATCTTAATCTTTCTTCGGATGATTTTTGGAATGATGTGGTTTTTGATGAACAAATGACGAAAATGTGTAGTTGTATAATTTTCGTCGTGGTTTTCGCGTATTTTTGAAAAAATATTATTATGTACAAATCATGTCTCTTAATCCTATATGTATACACAATTAGTTAATTTTTCTTTTTTTAAAATTCTAAGAGCGGGGGGAGTGGTTACTCCCTACCACACCCACCACATTAAATTCTGGACCCACCTTATTTATTAATTTTATATTTAATTTAATAACACTCAATTAAAATAAAACAAGGCTTATAAAACAATCAAAATAAAACTTGTTTAATTAATAAATAAATCTATATGTATGCATGTTTAAATTAAATAAGATTTTTTAAATATAAAGGACTACATGCAAACTCATTGGAGACATACATCAATGTACCTACCATCATATGTCATTCTTGAAAAGTGTGTTTGTTAAAAGCTACCATAATATGTTATTCAAGTTTGTATAATGTACCATCATATAGCTGTCAACACTCTCTCTCTCAACAATAAGTGATATTATTTTTAATATTATTATTTTATGTTTAAAGTAATGTATTTCACTAAAATAGATAAATTTGTTTATAGAGTATTTATTTATGTGTTTGATGTTAAATATTTTGATGTTAAAGATTTTGGTTTATAAATTCTCTTAACAATGGAACAAATATTGAAAGTTTGAAATTGAGTTTTTCGATAAAAGAAAGTTTGAAATTGAGTTTTATGATACAACTAATGTGGTATAATCTAATAATTATAAGGTCCTATTTAATTTAATTATATATAACGTATATATTTATAAATTATATTATAAATTTAAAGTAGATAAATATGCCTCGAGCCCAACATATGCAGATTTGGCCCAACTAGATGAGCCCAAGTAAATTGACAAATGGTGCTATAAAACATAGAGGCTAACAATAAGGTCAGCAATAAGGCCTAAGCAAAAATACACACATGCATTAAAAATATTATAGGCAATCAAATATAAGTAAACTAGATCAAAATGTCCATATAATATAAAGAGACTAGCAATAAGGCCCTAAGAAAAAATAGGCCCGAAAAAAGAGGCCCACTTTAGATAACCTTTTTTTCGATCTTCACCATTACCAACCATATATACATTCAGAGGCCCAATGCTCATAGGCCCAAGTAAAAAAGGAAGTAAAAAAATAAAAAAATTGAGTTCGTATTTGCCAAGTGCGAAATAGATTAAAAACTTGTTTCTAATTTGCCAAGTGCGATACAAAGCAAAAAATTAGTATCTCATATGCCAAGTGCGAAATAGGGCAGTGTCATAAGCAAAAGTAACTGTGTGAATAGACGGACCCTTTTCATTGTCTTGTGGTCCGTGATTGAGATGTCACATCCTACTAACTAACCGAGATTCTCATTCCTAGCTTGTGAGTGTCATTGACTGGTTATTTTTTCCACCCGTGAGAGCATTCAATCAAGACAGGTTTTTAATAATAATTAGTGGTTTAGGTTAGTTTTTTTAATAGTGGTTTAGGTTAGTGGTTTTAGTTAGTAGTTTAGGTTAGTGGTTTTTTTATATTAGTTAGTGTTTTTAATAATAGTTATTTGTTTTTAGATTAAAGTTAATTTTGTATTGTAATTAAGATTATTATTTTGTTTATAATATAGATTTATAAGTTAACTTTATTATTCAAATAAATTAGTTGATAAATAATATTACAACATATAATTGATTTAATTTTTAAATAAATAAGACGTTACAAGTTTAAATTTTTAAGGATGAGAGTTTGGGGAGGTGGTTCTGACCGGTTTGTTTGCATAATCCACATCTTCTTACAATGTGCTCGTTAGGATCACGGATGTCCATCTCGTTACGTATTCTATGTGCACATCTCCTACCTCTAGCCGTTGAAAGTCTTGATGTGTTGGATCTAATATGCCAACCTGGGTCATTCCATTAAGCAACATGAGGAAGGGGTGAAAAGTCACTACGGTATTGTCGTTTGTACGTATTTGTTGTGTACAATTTATTGACAAGTGTGTGGGTTTTCTCCCCTATGACGACAAAAGGCAATACCATGTGAACATGGGAACCGTTGCATTTGCCACTTCCCACATGTACAGTCACGTCTACTGTACTCAACCGTGTAGTGGTTTTCTCCAATGTCATTAGTTTGTAACCTTGACACCACTCTGTAGACACCTAAGGTGTAGTCAAACTCAATAATGTCGTGTTGTTGTGCATATTGGTCGCATAGGTTGAAAAGACGCCACATGCGCGGGTTAGTGGCGTCTCGTAATTCATTGCAATTTCCATGTGCTTTTTAAAATGTTGCACAGTTCTATTGAATGTGAAATCGATTAAAGCCTTAATCGGAAGAATCCTAGCACCACGTAACACATTGTTCAAACTCTCTGCAATATTCGTCGTTAGGTTTCCCCAACGACGATGTTTTGTGTCATGCAAAAGTGACCACTTAGCGATACCAATATCTTTCAGATATTCCCACGCATTAGTGTCGATCCCTTTCATTTCTCATAGGGATTCCCTATATTTTCGCCTCTGAGTCATGCAGCCCATTGCCCAACAAAGTTTCTTCGGCCTGTAGTTCTTGAACCGCTTTATGATGTTGCTTCTCACGTGACGTAGACAATACCGGTGATACGCCATTGGCTCCTTCCGGTCGTCAAGATGGTTCATTGCATTAATAATCCCATTGTGTTTATCAAAGATGACACAAAGTTGTGTGTCATAGTTATTGGAAACGTACCACCTTAGGTGCTCAAAGAACCAAGCCCAGCTTTTCACGGTCTCCTCGTCAACAATGGCATATGCGAGTGGTAAAATGTAATTATTAGAGTCCTTTGTTACGGCTGTAAGCAGCTTCACCTTATAGGAACCCTATAAATGGGTCCCGTCCACACAAATCACTGGGATGCAGTGGTTAAAAGCTTCAATAGCGGGTTGGAAAGCCCAGAAAACGTATTTAAAGGTAAAAGAATTGGACGAGCTACTCGGGTGATGCATCCACTGAATAATGTATTAGGATTAGACGACATCAGAGCACCAACGTACCTTGGCAACTCCTCAAAGTTGCTCACCCAACTCCCATATATACTTTCTATAGCCTTCTTCCTTGCCATACATCCCTTGATGTAAGATATATCACCATTCATGTTGTTTTTTATATCTGCTGCTTGACTGGGTACGAAATATCTGCACGAATTGAGTGCATGATATGAGAGGCTATAACCGATGACTTCAAACTTCTGTTATTATTACCAATAATTGTCCTGTAGCAATTGTGACCAACCACCCATCTTCTAATTTGCCACAAATGTTGCTTCTTTTTTATTGCACGAACACACCATTTACATGGAGGGGTGTTATCAAGAGGGTTCTCGGTGTTGTTTCTTTTGTTCTGAGTATAGCAAACAGCTTTCCAAAATACAGGTGTACTTTCAACAACCACAAGCTCTCTATTTCGGGATATATTCCATCTCCTAAGGGCATACATCAACTCTTGCTTGCTAGAGAAATACATACCAACCCGAATTTCATTTGACGACTCTACATAAAAATCCATTTCTTCCTCGTCATCAAATACAGGGCCTGAATTATCTGCCTCCGAATCTAGATGTGTATTCCATTGACTAAAGTCATGTAAAGAAGGTGATGTACCTTCCTCTACATGTGCGCCTTCATCGTCATGAGACTCTTCCTCTTCCCCGTTATTGTGGAATTCGTCTCTCGTCTCTTCACTTCTTTCCGAGCCGAATTCATCGGATCTATCAAACCCGCCATCATATTCGTCATTGTTGTCGTGACCACCAACTGAATGTGATGTCGATGGACTCGTCATGTTAAATCGTTGGTCATGCATTGAACCTTCTACATGAACATCTAAAGGGACAGTATCAGCTTCTGTTATAGTGAAATTTTGCAACATCTCAACAAAGCCTGTATGTTGGGGTGGTGGCACCATGTACTCAATGTTAACTATAATATGACCCCAAAAATTTTCCTCGAACAAAATCTTCATAATTCAGTTTGTCTGTAAAGACAACATAACTTATTCTTGGGGGCTCATCATAATCATACTCCACCCACCCATTCTCATATTGCAGGTTTGCACCCCAATACAAGTTTATAGCGAAAGGACGACTTAAAACCATATCGTAGTAACTAAAATGTATATTAAAATTTTGTGAAATGTGGTATATAAAAACACTGATATGAGGTATATATAAAAATAAATGAGGTATATATTAAAACTCAACTGAATAAGGTATATATAGGGACCGAAAGTGTCTTGAGTAGCTGGGAATGGGATTACCGGAGTGTACCGTCATTTCAATGTCTTGAGTAAGATTCCTAGTGTGCTGTTATTTCAATGTCTTGAGTAGCTGGGAATGGGAATGGGATTACCGGTTACTGAAAAGGTGCTACACTAAGATTCCCAGTGTATCGTCATTTCAATGTCTTTGAGTAAGATTCCTAGTGTGCTGTCATTTCACTGTCTTGAGTAGCTTGGAATGGGATTACCGGTTACTAAAAAGGTGCTAAAGTAAGATTCCAAGTGTATCGTCATTTCAATGTCTTGAGTAAGATTCCCAGTGTGCTGTCATTTCAATGTCATGAGTAAGATTCCTAGTGTACCGTCATTTCAATGTCTTGAGAAACTAGGAATGGGATTCCCGGTTAGTAGGTACTATAAATATTGAACTAATCTGAACAACATAAACACATAAGAAATTAAGTTTTTTTTCTAATATTAATAAATGTCTTGTCGACGTCAGAGAATTCGAGAACTTCAACTACAAGTTGAGGAGGTATAGAATACAATTGAACAAATTCAGAATGAGTTGGATGATGAAGAATCGATTGCTGATGAGGCCCATGAAGACGATTATCACTCAGAGCCTATATTTCCAACCACCCGTAGGATGCAATATTCAAGGAGGCGACGTATGAGGGATACTCCACAACCGACAGTCACGTTGCAAGATAATCCAATGCCAGACGTGGTTGATCCGGTTGCTGGGCCCGTAGCGTAGACGAGTTTTACCTACACGGGGATTATGGTGGGAATGACACATATTGTCATATTGCACTTTTTGGTCGTATGCAGGTACCAAGGGACTTTTGGAGTTTACTGATTGGTGTGTTTTCTAGCGGTGATTTATGGAAAACGGTACATAATTACATTTTGTGTTCATAAATTTAATTAATTATTAGTAAAACTTAATAATTGTATATTCCTTACAGCATATAGACGGTTGGATTAGAAAATGGTTAAGATATCGGCAATACCTACCTAGAGGAAGTACACAAGAGATACGGTGGACAATAATGCTGACTAAATTTGATTCTCTGTTACTACCGCCTCAAGGATCAAATGTTGTTAAATATGCCGATGGCAATTATGCACTGTATCCCGCTTGAGCGGATGTTGATGTAGTTTATATACCGTTATGTGTAAACGAAAACAAGTGGCTGCTTGTGCAGATGAATCTAGTTACTGCAGAGACAGCCTTCTTTTCTAGCCGTCGGCGTTCTATCAATTTTGAAGACCTAAAATCAATCCTAAAACGCTGGTCACAAGTGTGCGTTCACCCCGGTTCGAAGGACCCGCTTCATCCATTTGCGGACGCCTATGACCACCTTGCCTACCCCCTCGTCTGTGCATCCTTTGCAGTAGGTTTATATTGGGGAGCTCATCTCGGACTGCAGTATTTGTGTCTACCACATGTGTAGACCGGTACTGTGTACGGTCATCTACATGTGTTTTGCATCTGAGACATGTCATAAAATTCGTGTATGTACGGTTGACTCTATGGGTTAGTTTCCATCACGCTCCCCATACCGTGATACATCCGGCTAATATCGTCAACCGACATTCCGTTTATATGTTAACATTTTTATTGATAATATATTTGTATTGACAACAAAAAATTAAATAATAAATTTATATATACGTACTACAATTTCAAAACTTCCTCTAAGGTTACGAAAACGGGAGGAGGTTTCATCACCGGACCTGGATTGGTAACAAATATTACTATACGAGACAAGTACCATTCCATATGGCACGATTATCGGAGGATGGGAAAAAATCCCGTTAACGGAATGTTCACTCCGATTATTTCATTGGATTATTTGTGATTGATTATGATTCCTCCGGTCTTTCGTGGTAACCCCTCAACGCGTGATCTTGTGTAGCGCCCTATGTTGTGCTACACTTGATAATCCGGTTGTGAGGGGGATTGTTTGGACTAAATGAACTTGTCTCATTACCCTACCGGGTAAACACTCCTCAACAATTTTCCAAAATATTATATAAGTATCACACAACCGGTTTGCTTGATCACTACTGCAAATATCCGGCAATTTATGTAGAACATTGTCGTAGGGAGTCGAGATAAACTGCAAAAATTTGTTTGATATTTTAGCTTTCATGTTAACAAGTAAAAGCCCATATTATATAAACTCAGAAATACCTCATTCTCCTGTAATGATCGTAGGTGAGACCGAAAACCAATTAACATGTGCGAAGGTGTTTCCACGAAACTAGTAGCGTAGTTCCACCTTCATAAGTTAATGAAATAAATATTACTTTCAAATTAGAAAAAACAAGTTTCATATATGACACGTTTTTATTATTTTAAATAGTTTACATACCTAGCACCATAAGGTTTGCCGGTTAATTCATCATCATTTGTCGGCAAAATCGGGGAGGTGCCCGGCAACCTAGACCAACACCACAACTATGTCAGCTACATGTATCTAAATCTTCTATAAGACCTAACATAAATATATGTACATTTGTATGTGAAATATCAAGGAAAAGATCACCACCCAATAAAAGTAGTATGTTCACCCGGGCTCTTTGTATATACACAAAGACAAGAGCGTCATCCGACACAGGCTTCTCCAACATCTTACGTAGATATTTTGATTTTATCAGCCCACCTCTGAAATTACTAGGCTCTGGTTCAAAACTGAGCAATTCAACACACTTGTCATGCGCAATATTAAAATCCCATCTTTTTTCTTTTCCTGTTATAGCTTCACCCTCAACTTGTAAACCCCACATTACCTGTAGGTCTTGGAGGGTAATAGTCACCCCTCCAATTGGTAGGTGAAATGTGTGAGTTTGAGGACGTCATCTCATTACAAGTGCCATTATAAGACCGTGGTCAATTACCTTGTAACCACAGTCAAACACGCCACTGAACCCCGCTGCACGTATGAAGTCCATCACCCTAGGCTGGATTGGGTGATTTCTTATAATTGACCACAAATTTCGGTCAGATCTTCTCACATTCAATGTATTATCATTTGATGAGTTGTAAAACAAATGATATGCTTTGTGTTCCTTCTCTAAAAATAATAACTGCGGTTAATTGGACTCGGAGTAACTCTGAAATTCTCCATTTTATAGCAAACAAAAACTTGTAGAAGTTAAGAATTGAAAATTTAGAGAAATATATAGGCTGTTGAAGTTTGAAAACACATGCAAGGAAGAAAGTTTGAAAAATAATGATGGAAGAAAGCTGGGCGTAGCTTTAAAAAGATATGGCTTTAAAAAGATATGTCTGTTGAAGGATAGTGCTACAGAGAAACTTGAAAAATTATGCAAGGAAGATATGGCCGGGCGTAGCTTTAAAAAGAAAAATAGTAGGTGCCTTTGTTGGCAAAATTGAATTCCTAACCGTGAAAATTAAAAGGGATTGAATGCTCAACTGTCAAAATTGAATTCCTCAACTGTGAACAAAAAAGTAGGTGGCTATTGATTGAATGCTCTCACGGGTGAAAAATAAAAAAGCAGTCAATGACACTGACAAGCTGGGAATGAGAATCCCGGTTAGTGAGTAAGATGTCACATCTCAGTCACGGACCACAAGACAATGAAAAAGCAGTCTACGTTTTTAGAAATGAGTAATTTGTTACACAGTCATGTGCCATGTGTCACTTTTGAGGAAGAAACTGGGAATACCATTCTGGAATACTATAGATCTGAAATTAAAAAAAACAACTTAGTTTTGCTAATTTTTGTTAAAACACTGTAATTTTGAAAAAAATTCCATGTTACCGAACCCATCAAACCCGCTCATCATTGACCATCTTCTTTATATTAAATATGTAGTTTTTAGGAGTTACCTTTTATAATATTGTAGTGTTTAGGATTTATCTATTCAAGAAAAAAAAGAAAAAAAATTACATGGGCATTTACAGTCACCACTATAGAACAACTACTTTTATGTAACAACTTTAATTACCATATTTGGTTAAGCATAAGTATCATATTATTAAACTTATTATTGTTTATTTGGGATATTTGTTTTCTTTGTTTGCAATAGTGAACATAAAAAAAAGAAGATGATCATGCTTGTGGTTGTTGTGTTGGTGTTTGAAAAACAAGATTTCAAGTTATTCCCTTTGCTGTTAGCTAATATTTACTTGTGTATTAGACCAAGATCTCAACCTGTATGCAAAGAGTTTTAAAAAATTGGCAAGTTCAGGGGCAAAAAAAGCACAGCTTCATTGAGATAGAACAATTTAACTATCAAATGTGGTAACAAGTTAGAGGTTAGCTGGGTGAAGTTTGAAGTTCGTATGGAAAGTTTGTCAAGGATCAATAGTAAAAGATTTTGGTTTATATAACTAGAGGATACACAATATCTAAATGTTATAATATCTTGATATCTGTTTGGATTGATGTGGGTCAAAGAATGAGCTAATCTCAACGAAAAAACGATTATTTGAAAAGGAAACGGATCAAAGATATTAAATTGGTCAAAAACCTAGTTTTCTATAGTAGGTCCATTCTCAAAATGAAAATGAGGAAACCATATTCCTAAATCCATATGAATTTGGTCAAAAGTGAGTTTGGGATTATTCAAATTGGTTTAGTTTCATGAACTATGCTCTACATAAAGTTGATTTACTGAATCAGTAATAATGGCCTAACGGGTCAGAATATGTTACTTAACTGATCAAATAGTTTGGTTGAATCACCTGTAAAGGTGTGAGACTAGTTGGCTTGTATCCCTATATGCTTTCAAGTCGTTTAAGAATTCGTCTAAAAGGTCTAAAATATGTAGAGGTCAAGTGTGTTATGTGACATTCAGTTTGAGTTATTAATCATAAGCATAAATCTGTCATATAGCAGACAAACAACAATCCAGCATCCTTCTCAAATGTCACTCCATAACCCACCAAAATCTTGTTTTCAAGATTTTACAAATGAGACATGCAACCCCACCCTCCATAAAACAAAAAATCAACTCACAGATTATAAGCTTATGCAGCTTCCGCAATGCTTCTCCATTTACATATCCGTTACCTAAAACTTTCTAGATGACCTCCATCTATGAAATGCATACACATAACAAATCTAGCTAACTTCAGACTTAATAAAAACGGCCTCCAAAATCCTTAACGAATTAAGCATCTGAATCAAGTAGAAAAAGCATCAATACTAAAATGGTCCTTGAACCAGATAAAATATGTCAAGACAATCACAGTGTAAATGCAACCCATTTAGTAGAGGCACAAAGAACAAATCAACATTTAAACCTCTGCTAAAAAAAACCAAAACCATAAAGCTACATAAGCAAACACAGAGGCTAAACAAGAACCAACATTTTATATTCTTTGTATTATAGACCTGGTACATCTCTCTACACTAATTGTACTTTTAAATCACTAATTATTTATTTAAAACTTGGACAACTAAATCAATTTGGGTCAATATAATTTAGCCCTTTTTGACTGATACCAAAAGGTTACATATTTTAATTTTAACTCGTTTTCACCCAACCATTTGTCCATCTTTTGGAAATATGATAAGGCTAATTCGAGAGAGCCACTCTCCAACAATAAATAAGAAGGAAAGACAATAATTTGGGGCAATTTTCTCTACCATTCCATTAACTAATGCATAATTACAACTTAAATAACCAAAACAACTTGACTAACTCCACTACTAGCTATAAACTAGGATCTGAAATTATGCAACTGAAAAGAAAACGTGGACTAACAAGAATAAATCATGCATGCATGGATACTCCCCCCTAGTGGAATATTCCTTGCTTATGAAATGCCTAAATAAAAGGAAATGGTTGACTAGCTTTTTCTCCAAGCTACCAACAGCGGTACCCAAATAGAATACTTTATCTTTCAAACTATTTTTTATTGATCCAAATAACGGGATGAAATTCTCTTTACTCGACTCGACCTTTGCTCCTCCTCATCCACAAATTGGGCTGCATGGGCTTGATGGTCCACTACTATCAATACCCTCCGGTGGGACAACGAGCTTGTCCTCAAGGTCGACCGGAAGCGAGGCGTGTTGTGTTGAAGGATCACCAAAACAGGGCTTTAAAAGTGCAACATGAAATACCCGATGTATACGACTGGTTTATGCAAGACAAGCCGGTATGTGACCGTACCTATACGAGACTCAACCTGAAAAGGCCCAAAGTACCGATGAGAAATCTTGTGAGATCTCCGACAAGCCACAGAAGATTGGCGATAGATGCGCAGTTTCACATAAACCCAATCGCCGACTTCAAAGTTTTTATCAAGGCTATGTTTGTTTGCTGAGGTGGTCATGCGCTTGCGAGCTGCATGCAAGGACTCTTTAAGTAGATTCAAAAGTTACTGATGTATAAGTATCGTCTGATCAATGGAAGTGATGCTCGAGGAGCCGGCCAAATACGAAGGAAGGGAAGGTGGAGGGCGACCACAGACAGCTTCAAAAGGAGACATCTTAATGGAACGCAAGTCGGAACGTTGATCATTTCGATCCCAATCGCTTTTCAAATCGATCCAATCGGTCTTCAATTCGCCAACAGGAACGCATTTAGGATCAATCCAAATAAAGAAAACACGAATTGGTAATGAATCGAAGAGATGGAATGCTGATTTCACTGCCTTTTTTGTGCAAACAAATCGGAAACATTACCTTGTAGCAAAACATAACCTTACTTGCCTGTGAGAGTCTCGGTCTGAATAATCATCTTCATGGGTTTTAAACTCTTCTTTGATGTCTCTATGTCATTTTTGAATTCACAGGTCTTCTATCTTCATCGGAGGAGATATTCTTGATGTAGTAGTATGTAGCATAATATTAATAACAATACAGATTGTTTTCATAGGGAGTCCTCGCCCACTTATCCCATTTATTGATAATAAATGTTCACTCTTTTTCAGTTTTAGAATAGTAAATGCATCCCTTCAAGTCTTCAACTACCACCTATACAACTCTTTAAATACCTAACTTTTTAAATACTTAAATATTTAAAAATTTATAAACACGTCATATTTATAGATTATAAACAAATGATTTAAAATATATTATATTACTTTAGAACCTTTAATCCAGAAGTTGGCAACACATAAGGATTTGGTTTTCGGGTGTGTCTTATATTTTCTGATAAATTTTTGGCACTCGTATGGTTTTTATAACTAGAAAACTTATTTAAGGTTTGGTTCCCGGAATCTATTTTTCATATTGGGTAACTGTACCAAAACGTAGGGTATAGCGTACCGGATGCGTACGAAAATGAACTACCCCTTCCATACCGAATACACCTAACCTAGCAAACTACGTTTCCGAACCTCGTTCCCGTACCGAAGTGATGTGCAAACTATGTGACTATGGACGATACACTTGCCATAAGAAAAGTGTTGCTTGTTTTATTCGCACAGCCTCCTCTCGATTCTGGCATGAAGTCCAGATTGAACTCCTCCATTATATCAACCCTATGTATAGGTATATGAATGTATGTATGCAGTATGTAAAACACTACGAGTAAGAACAAAACTTTGGCACTGAAAATATCACATACGATTAATCTTTAATCTGTTTGTACACAGGTATTTATAAGCCACTTTGTGACAGTTAAATTTGGCGCCAAACTGCACTATGGCAGTTAACAAAGGCGACTAACATGGCGGCTAAACGGTGGCTTTCCACCCGCCAAATATAAGTCATATGTGAGTTAATGCTATCCTAAGTTTAATACATAATAAATCATATGTTTAATAATACTAAATAGAAGTCTTTACAAATATTAATCTGATAAGTTGGGATTAAACATTAGAAGAGTCCAACATTGTCTGCCCTAATGTTTAATCCAAACATAATCTTCCTTCTTCGATCGTTTACTTGTCCACAAACACAAACTCTTCGGTATCACTGCTGCTAATGTTTCGTTCCCTGTCTTCTTCCATGCTTGCAACACCTCCAGGTAATTCTTCTTCACTTGGTAATGCTTCTACCATACCCGCTTCTGCACCTAAACTCATCACTGTCTTTGGTGCTGCACATTTGCACTCCTTTGACTTTTGTGCTAAGTCCTTCTTCGAGTGTCTCCTGGCAGTATCCACGTACACTACTAACATACCAAGGTATTTTGCAAAACAATCCTTAACTTTATCTGCATGTTCTCTTGGTAAGCCCATTTCAATGGCCACCAAATTCCATTTGTTTTTATTGAACACATTCTCATATCCTCCAAACCTTTTGATAATTAGATCCAATTCTAATATATCAACCTCAAAAACTCCAATCATAATAGGAAAAATCCTTTCCGTATCATCTAAAAAATATTGGTAAAACCAATCAATTAACTTTTCTAAATGATTTTTTACCAACAATTTATATCCACCATTGATCTCTTAATCACTTAATAATTCCATAAAATTCATCATGCTTTCAAAATCATTTTTTGAAGGAAACTTTTGTTTCTCAATATTCCCTTCTGAAGATAGTTCATAAAAATGATTAAAATGAACTATGAGTGTACTCACAGCCCTCTCTTTGAAGTTCCTCAGCAAATCTTCTTCCATGCCCATATCAAAACTACTTGTAGAAGTTTCTTCGTCTTCCTTGTCTTCACTGCTGTTGCTTCCATATTCATCCTCGAATACTCTATCCAATATTGCTTTAGAGTCTTTAAACTTTACTTTAAGACCCTGCACAACTAAGTGTTGTAGACTCAATATGTTTAGTGCACATTTTGGTACAAAATATACTCCGGGTATGTTGTAAATCTTTACTTCGGTTGACACCAAAATTTCACCAAAACCTTCAACTCTAACCCCATTATTTGATCCAATTTTTCCTGCCTTAAAGTGTTTAAACAAGTCACGATTTCTTGCCATGTGTCTACGGTACTCATCTGAAATGTACCAGATTTCGTTCCAGCCCCTTTCATCACTCCCTACCACAGTCCATGTTCGGTTTGGTATGATCAAACCATTGCTATTATCTAACTGTGGCTTCTGTAATTTTTTATCATATGCGAGATCATTAAGTCTTACCTTGTTAGGGCAGTTCCAATACACATGCCCTCAACCGTAGCATAAGTAACATCTTGCACGCCTTATCTTTCTTGCGTCTTCAGGATCCAAATTTGGTCTGCTCACGTTTGAAAAACTATGGCTGCCAAATTTTACATTCATGTGTTTCATCTTCTGCAAGACTTCCTTCCTTCTTTTATTCCAAAAATCGTTGCCAAACTGTCTCTGTTAGGTTAATCGGTAATCGGTTTGGTTGTTCTGAGTTAACGGTTTCGTTCATGGTGTTGGTAATCAAGAGCCTCAAAACTTGCACTTGAATCTCACGAAATGAGCAGGAAACAAATATAAAGAAAGGAAACAATTTGTGTTACAGGAATCCAAAAGTTTGCAGAGAAAGAAAAGCATTATTTTATTTATTGTGGGCAAGGCTATATATATAGCCTTTTACATGCACTACGTGGAGCCACAAAATACAACCATAATCTGCAAATTCCTCCTAAAGAACTGGTAAGCATGATGACTCAGTTCACAACGTGCACTTCTCCAACGTATACTTGCTTGAGAACGGGTCACTTCTTTTCTAATTAACAACTAGATAAAACAAGATAATAACCACTAATTAAAAACCAAAAACTAGCCATGCATATAAGCCATGCATACGATTATTTCGATCGAGTGTTACTTGACCCGATTCAAATATCAAAATTACCCAACACATGGGTTACGGGTAAGAAGTCAGGTTGCATTGCATGGTGACCGATTCTAATGCAAGAGTAATTGAAAGAGTCAATGTTTTATCTTGCATGAATACCCACGTTTGTTTTCATTTAATTGCCTATTTTTGTTTAAAGTTTTTTTTTGTTGTTTAATCAAGTCATGGCATGTAGGCCATTCTCCACGATTCTAGTAAGTGGGTTTGTTACTTTTCCTAGTTTTAAGTAGGAGATTAGTTTTACTTTTCCTTTATAAATATGTATACTGCATTGAGTAAAATAGAGAGAATTTTTCAACATGTAGCCGTACGTGTGTTTGTTTCAGCAACTATATTCACTTGGGTTTGCATGTTCTGCTTTTCTCTCCTGTATTCTATTTGCTTCTTAAGTGTGCATGTTATTTCTAGGGGCTTGATATTCAACATTTGGTACCAGAGCCAAGGGCTCGTAGAAACCAGGTTTGAAGGTCGGAGGCGGCCTCTACCGAAGGGGTGTCGGTCGGTGGAGGGCAGAGGGTTGAAGAAAAAAAACGGTGCAGAGACTTCAAGGTGTTTCGGGTCAGCCATTGTTGAAGGAGAGTGCCTTTTGGGACGGTGGTGGTGTCTGTTGATGAACATTGGTGTCTCGTGGCGGTTCGTTGTGATCAACGGGAGAAAAAGGTCTGTTTCGAGACGGTTTTTTAGCATGGGGTGCTGCTGTCGGGTTTTGCAGTCCTTGATCGGCTTGTTCGTGATAAGAGGAGACCAGCATAAGTGCGTGAAAAACGGAAAGAAAGGATCCGTCAAATGAGGGGGGTTGGATTCAGTTCGTTTGGCGGGTGAAAGAAAATAGTAGAAGGTGGTGTGACCTTGTTTTTGGTCGGTGGTGAGGCCTCTTTGAACAAGGGTGATTGGTAAAGGTTGTCAAGACAAGAAAAGATTTGGAGAAGCTATATGGTTGTATACATCGTGGCGTTGGAGTTCAAATCAAGTGGCTTTGGATGTGGTCGGGGAAGAGGTCGTCGATCCGGAAAAAGTCGTGATGTTAATGAACATGTCCAACGGGATGCCATGTTGCATGTTACCGGTAGGAAGAAAAAATCAAAAGAAGTTGAGCTAGTGACTTTGGACGTGACCATGGTGGAGGTCGGGTGTCCGGAAAAGGTCGGTAATTGAAATTGTTCGAAAAGAATGAAATTAAGCACTGCTTCGATTGAGTAGCGTGAACTAACCGATTAAGGGGGTGATTGTTAGGTTAATCGGTTTGGTTGTTCTCGGTTCACGGTTTCGTTCATGGGTTACGTGTGTAAGAAGTCAGGTTGCATTGCATTGTGACCGATTCCCATGCAAGAGTAATTGAAAGAGTCAATGTTTTATCTTGCATGAATACCCACGTTTGTTTTCATTTAATTGCATATTATTTGTTTAAAGTTTTTTTTTGGTTGTTTAATCAAGTCATGGCATGTAGGCCATTCTCCACGATTCCAGTAAGTGGGTTTGTTACTTTTCCTAGTTTTAAGTAGGAGATTAGTTTTACTTTTCCTTTATAAATATGTATATTGCATTGAGTAAAATAGAGAGAATTTTTCAACATGTAGCCGTACGTGTGTTTGTTTCAGCAACTCTATTCACTTGGGTTTGCATGTTATGTTTTTCTCTCCTATATTCTATTTGCTTCTTAAGTGTGCATGTTATTTCTAGGGGCTTGATATTCAACATTTGGTACCAGAGCCAAGGGCTCGTTGAAACCAGGTTTGAAGGTCGGAGGCGGCCTCTACCGAAGGGGTGTCGGTCGGTGGAGGGCAGAGGGTTGAAGAAAAAAAACAGTGCAGAGACTTTAAGGTGTTTCGGGTCAGCCATTGTTGAAGGAGAGTGCCTTTTGGGACGGTGGTGGTGTCTGTTGATGAACATTGGTGTCTCGTGGCGGTTCGTTGTGATCAACGGGAGAAAAAGGTCTGTTTCGAGACGGTTTTTTAGCACGGGGTGCTGCTGTCGGGTTTTGCAGTCCTTGATCGGCTTGTTCGTGATAAGAGGAGACCGGCATAAGTGCGTGAAAAACGGACAGAAAGGATCCGTCAAAGCAGGGGGTTGAATTCAGTTCGTTTGGCGGGTGAAAGAAAACAGTAGAAGGTGGTGTGACCTTGTTTTTGGTCGGTGGGGAGGTCTCTTTGAACAAGGGTGATTGGTAAAGGTTGTCAAGACAAGAAAAGATTTGGAGAAGCTATATGGTTGTATACATCGTGGCGTTGGAGTTCAAATCGAGTGGCTTTGGATGTGGCCAGGGAAGAGGTCGTCGATCCGGAAAAAGTCGTGATGTTAATGAACATGTCCAACAGGATGCCATGTTGCATGTTACCAGTAGGAAGAAAAAATGAAAAGAAGTTGAGCTAGTGACTTTGGACGTGACCAAGGTAGAGGTCGGGTGTCCGGAAAAGGTCGGTAATCGAAATTTTTCGAAAAGAATGTGATTAAGCACTGCTACGATTGAGTAGTGTGAACAAACCTAAGGGGGTGATTGTTAGGTTAATCGGTTTGGTGGTTCTCAGTTCACGGTTTCGTTCATGGGTTACGGGTGTAAGAAGTCAGGTTGCATTGCATGGTGACCGATTCCCATGCAAGGGTAATTGAAAGAGTCAATGTTTTATCTTGCATGAATACCCACGTTTGTTTTCATTTAATTGCCTATTTTTGTTTAAAGTTTTTTTTTGTTGTTTAATCAAGTCATGGCATGTAGGCCATTCTCCACGATTCTAGTAAGTGGGTTTGTTACTTTTCCTAGTTTTAAGTAGGAGATTAGTTTTACTTTTCCTTTATAAATATGTATACTGCATTGAATAAAATAGAGAGAATTTTTCAACATGTAGCCGTACGTGTGTTTGTTTCAGCAACTCTATTCACTTGGGTTTGCATGTTATGTTTTTCTCTCCTGTATTCTATTTGCTTCTTAAGTGTGCATGTTATTTCTAGGGGCTTGATATTCAACATTTGGTACCAGAGCCAAGGGCTCGTAGAAACCAGGTTTGAAGGTCGGAGGCGGCCTCTACCGAAGGGGTGTCGGTCGGTGGAGGGCAGAGGGTTGAAGAAAAAAAACAGTGCAGAGACTTTAAGGTGTTTCGAGTCAGCCATTGTTGAAGGAGAGTGCCTTTTGGGACGGTGGTGGTGTCTGTTGATGAACATTGGTGTCTCGTGGCGGTTCGTTGTGATCAACGGGAGAAAAAGGTCTGTTTCGAGACGGTTTTTTAGTAGGGGGTGCTGTTGTCGGGTTTAGCAGTCCTTGATTGGCTTGTTCGTGATAAGAGGAGACCGGCATAAGTGCGTGAAAAACGGAAAGAAAGGATCCGTCAAATCAGGGGGGTTGGATTCAGTTCGTTTGGCGGGTGAAAGAAAATAGTAGAAGGTGGTGTGACCTTGTTTTTGGTCGGTGGTGAGGCCTCTTTGAACAAGGGTGATTGGTAAAGGTTGTCAAGACAAGAAAAGATTTTGAGAAGCTATATGGTTGTATACAACATGGCGTTGGAATTCAAATCAAGTGGCTTTGGATGTGGCCGGGGAAGAGGTCGTCGATCCGGAAAAAGTCGTGATGTTAATGAACATGTCCAACGGGATGCCATGTTGCATGTTACCGGTAGGAAGAAAAAATCAAAAGAAGTTGAGCTAGTGACTTTGGACGTGACGAAGGTGGAGGTCGGGTGTCCGGAAAAGGTCGGTAATCGAAATTGTTCGAAAAGAATGTGATTAAGCACTGCTACGATTGAGTAGCGTGAACTAACTGATTAAGGGGGTGATTGTTAGGTTAAACGGTTTGGTTGTTCGCTGTTCACGGTTTCGTTCATGGGTTACGTGTGTAAGAAGTCAGGTTGCATGCATGGTGACCGATTCCCATGCAAGAGTAATTGAAAGAGTCAATGTTTTATCTTGCATGAATACCCACGTTTGTTTTCATTTAATTGCCTATTATTTGTTTAAAGTTTTTTTTGGTTGTTTAATCAAGTCATGGCATGTAGGCATAGGATTTTATTGATGATGATGCTTGTACCATTACCCACAAGTCAACACGGAAGGTGGTGTGTATGGTACCTTTGGCATCTAACAATACTTTTCCACTTTATCTTGATAAACAGGTTGACACAGCTTTAATGATGGATGGAAGTGACTCATCATTATGGCATTATTGATATGGCCATTTACATGAACAAGCTATGCAGCAGCTTAGTAAAAGCAATATGGTGACTGGTCTCCCACCAATCATTAGTGTTAATCGGTGTGAAGTGTGTATTTTTGGAAAGCAAACAAGAAGAACATTTCCCACTCGTACTTGGCGCACCGGCTATCCTCTCCAATTGATTCATGCTGATCTTGCTGGTCCCATGCAAACGAGATCTTTGGGAGGTAATTATTATTTTTTTCTATTAACCGATGACTACACTCGTATGAGCTGGATGTACTTTTTAAACAAGAAATCTGAAAGTCTTGAAATGTTCAAATAATTTAAGATAAAAGTGGAGAAAGAAAGTGGGTATTCAATAAAGGTCTTGCATACCGATCGTGGAGGTGAGTTCATTGGGAGGTTGTTTAATGAATTTTGGGCAGAATACACCGTGATTTAACGGCTCCATACACCCCGGAGCAAAACGGGATCGCTGAAAGGAAAAATCGAACGATTGTGGAAATGGCGAGGTGTATGCTTCAGGCTAAAAGTTTGTCAAATCATTTCTGGGTGAGGTAGTCTCGACAACAGTTTATCTCACCTCATTATCTCCTACTACAACAATTGTCGGGAAAACACCATACGAGATGTGGTACGGAACTAAACCATCTGTAATTCATTTAAAAGTTTTTGGTTGTATAGCGTATGCTCTTGTTCCTTCTCAAGTTCGAAAGAAACTAGATCCTAAGTCAAAAAAATGCATCTTTGTTGGGTACTCACCAAACTCCAAGGCATATCATTTGTTCGATCCAGTTAAACAGGAAATTATAAAAAGCAGAGATGTAGTTTTCTGTGAGCAGGGTACATGGAGTGAGGACATGAAGAATGACAAGGAAAAAGAGGATATTGCTTTTGTAAAGGGGATGGTGTTTCCAGATGAAGAAGTTGTTGGGACCTCTTGCAATCTTAATGGTGGTACTCCAAGCACCGGTACAAGTGGCAGCTCAAGTACTAATCAGTCTCAACCTTCCAGCTCAACGACATCAAGTGATGATGGTGAACAAAATTGTCCATCCTCAGTAAATGCAAGTGAAGATGTAGCTGGTCTTAGGTCAATGGAGAATCAAATTCGGGTGGTACCGACTCAAGTGACTCAGCTCACCGGGTACGCGACCTTATTCAGATTTATAATTCTACTACACCCATTCCTGATTATGAGGCATGCCAGTTAGCACTCTCAGCTGCCGAACCAACTACTTATCAAGAGGCTATTAAGATAGTTGAGTGGAAGAATGCTATGAAAGAAGGGATAGCTGCGTTGGAGCATCATAAAACCTGAACCATGACTCATCTTCCACCTGATAAGAAAGCAATCGGACTTAAAGGGTATTTAAAGTAAAGTTTCATGCAGATGGTAGTGTGCAAAGACACAAGGCCCGGCTTGTTGCCAAAGGGTATTCTCAACAAAGTGGAGTAGACTATGAAGAAACGTTTTCTCCCGTTGCTAGATTCTAGACAATAAGAATGGTGCTTTCTCTCGCTGCCCAAAAAGGGTGGACAGCATACCAATTTGATGTTAAATCTGCTTTTTAAATGGAATACTTAACGAGGAAGTGTATGTGACGCAACCCCCTGGTTTCGGAAAACCGGGGCAAGAAGAAATGGTGTTCAAGCTACATAAAGCCTTGTACGGGCTGAAGCAAGCTCCTCGAGCTTGGTACAGCAGAATTGATGGTTAACTAGTTCAACATGGTTACCGAAGAAGTCAAAGTGAGCCTACATTATTGTTTAATGAATATTGTGTTGGTTGTTTTTTTGTAGGTATTAGGAATGAGTTAAAGTTGAGGGGCTGGTTTTAAAGTTCTGAGTATGTGCAAGGTCTGAAAAGATGAAGCTGCTTATTTGGAGGGCTGGAATGCTTTCTTGGAGAATATATGTATCAGCTTTCAAGTTTTATTTCAAGAGATTCACTGAAGATATTTTGGGAAAAAGTTACGAACAGCTGTGCCCCACTTCTCTCTCATTTTTTCATCTAATAGTTGGCTGCAATCTTAAAAGTTCTTGTGTTCTTGGTGGTCATGGCTTAAAGGATCTAGTAGCATTTTCTCTAGTTCTGTTTGTTATATGTTCATATACTAATGTGGTTGGAGTTCGAATGAAAGGTAATTGTTCTTGGTTGTCTATGGTGTTCTTGTCTTCTGGTTTTTAACAATTATACACGAAAAAGAGTGGCACAGGTGAAATTATCGTAGTATGCTTATATGTTGATGATATAGTGTATTCTAGCCCATCAAATAAATTGTTGGCTGAGTTTAAGCAAAAAATGATTAATGAATTTGAAATAACTGATATTGGAAGGTTGAATTACTTCCTTGGATTGGAAGTAATTCAGCAATCAAAAGGAATTTTCTTGTCACATCAGAAGTATGCACGGGATTTGCTACGAAGGTTTGGTATGGAGCATTGCAAACCAGTGTCAACTCCGATGAACACGAACGATAAATTACAAACTGAAGATGGAAAAGCGGCTGCCGATGAATATTTGTTTCAAAGCTTGATTGGCGGGTTGATTTATCTTACACATTCTCGTCCTGATATCGCGTTTACTGTAGGGGTGGTGTCAAGATACATGCACAAACCATCAATGTATCATATGGGAGCTGCTAAACGAATTTTAAAATACATTGCAGGAACAGTAAACTTGGGTTTGTGGTATGAGAAAACTGATCAAGTAGTGCTGGTTGGATATACTCTTTGGAAGATAGCAAGAGTACATCAGCAAACGTATTTTCGATCGGGTCGGCTGCAGTTACATGGAGCTCTAAGAAACAAGAGATTGTGGCGTTATCAACTACGGAGGCCGAATATATTGCAGCAACTGCAACTGCAGCTGCATGCCAGGCTACATGGATGAGGAAAGTCTTAATTGAGGTGGGTCATGAACAACAGGAGGCAACTCCTATCTTTTGTGATAATATGTCGGCACTTTTTCTTTCCAAAAATCAAGGTCATCACGGACGCAGCAAGCATATTGATACCAAATTTCATTTCATTCGTAATCTGGTTGAAGGGAGACAAATTGAGCTGCAGTCTTGTACGTCACAGGAACAAGTTGCAGTTATACTTACTAAGCCCCTTAGTACCGAGCAGTTTATGTAATTATGGGGAAGACTTGGATTGACAACATTTTGAATTAATAGGGTGTGTTGAGAATAATTCAAAAGTTGTTTGATGCACGTTTCTTTTATTTGAATAAGTATTCCTAGTTTACCGGAGAGTACCTATCTTTATGCTGAAGTAGTTAAAGTTCTTTTTACTTTTTCTTTGCTTAGTACGTTGTACTTGCTGCTATATATATAGTGTTGGAATTTAATTAATCCAAATGTCGTATGTACTAGTTATTTAATTATGTTATTTATCTAATTATGTTAATTTCATGCTTGAGTTAGGTGTTTTTTTAATTGTTTAGCGGAGTCAAAGTAGTGGGAGTTGGTTCCTAAGTAAGTGGAAGTAGTGGACTATTTTCATGGGTCACTTATTAATATTTTGTTTTTGTTTTCTTTAATTGTAACATACTCCAAGTTTGAGTAATTAATGTGAAGAAATTTCAGCCTCATCCTCTCTCTCAATTTTACGTCTTCCCAAATACTTTGTTTTGTTTTGATACCTCTAATACCTCGTATTCCTCACCGGTTGAATGCCAAAGTACATGCCTAAAAATCTCTTGATGGATGTAGGAAAGAAAAACGATGGTTCAATCACCCTACACTACCCGATGCTAGACAAGAAAAACTACACAACATGGGCCATCAAGATGAAAGTATTTATGCAGGCACAAGGCGTATGGGAAGCCATAGAACCCACAGATGGAAAAAAACCTGTGGATGAAAGGAAGGATAAGATGGCAATGGCTGCCATCTTTCAAGGTATACCCGAGGAGATGCTACTGTCTTTGGCCGAGAAACAAACTGCAAAGGAAGCATGGGAGATGTTGAAAGTAATGTATCTTGGAGTGGATCGAGTTCGAAATGCGAAGGTGCAAACTTTGAAAGCAGAGTTTGAAGTTCTGATTATGAAAGAAACTGACTGCATTGATGATTTTGCAATGAAGTTAAATAACATTGTCAACAATATAAGGGCTTTGGGGGACACGATAGAAGAATCTTATGTGGTGAAAAAGCTTTTGCGTGCTGTTCCAACGAAGTTCCTGCAGATTGCATCTACGATAGAGCAGTTTGTTGACCTTGATAAAATGTTGGTAGAAGAAGTCGTGGGAAGACTAAAAGCTCACGAAGAGCGCCTACGTGGGCAAGGTGAGAACAATCCAAACCAACTTCTGTTGACCCAAGAAGAATGGCAGTCAAGGAGTAAGAAATCAGAAGGGGATTCATCATCTGGTGGAAATTCACACCAAAGAGAAAATAATTGGAACCGAGGCCGAGGAAGAGGACGTGGTAGATCCCGTGGTGGTGGAAGAGGTGGTCAGCAGAACAACACCTACAATCAGCATCGTGAACATGGTCGTGGGTCTGGTGGAAGCCATGAACGAAGTAAAATTCAGTGTTATAATTGTGATAAGTATGGGCACTACGCATCGGAGTGTCGAAAGCCGAAGCATGAACAAGGAGAACAAGAGTCCAATCTATCACAAGCTCGTGAAGATGAACCTGCCTTTCTCATGACTGAAAGTATTGAAGAAGGATACAATGTGATGCTGTTAAATGAAGAAAAGGTTACCCCGAAAGTGAAATCAAATGTGGATGAATCGGGAAAGAAGAACTTGTGGTACTTGGACAGCGGAGCAAGCAATCACATGTCGGGGGAGCGATCAAAGTTCAAGGAATTGGACACAAGTGTGAAGGGTCGAGTAAAGTTTGGAGACGGATCGGTAGTGCTCATCGAAGGCAAAGGATCTGTTTTGTTTGCTTGTAAAAGCGGGGACCAAAGGGTGTTACGTGATGTCTACTTTATTCCAAAATTGTGCAACAATATAATTAGTTTGGGACAACTTTCAGAGGCTGGAAATAGTATAGTTATGAAAGGTGAAGTACTACAAGTCTTTGATGAAAATGGGAAACTCATTGTGAAGTCTTCACATTCTTCAAACAGATTATACAAAGTGGTCTTAGAAGATAGTGAACGTGTTTGTTTGTTGGCTAAATTGGATGATGTCGCTTGGTTATGGCACGCCCGTTTCGGTCATGTTAACTTTGGGTCACTTGAAGCTATGGTGAGTAAACAATTGGTGCATGGACTACCAGCATTCCATCACAAAAATTAAATCTATGAAGGTTGTTCGGTAGGGAAACAAGTTTGAAACCCCTTCCCAAGTGAAACTACTTTCCAGTCTAAGGCACCGCTGGAGTTAGTGTATGGTGATCTATGTGGACCGATATCTCCTCAAACAAATGCAGGTATTTTTTCTTACTGGTCAATGACTATAGTAGAGCAATGTGGGTGTACCTGTTGAAAAATAAAACTGATGCAACTAATGCTTTCAAAAAATTCCAAGTTTTGGTTGAAAATCGAGCTAATCGGAAAATAAAAGTTTTTCGAACAGATTGGGGGGTGAGTTTATGAAACATTGTGAAAGGGCTGGAATTGCTAGACAATTTACTGCACCCTACACCCCACAACAAAACGGGGTTGTAGAGCGCAGAAACCGAACCGTAGTCGAGATGGGCAGGTTGTAGGTTACAATTGTATCAAGTATCAATCATAGGAGAAGCAATACCACAATGATCTTGTATGAACTTGAATAAATGTATGAATGGAATCGAGAGCTCAAGAACATACGGCTGTGTTTAAACGTATTGTATTGCTTAGTGATTTAGGGTTTACAAACTTGTATTTATACCCCTTGGGTATTTACAATAGCTACCCTAAACTTAGACTATTGTCATATGAAAACTAAACTTCACTAAAATATAATGAACACAATAATAGGGATCTAACAATCTCCCCCTTTGTGTTCATTTTACAATTAGGCATAATAAATGAAAATACTATATTTAAGCACCAAACAATCTCCTTGTTTAGAATATGCAGAGTTTCTTTTTCTATCTGCAACTAACATTAAGAGATCGTTCTTTGAAGTTTTGAGTCTTCACGTGTCTTCAAAGACTTGTCAGCAGTGATTAGGTAGTTTATGTAGTTTATGTTGTTTATCAGAGATTGCAGTAGAAGCCTCGGGCTTATCAGAACTTACAACCATGATCATTTCTTTTGTCTTCACGGTACAATCGAGCATAATACGAGAATAATGTATCTTGACTATGCACAAATGTTATTCGAGGGTTGAATTGGTTGTTTCAGCACCTTTGAATTTAAAAAAAAAAGTTGCTCCCCCTCGAAAATATCTCAAGTTCTTTAACACTAAACTCTGAAACTTTTTCAGAACCTTGTTCCCCCTTGACTTGACATCCCCTTCAACATATGAATTATATCTAACTTCATATGAATTATTTCTTGTAATTTCTCAAAATTAAGCGAATTATCTTCCTCAAACTTGATTCTCCCCCTCATGATGGTCGGGATCCATTATGATCATCATGCATTTGTAAACTGCATTCAACTTGATTTTGGCATGACTCTATTAGAATGATATTTCAGTTAACGCAACCATTGTAACACCGGGATCACATAGAGTTCCCGTTAACACATCAGTTTATTTACTATGTTCAGCGTTGGCTTGATGTTAGCACCGGTAGGATTTCCATCTATCACTGTAAATATCATAAAGATATTGCACAAGATGTTCCGGCACTATCACAAAAACAGGCAAATGATTCCATAAGTGTCCTAGAATAAGAATAATATAGCAATTGGCTCTAGACTCAATAAGTGCACAAAAGAAATCAGGGACCGGAGTAGCTGTCCTCCTATTTTCAATACCAACAATCTCCAAGTGAGATGTCAATAGTGTATGTGAAAAACCTCCGTGTGAAGTTGAAACAATCATAATTGAGTAGCTGGGTGGGGTTAGTGCATTGCATCACTGGGTCCATGATGTCTAATTCAATACCAGTTAAAACTAGTAGTAGTTGCGGCTACCCGGATATTTGTTACAGTTTGGTAAGGATCTTTCTTTTCTTTTGATCCTGTCTCACACCCTCAGCTCTCGGAATATTTTTCAACTTCTTCCTCAAACTCTCTTTCCAAAATGAATGGACACTCATTTTATTCTCACTTCTATAAAATAGGAAACTCCTTGGGTAGGTCTGTCCGGCTCCGGCTAGACCATAGGAGTAAAAGGCTGCCTAAACATAGTACGTACGAAGTGATCGAGACAACGAAATATTTTTGTATTTTTCTAAAGATTTTCTAATGTTTTTGGATTTCTAAAAATGAAATTAGAACATAAAGAAAGGAATATTTTTGTGAAATTTTCTTAATAGCTCCTCTACAAGTATGCATGAAAACAAGTTTTATTAAGAAAAATTGCATACTTGCAAGTCTTCAACCTTGTGCTCCTCCTACAAGTAACAATCATCAACACAGAAGTTATATCAAATAATGATAAACTACAAAGAATAAGCCTCTCAGATCATCATGCTCGGGCTGATGCTGAACACAATAATGTGTAAAATGGACTACAGGGAGCCGGGAAACACTCTTCGATCTCCTTGCCATGAGATTTGAACTTCTTCGCATATTGAACACACACAATTGTCTTGACTTCACAACATTCTCTAGAGTGTAATTGTTGTGTTCGAGAATGTCTCTTTACGTATCTGCAAAACAGATTATGCAGATTTTGGTACCCATTTGAGTTTGGATCCGGGAGGATTAGGAGAATCAACTACAAAATCATTTTTAGGCATCCATTTGTAGTTCAAATTCAATTTCTCCTTTTGAATTTTTTGATTGATCAAGAATGTGTTCACTTTTTGAGGAGAGGTACAAATTTTCTCCTTCGATAACCTTATAAGATGTCTAATAGAATACACCTTAAATGAATATTTCACATCAGGTTTATCTAAAACATCCCAACAAGAATTAACTAAAGTAGAAGATTCATACTTCTTATCATGAGCATGAGAATGAACATTAGAATTAAAACCAAACTCATTTGAAATATTAGTCTTTGCACAACGAGAACTATTTCCAGCATATGAAGCTGATCTATGCACATGACCAAAACTGTTCTTGTAACCACCATAAGCATAGTGATTATTAGCATTATTTTTGTAACCACCATCACCAAAATGATTTTTCTCTTGAAAACGTATTTTCCTGGCTTCTAGAAAGCTCTTTCTTTTCTCAAGCTACAACGCTTTTTTGGTTTGCCTCTTACTTAAAATTTTCACTGTTATTACTTCCAAATCTTGGTTAGGAAATTTAATGTATTGATTATGCTGAGAGGTGCTACATTGATCAACACAAAATTTATCTCCAAAATCAGACTCCATTAACTCATCAAAATTCTGTTCAACAACAGATTTTCCTTTATCTTTGAAAGAGTCTTGAGTATTCAAAAATAAGTGAGGTTTACACACAACACATTTATGAGGACTCACATATGGGACTTTTGAAAAAATTTGTTCAAAAGTAGGAAATGGTTCGTCATCATTAGGACAACTCCAATTCAAACAAGAGTATGAAAAATCAGTATTAGTAAAACACTTTTCTGATTTTTGAGAGATAGTAGTAACAGTAGAATTTTGAGTTTTAAGAGACTCGATTTCTTCAAGAAGCATCTTTCTTTCGATATCAAAATTCTTTCTCTGGTTTTCCAAGTTCTGTTCAAGTTGAGAAATCTTCTTTTCCAAAATTGAACTTGGAATATATAGATTTGAAAACTCAGGTTTTTCAGAAAGATTTTCTGATTTCTGACCCATTTCCTCATGAGAGTAACTAGTCAAAAAGTCAGTTGAAAACTCTTATTCAAGTCGTTGTAATCCAATGGGATTTGCATTTTCTCTTTATTTTCTCTTTTTGTCTTTTCCATTTCTAAATCTTCTTCTGCTCCTGTGAACCTCATCATTTCAGTAAAACCCCAACCCATGTATTCAAATTCATAAAATTGAGCCCGAGAAACTTTGGATAAGTTCTTTGGATTTTCAAAACCTAGACCCTCTTTTACATTGTAAAATTTAGTGTCTTTCGGTTGATTAAAAAATATAGTTTGTTCAGCTTGACCACGTTTACAAAGATTATCTTCTAGCTCTTTAACTTTAGAATACAATTGAGTTCTTTTTTTAACATAGCGATCAATCCCAGCATCATTATCTTTACATTGAATTTCTGCATCCCTTAATGTGACAGTAATTTCAGAGTTTACTTGAGTGAGATATTTGACCTTTTCTTTGCAAAGTTTAAACGTACTTTGTACATGAGACAACTGATCGTTTGCTGATGACAGTTCTCGATTGCACTGAACTAACTCATTATAATTGTTGTCTAATCTAGCCTCTAAGATTCGACATTGAGGTTTATCCTTTTCTAATTGTGAAATCTGATTTGCAAATCATGAATCATGTCAATGAATTGAGAATTAGTATTACTAACCTTAGAACCAGATAAAGAACAAAGAACAGTGATCACTTTCAATAGTTGTTATTCTTAAAACTTGATACTTGGAAACTCGGAACTTTGAGTGGAATGGAAAAAGGTGATTCCAAGTAGGAATTGATCTCAAAATTGGTTAAAATGGACTTCAAGAATGATGTTTTAATCAAAAAGGATTCTTTAAAAGCTTTAAGTCCTGCCAAAGATTAATGCCCTGAAGCAGGGTTCCAAAGTGGTTGGTGATCGAAAGTTGTTAGCTGCTCAAAGTCGTTGGCTATCGAGAATGGTTGGCTATTAAAGTGGTTTGGCTATTAAAAAAACAAAACTTTGCTATAAAAAGACTTCGCTATTCAAGAAACGAAACTTCGCTATCCAAAGTACTTCGCTATTCAAACTTGGCTATTGCAGCTTCGCTATTCAAAATGTGAGAACTTTGCTATTCAAGAAAGCACTTGGCTATCAAAACATCCAAGAACTTGGCTATTGAACCACTTCGCTATTCAAGCACTTAGCTATTCAAGAAAGATGGCTATTAAAAAAATCACAGGCGACGCAAGAATTTTTTAAAACCCAAAATTGAACTTCAATATTTCCTGTTTTTGTTTTCAAACCTCTCGAAGACAAGTTTTAACCACAAACAAACAATCAATTTCAATTAATCTTTTTGTGGTGATTTCAGTTCCAAAACAATCAGTACCAATAAACGATAACAACTAAATCTTCAATAGCAATTTATATATCAAACACAAGCAGCTTACCAGATTATGAATCGGGAGAAAAAAAAAACTTACGAACAGGGTAAACAAAAAAAATGAGAGTCTAACCCAATTGTATCAAGTATCAATCATAGGAGAAGCAATACCACAATGATATTGTATGAACTTGAATAAATGTATGAATGGAATCGAGAGCTCAAGAACATACGGCTGTGTTTAAACGTATTGTATTGCTTAGTGATTTAGGGTTTACAAACTTGTATTTATACCCCTTGGGTATTTACAATAGCTACCCTAAACTTAGACTATTGTCATATGAAAACTAAACTTCACTAAAATATAATGAACACAACAATAGGGATCTAACACAGGTGCATGATGAAAAGCACTGACGAGCCGTTAGGTTTTTGGGGTGAAGCAATTAGACATGCTGTGTATTTGTTGAACCGACTACCTACTAAAGCACCGAAGGATCAGACCCCATATGAGGCCTGGTCGGGCTGTAAACCAGACCTAGAGCATGTAAAAGTGTTTGGGTGTGTAGCTTATATGAAGGTCCCAACACCACATTTACCAAAACTTGATGATCATAGCCGACCGTGGTCCATTTAGGTGCCGAACCAGGAACAAAGGCCTATCGGCTTTATGATCCAATAAACAAGAAGCTACATGTTAGCCGGGATGTGAAATTTGAAGAGAATCGGGGCTGGTCATGGTTGAAAAATAGTGAAGACAAAGAGCAACAAAATACCACATTTAAGGTGGTGGGAATTACCTGCTCAGATCACCATGATGGAACTCAAAATTCTATGAGTTCAACAGGTATATCAACTCCCCAAAGTCCCTTAAAGTCACCATTATTTGATGTTGCACAGGATGATTTGGAGTCTGTCGATTCGGGGTCTGGTTATGACACTTAGGAGACTCGAGTTTCATCTCTTAGCCAAGATAGTTCACATAGTAGCAGCTCATGTAGTGTTGGTCCAGCGGGTTATAAACCTCTTAGTAATGTGTATGAGAGAGCACAAAGAATTGATTTTGAAGATGAAGAGTTAAACTTTGTTGATGAAGACGAGCCCACTACATTTGCACAAGCAGACAAAATTAAAGAGTGGAAGGAAGCAATACAAACTGAGTTAGACTCAATTAAAAGAAATCACACATGGAAGCTCACTGATCTGCCTGTGGGACACAAAGCAATTGGTTTAAAGTGGGTCTTTAAATTGAAGAAAAATTCGGATGGTGAGGTGATAAAATACAAGGCCCGTCTCTTCGCGAAGGGGTATGTTCAAAGATCGGGTATAGATTTCGAGGAGGTGTTTGCACCAGTTGCTCGAATGAAAACGATTCGATTAATTCTAGCTATTGCAGCAACAAAGAGGTGGGAAGTTCATCACCTCGATGTTAAATCAGCATTTCTAAATGGGGAACTTGAAGAAGAGGTTTATGTTACACAACTGAAGGGATTTGAGAACAAGGAACAACTTGTTGGGTTAATCGGTATCGTTCACGGGTGAGCAAGTTTCGGTTCGGGTCACATGTCTATGTTACTGCCCAAAAACTAAGTCAAATTTAAGAAGTTCAAACCCATGCATTCAATTTGGGTCATCCACGTGGATGCTCCAGAGAATTGAAGTTGAATTGGTCTTTCATATAATCATGTTTCCTTTGTTTTAGGAGTTAGGAAGTGGGTCTTTTGACAATTGCCACATCCCCATTATTGTTCCTTCTTAGTAGGAGAGTTTGGTATCTTTTTGTTTATTATTTAAGCATGTAAACTGGTTTTTTGGTTAATGAGAAGAGGTAAAAATGTAGCCACCGTGGTTCTTTTCCTCATGCAACTTTCAGCATGCAAGTTGTGAATGTTTTTTTTCTCCACTTCTGCCGTGAGTTTCTCAAGTGAGTTTTGTGAGTTTCTGTTTTAAGGTAGTGAAATCCAAAGGTCTGATTTCCAATATGTGGTATCAGAGCCTCGTTCGGTTCAAGGAAGTGTAAGTTCGTTTTTGATAGCGGGTCAGCAAGTGGTACTTTCTGCAAGTCGGAAAGGTGCAGTCTCCTCCCTTGTTCAGTTTGTTCATTTCAGAAAAGAGAATAACCAGCGGAGGTGCGTGAAAAACAAACTCCATCAAAGCAGGTGGCTTTGGATTTGCTTTGTTTTGCAGGTTTAAGAAGACGTTAAAGCGTGTAGCTTGTTTTCTTTGTTGGTGGAATACCGCTCTTGGAACAGGACTGATCGGAAAAGGGTGAAGCTGTTAAAATAGGAGAATCGAATGGCGTTGGTACTGCCATACTATTAAATAAAAATTGGCTCGATAGCATAGCAAGTTCCATTTTTGATCCCGACGAGTTATCCGGTGTGGGGCTGATAGAAATCCCATTGTGTAAACATTATGGAGGTTGGAGTTCAAATCTGGTGGCTTTGGATGTGGCCGGGGAAGAGGTCGTCGATCCGTGAAGAGTCAGAATGTTAATGAACGGGATCCAACGGAATACCATGTAAGATGTTACAAGTGCGGTGAACAAACTGATTAAGGGGGTGATTGTTGGGTTAATCGGTATCGTTCATGGGTGAGCAAGTTTCGGTTCGGGTCACATGTCTATGTTACTGCCCAAAAACTAAGTCAAATTTAAGAAGTTCAAACCCATGCATTCAATTTGGGTCATGCACGTGGATGCTCCAGAGAATTGAAGTTGAATTGGTCTTTCATATAATCATGTTTCCTTTGTTTTAGGAGTTAGGAAGTGGGTCTTTTGACGGATGCCACATCCCCATTATTGTTCCTTATTAGTAGGAGAGTTTGGTATCTTTTTGTTTATTATTTAAGCATGTAAACTGGTTTTTTTTGTTAATGATAAGAGATAAAAATGTAGCCACCGTGGTTCTTTTCCTCATGCAACTTGCAGCATGCAAGTTGTGAATGTTTTTTTTCTCCACTTCTGCCGTGAGTTTCTCAAGTGAGTTTTGTGAGTTTCTGTGTTAAGGTAGTGAAATCCAAAGGTCTGATTTCCAATACAACTGTCAAAGGTTTATAAACTCTCCAAGGCGCTCTATGGTCTTCGTCAAGCACCAAGAGCATGGAATACTCGGCTGGATAAAAGCTTGAGGAGTCTTGGTTTTGTACCGTGCCCACACGAACACGCCGTATATACAAAGCACCTGGGGAAGAAGCTGTTATTATCGGTGTTTACGTTGATGATCTGATCGTTACCGGTAGTAGTCCAGCTTTGTTATCAGAATTTAAAACCCAAATGATGAGACAATTTGACATGAGTGATCTTGGATTCTTGTCGTGCTATTTGGGTATCGAAGTTGTCCAGCAAGGTGGTAAGATCTGCTTGAAACAATCTGCTTATGCTAAAAGAATTCTAAAAAAGATGGGCATGGCAGATTGCAACCCAACTAAAGTGCCTATGGAGCCCAAATTATCACACAGCAAGGAAGGCGAAGGGACATTTGTGAACCCAACCGAGTACAAAAGTATTGTTGGAAGCTTAAGATACTTGCTACACAGTCGACCAGATCTTGCATACGCTGTTGGAATCGTTAGCCGTTACATGGAAAGGCCTACATCCCAACATCTACAAGCTGTGAAACATATACTTCGTTACATAAAAGGAACCACACACGCCGGGTTAGTTTACGCGTTGAAGATAGGGAATTCTAATCTGATGGGTTTCACGGATAGTAATTTGGCAGGAGATGTAGATGACCGGAAGAGTACTAGCGGCATGGCATTTTATTTTGACGAGAACTTGATATCGTGGACGTCTCAAAAACAAAAAAAGTGTTGCCCCTTCTTCATGCGAAGCGGAGTTTATCGCAGCAACTAGTGCTGCATGTCTAGGTGTATGAGGGGCGGAGCTAGAATTTTAGTATAGGGGGTCGGTCTTCACTTTATCATAAAACTGTGATACACATATATATGAACGACATAAAAGGTTCCATTATTTGTATAGATAAACGAACAATGAAAGTACATTTAAAGTAAGAAGTTTACATGTTAAAATAACGCTTAAGCTTTGTCAAATCAATCTTCAAAGTAATCTCATGATCGCCGGTTCGTTTGTCATGAATCAACTTGCTAGAAGCATAATATTAACGGAAACAATAACTCGAATGCTTTATGTTGATAAAACTTCAATGAAATCAAAAAATAACAATAAACAAATCATATTTCGCGTGTTTGTAGTTGGACATGTCTTTGTTGTTTTTAATAGAACTCATCTATTATATTGTTTTTAAGATAATCATTACTCATGCTATTACGAAACCTTGTTTTCATAATTTCATTGATGAGATAACTCTTTCGGTCGTAGTTGAGACCGGAAGAGTTGGTATAAGACGAATAAATTTATCAACCAAATGATAGACTTATGACTTCCTAATTTCTTGTAGGTCTCTACATCATTTAGAGAGTATATAAACCGGCGAACGAATAAAATACCATATTACTTTAAATCTATGAAAGATGGCAAGAAGCAACAAGTAGAAGAGTAGAACCTTGAAACCCTCAAAACTTAGAAATTAGAATTGCCACTTCCGGAAATTAGAATGGCTGTTTCCGTTTTATGCAATATTTAGGCTACTAATTATTAAATTAACTCTAATTAGGTGGGGCTTAATAAATATTTGTGGTGTTTGAGGTTTTAAAATATTTAAGGATTTTGAGCTCATTAGGGGGGCCAAGCACCCTTCACCCCCCTTGTCTTCGCCTCTGAGGTGTATGGTTGCGTAGAGTTCTTAGTCATTTAACTAAGATTCAAGTGGATCCTGTCGTGCTCTATGTTGATAACAAATCGGCAATCTCTTTGATGAAGAATCCCGTGTTCTATGGCAGAAGCAAACACAGCATTAGGGGCGACAGCATCTGGGCAAACACATAGATACCCGACTTGTTTCTAACGGGTCATAATTGCTACTTATGGGTTATATTGACTTCTAACGGGTCATAATTGGTAAAAATGAGTTATTTTCACTTCTAACGTGTCATAACTGCTATTTATTGTTATATTCAGTTCTAACGAATCATAATTGGTATAAATGGATTATATTCACTTCTAAGGGGTCATAATTGATATAAATGAGTTATATTAAATTCTAACGGGTCATAATTGGTATAAATGAGTTATATTGAATTCTAACGGGTCATAATTGGTATAAATGAGTTATATTCAGTTCTAACGGGTCATAATTGCCATGTATGATAAATTAGACTTTGTTTAATATATAATTAATGAATTATATTTATTTTGTAGCCGGAGAATATTGATGATATTCTTAGCAACCCGGTGTTTACAACAAGAATTGTGGAGATCTTCCCATCGTTGGCACCTCATAGTGATAATGGGTTGGAGAATGCGGGAAACGACAATGCAGGAAACGGAATGCCGATACCGATGATGAACGGTAGCTTAATTATATATATATATATATATATATATATATATGTACGTTAGACAATTAAACTTGACTTTGTTTTGTGTAAAACGTACACGGCTTTTGGTTTGTATGAAGAATGTGGGTTATTTTATAACATATGCGTGATTTATTATATATTTCTGGATTTCGTTGATTGTATATATACAGGAAATATAAGTATTTTAGTGTATATATTGAGTTGTGCTCAAGATCCAATAGGGGCGAAGGTATTAGGGGCGACATCACGCAATAGGGGTGACATTAATAGGGGCGACACCAATAGGCGCGACCATTTGGGCAACAGCGGCAAGGCAATAGGGGCGACATGTCACTCCTAATACCAATAGGGGCGACTTTCATGGGTATTAGGCGCGACAAATGTCGCCCCTAATGCCCTCTTTCCTTGTAGTGAGAGATCATTGTTAGATATGTACGAACTGAAAAGCAAAGAGCAGAGGTACTCACAAAAGCTCTCGCAAGGGTGAAGTTTGTAGAAATGGTGGAGTTGCTTGGAGTTAAAGATGTTGGAGAATTAATGAGGTTTGGATTAAGGGGGAGTATGTTGGAATTTAATTAATCCAAACCAGATGTCGTATGTGCTAGTTATTTAATTATGTTATTTATCTAATTATGTTAATTTCATGCTTGAGTTGGGTGTTTTTTTAATTGTTTACCGGAGTCAAAAGTAGTGGGAGTTGATTCCTAAGTAAGTGAAAGTAGTGGACTATTTTCATGGGTCAGGTAATAATATTTTGTTTTTGTTTTCTTTAATTGTAACCTACTGCAAGTTTGAGTAATTAATGTGAAGAAGTTTCAGCCTCATCCTCTCTCTCAATTTTACGTCTTCCCGAATACTTTGTTTTGTTTTGATACCTCTAATATGTCTTCTTTGGTATCACAAGACACAAGTAACAGAGAGCCTGTCAATGATAACCCATATCTGAGCAGGAAATGGCAAAGGTTGGAGGAGGCCATACGGTTTGTGAGTGGGGTATTTAACTTGTTGACATGTAGGGCATTCACGCACAAACTTGGTAACATCAGCAAGCATTTGAGGCCAATAAAATGAGGCTTGCAGCCGGTGGAAGGTAGGCTGTACCCCGGAATGTCCACGGACGGGGGTAGCATGATATTCGGCAATCAAGCGGTCCCGTAAATTCTGGAAGTCTGGAACTGCAAGACGGTTCGAACGGTAAATTAACCCATCGTGAACCCGATGATGTGAATAGTCATTGCGGTGATCAGCCAGGGAATGGAGGAGCTGTAGACCGGCACGGGTCGTCGAGTAGAATCGTTGGAGTTCTTCCAGCCATGGAAATGTCAGGGTGGAAAGTGTTAGACAATGAGGCGCATCGATCTGACTTAGAGCATCTGCTACACGATTTTCCCGCCTGGGTTTGTATAAGATCTTGAAATCATACCCGAGAAGTTTAGCAGCCCACTTGTGTTGATCTGGGTGTTTGTATGAATTGAGTTAGAAGGTGACGAAGGCTATGTTGATCGGTGTAGATTTTGAAGTGCCAACCCAATAAGTAGTGCCGCCATTTACGGACCGCCTCTGTAATAGCGTATAATTCCCAGGTATAGGCAGAAGAAGCTTGCATCCTTGGTCCCATTTTTTTGCTAAAGAATGCAATAGGACGGCCTTCTTGAGATAAGACAGCCCCACCACCGGTACCTCAAGCATCTGTAGTAACATCAAATTGCTTGGTGAAATTGGGAAGAGCTAGGATAGGGACAGTAGTCATGACCTCCTTTAAAATGTTGAATGCTTTGGTGGCTGCGTCTGACCAATGGAAGCTTTTATTTTGGAGCAAGTCAGTGAGGGGTGAGGCTAAGTGAGCATAGTTCTGTACGAACCGCCGGTAATAGCAGGTGAGACCCAGAAATCCCCGGAGCTTGGTGATTGACGTGGGAAGGGGTAAGGTTGTCAATTCAGGTTGGGTTCGTGTTATCAGGTTCGTGTCGTTCGGGTTCGGGTCAGTTTGGTGTCGACCCAAATTCGACCCATTTATTTTCGTGTCAGGTTCGGGTCGTGTCAGTTTTTTTTGTGTCGGGTTCGTGTTGACACATTTAGTCCAAATGTCATAGAGAAGAATTTTTTCGGTTTTTGAATACGGTTTTCGAGTATGATTTTCGAATATGGTTTTCGAGTACGATTTTCCGTTTCAACTGTTATTTTCTTTATAATTATTTCAAATTCCATGTTTGTTTTCCAACGTTTGGCACAAATTTCGAAAATGATTTTAATTTATATTCTAACATTAATAATCAATTTTCGTTTCCGTTGTATTCGAACTTCAAATTTGGTATTTATTTCAGTTTGATTGAAATTTTGATTTTACTTTTTTATTCACTTATATAAATGAATATAATAAAAACTATGATGTATTACTATTCTATACCAACAAATAATGTCATCGAACAACCAAATATTAATTTAAGATTATTCATTATTAAATAGAATTATGAATAGATCCAATATACCAAAGTATCACCTATCAAATGTAAAAGTATCAAAATCATATAATATAGTGAAAATAACAAATACTAAAATAACCTACTATTATTTTAATTGTAGATATTTTATTATTTATTTTGGGTTTTTAACGTTTAAGGGTTTTGTTCTTTTGTTTGACCAGTTTTATTGTCCTAAAATGTCATTTTTTATTTGAATTCATAGTCTTCTTTTCAAAATGTAAATTTCAAGTATTAAAGAAAATTTTAAAATGTTATAGTTTTACCTATAAACGGGTCATACAGGTCACTTTCGGGTTATCGGGTTGGCCCTAACCCGGCCCATTTATTTTCGTGTCGATTTCATGTCAACCCGTTTTGACCCGTTTCAGGTTCGTGTCGGGTTTCGGGTTGATTCAGAAATTGCCAGCCTTAGGAAGGGGCCAATTGAGGATAGCATTGATTTTATCCTTATCGACCGAGACGCCGTTCCCGGAGATGACATGACCCGGATAATGCACTTGCTTCTCGACAAAAATACATTTAGAGCGTTAAGCGTAGTAACAATTCGAGACCAGGGTCTCAACAACTGTTTGGAGGTGTTGTAGGTGGACCTCACGGGTCGGGCTATAGACGAGGATATCGTCAAAAAACACAAGAACAAATCGTCGCAATCGGTCGCGGAAAAGATCATTCATTGCAGCTTGAAAGGTTGATGGGGCATTGGACAAACCGAACCGCATGACGAGAAACTCGTAATGGCCATCAACCGTTCGAAATGCGGTTTTGTGCGTGTCTTGAGCGGTTACTCGGATTTGGTGATATCCTGATCTTAAATCAATTTTGGTAAAGTAGCGGGAGCCGTGGAGTTCGTCGAGGAGCTCATCTAAAGTTGGTATGGGAAATCGATCTCGGATAGTAATGGCATTGAAAGCAGGGTAATCGACACAAAACCGCCACATGCCATCTTTCTTTCGGACAAGTAGGACGGGGGAGGAATAGGGGCTGGTAGGTTGGATGATACCATCTTTAAGCATATCTTTAATAAGATTGGTCATGATTTCCTTTTGGTAATGTGGGTAACGGTATGGACGTACGTTGACTGAGGCGGAGTTTGGTAACAGGTTAATATGGTGATCATGGCTTCGAGGTGGGGGTAAGCCCTAAGGAGTGTCAAAGAGCTGGGAATATTTTTGGAGCAGGGTGATTATGTCGTGGAGTAGTGGGTGGTCAGGGGAAAGTTAGGATCTGGTATTGGGTCACAAACCAATGCGTAATAAGCCGCCACAGATTGATTTTGCATGAGATGACATAGGGTACGTGGGCTGGTTGGTAGGGCCATGGGTTCACCATGCAAAATAAGGGGTTGATCATTGTAGTTGATAGTTAACTGGGGAATTGAGAAGTCTGCTGTGATGGGTCCTAGTGTGCTGATCCAGGACCTGCCAAGCACCACATTGGCATCCGCGATCTGAAGAATATAAGGAGATATAGTGAATGTGGCATAGGAAATTCGAATGGCTATGTTGTGACACTGCCCGGTGCAATTAAGATATTTGCCATCGCCAATCATGACGGGAAAGTTTGGTTTAGTATCGGTGGGAAGTTGAAGGAACGAAGCAACCCGCGGCTGAATGATATCGTGGGTGCTACCGGAGTCGACTAAGATGGTAACCGGGTGGCCCGTGATATGCCCGGTAATGCGTAATGATCGGGGTGAAGCTGCTCCGTGCAACGCAACTGGGATAAGGCCAGAAACTGTGTGGGATAGGGGTCCTCGACGGGATTTATTTGGACGGTGGAAGTGATGTTGTCTTGCGGGTCATGAATTATGGTATCGGTTGTCGGGGGGAAGGGATTCTTCGGGTTCTAAAAAGAGAAACTGAGGAGGGTTGCTGTAAGTTTATGGGGTTCCAACTCAAAACCAATTGGTTATGAGAGGAGTAGCCTAGCACCTTTATTAAGCAGATTACAAGGTCACTTTCTGTCCGATGTGGGACATTACTCAACGCGCCCCTCACGTGTGGCATTCTTTTTTTTTGCGCCTAACACGTGGATACTTATGGGTTACGCAGAGTCCGTGTTGCCTTTGACCAACCACGAGTAAACCTTGCACTGATACCATGTAAGTTTATGGGGTTCCAACTCAAAACCAATTGGTTATGAGAGGAGTAGCGCAGCACCTTTATTAAGCAGATTACAAGGTCACTTTCTGTCCGATGTGGGACATTACTCAACAGTTGCTACGATGCTCCAGATGAAATTTCTCCGGACATTTAAAACAAAGACCTTGGCTTCGTCTGGCTTGGAATTCTTCTGGTGTCAACCGGCGAATTGGGAGAGGCGCCGGTGGTTTGGCCGGTGTAGGGAGGAGGGCTGTGTTGGGGTTAGATGAAGCTTGGTTTGCTGGTCTGGTTCGTTTCGAGATGAAAGGTGGTTGGGATGCGGTAGTTGAGGAAGCATAACTGGCACTTAACTTATCCTCAATTAGTTTTGCAAGACAGTGGTCTGGTGCAAAGTGGTGGGCGATGGATTGCCATTTCGTGCTGCACATCAAGGCGCAACCCAGAGATATAGCAATTAAGGAGGGCAGTTGGCGATAATAAACCCGCCACACAATTGCTAATACGCTTGAATTCTGCCTGGTAGGCAGCCACTAAACCGGTTTGTTTAAGCTTAAATAGTGTGGCTTGGTGATTTTCGTCGGTAGAGGGGCCGAACCTAAGCTCGAGAGACCGGGTAAACGAGGGCCAGTCGCCCAACAAATGATTGTTGTGCATATATTTGTACCAACTTAAGGCTTCACTGACAAAATGAAACGTAGTTAGGGCCACACGTTGGGAGTTTCGGATCCGGTAAAAGGTGAAGTATTGATTTGCTTGGAAAAGCCAATCTAGGGGATTGGTTCCGTCAAACATGGGTAGGAGGATTTTTGGCGGTTTGAGTGATTGCGGGGGTGTCGGTGTATGGACCAATGGGGACGTATTTGGGTTAGGATTAAAGGAATGAGGGGTTGAGCTGTACGGTGACGGATTCCCTTGTGTCTCGGGTTCACGTCTTGTGAAGGTGGTGACAAGGTTGGTGGTATTAGCAGCCTGGGTGGAGAGTTGCATCAAGATGTTGTCAAGTTGAGTTGCTGAGGACGATGAGGAAGCTAGCAATTTCGCAAATGTTTCCGAAATCGCAGCCATGGATTCTTCAAGGGTGGGGTTTTCCTTACTGGGCGGCATTGGGAGGGACGAGTTCTCTCAACAAGAGCACCAAATGATAAGGCTAATTCGAGAGAGCCACTCTCCAAGAATAAATAAGAAGGAAAGACAATAATTTGGGGCAATTTTCTCTACCATTAACTGATGCAGAATTACAACTTAAATAACCAAAACAACTTGACTGACTCCACTACTAGCTATAAACTAGGAACTGAAATTATGCAACTAAAAAGGAAATGTGGACTAACAAGAATAAACCATGCATGCATTGATACTCCCACTAGTGAAATATTCCTTGCTTATGAAATGCCTAAATAAAAGAAAATGGATTACTGGCTTTTTCTTTAAGCTACCAACAGTTGTACCCAAATAGAATACTTTTTCTTTCAAACCATACTTTTTCTTTCAACCATTTTTTATTAATCCAAATAACGGGCTGGAATTCTCTTTACTTGACTGGACCTTTGCTCCTCCTGATCGACAACTTGGTCCACTACTATTAATACCGTCTGGTGGGACAACGACCTTGTCCTCAAGGTCGACCGGAAGCGAGGCATGTTGTGTTGAAGGATCACCAACACAGGGCTTTAAAAGTGACACATGAAATACCGGATGTTTACGCAAGGCAAGTCGGTATGCGACCGTACCTATACGAGACTCAACCTGAAAAGGCCCAAAGTACCGACGAGCAATCTTGTGAGATCCCCGACAAGCCATAGAAGATTGGCGATAGATGCGCAGTTTCACATAAACTCAATCGCCGACTTCAAAGTTTTTATCAAGGTGATGTTTGTTTGCTGAGGTGGTCATGCGCTTGCGTGCTGCATGCAAGGACTCTTTAAGCAGATTCAAAAGTTGCTGATGTGTAAGTAACGTCTGATCAATGGAAGTGATACTCGAGGAGCTGGCCAAATACGAAGGAAGGGAAGGTGGAGGGCGACCATAAACAGCTTCGAAAGGAGACATGTGAATGGAGTTTTGATACGTAGTATTATACCAGAATTCTAGGAGATACAAGTAACGGGACCAAGTACGAGACTCGTCACTAGCAAAATAGCAGAGATAAGATTCAAGACACCGATTTAGAACCTCCGGCTGGCCATCCGTTTGTGGATGGTAAGCACTTGAATGGCGAAGGGTTGTACCAAGCTGCTTAAAAAGTTCCTGCCACAAACGGCTAAGAAACAAAGGATCACGATGGGTAACAATAGACTTTGGTAACCCATGGAGACGATACCATAGTCACATAGTTCGCTCATATTGCCACAATCTGCGATCGTGGTACGAAATCGATCCCATCGCTAATTGGATCGGAAGTCGGAACGTTGATCATTTCGATCCCAATCGCTTTTCAAATCGATCCAATCGGTCTTCAATTCGCCAACAAGAACGCATTTAGGATCAATCCAAATAAAGAAAACACGAATTGGTAATGAATCGAAGAGATGGAATGCGATTTCACTGCCTTTTTTGTGCAAACAAATCAGAAACATTACCTTGTAGCAAAACATAACCTTACTTGCCTGTGAGAGTCTTGGTCTGAATCATCATCATCTTGGTGGTTATTTTTTTTTTGTTTGCATAAGTGTTGGTTTTCTTGGCGGTAGATGGTCTGGAGAGGGAGAGAGAGAGAGAGAAGTAACAGGGAGGAAAAACGATCCGCCGAAGAAAGGGTTAAGGATTGGGGTAATTTGTTTATTTTTTTACTGTAGGCACATAGACCTATAAGGTTTTTTCTTTATTTATGGTTTGATGTGTACGGGACAGTAATGTGATGTGACAAAAAGGTTAAAATCATGGTTGGCTCTATGAATTTCTAACGACACGGATTCCGTGCTAATAGTAGGACCCTAACCAAAACAAATTGACTAACTCCACTACTAGCTATAAACTAGGAACTGAAATTATGCAACTGAAAAGGAAACGTGGACTAACAAGAATAAGTCATGTATGCATGGATACTCCCACTAGTGGAATATTCCTTGCTTATGAAATGCCTAAATAAAAGGAAATGGTTGACTGGCTTTTTCTCCAAGCTACCAACAGGTGTATCCAAATAGAATACTTTTCTTTGAAACCATTTTTTATTAATCCAAATAACGGGCTGAAAATTCTCTTTACTCGACTCCTGATCGCAAACTTAGGCTGCTTGGGCTCCATGATGGGCTTTAGATGATGGTCCACTACTGTTGGATATCAAAGATCATATATATCACTCTCTTCTAAACGCATGAAGATAAAAAAAAAGAAATGCAGAAATGCAGCTATGTTGCGTGAGAACAAAAAACTCACAGGGACTACATTTTTTTATTATCTTCTCCTCTCTAATTTCATAAAAACAGCATACATATAAATTGGAAACAAAACATCCTATGCTAAGCAACATGGACACATCATCTACCACTTACTTCCTAAAATTATGCTCCACTAACACACCCACTACCTAGGCCTTTACATGATTCACGACACTTCCTCTTACTAAATAATTAGTTAAACATGGATTATCCATTTGTGACTAAACCAACCCGCACCACGACCCATCAAGATTATCCAACATTTACCCCGTAATCTTGATGATCTCGATCCATTCAACTTGCTACATGCTTGCTTGATTCGACTGTATTTCTTGCTAACTTCGAATCTTCTTGCTTTCTAACTTGCTATTTGAACCATAAGGTCCGGTCTTTCTACGAGTCACACATGACCCGGTTCATGCTACTTGCTCTTGGTACTCGGTCTCTCTTTCTCAGGCATACCACCGGTCTCGTTTATCTTCTTCGGTTTGACTACTCAAACGGTCGAGATTAACTTTCTAACTGGCTTACACGGTCTTGGTCTTCTTTCTTTTGATCACCACGTGATCAACCTTGCTCTAACTTGCTACTTGCTTTCTTCCTCTACTTGCTACTTGCTACTTGCTATTCTTCTTGCTTTCTTGCTGATAACATGAGACAACCTTCTTGCTTGCTATCTTCTTCTCTTTCTTGCTTGCAACCTCACAGCCCCTTCAACCGAACCATGAGCTCTGATACCAATTGTTGGATATCAAAGATCATATATATCACTCTCTTCTAAACGCATGAAGATAAAAAAAAAAGAAATGCATAAATACAGCTATGCTGCGTGAGAACAAAAAACTCACACGGACTACATTTTTTTATTATCTTCTCTCTAATTTCATAAACACAACATACATATAAATAGGAAAAAAAACATCCTATGCTAAGCAACATGGACACATCATCTACCACTTACTTTCTAAAATTATGCTCCACTAACACACCCACTACCTAGGCCTTTACATAATTCACGGCACTTCCTCTTACTAAATAATTAGTCAAACATGGACTATCCATTTGTGACTAAACCGACCCGCACCACGACCCATCAAGATTATCCAACAACTACTATCAAAATACATCTCTTGTTTACAAAACTAAATTCCTACCCTTTATTCAATCTTAACTGACTCCCGATGATTTTATATCTTCAAATTGTCAAATTTCTAGTTTTCAACACTTTGCAAGTTAATAATCTTTGTTGTAGTTGATGAACATCTGGCTGAAGGTTTCAAACCGTTGTCGAACCATTTTTATTGTACAACATACCTCCAACAGTGTCACATACTCAAAACCTGTTGCTAAGTTTGATAGCCTGCAAACTATTATTTGGCTTATGACCATGTAGTTCAGTCTTATATCCTTGAATCAATTAGCAGCTTATAATGATGTAGATTAGGTAAGTGAAATCCGGTTTTGTTTCAAATTGAAAACATGTAGATTTAGTTTAATAATATATTTTTGGTCTACATGTTCGTTTTATGCAAGAGAACTCCTAATATGGCTTCTTGAAAGTTCTTCATTAAGTTCAATAAACTATTCGTAGTGAATAATTATTTTGTATAAGATAATTAACAACTTAACAGTGGATAGTAAATCCATAAAATGTATGATAGAAAGGGGTTTTGTTTTAGTATTGTGAGTTACAATGATCTAATTAGAGGTTAAAAAACATGGATGCATGATTTGAGCAAGCAATTCAAGAATATGTAATCCACATTTTGTCTCTGACATACAAAAAGTTCCTAGTCCCAAGATCTGTTGTTGCCAAGCTATTCTTTCGTTTCAAAGTATTTGATGTATCATATATGTTATTTATTTTCAAATATTTTGTTAGGATCGAGACACCTATAACAAACGTTAGAATATAATGCGGATAACAAGAACACAAGATATAACGTGGTTCGGTCGTCGGGATCACGACCTATGTCCACGGGCAGAACTAGAGACTTCTTTCTTTATTAACTCAGATTGTTTGATGTACATATGACTGAAACCTAGGCTAGATATTTATAACTAAACAAGAAAACCCTAATGATGCCCTAAACTTAATTAGGAAACAATATTAAAAATTTAAACTTATATAAAAGATCTCTCAGCCATCACAACCCAAAAACATGCCCACGGCTAGAACACCTGCTTCACGCCGTGGAGCAAGGGTCCACGCCGTGGAGCATCGCAGGGCTCCACGCCGAGCAACATCCTTTTTTCCAGTTTTCCGGTTTTCAAATATCTTCCGAGCCTTTCAAGTCATATCCCAATATATTTGTTGGTTGTTTTTATTCTTAGATTTTAAATCACTTATTAAATATAATGCTGCAACTTTTAGCTTCTGATTTGGTGACTTTCATATAAAATAATACAATTATGAGGCATACAGTAATATAGTTAGGTTGAAACAAAGACAATAATATATTCAGGAAAAATGCTTAAAATAACTACCTCTTCTTGGTTGATAGTCTTGTTATCCGTTGGAGTCTCAACAATCTTTGGAGAGTTCATGGTGTTATCGTTGAATATGACATCGTATCTCATTTCGTATCAAGAGTTATTGGAGCTTTGATGATATTGCTTCGAGTGTTCATGGTGATTAGTGTAGAGGTTTTGGTGAGTGTTAATGTAAAACACAAAAAACACAGTTATTGAGTTGGAAATATGCTATAACTGTAGATTAGCTTAGAATAAATATTTATATAATATGATTCAAGATTGTTGTAATAAGAGGCGGACCAAAAAAAATATTAGGGGTTGCATAAAAATTTTTCCCTTAATATAAAACATGTATAATATCATTAAATTTGATAAACATGTCTAAAAATTACATACTAAAGTTGACCTTCACGTTTTTTCATTTCCTGAAAACGTTCAATTACACTTTCAATCTTAACATCCAAAAGAGCTTCCTTTTCTAGCGCACAAATCAAGACATGATTCATAAAGTCGTCACTCATTTTGTTGCGCAAGTCGGTCTTCAAAAGCTTCATTGTAGAAAAACATCTTTCAACTGTTGCGGTTGCAATCGGCAAACCAAAACAAACTTTAACAACCTATAGACCAAAGGAAAGAACGATGTTTCCCCATCAAGCGTGAAAGGTAGGCAATTCCATTCAAGTTAGCAAATTTGTCATCTTGTAGCAAAGAGTGATAGTAGATCTCAAGTTGACCAAGAAGATACACCCCTTCCGAGTCACTAAAAGCATGTGGATACATCTTACTTAAATTCAACAACTTTGATGTATCAAACTTAGAAAATGAATCACAAGGACTTAAAGCCGCCATGTTTTCTAGCAATTCCGTGCTCGCCTCACTAAACCGATTTCCAAATTCTTGAATTTTCTTGTCCAAAACCGTGTTAAATATCTAAACCTCAAAATGATATTGATTAGTGATCTTAGTCCTTCGGTTTCTTGGAGTAACATAATATGCCGTCATATCCAAAGTTTCAATACTATGTTTTTTACAAAAAGAACTTTCTTTAAAACTGAATCAAACCTACCATTTCTCAATGTTTGCAATGATATCTTTGTATATACTCCATTCCTGAAGGAGTTTTCGAAGAAAGCGCCTGAAGAGTATTCGTTATTCTTTTGTAAATTGTTCTAACGTACCACATCTGAAGAAAGAAGCCTAAAGTTCATGAGAAGATTTGTTCCGAAGTGAACGACAACCGAAGTAAGTCTTCGGTTATCAAAGGGTCTTCATCACCGAAGACAACTGGCTTCTTCTTGTTATGTAAAGTGCGCAATTAGCACATCAGAAGGAACTTGAAACGGCAATCTTGTTTTCTGTTCTTAACTTTATGAAGAGCAGTATACGTGTAATTAAATTAGATGGTCAGGATTAATTTACTTAGCGTATAAATACCTTCTCATTGTTCGAGAAAAGGTTAAGTGTTTGTTCGCTAATTTGCATTCAAGTCTGTTCTTGTTTAGTTTGTACTTGGTGCTCAAGTTTGTTCTTGTGCACTCTTTGAAGTCTGGTTATTCATATAATCTTACTTTGAAAACTTTCGTGTGTTCGTTATTTTAAATCTATTTCTTCACTTTGATAATAATCATTGTTAGTTTTATACTTCGTTGGGAAAAAATTGGTATCAGAGCAGGTTCTAATTTAATCTATAAATTAGTGATCTGTTCAAAATGTCGAAGTTTGAATACATCGAAAATGGTTCCTCTGCCAAACCCCCAAATTTTCTATAGAACATTTTTCAAGTTGGAAGAATCGCATGTTACTTTATTTGGAAAACATTGATTGCAATTCTCTTACTATTTTGGTGGAAGGTCCTTTTATTCCTCAAACCATCTCCATGGAGACTGGTTTTGCTGAAACCTCCATTCCCTCCCGTCCAAAACCAAGATCTCAATGGATTGAGGAGGAGAAGAAGCTTGTTGGTTTAGATGCCAAGATAAGAAACAGTATTGTTATCACTTTACCAAATGAGATCTTCCATACTGTTTGCAATCTAAAAACTGCCAAGGATATGTGGGAAAGTATATGCATATCTTTTGAAGGAACTATTGAAGTTTGTGAAAACAAAAAGACCAACATCATACGCAAGTATGAAAGCTTCTGTGCTAAGGACTCAGAGTCTCTCACTGAGGTCTATACGAGATTTACATGTCTTCTAAATGACATGACTGAAGTTGGAGTCATCAGAAAACAATTTCAAATCTTAAACAGATTTCTCGATTCCCTTCCATCTGAGTGGGATACCATGTGTATGATCTTGAGAATGAACAACATGCTCAAGGACATGAATATGCGTAAACTCTATGGAATTCTGCTGAATGACGAACAAACCCGCATTCAGAAAAATGACTTGAAGAAAGCCTTCAAGAATTCTCTGGCTCTCATAGCTGAAAATCCCCCAACAGCCAAGTATAGGTCTGAAGATGAACTTCATATGAATGATGCTGAGGAGGAAGAAAGATCTGACGATGAATGCTCTGAAAAAGCCTTCATCATGAAAAACTAAAAAAAATTTCAAAAGTTCAAATCTGATGGAAGAAGGAAGTTTAAAAGAAGTTCTCTTCCGAGAAAAAGGGCTCGTCTGAAGGGTCTAAGAATGAATGCTTCAAATGTGGGAAGCCTGGTCACTATGCAGCAGATTATTTTGTCAAAGAAACTTCATCAACTCCAAAGAAAGGTTTTTCATCTAAGGCCGATAAATACAAGGCTAAGTATAAGGCCCTGAAAGCATCGAATGAAAAGAAAAAGAAAGGAACGGCCATGATTATCGATGATCTGAACCGGACAGATTCTGAAACCTCTTCAGATGAGGATGAAGAGAGTGAAGTGAGAGGAAATTGCCTGGTGGCTGAAGAAATCCTTGGATCTGCTCATCCTGAAATGTGCTTAATGGCTACTGAAAGCAAGTTCAGCAGTGATCTAGCTAAGGCTGAAAATTGAGCTCAGCAGAAGGATGGAATCCCACAATGATGTACAAGGTATCTAATTTTAAAAATTATTCCATGGATGAAAAGGATGATATGTTTGCTTATTTGTGTTCTGATATGACAGTTGCTCATAAAAATCAAAACAAATCTAAACAAACTATCACCAAGCTCACTTCTGACATTAACGCTGTAGAAAAGGAAAACGAAAAATTTCTTCAAGAATCATATGCTTTAAGTAATCACCTTGAATTTTTAACAAATGAACTCAAAAATGTAAAACTGGATTTGCAAGACTCAAATGAAAAGGTGAAAGATCGTCAGTTGATTATTGATCTATGGTTGAGTCCTAACAAACTAGCATTTGAAAGCATAAATCATCAAATGGTTATTGAAAGAGAAGGAGTAGGCATAGGACACATTAAACAAGCAGCTGATTTCAGCAAGATGTGTAAAAATGTCGATGAAATGATTTTCAATGATATAAGCATTAATGATATCGGAAATGGAAATCTTCTTCATAAGAGATTCACTAAATCTGAACATTTGGATCCTAGTTTTTCTGAAAGAATAAATTCTGAAATCAGAAATCTTCAACTCCCCATTGAGTATGATACCACCAATCTCTCATCGTCCTCTACTGAAACCCAACCTGAAGGTGTGTCTGAAACTATTAAGGAATCTTCTCCTGAATCACAATCTGAAACCAGTTCTGAAACCCTCAACCCATCTTCTTCTGAATCCGGTTTTGAAAAACCTTCAAAAAACAAAATGCCTGAGTTATCTTACTCATTATTCCTATTAACCGTTCTGATGAAAATTCATCAGTTGAATCTTCAAAACCCATAGCTGAAAATTCCAAACCCTTCAAAACCACTAGTCTCGACAAAACCTTTCTTCTGCCTGTATCAAAACTCAAAGAAGTTAAAGACTCTCTTTTCAAAATTTTGAAATTAATTGGAGAAAAAGAGAAAAATAAGAAAAATAAAAAGACTAAGGCTCACAATTCTAAATCAACAAGAAAATGTTATAAGTGTGGAATAAGAGGTCATGAAGCAGTCTCTTGTTCTAGAGAAGGCAAAATCTCTAATCGCTCCACTGAGCATTGTGTTTTGGAGCCCAGTACAGTTTGGGCTCATCAAATGAACTAACTTCAGATTGTCTCTGTAGGGCAATCACCATGATAACATTTGGTACCTTGACAGTGGATGTTCAAGGCATATGACTGGATGTAAGTCCCTACTGAATGGGGTTCATGCAGCAAATGGCCCTAAAGTTACCTTTGGCGGAGGAAAGTGTGGCAAAACAGATGGATACGGTCATCTGAATCAAGGTTCAGTCAACATTAAAAATGTAGCTCATGTCACTGGGCTTGAACATAACCTTATCAGCATCAGTCAGTTATGTGATGCAGATTACAAAGTTCATTTCAAAAAGACCAAGGGTTCTATTTTCATCAAGAAAGGCAAGGAAGTCTTACAAGCAAAAAGACAGGGAAATATGTATATTGTCGATTTTAACTCTTCCCCCTCTGAAAGAGATGCATGCTTCTTTTCAAAAGCTGACTCAAAAGTAAACTGGTTATGGCACAAACGGTTATCCCTTCTCAACTTCAAGAGGACTACCGTCAGTTCGGTTTCATAAAGAGAAGTTGTGTCACGCTTGTGAGAAAGGAAAGCAAAAGAAGTCAGTCTTCAAATCCAAACACTGTAATCAAGTCAACTTCGCTTTCCAGTTACTTCACATGGATCTCTTTGGCCCTGTGAGCTCACCTAGTATGGGAGGTAAGAAATATACTTTGGTGGTTGTTGATGAATACACCATATTCACATGGGTATTTTTCCTGCGCAACAAGAGTGATACTGCTGAAATTCTTATGAATTTCATTCATCGTGTTCAAAGACAGTTTGATACTCAAGTCAAATAGCTTCGTAGTGATCATGGAACAGAGTTCAGAAACTCAACTCTTCAAGAATTTTGTGATGAAAATGGTATCATTCAAAATTTCTCAGCTCCATATACCCCTCAGCAAAATGAAGCAGTCCGCACGATGCTAGCTGAAGCATCTCTAAAAGGGCATTTCTGGGCTGAAGCAGTTAATGCTGCATGCTACACCCAAAATAGGTCCATAATTGTCAAACGACACAATAAAACTCCTTATGAGTTACTTCATCTGAAGTCACCCAATGTTGGATACTTCAAGATATTTGGAAGCACATGCTTCATTCTTAACACTAAAGATCAGAAAAGTAAGTTTGACCCCAAAGGAGAACAAGGTGTATTTCTGGGTTACTCTGACATTTCTAAAGCTTATCGTGTGTTTCTTCCCAAGAAAAGTTCTGTGGTTGAAACTATAAATGTCACCTTTGATGAATTTGATGTTCAATCAAGCTCAAATCATACTAGTCAAGTTGTTTATGAAGAATTTGATACTCTTGCACATGAGTCACTCAATGATGATTTAGATGACTATTCTCAAGAGGTAAAAGCCGACGACAACATTCAGTCAGTAAATGTGGATCAGATCACTCAAGATCAATCGGAACCAAATAACTCTTCTGCTGATGAGCATCATGAGCAACCAACTACAGTCACAAAATGGACTCGATCTCATCCTATTACAAATGTTATTGGGAATCCAAATACTGACGTACAAACCCGAAATTCAATTACCTCTGCCTTCTGCATGTTCTCTGAATTCATTTCACAAATCGAGCCAAAGAAAGTTGAAGAAGCTCTAAACGATCCAAACTGGGTGGTCGCAATGCAAGATGAGCTCAATGAATTCGAGAGGAACAAAGTTTGGAAACTCATTGCCCCTCCTGAAGACAAGTCCATTATTGGCACAAAATGGGTGTTTAGAAACAAGCGTGATGAAACAAGATCAGTGGTTCAAAACAAGGCCAGCTTAGTTGCTAAGGGTTACTGTCAAGAGGAGGGTATAGATTATGATGAAACATTTGCTCCAGTTGCTCGTCTGGAGGCCATACGCATGTTTCTTGCCTTTGCAACATTTAAAGGATTCAAAGTCTTTCACATGGATGTTAAAAGCGCTTTTCTGAACGGAGAACTACAAGAAGAGGTATTTGTTCAACAACCTCTTGGATTTGAAAGTCGCCAATTTCCAGATTATGTCTATAAGCTCGACAAGGCTCTCTATGGACTGAAGCAAGCTCCGCGTGCGTGGTATGCCACAATATCCACTCATCTTCTGAAGAATGGATTTCAGAGAGGGAACATGGACAAAACTCTATTCCTATGTAGAGAAAAAGGTGAACTCATTCTAGTTCAAATTTATGTTGATGATATTATTTTCGGTTCTACTGACAATCGTTTATGCAAGAAATTTGAAAAGATCATGTCAGAGAAGTTCAAAATGAGCATGATGGGAGAACTGAACATCTTCCTTGGGATTCAGATTAAGCAATCCGACCAAGGCATCTTCATCAATCAAGGGAAATATGTGAAGGACTTACTCAAAAAGTTCAACTTTTCAGACTCATCCCGAATGAAGACTCCCATTGTTCCAAAAACCAAGTCACATCCGATCCTAACGGGAAAGCAGTTGATCTTCCTACGTTCAGAGGGATGATCGGATCCCTTCTGTATATGATAGCCAGTCATCCTGACATAATGTTTTCCACATGTCTCTGTGCTAGATTTTAGGCGAATCTAAAAGAATCACATTTGACAGCTGTTTAAAGGATTTTCAGATATTTGAAAGGAACACCAGAACTAGGGTTATGGTACTCCCGAGACTCCTGCTTTGATCTCATTGGATTTTCAAATTCCGACTATGCCGGATGTCAGATTGATAGGAAAAGTACTACCGGTGGTTGTCAGTTACTTGGTGGAAAATTAGTAAGTTGGCAAAGCAAAAAGCAAAACTCAATCTCCTTATCCACCGCTGAAGTTGAATACATTTCAGCTGGGAGTTGCTGTGAACAAATACTATGGATGCAACATCAGCTAGCTGACTATGGAATCTCTTTTTAGTGCACTCCCATATATTGTGATAACACTAGTGCTATTGCAAATTCGAATCAGTGCTTCATTCTCGTACAAAGCACATTGATGTTCGCCATCACTGTAACACCGGAAATTCACAAGCCATTTTTTTTAAAACTCACTGCGGAAGCTAAATAAACCAACTTGATTACATAAAACCATCGTTACAAATATACATTCATTGTTCGAAGCTTAATATAACAACAACTGTTTGGTGTTACAAAAATAACTGACTCGTCTCTTTTTAAAACAAGTATCAGAGTAATGGTCAACTCTTCCTTCTACAATCTCAAACACGAACCTGCAAAACATCAACTGAAGGGAATTAGCACAAAGCTAAGTGAGTAGAGGCTAAAGCAACAAATGCAAACATTCACAATCAATCATGTAATCACATATCCAGAGAAGACCGGCGGTTCGGCGTAGAACCTACAACCAATGCCGGCCAAAGCAAAGGTTTACCAATAGCTTTCCACTAGATTGGCACAGTAAACTCCCCTCTAAGCAACAAATGCAACAGAAAGGCTACTACTGCTCAACCAACCAGTTAGACAATCCCAACTCAAGTCCACATATAGCTGACTTCTCAACGCAACTCAAAATCATCCTAAGAGTGCGTATAGACCAAATATTCATGCAGCAGTTATCAACATTTCATTATCACAATCAACAGTTCAATCTCAAACCACAATCATGCTTCACATCAATAAAATTAACTGCAATCTTTACCATCCGTGTTCAACGTCCACTCACCTCAATTTTAGAACGAGCTCAGAAGTCTAATATTACTGAGTCTTAGGATTGCATGTAAACACAGCAATAAACAAATCAGTCCCAATCTCATAAATATATCTTATCATATATTGATAAATCATTCATCAAACAAACATCAAACAATAAACAAATACAATTCAAAACAGAAGTATCGGATTTCACATAATTGTCGGATTCCAAAAATCCGCAACTCATTTATCGGATTTTTACTAATATCGGATTTGGGAATCCGATGGATTCCATACTGTCGGATTTTCCTTAATTGAATTCCAAGTACTCGGATTTCACTTCAATCTGATTCTATCAACTATGTCGCATTTCAAGTACCCGGATCCAATCAATCGGATTCTAGGTTTCGGATTTCTCATTGAATTCTTCTTCTTCCCAAACACCAAAACCGATTCTTCATATTCTCATTGATTCTACCATCTTCGAAAGTTCATAACCCAAAACCAGATTTCACAATGTTCATAAAAATCATATCAACAACATTTTCTAACATCTTAAAACACATATTTCATGTATCAAAACACCATTTTAACATATAACCACAAGAACACACAAAAACCCAACAAAACCCATATTTCATTAAAAACCGATTCTTGCGATCTTCATATAATCATGCTATTTCTATTTAAAAATCATAACAAGTAATATGTACGAACCCAAATCTAACCTTATCTTGATTAAATCACCAAAAACTAGAAATCTGATTCTTAGTTCTTCGGTTCTTCTTTGGTTGTTCTTGGAAGAGAATAAAACACAATAACACACACAACACTTTTCCAATTTTGAGTTAATGCATGGCTAGACAAACACTCCCCCACGTATACCCCTTGAAAACAATAGGTGGCAACTCATTCTTTACACACATACACGTGCACACACACACACACATAAATACATATACATGCATACGGTGACATACATACTTGCAATACATACATGCATAATATTAATCACATACTTAAAATTAATTCAATTAATCATCTAACATAATAAAACAGTTAAACACGTATCACAAACCCACTAATCTTCTAGCCCAGGTTTGAGGGTGTTACAAATCTCTCCCCTTTAAGAGGATTCCGTCCTCGGAATCCTTTCCTACTCAAAAAAATGGGGATATCTCTCCTTCATCTCTACCTCAGTCTCCAAAGTTAAATCAGAACCAAGACTGTGCTTCCATTTGACTAATACCATGGGTATCTGCTTCTTTCGGAGCTTGGTCACTTTTCGATCCAACAGTTCTACTGGCTCCTCTATCATCCTCTTCTTTGAATCAACTTTCAGCTCTTGTACTTGGGGAATCTGACTTTCATCATCAATCTTGCACTTTCTCATATAACAGACGTTGAATGTATCATGTATTCCTGCAAGTTCTGCTAGAAGATTTAGCGTAACAGTCTCATCATTTACAACTTGACGTATGCGGAAGGGACCAATGTAACGGGGAACTAACTTCCCGCGCTTACCGAATCGAATCACACCCTTCCACGGAGAAACCTTCAAGTACACTAACTCTCCCACCTCAAACTTAACTGGGCGACGACGCGGATCTGCGTACATTTTTTGCCTATCTATGGCTTCTTTCAACTTATCTCTGGCAATAGCAACCTTATCAGCTGTCATCTGAACTATCTCAGGTCCTGCAAATTGTTTCTCACCTGCCTCTAACCAACACGTCGGAGTACGGCAACGACGACCGTATAACATTTCGTACGAAGGCATCCCTATACTGGAGTGGTAAGAATTATTGTACGCAAACTCAATTAACGGCAGGTGTGAATCCCAAGATCCACCATATTCAATTACACAAGCACACAACATATCTTCAAGTGTTTGTATGGTACGTTCAGTCTGACCATCTGTCTGGGGATGATAAGTAGTACTCAGGTTAATCCTCGTCCCCAATTCCCTCTGTAAACTCCTCCAAAAGTTAGAAATGAATCTGGAGTCTTTGTCAGATACTATTGATAATGGCATGCCATGCCTCGCAACAATCTCGTTCACATAAAGTTGAGCCAACTTACTCAGAGAAGCCGTCTCACATGTAGCTAGGAAGTGAGCGCTCTTAGTCAGCCGATCCACAATCACCCAAATCATATCATTATTCTTCTGTGTTCGCGGAAGTTTAGTCACAAAATCCATCGTTATATGTTCCCATTTCCACTCAGGGATTTCCAATTGCTTTAAAGATCCATAAGGCTTCTGATGCTCCGCCTTCACCTGTGCATAGATATGGCATGATTCTACAAACTGTGCCACATCGGTTTTCATAGTAGGCCACCAGTAAAGCACTTTCAGGTCGTTATACATTTTAGTGCTTCCTGGGTGTATTGACAATCTGGACTTGTGTGCTTCTGTCAAAATTAACTTTCTCAAATCTCCAAGCATAGGCACCCACACACGAGTCTTGTATACTTTTAATCCACAAGATTCATTAGCAAGTTCGTCTTTACGTTTCTTTATCAGTTCATTCTTCAAGTGTTCTTCCATCAAAGCCTCCAACTGAGTAGACTTTAGTCTATCCACTAGATCAGATACAATCTCTATTCGCATAAACTGGATAGAACTTCCCGCTCCCTAGCGGCTTCAGGCATTTGCCACCACGTTTGCTTTGCCCGGGTGATATATTATTTCACAATCATAGTCTTTAATCAATTCTACTCAGCGTCTCTGTCTCATATTCAACTCTTTCTGTGTAAATACATACTGTAGGCTCTTATGGTCGGTACAAATCACGCACTTAGTGCCATACAGGTAGTGTCTCCATAACTTTAGAGCAAACACAACTGCCAATTCCAAATCATGTGTTGGGTAATTCTTTTCATGGGGTTTCAACTGTCTTGAAGCATAAGCAATCACCCGTTCCCTCTGCATAAGCACACAGCCCAATCCCGCAAACGATGCATCACAATAAACTATGAAATCCTCTGAGCCACTTGGAAATGCTAGAATAGGGGCTTCACATAATAACTGTTTCCACACCAGGAATGCTTTATCCTGTTCACTGCCCCATACAAATTTCACATTTTTTCGAGTTAACTTAGTCAACGGACCCGCAATCTTGGAAAAGTCTTTTATAAACCTGCGGAAGTATCCAGCTAACCCTAGAAAACTTTTGATCTCAGATGGTGTCTTTGGAGCGTTCCAATTCATAACTGCTTCTACCTTTGAAGCATCCACTTTTACTCCCTCGTCACAGATTACATGCCCCAAAAACTGTACCTCTCTCAACGAGAATTCACACTTAGAGAACTTAGCAAACAAATGCTCTTTCTTCAGTGTCTCCAAAATCTGTCTTAAATGCTTCTCGTGCTCTTCCTCAGTCTTTGAATATACTAGAATATCATCGATGAAAACTATTACAAAATCATCAAGGAATGGTCGACAGATTCTGTTCATTTAATCCATGAAAATCGCAGGTGCATTGGTTAAGCCGAACGGCATAACCAAAAACTCGTAGTGCTCGTAGCGCGTACGAAAAGCCGTCTTTGACACGTCTTCCTCAAAAACACGCACCTGATGATACCCTAATCTCAAATCAATTTTAGAAAAGAACGAAGCTCCTTGCAGTTGATCAAATAAATCATCTATTCTTGGCAACGGATACTTGTTCTTTATTGTTCTCTTGTTTAGCTCACGGTAGTCGATACACATACGCAACGTGCCGTCTTTCTTTTTCACAAACAGAACTGGTGCTCCCCACAGAGATGAACTCGGATGGATAAAACCCTTATCTAACAAGTCCTATATCTGTGTCATCATTTCCCGAATCTCTGAAGGTGCCAACCTGTATGGTGCCTTTGCCACTGGGCGAGAACTAGGAATCAAATCTATCTTGAACTCTACCTCACGAACTGGAGGTAGCCCTGGTAACTCTTCTGGAAACACCTCCGGGTATTCCGTTACCACCCGGATGTCATTCACTGTCTGCTTTTCTTTCTTTCCATCAATTACATAAGCCAAGTATGATTCGCAACCTTTATCCAACGCCTTTTTAGCTTTCAAACACGAGATAATCGGAATTACAGATCTAACCTTCTCACCCCTTGCTACTACTCTTGTACCATCAGCCAACAGGAATGAAATCAACTTCTTGTGGCATTTAATGCTGGCCTGATTCAAACTCAGCCAATCCATCCCGAGCACCACATCGAACCCAGATAATGGCATTACAAGAAAATATACAGGAAAGCAAGTATCATCTATATCTATCTTGGCTCCAGCCACAGCAGTCGTGACCGGAACCATCATACCATCAGCTACCTCTATTTCTAAAGCAGTAGCTAGTTCAGTTAAAGACACATTCAACCTACCACAGAATTTTACAGATACAAAGGAGCGATTTGCCCTTGAATCAAATAACACTCTAGCAGGAATAGAGTTTATTAAAAACATACCGGTTATCACATCATCTGTGGTAGTGGCATCATCCACTGTCATCCTAAATGCCCGACCCTCAGCAGTGGGTGGGTTCTTCCGTTTTTGCCCAGCTGTAGATGATCCTCCAGCACCTCCCCCTCCTAACCCAGACCCCGTCTTTTTGCTTAATGGGCAGTCACCAACCCGGTGCCCCTCCTTTTGACAATTCCAACAGACTCTGCTCAGCAGTCTGCAATTCTTTAAGTCATGGCCAAACTGGCCACATTTCACACACCTCATAGATTGGGGCGTACACTGCCCGTGATGATAAGACTTGCACCTGTTACACCAAGGTGCTCTCTGAGCAGACCCACCTACAGAAGATGTTTTATTCTAGTTACCCTGTCAATTTCCATTGTCCTACCCTCCTTGCCTTTGTTGAGTATTGTAATGTTCAAATCTTGATTTTTCCTGGGAAATTCTTTCCCCACTCAACTTATTCCTCGCAATCAAATCTCCTTTAGCCGACTTAGCTAAAGTAAATGCTTGGGATAGTGTTGTAGCCCACCCGGTGGCATTACGGAGATCCGGATGTAATGCTCCAACAAAATGGGCAATCTTTGACTCCTCATCTCGTACCCAATGTTTCGCAAATCTCATTTTCTCGTTGAATTGTTTTATCAATTGATCCACCGTCATATTCCCAGTCATCTGCAACTCCATAAATTCTCTATTAATCTTGGCAATCTCAAAAGTACCACAGTACTGCTCATAGAGTTTCTCCTGGAATTGACTCCAAGTAATACTCTCCTGTTGCTGCTCCGTAAAATGGCCAGTGATTGAATCCCACCAAACCATGGCATCCCCTTGTAACATCCTTGATGCGTATTTCACTTTCAGTTCATTCTCACAGTTGCAAGCATCTAATGTCTTCGTCATTTCTCTAAGCCAATTCAACGTGTAACTGGGATCAGAAATTCCCCGGTATTCAGAGGGCTTGCAGTCGAGGAATTGTTTATATGTACAAGGTTGTTTATATCCTGGAAACGCAAATGGGTAACCTCCAGGTTGTGGATACGGATAAAAGAAAGGTTGCTGCATCATTTGAGTTATTGGTGGCAGAGGTACTGACACTGGTGGTACTGTTGCTTGTGTAGTTATCGCAATTGGTACCGGTGGTGGTTCTGGTTGGTTTAATCTCTGCTCCATGTTCAGGACTTTATTTCGAAGATCCATTAATTCATTCTCCAGTTTAAAGATGTATTCGCTTTGATCTTCCTCTTGCTCTTGCCCAGATGTTCTAGCTTGGTTTACATTACTCAAGTCTTCAATTACTGGAGCCTCTGATACAGCTTGGGTCACAGGAGGTAGGATGGGAGTCTATCTATCAGCCATAATCTATTACAATCACATCACCTCATAGCTCATTAGCATAAAACGTTAGTATCCAAAATACTAACTACTACAACAACTCTAACTCACCCTAATTCCCCCCAAGGAAAGCGTGACCCGTCACGAGCCAAGATTTGGGAATGCAACACTCTAGCCGTGCATGCATCGCCAAACCTAGGCTCTCATACCAAACTGTAACACTTGAAATTCACAAGACATTTTTTTAAAATGCACTACGGAAGCTAAATAAAGCAACTTGATTACATAAAACCATCCTTACAAATATACATTCATTGTTCGAAGCTTAATATAACAACAACTGTTTGGTGTTACAAAAATAACTGGCTCGTCTCTTTTTAAAACAAGTATCAGATTAATGGTCAACTCTTCCTTCTACAATCTCAAACACGAACCTGCAAAACATCAACTGAAGGGAATTAGCACAAAGCTAAGTGAGTAGAGGCTAAAGCAACAAATGAAAACATTCACAATCAATCATCAATCATGTAATCACATATCCATAGAAGACCTGCGGTTCAGCGCAGAACCTACAACCAATGCCGGCCAAAGCAAAGGTTTATCGATAGATTTCCACTAGATTGTCACAGTAAACTCCCCTCTGAGCAACAAATGCAACAGAAAGGCTACTACTGCTTAACCAACTAGTTAGACAAGCCCAGCCCAAGTCCACGTATAGCTGACTTCTCAACGCAACTCTAAATCATCCTAAGAGTGCGTATCGACCAAATATTCATGCAGCAGTTATCAACATTTCATTATCACAATCAACAGTTCAATCTCAAACCACAATCATGCTTCACATCAATAAAATTAAATGCAATCTTTACCATCCGTGTTCAATGTCCACTCACCTCAATTTCAACACGAGCTCAGAAGTCTAATATTACAGAGTCTTAGGATTTCCTGTAAACACAGCAACAATCAAATCAGTCCCAATCTCATAAATATATCTTATCATATATTTATAAATCATTCATCAAACAATAAACAAATACAATTCAAAACACAAGTTCCGCGACTCATTTATCGGATTTTTACTAATATCGGATTTGGGAATCCGATGGATTCCATACTGTCGGATTTTCCTTAATTGAATTCCAAGTACTCGGATTTCACTTCAATCGGATTCTATCAACTATGTTGGATTTCAAGTACCCGGATTCAATCAATCGGATTCTAGGTTTTGGATTTCTAAATGAATCGGATTTAGGGTCTCGGTTTAGCACAATCGGAATTTTTCTTCTTCCCAAACACCAAAACCGATTCTTCATATTCTCATTGATTCTACCATCTTCGAAACTTCATAACCCAAACCCAAATTTCACAATGTTCATAAAAATCATATCAACATTTTCTAACATCTTAAAACACATATTTCATGTATCAAAACACCATTTTAACATATAACCACAAGAACACACAAAAACCCAACAAAACCCATATTTCATTAAAAACCGATTCTTGTGATCTTCATATAATCATGCTATTTCTATTTAAAAATCATAAAAAGTAATCATTTAATCATGTACGAACCCAAATCTAACCTTATCTTGATTAAATCACCAAAAACTAGAAATCCGATTCTTAGTTCTTCGGTTCTTCTTCGGTTGTTCTTGGCAGGGGATAAAACACAATAACACACACAACACTTTTCCAATTTTGAGTTAATGCATGGCTAGACAACCACTCCCCCACGTATACCCCTTGAAAACAAGAGGTGGCAACTCATTCTTTACACACATACACGTGCACACACACACATAAATACATATACATGCATACGGTGACATACATACTTGCAATACATACATGCATAATATTAATCACATACTTAAAATTAATTCAATTAATCATCTAACATAATAAAACAGTTAAACACGTACCACAAACCCGCTAATATTCTAGCCCAGGTTTGAGGGTGTTACAATCACTTCATTCGAGATCACATCGCGAAGAATGAAATTGAGTTTCGATTCATTTCTACTGAACACCGCTCGCTGACATATTCACGAAAGCCCTGGATGAACATCAGTTCAATTTATTAGTTGCAGAAATTGGAATGCTCAATCCTTGTGAAATGTAACTATTTCAGGTAAATTCGATTGTTACTATTCATTCTTTCTTGTCACATTTAATGCGAGCCACCCTAATAGCCAAGCTTGAATAATTACTTTTACCCCGTCTCTTTCTAACTGTCAAATCATCTCTGAAGCATAATCATGAGTAATTTTCTTTATAAGCATCTATAGATTTTCTTTCCTTTTTCATCTTCTGCAAAATCAAAGAAAATCTTCCACTTTCTTTCCAAAACTCATGGAGTTTACCATTATGTTCGTCTTTTTTCCAGTTTGCTACATGACCACAGTTCGCATTCCAGAAGAAGGAATCGGGATTGATGTATCATCTCAAATATTTATACTATCTTAGGCATGGTTGTAATTTTTTTTTGGGTAGTCTATGTAAACCATGATGAATATCCTTGTAATCATCTTTTGTTAATATGGCATTAGTTATATCCAAGCTTAGTTCTTATTCTTGTTGGCATTGTGCTTTTTATTTCCTTTTATTATTGTTATTTTTTTGTGAGATTAAAATTTCCGAAGCAAAAGTTGGATATATTTTTTAAATATTATCTTTTTCTTTGTGAAATTTTATCTCTTTACTAATTGTTTGTTGATGAAGATTGGTTGTTTCTAAGGCTACTCCAGTTAAAATGGTTTCACCAATGACCGTTTGACATCACAAAAGTTAACCTTGTGCATTTTCCGCATTCACGCGCCCATTTTCACCCTTGATTTACTCAACCGTTCAGATTCCCTTATTTTAAACCCCTTTAAAATGTAACACCGCTTCTAAATTCGGTTGCTTTAATGACAAAACAGATTTAGCAGCGGAATTTTTTTCATTTTAAAACAACCAAACAGTTAATTTACATTAATTACTTCTCAAAATATCGCAGGTGTTACCGAGTACAGGAAACGACCATTGCATCTATTACATTACAACATCAATCTACAAGTGTTCCACCCACAAGGGGCAACAAAATTCCCAAAAGTATCCCGCCTCGCAGGCCATCTAGTCTTTACTTGAAAAGGGAAATCATAGCATCATTAGCTACACTAGCTAGTGAGTACATGCAGTCATAGGCATCAATATAGCAAGTCATGCGTCATATCATAAACAGTCATTGCTAGCTTACCACATTGCGGTGTGCTGACAAGATCGGTAAGAATTGGGTCGTGCAGAGAAATCACTCCCGCTCAACAACTCGGACCGGGGGATCAGACACGACCAATCCGCACTGGTGGGGGAGCACAAGGCAGTTCACCGAGCATCGTTCACAGAGCCAGAGGCTCCACACGTAATCCGGCTACAACCGGCCGATTACCACTCACGTTAAGGCACGGTGGTTCTGCAGAACCTATGATCCAGGATGCCTCCTGAATCCCCGTGAAATCCCAAAGGATTCAGCTACAACCGGCTGACCTTAACCATGCTTCTGATAGTCTGCAGACAATTCACATACACATATACGTACATTTGATCCCTCAGGGATCCGACATCTTTCGAACAGTCATTCATGCATAACATCATAAATTAACTAAGTGGTTCCAAACTGGACCCACTAGCATGCTCCTGACACGTATACTAACATCTTACAACTCATAGACTTACCTCTTCGAGCGTACCTGCATAAGCCAGTTAGTCATACATAGTACATTTACATAGTCATCTGTACTTGTGTATTTATATTAAATATAAATATGTGTAAGTTAGATGAATAAAAGGAAAAGGAAAAAGAAAAGGATAAAGAAGAAAAGTTAGATATTTTATGCAGAGGCGGTTTGCCTCTGGATAAGATATATATGTATGTGTGTTGTGATATTTGACTCTTAAAGTCAAAGATAGCTAAGATTGCAAAGAAAACACAAACACATACTACTCTCTCTTCTCTCGTAAGTTTTGAAGAAAAAGTTCATAAAGTTTGAAGATTTGAAGTTCTAAACCTAAACCAAGGTTAGTATGGTGTTTTCAGTGTGAAATATATATGTATTATGCTAGATACATGTGTGTTTTATGGCTAGAAATAGTGATAGAATGAAAACCACCATTAAAGAACACGAAGCTTACTTTATAAGTGGGTTTATCATGTTCTAATGTTTTAAAAGGTGTTAAGTTGTTTATAAGATTCATATAGGTAATATATGAAGCTTAGAAGTGTTTAAAGAGTGAAAAAGCCGTGTTTAGAAATCTGGGTTTTGAAAAGAATAACTGAAAGTCGCATGCAAACTGATGAAGATGATGGTGAAATCTGGAAATTCGATGATCGCGGCGCGACAAATTGTCGTTGCTGCGCGACCCCGTCTAAAAGTGCCCATGCGACTTATTTTGATCCGACTTTCGTACGAGTCGTCTGACCTTTGGTCCGACAGTTGGATGAACCATCCGACCTTTGGGTCCGATTGTTGGATAGTTCAAATGGATTATGGTCCGACTTTCGCATGAGCCTTTCATGTTGATCCGACTTTTCACTCGTCGCGGCGCGACACCTTATATGGTCGCGGCGTGACGGGGCCTTTTCAGCAAGGATATGTTTTGTTAACATGTTCTTGTTGATTAGGTTATGTAGTATTCAAAGCAAGTTTAATGAATGGTTTAAGACTGTTAAGAAGGTTGTAAGTGTTCTAGTAATAGAACCTAACGCGTGCAAACGCTTAACGCGATTGCCGAATGTTTTTAGGTGAACGTGCCAGCTGAACCAGCACTAAGTGAACGAACACTGTAAGCTAGTCAGGTGAGTGCCTGCTTTCATGAGACTCAGTAGAGTAAGGCGTTGCATGATATGTGAATGTATGTTGTGTGTTTAACTTCCTTTTGCAGGTACGCTTGAGGAGGTATGTGTATGACTTGTAAGATGTTAGAATATGTGTCAGGAGCATGCCAGTGGTCCAGTTTGGAACCACTTAGTTAATATATGATGCTATGCATGAATAACTGCTTGAAAGATGTTATATGTAAGATGATGGATCCCTGTGGGATCAAATGTACGTATATATGTTTGTGAACTGTCTGCAGATTATCTGACGCATGGTTAAGGTCAGTTCGTTGTAACTGGATCCTTCGGGTTTTCATGGGGATTTAGGAGGCATCCTGGATCATAGGTTATGCAGAACTACCGTGCCTTAACGTGAGTGGTGATCAGCCGGTTGTAGCTAGATTACCTGTGGAGTCTTTGACTCTGTGAACGATGCTTGGTGGACTGCCTTGTGCTCCCCCACCAGCGCGGATTGGTCGTGTCTGATCCCCCGGTCTGAGTTGTTGAGCGGGATTGATTACCTTGCAAGACACGACTCTTATTGATCTTGTCAGCACGCCGCTATGTGCTAAGCTAGCAATGATTGTTTATGATACGATGCATGACTTACTATTTTGATGCTTATGATAGTATGTACTCACTAGGTAGTGTAGATAATGGTACTATGTTTCCCTTTTCAGGAAAAGATTAGATGGCCTGCGAGGCGGGTTGCTTTTGAGAAATACATTACCCCCTTGTGGTGGAACACTTATGTTTTATGATGTAATGTAATATGATACTATGGTCGGTTCCTGTACTTGGTAACACCAATGTTATTTTGAGAAGTTGTTAATGTATATAACTGTTTGGTTGTTTTAAAAAGAAAAATTTCCGCTGCTAAAACCCGATTTGTCATTAAAGAAACTAAATTCAGAGGTGGTGTTACAGTCTTTGTGTTCAATATATATCCACTGCCACTTACCAATATATCTATTTATTTACATTATCTCTATTTATATATTCTCATTTACATATATTACTACTTTCATGACTCCATACTTACGATTAAAATACATATATACATTTCATTAATTCTCTCAAAACATACATATCTTTTATTATCTTAATACAATTACATATTAGTATCTACTACACACAACTAGGCCCAATTTGAGGATGTTACAAATCTACCCCCTTAAGAGGATTCCGTCCTCGGAATCCGCTCCATGACAAACAAGTGAGGGTATCTTGTCTTCATTTCGTCCTTTGTTTCCCAAGTTAGGTTTGAACCTAAGTTGTGCTTCCACTTTACAAGGACTAACTTGACTACCTTCTTACGTAGCTTCTTGACCTTCCTGTCAAGTATTTCAAAGGTTCTTATACGATTCGTTTAGAAGAGTCAACTTTTAGTTCTTGTAATGGAATAATCTGATCTTCTTCTATGCTGCACTTGCACAGATAGCACATGTTAAAGGTATTATGGATTGCAGCAAGTAAAGGTGTTATGGATTCCAGCAAGTTCAGGCAGCAGCTCAAGTGTTACCGTTTGATCATTAACCTTTCGAATAACCTTGAAGGGACCTATGAAACGTGGACTCAATTTGCCATTTCGTCCAAAGCGAATGACGCCCTTCCAAGGAAAAAACTTTTAAGAATACACGATCGCCTACATCAAATGTAACAGGTCTGCATTTGGGATTCGCATACATCTTCTGTCGGTCACGAGCCGCTTTTAACTTCTCGAGAGTCACATTAACTTCATCAGATGTAATCTAGACAATCTCAGGTCTGGCGAACTGTTTCTCACCAAGTTCAAGCCAACAAGTTGGAGTGCCACAACGCCTACCGTAAAGCATCTCGTAAGGTGGCATTCCAATGCTGGAATGATAAGAATTATTATAAGAAAATTCAATCAATGGGAGATGAGAATCCCATGAACCACTAAACTCGAGTACACACGCACGAAGCATATCCTCCAAGGTCTGAATTGTTCGTTCAAATTGGCCATCTGTTTGCGGGTGATAAGCAGTGCTTCGATGAACACGAGTGCCAAGCTCATGTTGTAAGCTTTGCTAGAAATTTGAAACAAATTAAGAGTCACGATTGGAAACAATAGAACAAGGAAGACCGTGTCGTGACACAGTCTCATTAATGTAAAGCTGAGCCAAACGAGTCAACGACGCAGACTCATTCGTGGCTAAGAAATGAGCACTATTGGTCAACCGGTCAACGATGACCCATATCATGTGGTGTCCTCTGAATGTATTAGGCAACTTTTTCACGAAATCCATCGTGATATGATCTCACTTCCACTCGGGAGTGTTAAGTTGTTGCTGATTGCCGTAAGGGCATTGATGTTCCGTCTTGACTTGCGCACAGGTCAAACATCTTTCCACAAAGGAAGCGCTGTCTTTTTTCAAGGTAGGCCACCAATACAACAACTTCTAGTCATAGTACATCCTTGTAATTCCCGGATGGACGGATAGCTTGGACTTGTGAGCTTCTTGCAATATTATCTCGCGATTACCTCCAACAAGTGGTACCCAAATTCTGGATTAAAAAGTCTTCAACCCACGACTATCTTCACTTAACTAGTCTTTCAACTTCTTCATTGTTTCACCTTTCAGATTGTCTTCTTGTAATGCCAACTACTGTGCTTCCTTCAACTTTGCAATTAAGGCTGGCACCACCATAATCTTCATAAACTTAGCATATGCTAACCGTCCTTTATGGCTCAAAGCATCCGCTACAACATTGGCTTTACCAAGGTGGTAGCGGATTTCAGAATCGTAGTCTTTAATTAACTCAAGCCAGCGGCGTTGCCTCATGTTGAGTTCTTTTTGGGTAAAGACGTATTGCAAACTCTTGTGATCAGTGCAAACTACACACTTTATGTCATAAAGATAACACCTTCACAGCTTCAAAGCAAATACCACAGCAGCAAGCTCCAAAACATGAGTTGGGTAGTTCCTTTCATGTGATTATAATTACTGAGAAGCATAGGTAATCACTTTATCATGTTGCATCAGGACACAACCCAACCCCCAACCCCACATACGAGGCATCACAATATACACTGAAGTCTTCCAAACCATCGCAAGGTAAGGATCGGAGCCTCACACAATAATTGTTTCAAAGGCTGAAAGGCTCTCTCTTGAGCTTCAGACCAAACAAAAGCTACATCTTTTCGGGTTAGTTTGGTCAAAGGCCCGCAAGCATAGAAAAATCACGGATAAACCGCCGTAGTAGCCAGCTAAGCCAAGAAAACTTTTGATCTAAGAAGAAGTTTGAGGAACTCCCCAATTCATCATAGCTTCCACCTTAGCTGGATCTAGTTTGACACCTTCTTTATAAATCACATGGTAGAGGAAATGCACTTTCCTAAGCCAGAATTCACACTTAGAAAGCTTTGCATACAATTGTTCCTGCTTAAGGCTTTCAAGAACTTGACGAAGATGCAGCTCATGATCGACTTCAGTCTTCGAATAAACAAGAATATTGTCAATAAAGACAATCACGGATCTATCAAGAAATGGATGACAAAAGCGATTCATTAGATCCATGAAGATGGCAGGTGCATTGGTTAAGCCGAATGGCATCACCAAAAATTCATAATGACCATAGCGAGTTTGAAAAGTAGTCTTAGGAATATCTTCTTCATGAACCCGCACTTGATGGTACCCCGACCTGAGATCAATCTTAGAGAAATACGTCGTTCCCTGCAGTTGATCGGAAAGATCGTCTATGCGTGGAAGAGGATATTTATTTTTCACACTTTGCTTCTTAAGCTCCCTGTAATCGATGCACATACGCATGGTTCCATCCTTCTTCTTGACAAACAATACTGGAGATCCCCACGGCGAGGAACTCGGGCGAATAAAGCCTTTCTCAAGCAATTCTTGAATTTGAGTCATCATCTCGTGAATTTCAGAAGGATCAAGACGATACAGAGATCTAGCCACCGGAGTAGCTCCTGGAACAAGTTCAATTTTATATTCACAACTCTGACTGGAGGTAAAATCGGTTGTTCTTCAGGAAACACCTCAAGATAACCAGACACTACTCTGATATCTTGGACCGGTCGTTTCTCCATCTTGGCATCAATCACATATGCTAAGTAGGAGACACAACCTTTTGAGACAGACTTCTGAGCTTTAATAACAGAGATGACACAAATTTAAGACTCCCGTCTCTCTCGTCGAGCTATTGCATAAGACCCGTCAGATAGAGGAATCTTAATCATCTTCTTGGAGCAGAGAATCTCAGCATTTCGACTGCTGAGCCAATCCATCCCAATTACTGCATCAAAGCCCACAATAGGCATAACACATTGATATCAAATAGATTGATACCAAATAGAGACTATTCCTACTAGTGTCAACAACAGTGTCACACCCCGCCAAGGCGGAATCGCGAAGTGTGACGGAGAGGATCATCATAACACATTGATATCAAATAGAGACAAATCACTAAATGCAAATATTCCAATGTGTCACGACGTTTCCCCGACACAAGAGGGGTCTTGTGCCATGTTAAGTCGATTCCACGGCAACATAGCCAAACAACAAAAAAAGAACGTGCGAATGTAAACCCGACAACCCGGGTCAGGTATACGGGCAACAAGCCCAAAACCAAATAATAGTTTTGAAGTATTAGCAAACATCCACATCATAAAAATAAATAAATGTGTCCGATTCGCGCTATTAGACACGCTAAGGCCCGACTAGAGTCTTCTAAGCCCCTTAAGCGTTAATGTTAGCATTACCTGAAAATGAACACTTTGAAAATGTCAGCACATGGCTGGTGAGCTCGCACGTTTAAACAAAATAATAGATTTGATGTGTGAACAATAGTATGACAATGGATAAAATGTAACACATACTCGTAATTTGAACTAATAATAACCAAAACAACAAGGTCTAAGAGGAATTTGTCATCCAACAAGGCCTAACGGCTGGAGCACTAAGTTGGCTAAATAGGAATATTGAAATTCAATTGGAATGACCCATCACCGGGTTGAAATAAGCATGTTGCACATAATCCAAATTGTCAAAGAAATCTAATACATGGCATAAGAAATAAACACAATTTGTTGAGTGTCATTTTCCCCCAAGAAAACATGTAAAAAGGGGCCACGAGTACTCACCTTATCGGTTAGTTGATTTTAGCCTTGTCAAAGAATGACCCGCAATCTACAATAGGTGTGAGTACGTATGAGTTATAACATGTGTGTGGTTGGGTATAGTAGGAATCGATGGTTCGCTTATGAATTTTTAAGTTGATTTCACACATTTTTAAAATAATCTTAAATTCTCCCTTTTTTATAGGAGTGATATTTATGTCTTTATTATCTTATGAATTTTTCTCCGGAATTTAATTTCATGCTTAACTATTTTTAACTATTTGTGAAAGACAATCTGGACAGAAACTTAACCGATCGCGCGCAACAGAAAATTCATATTTAACTAAAATTTTTAACAACCATATTAAATCATGAAAATTTTACAGTAAGTCCTACACACTTTAGATATTGTAAATTATAAATTTTAGTTTAAAAATAAAATGCTTAGGTTAGGTTTTAAATTCGTAACTTTACTCGCAATTCTGCCTAGTAAAAGGCAGCCTTGCGCACTCTTACGGTTTAATTCCTTTGGCTGACCTCACGTAATCGAAAAATTACAAACTCAATTGGAGATGAAACTAGACTCAAATTACTATATTTTAGACTCAAGATTCGTGCAAAAATACCCCATGAATACCAAGATGTTCCCTTCCCAATCCGGAACGACCTTTCTGTCCAGAATCTCAAGTTCATGATTATCAACCTTTTGATTTGAAATATCCATCTTTGGTTGTGTGCTTCCCCAAACTCATCAAAGTCATATTATTTTTTTTCTTCAATTTTTATTTGGGTGTTTTAAAATGACTATGATCATCCATGGTGATTTTACTAGCGTAGAACATGAAGGGATGAAAATGAAGGGAAAAGAGAGCATAGTGTAGTTTCCCTTACCGGTTTGATGGTTTTGTCTTTGTTCTTGTTTGTGTGGGTATCCAAGATCACCAAAACTTCATGAATTGATCAAGTGAAACACAAGGTCAGATTTTTTTTATGGAGAAAAGGGGTAGGAGTCATGGAATAAGAAGAATATGAAGGAGTAGTATGTACTTACCAAGAAAACCTTGATTATTGATCACCAAACTTTGAGTTCTTGATGAATGAAGAACAATTTCAAAGAGAGAATGAGGGAGAGAGAGCGAGAGAGAGATATCGCTTTTTATGAGAGGAAAGGAGGAGAAGAGTGTGTGGTGTGGTGATTTGGAAAGGAGCCTATGCATTAAAAATGAGATCAAACTAATTTACGATGTGTTTTGAAATTTGAAAGCCCTCCATCTTTTCCCCCTTTTTTTCTTGGCCGATTTTTAACTTAAATATATATATATATATATATATATTATTTTTATTTATTGTTTACTTAATATCATTATTATTATGTATTTAGTATGCCACACTTCTTGTAGGTGCATTTGACATTTCATGTGTTACAATTCATGTTATTAGTTTAAGTTATTAAATTTTAAGAGTTGTTCTAGGGTTTTATTATTTTGGTTTGTAATTCCAACTTATTTGTTGTGTTATTATTATTATTACTTTAATTTTGGTGTCATAGGGTTGCTTGTTAGTGCCTTAATCTTCTTTAAAATTATTCAAGTCTCAATAGAATTTATATACTTATAACAAATGTTCCAAGGATTGTACTTCTATTCTCATGAGCTCTATTTAGTACTTGAGCTTGTGTCACCATTGATGTGTATCCAAGGTGCATGTAAAGAATTTCTTTCACACTTTAGGCATGTAACTATAGGGTTATCTAAGTCTCATGGAATGAATAGTGCGTAAAGAGGATATACCTTCTAATACTTATCACTTATTTGGATTTTTAGGGTTTCAAAGGAAATCAAATGCATGAAGCATAATAATAACAAGTTGAAGGTCTAAACTGGCTAACCTGCTCTGGTAACGGATGTCACAGTATCCCCCAGTTGAAAGAATTTCGTCCCGAAATTCAACTCGTACTTCTACTAGAGCCTATCGGATCAAATATGTGTGGGTATTTGGATTTCATGTGGTCTTCCCGTTCCCAAGTAAACTCTGGTCCTCACCTTGGGTTCCATCGGACCTTGACTATCGGGATTTTACTCCTTTTTAAACGCTTGACCTCCCAGTCTAGGATTTCTACAGGTTCCAACAAAATGCAAAGTAGTGTCTATCTTGATTTCGCCCAACGGTACATGCAGATCCACATCTGCCAAGCATTTCTTCATATTGGATACATGAAACGTATCATGTATACCACTGAGTTCTTGTGGTAGTCTTAACTTGTACGCCACTGGACCGATACGTTCAATAATTTAGAAAGGTCCCACGTACCTTGGTGCTAATTTCCCTTTCACACCAAAATGTACTACATCTTTCCATGGTGATACCTTCAATAGTACTCGATCGCCGTTACTAAATTCTAAAGGTTTCCGTCGATTATTGGCGTAACTCTTTTGACGATCCCTTGCTGATTTGAGTCTTTCCTTGATTTGAAAGATCTTGTCGGTAGTCTCTTGAACAATTTCTGGTCCTATCAACTGACTTTCCACCACTTCAACCCAAACAACGGGTGATCGACATTTACGCCTAGGAGGTGCGTATCCCAGTTACCTCCAAAATCAATAACGCATGCCCTCAGCATGTCCTCCAATGTTTGAATCGCTCACTCTGTCCATCGGTTTGAGGGTGGTACACTGTGCTCATGTCTAGCCTTGTCCCTAAGGCTTTCTGTAGTGTTTGCCAAAATCATGATGTAAAATGGCTATCTCGATCGGATATGATCGACACGGGCACCCCATGCCTCGCCACAATCTCACTGATATAAATTCTTGCTAGTTTGTCCATTTTGTAATCCTCACGAATTGCTAGAAAATGGGCCGACTTTGTCATTCTATCCACGATGACCCATATGGTGTCATGCCCACTACTAGTCCTTCGGAGATTTTTGATGAAATCCATGGTTATGTTTTCCCATTTCAATTCAGGGATTTTTGGCTGTTACAGTAACCCCGAAGGCCTTTGGTGTTCGGCCTTTACCTTTGAGCAAGTCAGGCACTTGCTTACATAGAAAGCTATGTCCTTTTTCATTCCAGGCCACTAGTATATATCTCTAAGGTCATGATACATTTTATCCGCACCTGGATAGACGGAGTAGTTGGTTTTACGAGCCTCATCCATAATTAGTGTCCTTAGATCTCCATTTCGTGGAACCCAGATCCATTCCACAAGGTACAATCTGCCATCATCTCTTTTCTCCAACTGTTTATCTAAACCACGCAATATCTCCTTCAGTGCATTCATATCATTAGCCGCTTTTAATTGAGCTTCGAGTATCTTTCCTTTGATACCGGATTGAATTGTCATGCTCATGGCTCGCGCACGTCTAGGCTTAATTCTTTCCTTCCTACTAAGAGCATCTGCTACCACATTCGCCTTTCCAGGGTGGTAACGGATCTCGCAATTAAAATCACTAAAAATCTCGACCCACCGTCTCTCCTAATATTTAACTCCTTCTGATCAAAGATATGTTGCAGACTTTTATGGTTGGTGTAGATAATACTCTTCGTACCATATAAGTAGCGTCTCCAACTTTTGAGTGCAAAGACCACAACACCCAGTTCTAAATCATGAGTAGTGTAATTCTTCTCGTGTATCTTCAATTGTCGAGACTCGTATGCAATTACTTTACCCTTTTGCATTAAAACACAACCCTTGGTGAGAGGCGTCACAGTACACCACAAAGTCATCCAGTCCATCTGGAAGAGTCAAGATCGGAGCGTTACACAACTTATCCTTCAGAATCTGGAAGGCTTCCTCTTGCTCTTGCTTCCAATCAAATTTCATCTCTTTCTGGGTTAGTAGGGTAAGTGGCTTGGCGATCTTTGAAAAGTTCTCAATGAACCTTCGGTAGTAAGCTGTTAAGCCCAGAAACGAGCGAATTTCAGATGGGGTCGTAGGAGCCTTCCATTTCTTAATAGCCTCGATCTTCGTTGGGTCCACATGGATTCCTTTGTCGTTAACCACATGGCCAAGAAAATGTACTTCCTTTAACCAAAACTCACATTTGGAGAATTTGGCGTAAAGTTTCTCCTTCCTAAGCAATTCTAGAATCAATCTCAGATGTTCTTCATGTTCCTCCTTGGACTTGGAATAAATCAATATATCATCGATGAATACGATAACTGTAACGTCCCAAGTTTTTATTCCAAGAAACACACAGATATAACATTACTTCATATCAGAGTAAATACGGAAGTATCAAAAGACATTACGAGTGAATTACAATTCCCAAATTTAAGTCTACATTAGTTCAACTGGAATAAGTTTTAAAACAAGTTGAAATTCCTTTGGCTGCGAGCTGTCGTCACTGCCCTGGAGCTTTACCATGGTCCCGACCTAGAAGATAGGAAATTAACAACGGTAAGCGCGAAGCTTAGTGAGTAAGTTACTGCAACCTACGACCATTCATAATAATCACACACAAGCACTTTCTACCCGCCACCAACGTGGTCGGTCATATCTACCCGATGCCGAAGCATACAGTCATGATACCTGCCGCTGCAGCGGACGGTAATAACTACCCGCTACCGAAGCAGACGGTCATACGACCCGCTACCGAGGCAGACGGTCATACCACCCGCTGCCGAAGCAGACGGTCGTACTACCCGCTGCCGAAGCAGACGGTCATACTACCCGCTGCCGAAGCAGACGATCATAACTACCCGCTGCCGAAACAGACGGTCATAACTACCCGCTGCCGAAACAAACGGTCGTAACTACCCGCTGCCAAAGCAGACGGTCGTAACTATCCGCTGCCGAAGTAGACGGTCCTAACTACCCGCTGCCGAAGCAGACGGTCATAACACATTCACATCCTCCACTGGTTCGGTGTGCAAGTAAGAATACTCACCTGGCAGTTGTCACTGGTTCTTACTGAAACTTTACTTGGTTCCTCTAACTTTAACTGTCACCAGATCCAAGTCTGACAAATCAGTATCGGGTAATAGCCCAGATTTACTAACACAACTTCTACAAATCTGATAGGTATCACTGGTTCAAATACACACGTAGTAATACAGAATGCAATCATCAAGGTCCACAAATCCGGGGACGCGTCGCGTCCCCCAAGCCGACGCGTCGCGTCGAGTCAAAGTGTCGGATTTCAACAATCCGGGTCCTCACTATCGGATTTCAAGAATCCGGGTCCCCCACTATCGGTTTTCAAGAATCCGGGTCCCCCAATATCGGATTTCAAGAATCTGGGTCCCCCACAATCGGATTTGGGGCCTTGTGTCTCATGAAATGATAAAAGTCGCATGGTGCAACACCTAAGTCGCATGGCACATAACACAAAAGTCGCATGAACACGTGAAGGTCGCATGGCACAAAACTATAAGTCACATGAAGACACCATCCGACAGTCGCATGGTACAAGTCTAAAGATCGCATAGTACATGGTCCGAAGGTCGCATGTGTTGGAATCTGCCCACCGACACACGTAGGCCAGCATCACTGCCAATGAAGCGCGGGCATATTGGGTCACACGCCAAGTTTCAATCTCAACAGCCTACTATAAGAAGAAAGAGTCAAAATGGTCAAATTCTAGTTGACCTAGGCTTCACGACCGTGAAGGATGCTCCACGGGTCGTGAAGCAGCTCGTGTCCACGAGTCCTGTCATGGGCCGCATGGTTCGTGAAACCATATGGCTTCACGACCCTACACGGCCCGTGAAGGACGTCGTGAAGGCACAACCCTCATGATTCTTGCACAATGCGGCACGGCTCGTGGAGGATTAACGGCCGGTCGTGGCGCATTTATCCTTCACGGCCCGTGAGAGCCCGTGAAGAAGTCGTGAAGGCAGAATTCTAAGTGACACTTGAATTTGGTTGGACCATTTTGTTGGTCCAATGAATGAGTGCCAATTAGCACGACTCTAGACTCTAGAGAACATATGATATGTCTTTATAAGGGGCATTGTTTGCTCATTCAATACTCTTGGTCCTTTTTGTGCAGTACATATACTTGTGAGTTTTTCCATTGAGATAGAGAGCAAGATCAAGTGTTGGTGATTTGTGCACAAGTGTTTCAAGGCTGTTCCAGAAGATATCCATCAAGTGTTGGTGGTGCTTCGGTTTGCTAGTACAAAGAGGTTGAAGGTTTCTTGGTGTGGACTTGCATTAGGGCTTGGAGCCTTTTGTTTCAAGCTTACATCCCAAATCCGATTTGTTCCAGCCAAGTATCAAAGTCTTCGAGGGTATGATTTGATCTCCTTCTTCTCTTTGTTCTTGTTTTTGGTTGCATGCATGTTCTTGCAAGTTTTCACCACCATTGGGAAATCATGGGATCTTTTTTGTGAGTTTTTGTTGCTTCCGTTGCGTGCTTTGATCCCCATGGAATCCCAACAATGGTATCAGAGCCATACTTGCAAGATGCATGCACCTTTGTGGCTTGAAAATCCATATTTTTGTTTTTGGACATTGTGTCCAGAAGGTCTTCACGGGCCGTGGAGCTTGCTTCACGGGTCGTGAAGGCCACACCACCAATCTCGTGGGGTGGTGGTCGTGAAAGGTTTTTAATCTGTTTCACGAGTCATGGAGCGTACTGCCTTCACGGCCCGTGAGGACCCGTGAAAAGCTGTAGCTCGTGAAGGCGTCGTGAACAGGCTGTTTATGGCCTTTTTGAAAAAGAAAACTTGATATGGATTTTAGCTTTTGACTTTGGTGTTTCCAGAATAAGCCAGTTAGTCATACATAGTACATTTACATAGTCATCTAGCAGGCAAGCCTTACTCTACTGAGTCTCATGAAAGTAGGCACTCACCTGACTAGCTTACAACGCTCGTTTGCTTAGTGCTGATTCAGCTGACACGTTCACCTAAAACATTCGGCAATCTCGTTAAGCGTTTACGCGTGCTAAGTTCTATTACTAGAACATTTATAAAGCCATCTTAATAGTCTTAAGTCATTTATCAAACTCATTTTGAATACTACAAGACCTAATCAACAAGAACTTGTTAGCAAAATAAACCGTAGCTCAAAAGGCCCCGTCGCGCCGCGACGTAATATGGTGTCGCGCCGCGACGACTGGAAAGTCGGACCATGGGAAAAAGGTTCATGCAAAAGTCGGACCCTTGAACTATTGAACCATCCGACTGTCGGACGGGTCATCTGACTGTCGGACCCTTCATCCGAAGGTCGGATCAAATGAAAGTCGCATGGTTCATTTCTACATGGTGTCGCGCCGTGACCAGAGCTTGTCGCGCCGCGACGACGAGTTTTCCAAATTTTCACCTTCTTCTTCATCAACTTTCATCCGACTTTCAGTTAACATTTTCAAAAACCCTGATTTCTAAACTTGTCTTTTTCACTCTTTAAACACTTATAAGCTTCATATATCATCTATATGAACCTTATAAACAACTTAATACCATTTAAAACATTAGAACATGATAAACCCACTCATAAAGTAAGCTTCGTGTTCTTATTCATGGTGTTCTTCATCTTGGCACAACTTCCAGCCATGAAAACACCCATGTATCTAGTTTATAACAAGTGTAATCTTACTTAAACTTCAAAACAAGGATCATGCTTACCTTGCTTTAGACTTAGAACCTCAAATCTTTAACTTCCAAGATTTCTTCTTCAAAATCTTACGAGAGCAGAGAGAGAGAGAGAGAGTTTGCTATGTGTGTGTTTTCTTTTCTTTGAATTCTTTTGACTTTGTGAGTCAAACACAACACACACAATCACATATATATCTTAACTCAAATGCCTCTGGATGAAAATATCTATTCTTTTCTTTCTTTTCTGTTTTCCTTTTTATTTTCTTCTTTTCTAATTACTAATACATATATATATATATTCAATATACATACATAAGTACACATATACAAACATAGATATATTAATTTAACAAGTTCTTACAAAATAATTTCCTATTACAATTAATCACTCACGCGTACGTACAATTTACAACTAGGCCCAAGTTGAGAATGTTACAAATCTACCCCCCTTAAGAAGATTCCGTCCTCGGAATCTACTCAGTGATAAACAGGCGAGGGTATCTTGTCTTCATCTCGTCCTCAACTTCCCACATTAGGTTTGCACCTAAGTTGTATTTCCACATCACAAGGACTAGTTTGATCATCTTCTTTCGTAGCTTCTTGACCTTCGTGTCAAGAATCTCAACGGGTTCTTCAACTAGTCGCTGGGAAGAGTCGACTCTCAATTCCTGCAAAGGAATTATCTGTTCTTCCTCAACATGGCACTTGCGTAAGTAGCACACGTTAAAGCTGTCATGTATTCCACATAGCTTAGGCGGCATCTCTAGAGTCACCGTCTGATCATTCACCTTGCGTATAATCTTGAATGGGCCAATGAATCGTGGACTTAGCTTCCCCTTGCGCTCGAAACGAATGACACCTTTCCAAGGAGAAACCTTTAAGAACACACGGTCACCGACTTCGAATGTAGTGGGATGACGCTTCGGATCCGCATACATCTTCTGTCGATCCCGAGCTGCTTTTAGCTTTTCAAGAGCCACATTCACTTTATGAGAAGTAATCTGGACGATTTCCGGTCCAGCGAACTGCTTCTCGCCAGGCTCCAACCAACACGTCGGAGTGCGACATCGTCTTCCATAGAGCATCTCGTATGGTGGCATTCCAATACTGGAATGATATGAATTGTTATAAGAAAATTCAATCAATGGGAGATGAGAATCCCACAATCCACCAAATTCGAGTACACAGGCACGAAGCATATCTTCTAACGTCTGTATCGTACGTTCAGATTGGCCATCAGTCTGCGGATGATAGGCAGTGCTCAGATGAACACGAGTGCCAAGTTCGCGTTGCAGACTCTGCCAAAAATTCGAGATAAAACGAGAGTCACGATCAGATACAATAGAACATGGAAGACCGTGACGTGACACAATCTCATCAATATACAACTGGGCTAAACGGGTCAGCGAAGCAGACTCGTTTGTTGCCAAGAAATGAGCACTCTTCATCAGTTGATCTACGATAACCCAAATCATGTTGTGCCCTCTGGACGTCCTTGGTAGCTTCGTCACCAAATCCATCGTGATATTATCCCATTTCCACTCCGGAATATCCAACTGCTGCAGATTACCATAAGGTCTTTGGTGCTCCGTCTTCACTTGCGTGTAGATTTGAAATCTCTCCACGAATGAAGCGATGTCTTTCTTCAGAGTTGGCCACCAGTAAAGCATCTTCAAATCGTGGTACATCTTTGTAATTCCCGGATGGATAGATAATCTGGACTTATGGGCTTCCTGCAGAATCAGCTCACGGTTACCTCCCGCAGAGGGTACCCAAATCCTGGATTGAAAAGTCTTCAACCCACGATTATCTTCAGTAAGCTGATCCTTTAACTTCTTCATTGTCTCAGCCTTCAGATTTTCTTCTTGCAATGCCGTCTGCTGAGCTCCTTTCAATCTAGCAATCAAATCTGAGACAATCGTAATCTTCATAAACTTAGCTTCAGCTATCGGTCCGTTACGGCTCAAAGCGTCCGCTACAACATTGGCCTTGCCAGGATGGTAACGGATCTCACAATCATAGTCTTTTATTAACTCCAACCAACGGCGTTGTCGCATATTGAGTTCTTTCTGAGTAAAGACGTATTGAAGACTCTTGTGATCTGTGCAAATAACACACTTTGTGCCATAAAGATAATGTCTCCACAATTTCAGTGCAAAGAAAACGGCAGCAAGCTCCAGATCATGGGTTGGGTAGTTCCACTCGTGTGATTTTAACTGCCTAGAAGCGTAAGCAATCACTTTATCACGTTGCATTAGGACGTAACCCAAACCCGCGTAAGACGCATCACAATATACCGTGAAGTCCTCCGAACCCTCAGGCAGAGTAAGGATTGGAGCTTCACATAACAATCGTTTCAAGGTCTGGAAAGCTACCTCTTGAGCTTCCGACCAGACAAAGGCAACATCCTTGCGAGTGAGTTTGGTCAACGGACCCACAAGTTTCGAGAAATCGCGGATAAACCGCCCATAGTAGCCAGCCAAACCAAGGAAGCTTTTAATTTCGGAAGGAGTCCGAGGAACTCCCCAATTCATCACAGCCTCCACCTTAGCTGGGTCTACTTTGACACCGTCATGACATATAACATGGCAGAGGAAATGAACTTCCTTAAGCCAGAAATTGCACTTGGACAGTTTAGCATACAACTGTTCTCGCTTTAACGTCTCGAGAACCTGACGAAGATGAAGCTCGTGATCAGCTTCCGTCTTCGAATACACAAGTATGTCATCGATAAACACAATCACAGATTTGTCAAGAAACGGACGACAAACCCGATTCATCAGATCCATGAAGATGGCAGGGGCATTGGTTAAGCCGAACGGCATAACCAAAAATTCGTAGTGACCATAACGAGTTCGAAATGCAGTCTCCGGCACGTCTTCTTCACGAACTCGTACTTGGTGATACCCCGACCGGAGATCAATCTTAGAAAAGCATGTAGCCCCCTGCAACTGATCAAAAAGATCATCTATACGAGGAAGCGGATACTTATTATTTACAGTTCGCTTGTTCAGCTCCCTGTAATCTATGCGCATTCGCATCGTTCTGTCCTTCTTTTTTACAAACAATACAGGAGCTCCCCACGGCGAGGAACTCGAACGAATAAAACCTTTGTCAAGCAACTCCTGAATTTGAGTCATCATCTCTCTTATTTCAGAAGAAGCAAGACGATATGGAGAACGAGCCACAGGTGTAGCTCCTGGAACAAGTTCAATCTTAAACTCAAGATCACGAATTGGAGGCAAACCTGGAAGCTCTTCAGGGAATACCTTAGGGTAGTCAGACACCACCCGAATATCACGAACTTATCGCTTCTCCATCGTAGCATCAATAACGTATGCCAGATAAGAGTCACAACCTTTGGCAATCAACTTCTGAGCTTTAATCATGGAGACAATAGGAATATCAGAATCCCGTCGTTCTCCACGTGCAACAGCATAAGATCCATCAGAAAGAGGGATCTTAATCATCTTTTTGGAACAAATAATCTCAGCATCACTCTTGCTGAGCCAATCCATCCCGATTATGACATCAAATCCCGCAATAGGCATAACAAAGAAAGAAATAGGGATATTACTCCCATCAATATAAATCACACCTATTGGAACTTTCTCTGTAACAAAGACTACTTTGTTGTCAGCAACCTCTACTCTGTGCAGCTCAGTTAAAGAAACGACAGGTAATTGCAATCTTCTACAACAAGCCACAGATACAAAGGAGTAGGTAGCTCCAGAATCAAATAAAACGCTAGCTGGGAGATAATTAATAAGAAAAGTACCCGTAACAACATCTCCTGCAGCTTCGGCCTCGTCAGCCGTCATCTGAAATGCCCTGCCTTTCGCGCGGGGCACGTCATCTCTTTTAGGTCCTCTAGAAGAAGATGACCCTTTGGCTCCAGCATTCTGCCTGTCTGGGCAGTCAGTCAATTTGTGCCCGGGCTTTTGGCACCTATAGCACACATCCTCTTTAAAACCACACTCTGTAGTAGCGTGGCCCTTTTTCCCGCATCTCCTGCAACGTCTGGTAGAGTTAGAGCACTCACCAGAGTGAGAAGTTCGGCATAGAGAACACCAAGGAAAGTTAGGCCTCGGCTTCTTGGAGGAATCTGTCTTCCCGCCTGCAGTGGATTGTCCTTTGGAAGGACCCGATTTATCAGACGGAATAAACTTCCTCTTTGACCCTGCACCAGCAGATTCGCCATTGCAGTAAATGCAGTCACCTTCTAGTTGTCGGGCAATATCAAACACCCGATCCAATTCCACAGCTTCCCTTACGTACGGGCGAAACTCCAGTGGCAGAGTTGCCACAAACCGCCTTATCTTGGTGGTCTCATCGGGGATTAAATGGGGAACGAACCACATCTTATCAGTAAACGCGGTTATATGCTCTTCAATCGGCGTATCCCCTTTCTTGAGATCGTTGAAATCTCTTTCCATCATCTCTAGGTCATACTCGGTGCAATACTTCTTAAGCACCTTCTCAGAAAACTGCTCCCAAGTGAGAGCATTCAACACTTCCTTACGAACCGACGCTTTAACCGTATCCCACCAGAAGATGGCACGGCCCTTTAACATTCGAATTGCGTATTTCACGCAATACTCTGGTTCGCATTCGCAAGATTCAAACACCTGCTCCATCTCCCGGAGCCACTGTATGGTCAATGTGGGGTTATCACTCCCCTGGAACGTTGGAGGATTGCAAGTTAGGAATTTCTTGTATGAACAAGTCTTGTGTGGCTTGTTCAACGTTGCTTGCAACAAGATCTCCTTCGTCACACGAAGCTCCTCCTCCAGTCGCCTTATGATTGCAGCCTGATCTGGCTCAGGTCTGCCCTCACCAACATTCTGCTGAGATCGTTGATCCTCAGCCTGATGAGGCATATGCGAAGTCTCATCTTCTAATTCTTTAATCGCTTGCTCAGTATGGCCACGTTCGGCAGACATCTTTCTAGACTTCACATAACAGAGAAAGATCAATTAATACTCAATCTCACTATCTTAACTTAACAAACATTTCATCACATAATGCTAGCATGCATATAACTCTCACTCAATCCCCCCTTCTAGGAACACCGCTTCTGAATTCGGTTGCTTTAATGACAAAACAGATTTAGCAGCGGAATTTTTTCATTTTAAAACAACCAAACAATTAATTTACATTAATTACTTCTCAAAATATCGCAGGTGTTACCGAGTACAGGAAACGACCATAGCATCTATTACATTACAACATAAATCTACAAGTGTTCCACCCACAAGGGGCAACAAAATTCCCAAAAGTATCCCGCCTCGCAGGCCATCTAATCTTTACCTGAAAAGGGAAATCATAGCATCATTAGCTACACTAGCTAGTGACTACATGCAGTCATAGGCATCAATATAGCAAGTCATGCGTCATATCATAAACAGTCATTGCTAGCTTAGCACATTGCGGTGTGCTGACAAGATCGGTAAGAATCGTGTCTTGCAGGGAAATCACTCCCGCTCAACAACTCAGACCGGGGGATCAGACACGACCAATCCGCGCTGGTGGGGGAGCACAAGGCAGTCCACCGAGCATCGTTCACAGAGCCAGAGGCTCCACAGGTAATCCGCCTACAACCGGCCGATTACCACTCACGTTAAGGCACGGTGGTTCTGCAGAACCTATGATCCAGGATGCCTCCTGAATCCCCGTGAAATCCCAAAGGATTCAGCTACAACCAGCTGACCTTAACCATGCTTCTGATGGTCTGCAGACAATTCACATACACATATACGTATATTTGATCCCTCAGGGATCCGACATCTTTCGAACAGTCATTCATGCATAACATCATAAATTAAATAAGTGGTTCCAAACTGGACCCACTGGCATGCTCCTGACACGTATACTAACATCTTACAAGTCATAGACTTACCTCTTCGAGCATACCTGCATAAGCAAGTTAGTCATACATAGTACATTCACATAGTCATCTAGCAGGCAAGCCTTACTCTACTGAGTCTCATGAAAGTAGGCACTCACCTGACTAGCTTACAACGCTCGTTTGCTTAGTGCTGATTCAGCTGACACGTTCACCTAAAACATTCGGCAATCGCGTTAAGCGTTTGCGCGTGCTAAGTTCTATTACTAGAACATTTATAAAGCCATCTTAATAGTCTTAAGTCATTTATCAAACTCATTTTGAATACTACAAGACCTAATCAACAAGAACTTGTTAGCAAAATAAACCATAGCTTAAAAGGCCCCGTCGCGCCGCGACGTAATATGGTGTCGCGCCGCGACAACTGGAAAGTCGGACCATGGGAAAAAGGTTCATGCGAAAGTCGGACCCTTGAACTATTGAACCATCCGACTGTCGGACGGGTCATCTGACTGTCGGACCCTTCATCCGAAGGTCGGATCAAATGAAAGTCGCATGGTTCATTTCTACATGGTGTCGCGCCATGACCAGAGCTTGTCGCGCCGCGACGACGAGTTTTCCAAATTTTCACCTTCTTCTTCATCAACTTTCATCCGACTTTCAGTTAACATTTTCAAAAACCCTGATTTCTAAACTTGTCTTTTTCACTCTTTAAACACTTATAAGCTTCATATATCATCTATATGAACCTTATAAACAACTTAATACCATTTAAAACATTAGAACATGATAAACCCACTCATAAAGTAAGCTTCGTGTTCTTATTCATGGTGTTCTTCATCTTGGCACAACTTCCAGCCATGAAAACACCCATGGTATCTAGTTTATAACAAGTGTAATCTTACTTAAACTTCAAAACAAGGATCATGCTTACCTTGCTTTAGACTTAGAACCTCAAATCTTTAACTTCCAAGATTTCTTCTTCAAAATCTTACGAGAGCAGAGAGAGAGAGTTTGCTATGTGTGTGTTTTCTTTTCTTTAAATTCTTTTGACTTTGTGAGTCAAACACAACACACACAATCACATATATATCTTAACTCAAACTTATCCAGAGGCAACCGCCTCTGGATTAAAATATCTATTCTTTTCTTTCTTTTCTCTTTTCCTTTTTCTTTTCTTCTTTTCTTCTTTTCTAATTACTAATACATATATATATATATATATATTCAATATACATACATAAGTACACATATACAAACATAGATATATTAATTTAACAACTTCTTACAAAATAATTTCCTATTACAATTAATCACTCACGCGTACGTACAATTTACAACTAGGTCTAAGTTGAGGATGTTACATAAAACCCTCAAACCGTCTCTTCAAGTTACTCACCTGTAACTCATCTTCTCTGGCGGTTTTTCTTTTGAAAATTCGATATTCCTTTTTGTGTCTGGCTCCCTAGATTGCTACTACGAAGGTGACTCTCCCTGTTGATGTCGTTCCCAAAATTACCCTCGCTTCCATCTGCTTCACGGACAACAACTACTCCGCTGATATTACCATTCCTCCTCCATCCTCACCTCTTCACCAAATCATGTCCTATCTCCACAATTGCGCGTTGAACTTTACTCTCTCAGCAAAGGTTCCAATGTTCGAAGAACATCTCTATGAGTTCTGGATGACCGCTGAAGTCGTTAACCCTAAAACCTCCACCCAGAGTATTCATTTCAGCATGCTCTCTGGCAGTAAGCCCGCTGAAATATCCAATGATTTTCTTGCCACTATTCTACATCTTCCCCGCCAAGAAATTACTTCATCCACTGCGAATGTTAAGGAGCTTCCCTTCTCCTTCTTTCAGTACGCTGATGAGCACAGGGTGAAAGGTAACTCAATGGTTCGCACTTGCCTCCTAAAGGAGTGGAACTGTCTAATTGCTCATCTAAATTTCTGTATGACAAGTAAAACAGATGGTCTTGACCAAGTTAATGAAGCGGTTTTAAAAATGGCTTATGCCATAATTCATGGTCACAACATTGACTATGCTGAACTCATATTGGAAAGTCATGTGGTCTTACTGACCGCACGCTCAAGGTCTCAGCACATTTCTTTCCCCAGGTTTGTGTCCTTAGTCATTTACTCACTGCTGACAACTGAAGAATACAACTCTGCTTTAGTTCTGCTTCCTTCTCCTTCTCTGCCGGGTTCAGTGTGGACAGGATCCTCTTCAACATTCAATCCCGCATTAACTGCACCAATGCTTTGATTTGCATCTCTGAAACCTTCTCCTACCATCCCTCCGTCATTTTCAGGTTTGTCATCTGGACCTACACCCTCTAAACTCCTAAAACCTGTGCTTCCCTCTTCCCCTCCTAAAACAAAGAAAAGAAAAATGGTGTCCAGCTCTTCCATACCAATAATCAAACCTTCAGCAGCTCCCATTGTCGAACCCAAATAAACCATAACCGCCAAACGAAAAAATCCATCATTCCCTCCAGTCCCATCCTCTCCTACTCTGCTTCAGGTGAGGAATCTGCCGATAAAACTCCTTTGGTCCTCCGCAAGGTTCAGATTCAGAAATTAAAACCCACCGAAGCTGCTTAGGTAAAATCTCCTTTAGTTTCGCTTTCAAAACATGTCATGACTGATGAAGAGATAGCTACAACCCATGCTGTCCCTGAGGTCTCATTTCCACAAGTTTAGGACACTGACAAAAACCATTCAGCCGAGACTTTCAAAGTCCCTACCTATGAGTCTGCTAGCACACCCACTACAACTCAGGTTCCACCAGTTTAGGAAATTACCATTCCTGATTCTGCTGAAATTACCCCACTATCCCTTGATGCGTCAGTAAACCCAACTAATGCTACGGATACAGACAAAGCACATGATGTGTCAGTTTTCAAACCAACTGACTCTGATGCTTAGCCTTTTACCAATGACGAAACTACCATTCCCCTAGTTTCTGAGGTCTCACCAGTTCATGACTCTTCAGTTTTCCCTGAAGAAGAAACTGCAACCAAATCCCTTGATGTGTCACAAAACCTAAATGACACTATGGATTCATCCGGGGCAGATGATTTATCAGTTATATACCACACTGAGAGTGATGCCCAACCTCCCAAAATCAATGAAACTGAAGTTCCACCTCCTTCAGTTGTGATTACCCATGCTAATGAAGACACCTGAAGCAACTCTGCCGAAGGCCCTTGATGCATCGGTCCATCCTATTGATGCTATGGCCTCCACATCCTTTGTCGACAAATTCTTTGACCTCCCCTCTCCTCAAAAAAATGTCAATCCTTTTGATGACATTGATGCTTTCGAATTTCTTCAATCCCCGAAATCAATACACTCCCAACCCTCCGAGCCTTCAATAGACATATCTGAAATTCTTCTTTTTGTTTCTCAGTTAGTTAAGTCAAATTCTTTTCAGGAGTCTTGTATCGTCAATAATCAAACCAAGTTCGAAAGAGAGTTCAAATCTCTTGTTGATTCTCTTACCCATCAACTCACATCTCTCACCAAAACCATTGATCGTCAAAATCTGACACGCCTAGGGATGTTCAAGCAATTCCATAGTCTTGTTACGTCTCTGGCTGATTCTGCCACCATTGAATTCTCAAACCTCAACTCACAACTCTCTGCTCTTTCACAATCTATACATTTTTTATCCTCCAAAGTTGATAAATTCCATGCTGAAAATCTTTCCGAAGCAGCAATCCATCATCTACAGGATCTACTTGCTCCCTCCTTTTCTAGCCTCTCAAATGAGATTTCGGCCCTGCCCGATCAATAGAAGCTTCAGGAATCTCTACAGCTTCTAAGGGGGAGAAAGTTCGAAGACAGTCCAAAATCTGTCAAATAATAAAAAATAAAGCTATCGCTGATCGCAAAATTATCAAATGGCAGAGAAAATTTTCTAGAGTTGATGCCATGCAAAGATTAGAAAATGAAGTGGCTCACCTCAAAGCCACTGAAGAAAATAAAAATAAAGCCTTGATGGATATTGAGGCTAGGATCGCAAAAGTCAAAGAAGAAAAAGCCAAAGCTGAAGAAGCTAAGGCACCTGCTGAGGGGGAGCTCAGACGTCTCCTTGATCAAAGGAAAGCTGAAGCTGAACTCTTCCGATCAAAGTTAGACGGAGCTGAATGTTAGCAAATAATAAGGGTTGCTGAAACAAGGGTATTGACAGAACATAAAGCCTCTCAAATCCCCACACAATCAGCGGCTCCATCCACTAGTGGTCAACCTAGACATGTTGACAAAGGCAAAGGGAAAGTAATAATAAGTTATCCAGATAATCTGATGAGTATAGGTACATATGGAGAAGATGACTTAGATGATGAAAATCTGAATGCCAAAGAAAAGAGAGTGGCCGATGAACTTGGAAGCCAAGCAGCTGAAAAGTTGGCTCTTGAAGAGGTTGTTGCGAATAAAATCGACTTATCCCCTTTGGAACATAAAAAACAGCTTCAGAAGGAGATCGAAGCTGAAAAATCCATGCAAGAAAAGAAGAAATAGATGATGAATGCTAAACAAGAAGAGTGGTTATTCTCTGGGTATCAAAGAATACATCCAGAGAAGATCACTTTAGTGAGACCGAAGAAAGTTAAAAATGAAATTTTTCTGAACCTTCACCTCATAAATCTTCCTATCTTTGTTAAAGCTCAAATGTGCTTTCACCGAATGGGTTGAAATCATGGCTTGTCTCTCAAAACACAAGCTGACTGAGGATGTTGAGTTTGTTCAGAGAGAGATCACCAAAGTGATCGAGTATTACCAACAGGAAGTAAAGAAGAGAGGATCGGATGTTAAGGTCTTACATCAAAAGGATAGACCTTCAAGAGTAGAAAAATTGAAATTTTAGAGAAGAAATCTCACACACAAAAAGTCTCAGCAACAAATTCTGGAGCTGATCTCTATTGGAGAGCTTCCTAACTGTAAAGGTATCGATACTTCCTTACCTCCTAGATTTTTTCCTAAAGTAAGAAAAGTTCTCTCTCATCCAAGAGGGTTTTACTTCGTTGATGCTAATGATAAGATTCGTTTTCAAAGAGTATCAGAATTTCACAGGGCTGATGTTCTTCATCTGAAATCTCTCAGATATTTCATTGATCCTAAACATCCTGCTGTTAAAGACATTTTTGATGAGTTTCTGATAAATGGAGCTCAAAACTCCTAGTGAACTCACACCTGATGAGTTCGAACCAATTATTTTATAGAGTAAATTCATTTATTCTTTATTCTTTTCATTCTTTATTTATATTGTAAATAGTCATGGATTATAAACAAATAGGGGGAGATTGTTAGTCCTATATTTGTATTCGTTATTCTTTTATAAACAAATAGGAGTATTCGTTAGTCCTATATTTGTATATACTCCATTCCTGAAGGAACTTGAAACGACAATCTTGTTTTCTGTTCCTAACTTTATGAAGAGCAGTACACGTGTAAATAAAACACAAAAATCAAGTGTTTTGAAATATGATAAAACACTGTAGGCTTGATTTCGGTTAGATAAAGTGGATCCTTATTCTTCAACATATTTAAGTACCTCAACAACTTCACCAAACATATTCATCAAACTTATGATTGTTTTATAATGGGAACCCCACCTTGTATCTCTTGCTCGAATAAGAGAAACTTCTTGATTTAACCCTTTTCCGGTTTCAGTTTCACCATTGTCAATTTCCACTTGCACTCTTTCTTTTTAGCTCTCTCGGATGATGTCTTTTCTTTTGCACGAAGCACTAACCACATTACCAAAGCCAAATGCTTAAAGAAGTCACGAGCACCATCATGATTCTTTGCAACCGCCACAATCGCTAACTGAAGTTGGTGAGCAAAACAATGTACATAATGTGCTGATCGATTATCTCTTAAGATCAAAGCTTTAAAACCATTAAACTCACCACACATACTACTTGCTCCATCATAACCTTGCTCTCTTACCTATTTCAAATAATCAATAAAAGATTTAAGAGATAAAAGTTAAAGATTCAATTAAGTAATTAAGATATAAAAACATACTTATGGCCTCTTACGTGAGCCATACTTAGTTTATTGTCAAAAAGCACGGAATCAACGGCGGCTTTAAGAGTTGACGAAGATGTATCCCTCACATGAACAACTCCAATAAATCTCTCCTTAACTACTCCAAGCCTATCAACATATCTCAAAACCATTGCCATTTCTTCCTTTTTGGATACATCATTGGACTCGTCAACTAATATGGCAAACACATCCTTACCAATCTCATCACAAATGGAATTTATTATTTCCTTTGAAAAACATTTAATAATATCTTTTTGAATCTTTGGAGATATCAATTTATCGTTCTTTGGAGACTTTTCTTAGGTAACATTATAAATACTCTCGTTATATTCTCGAATTAAAGACAATGTGTCAATGAAAAGTCGTCTAGAAATGGAGTCACTTGACTCGTCATGACCACAAAACGATAATGTATTTTTCAACAAGAATCAACAAGTTGCAATTGTAGCACGCAATCTAATTTCATAGTTACTCTTCTCAAGTTCTGTTTGCTTATGAAGTGCTACACTAATAGATTGATTTTTTCACTAGATTTTCACACTTTTTATCAACATTAGCCACATGAGTATATAACGAATTCTTTTTACTCCAAGTGCTGAAGCCTTCCATTACAAATGTATCTCTCCCACCTTGTTGCCCTACAATATCTCCAAATAAGTCACAACATAAACAATAAGCTTTGTCATCCTTTATGCTACACTCTAACCAATCAAATTCATCAAACCATTCAACGACAAAGCGTCTTAGCTTAGGACCTATCTTTTTTGATGGAAAAGTATGACCCTTAGGTTGACAAGGTCCTTTAATCCAATATGCCCTCCTTATTTCATCTCTTTGATTTGGATGATAAGATGCAATTTTTGGCCTATCTGCCGAATCCGAAGGAAGATCATTCGTTTCAATAGTTGTTTGAATAGAAGCCACAGGAGTAGGTGACATAGAGGTAGGTTGTGGTGTTTGTGAAACTTCATTTGAGATATTTCTTTTAGAATATCTTTCACCGCTTCTATCCATACCAACATTTAACTTTCTTTTAAAATAGTTACCAATAGAATCCTACAATTAAATATTTTAGAAAATCAAATAATTAACATTTTAAATAAACCTAATTTCTCTATTAAACATCAGATAAATAACGAACAATATTATATGATAACTTGATAAAATGATAAGATTACTACTTTAGTACTTTATGCCATAATGCAGTACACTAAAATCAAATTAAAAACACTAGAAAGCAGGAACCTATTGACTATTGTACTTTATCAATTAATAAATAACAAAGGCTATTGTCTATTTATCTTTAATAGTTATAGTTGCAAGCTTGTGCAGACTATTGTGGTCTATGGTAATTGGTAATTGTAAACATGTCCAGGGAATCAAGGTAGAGACAAACAGAAGATAAAATATAAAATTAATAAAAATTGCAAGATGGCATATGGATGCTAAGGTAAAAGGATAAGACGACATACTTGCTTCATTATATTATGGTGAAAAGGGCAAAAAGAAAAGAGGTGATAAAAAAAGAAGCAGCAGCCTTCAAAGAGATGATTTGCCTTCAAAAAGATGATTTTTGACTACCCGAGTGCCTAACTACCTCCGATCTTCCCCTCCAATCTTCAAATCTTCACTCGCACGGTCGCACCAGGCCACCAAACACCACGCAAAGCTGAAAATCTGCGAATAACCTAAAAAAATGGCGTAGCCCTTGGCCCCTTCGGTTGAATCGTACCACGAAATGCTTCAAGCCTTCAAATACCAGATTCTAAAGCCCATACAAATCAAAAAATTGTTAGATTTTGGGCTTTCGTTTTTTTACCTGGCTTCATTAGTTCATAGTACATCTACAAACCCTTTAATCACAATCATTAACTATTTTAAGTTTTTTTTGCCTATTTGATTTAGTTAGTTATTTTTTATGTACTTTTTAATATATGATATAAATATATTTTTCGAATTCACAAAGAGCAAAGGTTGCACAAATCTTTGGTTAGGGGTAGCACTACCATTAGAAAAAACATTTAGAAAAAAATTAACACTACTCGGAGAAATTTGAGGGGTTCTGGGATACTTATAAGGTCCACCCCCAGTTGTAATTGTGCAAATTATATGCTGTAAACGTGTAGTGTGATTGTTATCATTTCTATATATATATTTTTTTCAATTGTGATTTTACTTTCAATGCATTGTGGGTTGTCTTGTAATTAGTAGTTTCTATGTTTGAATCTACTGTGCTGTTATATCTCATTCTATCATGGATTGGAGTTTCTATAAAGTTGTGAGTTTCTACGCTTGAATTTACATAGATGTTATTGCTTATTCAGGCATGGATTGAAGTTTCTATAAAGTTGTGAATTTTGTATTGATTATTGCCTGCTACATATTCAAATGCACAGCTATCCACATTCATACGATTAAAATCAAAGAAACACGGGGCAGAAAATGATAGTAATTTATCACGTTAATCATCTACTAGTTTGTGGGTCACACTTAAAATCAAAGAAACATAGAGCACAGAGTGATTAATCGAGTTTGTATGCTACTCTCACGTGACCATTTAAGAAAACTAAGAAACAAGAATCAAACTAACCTCAATCATTGCTGAACTCGACTTGATTCAATTTAGTCTCATGCTTAGAACAGTCCCTATCAGTTTGTTTTTGCCCTTCCAGTGCAGTGCAGCCTAATCATCGGCTCAAGTATCTATTGGACTAATAATGTGTTTAAACATAGGATAAACTTAGTTTTAATATTACTTGTGTCATGTAATAAATATTATACTATATGTATTTAAATAAGGTGATTTGGTGGGCCTGCTGGCCGTAAACCACCATCCACCAAACTGCCACCGTTGGTAGTTGAATAGTAGTTAGCAGTTACCGTTAGGCAGGTATTAACCGCCAAAAACAGTAAATATATATATGGGTATATTGTCCACAGATTAACTAGATCGAATTCGATATATCTATATTTGTGTTCTCTGTGTTTATGTTCTTATTTTCATACAAACATGAGTTTGAATTCGAACCTGTATACTATTGCCAATCGAAGAGGCAATGCAAACAACGGAATGAATGTCCGATTAGGAATACAGGGTCAACAGTGGTATTAGAGCCCAAGGCATGGGCATCGCTGGGAAGTAAACAAAGGAAACCCTGATGAATTCTCAGAAGCATGGGACGAATTTGCGATTTCAGAAAATCCAAGAAACCAACACAAAATCGATCGGGTACACAAAAACTGTTGGATCAAATCTCTATTTACAACTCAAAGTTCTCACAAACATTTCAGATCAAGAACTCCGTATATAAACGTCTCTGTATATATTTGAAGTTTTACAACGTGTTCATCATCGATTACACATTTTTGTATATTCATATATATAGACATACATATGGCGGTTATTTTGCCTTAGCCGCGGGCGACGGTTATTAGGTTTAGCCGCCGGCAGTTACTTCGCCGGTGGGGGTGGGGGTTGTAACATAAATAATAATAACAATAATAACAATAATAATAATAATAATAATAATAATAATAATAATTATATAATAATAATAATCATCTAAAGTATTATTATATCCTAAGTAATTAAGATCGAGGTTAATCTATCATTCTCCCCCTTAATCTCGATCATGTTGTAGTAGATCCTTGATTCCTAATAGTTGTCTCATAATGCCAAATCTCATTCTACGTAACGGCTTTGTAAGTGTATCTGCAGGTTGTTGCTCTCCACTAATGTGCTTGACAACTATATCATCTCATTCAACACATTCTCTGATGAAATGATACTTTGTATCTATGTGTTTACTTTGTCCATGGAATACTAGGTTCTTCATTAAAGCGATTGCTGACTTGTTGTTCACGTATATAGTGACTCTTCGTTCTGTAGTGTCAGTAATCTTGCTAAGTAGTCTCTTTAACCATAGTGCTTGTGTTGCTGCTGCTGTTGCTGTAATAAACTCTGATTCACAAGAAGATAATGCAACTGTTCCTTGCTTATGGGTATTCCAGCTTATTGGTGAGTCTCCAAAGTAGAAAATAATGTCTGTTGTGCCTTTTCCTTCTTGGGTGTTGACTCCATAGCTGCTATCACCGTATCCCTTTATCTTGTTATCTTCTTCGTGGTTGTAAGTTATTCCATAATCCTTTATTCCTTTGATGTATGGAAGAATTTGTCTTATTGCCTTCATGTGTTGTTCTTGTGGCTCCTGCATAAAGCGACTAAGTAACCCAATTGAGTAACTTAGGTCTGGTCTTGTATGCAATAAGTGTTGATTCTATGTGCACAAGACACAAATTAATACAATATTACTGATAATAAATAAACCCATAGGGTCACACATCTACAATCAATGGACACCAATTACATATTTGAATATGATTTAAATATGTTTCCAACTCGTTATATATATATAAGTATATATGCATTGTTGCATATTGTTATTTATGTGAAATAATAATATCACTCTTGTATATTGATACAAGATAATGCATATGAAATACATAAATATAAACATATGATTTTATATATGTATATATATATATGTATAAATATATATTTGTTACAAGTAAATTGTTACTAGTAACAAATTATATAAATGTATGTATATCTTTGTTACAAGTAAAGAGTTACTAGTAACAATCAAGTATGTATATAAAATACATGTAGATGTATTTTATATATTGTATGGCATGGTCTAGTATACCTTTTATATAAATATTTATAAAAGAATCTAGAAATCACCACAATGAACCATGAGGGGGCCATGTTGACTTCTTGTATGAAGTAATTAAACAAGTATGGTGCCAATAAGTCAAGAAGGAAGACAAGCAAGAGGGGGCCTCCCCTCCCTCTCCATTTACGGCCAAAACAAGGCCAAGAGGGGGCCTCCCTCTTGTTTTTCAAGGCTTGGCTTTTTATAGCTCATGCATGGTCATTGTGAGATAAGTTCATGCTACCACCTTTCCTTGAGTTCTTAGAAAAGTTCTAAGTGTTTGATACTTGAAAACATCCTTACTTTGTAGTATTGGTGTTCTTCAAGTGAGCAAAGTGTGGTGCTAGAATACATACTCATATACATACATAGTAAGTTCAAGAAGAAGAACAAGAGGTTGTTGCTTGCTTGCTTGAATTCCAAAGGGTTGGAGAGACTAGCATCTTGGAGGTGTTGGATTCATTGATTTTGTGGATACCTTGGAGGAAGTCTTCTCTTGGCTTCTCATAGATCAACTACTTCTTCAACGGTTTACTCACGCTACAAAGGTTGTAGTTCTAAACACCCTATGGTTGTTTTGTTTCTTAAGGCTTACATATGGATCATTGGTGGGGAGTTTTAAAAAGTTTAAAATTGTTGTTCATGCTTCCGTTGTTAAAATATATTTTGAAAAACCGAACAAACCCCAACAATGGTATCAGAGCCACTTATGTATAGTTTTAAGAAACTTTTGAGTATGTATTGTTTTAAGAAAATGGACAACTTTTCTTTTGTTAGAAAAGTTGTGGATTTTCTTGTTGGCAACTTATATATGTTTATATATTTATTTTGGGAAACAACCAAACCACATGCATGTTTGGTTGTAAAAGTTGCCTAAATATCAAGTGTTGATATATATATTTGTTTGAGTGTATGTTGTGCATAACAAGCCATAGACCTTTTGTGATGTGTTGGAAATTCAATTTGGTTGTAAAATTATTTTTTCATTTGGTATGTAATAATAATTTTAGTTTTGTTTCATCTTGTTGTATTTTGTAAGTAGTAGAATAGTTTAGACTAGTTTACTTTTATAAAAAATGTAACAAGATGAAGAAATGACCAAGTTGGAGTTTTCAAGTGTGGTGGAGTCAACCATGGAGGCTTGGAGTCATTTGCACTACAAGGAGTTGTTTTGGCAAGTGGGAGCTTCAAGTTCATCACAAGAGGAATATTTGGTCCTTAGTTATGACTTGGTATTTTTGTATGGCTCACAAAAATACCACTTAGGATAAATGGCTTGGTTATGCACTTATACATGTTTTTGTGTGTGTTTATGTTTATATTATTATGCATGGTTGAAAATAGGATTTTTGCATGCTAGATAATATTTTTTACATAATATAAATCACACAATGGGAGTTTGGTATTTTAAGTTGACATAACATAAGATGTAAAATGAATTTTATATAAAAGGAGTTTTGTAAAGATTAAAATTCATTATGTCAAAAAATATATATATATATATATGAGTTTTATAAAATAGAGATTTTAAAACTCAACCAAACTCCATTCAAGCTTAATAATAAAATGGTTTTATTACAAGCTAAAATTGGTCGTATTTGCGCGCTCGAAACTACACACGTTAATATAGGATATTAATACTAGTTTAAAATTGAACGCGTTGAGAGTTCGTAAAATATGGATTTTAAGAATACTCAAGACCAATATATATATAAAATATGGTTTTATCAAAACGTGGACTTGTTATTGTATGCATGCAATACTAGTCGCACGACTCGTTTTGTTTTATTTAATAAATATACAAAACGGTAAAAGCCCTTTTTCAAAACGTAAGTCTATGCCATCCCATTTTAAGACACTCGCTTGTTGCAACGACACTCACGTGGAGAGAGCATTAGCCAAACGCGTGGATTGTTTTTGTAACAACCGAGGTGTTTTTCCGCGAATTCCATGAACGTCTTGGGCCGGAAATTCACCGTCTTGAAATAGGACGACTTAATCGGAATCTTATTACGGAGAGAGCATTAGCCAAACGTAAGGAAGCCCGAGGCATAGATGGGATCAAACATGCCAAAATTGACAATCGTTGTCTAGGATCCCATAAAGATCTAGGAATTACATACGAGATGTAATTGGTAAACGTTACCTACCTTGTTGTTTTAACTTGATGGAGAGAGCATTAGCCAAACATTCAAGGTTAAGTTCAACTTGGATCCTAGCCTTTAAAAATTAAAGAATTTTATAATTCTAAAGGGTATTAATTATTAAAGGATTAAATATCAAAAATACTAAATTGAACTTTGTTAAATTTTGTAGATGGCCCCTAACTCAACTACGCCCGTTAACAACTTATCTCTTCGTTCAATCCTAGAGAAAGAAAAACTCAATGGTACAAATTTCTTAGACTGGTATCGTAACTTGAGAATCGTTCTTAAGCACGAAAAGAAATTGTACGTACTTGAGGATCCCGTCCCTGAGGAACCTCCATTGACTGCGGCCAAAGCCGTTAGGGATGCTTGGGTGAAGCATTCCGACGACTCGGTCGAAATTTCATGCCTCATGCTTGCTACCATGTCTCCGGATCTTCAAAAGAACCTTGAGGAGCATGGAGCATATGAGATGCTTGGCCAGCTTAAGGAAATGTTCCAAAAGCAAGCGAAGCAAGAACGCTTTGAGGTCACTCGAGCTTTCCATGCATGTAAGATGGAGGAAGGTCAATCCGTTAGCGACTATGTGCTAAAGATGAAAGGATACATTGACCAGCTTGCTAGGCTTGGATCTCCCATAACCAACGAGTTTGCACAGGATATGATCCTTAACTCGTTGACCAAAGCCTATGACCAATTTGTCATGAATTATAACATGAACAATTGGGAGAAATCTGTCTCAGAGTTGCATGGGATGCTTAAAACTGCTGAGAGCAAGATTCCAAGCAAAACACCTCAGGTCTTGATGATTCAAGAAGGGAGAATCAAGAAGAAAAAGATAAACAACTCAAAAGGGAAGGGCAAGGCAAAGGCAAAGGGAAAGGACAAAGGCAAGCAAGTTGCCAAGGCTCCTACACCCAAGACGGCGGGAAAGGTTCCCAAGAATGACCCGTGCTTTGAATGCGGGGTGGTAGGACATTGGAGGCGCAATTGTCCAACTTACCTTGCAGAGTTGAAAAAGAAGAAGGCTGGCGAGGCTAGCACTTCAGGTATATATATGATTGAAATGTATACTTTTTCCATTAATTCCTGGGTATTTGATACCGGTTGTGGAACTCACATTTGTAACAATGTGCAGGGGTTGAGAAAAAGTAAGCTGCTGAAGCCAGGCGATTTGGATCTCCAAGTGGGCAATGGAGCAAATGTTGCTGTTGAAGCCCTTGGAACTTTTGAATTATTATTACCAAATGGCCTGTACTTAATATTAAACAATTGTTGTTATGTACCTAGTTTAACTAGGAATATTATTTCAGTAGCTCGGTTAAGAGAATCTGGATTCATATTTGGTTTCGTTGATGATGGCATTCGTGCCTTCAAAAACGATATTTTGTATTTTGAGGCTCGGCCTCTTAATGGAATATATGAAGTTAATCTTAAAAGATCTCTTGATGATAATTCTATATATACCACTAGCACCAAACGACCTAAGCATGACTTAAGTCAAACATACCTATGGCATTGTCGACTTGGTCATATAAACAAGAAACGCATTGCAAAACTTCAAAAGGATGGAATTTTAAAATCAAACGATTCTAGCTCATTTGAAGTTTGCGAATCATGTTTATATGGAAAGATGACTAAGGCTCCTTTCTCCGGTTCAAGTGAAAGAGCCAAAGATCTATTAGGAATCATACATACGGATGTATGCGGTCCTTTTAGATCAATGTCTAGGGATGGTGATAGATACTTCGTTACATTCACCGATGATTATAGTAGATTTGGTTATGTTTATTTGATGAAACATAAACATGAAACATTTGAAATGTTCAAGCTGTTTCAAAACGAAGTACAAAATCAACTCAACAAAACAATCAAGGCCCTTCGTTCCGATCGAGGTGGTGAGTACTTAAGCCAAGAGTTTATGGATCATCTTAGTAATTGTGGGATTATCTCACAACTTACTCCTCCTAGAACACCACAACATAATGGTGTATCTGAAAGGAGGAACCGAACTCTACTAGATATGGTTCGGTCTATGATGAGCCGAAGTACTCTACCCTCGTCCTTTTGGAGTTATGGTTTATTAACTGCTGCGCGCATATTAAATATGGTTCCAACCAAGAAGGTAGATAAGACACCATATGAGATGTGGTATGGAAAGGTTCCAAACTTATCTTACTTGAAAGTCTAAGGTTGTGAGGCTCATGTACGACAAGAAGCTTTAAGCAAACTCGATCCTAGATCTATCAAATGTAATTTTGTGGGATATCCTAAAGATTCATTAGGATATTATTTCTACAACCCAGCTGAGAACAAAGTGTTTGTTTCTAGGCATGCCACTTTCTTAGAAAAGGAGTTTCTTTCGAAAGAGGCAAGTGGGAGCAATGTAGACCTTGAAGAAATTCAAGAACCACAAAATACAAGTCAGGTTGACACTAGCACTCAACAAACAGTTGTTGAACCTGAACAATTGGTTGTTCAAGAACCTACTGAAACACAAAGTGTTCGTAGATCTGGTAGACCTCGTCAAGAACCCGAGAGATACGGATTTCTCGTGTCCAATGATGAGATTTTCTTGGTAGACTCTTCTGAGCCTACTAACTACCAAGATGCTATATCGGATCCGGAATCCGATAAATGGCTTGATGCCATGAACACTGAGATGCAGTCCATGTATGAAAATCAAGTATGGGACTTGGTTGATCTTCCTCCCAATAGTAAGACTGTAGGGAGTAAGTGGGTCTTCAAGAAGAAGACAGACATGGATGGAAATGCACACACATTTAAGGCAAGGCTAGTGGCGAAAGGTTTCACTCAAACTCATGGTATTGACTATGATGAAACTTTCTCTCCGGTAGCCATGATTAAATCTATTAGAATACTTATTGCCATAGCTGCATATTATGACTATGAGATATGGCAAATGGATGTCAAAACGGCTTTTCTAAATGGACACTTAAGTGAAGATGTCTATATGGTTCAGCCTGAAGGTTTTGTAGATCCTAAGTATCCTAATAAGGCGTGCAAGCTTAAAAGATCCATCTATGGACTAAAGCAAGCATCTCGAAGTTGGAATCTTCGATTTGATGAGAAAATAAAAGAGTTTGGTTTTATCAAATCAGAAGATGAACCGTGTGTTTACAAGAAAACTAGTGGGAGCGCAGTAGCATTCCTTGTCTTGTATGTTGATGACATACTACTCATTGGAAACGACATCCCGACCTTGCAAGACATCAAGTCTTGGCTTGGGAAGTGTTTCTCAATGAAAGACTTGGGAGAAGCCGCCTACATTCTTGGAATAAAGATCTATAGGGATAGATCTAGGCGTCTTATTGGCCTAAGTCAAAGTGCATATATTGACAAAATCTTGAAACGATTCAAGATGGAGAATTCTAAGAGAGGATTCTTGCCAATGGCACAAGGCACGGTTTTGAGTAAAGCTCAAAGCCCTAGCACAAGAGAAGAGCTAGATAGAATGAGTGAGATCCCATATGCTTCTGCAATTGGATCCATCATGTATGCCATGCTATGCACTAGGCCAGATGTCTCGTATGCTTTGAGCATGACGAGCAGATACCAGCAAAACCCAGGAGATAGCCATTGGATGGCAGTCAAGAACATTTTAAAATACTTGAGAAGAACCAAAGACATGTTCTTGATCTATGGGGGTTTGGAAGAAGATCTTTGTGTAAAGTGTTACACAGATGCTAGTTTCCAAACGGATCGAGATGATTCTCGATCACAATCGGGCTATGTCTTCGTTATGAATGGAGGCGCGGTTGCTTGGAAAAGTTCTAAGCAAAGTGTAGTTGCACAATCCACTACAGAATCTGAATACATTGCTGCTTCTGAGGCTGGACAAGAAGCTGCATGGATGAAGAAGTTCATTGCTGACCTTGGGGTAGTAACAAGCATTCAAGACCCCATAGAAATATTTTGTGATAATGAAGGTGCTATTGCCCAGGCAAAAGAACCTAGATCACATCACAACACCAAACACATCCTCAGGCGTTTCCACTACATACGGGATATAGTGGATAGAGGAGATGTGTGTATTCGCAAAGTTCATACAGATCAGAATCTTGCAGATCCTTTTACGAAAACTCTTGCCTCGACTAAGCATGAGTCTCGTACTAGGGCAATAGGTCTTCGCTTTGCAAGGGATTGGATTTGAATTGTAATTTAGTATTTGGATATTTTGGAACATTATGACAATATCTATTTTATCTGAATGATGTATGGGATATGATCACTTCATTAATATATATTGTGTTCTTTATTAGCATGTTTAAATCCATGAATAGTTCTTTATTCTAAAACGTCCATAGTCGGTTATAACTATGGGAATAGTTATGAATTAAGACTAATGTGAATAAGTTGGTTGACTTTCATTCATGATGAAAGTAGGCAAAAGGGTTTGCAGCCAAATTCACTAATGTTTGTTAGGGAACAAACATTGGACATGACCCGCTCTTAAGATCGCTTCATGGATCAGTGTCATAAGTAAATCTTGAGAAAAAGGTGGTATCTTTGTATCCTTAGACCTGAGACACATATTGGGACTCGAGTATGAGGAATATCATGCTTTAATGTGGTTAAACGCTATCTTTAACCGGGTAGTTATAAAGGCCATTATTAGGTATGATATGAGTCTTATAAGAGACGTATGTGGTCAAGATGGAATTTGTTTCTCTCATTTAATTGGGAGTATAATATCTCTGGGCCCTAAAACAAGTTGAACATTATATGAGAATTGATGACGATCCATGTCTCATGTTCAACGAGATGTTAAAACAAAGGGATAATTGATGACTTACCTATAACAACGATTTGTAGCTAGTGAGTAAATTTCGTTGGTGAAAGTGTTGATCAACACACTTTATTTATTATTAGGGGCAATGGGATGTTGCTAGACGTTCTTACCATTGTCTATATCGGCTTAAGTTGTAACTTGTGCAAGTGGGAGATTGTTGGTTCTATGTGCACAAGACACAAATTAATACGATATTACTGATAATAAATAAACCCATAGGGTCACACATCTACAATCAATGGACACCAATTACATATTTGAATATGATTTAAATATGTTTCCAACTCGTTATATATATATAAGTATATATGCATTGTTGCATATTGTTATTTATGTGAAATAATAATATCACTCTTGTATATTCATACAAGATAATGCATATGAAATACATAAATATAAACATATGATTTTATATATGTATATATATATATGTATAAATATATATTTGTTACAAGTAAATTGTTACTAGTAACAAATTATATAAATGTATGTATATCTTTGTTACAAGTAAAGAGTTACTAGTAACAATCAAGTATGTATATAAAATACATGTAGATGTATTTTATATATTGTATGGCATGGTCTAGTATACCTTTTATATAAATATTTATAAAAGAATCTAGAAATCACCACAATGAACCATGAGGGGGCCATGTTGACTTCTTGTATGAAGTAATTAAACAAGTATGGTGCCAATAAGTCAAGAAGGAAGACAAGCAAGAGGGGGCCTCCCCTCCCTCTCCTTTTATGGCCAAAACAAGGCCAAGAGGGGGCCTCCCTCTTGTTTTTCAAGGCTTGGCTTTTTATAGCTCATGCATGGTCATTGTGAGATAAGTTCATGCTACCACCTTTCCTTGAGTTCTTAGAAAAGTTCTAAGTGTTTGATACTTGAAAACATCCTTACTTTGTAGTATTGGTGTTCTTCAAGTGAGCAAAGTGTGGTGCTAGAATACATACTCATATACATACATAGTAAGTTCAAGAAGAAGAACAAGAGGTTGTTGCTTGCTTGCTTGAATTCCAAAGGGTTGGAGAGACTAGCATCTTGGAGGTGTTGGATTCATTGATTTTGTGGATACCTTGGAGGAAGTCTTCTCTTGGCTTCTCATAGATCAACTACTTCTTCAACGGTTTACTCACGCTACAAAGGTTGTAGTTCTAAACACCCTATGGTTGTTTTGTTTCTTAAGGCTTACATATGGATCATTGGTGGGGAGTTTTAAAAAGTTTAAAATTGTTGTTCATGCTTCCGTTGTTAAAATATATTTTGAAAAACCGAACAAACCCCAACAATAAGTACTGTAGACATCCAATTAGACTTCGATATTCAGTGGAGTCCACATACTTCCATTCTCCTATTTTTGTAAGTTTTGTACCAGGTTCCATAGGTATCTTTGCTTTATTGCAATCTAACATACCCGTGTCTCTGAGTATTTTGTTTGCATATCCAGTTTGCTTAACTGATATCTCATTATGATTTTGTGTGACTTCAATCCCAAGGTAATAGGTGAGAAGTCCTAGATCACTCATTTCAAACTGTTTCTTCATTTGATCTTTAAATATATTTATCTCTTCCTTTGGTGTACCGGTTACTATCAAGTCATCCACATATACTCCAATGAGTAACTTTGATGATGACTTGGTCCTTGTATAAACTGCTTGTTCCAATGCCCATTTCTTGAAACCAAGTGTCTTCAAGGTATTGTTGAGTTTAGTGTACCAAGCTCGTGGTGCTTGTTTCAAACCATATAGAGCTTTTATTAATCTGTACACTTTGTCTTCATTTCCTTTTTGTATGAAGCCTTCTGGTTGGGCAACATAAACTTCTTCTTTTAATTTGCCATGTAAAAATGCTGATTTTACATCTAGATGGTGTACTTCCCATCAATTGTGTGCTGCTAATGCTAACATGAGTCGTACCGTCTCAATTCGTGCTACTGGTGCAAATACTTCATCGAAATCTATTCCATGTTCTTGAATATATCCTTTTGCTACCCGACATGCCTTGTATTTGGAAATCCTACCATTTGCATCTCTCTTGATCTTGAATACCCACTTTAAACCAATTGCCCTGTGATCCTTTGGTAAAGTGGTTAATTTCCATGTATTGTTCCTATTTGTAGAATCAATTTCTTCCTTCATGGATTCTAACCATTTGAATTCTTTAGATGCTTCCTTGTAGTTTCTAGGTTCATCCTCAATAAGAAACAACCTATGTGATCTTCTATAAACATTTTTGATAGCTCTATAACCTCGTACTGGTGTGTGATCAATTCATGAATCTGTTGTGGAAGGTGTATCTTCCTCTGATTCTGAGTGAGCTGATGAATTGTGTATAGAGTCTGGTGTAGAAGGTACATCATCTTCTGTGTCTTCCACATAATTTGGTGTGGTAGGAACTTCTTCTTCTGAATCTTCTTGTAGATCTAGGTAAACTGGTGTTTCGTTGTTTGAAACATCTGGGTTGGAATTTTCAGGAATTCCATTATCTTCAACAATAAAGTCTATCCAATCTGGATTGCTATCTATAGCATCTTTATTGTTTTCTTCCCAATTCCAAGGTTCGTCTTCTTTAAATTTTACGTCTCTACTCACGTAAATTTTCCTTTTTATTGGATCATATAAGCGATATGCTTTTGATCCTGGTTCGCTTCCCAAGTATACCAAACATATACTTCTATCATCTAATTTGGTTAGGTGTTGTGTAGGTATCTTGGCAAATGCAACACAACCAAATATCCTTAGATGGTGTAAATTTGGCTTCATGCCCTTTAATGCTTCGTATGGAGTAATTCTTTAACAGATTTTGTTGGGGTGCAGTTTAGTATTAAAATAGCGTGTCTAACTGCTTCTGCACATAAATTCTGTGGTAAGTTTGTTGCTTTCATCATACATCTTGTTACTGAGAGTACTGTTCTATTTTTCTTCCAACAACTCCGTTTTGTTGAGGTGAGTATGGTGCAGTCAACTGTCTTGCTATTCCATGATCTTTACAATATTGCTGAAATTCATTTGATGTAAACTCTCCCCCTCTATCGGTTCTGAAAGCTTTTATCTTAACTCCAAGTTCATTTTCAATCTTCTGTTTGAACTCCTTGAAAGTTTCAAATGCGTGGTCTTTTGACTCCAAGTAATAATCCCACATATATCTTGAGTAGTCATCAACTAGTAAAAATATATATCTTTTCCCCCATGGTGTTGGTGGTGAGATTGGACCACACAAATCTCCTTAAACTAAAACCAGTGGTTCTTCTGACCTTGATTTTGCCTTTTGTGAAAAAGGTGCTCTAATATGCTTTCCTACTAAGCATATATCACAAATGTTTGCTGTATACTTAATTGGTGGTATCCCGAGTACCATTCCTTTTGCAAACATTTCCTTTAATGAACCAAAATTTACATGCCCTAATCTTGCATGCCATAACCATGATTCATCATGCAAATTTGCTAACAAGCATATAGGTTTTCCTATTTTCAAATTTGCTTTGTAGAGTCGATTCTTAGATCTTTTGACTCTTAACAAGATGTCGTTACTAGAATCATATAATAGTAATAAATCATCTTCCATGACTATCTTGCAACCGTTTTCGGTCAACTGACCTAAACTTAATATATTATTTCTCAAGTTTGGAATATAATATACGTGTGAGATAGCTCGTTGTTCTCTGTTCTTGCATTCTAAGAGATTTGATCCTTTTCCCTTAATTGCTACGCATGATCCATCACCTAATCGTACGTTTCCAGAAATATTCTCGTCTATCTCTTTGAAGTGATCCTTGACTCCTGTCATATGATTGCTTGCACCATTGTCTAAATATCATAGACTCTCCTCTGTCTCTGGTGTTTCATTCGGATCATCTTTCATCTGAGGTGAAATCCTATGATTCTCCTCAATGGTTGCCATAAGCAGTGTTGGTTCCAGATCTTCCTCTATAAGATTGGACTGCTCTTTGTCATGTTCTCTCAATAGACACCTAGTTGCATAATGTCCGTTCTTCTTGCATTTGTAACATTGTACTTTGTTCATATCAGTGTTTTGTTTCCTGATATTGTTGTTACTTCCTTTCTTGAAGTTATTGTGTGTGGGTTCCTAATTTCTCCAAAATCTGCCATTCCCTCGGCCACGTGATTGGCTAAATCTGCCACGACCACGTCCTCTAAAACTTTTGCCACGATCTTCCTATTGGGTTAACATCAATCCTTCTTGTATATCCACAGATCGTTCCTTTTTATATTTGAGTCTTTCTTCAAATGTTTTTAATCTACCAATTGCCTCATCTAAAGACATGGTATTCAAATCTGAATATTGTTCTATAGAAGCAACAATGTGAAGAAAGCTATCTTGTACGACGTTTAATAATTTCCGTACAAGAATAGAATCTTCATATGTTAAACCTAAACTTGCTGCTTTATTAACAATATTTGTCGATTTTATAGTAAATGAATCAATAGATTCATTTTCTTTCATCTGCAACATCTCAAATTTTGATTTGAGTGTCTGCAGTCTCGCTTGCTGAACACTATTCACACAAACGTGTCTTGTTCGCAAAGCATCCCAAACTTCCCTTGCAGTTTTATATTTTGAAATAAGTAGTAGTTGTTCTTCAGGGAGTGATTGGTAAAGATAAGCAATTGATGTCTTATCCTTTTTTGTATCAATTTCAGTTGTTGGTTCTGGTTCAATCATTTCCCATAAACCATTGGCTTCCAAAATAATTTGCATACGTATTGCCTAAGTGGTATAATTTGTTGATTTTAATATTGGACACTGAAAATGAGTTGTTAATTCTATTTCTTTATTTTTGAAAGTTTCCCCTTTATCACTTTCAGTCATTTTAAGACTTTAAAATATAGCCCTTTCAAAAACTTTTTTTTATAATTAGCCAAACTAATAAAATTTATGGTTTTAAAAAAAAATTTAACACAAAACTTTATTATAAATTACTGATTATTTAATAACAGAATGTTTGTTTGAGTTTTTTTTTTTTTTGAAAAAACTTCTGTTTTTTTTTAAATAAGTCGTGGGATTCACCCACTGTTTTTTTTAAATGGCCTTTGTGTTTTATTGAAAGATATCTACGATGGGGCTATTCCAAAATTTAAAAACTTTTCTTGGGTTTGCTTTTCCCTTTATGCCACTACAGTAAAAACAATCGATGGTTTTGGCTTCCCAAAGCACCGCCTCTTTGATTGTCGTGCCGGTTCTCTTCCCCGTTTGAAAACTAGGGTTTTCTCCCTTCTTTTGCTCCACTCCTCTCGGTGGTATCCCTTCGGTTCCTCACTGGAACCAGGGTGTTCCCTTAAACGCCGCCTCAACAGTCCCTGTGATGGGTTTCTTCTGTACGGTGGCAAGGGTTTCTCGGGAAAACTTTTATGGTTTTCTCCGTTCGATCGTCGTGTGAAGTATCAATGATCGTTGTGCCGGTGTTTGGTTACTGTCTTGTGATGTGATGAACTTAGTAACGCTTTTTACTCCGGTTGACTCCTCGGTTCCGGCCACGGTAAGTGCACGGTTATGGGTGCCGCGGCGGTAATTTCTTTATGGCCACCGCTTGGTATCCTTCTTCCTGATAAAGAAATCGAACGCCTGAAATCTCAACGGGTGTTCCTTCTGTTTCTTTATCGTTGTCGGTTTCTTGATACTCTGATGTTCTTGGTAAGTGATGAAACTTTGGTATGTATGACCAAATTGTTGGATCAAATCTCTATTTACAACTCAAAGTTCTCACAAACATTTCACATCAAGAAATGCGTATATAAACTTCTCTGTAAATATTTGAAGTTTTACAACGTGTTCATCATCGATTACACATTTCTGTATATTCATATTTATTGACATACATATGGTGGTTATTTTGCCTTAGCCGCCGGCGACGGTTATTGGGTTTAGCCGCCGACAGTTACTTCGCCGGTGGGGGTGGGGGTGGGGGTGGGGTTGTAACATAAATAATAATAATAATAATAATAATAATAATAATAATAATAATAATCTAAAGTATTATTATATCCTAAGCAATTAAGATCGAGGTTAATCTATCAAAAACAAAGGATCGAGTGGAGAGATATGGTATCAACGCAGGAATGATATCCTCAAGAGATTAAAACATCTGAATCTGAAAAGTCACGACTTTACTGTAAGTAAATCTCGATTGAATTTTATTTCAGACAGGAAGATGAGAAAAGCCCGATTGAATTTTATTTTAGATTGCCCACATAAAAACAGATGGAGTTACTTCAAAATGAGGAATCGATTAAAGGGAAGGATGATTCACAAATCAAATTCAAAAGAGAACAACAATTTGTTTGGATGGGTTGGGATGATAAAGAGAACAAATCAAATTCAACCAAATTGGTTGATAAAGGGGTCGGATCAAATGGGTTGGGATGACTTTTGGTATGTGTCAAGTCAATACCCACGACACATGACCCCAAGCATTGAACAATTCGAGCATTTTAAGGCAAGAATAATAGGAACAAGTAAATCTGGTGAACAAGGTTTGGAAATTAAAGCTTATGGTGAAGTAGACGTTACTACTGAAGAAAGGATTTATGTTATACCCAAAGTTTACTTTGTATCGAATGTTTGGTTGAATACTTTAAGCCTAAGCCAATTGGTGGCACAAGGATTTAAGATCAAAATCAAAGAAAGGGAATGTGTCTTGATAAGGGAATTCGATGAAGCATCCGAAGACAACAGGGAAGAAGGCAGTCAAGATCATTTAAGTAGTTGTGAATACAATTACAGCAATAGTAAAGAAGTTTCTGATGATGAAATGCAAGAAAGCAGTGAAGAATCACAAGAGAGTGATGAGGATCAAGTCAAAAGGACATCCTTACTTGCTTTACTAAGGTACTACAATTCTTTGGATTTTGAAGGTAAAACGATTGGTAATAATATTGAAAAAACTCAGTCATCAAAAGTGCCAACAAAAAATAGTTTTGAAAGCTTCATTGGTTTCATGAGTATGGTGAATGAGGATGAAATAAAGGAGGAATGCAAAGAACTTGTGAAAAACCATTTTACCATGTTAGTTAAATGGTTTTATGATGTGTTCGTAGACACAAGGAAAAGATTTGTACCCGTGAAAGTTAAGGGAATTGAAATATGTTTGTTGGACTTATACTTGATCACAAAAGGAATGAGAGGATATGAGATGGTAACAATAAAGAAGAGATGGAAGAATGTGGTGGATGCAATGGGTTTTTCGTATAGCTTTGCAAGAGGTATCAAAGAGGTGTATGAGAAACACCTTGGACTTTTGGAGGCCTATTACCAATTAGCCAAGGGACACTCAAAGGAAGAAATAGCACGGATTGTTGAGGGACACGATAGTGCAGCACCATTGGCAAGGATGAATGCACGTGCCGTTTTGAGTGGGGCTGCAGGCCTGCCGGAAGGAATGACATCCGTGGAAGGATGGAAGATACCAACAAGATGATGGAAGAGCTCATGGAAGAAGAAGACCGCTGCACAAGCAAAGAAGATGGTGATCAAGATATGAAGGTTGATGACTTTCAGAATACTATGTTTTAACACATTAAGGGGGAGTATTGGACTAATAATGTGTTTAAACATAGGATAAACTTAGTAATAATATTACTTGTGTCATGTGATAAACATTATACTATATGTATTTAAATAAGGTGATTTGGTGGGCCTGCTGGTCGTAAACCACCATCAACCAAACTGCCACCATTGGTAGTTGAATAGTAGTTAGCAGTTACTGTTAGGCAGTTGCTTGGCAGGTATTAACCGCCAAAAACAGTAAGTATATATATGTGTATATTGTCCATAGATTAACTAGATCGAATTCAGTATATCTATATTTGTGTTCTCTGTGTTTATGTTCTTATTTTCATACAAACATGAGTTGGAATTCGAACCTGTATACTATTGCCAATGGAGGAGGCAATGCAAACAACGGAATGAATGTCCGATTAGGAATGCAGGTCCAACAGTATCAGAAGGAAACCAGTGCTGAACTTGAACTCGTCCCTAATGGCTTCAACGCAATCAAATCGGACTTCAATCGTCTCTCCACCCCTCACTACCGTTCCAATCGCCAATCCTCACTCTCCTCTCGTTTTCAAATATGAATTCAATCGTTGAACTGCTCCACCTTCTTTATTCTCCCTCTAAAATTCTCCATAACTTTGTAGAGGTTCGTGGGGATTGAAATGCAACATCCGTCCTCATCATCTCAAAGAATTTTGGAAGAGATAATCTCTCACACTCTGAATTTTTTGATCGTGCTTCCATGGATCGGTTTCATTGATATTAATATTAGATAATTATTTTTAATTTCCATGTCATCTTTTAATTTAATAATTAAATTATTTTTATCTACACATTTTAATAAAGAAGATTATGTGTAGGTAGTATTTACTCTTTACCAACTCATACATTATTTTTATATATGTGTGTGAGTATTTTTTTATGCCACGTCATTTTGAAGGAATAAATATATAAAATTGTTTATTTTATTTACCTTCACATTTATAAATAAATATTATGTGTTGGTAGAAGTTTATCAATTACCAACACATAAGAACACATATTGTATATGTGTAAGTAATTTACCCACACATTGTAATGTGTGACCAAATTATGTGTGAGTAAACACCCTAATTTCTATTTAGTTCTTTTAGAAAATCGATCACGTAGACAAAATCTATTTTGACAGTATTAATGGTATTTAAGAGGATATGTTTATATATGAATGTTTATGATAGATTAACGATCGTTGTAATGCATGCTACTTTATCATTGTTGAAATGCGATCGATTTACACGATGTTTGCGATGCATGCATATATATAGTTATATATATATGAACCGATGATTATGATGGATTGATATGATGATTTGGGAGATACTCTTAGATGAAAATATGATACCTAGTAGGAATAGTGTGCCTTCTAGGATATGCTAGCGAAGATGATTCGTTATCAGGTTTCTAGATAACCATGACAACACATGGTGTACTTGTACTTTATGTGCGTGTATAGCGGAGTAGTGTTGACTAATGATGGAGGTAAAAATGCATGAAACCATGAAGGTGAAAGGAGGGCCTAAAGATGGGGCACCGGTTGTACTTTCACCTAAACGACTTATGTCGGAGTAGCTACAGCGGATGGATTACGAGAGTGTGTGTGCAAGTGGGAGGCGTTCTGCTTTGTACCATACTTGTCGGACACACATAGTGAACTTGTGACGTTGCGGATGGACCTTGGAACTTAAGAGTTGCCAAGAACGCATATGGTGCTGGTGCGGACGGACCTTGGAACCCTAGCGGTTGCCAGGCACGCATGTGGTATTGGAGTGACGATGATAGTGTGGTATGGTGATAAGACCCTTAATAATCAATAAATGATGCATATGAGGTTAACGAAGTAAAAGATGAATATGATGTTATATGATGTTCCATTGATATTTGCGATGATACTTGACCATGTGGGGATTTATGATGCTATGTGCGTGGGACAAGTTACGGGTTGGGATTTCTTACCTAAACCTAAACATTTTTTGTAAATTTTTTAATGTGATGATTTTGTGGTGATAACTAAGCCGACTTATGAAGCGTGAGCTGACACTTGTTTCTTTGAAATATGTCTTGTGCTCGTGTAGGTTGCTTAGGTGCGTGGCCTTGATAGATGGGTGCTATTGGGCAGTTTACTTTTTGTTATGTCTTATGAAATCAACTTATGGTTGTGTATTGATGAACGTTTGAAACAATGATGTATTTTTACGTAACAGTGGTTTTATTTAGATGCGTGGTTATTAAGGTTTAATTGTTTTTACAAATATAATGTTTTAAAGTCTTCCGTTGCGATGAACTTGATTGAGTAGAAAAGTTTTTGTAAATCTCAATTTTTGAAAACCACGGTTGTTTCACTATATAACTGCAAATCTGTCCAACTGCAAAGCAATATAACTGTAATACTGTAAATTGTACCACTAAAAAGCAATGTAACTGTAATACTATAACTTGTACCACTGCAAAGTAATATAAATATAATACTATAAGTTGTACCACTACAAAACAGTGGTTTTATTTAGATGCGTGGTTATTAAGGTTTAATTGTTTTTACAAATATAATGTTTTAAAGTCTTCCGTTGCGATGAACTTGATTGAGTAGAAAAGTTTTTGTAAATCTCAATTTTTGAAAACCACGGTTGTTTCACTATATAACTGCAAATCTGTCCAACTGCAAAGCAATATAACTGTAATACTGTAAATTGTACCACTAAAAAGCAATGTAACTGTAATACTATAACTTGTACCACTGCAAAGTAATATAACTGTAATACTATAACTTGTACCACTGCAAAGTAATATAAATATAATACTATAAGTTGTACCAACTACAAAACTGTGTAACTGTAACATTGTAAGTTGTACCACTATAATGCAGTGTAATACTTTAAGTTGTACCACTATAATATTGTAAGTTATATCACTACAAAGCAATGTAACTATAATAATTTAATACTTTAGACACATAGTAAAAGAAGTTTAGTATACTCACCACACAGTCTTAGGAACTTATGCACGAATCATCAGTTCAGTAACTCACGTATGTGGGTCCTCTCTAATCAATAGTAACTTATGTATAAGTAACCAATATTCTAATCTACTAAACATGCTACACGGTCGTATACTCTTCTACACAAGCAGTGTAGCTCTAATCCTATACGACCAAGGGTGGTTACACACCCGGTGTTGCCTTAGGGCTGTACACACGTTGTGTACCCCTACACGGTCCATCCTACACGAGCCCCATAATTCTACACGCCATGTACGATAAACACAACCAGTACTATTCATCAAAATAGACCCTATTTTGTTGCCATAAACCAGTTTTTGATACTAATGAGTGTTCCTCACACTCAAACAACCTATTTGGTTGTTTATACACATCAATTAAACATCAAACATACCAATTTCATCATTAAGCTATGAACTCATCCTAATTCAAGAGTTCAACATATAAAAAGATGATTAACTACCATACCTTAGCTACACCTTGATTCAAACCAAGTTTACTCTACCGATTCACAGCTGAATACTTGTTCTTTTTATCTCAAATGCTCTAGCCCTCAATTGTTATTAATTTGAGGCTGGAAGTTTAAATCCTATGACATATATATATATATATATATAAACTTTGGCTATATGTCACTTCTAGTCCGTACATTATTACTCGATTAAATTTGACAATTTTGGTCCGTATAGTTTATGATACACATAACGTATGCATTTATATAAGAATTAAATTAAAGGTGGGATTTCAAACCTTGGGGCATTACAACTTGTTAGTCCCAGACTGAGTACATAACAACACATGTTTATACAAGGGGGTTATATACAAACGTAAGCTTTTCAAATTTAAATACACATGCTAATACGTTTTGTAACTCTTATTGATATGAATCAAGAATACATGTACAAGGAAGCCGAAATTCCAAATACAATAAAAGGTGGTAGCTAAAAATGTCTAACACATAGATAAGCTTATCTAAAAACAGCTAATGTCTAAAAGGTCCAACACATGGACAAGTTTTTCTACACTTTTTGCTAACTCCAAAAAATTTCTCGTGCTTAAAAGCAAAGCTTAAGCTTGTTCGTCGAGAGATATTTTTCACTGTAGTTCTGGTGTATATTGCATGTTGATAATGCATATTTATTTATAGAAGTCTTGGTAGCAGGGAACCAAGTGATGTATTAAAGATAATATCAATTATAGGAACAAGTTAGTGAAAAGTAATATTATTTTATATTTTAAATAAAATAACTTTACTTTTCATATGAGAAATCACCTATTTGCTAATATAATAATATTCTTTTTATACCCGCAACACTAAAATTCTCTTTCCATATTAGTTCATTAATTGATGGTCATGCTTCTTCTGATTTGACTTTACCAAATATGTAGTTGCCTGTCATACTTTAGTAAACGAGTAAATCTTCAAGATCTTTTATTTGAAAGTAACTTTAATCCTTCGAGGAGTAAAGTTCTATTCTCTTTGTCCTTTCGATGAACAAACAGTGCAAATACTTTTATATATAGAAGATCTTAGGCATAATAGAACAACATATGTTTAGCTTTTGACTTAAATAAATTAAATAATATAACAGAGTATGCCACTGAATCAGTTAGGATATACATGACTAAAGTTAAAAAAGTCGTATTAAACTGATACAATGAATAGTCTCAGCCTAAATGTTGAAACGTTTGGTAGATGGATGAAGAATGAACCAATGACAAAGACCGATCATGGAAATTTCTGATGATCAAGATCGATCATAAACGGTTCAAGTGATAAAAGTATATTATGGAAAGTTCAGATGATCATCCCGTTTGACTGAAAAGAGTGTAAATCTTATCGACCTATATATGTCTATCAGAATAGAACTAAGTACCGAAAGGGTATACTTAGCTCAAAGGTTTAGATCCTCAGCTGACCAAAAGAATGAGGGCTGATCATACTGATGTTCAGTGAATGGTCTTTTGCACTTGCATTGTTCTTCGGATGTTGTCTTGGAATGATACTTAGTATTTTAGCAAGTCTCTGACGATACTTTAAAGTTTGTAACTTTCAAGTCAGAAATGAAACAGCACTTGTTTAATTTCATTCTAAGTCTTTACTGAAGACCTCGTTTTGTTAACATCAAATTCTATGTATTTCAATAGATGGACTTGATTATTGGATTAAAGTTATTATCTCCCCAACAATCTCCCCCTAATTGATGATGGCAAAACCTTTCTTATCAAGAATCAGTTTGACTTCTAATTTACAAAAAGATATTGACTTCATAAATTCTGTTTAGCACCTATCTTTCTGTTTTTTGGTAGCTCTTTTATTTTGAACCTTGTTCTGGTTTTGGTTTCTTTTTTTATGTTCCCTTTTGTTCTGTTTTTGGGAATCTATTTCTATGTTGTACCATTTTGTTTTACTTTTTATGGTATCTTTCTATTTTATGTTTTTACACTAAGAACTGAGAATGCGCACGAGTATTTACATTTGAACAAAAGTTTGAACGGAAGTTGTGCTACAGCCAAGTGGGACTGAATTTTTTCAGAATAAGACGTTCATCAAAGCTTATCTGAACCCAAGAAGAATCGAAAATGAGAGATTATCAGAGCTTCAGAACCTTTTGGGACAAGAAAAGTGATGCTGAAAGATAATCAGAGAAGAAAAGACGTAGTATGGACATACTTACATATTAAACATATTTGTTCAAAAGACCAGTCTTGTCTTTCAGTTTTCATCAAATAAGTTTGAGAATTTTAGACTATCTAAAGAATCTTCATTCATTACTACTGTGAGTTTGTTCAAGGTTTTATGGTCCTCTTCTTCATCAGACTCAAAGGTGATTACAATTGGAGTTGAACAACTAGCTGATGTTTTTCTTTTCTTTGCTGTTGATCTTTCTCTTTCAGGTTCCACTTAGTAGTTGAGATAGTTTCACCAAAAGGCTTTTGAACAAATGAGGTAGTGCTACTGCTTTCTTTGCTTTTGATATTCTGAGCAGGTTTTAGTAAGATTCTATGAGCTAATTCTTCATAGATCTTAGTGATGTATTTAGCAGAATAATTCTCCCTATTTTTGTAATCAGCAAATGATGAGGGTTTAGAGTTAGCTGTAGGTTTAGAGTGTTTTAAGGGTGTGTTAGGAGCAAGGGTGGTTTGTGTCCTGTTACAGGGAGTTGTTGTAGGCTTAGGTTGGGAATGAGGTTTAGAAGTAGAAGGTTGAAAGGGAGTAGGAAAGGAATGTAAGTTGGTTTTATGAAGAACCATAACTTTTTTTCTAACCTTGATAAATTCATTACAAAGGTGAATGAATTTGTCATAGTCCTTTTGTGTTAATCAATGGATTTGGTTTCTTATGCAGGATAGGAGATTGGGTAGAACAATGAGTTCGTGGGGATTATTTACAGAGATGGAAGGATTTATGGGTTTAAGTTCACTAAGGTTGGTTAGAAGGTTACATATGGTTTGGTTTAAGGAGTCTATGGTGGATTAAGGGAGGGTATTGAGTTTTGGAAAGGATAGAGATTTGGAAAGGGCTTGTTCAATCTTCTCAAGAGTTTGAGTTAGATTGTTTTGGTAAAGAGTTTGGGTATAATAGTGATTGGATTTAAGTGACTCAATGCTTGTTGTAAGTTTTGACAGTTATGTCTTTGTTTTGGTTTGGAAAGTTTGGAATCTTGTGGATAAGGTGTCTAATTTATGGTTTAGATTTAAAAAAGTATGAAGAATTTGGCTTGAAGTGTTTGGGTGAGATTGTTTAGTGGGTATAGAAGATATTAGTGGTAGGGACACAATCATCGGAATGGTAGTTTGTTCCTCAATTGAGATTTGGTGCCTAATCTCAAAATCATAAGAAAAAAAAGTTAAGTCCTGTATTGGTGATTGGTTTAGATCACCAATATTGATAGATTGTGACGCATGTGTAAGAATAGAATCGATAGTAGGTACAAACAATGTGATTTGTGTGTGGGATGCACTCAAAATGGTATCCCTTGTTACAACTACTTCTTTTTGCGAAAATGCAGAGGGATTGGCTTGACTCATTGTAGGTGTGCTCACAGTATGTCCTTGGGTTGAGGTATGTCTTTCAATGATTTTACCTTGTTGGGAGGGTAAATCTTCCCATTTTAACAGATACTGTCTGTTGTGAGACCGCATCCACTAGGCTAAAGGGTTCAATAACATTCTCTATATGCTCCCCCTCAACATAAGAGGTAGACAGTGAGAATGAGGTCGGAGGTGTGGATATCACTACCTCTGAGATTAATTCAGTGTCAACTACATCTATAGACCTTTTCTATCATATGTTCTTCAAAACCATCGAGGGTTCTCTAGAGCTTAGCTTTTGTATATTTATTTGTACACAAGATGAGGATGGGCTCATAAATGTCGCAACATAATGTATCCCCTTTGGATGTTTAGGAGTCAAAAGTCAATACCTGAATTTTCTTCTAAATAAGATAAAGATCTTGGGTTGACTTCGGAAGGAAGTGTATCATGTTTGTCTGATTCATCACCATCACTGATTATCTTAGCATCACCTTCATTAATATTTCATCATCAGTAGTACTATTATCATTATCTATATGATCAGCAAGATCAATCACTTGTTGCATCAATGCTGTGATGGAAGGACCTCTTGCTCGAGTTAAGTTTTAAAAAATCTTTGTACCCATCGAAGGAACTGGAATGATCTCAAAGATATCATTCATTTGCTCATACTTCTCAACACCGATGTATTTTCTTATAATCAAGCTCAGAAACCTTATGTATAGAACTTGGTTTCTAGTTTATTTTTTGGTTGTGCCTTGGGTAATCTTATCAATTATATCAACAAAGATGACTTGTAGAAAGTCAATGTTAACATTGTTAACCAAGGCATAGAGAATCAGTGGTTCAGTTTGATTGAGAAGGTTAAAGCTACCAGACTTAGGTCCAAAACATCTAATTATCACATGGGAAATATATCTCCATAGATGGGTAAGTGTAGAAAGTTTGATCTGGCCATTAATAATGGGATGGTTATAAGCAATAACCAGAAGAACTGTATTAATTTTAGGATTTTGAGGAAAAGACTATGTATGGAGCAAAGTTGGGTATACTAAGAGATGCTCTCAGAGAGTTGACAGTTATGTCAACTTGAAAGGTTTTATTATAGATTCTTCCTGAAATAGTAGCCAAATGCCAGAATTAAACAGGGTAAACAAAATGAGGATTGGTGGTCAAACACAAATGAAGGGGGTGTGATTTTATGAAGTTAACCATAGGTTGATAACCTTGACTTTCTCAAGGATAGGGAATGGAAAGCCGTACCACACAATTGTTTGAAGTGGTGTTCATTTTAGAACCTGGAACAATATTTTTTTCCTGCTTGAATGAATTCAAAAGGTGTATAGGTAGCCATTTTGTGAAGAAGATGATGAACCGTTGATATAATTCAAAGAAGAGCAGTTTCTAGGGTACGGTTAGTTTTGAGAGAAAAGAGGGAATATGGGATTTGAAGAGAAACGAGAGTATTTAAAGTCACTGGAATCGAGAGAAGTTAAATTAACGACATATAAAGTAAAGGAAAACTAATATACGAAAAGAAAACTTTTTAACACCTACTAACATTTACAAGTGTTTGAAGCATGGGATGATCATTTTAAGATTGTCAGGAGATGAGAGTATTAGATTGCTGAATGAGTTTTGACATCAGAAGGATATCAGTAGATGAGATACTTAGCTGAGCATGTTTTCCTATTTTGAATATAGTTGAGATACTTAGCTGAGCATGTTTTCCTATTTTGAATATAGTCAGCTTAGTATTTTAATCAGTTGAATGAAATAACCTACTTTTTATAAGTAGTAAGTCATATAGATGCTTAATTAAGTAGGACATCTGATATCTAAGATACGAACATACACATACAAGCAAATACACAAGAAATTACATATTTAACATACCTAGTTTAGATATTAAGAAATTGAACCTTGCTTCATCCAATGGTTTTGTAAACAAATCTGCTAACCGAAGATCAATCAATGTTGACATTAGTTCATAGAAATCTTTTGAACATTATCTCTTAAGAAATGATGTCTGATCTCAATATGCTTTGTTTTTTAATGCATCACCGGATTGTTTGAAATTGATATGACACTTGTGTTGTCACAAAGAATGGGGTGTCATCATACTTCAGATCATAATCTAGGAGCTGATTTTGCAACCATAGAATTTGAGCACAACAACTACCTACAGCTACGTATTCAGCTTTAGCAGTGGATGTTGATATTAATTTCTGCTTCTTGCTAGACTAGCTGACTAGTCTTCTTCCTAGTAACTGACATTCTCTTGAAGTACTCCTTCCATCTAGTGTACATCCTGCAAAATCAGAATTAGTGTATCCGACTAACTAAAGATCCGAGTCTTTTGGGTACCAAAGACCTAGATTATGAGTTCCTTTGAGATACCTGAAAATCCTTTTAACCACAGAAAAATGTGATTCTTTAGGATTAGCTTGATATCTTGCACAAAGATATGTTGAAAACATGATACCTGTTCTACTAGTAATTAAGTATAAAAGTGATCCTATCATGCCTCTATAAGAAGTTATGTTTACTGACTTGCCATAAGTATCCTTTCCTAACTTTAGAGAAGTGGACATGGGTGTTTTCATTGAAGAGAAATTTTCAAATTCAAATTTCTTAAGTAAACCGTTGATATACTTAGTTTGATGAATAAAAATATCTTCTGTTTCTTGTTTAATTTGTAAACCAAGAAAGTAATTTAACTCACCCATCATGCTTATTTGGTAATTTTCAAACATGAGTTTGGAAAACTTTTTACATTGTTTTAAATTTGTAGTCCCAAATATAATATCATCTACATATATTTGCACAAGTGTCATATCACCTTTGTACTTCGTGATAAATAACGTGCTATCAATGCATCCTCTTATAAAACCTTTTGTGATAAGAAATGAAGAGAGGGTATCATACCAGGCTCTTGGAGCTTGTTTCAGACCATATAAAGCTTTGTTTAAAAATTAAACATGGTTAGGAAGCTTGGAATCTTCAAAACTTGGAGGTTGTTTGACATATACCTCAGATATCCATTTAGAAATGCACTCTTCACATCCATTTGGAATACTTTGTAGTCCTTAAAGGTAGCATAGGCTAGGAATAGCCTGATAGCTTCTAGTCTTGTAACAGGAGCTAATGTTTAAACAAAATCAACACCTTTTTCTTGACTATATCCCTGTGCAACTAGTTTTGCCTTGTTTAGGATGACTAAGCCTTGTTCATCCATCTTGTTTCTGAACATGCACCTTGTTCCAATGATGGACTTGTCCTTAGGTCTAGGCACAAGAGTCCAAACATTGTGTCTTGAAAATTTTGTGAGTTTTTCTTTCATGACATTAATCCACTAGGGATCTCTTAAGTCATTATCAATCTTTTTATTAGGTTCAGTTATAGAGACAAATCCAGAGAACTAACAAAACTTGCATGTTTTTTATCTTGTTCTTATTAAATCCTCTATGTTGCTGATTAGTAGATCATGTGGTTGATATCTGTGGTCTTTAAAGGCAGTTTGGATATTTAAGGGAGTATGGGAATTTTGGACATGGGGGATTGAAGTTGTCTAAGGATCAGTTGATGTGTTTTCTTCTTCAACTAAACCAACTTCAGTAGTGCTTTCAGTGGATATCTCCACTAAATATGGGATATCTAAAATAGAATTAGATTCTATTGTTGTTGAATCATTCACAACATCATTTGGTAGAGGGACAAATTTGGTTGAAGGTGAATGTATATGTATGGAAGTTTGGTTTAGAACAGGTTCATATAACTCATCTTCAACAATTGGTGAAGGTAGTAGACCATCCCATTCTAAAGAAGCTTGTAATACCTAAGTTCAAAGTTTATAAAAGATTATTATTATTTGTAATTTATGAAATAAAGTTTTGGCCTATTGGGCTTATTTGCTTATTAAGACAAATGGTTATATATATATATATATATATATATATATATAAATGATTGATTATCTTGTAGACTTGGACTTGAGGAGTATAGTGGGCTTAGGCCTTATAAGATACATACATATATATACCAGCCCCCAAGAACTAGTGCACTGTTCTATTCTTCGAATCAGTGTTGTGTGTGTGTTCTATGTGAGCCGAGAACAACAGAGGAAGAACAAGGTCACCATTCTAGCACTCAATCTTCAAGAAATTTTAGAAAGGAGCATCAAGTAATCATCCTTACTTCATTGTGATCATACAGAGGTGATTTATTTTGGGTTTTAGTATGTTTTTGGGATTAGTGAGTGATGTGTGTGTGTTTTTCATGGTTTCTAAACCAAGAGAAAAAGGGGTCTCTATATGCATGTCAACCAAAGCAAAACCATGGTGTGCCACAAAACCATGTCAAATATATTTTGATTAAGATTGCCAACAAAACACCCTAGGCACAAAAGGCAATCCATGTACATATGCATTAGTAATTTTAATACACCTTTAAAATTACATACTCATATATACACCTATAAATATATATATTTTTATGTACTTCATGCCAAGCCATAGAAAATATATAAATTCAAGGAATCAAAATATAGTGGGGAAAAACTAGATCCAAGACAAGTCCAACCAACAAATCTAGAATTTAAATATAATTTTAAAACACTTTTTCAAGAACAAAATTCTGACCAAACACCACAAGGCACGGGCGTACCCTAAAGGGTACGGGCGTGCCTGCCCTTTTTTAAGTGTACAGTTTAAACATTTTTAAGCATACGAAAATTCTACCGGCACGGCCCGTACCCCCACTGGTACGGCCGTGCCCCGGCCGCCGGCACGCCCCGTACCCCAAGAGGTACGGTCGTGCCCGGTCACCAAAAAATCAGATTTTGACACAAAACTCAAAATTCCGGTTTCAGTGCAAAGCCATGTTATAGATGGTTCTGATACCACTGTTGGGTTTTGGTGGCATCTAGAAAACGCAGCGGAAACAAAAATGAGTAGAAAACAATTTCAATTTCATTCCACCAACACACCACCCAATAACGATGCAACAAAAGGAAGAAGAACAAGGACAAGAAATTATACCATACAAGTTAATATCTCCTTGTTGCCTTGGAAGGTTTGTACACAAAACAGTGTACCACTATTGGTATCCACACCAAGTGTTGATGATCCCCACGTGCTAGCTGTGTTTGAACGCCAAAACAGTGTACCACTACGAATAAGTGATTATTCATCCCTTCGTTCACGATATCCGTTGTGAATGTAGGTCATGGAACATCATCAACCCCAAAACATCCACGATTATGTTTCTCGATCTAGACTAATTATGACGAACAACACAAGTTGCAAAATTGATCCACTATCAATTCAAATTGAGCACGACCATGCATTTTGATGTCATCACTTCAGTCAACGAGGGGCCAGGGATATCTCTCTAAAAAGGAACGAATACCTTTGACTACATCGTTTCGTCACAATAATAAGTTCTTGCCTAAAACTTTCCTTATAACAGCCAGTTACAAACTGCGTTAGAAAGCAATCTAAACAAGACCATATCATTATTCAAGAAGCCCATGTATCTCCGATAAAAGGACAAACAATATTATCATCCAGATTTACTCGTGATCATGTCCATGAAGTAAACTCAGGTGCGGGTCCTCCATTTACTTGATCACTATCAAGTTCAGGCTAGTGTTGCGAAAACATGTATTCAATCCACTATGAATACTTAACCAACCACTTGACTCTATCTTAATTCACTTCTTCCTTCCAATGAAGAAATAACGATTGTGGAGCATTTAGAATAAATAAATTTATTCAAGGAAGTAGTTAAACATGCTAAGATGGAACACAATAAAGGCTAACGAAAGTACCCGCTCCGCGCGCATTATCAAATCTCCATTTGATAATCGATACAATCAAAGCACATTATTCCTTTAATGTTCCCAATTCAAAATATATCAAATTCAACTAAAACAAACTCAAGCCAAAGCTACTTGTAAACCAAGTGTATGAAAATTCATCACTAGCTCACAACCAAAGCTTAGTAAGCGGATTCACAAAGTGACATCCATGCGTACTCTAACAATCACCATATCTTCTCTCGACCAAACACTTATAAAGTGTGTGTCGGCAAGATCATGGTCCTTTGTCCAAGCCTTCATGCTCTCATTGTTCCAAGGAACCAAATGGAGTCACAATGCATAAGACTATGGTTCACATATATAAGCCATCATACTCTTATTTTATCAAAAGAACCCAATTAGAGTCAATCATGCTTAAGGAACCATTCTAGTTGATAACATTCCACTTAACAACACAACATAGAAATTCACCAAGAGTAATATATTACTCAAATTTCCTTGTTACCACCGAACATCAACTTGAAGAACAATGTACCAAGAGTTCTTCCAAGTATATCAAAATTGAGAGAAAAGAAACCATGTGATAAACTAAGTTGCTAATTAAATTAACACACTAGTTCATCATGTTTCAACACCACTTTCTTAGTTTTGTCACTCCCAAAAGTTCAGGTTCGTATCTCCCAATTCTTCTTATGAAACAATAATTTCTCAACCCCGGTTTTATGAACCGCCAAGTTAGGATATTATCTTCAATAAGAAGCATATAATGGATACACAACTTAAGGAACAAAAGCACTCCCACTAGCTCTGGCATACATCCAAGTTTAATCTTCCCCTTTGAAAACTCAAAACTATGATTTTCTCATTAAAGTGAAGATTACAACATTGCGATGTTTATTGAGACTTCGAGGATACTTTCAACGTACAAGACCTTCGAAAAGTGTTAAAACACCCTTCCTCAAAATTCCCATGAAGGAACACGATCTTTATATTGTAGTGATAAACACATGTATCCGAGTAATCTTCAACATAACCACTAGGAAAATTTCCTTGTGATACCATCCTCATGGTCAATCATAACGGAACATTTATCATTAGTTGGTATTTGAAGTTCAAGTCCATGAATAGATTTCTTGGGCTCGTAGACTTTACGAGGATACTTATAGTGTACAAGGATCTCGGATAGTATTAAAACACTTCCTTAAAATTCCTATAAAGGAATAGAGTCTTTACAATTCACTGCCATACTTTCATAGCCATGAGAAAGCGGTGATATATCATAAGTCATCCAAGTAGACTTCAACATAACCACCAGGAAAAATCTCTTTTATGATACCGTCCTCATGGTCAATCATATTATAATTTTTACCACCGGTCGGCATTTGAAGTTGTCTACATCTCAATTCATGCATACCCCTAGGTTCACACCAAGGCTTTGGACCATCCAAGTCCAATACTTGGATATCCTACATGGATTGCATCCCATTCTCATTACGTCTCTCCTTTTAGTAGACACTAGGCCCACTACCACTTCTGATAGTTGATGAATTCAACTAATCCATCATCGAATTATCTTCCTCTAGATATAAAATATCTATCTATGCGGCCTTGCGACAACTCCTATCAGAAATAGGAAGAGTAACGAATTATGTCAGGTACTCCAGCATCGTCATGCTGAGTTCCAATCATTACTCATTGTATACTAGTGCCAACATCAGGTTTTACCATTCAAGGCTCCGTTTACTCCCACCGGCTCCCATAGATATTTCCACCTGCCATTGAGCAACAAAAACTTGTCCTCAAAAGTTTATGAAACAAATATCTCATGGTATCAGTAGAATGCCTAATGGAGTTGCATCACTAGTCCCCGGATTCTACCACCTTAGTCTACACGTAGGCTGGATAATCTAGGTTTTGAGATAGACAAGCAAAGACACTCTTTCTAGTCTTTTCTCCTAAGATGCATACTAAACCATCTTTGTTGATTTTATATATAGAACATTGCCCGCCATACTTAAGCATCCCAACACTTTGGGCATGAATTTGTGATCCATCAAGATCTGAACATACCCAAGAATGTTCGGTTCCTCCTTTATGCGACCCATATGCCAATGTGTCCTAGAAGAAATAAATTATGAGATAAATCCCACAATTCTTATGATGATCACCAAATTCATAAATTAAGATACTCAACATCTTTACAAGATTTAAGTAACTTAACCTTTCATCCACAAACCTTGTTATGGTAATTATCAAACACCTTAAAGGTTTCAAAATATACCAATCTCTACTACCACTACGGGTAAAGGTAATGAAGTGCATGTAGTTATCCCCATGGATTTGCTTGAACGAATTAAACACATAAGTGTGAACTAATTACAACAAGCCCTCAATCCTCTTACATACGCCGATGAAAGATGTACAAGTCATTTAGCCTAATAAACAGTTCTCGCACTCAACATTTGATCAATTATCAAATGCATCCAAGATTCCAAACCACACGGAACTTGGTGAAGCAAGTCTTGTTTACATTGCTAAATAATCTTGTCACTTGGATAACTAATCCAAACCAATTTTGGATTTAAACACATTATTCATGATTACTTTATTACTTTTAAGCAAAAGCTTATAAATGCCATGACATGAATAAACTTTGAAATAAACCACTAATTTATATATCAAATACAAAGTAATATCCATCGTCAACCAATGCATAATAGACTTAATATTTCTCTTGCCACGCAGGGCACATAATATATTAATCTAGTAAAGTAATAATATAGCTAGATGAAATGGCGAGATCAAAACTCCCAATCCTCTTAATCAAGACAACGTCCAAGTTTCCCAATCTTGAGCTCTAGCCTCCGTGCTTTATCAACTACTTCTTCCTTTTAATACCTACACTTTGTAACAAAACAATTTTGCAACAAACGTGAGTGTTATAGCCAGCATTTCAACAAATCTAGCTAAGAAGTAGAAAAGCCATGGAGCTAATCATGAATGTACCTAATGACGAGAAGTTATTCCCTTGCCTCATAGGAAGCTTTAACTCTTTCGAACACTCAGGTTAAGCGTGGCGGCGCCAATCTCCATATTTACCGCAGAAATAGCAAACTTCTCCCTTAGGAGTCGTATTCTCTTTCTCGGTTTTAAGCTCCTCAAATAACCGGTGGGAACGAACTTGCGTTTGGCCATGTTAGACTCGAAAGTCTTAAGCATGCCATGCAACTTGTCTAAGGATTCTACCATTTTGTCCTTTTGATAGTTTTTGATAAACTCATCATAAGACGCGGGTAGGGATTGGAGAATCATATTCACCGCAAGCTCCCTCCCAATGGGAAATCCTAGTATTTCCATTTGGTCAATGTATGCCTTCATACGAAGCATATGAACACTAACCTTCCTACCTTCCTGCATCCGGCAACCGACAAGGGCCTTGACACACATAAAGTGTTCCTCTTTAATATGATGTTGGAACAAGTCCTTCAACCGATTAATCATGTTGTACGCACTCATATGCCCAAGTTACTTACGCAGCTCGCAGCTCATAGTCGACAACATGAACGTAGAAACATCTTTTGCGTTTTTGACACGCTTTTCAAAGGCGTATCTAGTGGCCCAAATTGTGTTGGTAGCAGGTGGTTTCGGAAGAGGTTCCTCGAGGATGTGCAACTTAGATTCATGGCGAAAGACAATTCACAATTGCCTATACCAATCCACAAAGTTCACACCTACAAGTTCTCCTTTTCTAGGAACGAACGGAGAGATAATTTCGGTGTTGCGTTGTTAATGTTTGTCATCTACAATTTTAGAGTACACGTTTTAGTGAATTTAGATATAATCCTTGTATAAATAATTACCCAAATAGTTTTCAAAACCAATTATTTAAACAAGGCTAGAAACCATATTTCACTTTACCTTATGACGGGTTTACCGCGGATCACAAAGCAAAGCTATTTAGGCCGGTAACCATTTTACCGATTGCAAACACTTTGCAACTTCTAGATCCTTGTGGGATCCATTGACAATCAAAATGTCTTTTGGCATGTTTGATCCCTGCTCGCACCAATTCTAACTTGATCCCCTTAAATGACTCGGCTAGAGCTTGACGCCACCTAAGTGTCACAAAAAGAATTGTAAACCGCCCGTCAAGACACACGGTGGAACTCTCGCCAATGATTGGCTCATGCTAAGCTCGACAACCAATATTGCAAGTTACCACACTCACCTTCCACACAGTTCCACTTGACATGACTCGTGCTAAAGCTCGACAATCATCAAAGTTTCACTAGATTCGGGTGGTGTCGTCTTACGGATGGCGCGTGATTTATATTTTAAAAACATGATTTCGTTTTTCTGGTTAAAACAATTTTAACCTGTTTAGCGAATTAACAAATCAAGTGATAAATACAATTTTTATCCACTTATAATATAATACAAATTTATATTATCTTGTTAATTCTATTTGCACGAAAAGAAATATAAACCAATTTTATAAATCTTTGCGTCTTATATATTTTTGAAAAATTATCTAGCATGCGATATCCTACACATCCATGCAAAATAATAAATATATAAAACAACCACGCATACACAATAGTTCGGTAACATGCCCAAATCCTATGCGTTTTCCCCGCGAGCCTCACGGGGAAAACAAGGTCAACTAAGGAATCCAAGATCCAAAGTACCCAGTCGGGTGTGCTCCCACTGTAGCCGGCATCTCCAGAAAGCAATCCAGACTTCACGTTGCCGAAACATCAACGCCGTGATTCCCGTTGGTTTATTACATACAAAATCAACTTCTATATTACTTTACAAATACATATAAGAAGAAATTGCATGAAAGCCACAATCCTAAGCTACTAATACTAGTACAAAGGAATAAATAAACGGCATGCAAGCCGCACCAAATAATAATTATAAAAAATTACAACAATACAGCACGCAAGCCACCAAAACCAAATAAACCAAACACCACAACACATAGGTCTAAAGGGCATCTAGTTACCGAACCACAACCAAACACAACCAAAGCAAAACCATGGTGTGCCACAAAACCATGTCAAATATATTTTGATTAAGATTGCCAACAAAACACCCAAGGCACAAAAGGCAATCCATGTACATATGCATTAGTAATTTTAATACACCTTTAAAATTACATACTCATATATACACCTATAAATATATATATTTTTATGTACTTCATGCCAAGCCATACAAAATATATAAATTCAAGGAATCAAAATATAGTGGGGAAAAACTAGATCCAAGACTAGTCCAACCAACAAATCCGGAATTTAAATATAATTTTAAAAGACTGTTTCAAGAACAAAATTCTGATCAAAAACCACAAGGCACGGGCATACCCCAAAGGGTACGAGTGTGCCTGCCCTTTTGTAATTGTACAGTTTAAACATTTTTAAGCATACGAAAATTCTGCGGGTACGGCCCGTACCCCCACTAGTACAGTCGTGCCCTAGCCTCCGGCATGCCCCGTACCCCAAGAGGTACGGCCGTGCCCGGCCACCGAAAAATCAGATTTTGACACAAAACTCAAAATTCCAGTTTCAGTGCAAAGCCATGTTATAGATGGCTCTTATACCACTGTTGGGTTTTGGTGGCATCTAGAAAACGCAGCGGTAGTGATACCAACTTGTGTGTGTTAGTGGGCATATTCCAACAGATTCCACCGACTACTACAGTAGCGGGTATGGAAAGCACGTTATGTGATTATGACTATGTTCAACTATTTTGTTATGTAAGTAGTATGCTTACTAAGCTTCACGCGTACTGTTGTTTAATTTCCATCTTTCAGGACAAGACCAACATGGAGCTCTAGGACAGTGACGGCAGCTCACCGCTACCAATGATTTTTACTTTTACAAAGAAAATTTGTTTCAATCATGATTTATCGATTTGTACCTTAGAAATATGTACATGACATTAATTGCTTTTGATGTTCCGCAATTAGTCTATTATTTAATTTATCATATGATATTATTATCTTTTTATGTAAAAAAAATAAAATTTTTTGGGACGTTACAACTTGGTATCAGAACTTAGGTTTAATGGATTCAAATGCGCCTATAGTGTGTTTGAATTTAAACCTTAATTTAAACTTTCAAAACGATTTTTCGGTGAGCTGTTAGTTGAAGCTGGTCCTAGTGAGCACGAGGCAAAGCATAGTATATGTAATGTGGAATAAAGTATATAAATGAATAACCTTAATTTAAACTTTCAAAACGATTTTTCGGTGAGCTGTTAGTTGAAGCTTGTCCTAGTGAGCACGAGGCGAAGCATAGTATATGTAATGTGGAATACAGTATATAAATGAATCGATGATATTGGTTAAAGTAATTAATGACTATATCCATGTTTAAGCAAATCATGAATACCTAACATACAATCAATCAATTAAACAGTCTAACACAATTAATTAACATGCAACGAGATATTTTAAACTACATAGCAGATGTAGGATACACTGAGTATGACATATGAGGGCACTGTGAGAAGAAGAATCATCTCAACACATCATATGGAACTTATTCTCAAAGAAGGATAAAACCTTATCTAAAATATTCACAAAGTTTCACTACTTGATTAATAACTTGCTAAGCGTGGGCATTAAGAAGGATGATGTAGAAGTTGTGCTAAAGTTCATGGATGTGTTACTTGAATAATTTAATGAAGTGACTATTGCAATTCAGAAGAAGAAAAATTAGCAATTTCTCAAAGACTCTCCGAGAAATACTGAAACCGCATTAGTTGCAAATAAGAAAAAGAAAGGGTCTAAAGCCTTAGTGGCTGACTCTAAGTCCGAGTAAGATGGATTCTGATAATGATCAATCCATTAATAAGCAAATGGCAATGCTATATAGAAAGCTAAGACGGGCAAGCATGGGAAGAGGAATATTTGACAAGAAAGGGAAAAGAAAAAGTTCCTTTGACCCAAAGAAAGTTATGTGCTTCAACTATCACAAAAAGGGACATATAGCTGCTGAGTGTAGAAATAAGGGTGAACTAGCTTCAGTAGCCGGCAAGAGTGCTTACAGAGATGGAAAGTACAAGAGAGGATATCTACAACTCAAGAAAGAAAATATCTTCTGAAAATGGAGACATAGAGTCATCTATCTCGAATGATGATGATGTCCAAGACCTATCTCTTATGGATTTAGAACAAGAAGTTGAAGAAGAACAAGTGGATTTTGGTTTGTTGGAAAGCACTTTGACAAGGACATGGATGAAGCTGAGAATAACATCAAGTCTAGCGGCTGGGATCCTTCCTCCATGCATAAGGTAGAAAACTTCAACTCTTACACGAATGACGAGACATGTCTTACTTTCAACTATTTGTTAAATGATTTTAAGACAAGTCTTAAAGTTCAAAATGACCTTAAAGCTGAGATAACTAAACTTAGTAATGAACTTAAGGATAATTTAACTCTCTTAGAAGCTAGTAAAAAGGTCCAAAGTGACGTAGAATGTCACATACACATTAAGATGATACTTAGTGAAGAAGCCGAGGATGCTAGAGCTAAAGTTGAATATCTTAAGAAACTAATAGATTTACGATGTAAGTCATCACAACAAGTTGAAAAGTGTATCAACTAGCAAATCCTTAAACATGTTAAGGCTGTGCCTTAAGGTGATTATCTCACTGCAGCTTGTGTAGTTGAGGATGACATAGTAAGCATATTTTCTAAGAATGATTTACTAGATGAAGAAGAAGAGAAAAAAATATGGTCCAAAACTAAACTTGAATAAGTTTGTTAGACCCACACAAGGTCCTGCCATAATCAATACTGACCATAGTGTAGAGGATTATAGTTCTAGTGAGAATAGTAAGTCTGCATTCCATAGATTGATTCTCAATCTTGTTGAACAAAAGCCTATCTTTAATAGATTCAAATCTAATCCCTTTAAAAGACAGCACTCTCCGTCTAGTTCAGAGAGAAGATTTAAGAACAAGAAGATGTCGGTAAGTCAGACCCCACAAAATAAAGATAACAAAGGTAGATCTGAAAAAGCTAAGTCCATAGTCAATGAATACCATGTGAATAAGCTTGTAAAGAATCTTGATAAGTTATCCACCTCCACCGAACCTAAAACAGAATCTAAAGAAATTTTGGAGAAAACAAAAGACCCGGTCCCTAATGTGATTAATAGAAGAAAATGCTATAAATGTGGTGATAGAGATCATGAGGACAAAGACTGTGATAACGAAATCCGAAGGCATGAGAATAAGCAGTTTGTTGAAGCTGAGCAGACCACGACATCTACTCAAGTTGCCCGTTTAGCTTCAAACAGAAGATCGGCTAAGTGCTCATCTTCTGAACCCACCAAACATTTGCTTATGTACTGACCTTCATAAAACAAGTAAGTACAATATATAATTCAAAGGGTAAGTCTATTTTAATAGCTAAGAGAAATAGAAATGTGTATCTACTAGATCTTAAATCTGCTAACCCTAACACTAAAATTTGCTTGTAATCCTAAGCAATTCCCAAGCCGAGTTCGCTATGCCACAAAATATTGTCACATTTAAACTTAAAAAATATATTTCTACTCTCTACACAAGAGTTAAGGGGTATTTGTTTTAGCTTATTTTACGAGATTTTTAACTAATTCGCTTATTTTTTGCGCTTATGAACTTTTTTTGTGTTTGGCTTAACTTATGATCTTAAACATATGGGCTTATCTTTACAAAAAATAAGCCACTTTTGATAATTTAACTTGAATCAACTTTTTTTTCTCCCGTGTAATCTTATTTTTATACATTTACCTATATACCCTTCTTTATAAACTTGAATCAACTTTTCATTCTCTTCCCCAAAACCAAAAGAATTGAAATTCTATAATGTAAGCATGCCCTTTTTAGTCATTTTACAATGCCAAACACTCTTTTAAAAGAAGCTTATTAGCTTATAAGTCATAAGCTAATCCAAACACTTTTTTCACTCATAAGCTCATAAGCTTCTAATCTCATAAGTTAAAAAGTTAAAAAGCTTAAGCTAAAAAAATAAGATTACCCAAACACCCCCTTAGTCTTTAGTTTGCCAAAATCACATTTTCTAAAGACCAATTGTGCTCAGCTTGTGAATAGGGAAAACAACATAACGGGTCCTTTAAATGAAAGCAAAACTTTTCTATAAGAAGCCCATTACATATGTTGCATATGGACCTATTAGGATCCATCATCACTCTATGCCTAAGTGGCAAAAGGTATACCTTGGTAATAGTAGATGAGTTCACTAGATATATTTGGGTAATATTCCTTAAAAGCAAAAGTGAGGTTTCCTTTGAGATAATAAGTTTTATCGAAAAGGGAGAGGTGCAAAAAGGTATGTCTGTTATGCAACTCAAAAGTGACCATAAGACTAAGTTTAGGAACTCAACCGTGAAAACTGCTATGAGGAAAAAGGAATAATTCAAAAAACTGCATAAGTAAGAATGCCTCAGCAAAATGGAGTAGCTGGAAGAAGGAATATAACCTTAATAGAGATTGCTAGGACATTGTTGTGCAAGGCATAATTATAACTCTATTTTTGGACTAAATCTGTAAGTATAACCTGTTACACCTAGAATAGATCAATCATTGTCAAAATACATGGCAAAAACATCATATAAGATGTATAACCTTAGAAATCCTAATATATGTTACTTCCACGTATTTTGTTCTAAATGTTATGTGTTGAACCAAAGAGATCAACTCCATAAGTTGGAACTAAAAGCTTATCAAGGGAGTTTTGTTGGATATTCCTCAATCTCTAAAGCATACAGAGTTTATAACATTAGGAGATAGCTTATTAAAGAATCTATACATGTCTCATTCGATGAGAAAAATATTGATGAAGACCAGGAAACTCAAGCAGTCAAAGTGAGCTTTGATTAATCTGAAGATAAGCAATCTAGCACAATGTATGTCATAAACAATAATGATGAAGTTGACAATAATGACTCAAACAAGACATCATCAAGTCATCAACTGTCTTCTCTAAATTCACCTTAAATGACACCGATGAATACTTTGTGAATCCTTTTGGAGGAGAATGTTAGACTAAGGATGTAAGTGATCAACAAAATTCTAATGAAGCTGCAATTGATACCAACGTTGTAAGTTCACTTTAAATCCCATTAAATCACTCAAGTCTAGAACCACAGTGTCTAGAACCACAGTGTCTTACCACAGAATCAAGGGAAACAACAAAATATCCTGCTTAGTGAAACTTTCTGTCTCAAATTGAGCCAAGGAAAACTGAAGAAGCCCTAAAGGATGAGGATTGGATAGAAGCTATGCAAGAGGAGCTAACTAAATTCCAAAGGAATTAAGTTTCGACACTTGTCCCTGACCTAAAGGTAAAATTATTATAGACACTAAGCGGGTCTCTATGAATAAGACGGACAAATATGGAGTGATTGTTAGGAACAAAGCTAGGCTGGTAGTACAAGGGTATAGGCAAGAAGAAGGAATAGATTATGAAGAGACATTTTCCATTGTAGCTAGAATATAAGCAATTCGGCTGCTCCTAGCATATGCAACTTATAAAGAGTTTAAAGTCTATCAAATTGATGTGAAGAGTGCATTCCTCAATGGAGCACTTCAGGAGGAAGTTTATGTGAAACAACCTCTTGGATTGGTTTAACCTATCCACACAATATTTATAATTTAAACAAGTCTTTGTATGGTCTGAAACAAGCTCTAAGAGCCTGATATGATACACTGTCTCAATATCTACTATCAAAAACCTCACAAGAGGTAGTATAGATAAAACTCATTAGAAGGATTAAGGGACATGTCATCCTAGTACAAATATATGTTGATGATATTATCTTTGGATCAACCAATAATGCTCTATGTAAGTAGTTCTCCAAGATCATATCCAATGACAACATGATGAGTATGATGGGTGAGATGATGTAGTTTCTAGGACTGCAGATTCAACAGAAGTCCAATGGCATCTTTATTAATCAAAGCAACTATGTTATTGATTTGATTAAGAAATATGGGTTTGAAAATTGTTCATTAATGAAAACATTCATATTACCCTCTATCAAGCTGAGGAAAGATTCATATAGCAAGTTTGTATGTCAGACAACCTTTAAAGTAATGAGTGGTTCATTACTCTATTTGACAATAAGTAGGCCTGAATTATGTTTATAATATGTGTATAGGAAGAAGCTGAGTATGTTGCTCTAGGAAGTTGTTGTGCTCAAAATTTGTGGATGCAACATCAACTTCGAGACTTTGATATCACCTTTAACAAGATTCCTATTTATGGTGACAATCAAAGTTAAATAGTACAGATCACACATCACTTCACAATAGACATAGTGGAAAAAGGTGAAGTTGAAATTAAATTTATTTTCACTGACGATTAGTTAGCCGATATATTCACTAAACCACTTTATGATATACAATTTTTGTATCTGCTGAGTGGACAGTTGATTGATATGTTTCAAATCAACCATGTTAGAACCTATAGGGGGGTGAATAGGTTATATGCCCACTTTTTGAAGTATTTAACAATATTTGCAAGTAATTAAAGAGTTTAAGGAAGAAAGATATCACCAATGAAGTAGTTAGGACACAATGATTTATAGTGGTTCAAGCAAGGGTTAACAACCTTGCTCTACATCCACTCCTTGGCCTCACCCACCAAGAGTTGCTCCACTAACTTCTCTCTTTAAAGGTAGAGATAAACCTTTTACAACTTCTCTCTTTAGCTTACAAGAATTACACTTCACTCTTGCAAACAAGGTTAAGATAAACCTCACTTCACTCTAATTGGAAAGGCTAGAGTTGATCCTCACTTCTCTCTAATTTTATAGGCTAGAGATGATCCTCACTTCTCTCTAATTCTAAGACTAGAGATGATCCTCACACTATTACAAATATACAAGAAGGTAATGTAGTGTTTGAACTTTGAAGGCTTTCACTCTTGCTTCTTTCTTGATCTTGAAAGATTGAATATTTATCAAAGAATACGAGCTCACAAGATTTTGTATGTATTCTGTGTTTTTCAGATTGCAAGAGCTTAGTAAAAAACAAGACTTGAGTTGCCTTAAATAAGGAAAAAGGTGCAAGCTCAAAAAGTGTCCAGACTGTCCACGGTCGATCCACGGTCGACCGTGGCATAGACCGTCGACCTGCTGAAACTTTTTGAGACTTATGAATATAGACGTTGGCCTTTTACCAAAACCACACACAACCCATTTTTACCATAAAAATGCACTGAAAAGAAGCTTAAGAAAAGTTGGGTTAGTGCCATACTTCTTAAGTTTGAATTTAATCATAAAAATGGTAGTTTAGAAACCAAATGCACAAAGCATGTTGGAAGTTTACCTTCTTGGGAGATTCCTTTTGCTAAATATGGTTTTGGCTTATTTCAATAGAAGATTGTGTTTAGTATTTGCCAAAATAGGAATTTCATTTGCTTTGACTACCAAGCTTGTGATTTTATAAAAAATTGTCTCAATTTTTATAAAAGTTTTCATAAAAATTATTTTATAAAAACTTAAACTCATTTGATTATTTATTTTGTAAGCTCATAAACTTCAAACGTTTGTTTGTAGGAATCTTTGACATCGGCTTCTACTTGAACTCGGATCTTGACGATTGGAGCTTGGACATTTGATGAAGCTTCTTTTGTAGATTATAGATAAGAATATATTTGATTGAATATATATATATATATATACGTGCACATATGTTAATGTTAATACATACAATTATATAAACAAGTTGTATATTTTTGTGTCAACAAAAGAGTGTATATTTATAAGCCTATTTTTCCCAACAAACCAAGTACTCAGTCAAGCTTAGTGATATGTTCATGTATCTTATGGATAAGTTCCATATATGTTTTAATTACTACGGTAAATTAAAACAAGCTGAGTATGTGTTAGCAGTAATGTGACTCGAGCCAACATAAGATTGACCGGTTGAAAGGTAGATCTAAGATGATTGAAGAGAGAGAAAGAGCGTGAAAAAAACACACACAAACACCTTAGATCCTAATCGTGTATAATTCTACCGATATCAAATCTATTACAATAGCATAAGTCATATACCTATATATACTCATAGAGTATTTACATGATAAGCCCCTCATGTTTGCTTTTTATGCAAACTTCACCCACAATGTAAACTTATGTTTCTATATAATATTTTGAACCTAACAATCTCCCCCTTTGTATAGAAATAAAAGTTGTTGTGTCCTTGTAGCTTGTAATGAATCTCTAACAATCTTCCTCTTTAGATTATGCAGATATTCTTTTTCAGTCTCCATTCTTTTGTAGGTTTATGAGAATAAGACGTGAATGATTTCTTTTTGAATCTTCTGTCTTTGACGTTTTCTTGATGTCTTCGGAATGTCTTCTCATCTTGAAACATAAGTTGTAGATGAGAATCCTGATCTTGTAAGCACACTTTGACAACGTTGTAAAATCTCCCTCTTTCTGAATATTGGTTAATCTTCACCTTTATAATCTCCCCTTTTATCTTGCACCACTAACCTATGGTAAGGAACCTTTGGGTGTATGAATAGTTTAGCATACAGTGGTTTTCAGCTTATTCTTTTTCCGATCTTGAGCTATTTGAACTTCATATAAGCCCTGCTTTGGGATGAATCTTTTGTTCTCTCCCCCTAGGATGCAGCATCCTCTAAAATGTGGCTCTTGATCTTTTATTCTTCTGTCAATTTTTACACAGAAGTTTTTTTCTTTTTATTTTCTTCTTTTCTCTTGTTTACTCCCCCCTTGACTTGTCATACACCGAATACATTTAAACTCAGCTTTTCTTTTTGCTCCCCCTCAATACTTGAATCTTTTGTTACTTGATCAACATAAAATCAAGTGAAATTATCCCCCCTCATGTGATATTGTCCCTCCGTGCGGCTAATGTTGGTTATGACGGGTGGTTGTGGTATTCGGTAGACGATAGACATAGCAATATGTAACACCACAAAATCCTAAGCTATTTTTTTTAAAACACGCTGCGGAAGCATAATCCAAAACTTTAACATAATTACAACTATTTATAATTGTCCACAAGGTACAAACATCAAATCAACTATTGTGTTACAAAACAAAACATGGCTCGTCCCATTTTAAAACATATATCAGAGTAGTCAATCTTTCCTTTAACAAACCCAGCTAAATAGCTGTAACTACTAAATTTGCAAAAACAATTCAATGGTGGGGAATTAGCACAAAGCTAAGTGAGAGGAAGCTAAACTACAAAAGCAAACGGCAATAACCAATATTAAAGCATGTAATCACATAATAAAGAAAACCGGCGGTTTTGGCGCAGAACCTACAACCAATGTGGGCCAAGGTAAAGGTTTACGGATAGCCCTTTGCTAATTGACACAGTTGAATTTCCTTATGTACAACACATGTATTGGGAGGTCAACAACTGCACCGCCAATAGCAAACGAGTCCACCCGAACTACACGCATAGCTGACTTGTATCACGATACTCGTTATTATACCATGAGCACGTATCGGCTAAATAATCATTCAATCAGGTATACAATCAACAACCAACAGACTAAACAGTCTATTAATCACAATCGCACACATCAGATCAAATATATCAATCATAACCTTTACCACCTGCGAGTTTCATCCACTCCCCTCTGTTTCTAAATTGTAGCACTAAGATATCTAATATCACTGAGTCTTTGTGTTTCCTGAAATCATAACAACAATGAAATCAGTCTGATTCCAAAATATATACATCCACATATATTTATATCTCTATTGTTCATAAACAACGTGTTATATTTACAATTGACATAATATCACATATCCAAACAAACACATCAAAACAAAGTTCCTGTTGAAAATACACTGGCCGCGACCACTAAAAGTCGTTGCGTCACGACGCACCACAAAGTCGCATCAATACAAAAGTCGGACCAACCCTTAGGTCAGACCAGTCATAAGTCGGACAAAAAGTCGGACCCCAAGGTCGGATTGCCTAAAAGTCGCACGACAAGTAAAAGTCGAATGGCCCAAGCCGGACCAAGTCTGGGTCGCGCCGCTACCCTAAGCTTTCGCGCCGCTATCTCATGTTTTCCAGTTTTTTATCTTATTCTTGTTCATCTTCCAGCCGACTTAAACACCATATAAATCATGTCCAGAATCTGATTTCTATTGAAAACATTTCTAAAACATATATAAACTTCAAATAACATGTATACAATCATCAAGAACACATCAAATCCAATTATAATATCAAAACTAACAAAACCCATTAGTCAAGTAAAGCTTCAAGCATCAACAATGGTGTTCTTTCTTTTTCAAGCATAAACTCAACATACAATTTAAAGAACTATCAAGAATAATGCTAGAAACATTAACCAACCTTACTCTACAATCAACAAACTCCAAATCTTCACTTTAAGATTTCAAGTTTACTTTCTCTTGAGTTTTCTTCATTTCAAGGTAATACACACTTTGCACACGCACATAAAATGAGGAGGTGACTTTCTACCAAGTCTACATATTAACACACATACACCGCCTTACTTTTTCTAGTCTAAGCATGAGGTGTATAGGCTCATAAGCATGCATACATACCCATATACATACATACACACATACCTACATACATTCATAATTAATTCAAGTAATTAATTAATTAAGCATGAGGTATCATTTAATTAGGAAACTAAAATCACATAAAAATATTAAAACACATATAACACTCACCGCCAACCTGCTAACGACTAGCCCGGGTTAACGGCTGTTACAAATCTCCCCTCCTTAAAAGGATTCCGTCTCGGAATCCCAAGTCCTTCAAACAAATGAGGGTAACGGTATTTCATATTCGTCTCTGTCTCCCAGGTTAAGTCAGAACCCAAACTGTGCTTCCACTTGATCTATACCATAGGAATCTGCTTTTACGAAGCTTGGTCACCTTACGATCTAAAAGTTCAACGGGTTCTTCCACTAATCTTTTCTTTGAATCCACTTTCAAGTCATGAACTAGGAGAATCTGTCTTTCGTCTTTTACCTGCCAACTCTAAAGGAAGATCCATCGTAATTGTCTGATCATTCACTATCTGCCGTATACGAAAAGGACCAATAAGTGAGAAGCTAACTTCCCGCGCTTGCCAAAATGAATAACACCTTTCCACCGTGAGACTTTTACATAAACCAATTCACCCACCACAAAGGAAACAAGCCGACGACGAGGGTCAACATACATCTTCTTTCTATCTCTGGCGGCTTTTAATTTCTCTCGAGCAATAGCAACTTTATCAACGATTTCTAGAGCCGCATACTATTTCTCTCCAGCTTCCAACCAACAAGTTGGGGTACGGCAAACGACGACCGTACAACATTTCATAAGGATGCATACCAATGCTCGAATGATACGAATTGTTATATGCAAACTTAATGAGTGGTAGATGCGAATCCTAAGAACCTCCATACTCTATTACACAAGCATAAAACATATCTTGAAGCGTTTGTATGGTTCGTTCAGTCTGACTATCTGTTCATGGATGATAAGTAGTGCTCAAATTAATTCGCGTTCTTAACTCTCTTTGTAAGCTTCCCCAGAAGTTAGAAACGACTTTGGAGTCTTTGTGAGAAACAATAGATAACGGAATACCATTCCTCGAAACAATCTCATCAATATACAATTGAGCCAATATGCCCAGAGACGCCGTCTCACAAGTGGCAAGAAAATGGGCACTCTTCGTTACTCGATCATCAATTACCCATATCATATCATGGTTTCTCTGGCTACGCGGAAGTTTTGTTACAAAATCCATCGTAATGTTTTTCCCCTTCCACTCAGGGATCTTCGGTTGTCTTAATGATGCGTAAGGTTTGTGTCAGCTTTGACTTATGCACACACGTGACATGATTCTACAAACTGCGCTACATCTGCTTTCATTGTTTCAAGTCGTTATACATTTTGGTACTTCCAGGATGTACCGACAATCTAGATTTGTGTGCTTTAGTTAAAATCAATTTTCTAAGTTCCCCAAGCATAGGTATCTAAACACGAAACTTATATGTTTTCAATCCAGACGAGTCTTCAGTTAACTCTTCTATTCTCTTTTTGATCACTTTTGTCTTCAAATTTTCTTTCCTCAACAACGCTTCCAATTGGGTGGACTTTAGTCTATCTACTAGATCAGACACAATCTCTATTCGCATAAAATGAATATGATTACCAACTCCTTTGCGACTTAACGCATATGTCACCACATTTGCTTTCCGAGGGTGATATCTTATTTCGCAATCATAATCTTTGATTAATTCTAATGATCATCGTTTTCGCATGTTCAACTCCTTCTATGTAAACACATATTGTAGACTTTTATGATCGGTACAAATCACACATCTAGTACCGTACTGATAATGCCTCCACAATTTTAGTGCGAAAATAACGGCTGCGAGCTCCAAATGGCAGAGTAAGAACACATCGCACGATCTCTTTGCATAAAAAATAATGCCTCCATAAGTAATCACCCGATCTCTTTGCATCAAAACACATCGCACACCAGCAAATGAAACATCACAATACACCATAAAATCCTTAGATTCACATGGCAGAGTAAGAATAGAAGATTGACACAACAACTATTTCAAATTTTGGAAAGCCATATTCTGTTGATCACCCCATACAAACTGCACATCCTTGCGAGTTAAGTTGGTAAACGGACCATCAATCTTGGAAAAGTCTTTACTAAATCTCCGGTAATAACCTTCCAATCCGAGAAAACTCTTCATCTCTAAGGGTGATTTCAGGGTATTCCAGTTCATAACAGCCTCAACCTTTGAAGGATCATCTTTAATTCCTTCGTTACAAAAAATGTGCCCTAAGAATTGAACTTCGCTCAGCGAGAATTCGCATTTAAAAAATTTAGCTTACCAACTGTTCCTTCTTGAGAGTTTCCAGAACTTGTCTCAAATGCATCTCTTGTTATGACTCAGTTTTAGAATAGATAAGGATATCGTCAATAAAAACAATCACAAAGTTATCCAAGAATGGTCTACAAACCCGATTCATCGGATCCATAAACACCGCACACACGTTAGTCAAGCCGAACAGCATAACTAAGATTTCATAATGACCGTATCGCGTACGAAAAGCTGTCTTGGATACATCATCATCAGATACACGCACTTGATGATAACCAAACCTCAAATCAGTTTTGGAAAAGCATGAAGCACAAACAAATCATCAATTCTGGGTAACGGATACTTATTCTTTATTGTCTTCTTATTTTCTCTATAATCAATGCACACACGCAACGTACCGTCCTTTTTCTTTACAAACAAAACTAGTGCACCCCACAGAGATGAACTCCGACAGACAAAACCTTTATCTAACAAGTCTTGGATGTGTGTCATCATTTCTCGAATCTCAGAAGGTTCCAATCTATACGGAGACTTAGCCACTGGTCGAGATCCAGGAATTAAATCGATCTTGAACTCCACCTCTCGGACAGGGGCAATCCTGGCAGTTCATCTCGAAATACATCCGGGTATTCCGCGACCACCCGAATGTCATTCACTGTTTGCTTCTCTTTCTTACCATCAATGACATATGCCATGAAAGACTCACATCCCTTAGCCAAAGATTTTCTAGCCTTCAAACAAGATATCATCGGAAAGATAGACCCAACTTTGTCACCTCGTGCCACAACGTGTGACCCATCATCCAGAGGAAAGAAAATTAACTTCTTGTGACACTTTATACTTGTGTGGTTCAAACACAACCAATCCATACCTAATACTACATCAAACCCAGATGATGGCATCACGAGACATGAAACACAAAAACAGGTACCATCTATATCAATATTAGCTCCAGCCACAACAGTCGTGACCGGAACCATCATTCAATCAACTACTTCTACTTCTAAGGGGTCGGTAAACTTAGAAGCATGCATATTCAATTTAGCACAAAATTCCAAAGAGATAAATGAGCGATTAGCTCCGTAATCAAACAATACTCTAGCAGAATTAGTGTTTATCATAAGCATACCAGTGATACCATCATCATTCGTGGTAGCACATCTACCATGATTTTGCATGTCCTACCCTCTGGTGTAGGAGGGTTCTTTTGTTTCTGACCTACGACTGAAGAAGATCCCCAACCACTTTTGGTTCTATATGCCCAAGACGCAACTTACGACGATATTGCTCATAATAAATAAACCTACAGGGTCGCACATAAAGAGCAAATAGACGTTAATTATATGTTTTGAATACGATTCAAAATTTAATTGGACGCATTATTATTTAAGTGAAATAATAATATTGTGATAAGTATATATATATATATATATCAATTTTGAGTAATCTTGTCACTCATATTATACATATATATATATTATATATATCTTGTCTTAAGAAAATTCATTTAGGTGTATTCCATTAATGTGTTGCAACTATAGTACATATATACACACACACACACACACATATATATATATATACTCATGTATATGAAGATTAGAAACAATACATATTAAAAGGGTCCCTAATTTTCTCTTGATGTGTGTCATGTAATGGAAGCAATGGGGATTGGATAGTATAGATTTTTTTACCATCCTCATGTCTTTTTTTGTTCACATACACACGTATGCACATCTTCATAGAAATGGGTCCTTTTTCTTTTGGTTTTTACTACTATCATAGACAAGAAAGTATGGGGAGCCCCCCTTCTCTTCTTCCATTATTTTTGGATGATAAAAAGAAAAAGGGTTTGGTTTTCTCATTCACTTTAAATTCTACCAAAAAGAAAAGAGAATGGATTTTTTTTGGTTGGTAACCTGCAGGCTACAAGTGAGAACAAGGAGAGTGAGAGAATTAGTTTTATTTTCTTTTGGATATCAAACTTTTCTTTTGTTCTTGTTGGTCAATGTTGGTTGTTTAAGTAGAGACTTGAACAAATACTAACCAACTTGTTCTCCTTCCCATGCAACACATATACAAGATTTATGTTGTTGTGGTTTTTCAAGGAGTTGAAAGAGCCACAACAACTAGTAGACTTGAACACAAGTTAGGAAGAAGAAAAGGGTTTTCTTGCTTCTACTTGGTGTTGTCTACATATAGAGTTGAAAGGGCTAGCACTCGTTGGTGTTGGATGTTGCTGGCGTGTGGATACCTTGAAGGGAAACTACACTTGTTTTCTTGTCGTTTCTAGTCTCCACCGACACCGGTTCATGCTACAAAGGTTGTATTTCTTAAACCCCCTATGGTTATTTTAGTTTTCTTAGTACATGCATATGTATATTGGTGGGGTTTTTAAAAGGAGTTTAAAATTGTTGTACACGTGTTCACGCTTCCGTTACTATTAAATATTTTTTAAAACCGGTACAAACCCCAAAAGTGGTATTAGAGCCACTTATGCATGTTTAAGAAACTTTATTTTAAGAAATTATATTTTCTTGATTATAAAGAAATGGACAACTTTTCTTTTAGTAGAAAAGTAGTAGATCTCTTTTGGGCAACAAATATCTATGTTTGTATTGTTTATTTGTTACAACCATTTTTTCATGCATATTTGGTTGTAAAAGGTTGTCTAAAAATCAAGTGTTGATTTTATGGGTTGTTATGGTGCATAGCAAGCCTTGAGACCTTTGTGATGATTTGTGGCTGTTTAATATTCAATTTGGTTGTAAATTATTATTTTTCATTTGGTATGTAATAATAATTTAATTTCTAGCATCTTGTTTATTTTTGTAAATAATAGAATAGTTTTACTTTTTATAAAATGTAACAAGATGGAGATTGCCAAGTTGGAGATCTTTTGCTGGAAGCCACAACCATGGTGTTTGAAGATCTTTGCAAGACAAGGGTTGTCAAGGTAAGTCAAAGCTTCAAGATCATCACACTTGGGTATTTGAAATGTCCATTAGATTGACTTGGTATTTTTCTTTTGGCTCACGAAAAATACCGATTAGGAAATGTCTTGGCTATGCACATATATATCTTTTGGTTTTTATGTTTATATTTATCATCCATAATTGAAATAGGATTTTTGCATGCTAGATAATATTTTGAGCATAAAATAAATCGCAAATGAGAGTTCGGTAAAAAATATATTTGACAACATTCTTGTAATGGTTAAAATGAGTTTTATATAAAAGGTGTTTTAAATAAAATATTATGACGTCAAGATTATATATATATATATATATATGAAATGATTTTTGTAAATAGAGATTTTAAAACTCAACCAAACTCCGTCACTAGCTTAATAATAAAAGGTGTTTTATTACAAGCTAAACTTGGTTGTAATTCGAACGCTCAATCAACACACATTAATATAGGATATTAATATAAATCTAAAATTGACCGCCGTCGAGAGTTCGTAAAATAGAGATTTTAAGATAACTCAAAGACCAAGACGTAAAATCATAAAACTTGTAACTTATTTTTGTATGCATGCAATATATGTTAAACGACTCGTCTTGAATTATATATCTATATATAACGACGCATAACGAATAAATCCCTTTTCAAAATACAAGTCTATGCCATCCTAACTTAAAACACTCGCTTGTTACCGGAATGTCCTTGTGGAGAGAGCATTAGCCAAACGCATGGACTGACTTGTAACAACCGAGGTGGTATTTCGTGAATTCCATGAGAGTCTTGGGCCAGAAACCATAAGTTTTAAATTAGGACGACTTAGTCGTGACTAATTGTGGAGAGAGCATTAGACAAACGCAAGGAAGTACGAGGCATAGATGCGATCAAACATGCCATTTTGACAAGCGTTTTCAAGGATCCCATAAAGATCTAGGAATTGTATGGAGATACAATTGATAATCGTTATCTACCTTGTTATTTTAATCTTGGTGGATAGAGCATTAGCCAAACATTCATGTTTAAGTTCAACTTGGATCCTAGCCTTTAATAGTTAATATTTAATTAAATAAAAATAAAGGGTTATGAATGTTAAAGGATAAATATCGAAAATACTAAAAAACTTGACTTTATTATTTTGTCGATGATAATTAACTAGTTATTGCAATTCATTCTTTTGAAGAACAAATTTAAAGAGTACTAATTTCCTTGCATGGTATCATGGCTTGAGAAATTTTCTCATAACATGAAAAGGAAACTATGAGTACACATTTAATTGGTTAAGTCATTTAGAAACGTTAATAAAATTGTGGGGATACTTATAAGAAGTATTTAAACACCTTTATTGATATTACTTTTCTCATGGTTGATTCCACAAGACTTGGACCTTTTTTTAAAGGACTTTGAATTGTTGGAAATCTATGATATTTTGATATCATTAAAGAAAGGGTTCTTGCATGAGAATAGTCAAAGTATTTCAAAGTATAAAACTCCCGAGTTTTATCAAATGGCTAGAGGTGAATCTTTTAACCATTTGCATCATGTTGATGCAGTATTATATAGATTACCTTAATCGGCTTGATACTCCATAATTTAGGCTCATTACAAAATCATGTAAGTTGTAGTTTATGATTTAATAGAAGCCAATTATGAAGAATTCTTTTATGTGAAAAGAATTCCAAGCAAACAAAGGATTGACTTAGATCAAAAGGGTAACTTCAATGATTCCAAGATAAGGGTAAGCATTGTGTCGAAAGGTTCTACTGCAAACCTTACTCTAAGACAAATTTAAAAGAGACATTCCCAAAGCGTTGTAGTTTTTGTTTTATTTTCAATAAGATGAACGTTTGAATCAAAACTACATTGTTTACTTAAAAGAGCTGAAACATATAGATTTTCTCACGTCAATTCTTTATGTATCTATATGATAGATCTTATAAGTTCATGATAATCCATAGTATATGCTACAAATGGATTAAACATGACTTTGTCGACTTACTACTATTATCTTCCATATTGATAAGAATTGCATTATCAAAGCCCAAGCAGATAGGACTTTGAGACCATTAACCTCGAGTTGGATGATGTATGCAAGTCTAATGGATTGGTAAGATAAGTGCTACAATCCTTTTACCATTTTTTTGGTAGTTAAGATAAATAATTGAAAGTCCGATACATTTAATGTATGTGACTTTTCTATTTACGTAGCACTAGTGTAACACTGTAAATCTTAAGCCATTTTTTTTAAAACGCTGCGGAAGCATATACTTAATTTCATTTAACATAAACATCCACAAAGTACAAAGTACTTTAAAAATTACAACATCCGTTTGTGTTACAAAAGATTATAAAAACATGACTCGTCTCTTCTCAAAACACAATATCAGAGTATTGGTCAAATTTCCCTTCCACAAACAAAGCTAAACAGCTACACACAAAAACCTGCAAAAAGCAATCAACCGTGGGGGGTTAGCACAAAGCTAAGTGATTGGAAGCTACAAATAAGCTAACAACAAACACAGTTCACCAATGAACCTTTGAACATCAATCCTCAATCAATCCATAAAATCAACAATCTCTTCAATCCCGAGGACCGGCGGTTCTGCCGAACCTACAACCAAAGCCGGCCAAAGCAAAGGTTTACCGATAGCTCTGTGCGATTGGCACAGTGAAATTCCCCACTGATACAACGCATGCATCAGGAGGACTACCACTGCTTAATCAACCGCAGTGAGCCCAACTCTTGCGGCAGCAGCTGACCCCAACCAGCCCTTACACAGAAGCTGATCTCTACCAACCTGTTACACAGAAGTTGGTTCTCAAACAATCCAAATACTCCTCCAGTCTCAAACACAATCAAAACTCTATCACATATAGCGAACATATAATTCTCATTTAACAAATAGCAGACTTAACAGTCTATCATGGCATATCAATCAATCTAGCTTCGCATATCGAACTCCTCAGTCAATAATCATATAATCAAATAGCAATCACATTGCAATCAATCATTCCTTGAATTAAAAAAATCATCACGTTACCACCAATACCACCCGTGAGTAAACTTCCACTCACCTAAGTCCTCGAATCACGCGTGCTCAGTTGTCTAATATCACTTAGTCTGTGGTTTGCCTGAAAATACAGCAACAACCGAATCAGTCTCGAACATATAAATATATCTTTCCACATATATTTATATCTTATATTCATGAAAATGGCTCAATATAATCATACAATTAATAATCCTACTTATCCCAGACGAAACACAAACAAAACAAGCAACATTTCTGAAACAGGCCCTGTCGCGCCGCGACACTATCGGATTTCGAATTCCAGATTTCAACAATCAGATTTGGGGCATCGGATTTGAGTGTCGGATTTGGTTGTCGGATTCTGGGGTCGGATTTCATGCATTCGGATTATAAGTATCGGATTTTGAGGTTTAGGATTTGAAACTTTCGGATTTCCTCAAACCGACCCAAACTGTCAGATTACATGAAGGTCGCGCCGCGACCCTATTTGTAGCGCCGCGACACGCATTCATATTATTATCATCTTTCTTCTGTCGGATTTCCAGCCACCCAATTCTCTTGTAAACATTATGAACATCATATTTCTTCATAAACTCATGTATACCATATATCATGTATATATAACATCAAAAACAACTTTTTAACAATCAAAACAACATAATCCTTAAAACCCACTAACCAAGCTTTCTTAAAAAACCCATAAATGGTGAAATACCACATAAACATGTTCTTTAACATACAAACACATCAGAATAAATCATATCATGGCATAAAACATATTCTAACCTTCTATTGAATTTATAGAATACAAATTCCTCACTTTTGAAATTCAAGTTTCTCTCTTTTTCTTGTTCTTCTTTCTTCCAGAGAACACACACACTTTTCACTTTTTCCTTCTTTTCAATTAATAACATATAAATGTTGTAACACCGGTTCTGATTTCAGTTGCTTTAATGACAAAACAGATTTAGCAGCGGAAAATTTTCTTTCTAAAACAATCAAACAGTTATCTACAATGTCATTCATACAAAACATCCAGGTGTTACCTAGTTCAGGAACCGACCATAGTATCTAATTACATTACATCATACAATATAAGTGTTCCACCCACAAGGGGCAACAAATTCCCAAAAGCAACCCGCCTCACAGGCCATCTAGTCTTTACCTGAAAAGGGAAAATCATAGCATCATTAGCTACACTAACTAGTGAGTACATAGAATCATAAGCATCAATAGACTAAGTCATGCGTCATGTCATAAATAGTCATTGCTAGCTTAGCACATTGCGGTGTGCTGACAAAGATCGGTAAGAATCGTGTCTTGCAGGGAAATCACTCCCGCTCAACAACTCAGACCGGGGAATCAGACACGACCAATCCGCGCTGGTGGGGGAGCACAAGGCAGTCCACCAAGCATCATTCACAGAGCTAGAGGCTCCACAGGTAATCCGGCTACAACCGGCCGATTACCACTCACGTTAAGGCATGGTGGTTCTGCAAAACCTATGATCCAGGATGCCTCCTGAATCCCCGTGAAATCCCAAAGGATTCAGCTACAACCGGCTGACCTTAACCATGCTTCTGATAGTGTGCAGACAGTTATACGTACATTTAATCCCACAGGGATCTGACTTCTTTCGAACAGTCATTCATGAATAGCAACATAAATTAACTAAGTGGTTCCAAACTGGACCCACTGGCATGCTCCTGACACGTATACTAACATCTTACAAGTCATACACTTACCTCTTAGAGCATACCTGCATAAGCAAGTTAGTCATACATAGTACATAGTCATCTATCAGGCAAGCCTTACTCTACTGAGTCTCATGAAAGTAGGCACTCACCTGATTAGTCTCACAACGTTCGTTCACTAAAGCTGGTTCAGCTGACACGTTTACCTAAAACATTCGGCAATTGCGTTACGCGGCTGCACGCGTTAACTTCTATTTGAAACTGAACTTTTCTTAAATTCACCCAAAGTGCTGCGTCCAAGCACCGAACGCGTCGCGTCGCGTTACAACTATGCGATAGTCACATGACTGGGCTATGAAAGTCGCATGGCATACACTCTCAATCCATGCGACAGTCGCATGAACCTGGGTGACAGTCGCATGGCCAGCTTCTCCATCCATGCAACAGTCACTTGAACAAACCCAAAAGTCGCATGAACTAGAAACACTGCTTATCAGAAAGTCGCATGGCTTCATGCGACAGTTACAACAACCATGCGACAGTCGCATGGCATAGGTCGCATGACCCATGCGACTGTCAACTGGTAATTACGTGACTTGTCTGGTTCATTTCTTTGATCACTTGCAAATCAAACCAGAATTTTAAACTTGTTGTTTTTTACTTCCAAACCCCTTTTAAACTTCAAACAACACTTATACAAGCTTCCTAAAATCATCAAATCCAAACAAAACACCATATCAACCAAAACCCACTTGAGAAGCAAGCTTCATGTTCTTCAATGGTGTTCTTGAATGAACTTGAAGTTTTGCCATGATTCAAACACAAAACCAATACAAAACACATCTAGATTCTACTACAAGCACATGCTCACCTTATTTGAATGCAAGGATTCAAACTCCAAATCTTTTTCTTCAAAACTCACGAGAGCAGAGAGCAAGTGTGTGTTTGTATGAGTGTTTTCAAGAGTTTAGCTTTATTTGACTTTTGTGAGTCAAATACACAACCGTATACATATATATATATATATATCATTCTTATCCAGAGGCAAACCACCTCTGGATAAATATCTATATATATAGATATATATATTTCTTTATCTCTCATTCTTCTTTTCTTTTATTTCTCTTTATTATTTTCTTTTCTAATTACTAGTATATATATATATATCTATATATACTTAACATACATACAAATAACACAGATACATATATTAACTTAATCATCATTAATTTCAACAAGATCTTACAAAATACTTTCCTTTTACATCAATCGTACACGCGTACGTACTATTTACAACTAGGCCCAAGTTGAGGATGTTACAAATCTACCCCCTTAAGAAGATTTCGTCCTCGGAATCTACTCAGTGATAAACAGGCGAGGATATCTTGTCTTCATCTCGTCCTCAACTTCCCACGTCAGGTTTGGACCTAAGTTGTGCTTCCACTTCACAAGGACTAGTTTGATCATCTTCTTACGTAGCTTCTTGACCTTCGTGTCAAGAATCTCAACAGGTTCTTCAACTAGTCGCTTGGAAGAGTCGACTTTCAATTCCTGCAAAGGAATGATCCGTTCTTCCTCAACGTGGCACTTGCGTAAGTAGCACACGTTAAAGGTGTCGTGTATTCCAGATAGCTCAGGCGGCAACCCTAGAGTTACCGTCTGATCATTCACCTTGCGTACAATCTTGAATGGGCCAATGAAACGTGGACTTAGCTTCCCCCTGCGGCCGAAACGAATGACGCCTTTCCAAGGAGAAACCTTCAAGAACACACGGTCACCGACTTCGAATGTAGCGGGATGACGCTTGGGATCCGCATACATCTTCTGTCGATCCCGAGCTGCTTTTAGCTTTTCAAGAGCCACATTCACTTTATCAGAAGTTATCTGGACAATTTCAGGTCCAGCGAACTGCTTCTCGCCAGGCTCCAACCAACAGGTCGGAGTGCGACATCGTCTTCCGTAAAGCATCTCGTATGGTGGCATTCCAATGCTGGAATGATATGAATTGTTATAAGCAAATTCAATCAATGGGAGATGAGAATCCCACGATCCACCAAACTCGAGTACACAGGCACGAAGCATATCTTCTAACGTCTGTATCGTACGTTCAGATTGGCCATCAGTCTGCGGATGATAGGCAGTGCTCAGATGAACACGAGTGCCAAGTTCGTGTTGCAGACTCTGCCAAAAATTCGAGACAAACCGAGAGTCACGATCAGATAAAATAGAACAAGGAAGACCGTGACGTGACACAATCTCATCGATATACAACTGGGCTAAACGGGTCAGCGAAGTAGACTCGTTTGTTGCCAAGAAATGAGCACTCTTCGTTAGTCGATCAACGATAACCGAGATCATGTCGTGCCCTCTGGACGTTCTCGGTATCTTCGTCATGAAATCCATCGTGATATTATCCCATTTCCACTCCAGAATGTCCAATTGCTGCACATTACCATAAGGTCTCTGGTGCTCCGTCTTCACTTGCGCGCAAATCTGACATCTCTCCACGAACGAAGCGATGTCTTTCTTCAGAGTTGGCCACCAATAAAGCATCTTCAAGTCGTGGTACATCTTTGTAATTCCCGGATGGACAGATAATTTGGATTTATAGGCTTCTTGCAGAATCAGCTCACGGTTACCTCCGGCACAAGGTACCCAAATCCTGGATTGAAAAGTCTTCAACCCACGATTATCTTCAGTAAGCTGATCCTTTAACTTCTTCATTGTCTCAGCCTTCAAATTATCTTCTTGCAATGCAGTCTGTTGAGCGTCTTTCAATCTAGAAATCAAATCTGAGACAATCGTAATCTTCATAAACTTAGCTTCTGCTGTCGGTCCTTTACGGCTTAAAGCGTCCGCTACAACATTGGCCTTGCCAGGATGGTAACGGATCTCACAATCGTAGTCTTTTATTAACTCCAACCAACGGCGTTGCCACATATTGAGTTCTTTTTGAGTAAAGACGTATTGAAGACTCTTGTGATCTGTGCAAATCACACACTTTGTGCTATAAAGATAATGTCTTCACAGTTTCAATGCAAAGACCACGGCAGCAAGCTCAAGATCATGGGTTGGGTAGTTCCGCTCGTGTGATTTTAACTGCCTAGAAGCGTAGGCAATCACTTTGTCACGTTGCATTAGGACGCAACCCAAACCCGCGTAAGAAGCGTCACAATAAACCATGCAGTCCTCTGAACCCTCAGGCAGAGTAAGGATTGGAGCTTCACATAGCAATCGCTTCAAGGTCTGGAAAGCTTCTTCTTGAGCTTCCGACCAAACAAAGGCAACATCCTTGCGAGTGAGTTTGGTCAACGGACCCGCAAGCTTCGAGAAATCACGGATAAACCGCCGATAGTAGCCAGCCAAGCCAAGGAAACTTTTAATTTTAGAAGGAGTCTGAGGAACTCCCCAATTCATCACAACCTCCACCTTAGTTGGGTCTACTTTGACACCATCATGACATATAACATGGCCCAAGAAATGAACTTCCTTAAGCTAGAATTCACACTTAGATAGCTTAGCATACAACTGTTCTCGCTTTAGCGTCTCGAGAACCTGATGAAGATGAAGCTCGTGATCAACTTCCGTCTTCGAATACACAAGAATGTCATCAATAAACACAATCACAGAACTGTCATGAAACGGACGACAAACCCAATTCATCAGATCCATGAAGACGGCAGGGGCATTGGTTAAGCTGAACGGCATAACCAGAAATTCGTAATGACCATAACGAGTTTGAAATGCAGTCTTCGGCACGTCTTCTTCACGAACTCGTACTTGGTGATACCCCGACCGGAGATCAATATTAGAGAAGCATGTAGCCTCCTGCAACTGATCGAAAAGATCATCTATACGAGGAAGCAGATACTTATTCTTTACAGTTCGCTTGTTAAGCTCCCTATAATCTATGCACATTCGCATCATTCCGTCCTTCTTCTTTACAAACAACACAGGAGCTCCCCACGGTGAGGAACTCGAACGAATAAAACCTTTGTCGAGCAACTCCTGAATTTGAGTCATCATCTATCTTATTTCAGAAGGAGCAAGACGATACGGAGAACGAGCCACAGGTGTAGCTCCTAGAACAAGTTCAATCTTAAACTCAACATCACAAATTGGAGGCAAACCCGGAAGCTCTTCAGGGAATACCTCAGGGTAGTCAGACACCACCCGAATATCACTAACTGGTCGCTTCTCCATCGTAGCATCAATAACGTATGCCAGATAAGAGTCACAACCATTAGCAATCGATTTCTGAGCTTTAATCGTTGAGACAATAGGGATATCAGAATCCCGTCGTTCTCCACGTGCAACAACATAAGATCCATCAGAGAGAGGGATCTTAATCATCTATTTGGAATAGATAATCTCAGCATCACTCTTGCTGAGCTAATCCATCCCGATTACAATATCAAATCCCGCAATGGGCATAACAAAGAAAGAGATAGGGATATTACTCCTGTCAATATAAATCACATCTATTGGGACTTTCTCTTTAACAGAGACTACTTTGCCGTCACCGACTTCTACTCTAAGCAGCTCAGTCAAAGGAACAACAGGCAACTGTAATCTTCTACGACAAGCCACAGATACAAAGGAGTAGGTAGCTCCAGAATCAAATAATACACTAGCAGGGAGATAATTAATAAGAAAAGTACCCGTAACAACATCCCCTGCTGCTTTGGCCTCGTCAGCCGTCATCTGAAATGCCTTGCCTTTCACGCGGGGCGCGTCATATCTTTTAGGTCCTCTAGAAGAAGAAGACCCTTTAGCTCCATCATTCTGCCTGTATGGGCAGTCAGTCAATTTGTGCCCGGGCTTTTGGCACCTATAGCATACATCCTCTTTGAAACCACACTCGTTCGTTGCGTGGCCCTTCTGTCCGCATCTCCAGCAACGTCTGGTAGAGTTAGAGCACTCACAAGAGTGAGAAGTTCGGCATAGAGAACACCAAGGAAAATTAGGCCTCGGCTTCTTGGAAGAATCTGTCTTCCCGCCTGCAGTGGATTGTCCTTTGGAAGGACCCGATTTATCAGACGGAACAAACTTCCTCTTTGACCCTGCACCGGCAGATTCGCCCTTGCAGTAAATGCGGTCACCTTCTAGTTGTTGGGCAGTATCAAATTCCCGATCCAATTCCACAGCTGCCCTCACGTGCGGGCGAAACTCTAGTGGCAGAGTTGCCACAAACCGCCTTATCTTGGTGGTCTCATCGGGGATCAAATGGGGAACAAACCGCATTTTATCAGTGAATGCAGTTATGTGTTCTTCAATCGGCGTGTCCCCTTTCATGAGATCATTGAAATCTCTTTCCATTCTCTCTAGGTCATACTCGGTGCAATACTTCTTCAGCACCTTCTCAGAAAACTGCTCCCAAGTGAGAGCACTCAACACTTCTTTCCGAACCGAAGCTTTAACCGTAACCCACCAGAAGATGGCACAGCCCTGTAACATTCGTATCGCGTATTTCACGCAATACTCTGGTTCGCACTCACACGATTCAAATACCTGATCCATCTCCCGGAGACACTGTATGGTCACTGTGGGGTTATCACTCCCCTGGAACGTTGGAGGATTGCAAGTTAAGAACTTCTTATATGAACAAGTCTTGCGTGGCTTGTTCAACGTTGCTTGCAACAAGAGCTCCTTCGTCACATGAAGCTCCTCCTCCAACCGCCTAATAATTGCAGCCTGATCTGGCTCAGGTCTGCCTTCACCGACATTTTGCTGAGAACGTTCATCCTCAGCCTGATGAGGCATATGCGAAGCCTCATCTTCTATTTCTTTAATTGCTTGCTCTGTACGGCCACGTTCGGCAGACATCTCTCTAGACTTCATATAACAGAGAAAGAGCAGTTAATACTCGATCTCACTATCTTAACTTAACAAGCAATTCATCGCATAATGCTAGCATGCATATAACTCTCACTCAATCCCCCCTTCTAGGAACACTTCTTTATGGTCGGGCCCGAGCTTGAGATCGAATACTCTTACGAGTATCCAATTCACTCAAACTTAGGCTCTGATACCTATTTGTAACACCGGTTCTAATTTTAGTTGCTTTAATGACAAAACAGATTTAGCAGCGGAAAATTTTCTTTCTAAAACAACCAAACAGTTATTTACAATGTCATTCATTCAAAACATCCGGGTGTTACCTAGTTAAGGAACCGACCATAGTATCTAATTACATTACATCATACAATATAAGTGTTCCACCCACAAGGGGCAACAAATTCCCAAAAGCAACCCGCCTCGCAGGACATCTAGTCTTTACCTGAAAAGGGAAAATCATAGCATCATTAGCTACACTAGCTAGTGAGTACATACAATCATAAGCATCAATAGACTAAGTCATGCGTCATGTCATAAATAGTCATTGCTAGCTTAGCACATTGCGGTGTGCTGACAAAGATCGGTAAGAATCGTGTCTTGCAGGGAAATCACTCCCGCTCAACAACTCAGACCGGGGAATCAAACACGACCAATCCGCGCTGGTGGGGGAGCACAAGGCAGTCCACTAAGCATCGTTCACAGAGCCAGAGGCTCAACAGGTAATCCGGCTACAATCGGCCGATTACCACTCACGTTAAGCCCCGGTGGTTCTGCAGAACCTATGATCCAGGATGCCTCCTGAATCCCCGTGAAATCCCAAAGGATTCAGCTACAATCGGCTGACCTTAACCATGCTTCTAATAGTGTGCAGACAGTTCACATACACATATACGTACTTTCGAACTAAGTGGTTCCAAACTGGACCCACTGGCATGCTCCTGACACGTATACTAACATCTTACAAGTCATACACTTACCTCTTAGAGCGTACGTGCATAAGCAAGTTAGTCATACATAGTACATAGTCATCTATCAGGCAAGCCTTACTCTACTGAGTCTCATGAAAGTAGGCACTCACCTAATTAGTCTCACGACGTTCGTTCACTAAAGCTGGTTCAGCTGACACGTTCACCTAAAACATTCGGCAATCGCGTTAAGTGTCTGCACGCGTTAAGTTCTATTTGAAGCTGAACTTTTCTTAATTTCACCCAACGCGTCGCGTCCAAGCACCGAACGCGCCGCGTCGCGTTACAACTATGCGACAGTCACATGACTGGGCTATGAAAGTCGCATGGCATAGACTCTCAATCCATGCGACAGTCGCATGAACCTGGGTGACAGTCGCATGGCCAGCTTCTCCATCCATGCGACAGTCACTTGAACAAACCTAAAAGTCGCATGAACTCGAAACACTGCTTATCAGAAAGTCGCATGACTCCATGCGAAAGTCGCATGGCTTCATGCGACAGTCACACCAACCATGCGACAGTCGCATGGCATAGGTCGCATGACCCATGCGACTGTAAGCTGGTAATTACGTGACTTGTCTGGTTCATTTCTTTGATCTCTTGCAAATCAAACCAGAATTTTAAACTTGTTGTTTTTTACTTCCAAACCCCTTTAAAACTTCAAACAACACTTATACAAGCTTCATAAAATCATCAAATCCAAACAAAACACCATATCAACCAAAACCCACTTGAGAAGCAAGCTTCATGTTCTTCAATGGTGTTCTTGAATGAACTTGAAGTTTTGCCATGATTCAAACACAAAACCAATACAAAACACATCTAGATTCTACTAAAAACACATGCTCACCTTATTTGAATGCAAGGATTCAAACTCCAAATCTTCTTCTTCAAAACTCACGAGAGCAGAGAGCAAGTGTGTGTTTGTATGAGTGTTTTCAAGAGTTTAGCTTTATTTGACTTTTGTGAGTCAAATACACAACCCTATACATATATATATATATATATCATTCTTATCCAGAGGCAAACCGCCTCTGGATAAATATCTATATATATATATTTATATATATCTTTATCTCTCATTCTTCTTTTCTTTTATTTCTCTTTATTCTTTTCTTTTCTAATTACTAGTATATATATATATATACTTAACATACATACAAATAACACATATACATATATTAACTTAATCTTCATTAATTTCAACAAGATCTTACAAAATACTTTCCTATTACATCAATCGTACACGCGTACGTACTATTTACAACTAGGCCCAAGTTGAGGATGTTACAAATGTCAACAGATATATTTGCACACACACACACGTGTATTTCCTAAATAATTTCACATCCATGAGGTGTGAAAATGCCTCTTACCATGCATGCATACACATACCAATTTACATACATACATCCATATATAGAATACTAACACTCCCATACATAACATACTATTAATTCTTTTCTGCCATTTACCCATAACATTCATATTTACATTTTTTATCCAATTCATTAAATAACTAATTTAATTACTTCCAAATAACCACTTAACCAAGTAAACTCAAATAATTATGAAATCACATACCTCTTACTCATCAAACAACTAACCTAGATTTGCGGGTGTTACAACTAGTATATCATCGTACTTTAACTAATCTCTTTGTGTTCAGAAGATTGTTTTATGTCTAATTGTTGAGACATACATATGGAACTTTTGACTTGTTCAAAAGGTTACATAGTAAAGTACTATTTCAGCTAGGCAAGACAATATATGCTATTCGATCTTTTTGAGTTGGCAAATATTTAAGCCGGTATTCGTTGTAATTTGTGGGATATGATTTAGACTACGAACATAACGGTTATGTTACATTCCAACCTAATGATTAATAAGACTCTATATTTGATATAGATTGGAAATGAGTTCCAAGCTAATCTTATGTAATCTAATATTGTAATATCTTTATGACATTTGACAATCATAAGGATCTTGCTTTACCACATTGTGAGAGTTTTTCTTACAAGCTCGATTAAGAACAACTTGGTTGTTACTTATATGATTCTTTTATGAAAGTCATTTTCATTCCATAAGAATCGGTGGGAGCATTGTGAATTTCAAAAGGAGTTTGAATGACACACTAAGTAGAACCTATGGTTGGTGCTATTATTCAACTATGAGTTGTTAAACCTGACCAAATTGGTTGCGTAGGTACTTGTCATATTCATGATATTGGTACAAATTATAAAAAGATCCGAGAAATGTTATTTCACGTATCAAGTAATAATTTGGCGTGTCTTTGTGATGACACCATCTACCCTATGAAATATTAATATTGCATTAGATCATGAGTACTGAGATGCATTTCATGTCCAAGAATCAAGTTTTGGAACTTGGTAATTGCACTTGTGAATAGCATGGCTATTAGATGCAATTAATCTTTTGAGAAAGATTATCATGGACAAGAAGTTGACACAAGTTCATACGCTACCAACATTAAAGTTTTCTTGTAGCTCATTGTGTTTACTATGAGTAGAACTTGTCATGGTTGGTTATGAATGAACTAATTAGAATAAACTTTGCAATACAATTATAGTTTACTATCTTTTATTGGCAAGTGTGTGTGGATGCTATTTCCTTTTAGGAAATCAAAGCGAGGACGAATAATTGATATAATTAAAGCATCACACAAGGTATTCTAAATGTGTAAGTTGCAAGTAATCCATTTGTGGATTATAGCAATTATCTCAAAATAGAATCTATGTTTAAATTAAAATCAACTTGCTTGATTTATCAATTGTTATAGATTTGACAAGTGTTCAATGAAGTACTAGCAAATCATAGTAATATTTCTTTTGCGGTTATGTGGGAGACATAACCATCATTAAAAATTATTTCAAACATTGTAAGATTAAATATCTTAGCTTGGAAGTTATTTTCAAATGATAGAAATGGAAGAAAGGTGCCTATAATCTTGAAACATGATCTTTAGGGAAAGATCAAATCAAAGTACGAGATTGAAGCATATTGTACACAAGTGGCTGCATCTTGAAGTAATTCAAGATATAAAACTCAACGAGAGTTTTTCCTTTTATGTCGGCTAGCATAAACCTGAGTATTACTCGGTGTTCGTGCTCACCGAGTTTGAGGAAGATCACATGATGAATTTTGTTTTGACAAATGGTTTCATTATGCATGATAAACACTAGGGCTCTTATTTTGTGTGCTTTTAGGACTACAAGATGGATCGTAGTTGTATCCTTTTGAATGGATTACCATCAAACATACTTATGTGTGCTTGAGTCACAATAAGCGTGTTCTTGTTTGAGTAGAGATCTGTGCGTAAAGGAGTTACACACGAGATAGTTTCAAACAAGTGGATATTGTATCCATAATCGCAATAGAGTTAATAATCTTATGAAATGTGTTGGAAAGAGTTCGAAACCAAGTGTATAGTACCATTATATGCTACTATAAAACCGTTTTATGATGAAGTGTTTCATCAAGTATATCATGTTTGATATAAAGGGAAATCCTTCCCACGGGATTACCTTGAAGACTTGAGTTCTTCGTTAGAAGATAATACTTAACGGTTTCATGTTAAAACACTTGGATGTTATCAAACCATAGACTTTATCGTTGAAAGATAACACTAAAATAAAGTCCGAAAAGGATTAAGTTCCTATAGATCGTTTGGTTGTTAATCATTGTGGACTAAACATTATTGTTATGTCTAATATGAATTCTATTCATATATGATTAAGTTGTATATATACTTTTAGTATTTGGATATTTAGAATGGCGTGCAATATTATCTTATCTAATATGGTGATGTCTCATGGGATGAGCATGTATTGATTACGACAATATTCATTAATAATATTGTGCTCTATATTAGCATGTTTAATCCTTGAATAACTTTGTTATTCTAAATGGTCCATGGTCGGTCATAATTGAGGGAGCAATTATGAATGAAGATTATTGAGAATTGGTTGGTTGATTTTCATAGTGATGAAAATAGGCAAAAGTTTTGCAGCCAAATTCACTGGTGTTTGTTAGAGAACAAACATAGGACTTGACCCTCTTTCAAGATCACTTCATGGATCGGTGTTCTAAGTGATTCTTGTGAAAATGGTGATATCTTTGTATCCTTAGACCTGAGATACATATTGGGACTCAATTATAAGAAGTATCATGCTTTAATATGGTTAAACGGTACCCTTAACCGGGTGGTTATAAAGGCCATCATTAGGTGTGATATGAATCATATGAGAGGCATATGTAGCCAATATGGGATTTGTTCCTCTCACTAAACTGAGATCTACACATCTAGAGCGCTCTACTAAGGTTGAACTTTATGAGATTGATGACTATCCATGTCTCATGTTTAATAGGATGTCAGCAACAAAGGGATAACTGATACATTGCGTGAAATACTAATTTGTAGCTTGTGAGCTAAGATATTGGTGGATGCTATAAACGACACATCTTTGTTTATTATTAGGGGCAATTGGATGTTGCTAGACGTTCTTACCACTGTCTATATCGACTTAAGTTGTATCTTGTGCAAGTGGGAGATTGTTGATTCTATATGCCCCAGACGCAACTTACGACGATATTGCTGATAATAAATAAACATATAGGGTCGCATATAAAGAGCAAATAGATGCTAATTATATGTTTTGAATACAATCCAGAATATAATCAACCCTAATATATATATTTATTGGACGCATTATTATTTAAGTGAAATAATAATATTACGATAAGTATATATATATATATATATATATATATCGATTTTGAGTAAACTTGTCACTCATATTATACACATATATATATATATTAAATATCTTGTCTTAAGAAAATACATTTAGATGTATTCCCTTAACGTGTTGCAACTATAGTACATATATACACACACACACACATATATATATATATATATACTCATGTATATGAAGATTAGAAACAATACATATTAAAAGGGTCCCTAATTTTCTCTTGATGTGTGTCATGTAATGGAAGCAATGGGGATTGGATAGTATAGATTTTTTTACCATCCTCATGTCTTTTTTTGTTCACATACACACGTATGCACATCTTCATAGAAATGGGTCCTTTTTCTTTTGGTTTTTACTACTATCATAGACAAGAAAGTATGGGGAGCCCCCCTTCTCTTCTTCCATTATTTTTGGATGATAAAAAGAAAAAGGGTTTGGTTTTCTCATTCACTTTAAATTCTACCAAAAAGAAAAGAGAATGGATTTCTTTTGGTTGGTAACCTACGGGCTACAAGTGAGAACAACGAGAGTGAGAGAATTAGTGTTATTTTCTTTTGGATATCAAACTTTTCTTTTGTTCTTGTTGGTCAATGTTGGTTGTTTAAGTAGAGACTTGAACAAATATTAACCAACTTGTTCTCCTTCCCATGCAACACATATACAAGATTTATGTTGTTGTGGTTTTTCAAGGAGTTGAAAGAGCCACAACAACTAGTAGACTTGAACACAAGTTAGGAAGAAGAAAAGGGTTTTCTTGCTTCTACTTGGTGTTGTCTACACATAGGGTTGAAAGGGCTAGCACTCGGTTGGTGTTGGATGTTGCTCGCGTGGATACCTTGGAGGGAAGCTACACTTGTTTCCTTGTCGTTTCTAGTCTCCACCGATACCCGTTCATGCTACAAAGGTTGTATTTCTTAATCCCCCTATGGTTGTTTTAGTTTTCTTAGTACATGCATATGGATCTTGGTGGGGTTTTTAAAAGGAGTTTAAAATTGTTGTACACGTGTTCACGCTTCTGTTGCTATTAAATATCTTTTAAAACCGGTACAAACCCCAACCACCACTCTCGCCCCTGACCCAGATCCTGTCCTTTTCTCAGCTTGGTACTCGCCCGCTCGGTGCCCTTCCTTCAGACAATTCCAACACACATTCCTTAATCCTTGAGTTCATGCCCAAACTGCCAAAACCTGACACAACACATTGTTTGGTGTGTGCAAGGCGATATTAAAATTAGACTCACAAGACGTAGGCCTTCGATTTTGATTACTCGGTTTTTAGCAACTTTGCCCTCATTGCCTCTGTTGATTACTGTAATGTTCCAACCGCGATTTCTGCTGAGAAATCCTGTCTCGTGACATCTTATTTCTTGCCTTGTTATCTCCTTCAGCCAAATTGGCCAAAGTAAAAGCCCGGGACAATGTGCTAGCCCACTTGGTAGCATCACGGTAATTAGGGAGAAAAAGCTCCTACAAAATGCTGAATATGAGATGCCTCATCAGGCACCCATTGCTTAACAAAACGAAATCTCTTGTTGAATTGTCGGCTTAGATCATCAACTGACATATTCCATGTCATCTGTACATCCATAAATTCTCTCTTAATCCTGGCAATCTCAAACGTGCTGCAGTACTACTCACATAGCTTTTCCTAAAATTGTTCGCATGTGATGTTATCCTGCTGCAGCTTGGTGAAGTGACCAGTCTGGGAATGTCACCATACCATGGCATCTCCCTTTAACATTCGTGTTGCAAACTTCACTCTCGATTCATCTTCACAGTTACATGCATCTAATGCCTTTACCATCTCCCGTAACCAATTTAGGGTAATATTTGGATCAGATCTTCCACGATACTCCGATGGTTTACAGTCAAGGAATTGTTATATGTGCAAGGTTGTTCGTATCCTGGATAACCAAAGGGGTAAACTCCTTGAGAAGTAAAGGGATAGAAAAAAGGCTAGCGGATCTGTAACTGGCAGAGTTGTTGATTGGGTTGTAATAGCAGTAGGAATCTGCACCGGCTCAATTTGTGTTTGCTTCTACTACTCCAATTTACAAACAGTATCCCAAAGTTCCAATAATTCACTTTCCAGGTTATAAATATACTCGTTCCGATGAGTCTTATGTTCATTGCCAGAAGTACCTGCCTGGTCGGTTGTATTCAAAATCTCAGCTATTAGTGCTTCAGTTACTGCTTGGATCACAACAGTTTGAGTGGGGGTATATCTGTCAGCCATATGTGTAACAATCAGATCATCTCACAACTCATTAGAATAAACCATTAGTACACAAGACACTAACCACCATAGAGCATCTCCAATCACTCCAATTCCCCAAAGGAAAGTTTGACCCAACACGAGCCAAGATTTGAGAATGCAATGCTCTAACTGTGCTCGCATCGCCAAACCAAGGCTCTGATACCAACTGTAACATCGAAAATCCTAAGCCATTTTTTAAAAAAACACATTGCGGAAGCATAATCCAAAACTTTAACATAAATAGAACTATTTACAATCATCCACAAGGTACAAACATCAAAATCAACTATTGTGTTACAAAACAAAACATGGCTCGTCTCAATTTAAAACATATATCAGATTGCTGGTCAATCTTTCTTTTAACAAACCCAGCTAAACAATAGCAACTACTAAACCTGCAAAAATAGTTCAACGGTGGGGAATTAGCACAAAGTTAAGTGAGAGGAAGCTAAACCACAACAGCAAATGGCAATAACCAATACAAAAGCATGTAATCACATAATACGGAAGACCGGCAGTTTAGCGCAGAACCTACAACTAATGCAGGCCAAGGCAAATGTTTACCGATAGCCTTTTGCTAATTGACATAGTTGAATTTCCTTTCGTACAACACATGTAATGGAAGGTCAACAACTACACCGCCAATAGCAAATGAGCCCAGCCGAACTACACACATAACTAAGTTCTATCACGATACTCGTTATCATACCACAAGCACGTATCGGCTAAATAATCATACAATGAGGTATAGAATCAACGGACTAAACAGACTATTAATCACAATCACATTCATCACATCAATCATATCAAGCATAACCTTTACCATCCGTGAGTTTCAGCCACTCACCTCTGTTTCTCAATTGTAGCACTCAAATATCTAATATCACTGAGTTTTTGTGTTTCTTGAAAACACAACAAAACCGAAATCAGTCTCTGATTCGTAAATATATACATCCACACATATTTATATCTCTATTGTTCTTAAACAACTTGTTATATTTGCAATTGACATAATATCACATATCTAACAAAACACATATCAAAACAATGTTCCTACTGGAAATACACTCGTCACGCAGCGACCACTAAAGTCGTCGCGTCGCGACGCCCAAAAGTCGGACCGGGGGAAAGTCGCATCAATACAAAATTCGGATCACCCATAGGTCGGACCACTCATAAGTCGGACCCCAAGGTTAGATTGCCCAAAAATCGCACGACTAATGTAAGTTGAATGGCCCAAGTCAAGGTCGTGCCGCGACCCTAAGCCCGTCGCGCCGTGATCTCGTGTTTTCCAGTTCTTATCTTGTTCTTGTTCATCTTTAGCCGACTTAAACACCATATAAATCATATCCAGAATCTAATTTCCATTGAAGACACTTCTAGAACATATACAAACTTCAAATACATGTATACAATCATCAAAAACACATCAAATCCAATTTTAACATCAAAACTAACAAAACCCGTTTGTCAAGTAAAGCTTCAAGCTTCAACAATGGTGTTCTTCCTTTTTCAAGCATAAACTCAACATACAATTAAACAAAACTATCAAGAATCATGCTAGAAACATTAACCAACCTTAGTCTTGAATCAACAAATAACAAATCTTCACTTTAAGATTTCAAGTTTACTTTCTTTTGAGCTTTCTTCACTTCATGGTAATACACACTTTGCACACACACATAAAATGAGGAGGTGATACCCATATACATACATACACACATACCTACATACATTCATAATTAATTCAAGTAATTAATTAATTAAGCATGAGGTATCATTTAATTAGGAAACTAAATTCACATAAAAAATAATTAAAACACATATAACACTCACCGTCAACCTGCTAACGACTAGCCCGGGTTTACGGTTGTTATAAAATAGGAAGTGGAGGTGGTGGTAGTGGCGATGACCCGCAATGTGGAGGTTGCCGGTTATGGTGGTGGTGATGGTGGCGGTCTATCATGGTGGTGGAGTGTAGTGGCGATGGTGGTGGTCGGAGGACTAATACACACTTGAATCCATGACGATGGTGGTGGTTATGGTCGATGTTGGTGGCGGTGGCGGTGGTGAAGACGGTGTTGGTAGCAAAGATGATGTTAGTGTAAGCAACGATTAATTTCAATTGATGGTGGCAAGCGATGGTTGATGATGGCAAGTGATGGTTGATGTCATGACGATTGTGACGGGTTGTAGTGGAAGGAGGAGGTGGTGGTGGCAGTAGGGGTGGTGATTGTACAACAAGTTACAATGGTGTGGTGGTTTCCTCCTGTGGTGGCAGCGTCGGTCATTGTTGGCGCCGAAGTGTGGTTCTAACAGTATTAGCGGGGGTTGGTGATCAATGTTGGTGGTGATGGTAATGGGTGGGGACACACATACCTGACTCTGATACTCTGAATTCATTACCCCTAATTAACAAGAGAATGGTTTATTACCCATTAATGGGTAATGATTGATTATATTCTACCTAACCAATAGTATTAATCACTACCATTTCCATTCTCTACGCCTTAAAACCCAAACCAAGAACACCCGAGATATTGATAGCTACAAATACGTAAGTGTATTTTGGTTTAACTTAAATTATAAAGCTAAAGATCGTATTAATGAAAATATTGTTCGAATATGCCCACTGATACACGTGCACTATCATCACTTCTGATGAGGTACGGGCCTATTGGGTCACACGCGAAGGGTAGATTCCGGCAGCACAACGCAAACATGAGAGAATATGAAATTAGGGTTTTTGGCGACCTTCACGGCCTTCACGGGCCATGAAGAGAAACCCTCCACGAGGCTTCACCCCCGAGAGAGCCTGTGAAGGTAGCCGCCATGCTTTTATTGGACCACTCGTTGGCCCAATGAGAGTGTGCGGTGGAACCCGGCCTATGAGGCCTTCACGAGTGCTTCATGGCCCGTAAGAGCCCGTGAAGGCAGAAGTCAAAGTGTCACTCGGTTTTTATTGGACCGTTGTGTTGGTCCAATGAATGAGTGGCTAGGTGGCCGACTCTGGTGTCTCTTTGCCTACTTCCAGACTTTATAAAAGGCCAATGTGTTCTCTCTTTGACAACTCTTGCTACTACACACATTGGATACACATACATGGTACTTGAACTTGATAGTGAACAAACATGAGTGTGAAGAGGTTGTGAAGGCAAGTTGTTCTTAGAGTTGTGGTTGTTCCAGATTCACGAGGACATCATGTGGCTCGTGTCTTGGGTCGTTAGTAGGACGGGATCTCGCTCACTTGGCGTGGACTATCAATAGAGGAGCTCGGATTCGGGTTCTCGAAGAACTTCGTAGCTCGGTGGATAGCTCCAGCGCCGTGATGGTATATTTCTCCTGCCTCTCTTTTTGTTTGAGTTTCTATATTCGTTTGTAGTCACGATCCCACTTGGGGAATACATGCATGTCGGTTTTAATATCTGAAAAACCCCGGTTTTGATGTCGTTGCTTCCGCTGCGTACGGGTGTTGGCGTGCATGGATTTCCTTCGGTGGTATCAGAACCTAGGCTACAAAGATATAGCACGAGTATGGCCGGAAAAACCGTTTTGGAAGATTCATTTTTCTGTCCTGTAGGCCTTCATGGGCCGTGAAGGTTTCTTCACGGGTCGTGAAGGCCACACGACCAGTGTTCGTGAGGGGTCTGGTCGTAGGAAGTGTTTTCAGACTTCACGAGTCCTTATGGCCCGTGACCGGTCGTGAAGCTCTTGGGCTTCACGAGTCGTGAGGGATCGTGAAGGCACTCGTGAACAGTATAGTCGTGAAACTTGGTTTTTAGGCTCACGATCCTTTCTGACCCGTGATCGATCCTGAAGCCTTCGGGCTTCACGGGCCGTGAGGGGCTGTGAGGATGCTTCTGGGCAGTTTTTGTCCTTAAAAGAAAATATTCTGGTTTTTCAGGTCGTGGAGGTGTTTCTGTTTTTCTGGCAGATTTCGTTTGGAAACCCCTTATAATATTTTGGTACAAATATGGGTATGTAAGGTATGGTCTTGGCATGAGATGCATACATGCATACACATATGTTGTGTATATATGAATATGGGTATAAAAATTGGTTTTGTGCCCTAATGCATATGTACAAGAATTTCCTTGTTGTGCCTTGAGTGTTTGTGTTGGAAATTCTTACCGAAATATTCGTTTAGTCACGGTTTTGGCACACCGTTCTTTGTGGTTGTTGTTTGTTTCTTTTGGTTGGTAACCATTTCCCTTGACCTTGTGGTTGTGCCTTGTGGTTTGTGTTTGTTTGATTTATTTGGTGACCCTAGTGTCACGTGTGATGTAATTAATTATTTTATTCATTTGGTATGTAATTTATAATCGCGGCTTGCATGCCGTTTCATTCATCCATATGTACTTGTACTAGATTGATAGGAAGCGCGTGGCTTGCATGCCATTTCCTTTCTTTTATGTACTTGTGTGTTGAGGAACACAATCAAGAGTCAAGAGGAGACGTCTTGAAGACCTTGGATCCGGTTAGTCCCGACGGAGGTAGCGGATTCAGTGGGAGCACTCCATGGTCTAGGTTTGTGTCCTTAGTAGACCTAGTCCTCCCGGCTTGGCTCGCGGGTAGGACGCATAGGTTTTGGCATGGTTACCAACCCCTTTGTATGCGTGTGATGTGATTTATATTTCTTGCATGGTTGTTTATGTTTCTTCGCATGCTTGATAACTTTTCTAAGTTAATAAAAATCATAAGAGTTTTTAAATTGGTTAACAAACTCTCGCGCGTACACGATTAACAAGACAATATAAACTTGGTGTTATATTTAAAGTGAAAATCGTTTTTGTCACTTGCTTTGTTAATCAATTATTAAAACTTGGTTTTAATCAACAAACAAAAGCCCGTTTCCTAAAAACGTAAATCACGCACCATCCATAAGATGACACCACCCGATTCTAGTGAAGCATGGGATGATTGTCGAGCTAAGCACGAGTTATTCCATGTGGATCTGTGTGGAAGGTGAGTGTGGCGACTTGGGGTCATTGGTTGTCGAGCTTAGCACGAGCCAATGATTGTCGAGTGTGCTACTGTGTATCTTGTTGGACGATTTACAATTGCAAACTAAAATCCTTCTGTGATTGTCGAGCTAAGCACGAGTCAACCAAGAATTTTAATTTGGGATTGGTGTAAGTTGGGATCAAACATGCCAACCGACCGATAGTGTCGTTGGATCCCGCAAGTGTCTAAGAGTTGCAATATAGGTTGCAATCGGTAAAATGGTTACCGGCCTAAATAGCTTCATGAAGTGATCCGCGGTAAACCCATCATGTAGTGGAGTAAAATATGGTTCTTAGCCCTTGTTAAGATAAATTATTTTTCTAAAACTTTATGGGTAATTATTTTAACGAGGATTATATCGAACTAACTATAACGTGTACTCTTGTTATTTATAGATGTCAAATAATAACACCACGTTAAACTGTTCGCTTTGTATGTTCCTACATAGGGAGAAACTCACGGGAGTGAACTTCGTTGAGTGGCGTAGGAAATTGAGAATTGTCCTTCGCTATGAGTCAAAGTTCCACATCCTTGAGGAAACTCTTCCGGAGCCACCTACTACCGACGCAACTTGGTCCGTCCGATACACGTATGAAAAGCGTGTTGAGGACACACACAATGTTGCCTGCCTCATGTTGTCAACTATGAGCTCGGAGTTGCAAAAGCATTTTGAGCACATGAGTGTATACGATATGATGAACAAGTTGAAGGACATGTTCCAACAACAAGTTAGGGAGGAACACTATGAGTGTGTTAAAAACCTAGTCAGTTGTAGAATGCGGGAAGGTAGGAGTGTAAATGCCCACGTCCTTAAGATGAAGGCGTACGTGGACCAAATGGAGAGACTATGATTTCCCATGGGGAGGGAGCTTGCTATGGATATAGTGCTTCAGTCCTTGCCCGCATCATATGATAATTTATTATGAACTATCACATGCATGACATGGAGAAATCCTTAGATGAATTGCATGGTATGTTGAAGACTGCGAAGTCTGACATGGCCAAGCATGAATCCACCTCTTCCATACCTACCACAAGTTCAAGGGAACAAAAGAAAAAGAAGAAACCGACACGAAAGGGAAAGGTTGGAGTATCCAAGCCTATCCCCCTCATTGAATCTAAGGATAATGATTGTGTGCCTCATGAAGAGATTCAAGAAAGAGTGGTTTGCTACTTCTGTGGAAGATTTGGAGATTGGGGCCGTCACGCATGCCCATCGTGCCGAGAGGATATTAAACTTCTGAGGAAAGAGAGATTTAATCTCCCCTCTTAAGGTACATTCATGATTTATTGCTAATTCTTCTATTTCGCTGGGTTGTTCATCCGAGCTAATTAACTCACGTTTGTCACAAATTTATTTTGTTACAAAGTGTAGGTACCATTTGAAAGAAGAACCAAGAGCATGAAGAACCGGATCTCTAAAAGAGGAAACTCGGAAGATTGACCTCTACAAGAGAATTGGGAGTTTTGATCTCACCTATTGTTACCGGTTTAATTATTACTTTGTTTTGATGCCCTGCGAGGCATGTTGTGTTCTTTTCTATGCTCATGAAGACGATGGATGAAATTTTGAATTTTTGGGTTTATGTTGTAAAAGATTTTTCCGCATTACTTATTCAATTTCGAAGTTTATTCATGTCATAGCTGATGTTTTATTTTGGTCTTCATGGCGCATCATTCTACATTTGATGACAATGAATTCATACTTGAAATTTGAATCTTGTTTTTGAAAAATATTTTGTTGATTGATAAAATCAAAATTATCCATGTCACGACATACATGTTACAAGTAATAAAAATCATGAATGATTCTAAGTCCAAAATAGTTTGGATTAGTTGTCTCTACGACATAATCAACTTAATCATATAAATAAGACAAGTATCGCCTAGATCCATGTTGTTAGGATTTTGGAATGGTTTAACCTTGGGTTAAACACTTGATACTAGTCTTATCTATTAGGGTAAGATGATTATGAAACCCTTCACCATGTTTATATGAGAGGGATGCTTGCTTGTAAGATATTGATCACACTTCGTAGATAATCTGTACAAGTGCATAATTAAGAGAAACTAATTAAAGAATCAATTGGGACATGTAGATAGGATATTTAGATCTAGTTGAGATGCTAAGATACCTTAAATCTATATCTATGACCACATTATGAATTGCGGGATTGCCTCACAATTCATTCCTTTCATAGACACATTCGTAAATGATGTCGCGCTAAAGGAAACCAGATATTTATGAATATGATCCGGCACATAATGGGTCAAATATATGTGCTCGACTTGTTGGTATACACATTGAATGTGATGAGCCATGCCTTTAATCTTAATCCAACTTGAAAGTCTATTTAGCACCTTATGAGATATATCTTGAAAGAGTTCTTTGCTTGTATATATCAAAGAAGTGAAGTTGCTCAATCTACATTTAGTGGGAGATTGATGAACTCAAACAAGTGCTAATACATTTTAGGAGTTCTTATAGGTTTTAGATATTTGACCTTGCGAGAACAATGTTTTGTTGCTCCAAAGGAAGATAATAACTAAAGCATTCCAGTGGAAGAACGTGAAACTTAAATGATAAACTTGATGTTGGCGCTAGCATATGATCAAGTATCGGCATAAGAATGCCAGTTATCTTGACCATGAGTAATTACTTTCAAGTTTGATAGAAGTCATGTAACCAAAGAAATATGGGTTCCTCACATCTAAGTGGAAATGACTTGATGGTGAATCTTGTTCATGTCACCATCTATCTGAAGGCATAGTGGGCCCTGTGTTCACTAAAGATTATAAGAAGTAATTAATCATGAGATGAAATCCATTTTAAGTATGCAAATACTTTGCTTAATTCCATACCAAGGTACAAACCGAGATGGTGTAAATGGAATTAACATGGATTGTATTGTAGACTACTTCAAATACCGACTAGGGGTAAAGGTTTCATGATGGTAATTGTGGAAACTTTTCCTAGTGGTCATGTTGAAGGTCATTTGATACTCGTTGTTATTGTTGCCGTCTTATGGCAATAAAAGATAGTACACGGATATACAAGACCGCATTCCTTCATGGAACTATGTATTGAGGAAGTGCTTACCACACTCTCCGAGGGTCTTAGATATCCGTAGTATCCAAATTAAGTCTACAAGTGTGGATAAGTCCTTTGGACTTATGCTAACATAGTAAAAGTAAGATCTTTGCTTTCATGAGAAGATCAAAGTCATGAGTTTTCTAGAAGCATAGATAAGACTTTTACACATGTCAGGGCTAGTGGGAGCTTTTGCTGTATACCTAGAAGTATGTATCGATTGAAGATAATGTCCTATCGTTAAGCATTCTATGAACCTAAAATAGGGAATTATTGTTTCATGATAATACTTAGGAGATACAAATTTTTAAATTTTGAGTTACAAGAAATATTTGAATATGTTCTTAGTGTTTGATGACAAGAAATAAGTCTTGGAGTAAGTTTTTACTCTAATACTAATTTCTAATAGGATAACTGTCGATCTTGATCGAAGTCTATGGTCCTACTTTGTGGTGTTGATTATTGATTATTAAAAGTTCTTAAGTATCGATAATCCTGTTGTGGACTTTTATGGCAATGAGGATATAAGTACTTTAGCACTTTATTATATGATCTCTTTGACGGATACTTTGAATAGTAGTTTGGTCAAAAGATAGTTGTGAAGATAACAAGAATACAAATGGATGTTGCATGACAAATCCAATAGACAAGCCTTTATCATAATGACTAGTGATGTTTATCATACTAGGTCATGTAGCATTGATTTTGCATATGATTTGGCTTGAAATATTGTTTTAGTAGTTGATTGTTTTATGTTAGCTTTGGGAACTGCAATCAGTATCGTAACTTTTTATTGCTTTCGATATATAGTGGGACTATATATACGCAGATGCGGTTACTTTCATTAGTCTTTACTATGTTCCATCTTAGCATGTTTAACCACTTCCCTTAATGCTTATGCATTCTAGATTTTCACAGTCAGTCATTCTTCATGGGAAGGAAGTTTGAACTAAGACTGAGGTTAGGATTTGGTCATTCATTAATCAAGGATTGAATGCAAGTGACGCAAAACTAACCTGTGCTTGAAAAGAGTTTCAAGTGATTGGAAGATCCACACCTGAATTCACTTCATGGATTATGGTCACAAGTGACTCGGGGTGATAATATCATTTCATCCTTAGACCGGAGATACATGTGTGTCCAAAGCATGAGTCTGCTTTATTTTGATTGCTTTCAAACGTGGTTCGTAACTGGCCACTATAAAGGGAGTTTTCAAATAAAATACGAAGCATGTGGCGGGGCTATGTAGTCAAAAGGATTTGTTCCTCTGATTAGAGAGATATCCCTGGCCCCTCGATGATTGGGCGCTGACCTAAATATGCATGGCCGTGCTCAAGCTGCAATGATTTTAGATCAGTTGCAACTTGTTATTTTGGTCACCACCAATCTAGAATCGAGAAACAGAATCGTGAACGATCTGGAGATTGACACTTTTCCATATCTCGTGTTCACACGGATATCGCGAACAAATGGATGTTTATGATCACTTATCTATAGGACCTTTTAGCCTTTCTAGCCTACCAGGATTTGTCAAGGTTGACGTAACTCGTACCGACATGGGGGAAAATATGCTTTGCTAGAGCCGTTGCTTGTCTGTGATGTTAGCAACGATGTATCATGTGCAAGTGGGAGTCTGTTGGAATATGCCCACTGATACACGTGCACTAGCATCACTGCTGATGAGGTACGGGCCTATTGGGTTACACGCTAAGGGTAGATTCCGGCAGCACAACACAAACATGAGAAAATATGAAATTAGGGTTTCTGGCGACCTTCACGGCCTTTACGGGCCGTGAAGAGAAACCCTCCACGAGGCTTCACCCCCGGACAAGTAGTTGTAAGAGCAGTACCTTCACGAGGGCTTCACTGCCCGTGAGAGCCCGTGAAGGCAGCCGCTATGCTTTTATTGGACCATTGTTGGTCCCAAAGAGGGTGAACAAGCAACCGATACAGTGTAGAAGGGGGGTTGAATACACTTTATACAATTAAACAAATTAATCAAATGTATATTCAATTATCAACCAGAACAATAACTATTATCACTCTCTAATCTAATCAACAAGATGAATTGATATTACAATGATTATAACCTCAACTCTCTCTAAACACTCTTGAATCACAAACTAATTGATGATCGAATTTCTTGTTAAAACTGATTAACAAGAACTTTTGAAAACTCTCTCTAACTTTGAACTTACAAATTATCGCAACACACGCGTATCAAGTATCACGAACACTGTACGTTTGCAACTTATGCAATCTTGCAACTTATGCAGTATCACGTACTTTTTATCGTATAGCTTCACGCATTCGTTCGTGTATGTATTCATGTATAAAAACACAAAAGAAGGTTTTAACTTACACTTGATATATCTACGAACAAATCGTAGTTTAAAGATAGAACTTATCTTTTCTTTAAAACCGTAACAAACTTCTTAATTAGAACATATCTAATTAATTCCGTTTGAGATTTCTATCCAACTAATAGATAGTTTAAATTAGATTTAGATATCCTGATTTAAATGTCATAGATATGGAGAGTTTATAACAGAATTTAGAACTTACTTAAATTCTAAACTGACTTCTGACGCTGAGCTGACATACTCAGTCTTGACCTTGTCAAGCTAACTTCTTGAATCTTGGATTCTTGAATCCTCAAGTCTTCAAGTCTTCAACCTTAAAACGTATCTCAACTTAGAAGTCACTGAGCTATCTAGTACTTTCATAGAAAACTCTATATCTGTTTATACGCTAACTACTCAGCTTCAGCTGACCAGTCAGTCTATAACAGACTTACATAATTCCTAGCTCTTAACTTATCATCTATACATATCTATAGTTTGTCTCATCAAATCTAACTATTCTAAACATGGGACTAACAACCACTCGTTGGCCCAATGAGAGTGTGCGGTGGAACCCGGCCTATGAGGCCTTCACGAGTGCTTCACAGCCCGTGAGAGCCCGTGAAGGCAAAAGTCAAAGTGTCACTTGGTTTTTATTGGACCTTTGTGTTGGTCCAATGAATGAGTGGCTAGGTGGCCGACTCTGGTGTCTCATTGCCTACTTCGAGACTTTATAAAAAGCCAATGTGTTCTCTCTTTGACAACTCTTGCTACTACACACATTGGATACACATACATGGTACTTGAACTTGATAGTGAACAAACATGAGTGTGAAGAGGTCGTGATGGCAAGTTGTTCTTAGAGTAGATTCACGAGGACATCGTGTGACTCGTGTCTCGGGTTGTTAGCTAGACGGGATCTTGCTCACTTGGTGTGGACTATCAATAGAGGAGCTCGGATTCGGGTTCTCAAAGATCTTCCTAGCTCGGAGGATAGCTCCAGCCCCGTGATGGTATATTTCTCCTCCCTCTCTTTTTGTTTGAGTTTCTATATTCGTTTGTAGTCACGATCCCCACTTGGGGAATACATGCATGTGGGTTTTAATATCCGAAAAACCGCGTTTTTGATGTCGTTGCTTCCGCTGCATACGGGTGTTGGCGTTTGTAACACTCTCAAACCTGGGCTAGGAGACTAGCAGGTTTGTGGTATTTGTTTATCTGTTTTAATTATGTTTAATTGTGCAATTAGTTAATTTAAGTAAAAGATTAAATTTAATTAATTGTATGTATGAATGAAACCGTATGCATGAATGTATGCATGTATGCATGAATGTATGCATGTATTAATTGTCATGCATGTTTGTATACGTGGTGATTAATGAACAAAATAGACATTATCTCAAAACTTAGAAAGGTGTGTGTGTGTTTATGTGAAATCTTCTCTGCTAAAGAAGAAAACCGAAGAACAAGAAAGAAAGAAACCATCGGATTTTCAGGATTACTGTGTGTGAATTCATGAAAAGGTTAGATCTATACTTTATTGGGTTTGCGTGTTAGTTTGGGTAGGAATGTTGGTAACTTAATATGAAATTATGATGAAGCATAGAATTGGTTTTTAAGCTTGTGAGTCTTGATGGTTGAATTTGTTCATATGATTTTTGTGTTTAAATGATGATATGATGCATGGAAATGTGTTTAAATAGATAAAAAAACATGTTTCTGGTATGATATGATGAAATTCTGAAAACATGGATTTGAGTTATGAAGTTTTGAAGATGGTGGATTAATGATAACAAGAACTATCGGTTTTGGTGTTTGGGAAGAAGAGGAATTCCGATTATGGTGAAATCCGATAGTTTGGAATCTGAAAACCTATAAACCGACACTTGAAATTTGTATATAGGAAAACATATACAAGCAAATCCGATTGTTTGCAAACCGAGTCCTTGTAATCTGATACTTTAGAAACCGAGACTCAAAATCCTATAGTTATAAATCCGATAACTTGGAAAAAGATAACTTAGAATCCGATTCATTCTAAATCTGGAACTATTAGAATTCAAGAATTTGAAATCCGAGAACCTAATCCGAGACTGGAAATCCGACAAACCTAAATTTGATTGAAGTGAAATCCGACTGTGAGGAAATCCGACACTGGGTAGCGGATTCTTGGAATCTGACAGTTTTTGTAGAATCCGATACCTATGTTTTGAACTTGTATTTGTTTATTGTTTGATGTTTGTTTCATGAATGATTTATAAATATATGGATAAGATATATTTATGAGATTGAGACTGATTTAGTTATTGCTGTGTTTACAGGCAATCCAAAAGCTCAGTAAAATTAGATATCTGAGTTCAAGCTGAAACTGAGGTGAGTGGACAGTAAACATGGATGGTAAAGATTGCAGTTAATTTTATTGATGTGAAGCATGATTGTGGATTGAGATTGGATTGATTGAACTGCTGATTGTGATAATGATTATTGATAATTGCTGCATGACTATTTGGTCGATACGCGCTCTTAGGATGATTTTGAGTTGCGTTGAGAAGTCAGCTATACGTGGACTTGGGCTGGGCTTGTCTAACTGGTTGGTTGAACAGTAGTAGCCTTTCTGTTGCATTTGTTGCTCAGAGGGGAGTTTACTATGCCAATCTAGTGGAAAGCTATCGGTAAACATTTGCTTTGGCCGTCATTGGTTGTAGGTTCTGCGCCGAACCGCTGGTCTTCTCTGGATATGTGATTTGATGATTGATTGTGAATGTTTGCATTTGTTGTTTTAGTCTCTACTCACTTAGCTTTGTGCTAATTCCCCTCGATTGATGTTTTGCAGGTTTGTGTTTGAGTTGAAGAAGGAAGAGTTGACCATTACTCTGATACTTATTTTGATAAAGAGACGAGCCAGTTATTTTGTAACACCAAACATTTGATAATGATGTTGTTGTCTTTTGAACAAATGTTTGTATCTTTGTAAATATTGGTGTAATGTAATTAAGTTTAGTTGATTTAGCTTCCGCAGTGTATTTAAAAAAAATGGCTTGTGATTTTCCGGTGTTACAGTTTGGTATCAGAGCCTAGGTTTGCGATGCATGCACGGCTAGAGTGTTGCATTCTCAAATCTTGGCTCGTGACGGGTCAAGCTTTCCTTCGGGGGAATTAGGGTGAGTTAGAGTTGTCGGTAGTAGTTAGTATTTTGGATACTAATGGTTTACGCTAATGAGCTATGAGGTGATGTGATTGTAACAGATTATGGCTGATAGAGATACTCCCATCCTACCTCCTGTGACCCAATCTACAGAGGCACCGGTTATTGAAGATGTGAATCAAGCAGGACCATCTGGCCAAGAACAAGAGGAGGATCAAAGTGAGTACATCTTTAAACTAGAGAATGAATTGATGGACCTTCGGAATAAAGTCCTTAACTTGGAACAGAGATTGAGTCAACCGGAACCAACACCTGTACCAATTGCGATAACCACATAAGCAGCAGTACCACTAGTGTCAGCACCCTTACCACCAATGACTCAAATCATGCAGCAACCTTTCTTGTATCCGTATCCACTACCCGGAGGTTATCCATTTGCGTTTCCAGGATACAAACAACCTTGCACATACAAATAATTCCTCGACTGCAAGCCTTCTGAATACCGGGGAAGTTCTGACCCAGTATCACCTTGAATTGGCTTAGAGAAATGACGAAGACATTAGATGCTTGCAACTGTGAGAATGAACTGAAAGTAAAATATGCCTCGAGGATGTTGAAAGCAGATGCCATGGTTTGGTGTGATTCGATTACCGGCCATTTTACAAAGCAACAACAGGAGAGTATCACTTGGAGTCAATTCTAGGAGAAGTTATGCGAACAGTATTGTGGTACTTTTAAGATTGCAAAGATAAAGAGAGAATTTATGGAGTTGCAGATTACCGGTAATATGACTGTGGACCAACTCATCAGTCAATTCAACGAGAAGATGAGATTTGCCAAACACTGGGTGCCTGATGAAGAATCGAAGATTGTCCATTTTGTGGGGGCACTGCATCCAGATCTTCGTAGCACCACTAGGTGGGCTACCACTTTATCCCAGGCATTCACTTTAGCCAAATCGGCTGAAGGAGATTTGATAGCAAGGAACCGGTTGAGTGGGGAAAGAATTTCCCAGCAGAAATCAAAGTTTGAACACTATAACACTCAACAGAGGCAAGGAGGGCAGAGTAGTGGAAACCGACAAGGTAATCATAGTAGAGCAAATACTACAGGTGGGTCTGTTCAGAGGGCACCTTGGTGCAACAGGTGCAAGTCTTATCATCACGGGCAGTGTACGCCCCAATCAATGAGGTTTGTGAAATGTGGCCAGTTTGGACATGACTTGAAGAATTGCAGACTGCCGAGGAGCATCTGCTGGAATTGTCAGAAAGAGGGACACCGGGTTGGTGATTGCCTGTTGAGTAAGAAATCCGGGTCAGGATCAGGAGGGGGAGGAGTTGGGGGGTCATCTATAGCTGGGCAGAAACGAAAGAACCCACCCACTGTTGAGGGTCGGGCATTTAGGATGACAGTGGATGATGCCACTACCACAGACGATGTTATAACTGGTATGTTTTTGATAAACTCTACTCTTGCTAGAGTGTTATTTGATTGAGGGGAAAATCGCTCCTTTGTATATGTAGAATTCTGTGGTAGATTGAATGTGCCTTTAACTGAACTAGCTACTGCTTTAGAAATAGAGGTAGCTGATGGTATGATGGTTCTGGTCACGACTGTTGTGGCTGGAGCTAAGATAGATATAGACGGTATTTGTTTTCCTGTATATTTTCTTGTAATGCCATTATCTGGGTTCGTTGTGGTGCTCAGGATGGATTGGCTGAGTCTGAATCAGGCCGGTATTAAATGCCATAAGAAGTTGATCTCCTTTCCGTTGGCTGATGGCACAAGAGTGGTAGCAAGGGGTGAGAAGGCTGGGTCTGTAATTCTGATTATCTCATGTTTGAAGGCTAGGAAGGCGTTGGATAGAAGTTACGAATCATACTTGGCTTATGTAATTGATGGAAAGAAGGAGAAACAGACAATGAACGACATCCGGGTGGTAATGGAATACCCGGAGGTGTTTCGAGAAGAATTGCTGTGGCTGGAGCTAAGATAGATCTGATTCCTGGTTCCCGACTAGTGGCAAAGGCACCGTACAGGTTGGCACCTTCAGAGATCCGGGAGATGATGACTCAGATACAGGATTTGTTGGATAAAGGGTTTATATGTCCAAGTTCATCTCCGTGGGGAGCACCAGTTCTGTTTGTGAAGAAGAAAGACGGTACATTGCGTATGTGTATTGATTACCGTGAGCTAAATAAGAGAACCATAAAGAACAAGTATCCACTTCCAAGAATAGATGATTTGTTTGATCAACTACATGAAGCTTCGTTCTTCTCTAAAATTGATTTGAGATCAGGGTATCACCAGGTGCGTGTTTTAGAGGAAGATGTATCAAAGACGGCTTTTCGTACGCACTACGGGCACTACGAGTTTTTGGTTATGCCGTTTGGTCTAACCAATGCACCTGCAATTTTCATGGATTTAATGAACAAGGTCTGTCAACCATTCCTTGATGATTTTGTGATAGTTTTCATAGATGACATCCTGGTATACAAAGAATGAGGTGGAGCATGAACGGCATTTGAGACAGATTCTGGAGACTTTGAAAAGAGAGCATCTGTTTGCCAAGTTTTCAAAGTGCGAATTCTGGTTAAGAGAGGTTCAATTCTTGGGGCATGTGATCTGTGACGAATGAGTGAAAGTGGATCCTTCAATGGTAGAAGCGGTTATGAATTGGAACTCTCCGAAGACACCGTCCGAGATCAAGAGTTTTCTGGGGTTAGTTGGATACTACTGCAGGATTATAAAAGATTTCTCCAAGATTGTGGGTCCGTTAAATAAGTTGACTCGAAAAGACGTGAAATTTGTATGGGGCAGTGAACAGGATAAAGCCTTCCAGATGTTGAAACAGTTGTTATGTCAGGCCCCTATTCTTGCATTGCCAAGTGGTTCAGAGGATTTCATAGTTTATTGCGATGCATCGTTTGCTGGATTGGGTTGTGTACTTATGCAGAGGGATCGGGTGATTGCGTATGCTTCAAGGCAGTTGAAACCCCACGAGAAGAATTACCCGACACATGACTTGGAACTAGTAGCAATTATATTTGCCTTGAAACTGTGGAGACATTATCTATATGGCACCAAATGCGTAATTTGTACCGATCATAAGAGCCTGCAGTATGTGTTTACTCAGAAGGAATTGAATATGAGACAAAGACGATGGGTGGAATTGATTAAAGATTATGATTGTAAAATCAGATATCATCCAGGGAAAGAAAACGTGGTGGCAGATACCTTAAGCCGCAAGGGAGCGGGAAGTTCTATCCAATTTATGCGTATTGAGATTGTATATGATCTAGTGGATAGACTAAAGTCTGCACAGTTGGAGGCTCTGAAGGAAGAAAACTTGAAGAATGAACTGATGAAGAAACGTAAAGACGAACTTGCTGATGACTCTCGTGGATTAAAAGTATACAAGACTCGTGTGTGGGTGCCTATGCTTGGAGACTTGAGGAAACTGATTTCGATAGAAGCACACAAGTCCAGATTGTACTAAAATGTATAACGACCTGAAAGTGCTTTATTGGTGGCCTACTATGAAAACAGATGTGGCTCATTTTGTGGAATCATGCCATATCTGTGCACAAGTGAAGGCCGAGCATCAGAAGCCTTACGTATCTTTAAAACAATTGGAAATCCCTGAGTGGAAGTGGGAACACATAATGATGGATTTCGTGACTAAACTTCTGCGAACTCAGAAGAATAATGATATGATTTGGGTGATTGTGAATCGGCTGACCAAGAGCGCTCACTTTCTAGCAACATGTGAAACGGCTTCTTTGAGTAAGTTGGCTTAACTTTATGTTAATGAGATTGTTGCGAGACATGGCATGCCATTATCAATAGTATCTGATAGAGACTCCAAATTTGTTTCTAACTTCTGGAGGAGTTTATAGAGAGAGTTAGGGACAAGAATCAACTTGAGTACTGCTTATCACCCCTAGACTGATGGTCAGACTGAACGAACCATACAGACACTTGAAGATATGTTGCGTGCTTGTGTGATTGAGTATGGTGGATCTTGGGATTCGCACCTGCTGTTAATTGAGTTTGTGTACAATAATTCTTACCACTCCAGTATAGGGATGCCTCCGTACGACATGTTATACCGCTGTCGTTTCCGTACTCCGACGTGTTGGTTAGAGGCGGGTGAGAAACAATTTGCAGGGCCTGAGATAGTTCAGATAACAGCAGATAAGGTTGCTATTGCCAGAGATAAGTTGAAAGCAGCCAGAGATAGATAGAAAATGTACGCAGATCCGCGTCGTCGTCCAGTTAAGTTTGAAGTGGGAGAATTAGTGTACTTGAAAGTTTCTCCGTGGAAAGGTGTGATTCGATTTGGTAAACGCGGGAAGTTAGCTCCCCGTTACATTGGTCCCTTCCGCATACGTCAGATTGTGAATGACCAAACGGTTACACTAGATCTTCCAGCAGAGCTTGCAGGAATCCACGATACATTCAACGTTTGTTATTTGAGAAAATGCAGAGTTGATGATGAAAGCCAGATTCTCGCAGTGCAAGAACTGAAAGTTGATTCAAAGAAAATATTGATAGAAGAACCCGTAGAACTGTTGGATAGAAAAGTGACCAAGCTCCGAAAGAAACAGATACAAGTGGTATTGGTCAAGTGGAAGCACAGTCTAGGTTCTGATTTAACATGGGAGAATGAGTCAGAGATGAAGGATAGATACCCCTACTTATTTGAGCAATAAAGGATTCCGAGGACGGAATCCTCTTAAGGGGGAGAGATTTTTAACATCCTCAAACCTGGGCTAGGAGACTAGCAGGTTTGTAGTATTTGTTTATCTGTTTTAATTATGTTTAATTGTGCAATTAGTTAATTTAATTAAAAGATTAAATTTAATTAATTGTATGTATGAATGAAACCGTATGCATGAATGTATGCATGTATTTAGTGGTATACGTGTATGTGAAATAGGAAGTGTGTGTGTGTGAGTGTGCCACCTCTTGTCATGCATGTTTGTATACGTGGTGATTAATGAACAAAATAGACATTATCTCAAAACTTAGAAAGGTGTGTGTGTGTGTGTGTTTATGTGAAATATTCTCTACTAAAGAAGAAAACCGAATAACAAGAAAGAAAGAAAGAAACCATCGGATTTTCAGGATTAGTGTATGTTAATTCAAGAAAAGCTTAGATCTATACTTTATTGGGTTTGCATGTTAGTTTGGGTAGGAATGTTGGTAACTTAACATGAAATTATGATGAAGCATAGAATCGGTTTTTAAGCATATGAGTCTTGATGGTTAAATGTGTTCATATGATATTTGTGTTTAAATGATGATATGATGCATGGAAATGTGTTTAGATAGATAAAAAAAACATGTTTCTGGTATGATATGATGAAATTATGAAAACTTGCATTTGAGTTATGAAGTTTTGAAGATGGTGGGTTAATGAAAACAAGAACTATCGGTTTTGGTGTTTGGGAAGAAGAGGAATTCCGATTATGGTGAAATCCGATAGTTTGGAATCTGAAAACCTATAAACCGACACTTGAAATTTGTATATAGGAAAACATATACAAGCAAATCCGATTGTTTGCAAACCGAGTCCTTGTAATCTGATACTTTAGAAACCGAGACTCAAAATCCTATAGTTATAAATCCGATAACTTGGAAAAAGATAACTTAGAATCCGATTCATTCTAAATCTGGAACTATTAGAATTCAAGAATTTGAAATCCGAGAACCTAATCCGAGACTGGAAATCCGACAAACCTAAATTTGATTGAAGTGAAATCCGACTGTGAGGAAATCCGACACTGGGTAGCGGATTCTTGGAATCCGACAGTTTTTGTAGAATCCGATACCTATGTTTTGAACTTGTATTTGTTTATTGTTTGATGTTTGTTTCATGAATGATTTATAAATATATGGATAAGATATATTTATGAGATTGAGACTGATTTAGTTATTGCTGTGTTTACAGGCAATCCAAAAGCTCAGTAAAATTAGATATCTGAGTTCAAGCTGAAACTGAGGTGAGTGGACAGTAAACATGGATGGTAAAGATTGCAGTTAATTTTATTGATGTGAAGCATGATTGTGGATTGAGATTGGATTGATTGAACTGCTGATTGTGATAAAGATTATTGATAATTGCTGCATGACTATTTGGTCGATACGCGCTCTTAGGATGATTTTGAGTTGCGTTGAGAAGTCAGCTATACGTGGACTTGGGCTGGGCTTGTCTAACTGGTTGGTTGGACAGTAGTAGTCTTTCCGTTGCATTTGTTTCTCAGAGGGGAGTTTACTATGCCAATCTAGTGGAAAACTATCGGTAAACATTTGCTTTGGCCGTCATTGGTTGTAGGTTCTGCACCGAACCGCTGGTCTTCTCTGGATATGTGATTACATGATTGATGATTGATTGTGAATGTTTGCATTTGTTGTTTTAGTCTCTACTCACTTAGCTTTGTGCTAATTCCCCTCGGTTGATGTTTTGCAGGTTTGTGTTTAAGTTGAAGAAGGAAGAGTTGACCATTACTCTGATACTTATTTTGAAAAAGAGATGAGCCAGTTATTTTGTAACACCAAACATTTGATAATGATGTTGTTGTCTTTTGAACAAATGTTTGTATCTTTGTAAATATTAGTGTAATGTAATTAAGTTGAGTTGATTTAGCTTCCGCAGCGTATTTAAAAAAATGGATTGTGATTTTCCGGTGTTACAGCGTGCATGGATTTCCTTCAAATATATGAAAAAAAACCCTTCTTTATTAAAAATATTAATGAATAGGATGAATGATCTTTCGGTGTTAATCACGTTAAAGATGACCTAGTGCGGAAAGCTGGTATATTGAAGAAGCGAGTAACAATTAATTAAATTATTTTATTTTTGTTAAAATGATAACAATAAAATAGTAATTATAATAATTATATTTTATTTATGCTTAAGTATTGTATGATAAAAAAACGATAGTAAAATTGTGATTAATGTAATGTCATGAGAATCTTTGCGTATGGTTTCCCCACTACACTTAAGGGCAAGAACGACCAAGTGTAGGGGATGTATGTTAATATCTTAATAGAACCATTCAGTACTAAATACGTGATTAATTGTCGTCTTTGAATGAAGATCGTGCTGAATGAAATTGAAGAACACTTCTGAATTATTATACCTTAAAGTACATTCGGAATGATTATACACCAAGTATTTTACCCTAATTCTCATTCTTTCATATGTTAATTTGTCTTATAATATAATATATCATTATTATGGTTAAAATGGTAATTTGTATCATTCACATTCTTCATTCAAAACTTTTATCAACCATCATGTCAGGTTCAGAGACAGTTTTAACATTTTATTTAGTTAAACTTTTGATAAGGTGCATCTCTAGGGTAAGAATTGCACCAAAAGAACTAGGGTAAACTCCCCCAAAATGTATTAAACTATACCCCAAATGTTAATGTGTGTATCCACCTTTCAAAAATGCTATTGTGTGTATTGAACTATTGTGCAATTATTTGCTTCAATCATCGATCGACTGAAACCATGTTCTTGACCAGCGCATACTAAAGTATGCACATAACCTATTCTGCGCACAAAACTTCTGCTCGTTGTTTCTTGTGCACAAAACTTCTGCTCCGTGCACAAAACTTCTGCTTGGCCTCTGCTCATACTTCTGCTTGGATCTTTGCTCGGACCTCTGCTCGGAAGTCTGCTCATACTTGTGCTCGGAAGTCTGCTCGGACCTCTGCTCGGAAGTCTGCTCATACTTATGCTCGGACTCTACTCGGACCTTTGCTCGGAAGTCTCCTCGGACTTCTGCTCATAAGCCTACTCGGTCTTCTGCTCAGAAGTCTGCTCTAAATCCTGTTTAGTTCTGTTACTTAGTCTTTTTCTATCACACGAGTCACACAACACACAAACCATCTTGTGTTTTACCAACATTTGTTGTCAATCTACGATCATATATCTGCATATTAAAATGTCAAAAGAAGTGCAAGCTAATAAAGAAGATATGTAGTCTTACATCTCAGAGTCTAGTTGTGAGGTTAGTACTACTAATTCTCAATCCATTGATATGATTCATGCTTTGCAAAATCATATTTCTCAATTAGAAAAAGATAAAGCTCATTGTAGAACCTTGGAGGTTAGATTAGATAATAATCACAATGAGTTAGTTCAGTGCAATCGAGAACTGTCATCAGCAAACGATCAGCTGTCTCATGTACAAAGTAAGTTCAAACTTTGCGAAGAAAAGGTTGAATATCTTAGTGAAGTAAATTCTGAAATTACTACCAAATTAAGGGATGTAGAAATTCAATGTAAAGATAATGATGCTGAGAATGATCGCTATGTTAAATAAAGAACCCAATTGTATTCTAAAGTTAAAGAGCTGGAAGATAATCTTTGTAAACGTGGTCAAACAGAACATACTATATTTTTTAATCAACCAAAAGACACTAAATTTTACAATGTAAAAGAGGGTCTAGGTTTTGAAAATTCAAAGTTAACCGTGCTCAATTTTACGAATTTGAATACATGGGTTGGGGATTTACTAATTTGATGAGGTTCACATGTGCTGAAGAGGATTTAGAAATGGAAAAGACAAAAAGAGAAAATAAAGATAAAATGAAAGTCCCGTTGGATTACAACGATTTGAATAAGATTTATGATACGAGAGAAATTACTTTATCAACTGATTTTCTAACTAGTTATTCTCGGGAAGAACTTAACCAAAAATCATAAAATATTTTTGAAAAACCTGAGTTTTCAAATCTATATATTTCAAGTTCAATTTTGAAAAAGAAGATTTCTCAACTTGAACAGAACTTGGAAAACCAGAGAAAGAATTTTGATACCAAAAGAAAGATGCTTCTTAATGAAATTAAGTCTCTTAAACTCAAAATTCTACTATTACTACTATCTCTCAAAAATCAGAAAAGTGCTTTACTAATACTGATTTTCCATACTCTTGTTTGAATTGGAGTTGTCCAAATGATGACGAACCATTTCCTACTTTTGAACAACTCTTTTCAAAAACCCCGTATGTGAGTCCTCATAAATGTGCTGTGTGTAAACTGAACTTATTTTTGAATACTCAAGACTCTTTAAAAGACGAAGAAAACTCTGTTGTTGAACAGAATTTTGTTGAATTAACGAAGTCTTTCAAAGACAAAGGAAAATCTGTTGATGAATAGAATTTTGATGAGTTAATGGAGTCTGATCTTGGAGATAAAAATTTTGTTGATCAATGTAGCACCTCTCAGCATAATCAATACGTTAAATTTCCTAACCAAGATTTGAAAGTGAAGACAAAGAAACCTTTAAGTAAAAGGAAAGCTAAGAGAGCATTATGGCTTGAGAAAAGAAAGAGTTTTTTAGAACCCAGGAAAAGGCGCTTTCAAGAGAAAAATCATTCTAGTTATGGTGGGTACCAAACAACGCTAATAATCAATATAATTATGGTGGTTACAACAACAATTTTGGTCATGTACATGGACCAGCTTCGTATGCTGGAAATAGTTCTAGTTATGCAAAGACCAATTTTTCAAATAAGTTTGCTTTTAATTCTAATGTTTATTCTCAAGCTAAGGATAAGACGTATGAATCTTCTACTTTTGTTAATTCTTGTTGGGATGCTTTAGATGAGCCTGATTTGAAATATCCATTTAAGGTGTATTCTATTAAACATCTTATAAAGTTATCGAAGGAGAAAATATGTACCTCTCCTCAAAGAGCGAACACATTTTTTATTAATTAGAAAATTCAAAAGGAGAAATTGGATTCTAACTACAAGTGGATGCCTAACAATGAATATGTAGTTAATTTTGCTAATCCTCCTGGACCCAAACTCAAATGGGTACCAAAATCTACATAATTTGTTTTGCAGATAAGCTAAGAGACATTCTGGAAGACCACAGTTACACTCTAGAGAATATTGTGAATTCAAAACAACTGTGTGTTCAATACACGAAGAAGTTCAAATCTCATGGCTAGAAAATCGAAGAGTTTTCCCTGTAGTTCATCACATGTGTTATTGTGTTCAGCACCGGCCCGAGCCTGATGATCTGAGAAGCTTACTCTTTTGTCATTTATCATTATTTGATTTAACTTCTATGTTGATGGTTTTTACTTGTAGGGGGAACACAAGGTTGAAGACATGCAAGTATGCAATTTTTCTTTATGTAGGATCACAAAAATATTTCTTTTGTTTTGTTTTAGTTTCATATTAGAAAATTCAAAAACATTAGAAAATCTTTAAAAAAATTACAAAAATATTTTGTTATTTCGATCACTTGTGCGTATTGTGTTTAGGCAGTTATTTTTACTTCTATGGCCTATCCAGAGCCGGACAGACCTACCCAAGGAGCTTTCTATTTTATAAAAGTGAAAAAAAGGTGTCCATCATTATGGAAAGAGTGTTTGAGGGAGAAGTTGAAAATAATCAGAGAGAGCTAAGGGTGTGAGATAGGATCAAAAGAAAAGGAAGATCCTTACCAAACTATATCAAATATCTGGGTAGCCGCATCTACTACTACTTTTATACTGGTATTGAAGTAGACATCATGGACCCAATGATGCAATGCACTAACCCCACCTAACTACTCAATTATTTCTTAAAAGATAATTGTTTCAACTTCACACGGAGATTTATCACATACACTATTAACATCTCATTTGGAGAATGTTGATATTGAAAATAGGAGGACAACTACTCCGGTCCACGACTTCTTTCAATGCACTTATTGAGTCTAGAGCCAATTTTTATATCATTTTCTTCTAGGACACTATGAAATCAGTTGCCTATTTTTGTGACAGTGCCGGAACATCTTGAGTAATATCTTTATGATATTTACAGTGATAGATGGAAATCCTACCAACGCTAAATATAGGTCACTCCGTTTATTTAAACTGAGGTGTTAGGGAAATCTATGTGATCCCGGTGTTACAACAGATGCGTTAATTGTCATATATTTTTGATAGTCATGCTAAAATCAAGCCGATTGAAGTTTACATGTGCATGATGATCATGATGGATCCTAACCATCATGAGGGGGAGAATCAAGTAGAAGGAAGATAATTCACTTTATTTTAAGAAAATTGTAACGCCGAACCTTAAATTTCAGAGTATTTTTTATTTATTTAAAAACACATGCGGAAGCTATATACAATTTACACTATACAACTTATATAAATATAAGTTGTAATACAAAAGTATTGTTTAACAATCACACCAAGCGTTACCAACTCGTTCGACCATTACACTAATCAATACACAACATAGTCTTTACACAGTGTTCCCCAAAACCTAACATGAACTACCAGCAGGTACCCGTCCTCACCTTCAGTCTAATTACCTGCATTTGAAGAGTTCATGAGAGGGTTAGCTATAAATAGCTAGTGAATAACAATTAAACGGAAGAAGTATATTAAAAGTATCAAAACACATTACATGCATCACATAACTTCATTCAAGTCTATCCTAACACATGGTGAAGCACCGGTTAGTCAGCAGGCATCATGTCTTGCGAGATAGCGAACCCGGCTCAATGATCCTCACTGTAGAAACCGATACTTCCTCCCCGCCGGTGGAGAAGCGGGTAGCAGTCCACCATTGCATTATGGGGAACATATATCATTTGGGATCAGTGGGAACTGAGAGCCCCGAGTTAGTATCGAGGGGCGGCGGTTTAGCTAAAACCATGATTCGTGATCATCGAATCTCCGCACATCCTAGCTGGCGACACAAGGCCCCAACTCAAGATCTAGATAATCTGGCCCCAATCTGTACAAAATAGTACCGGCACTCAAACAATGGCCTACTCTGGCCTTATCACAAACACAAATGGCCTACTCCGGCCCTTACATATCAAGATTGACCTACACAGGCCTTTCATATATCAACAATGACCTATTCTGGTCTTTAAACATGCATACATATCATTTAATTAACACAATAGGTTCATGAAACCTCTAAACATGCATAACTACAATTTCTTGGTTCATAACATACAAAACAACTTTGTAATACTATTAATATCATACTCGAGTTAACTGTTACTCACCTGTTGAGCTTATATCAGGTTACTGTATAACTCCGGCTTGCTTTAGTTGTTGTTAGCACCTATATCAAATCATTTACATTTAGACATTTAAACATGCAAGGAAATCATCAAGACATCTAGAATAATGTCCTAACAATGTTCCTAACTTGTTTACTAACTTATAACCATGCCCAAAACACTTCTACGTGAAAGAACAACACAAAACGGCAACATGTGCAGAAACTGCTGACGCGTCGCGTCCAAGCCCTCGACGCGTCGCGTCGCGTGCAGCAGGGCCCTATTGCAGTTTCTGCACAGCAATGCCATTTTGACCCAAACCAATACCAATTCAACTCTAATCAATTTTCAATATTCCATAACATCATTTGGCACTTGTAGGTGCTTTCTAACATTCCTAACACTTATCCAATTAATTTATACAAAATTCAAGCCTTAATTAGCAAGAATGTGTTCAATATGGCCAAAACTTGTAATACATCAATTCCAATAGTTCCAATGCATCATTCACACTTCAAATGACTTATTGAAGCTATTGGATCTGACCATTTCATTTAAAACCTCTCTTTGGTATCATTTTCCAATTTTTGGCTATTTAAAGCCTATTTTAGCACAATTTTTTCCAATTCAAGCAAAACCACCAATTTAATTCAAAACCATTGTTCTAATCAATTCATACAAGTCATATGAACTTATTAGAACCTTAAAAATCAGTCTTTGATGTGTAAAAACAGATTCAACCCATTTTGGCTATTTTGACCCATTTAGGCCAATTTTGAACATGTGCATAAACACTACCCCTAATACAACATATGAGTTCTAATCAATCCTAACAAGTTATAAGAACAATTAGAACACTAAATTTCAGTCCTTGAGAGTCAATTTCAGTTTGACCCGTTTTTGGCTATTTTGACCATTTTGGTCAAATCTTGGTTTTGATCAAATCAACCAATTCTAATCCATATTATGTGTTCTTAAGCCTCTATATGAGTTGTAGGAAGCATTATAAGCATCAAAATCAGATCACAATGGTCAAATTCGGGTTTGACCCATTTGTAACCTAAAAACCCACTTAAAGTTCAAGAACTATGAACAAGGAAGAAATTAGGGAAGATGGTGACTTACAAAGCTTAGGAATGGATTAAGAACAAAATTTGAACTTGATTTATTGCTTGAATCAGAAGCTCTTTTGATCTATCTTTGTTTCTCCTTCAAGGATAGCCAAGAACACCAAGAAGTGTGTTAGTGTGTGAATACGTGTGTGTGTGTGTCTGTGTTTCTCAAAAGGGAGAACCGCCTTTGTGGGTAATATTTATCCAAAATGGGTATTTTTTCCCCTTTTCAACTTGCAACTTAACGCACGAGTACCCGTTTTAACTAACGGGGATATTTTTGGAAACCTCATTCTAAACCATTTAATATTCAATTATTCTTTTATATTTTTATCAATATTTTATTAACTCATTTAAATAACCAAATTAGTTATTTTTCATTAATATCTTTAAATATATATATTTTATTCAATTTATCTAATTTATTGCACGTATCACGTCAGCATACGTCTAGGCTCTTTATGAGGATGTTACAAATGTACCCCCCCCTTAACAAGATTCCGTCCTCGGAATCTGCTCAGTAACGGACAAGTGTGGGTAGCGTGCTTTCATCTCATCCTCAGTCTCACATGTCAAGTTAGGACCCAAATTGTGCTTCCATTTTACGAGCACTAACTTAATCATCTTTTTACGCAGCTTTCTGATTTTGGATTCCAAAATCTCTATAGGTTCCTCCACAAAGCATTTAGTTGAATCAACTTTCAACTCTTCTAGAGGTAGAATTTGATCATCATCAACCTTGCACCTTCTCAAATAACACACATTGAATGTGTTATGAATACCAGATAACTCAAGAGGAAGTTCAAGTGACACAGTCTGTTCATTGACCCGTTGCAGAATTTTAAATGGACCAATATATCTCGGGCTTAACTTACCCTTACGACCAAATCGAATCACCCCTTTCCAAGGTGAAACCTTCAAGAAAACCCGGTCACCCACTTCAAAAGTAATGGGCCTCCGTTTTGGATCCGCATACATTTTCTGCCTGTCTCGTGCAGCTTTCAGCTTTTCACGTGCCTTCTTTACTTTATCGGCTGTCATCTGCACAATATCAGGACCTACGTAATGCTTTTCTCCGGGTTCTAACCAGCATGTAGGTGTACGGCATCGCCTACCGTACAACATCGCATATGGTGGCATGCCTATACTCGAATGATAGGAGTTCTTATACGCAAATTCAATCAAAGGATGATGTGAATCCCAAGAACCACAAAATTCCAAAATACAAGCTCTCAGCATATCTTCAAGAGTTTGAATAGTCCTTTCGGACCGTCCGTCTGTCTGGGGATGGTATGTTGTGCTAAGATTCACCCGCGTACCAAGTTCATGTTGAAGACTACCATAGGGCTTTTGGTGTTCAGTTTTGACTTGCGCGCAGACTTGGCATTTCTCTACAAATGAAGCTATGTCACACTTCAATGTAGGCCACCAATACAAAGATTTTAAGTCTTGATACATTTTCGTGCTTCCGGGATGAATAGACAATCTAGATTTGTGTGCCTCGTGTAAGATTGTCTCCCGATTGCCATCAAGACTCGGTACCCAGATTCGGGATTGAAATGTCTTCAGACCCCGACTGTCTTCTCCCAATTGCTTTGATATTTTAATCATTGTCTCAACTTTCAAATTGTTTTCTTGCAATACTTCTTGTTGTGCTACTTTCAACTGAGCAATGATATCAGATTCAACAAAGATTTTCATGAATTTAGCCATTGCAGGAGAGTTCTTTCGACTCAATGCATCAGCTACTACATCTGCCTTGCCCGGATGATACTTGATCTCTTAATCATAATCCTTGATTAACTCCAACCAACGTCTTCGTCTCATGTTAAGCTCTTTCTACGTAAACACATACTACAAACTCTGATGATTTGTGCATACAATATATTTGGTGCCATACAGGTAATGACGCCATATCTTCAAAGCAAATACCACATCTGCAAGCTCCAGATCATGTGTAGGATAATTCTTCTCGTGTGTCTTCAATTGACGAGAAGCATATGCAATCACTTTGTCTCGTTGTATCAAAACACAACCTAGACTTGCATATGAAGCATCACAATAGACAATAAAGTCTTCAGACCCATTAGGCAATGTTAGTATTGGTGCTTGGCATAACAATTGTTTCAGAGTCTGGAATGCTTTCTCCTGATCTTCACTCCATACATATGCAACATCTTTGTGGGTCAATTTGGTCAATGGACCAGCAAGTTTAGAAAAATTCTTGATAAAACGTCTGTAGTATCCAGCAAGACCTAAGAAACTCTTTATCTCAGAAGGATTCTGAGGAGTTTCCCAGTTCATCACAGCTTCAATCTTCACAGGATCAACTTTAACACCTTCATTGCATATTTCATAATACCTCACACATCTTTGATTCTAACAATTACTTACTTTTACATTATGTCTTTTTAAACAATTTCACAAATTCCATCTTATGTTAAGAATGTTGTTTATCAAAACACTACCCATTCATAACATTAACTAAATTTCATTCGCTTATATGTATACTTCACTTTAGTAAATCACCACTTGTGACTTTACCAATTATTTTCAAACCCCCTTAATCTTTTTCAACTTACCTCGTAAGGTCTCTATTCTTATGATCACAGTTACCCCCGTAGGTGAACTCATCATTTCTGGAAATTCAAACGATACATCAATTTTCCATGCTCATTGAAATTTCACACATATGCATTACTATATACACTTCATAATCTTAGATTTCATTTACTACCAAATGGAACTTTGTGTCCTCATTTTTATCTCAATCACTAACTTCACTTATTTACTTGTAACCACTGATTAATCAGGGTTAATCAGTGGTTACCTTCATATTCATTTCACTCTCAACTCTTAGAAATTATTGTCTCTTTATCTATACATCTGGACTTTCATGTCTTTATGTCATTGCTCATTTGAACCATGACATATCATTTATTATACTTTTTGGAAATCACACACGTTTGATTACTTAGACACACAATCAACAATTGAGCTTTGAGCTCATTACATTAAATCCTAACAACGATTTCATGACTACAATTTGCTCCTCACATTAGATCTCACGAATGGTTCTACTATGAAGTGTTAATTACACGTACACATTTTAATTCGGTCATCTTACGACTTTCTTTCTAGTACCAAGGAAAACTACTAACTCAATAGAGTTAATCTTTCTTCTATTCAATCTCATTTAGCAATTTAGGTTAACTAATTGTGAACCCACAATTCTTCTTTTGTTAATCATTTAGATTTCATCATTTATTACTAATTACCTTTCATAGGAACTGAGGACAGTTCCCCTATTTATCGTAATTTAAACCTTCACCGTTATCATTTCGAGTTATCTTACATAACTCTGTTAATTTGTACCATTAAGGCACTTATTCTATCTTTGACATATTCATTCAGTTTCATGATTCATTACTCTCTTGTTTCTAACTCACTTTGTTATTCTCATCACACTCGCTGGATTCAAAGACATTTTGCATCTCTCTGATCTAGGTCTCTACCATGGAAGGGTCATTAGTAGTGCCAACCAACGTACGGAGCTAACAACTCTAGAAGGTTCGAATGTAGGAGATTTCTAAGTCTCCCTGATCATACGTAAAGATTCACACACGTTTGCCTACTGCATTTGAGCCTCCAGCCATAGGATGTAGGCATCCTTATCATCATCTCTAGAAGAACCAGTCATGTGAGTTAACTTTCTATACTTATATCCAAAGGTAAAGTATCTAGTATATATATCATATATCTTACTAACTTATCAACATTTATAATTTTCTAACACATAACATGAAACATACAAATCACTCTTCACACCCCAATACCACCCTGGGAATACATAGTAATGGTCGAGTTTGAACCCGAGTTAGAGACCGAATACTATTTATAGTACTCAATTCACTCAAACTAAGGCTCTGATACCAACTTGTAACGCCGGTCCTTAAATTTCACAGTATATTTTTTTATTTAAAGACACATGCGGAAGCTATATTTAATTCACATTATACAACTTATATAAATATAAGTTGTAATACAAAAGTATTGTTTAACAAACACACCAAGCGTTACCAACTCGTTCGACCATTACACTAATCAATACACAACATAGTCTTTACACAGTGTTCCCCAAAACCTAACATGAACTACCAGCAGGTACCCGTCCTCACCTTCAGTCTAATTACCTGCATTTGGAGAGTTCATGAGAGGGTTAGCTATAAATAGCTAGTGAATAACAATTAAATGGAAGCAGCATATTAACAGTATCAAAACACATTACATGCATCACATAACTTCAGTCAAGTCTATCCTAACCCATGGTGAAGCACCGGTTAGTCAGCAGGCATCATGTATTGTGAGGTAGCGAACCCGGCTCAATGATCCTAAGAAACCGATACTTCCTCCGCGCCGGTGGAGAAGCGGGTAGCGGTCCACCATTGCGTTATCATGAACATATCCCATTTGGGATCGGTGGGAACTAAGAGCCCCGAGTTAGTATCGAGCGGCGGCGGTTTAGCTAAAACCATGATTCGTAATCATCGAATCTCCGCACATCCTTGCTGGCGACACAAGGCCCCAACTCAAGACCCAGTTAATCTGGCCCCAATCTCTACAAAATAGTACCGGCACTCAAACAATGGCCTACTCTGGCCTTATCACAAACACAAATGGCCTACTCCGGCCCTTACATATCAAGATTGACCTACACATGCCTTTCATATATCAACAATGACCTATTCTGGTCTTTAAACATGCATACATATCATTTAATTAACACAATAGGTTCATGAAACCTCTAAACATGCATAACTACAATTTCTTGGTTCATAACATACAAAACATCTTTATAATACTATTAATATCATACTCGAGTTAACTGTTACTCATTTGTTGAGCTTATAACAGGTAACTGTACAACTCCGGCTTACTTTAGTTCTTGTTAGCACCTATATCAAATCATTTACATTTAGACATTTAAGCATGCAAGGAAATCATCAAGACATCTAGAATAATGTCCTAACAATTTTCCTAACTTGTTTACTAACTTATAACCATGCCCAAAACACTTCTACGCGAAAGAACAACACAAAACAGCAACATGTGCAGAAACTGCTCACGCATCGCGTCCAAGCCCTCGACGCGTCGCGTCGCTTGCAGTAGGGCCCTATTGCAGTTTCTGCACAACAATGCCATTTTTACCCAAACCAATTCAATTTCAACTCTAATCAATTTTCAGTGTTCCATAACATCATTTGCACTTATAGGTGCTTTCTAACATTCCTAACACTTATCTAATTAATTCATACAAAATTCAAGCCTTAATTAGCAAGAATGTGTTCAATATGGCCAAAACTTGTAATACATCAATTCCAATACTTCCAATGCATCATTCACACTCCAAATGACTTATTGAAGCTATTGGAACTGACCATTTCATTTAAAACCTCCGTTTGGTATCATTTTCCAATTTTTGGCTATTTAAAGCCTATTTTAGCACTATTCTTACCAATTCAAGCAAAACCACTAATTTAATTCAAAACCATTGTTCTAATCAATTCATACAAGTAATATGAACGTATTAGAACCTTAAAAATCAGTCCTTGATGTGTAAAAACAGATTCAACCCATTTTGGCTATTTTGACCCATTTAGGCCAATTTTGAACATGTGCATAAACACTACCTCTAATCCAACATATGAGTTCTAATCAATCCTAACAAGTTATAAGAACAATTAGAACACTAAATTTCAGTCCTTGAGAGTCAATTTCAGTTTGACCCATTTTTGGCTATTTTGACCATTTTGGTCAAATCTTGGTTTTGATCAAATCAACCAATTCTAATCCTTATTATGTGTTCTTAAGCCTCTATATGAGTTGTAGGAAGCATTAGAAGCATTAAAATCAGATCACAATGGTCAAATTCGGGTTTGACCCATTTGTAACCTAAAAACCCACTTAAAGCTTAAGAACTATGAACAAGGAAGAAATTAGGGAAGATGGTGACTTACAAAGCTTAGGAATGGATTAAGAACAGAATTTGAACTTGATTTATTGCTTGAATCAGAAGCTCTTTTGATCTATCTTTGTTTCTCCTTCAAGGATAGCCAAGAACACCAAGAAGTGTGTTAGTGTGTGAATACGTGTGTGTGTGTGTCTGTGTTTCTCAAAAGGGAGAACCACCTTTGTGGGTAATATTTATCCAAAATGCGTATTTTTCCCCCTTTTCAACTTACAACTTAACGCACGAGTACCCATTTTAACTAACGGGGATATTTTTGAAACCTCGTTCTAAACCATTTAATATTCAATTATTCTTTTATATTTTTATCAATATTTTATTAACTTATTTAAATAACCAAATTAGTTATTTTTCTTTAATATCTTTAAATATATATATTTTATTCAATTTATCTAATTTATTACACGTGCCACGTCAGCATACGTCTAGGCCCTTTCTGAGGATGTTACAAAAATACAAGAGTTAATTAGCTGAATCTTACTGAGTTTGAACTGAAGATGAGATAATTCATATGTCAACAACGAGCGAAGCTAATTCATCAAATGCAGGTGTCACTTGATTTTGAGAAAATACAAGGGATAATGAGCTGAATCATCAAAGGTGTAAAACTGAAGATGAGATAATTCACATGTCAAGGGGGAGCGGAGCTGATTCATCAAATGCAAGTGTTTTAAAATTTCAGCCGTTTCTTACATTTTGGGGAGATGAGATCTTTATTTCCTAAAAAGACAAAACAAGAACAGCTAAAAGAGTTTCAAAGAGAAGAAGACAACAATTTACAAATTTGAAAGGGAGCTGGTATCAAAGAAAGTTTCGGATCTTAGTGTTACAGATCATGAGTTATTTTCGAGGGGGAGCAACTTTTAATTAAAGAAAATTTCATATGTGCTAAAACAACCAATTCAACCTTCAAACAACATATGTGCATAATTAGAATACATTACTCTCGTGTTATGCTCAATTTTGTTTCTGTAAAAAAACGTGAGGCTTCTACTGCAATCTCTAATAACAAACAACCTCATCATTGCTGACTAGTCCTTGAAGATCTCGTAAAGACTCAAAACTTCAAAGAACGATCTCCTAATGTTTATTGTAGAAAGAAAAAGAATCTCTGCATATTCTAAACATTGATTGATATTGTTTGGTGCTTAAATAGAGTATTTTCATTTGTTACACTTAATTGTAAATTGAACACAAAGAGGGAGATTGTTAGATACCTTAAATTGTGTTCAATATATTTTAGTGAAGTTAAGTTTATATATGACATTAGTCATAGTTTAGGGTAGTTATTGTAAATACCAAGGGATATAAATACAAGTTTGTAAGCCCTAATTCATTAAACTTTCAATCGTGCGATTACCAATTTCTCTCGGCTCTTTCACGTACGCATACATTCAAAGAGAGTTCATATTACATTGTATTGATTGCTTCAATTGATAGTTGATACCGGATACACTTGGACCTACACTTTCTGATTTTTTGTTCAAAAAATAATCCCAACTCATATGCGTATAATCATCGGTTAACAAGAGAAAATAAGAGTTACCTCCCAATGACTTAGTTTGCATGGGACCAACTAGATCAGCATGAATCAGTTGAAGTGGTGCACTTGTTTTCCACGTACGAGTGGGAAAAGATCTCGTGGTTTGTTTTCCTAAAACTCACCCTTCACACTTACCGATGGTATTTATTGTTGGAAGACTGGTAACCATATTTTCCTTTCTAAGCTGCTGCAACCCTTGTTCATGTAGATGACCATACCGATTATGCCATACTGACGAGTCACTTTCATCAACAATTAAGGCTGTTTCTGCTTTTCTTGCTATGTCAAATGGAAAAGTGTTATTGGCAGCCATGGGGACCATGCAAGCTACTTTTCCTGTTAACTTTTAAGTAATGGTACAAGCTGTTGGGTAATTTTGATCATGTGGTGATAAAAAAAAAGGAAGCAGTAAAAAGCAAGAATTCAGCAAGCAGCAAGCAAGAGATACAAGCAAGCAGCAAGAAAGAAGGAAATAAGAAAGCAGTAGCAAGAGGCAGAAGAGAAGAAGCAAGTTCGAGATCCAGACCGGTGAAAGAATTCAAGCGTTAATACAACCAAAAGAAACAACTACGATGTCTTACCAAGTCCTGATGTTGAACGCAACCAACTATCCGGTATGGGCTATCAAAATTAAGGCCATATTGGATGCACATGGTTTATTGGAGACGGTGGAACCAAGGACTCTCAAGGAAGAACCAGATACTAAGAAGTCAAAACAAGCTCTAGCTTTCCTGTTTTAAGCAATACCGGAACAGATGGTGCTACAAATGACCAGTCAAACGGACCCGAAAAAAGTATGGGATGGCTTGAAAACACGATACCTGGGTGTAGATCGGGTAAGGACGGCTCTAGTCGCAACATTTAAAAGAGAGCTTGAAGGATTGAGGATGAAGGAAGGAGAGCTTGTTGATGATTGTGCTACTAAGTTGAGTGGATTGGTTTCAAAGTTGAGGAGTGTTGGACATGAAGTTGAGGAAGAAGAATTGGTGATATGGTTACTTGATGCAATGCCAAAGTCGTTCCTTCAAATTGTGGCGTATATCGAACAATGTTTCGAGTTGGATACGATGCTCTTTGATGAAGCGGTTGGAAGACTTACGGCATACGAAGAAAGACTTAAAAGCCATGGTGAGAAGGAAGGAGATCAAGGGCAACTCATGTGGGCAAGTGAACAAAGGCACGGTGAAGGTAGAGGACGTGGAAGGAGCTTCGAGAAGGGTGGAAGAGGACAAGGAAGAGGAAGAGGTCGAGGTGATAAAAGCAATTTTAGATGTTATGAATGCGGGGAGTCTGGACACTTCGCAAATGAGTGTATGAAATGGAATGACAAGAAAAACGAGGCCAACTTGGTTCAAGAAGAAGAACCGGCTTTGTTGTGATCAAAATTATGAGGGTGATTGTTGGGTAATTTTGATATTTGAATCGGGTCGAGTAACACTCGATCGAAATAATCATGTGCATGGCTTTGTTGCATGGCTATTTTATTAGTATTTAGTATTTTATTTAGGTAGTAGAATTCAATTTGACCGAGTTATGTGGAGTAGGAGTGCACGTTTGTGACTATTGGTTAGTGGCTTGATTTTAGGAGTATTCTGGTTTTTTCTTTAGTTTAAATATGCATGTTATCTGCCTTGGTTTGGCAAGCAGCTTTGAATTTGAGTAATTAATTCAAGCGAAAGTTTGTTCAATATTTTTTTTTTGCATTTCTTTTGCATGTGTGTTACTGAATTTATACATTGATAACCAACACTTGGTATCAGAGCCATCAGGGCTCATGTTCAATTAGAAAGCAAGAAGCAGCAAGTTTTGATCATGTGGTGATAAAAAAAAAGGAAGCAGTAAAAAGCAAGAATTCAGCAAGCAGCAAGCAAGAGATACAAGCAAGCAGCAAGAAAGAAGGAAATAAGAAAGCAGTAGCAAGAGGCAGAAGAGAAGAAGAAAGTTCGAGATCAAGACCGGTGAATGAATTCATGTGTTAATACTACCAAAAGAAACAACAACGATATCTTACCAAGTCCCAATGTTGAACGCAACCAACTATCCGGTATGGGCTATCAAAATTATGGCCATATTGGATGCACATGGTTTATTGGAGACGGTGGAACCAAGGACTCTCGGGGAAGAACCAGATACTAAGAAGTCAAAACAAGCTCTAGCTTTTCTGCTTCAAGAAATACCGGAAGAGATGGTGCTACAAATGGCCAGTCACACGTGTAACGCCGGTCCTCAATTTTCAGAGTATATTTTTTTTATTTACAAACACGTGCAGAAGCTATAATATTTAATTCACATTTTACAACTTATATAAATATAAGTTGTAACAAAAGAGTACTATTTAACAAACATTCCAAACGTTACCAACTCGTTCGACAATTACACTAATTATTACACATCGTCTTTACATAGTGTTCCCCAAAAACCTATCATGACATCCCTGCAGGTACCCGTACTCACTTTCAATCTATTTACCTGCATAAAGAATGTACATGAGAGGGTTAGCTATAAATAGCTAGTAGTAACAATTAAAGCAGAAGCAGTATACTAACAGTATCAAAACACATTTCATGAATCACATAACTTCATTCAAGTCTTTCCTAACACATGGTGAAGTACCAGTTGTCAACAGGCATCACGTCTTGCAGGGTTATAAGCCCGGCTCAATGATCCTCACTGGGGAAACCGATACTTCCTGCGCGCCGGTGGAGAAGCAGGTAGCGGTCCACCATTGCGTTATCGGGAACATATCCCATTTGGGATTAGTGGGAACTGGGAGCCCCGAGTTAGTATCGAGGGGCGGCGGTTTAGCAAGAACCATGATTCGTGATCATCGAATCTCCGCACATCCTAGCTGGCGAAACAAGGCCCCAACTCAAGACCCAAATAATCTGGCCCTAATCTCTACAAAGTAGTACCGGCACTCAAACAATGGGCTATTCCGGTCTTATCACAAACACAAATGGCCTACTCCGGCCCTTTCATATCAATAGTAACCTACTCTGGTCTTTAAACATGCTTACATATCATTTGAATTACACAAATGGTTTATGAAACCTCTAAACATGGATATCTACAATTTCATGGATTGTAACATACAAAAACATCTTATAATACTATTAATATCATGCTCGAGTTAACTGTTACTCACCTACTGAGCTATAACAGGTAAGCACTAAATCACAGGTGATCCTTGATCAACTGGTACGCCTAAACAAACAATACATACAATTTAACACTCAAAACAGAATCTGCCAGAAGCAGGGTACGGCCGTACCTTGCCAAGGCACGCCCGTGCCTGGCGAGGCACGCCCCGGACTTGGGCAAGCACGCCCCGTACCTGATACTTAGGTACGCCCCGTGACTGCAGGCACTACCCCGGAACCTCTAGGGTTAGGCACGCCCGCACCTTTTGGAGGTACGTCCGTGCCCCCATGGGTACGCCCTTGGTCACAGTCTGTTCTTGAGAGGCACGTCCATGCCTTTCCATTTGCAGCAGCAGGTTCGACCAGAACAAACCAAAACATTACCAATTCGTTTTCCAGTCAATTTCTTCCTTTCACATATGAAGTAACACATGAAATACAAGCTAAAGACACCATTTTTACATCATTTAACAACACAATCAGAGTTTAGGACCAAAATCCTACTTTTGACCCATTTGGACTTTAATTTACAAAATCAATCAAAATGAAACCTTTAATTAACAAAACTAACTTCTGTGATCCTAATATCAATATAGAAATCAATTGGTAATATCTAATTTCATCTTTGGCTTCAATTGGTGATTTTCACCCAAATACCCAAAACTTAGAAACTTGAATAAAAGAGAAACTTACAAGAACAAGGATTGGATTAGGGATTACAGCAAATTGGAACTTGAACAAACTTGAATTCACAGCAGATTACTTTAGCTTTGATTGATCCTTTCTTGAATCATCTTGAATTCTCTTCCAAGGCTAACACACAAGAACACACACATAAAAGGCAACAAGTGAGTTGTCTGTGTGTATACGTGACTAAGCAAGAGTTACTTGCTTATGGATTAATATTATCCATAAGTGGGTATTTTGTTCCCCCTTTCAACTTACAACTTAACGCACGAGTACCCGTTTTAACTAATGGGGATATTTTTGGAAACCTCGTTCTAAACCATTTAATATTCTTTTATTCTTTTCTATTTTTTTCAATATTTTATTAACTCATTTAAATAACTATTTTAGTTATTTTTTTATTTAATATCTTTAAATATATATATATATATATTCAATTTATCTAATTTATTATACGTACCACGTCAGCATGCGTTTAGGCCCTTTGTGAGGATGTTACAAATCTACCCCCATTAAGAAGATTCCGTCCTCGGAATCTGCTCAGCAATGAACAAGTGCGGGTAGCGTGCTTTCATCTCATCCTCAGTCTCCCATGTCAAGTTAGGACCCAGATTATGCTTCCATCTGAAGAGTACTAACTTGATCATCTTTTTACGCAACTTCTTGATTTTGGATTCCAAAATCTCAACGGGTTCCTCCACAAGGCGTTTAGCTAAATCAACTTTCAACTCTTGCAGAGGTAACATCTGATCATCATCAACCTTGCACTTCCTCAAGTAGCACACATTAAATGTGTTATGAATACCTGGAGGAAGTTCAAGTGATACTGTCTGTTCATTGACCCGTTGTAGAATTTTAAACGGACCAATATATCTCGGGCTTAACCTACCCTTCGACCAAATCGAATCACCCCTTTCAGGGTGAAACCTTCAAGAAAACCTGGTCACCCACTTCAAAAGTAATGGGCCTCCATTTTGGATCCGCTTACATCTTTTGCCTATCTCGTGCAGCTTTCAGCTTTTCACGTGCCATCTTTACTTTATCGGCTATCATCTGCACAATGTCAGGGCATGCATATTGCTTTTCTTCAGGTTCTAACCAACACGTAGGTGTACGGCATCGCCTACCGTACAACATCTCATATGGTGGCATGCCTATACTCGAATGATAGGAGTTGTTATAGGCAAATTCAATCAAGGGAAGATGTGAATCCCAAGAACCGCCAAATTCCAAAATACAAGCTCTCAGCATATCTTCAAGAGTTTGAATAGTCCTTTTGGACTGTCCGTCTATCTGGGGATGTTATGCTGTGCTAAGATTCACCCGCGTAACAAGTTCACGTTGAAGACTATGCCAAAAGTTTGATGTGAACCGTGAATCTCGATCAGAAAAAATAGATAGAGGTATGCCATGTCGTGACACCACCTCATTGATGTACAATTGAGCCAAACGATTCATAGGTGCAGACTCATTAGTCGCAAGAAAATGTGCACTCTTAGTGAGGCGATCAACCACAACCCAAATCTTATCATGCCCCTTTGCAGTTCGTGGTAGCTTAGTGACAAAGTCCATGGTAATGTGATCCCATTTCCACTCCGGGATGTCTAGTTGTTGTAAATTACCATAGGGCTTTTGATGTTCAGTTTTGACTTGCGCGCAGACTTGGCATTTTTCTACATATGAAGCTATGTCACGCTTCAATGTAGGCCACCAATACAACGACTTCAAGTCATGATGCATTTTCATGCTTCGGGATGAATAGACAATCTAGATTTGTGTGCCTCGTGTAAGATTGTCTCCCAATTGCCACCAAGACTTGGTAGCCAGATTTGGGATTGAAATGTCTTCAGACCCCGACCGTCTTCTTGCAATTGCTTTGATATCTTAATCACTGTCTCAGCTCTCAAGTTGTTTTCTTGCAATGCTTCTTGTTGTGCTACTTTCAACTGTTCAATGATATCAGATTCAACAGTGATCTTCATGAATTTAGCCATTGCAGGAAAGTTCTTTCGACTCAGTGCATCAGCTACCACATTCGCCTTGCCCGGATGATACTTGATCTCACAATCATAATACTTGATTAGCTCCAACCAACGTCTTTGTCTCATATTTAGCTCTTTCTGCGTGAACACATACTGCAGACTCTTATGATCTGTGCATACAATACATTTGGTGCCATAAAGATAATGACGCCATATCTTCAAAGCAAATACCACAGCTGCAAGCTCCAGATCATGTGTAGGATAATTCTTCTCGTGTGTCTTCAGTTGACTAGAAGCATATGCAATCACCTTGTCTCGTTGCATCAAAACACAACCTAGACCTGCATATGAAGCATCACAATAGACAATAAAGTCTTCTAATCATTAGGCAATGTTAGTATTGGTGCTTGGCATAACAATTGCTTTAAAGTCTGGAATGCTTTCTCTTGATCTTCACTCCACACATATGCAACATCTTTGCGGGTCAATTTGGTCAATGGACCAGCAAGTTTAGAGAAATTCTGGATAAATCGCCTGTAATATCCAGCAAGTCCTAAGAAACTATTTATCTCAGAAGGATTTTGAGGAGTCTCCCGGTTCATCACAGCTTCAATCTTCACAGGATCAACTTTAACACCTTCCTTACATATAGCATGGCCCAAGAAATGGACCTCCTTAAGCCAGAACTCACATTTAGATAGCTTTGCATAGAGTTGTTCCCGCTTAAGTGTCTCCAGAATAAGACGAAGGTGTTGCTCGTGTTCCGCCTCGGACTTAGAATAAATGAGAATATCATCGATGAACACGATCACAAATTTATCAAGAAAAGGGCGACATACATGATTCATCATATCCATAAAGATAGCTGGAGCATTGGTTAAGCCGAATGACATAACCAAGAATTCGTAGTGCCCATATCAAGTTCTGAATGCAGTCTTTCTGATATCATCTTCCCGAACACGGACTTGGTGATAGCCAGAACGTAAATCAATCTTTGAAAAGCACGTGGCACCTTGCAATTGATCAAACAGATCATCAATGCGAGGTAACAGATATTTGTTCTTTACAATTTGCTTATTAAGCTCCGTGTAATCAATACACATTCTGAGAGTCCCGTCCTTCTTCTTAACAAATAAAACAGGAGCTCCCCATGGTGAAGAACTAGGGCGAATAAAGCCCTTATCAAGTAGTTCCTGGATTTGGGACATCATCTCCCGAATTTCAGATGGAGCTAGACAATAGGGAGATTTTGCTACAGGTGTAGCTCCAGGAACAAGATCAATCCGGTATTCTACATCCCTGACAGGAGGCAAACCCGGTAAGTCTTCACGAAAGACATTAGGGTATCAGAGACAATCCTGATATTATCAACTGTCTTTGCTCCTATCTCGGCATTAATCACATAAGCAAAGTAGGAGATACAATCTTTTGAAATCAATTTCTGAGCTTTAATCACAGAAATCACAGGAATAGCAGACTCCCTCTTCTCCCCGCGAGCTATTGCAAACGAACCATCGGATAAAGGGAATCTAATTAGCTTCTTGGAACACAAGATCTCAGCATCTCGACTACTGAGCCAATCCATACCGATAACAGCATCAAAACCCGCTATCGGCATCACAAGAAAGGAAATAGTGAAACTATTCCTCTCGACATACAAAATTGTTGTTGGAACTTTTTCGGTAACATTTACTACCTTACCATCAGCTACTTCAACTTTAATAAACTCAGATAACAGAGAAACAGACAGTTGTAGATAAGACATAGAGATAAAGGAGTATGTAGCTTCCGAATCAAACAAAATGCATGTAGGAATATTATTAATGAGATAAGTGCCTGTAATTACATCACCTGCATCCTTGGCTTTATTGGCCCTCATTTGGAAAGCTCTCCCTGGTGCACGAGGAGCGCCTCCTGGTTTCGGAGCTGTAGCTGCCGATGAACCCCCAGCACGCATGGCTGGCCATGTCGGGCTTACTCCAATTCGGTGCCCAGGTTTATCACACCGGTAACACACGTTTTCCTTGTACCTGCATTCATTAAATTTATTCCCTTTCTTCGCACACTTTGCACACCTCTAATCCCAGTCTTCAGACTTCTGGGATGTATTACCACGCGATTTACCACCAGACCCACTCTCACCTCCTTTCTGACTCGACTATTGATCAAACTTTCATTTGCCTCCCCCAGATTGCTGATGTTGCTGTTGAGATCTAGCCCCCTGCGTATAAGTTCAGGCATTGTTAAATGCTTCATCTAGAGTTGCTGCAAATCTCACAGCTGATCAATATTCCATAGGCAAAGTATTGGCAAAGTATGTGATCTTTGCCTTTTCATTGGGCAACAGATAAGTAACTGATACGCGAATATCAGTCTTAAATTTAAACACTAATCTAACCGTATTTGACAGACACACTAACGGGCAAGCGCACCCGATCGTATAGCAGTAAACCAGGCAAGACCAAGATCGTCTCCACACAAAACAGTTATGAAATTACTATTAGGAAATAAACTAGCTAAACTAAAATACCTTAAAGTAGAAAGGGGGTTTAGAGATAAAGCAGTAAATATGATAACAATTTCAAGGAGTTGAAATCAGTTGACAGAGATGTATTCACCAATGAATCACTCTCCCTAAGTTCAATTTGTTATAAACATAGTTAATATGACAAGTTTCTAAGGGCGTTCGAACCAACAACCATTAGTCCTACTAATCCGATTACGACATAACCTTTTCAAAACACACTTAACTCTCGTTGTATGGTGAATTGAACTCAAACTATTATCTATGGTATTACTGAATAATCTTAACCCTCATTGTCTCAGAAAAGTTATCTATCCTATTGAATGTGAATGTCATTATCTCAGAACAAGCAAACAATAATCCAGAAGAAAATACGCATGCAAGTCATTGTCTCAGAGCATGCACAAAATGTATCTAACATATTACTCAGCAAAAGTTAAGATCAAAAACTCAAGGTTTATGATTAAGCATAAACAAAACTAGATCCTATATTAGAAATAAATATTACAAATCAAAACCTAGGGTTCGTTAATCACGATAAATACAAGAAAGGTCTAACTCATAGACAAGTTAGAAAACAAAAACAAAGTAAAACAGAAATTGCAAACCATTATAAACCGATGGTAGCAACCCAAGTCAACCCTGTAGATGTTGTAGCCTCTCCTCTCTGCTACTACTCAACCCTCTAAAACTGTCGCATCCTTTTTCGGTTTTTCCTTCGTCGACTGCTGCCACTCGAAAAAGATGAATATCATAATAATTAATTTTTCTCCTTCGTAGCCGCCGTATGAAATATATATCTATGATAATCCCTTTTCGTTAATCCCCTAGTTCCTTCTATTATTTGACAAGAAGCCCACATGAATTATTCCTGGCCCATTTACTTTCTCAATTAATTAGAACGTCAGCCGCCATATATATGAAATATCTTTTACTTTGTAATTCAACAACCATCAACTTTGTGTTCTTACCTTCTTCTTTTCTTGTTCGCTGCCTTTCCCCCAATTTGAGAAGCCAATGTCATATTTTCCTTTTAATTGTGTTGGGCTTCATGACCCATATAATTGTTCCTTCCTCTTTTTTTACTTCTGTTTCTCGGCCCAATTAAATATCAAAATCATTATATTATTGTAGCCTCTTTTGTCTAATTACTGTAGCTTTTTAAATCACCTCGTTTGGAGTTCGTATGAGTGAGATACGACCAAAACTTTGAAGATGTATCAACTTTGCCAGCTTTACTCAATTTACCTCTTTTCTTCATCATTTCTCATGAAATTCTCTATTTCTTCTACCAAGAGCCCTACAACTGATAATACACCAAATTAAGCCTCAATTACCATAATCTATTATAATAATGCAATCAAAGAATGATATATCGGATATAAATAATACGTATATTTTAGCCGATATCAAACACCCCACACTTAATTTTTGCTTGTCCCCAAGCAAACTATCATGAAAAATACTCAAACTAGACCAATTTAATTCATCATCCTTATCCATATACAATCAAGCAATTTACCCACATGAATAAGATGAACTCCATATCTATATAAGAAATCATCAAGCATCTCTAAAATTGCATGACCTTGCATTCTCACTAGGTATACACTCTTCACACAAATGTTTAGGGTGAATATATTTAGTAAACACACATATGTCATGAAATACACCATTATCATAAGCTTGTATCTAAATCTAATCTGCACCACTAGAGGACTTAAGACTTTCGAGAGGACTTTAGGGTTGCAATGTTTAGGCTATGGGTTAAGGTAGGATAAGGATATTTAAAGTGGCTAAAAAGTATAGTCAAAAATCAAAACAAAAAATGACTAAACTGCTTTTATTCAAACTAAAACCAACTAAACAGAATATTTTTGGCGAAGACACACAGTTCACTAAGATGAAGTGAACCAAGACTCATCTAAGCACTGCAAGTACTTAGAAAAGACTAACAAAAAACCGCATCTCAATGTATGAAACACTAAAAAAATTGAAGACTAAAGCACACCATGTAACTGATATCTTCATTTTTTTCTTTTTCACTTTTTTTTCTTTTTTTCGACGTGAATACATCATATTCTTTCTTGATAAACTAGAGGACATAATGAAATTTCATATCCCGCTACGCGGTGCATATACGACCAAAAAAAAACAGCCAACTAACACTAACTAAGCAGTATAGATAAATTTGTTAGGACTTTTGACTAAGGCAAAAAGAAAGCTAAAACGGAAAAGGATCACAATATGGCTAACGAATGAAAAGGCTAATCTCAAAGTGGCTAACTAGGGTATCGAGTGCTAAGAATGAGCACTACGCAATAAAGGTGGGACAAATTAAATAATCTAAAAATAAGATTATCTAATGAACTATGAAAAAGGCTAAAAACAAAAGGCTAAACAAAGAAGGCCTCTCTCAGTGCAATAGTCTAGTACACTCATTATGATGGTTCAACAAGCATTAAGACGCAAGTTCTAAAATGAATGCATTCAGACATACTCACAGCAAATGAATACAGAGTCAAATTGACATCTGCTAGGCTCAATCTCTCATATAAGTACGGGCTATTAATTGACATCTGTTAGGCTCAATCTCTCATATAAGTACGGGCTATTAATCTGCTAAGTCATGCAGTTTTTTCAATACTAGATTACTTTCTAACATAGATAACAAAAAACAACCTAATTCATGTTATTCAATCACTTTCAAGCAGATGGAATAAGAAATCTAAAAAAATGATCCAATTTTAAACACTTTCACACAGTATGCAAGGACAAACGAAAGCTTAAGTGAAACTTAACCCCCACCCTACACTTAGAAATTTGCATTGTCCCCCAAAATAAGCATATAAATGTGTAAAGGTGAAAAGTAAGAAAGGACAGATACTCCCTGGGGTTATTGAGCCGTAGTGGTCGGGTTGTCGAATATGAAAAAAACAGCAGTTGTAGGAAGGACGAGTCCGTGAAAAGTAGAGGACCACAACTTGCATCCACAAAACAAAACTCAAGAAACCATTAGTCTAAAAAAACGAAAAAGAAAACCTAAACTCACTTTCGTAGGAATCACGGTTGCATTTAGCGTATGCAACAAGCCTTTAAACCCCTCGGTAGCCCGAGTGGACGAGTTGTAGTCTCATGAGGGTTTATAGCAAACACACCCACAAAGTTTTGTATGAAAAAGAAATAAAAAAATAAAAAAAATAGAATAGAAAAAACCTACACTAAGCACAAGTTGCCTCCCGAGAAGCGCTTGTTTTTGTCCGAGTCTTTAGCTTGACTCTACCCTTATTTACTAGGAATTAGGGCACCCCACCCCACACTTGCAATGAAGTGGGGGTGGTAATATTGAAACTTACCTAAAAATAATAATTTACCTACTTGAAGCTTAGCAGGCTGTATCATTTTCCATTCGAACTCCTGGATCTCTTCTTTTGTTTACCCTACACCTTGGATTTTTATTTCTTCCTTCGGCTGTGAAGTAGGTTCATCGTTGAGCAAATACTATAGATAATCCAACACCTCATCAGCACAATTTTCTACATCTTCTCTCTCCAACAATGAAGGTCCCCATAAGGCCTTTGGTGTCAAGGGAATACCATGACAAACCATATCTGTAAAAGAATCAAAAAGGAAATACCCAGAGTAGAACGAGGAAAAAAACTAAAATAAAATAAAATAGAAGAACAGTAAAGCAAATAACTTTAACGGAAATAAATCCCCGCGAAAGGATCGAATAACTAGTAATCTCAAAATAGTACAGTCGTCACCGTTCCCCGGCAACGGCGCCAAAAACTTGATACGCGAATATCAGTCTTAAATTTAAACACAAATCTAACCGTATTTGACTGACACACTAACGGGCAAGCGCACCCGATCGTATAGCAGTAAACCAGGCATCGTCTCCACAGGGACAGTTATGGAATATACTACTAGGAAATAAACTAGTTAAACTAAAATACCTTAAAGTAAAAAGGGGGTTTAGAGTTAAAGCAGTAAATATGAAAACAATTTCAAGAAGTTGAAATCAGTTGATAGAGATGTATTCACCAATGAATCACTCTCCCAAAGTTCAATTGGTTATAAACATAGTTAATATGACAAGTTTCTAAGGGCGTTCGAACCAACAACCATCAGTCCAACTAATCCGATTACGACTTAACCTTTCCAAAACACACTTAACTCTCGTTGTATGGTGAATTGAACTCAAACTTTTTTCTATGGTATTACTCAATAATCTTAACCCTCATTGTCTCAGAAAAGTTATCTATCCTATTGAATGCAAACGTCATTATCTCAGAACAAGCAAACAATAATATAGAAGAAAATACACATGCAAGTCATTGTCTCAGAGCATGCACAAACTGTATCTAACAGATTACACAGCAAAAGTTAAGATAAAAAAACTCAAGGTTTATGATTAAGCATAAACAAAACTAGATCCTATATTAGAAATAAATATTACAAATCAAAACCTAGGGTTCGTTAATCACGATAAATACAAGAAAGGTCTAACTCATAGACAAGTTAGAAAACAAAAACAAAGTAAAACAGAAATTGCAAACCATTATAGACCGATGGTAGCAACCCAAGTCAACCCTGTAGATGTTGTAGCCTCTCCTCTCTGCTACTGCTCAACCCTCTAAAACTGTCGCATCCTTTTTCGGTTTTTCCTTCGTCGACTGCTGCCACTCGAAAAAGATGAATATCATAATAATTAATTTTTCTCCTTCGTAGCCGCCGTATGAAATATATATCTATGATAATCCCTTTTCGTTAATCCCCTAGTTCCTTCTATTATTTGACAAGAAGCCCACATGAATTATTCCTGGCCCATTTACTTTCTCAATTAATTAGAACGTCAGCCGCCATATATATGAAATATCTTTTACTTTGTAATTCAACAACCATCAACTTTGTGTTCTTACCTTCTTCTTTTCTTGTTCGCTGCCTTTCCCCCAATTTGAGAAGCCCATGTCATATTTTCCTTTTAATTGTGTTGGGCTTCATGACCCATATAGTTGTTCCTTCCTCTTTTTTTACTTCTTTTTCTCGGCCCAATTAAATATAAAAATCATAATATTATTGTAGCCTCTTTTGTCTAATTACTGTAGCTTTTTGAATCACCTCGTTTCGAGTTCGTATGAGTGAGATACGACGAAAACATTGAAGATGTATCAACTTTGTCAGCTTTACTCAATTTATCTCTTTTCTTCATTATTTCTCATTAAATTCTCTATTTCTTCTACCAAGAGCCCTACAACACATAATACACCAAATTAAGCCTCAATTACCATAGTCTATTATAATAATGCAATCAAAGAATGCTATATCGGATATAAATAATACGTATATTTTAGCCGATATCAGTAACAAACCTCATTTTGTCGTAAATTTGGAGATCAGATCCTCCAAAGGCTTGTCACCCTTTTGAAGTGCCTTGAATTCATCATCGATCCTCATCATATCATAGTCACAGCAATACTTTCCCCGAACGTTCTCCTTGAACCCTTCCCAGGTAATAGCCTCCGGTGTGGCTAGTGGTGTGATAGCAGTCACCGTATCCCACGAGGCCAATGCACAACCTCTAAACATACGTTTGGTAAAATTTACCTTCTTGTCCTCATCACATTCACTAGACTCAAAGGTATTTTTCATTTACTGCTCTTGGATCATTGGTTGGGCCAGCAAAAGTAGGAGGCTGACAGTTCAGGAAAGTCTTAAACTTTGTGGGCTTGTGAGTTTCTTTGCCCCATCTAGTAGACTCGCGCTCGTTGGCTTGTTTAAGTTGAGCCTCTAATTTAAGTATATAAGCATCCTTATCACCAGAAGATCCTTCCATAATGAGTTAGACTTCTATACACATTCAAAATAAAAATCTTTAGTATACTTCATATATATAACTCTTATCTTATCTTATACTTTCTCTTCACACCCCAATACCCCTTGGGAACGCATATTAATGGTCGAGTTTGAACCCGAGTTTGAGACTGAATACTATTTATAGTACTCAATTCACTCAAACTAAGGCTTGTAACGCCGGTCCTCAAAGTATATTTTTTTTTATTTAAAGGACGTGCGGAAGCTATAATATTTAATTCACATTTTACAACTTATATAAATATAAGTTGTAATAAAAGAGTAATATTTAACAAACATTCCAAATGTTACCAACTTGTTCGACCTTACACTAATTATTACACAACATCGTCTTTACATAGCGTTCCCCAAAACCTATCATGACATCCCTACAGGTACCCATACTCACTTTCAATCTATTTACATGCATAAAGAATGTACATGAGAGGGTTAGCTATAAATAGCTAGTGAATAACAATTAAAGCAGAAGTAGTATATTAACAGTATCAAAACACATTTCATGAATCACATAACTTCATTCAAGTCTATCCTAACACATGGTGAAGTACCTGTTGTCAGCAGGCATCACGTCTTGCAGGGTTATAAGCCAGGCTCAATGATCCTCACTAGAAACCGATACTTCCTCCGCGCCGGTGGAGAAGCGGGTAGCGGTCCACCATTGCGTTTTTGGGAACATATGCCAATTAGGATCAGTGGGAACTCAGAGCCCCGAGTTAGTATCAAGGGGCGGCGGGTTAGCAAGAACCATGATTCGTGATCATTGAATCTCCGCACATTCTAGCCGGCGACACAAGGCCCCAACTCAAGACCCAGATAATCTGGCCCCAATCTCTACAAAGTAGTACCGGCACTCAAACAATGGGCTATTCCAGCCTTATCACAAACACAAATGGCCTACTCCGGCCCTTTCATATCAATAGTTGTAAAACCGGTAATTTTGTAAGATTATAAAAACATATAAAATTGCCAATTTGTATGGTATTAGTAATTTATGTGTTTAATATTCTATTTAAATGTTATATAATATGTATGTGTGCCTATAACTTGGATTGGTAATTAAATGCAAAAAGGAAGGAAGATGAGGGACATATTATGTAAATATGTATAAATATCTATTTATTGACTCTATAAGTGAGTCAAAAGAAGAAGAAAGAAGGAGAATAATGTGGAGAAGGAAAGAAACGAGAGAAGAGAGGGAGAGAGAGAGTTCTAGAGAGAGAGAACTTGAAGAAAGAAGAGATCAAAGAGAAGCTTGGTTTTTGGTGGTGATTTTAGTCCAAAATAGAGTGCTTGGGCTTCACCTCTTGGTTCTTTGGTGTTTGATTTGAGGCAAAGAAGCAACACAACAAGTGGGTTTCAAATCAAGTAAGTCAAATCTCTAATATGGTGTTTGATTTGAGTTACACATGTTGTATTTGGTGATTCTTAGTTGAGATTTGGGTTTATTGTGTTTAATGGGTCAAAGTTGGGGAATTTGTTAAAGTTAGGGTTTGGTATGATCAAATGTGTATAAAATGTTGATCTTGGAGTATGATGGTGATCTTACATGTGGTATTGATGGATTAATGCTAAAAATAAGGTTGATTGTAGTTATTGTTGGTTGAATATGTTGAAAACTTGTTAAATGGGTCAAAAATGGGAAAATTGTTGAGTATAGAGTTTTGTTGATCAAAGTTATGTTAGATGTTGTTAATATAGTATATTGAAGTGTTCTTTGAGTGTTTTTGCTGCTGCAAATAAGGTATATTGGAAGAGATGGGATTTGGAAAATGTTAGTGTTAAAAATCATAGCCTGCAGCAATAAGATAGGCCCCAAGTTACTGTTCACGGGGGGTCGCGATGCGAGCTCGGGTTTTGGCTAAAGTCATTTTTCCAGAGATTTTCTCCCGGCGCGAGGCACCCTGTCTCGCGGCGCGAGACCGCCTGAAATGTCCAAAAACTTGTTTTTGACCCCATTTCACCTTGTAATTGATTGGGGATTGTTTCTAATGGTTTTAGGGAGTCCAAAGGGAGTCCGAAAGACCCAAAATGAGCGTTTAAGTCATGTTTTGAGTCTATACTTGGGTGTAACTTCGTTGTATGATTAACTTAACTAAGTTAACATTGTGTTATGATCATAGGATCGTTGTGCAAGTGATTTGTAGCTTTGAATTGAAGTATAAGTGATCCTCATCACTTTAATCAGGTGAGTTGTGCCCTGCGGATACCCAAAATGCTTTTAATGTGCTAGTCATCAATTGTTTTCGTATGAACCATGTTTATGTATATGTATGGCATCAATGTGATTTGAAACTGATATTATCATGTTTATGATAATGATTTATGCAATTGAATATATGATTCACCTGTTTTGAAGCATGTTATGCTATGTATTGATTATGGCAAGTTGTGATCTTGTGTGTATAACTTGCTTGTGATTATATGACACTTCGGGGTAAGTGATTATGTAACCCTTTGGGGTATGTGCTTATGTGACCCTTCGGGGTATATGTGCTTTGGTCCGGACCGCTGTTGTGATATGAACTCTGTACCGTAGGGTTTCTAGTCATTGAGACGTACACATTGGTTCCTGTGGCTTCGGAAATTGGGGAACTGCGAGGTACGGGTGGCTGAGGGATCGGTGCAGAGCATGGAGGGGTATGTCAGTAGCCATCATGACCGTCTGGGTTCACTAGGCTGACGAGCCACCGAACCCGGGTAACACGAGTGGATTTGGTGAGTAGGGCTTACACTCCAGAGAACTGTTGTATGGTGGACTGCTTTGTGCTTCCCCCACCTTGATGGGATATGTGGACACACCCCCACGAGGACTTTTGGACCATGGTTGGCCCCTATGGAATATACAAGTATAAGTTAAATTGTCCCCCACATCTTGTGTGAACGGTTTGCTGATGCCATAACCGTTTTATGAACTATGATGACTTGTTTATTTGTTTAACTTGTTTTGGCACACTCACTAGCTTCTGCTAATAAAAATTGTGTTTATGTTTTGTATCCGCAGATAAGCTATAGTATGTTGCCAGTGAGGTGGGTAGACGCTTTTGGGAGCACTTGTTGCCTGATGGATATGTTTGGAATACATGGATATCTTTATTTTGTTTATCAGTAATTAATGGTCGTGTATTCAGGTCAACAAGTAACACCACCTTTTGTATATTTGATAAAGCTTCCGCACTTTGATGTAAACTAATACTCGTATAATGTTAGTTTGTTGAAATACAAAAAGTTTAATTTTGCACTAAAATTCAGGGTGTTACAAGTTGGTATCAGAGCCGAGGTTTGAGAGAATCGAGCACTTTAGCGAGTGTTTGGTCTCAAACCGAGGCCGACCATTAATATGAGATCCAAACATATCGGGTGGGCATATGGGTTAAGTTGAGATTTGCATGAGAGTTAGGGAAACTTTGTTCCCAATTGTGATAAACTGTTGAATCTTGTGCCTTAATGTGCTACCTGTTGTTGTCTTAATGTGTGTAGTAGACAAGATTTGAGGCATGGATGCCCACAATGACGACAACTTTCTGTTTGTTCAACAAGGAGGTGATGAAATACTTCCAGAGCACTCTCAATCGGGTGGAAATCCTGGTTCTCACCATACCCAGCATTCTCAACCCCACACGGGTAACCCACATGACCAGTCTTCTGTGATAGCTCAACTCCTGACACGCATCCAGGAGTTAGAAAATCAATTGAAAAGAGCCAATGACACCCAAAGAACTACGACTCATGGAGAGTCTAGTGATGCTTCTATCTCAAGGAAACCCACCGTTTCCTACAAAACTTTTCTGAACTGCAAGCCTCCTACCTATGAAGGTAGTGATGACCCGATTATGACTTTCAGCTGGATCCGTGAGATGGAACAAACCTTTAACTCTTGTGATTGTGATGAGGAACACAAATTTCCTTACTCTGTGAGACAACTCAAAGGGAGGGATCTCGTTTGGTGGAATACTATCAAGGCAACAATGCCTAAAGGTGAAGCTGACAGGTTGGGATGGAATGAATTCCTTGAACTGTTTCAACAAGAATTATGCACTGAAAGGGATCTGGAACGCCTCGAAAGGGAGTTCCTAAATATGAAATTGGGTGATTCTTCTATGGATGAGCATATTCGTAAGTTCAATGAACGTCTTAGCTTTGTGACCACATGGATTCCCGATGAAAACGCTAAGGTGAAGTGGTTTGTTGAAACCGTACCCCTAGAGTACAAAATCTACATCAGAGATTGTTCCACTCTCCTCTCGGCCACTCAAAAGGCCAAGTTCTTGTTTGATGACTTCAAGGCTTCAAGGCAAGCCAAGAAGTTAATTGGTGAAAAGAGAAAGGCTGATCCCTCTGGTGGTCAGTCTAAAAAGAAAGCAACCTCATCTTCCTTCTCCAAGCCCAAAACTGATGATTCCAAACCGCAGTGGTGCAGAATGTGCAGCTCTCACCACAAGGGAGGCTGCACCAAAGATACCAAAGCTTGTCCTTATTGTGGCAAACCTGGCCACATCCCTACTGATTGCAAGTATAAAGAAAATGTCTGTTTTACCTGTCGCAAACCGGGCCATAAAATGGCGGATTGCCCTCAGCGTAAGGAGGGAGGAGCTGGCGGTACATCCTCAAAGGGCAAAGACCCTCCAAAAGCAAGAGGGCGAGCTTTTCAGATGACAGCGGAGGAGGCCCGTGAGGCGGGGGATGTAGTGTCTGGTATGTTTCTATTGAATTCTACCCCTGCCTATGTGTTATTTGATTCCTGAGCTAATAGATCATTCATATCATATGCTTTCTGTGAGAAATTGAAATTACCTTTTAGAAAGCTTGCCAAACCCCTTGATGTAGAAATTGCTGATGGCAAGATCATTTCTGTGACTGATATTTGTGATAGTTGTATTTTTGATCTTGATGGGAGTTCCTTCCCAATTCATTTGTTACCGGTTGACATATCTTCTTTCGATGCGGTCATTGGTATGGATTGGCTTAGTGAAACATCTGCTCATTATCTTGAATGTGCAAAAAGGTGTAGTGTATGTTTATTAGAGCAAAACCAAAGGTGAAGCAAAGTTATCAAACTTGAATTCCTAAAGTCAAGATTTGGTGTTGTTTAATTCCAAAGGAAGGAGAGAAAGTGTTTATAGCATGTTATAGTATATGTTGGTATGTTTAGATGTTAAAAAGAATGAGTTTATGTTGTTTCACCAATGTTGAAACTTGGAAGAAAACTTGGTAATTGGATTTTGAAGATTTTGTAGTTTTAATTGAGTAAAAAGGTGTTTATAATGATTTGTAGACATGTTACATGCTTTAGATATGTTTTACTTGAAGTTATATGATGTTAGAATGAGTTTTATGGAAGAAAGTTGGCTAGAAATCCGACACTCATGAAGAAGATAAGCTGGAACATACGCGTCGCGGCGCTACACTGAAATGTCGCGGCACAACATTCATCAAATCCGTTAGTTTGGAATCGGATTGTAAGAATCCGAGTATATTTACAAAACCAACCTTGGAAATCCGAGACTTTGGCAAATCCGACACCAAAATCCGATACTTGTGTAATCCGCCACTGAAATCCGAGTGTGGACTCTCGGATTTGAAATCCGACTCGGTCGCGGCGCGACGGTGTAACATCCTCGATTTGGGCCTAGTTGTAATTAGTACGTGATTTGTATAATAGACGAATAATAGTTGTAAGTACTTTTGAAGTTAAATAAATTAATGTTTATGTTGTGTGTGTGTTATTTATATGTAAGTATGTATATGTATATATATTGGATATATATATATGTACTAATTAAGTGAATGAAAGAATTAAGAAGAAATGAGTGAAGAAAAGAAAAGAAGAAAGAAAAATAGAAAAGAATTAGATATTTTATCCAGAGGCGGTTTGCCTCTGGATAAGATATATATGTATGTGTGTGTTATGTTATTTGACTCACAAAAGTCAAATATTGCAAAACTTTTAAGAACACACACTTACACACACTGATACTCTCGTCCGTGAGGTTCTTGAAAGAGGCAGTTGGAGATTTGAAGCTATAAACTTGAAACTAAGGTTAGTAAGATGTTTGTTGTAGAGATTACACATGTAATATGCCTCTGGATAAGATATATATGTATGTGTGTGTTATGTTATTTGACTCACAAAAGTCAAATATTGCAAAACTTTTAAGAACACACACTGATACTCTCGTCCGTGAGGTTCTTGAAGGAGGCAGTTGGAGATTTGAAGCTATAAACTTGAAACTAAGGTTAGTAAGATGTTTGTTGTAGAGATTACACATGTAATGTGCTAGAAATATGGGTATTATGTGGCTGGAAGTTGGTTTTGGAGTGAAGAACTCCATGAAAGAACATGAGAGCTTACTTGACAAGTGGGTTTCTCATGTTTGATGTTTTTAAAAGGTGTTAAAGTGTTCATGAGGTTCATATAGGTGATATATGAAGCTCTAAATTGTTTAAAGAGTGAAAAAGGCATGTTTTAGAAATTTGGGTTTTTAAGTTGGAAAGTGAGAGTCGCATGCATGTTAAATAAAGAAGATGATAAGCTGGGAAAACGAAGATTGCGGCGCGACAAGTTTGCTGTCGCGGCGGGACCCCGATAAAAATGCACTATGTTACTCTTTTTTATCCGACTTTCGTACGAGTGGTCCGACTTTTGGTCCGACAGTCGGATGGCCCATCCGACTTGATGGTCCGACTGTCGGATAGCTTATATAATTGCTTGGTCCGACTTTTGCATGAACTAGGCAACGTTTGGTCCGACCTTCATGCGTCGCGGCGCGACACCTTAAGTGGTCTCGGCGCGACAAGGCCTTTTCAGCAAGAATGTGTTTTTACAACATGTTCTTCTTGAATAGGTTATGTAAGGTTTAAAGTAAGTTTAATAAATGAATTGTGAACGTTAAAAAGATGTTGTAAGGTCCTGATAGTAGGATCTAATATATGCAAACGCTTAACGTGATTGCCGATGTCTTAGGTGAACGTGTCAGCTGAACCAGAATTGAGTGAACGAACGTTGTAAGAGAAACAGGTGAGTGCCTACTTTCATGATACTCAGTAGAGTAAGTCTAGCAAGCTGAGGTGACTATGTGAATGTGTGAATATGTATGTATGTATGTATGTCTAACCTGTCTATGAAGGTACACTTAAGAAGATGAGTGTAAGTTTCTGAATGATGTTATGATTGCTTGTAAGATGTATAATAGGTGCATGCTAGCGGGTACAGATTGGAACCGCTTAGTTAATATCCGATGATGTGCATGAATGATGAATTGTATGATGATGCATGTGAAGTTATGAATAAATGAATGACGGATCCCTGTGGGAACCCATGCACGATATATGACTATATGAAGATGATGGATCCCTGTGGGATCGAATGTACGTATATGTGTATGTGAACTGTCTGCTGACTATCTGACGCATGGTTAAGGTCAGCCGGTTAGCTGGATCCTAACAGGACTTCGGTCATTTCTGGATTTAACGGTGATTCGGGGTGCATCCCGGATCGAGGTTCTGCAAAACCGCCATGCCTTAACGTGAGTGGTGATCAGCCGGTTGTAGCTGGATTACCTACGGAGTCTTTGACTCTGTGAACGATGCTCGGTGGACTGCTTTATGCTCCCCCACCAGTGCCGATGGTTGTGACTGATTCCCCGGTCTCGGTTATTGAGCAGGACTAGCTCTCCTGCAAGACATGACTCTTACTGATCTTGTCAGCACACCGCTATGTGTTAAGCTAGCAATGTGTGCTTATGTACGATGTGTATGATGCATGAATTACTTTATTGATGCTTATGCTAAGTAAGTACTCACTAGCTAGTGTAGCTAATGATACTATGTTTCACTTTTCAGGTAAAGACTAGATGGCATGCGAGGCGGGTTGCTTTTGGGATATACCTTGCCCCTTGTGGGTGGAACACTTGTAATTATATGTTGTAATGTAATATGATACTATGGTCAGTTCCTGTATCTTAGGTAACACTAATGAATGTTTTGGAAACAAAGATGATTTGATTAACCGTTTGTTAATATTAAAAGAAAATTTTCAGCTTCTAAATCTGTTTTGTCATTAAAGCAACCGAATTTCAGAAGCGGTGTTACAATTAGGTATCAGAGACTAAGTTTGAGTGAATTGAGTACTTGTAAGAGTATTTGATCTCAAGCTCGGGCCCGACCATAAAGAAGTGTTCCTATGGGGGGATTGAGTGAGTGTTATATTTATGCTAGTAGTATGTGATGACTTGTTTGTAAGTTGAGTCAGTGAGATTGAGTGTTAATTGTTCTTTCTCTGTCATATAGAAGTTAGAAAAGATGTCTGCCGAACGTGGCAATACTGAACAAGCGTTGAAAGAAATGGAAGATGAGGCTTCTCATATGCCTTATCAGGCTGAGGATGAACGTTCTCAGCACCATGTTGGTGGTGGTAGACCTGAGCCAGATCAGGCTGCTATTATTAGGCGATTGGAGGAGGAGCTTCGTGTGACGAAGGAGCTCTTATTGCAAGCAACACTAAACAAGCCCCAGAAGACTTGTTCATACAAGAAGTTTCTAACTTGCAATCCTCCGACATTCCAGGGGAGTGATAACCCCACTGTTACTATTCTATGGCTCCGGGAGATGGAGCAAGTGTTTGAATCCTGTGAGTGCGAACCGGAGTATTGCGTGAAATATGCAATACGTATGTTAAAGGGCCGTGCCATCTTCTGGTGGGATACGGTAAAAGCTTCGGTTCGGAACGAATTATTGAGTGCTCTCACTTGGGAGTAGTTCTCTGAGAAGGTGCTGAAGAAATATTACACCGAGTATGATCTGGAGAGAATGGAGAGAGATTTTAATGATCTCAAGAAAGGGGACACGCCAATTGAAGAACACATAACTGCGTTCACTGATAAGATGCGGTTTGTTCCCCATCTGATTCCAGACAAGACCACCAAGATAAGGCGGTTTGTGGCAACTCTGCCACTGTAATTTTGCCCACACGTGCGGGCTGTTGTTGAACTGGATCGGGCGTTTGATATAGCCCGACAATTGGAAGGTGACCGTTTATACTGCAAAGGCGAATCTGCCGGTACAGAGTCAAAGAGGAAGTTTCAGCCGTCTGATAAATCGGGTCCTTCCAAAGGACAATCCACGGCAGGCGGGAAGACTGAATCCTCTAAGAAGCCGAGGCCTGATTCTCCTTGGTGTTCTCAGTGTCGCACTAACCATTCTGGTGAGTGTTCTAGTGCTACCCAACGGTGCTGGAGGTGCGGACAGAAGGGCTACGCTAGTTCTGGGTGTGGTTTTAAAGAAAGTGTCTGTTACTGATGCTATAAGCCTGGACACAAGTTGACAGATTGTCCGGAAAGACAGGGTACCGGATCTAAGGGGTCTTTTAGAGACCAAAAGAAAGAAGATGCGCCTCGTGCGAAGGGGAGGGCATTTCAGATGATAGCGGAGGAGACCAAAGATGCAGAAGATGTCAGTACCGGTATATTCTTTACCAACTATTCCCCTGCTTATGTATTTTGACTTTGGAGTTGATTACTCCTTTGTTTCTTGTCTTGTTGTTAGAAGTTAAGATTACCTATTTTCAAGATGATCAATTCACTTAATGTGGAAATTGCTATTAGTAAGGTAGTCTCTGTTACAGAAAAAGTTCCAATAGCTGTTCCGGATGTCAAGGGAGGGGGTTTCCCTATCTCCTTCTGTGATACGATGGTTGGGATGGATTGGCTCAGCAGTCGTAATGCTGAGATTCTCCATACCCAAAGAAAAGATGGTTAAGATTCTTCTTTCTGATGAATCTGGTGTTGTCATTCGTGGAGAACGACAGGGGTGTGATATTCCTGTTATCTCCATTGTTAAGAACTTAGAAGTTTGCTATAAGTATTGTGACTCTTTCTTCGCAAATTTATTTATGCCAAGATAGAGAAATGACCAGTCCAACATATCAGAGTAGTATTTAATTACCCTGATGTGTTTTCTGAGAACTGCCAGCTTTACCTCCGGTCAGTGATGTCGATTGTGAGATTAAGTTGTTTCGGGAGCTACTGCGGTGGCTAGAGCTCCATCTGTGATGTGTTCTCGAAGTTCTTAAATGAGAACAATTTTATGTGAAGTTGTCTGAGTGTGATTCCTGGCTAAGGGAAATGTAGTTCCTTATTCATGTTATCTGTAAGAATGGTGTCAAGTAGATCCAGCTAGGGTAGAAGCTATGATGAATTAGGGAGTTCCCAGAACTCCTCTTGAAATTAGAAGTTTCCTTGCCTTAACTGGCTGCTATTGGCGGTTCATCCGCAATTTCTTGAAGTTGCGAGTCCGTTGGTTAAACTGACTCGTAAAGATGTATTTGTTGTACGATTGAAAGTTTAGGAAGAATCCTTTCAGACCCTGTAGCGATTGTTATCTGAATCTCCGATCCTCACCTTGCTTGATGGTTCGGAAGACTTTACTATCTGTTGTAAAATCCGTTACTACCCTGGTGAAGCCAGTGTGGTAACAAATGCCTTAAGCCATAGAGGACTGTCAACGGGAGTTAAATTTATGAAGATTATGATGATGTCAGATATGCATGCAAATTGAGATGAGTACCAGAGATCTTATGATCGTCTGCAACGATTCGAAGTTCCGAAATTGATGTTCGTTTCTTAGCCACAAATGAGTCTGTTTTGTTGACTCATTTGATTCAGATATATTAGTGAGACTGTGACACGTCACGTTCTTTCATGATTGTTTTGATTTCCACTCTTTGTTGTTTCTAGTTCTTGAAAGTCTCTCCTTGAAGAGACGTTATTCGTCTAAGATGTAAGGAGAAGCTAAGTCCATGTTCTATAGACCCGTTCAAAGTCGTGCATAAAGTCGGTGATCAGACGGTAACTCTTGAGCTACCGCCTGAACTAATCAGTGTGTAAGTCATCTTTAACGTGTGTTACTTACGCAAGTGCCACGTTGAAGAAGAATCTGTGGAAATTCTTGACACGAAGGTCAGGAAGCTGCGTAAGATGATCGAGCTAGTTCTCGTGAAGTAAGAACATAGCTTAGGTCCAAACCCGACGAGGGAAATCGGGTTGTGTGTTGTGTTATTTGACTCACAAAAGTCAAATACTGCAAAACTTTTAAGAACACACACTTACACATACTGATACTCTTGTCGGTGAGGTTCTTGAAAGAGGTAGTTGGAGATTTGAAGCTATAAACTTGAAACTAAGGTTAGTAAGATGTTTGTTATAGAGATTACACATGTAATATGCTAGAAATATGGGTATTATGTGGCTGGAAGTTGGTGTTGGAGTGAAGAACTCCATGAAAGAACATGAGAGCTTACTTGACAAGTGGGTTTCTCATGTTTGATGTTTTTAAAAGGTGTTAAAGTGTTCATGAGGTTCATATAGGTGATATATGAAGCTCTAAATTGTTTAAAGAGTGAAAAAGACATGTTTTAGAAATCTGGGTTTTTAAGTTGGAAAGTGAGAGTCGCATGCATGTTGAATAAAGAATAAGTTGGGAAAACAAAGATCTCGGCGCGACAAGATTGGTGTCGCGGCACGACCCCGATAAAAATGCACTATGCGACTCTTTTTTATCCGACTTTCGTACGAGTGGTACGACTTTTGGTCCGATAGTCGGATGGCCCATCCGACTTGATGGTCCGACTGTCGGATAGCTTATATAATTGCTTGGTCTGACTTTCGCATGAACTAGGCAACCTTTGGTCCGACCTTCATGCGTCGCGGTGCGACAAGGCCTTTTCAGCAAGAATGTGTTTTTACTACATGTTCTTCTTGAATAGGTTATGTAAGGTTTAAAGTAAGTTTAATAAATGAATTGTGAACGTTAGAAAGATGTTGCCTGATAGTAAGATCTAATATATGCAAACGCTTAACGCGATTGCCGATGTCTTAGGTGAACGTGTCAGCTGAACCAGAATTGAGTGAACGAACGTTGTAAGCGAAACAGGTGAGTGCCTACTTTCATGAGACTCAGTAGAGTAAGTCTTGAAAGCTGAGGTGACTATGTGGATATGTGAATGTCTATGTATGTATGTCTAACCTGTCTATGCAGGTACGCTTAAGAAGATGAGTGTAAGTTTCTGAATGATGTTATGATTGCTTGTAAGATATATAATAGGTGCATGCCAGCGAGTCCAGATTGGAACCTCTTAGTTAATATCCGATGATGTGCATGAATGATGAATTGTATGATGATGCATGTGAAGTTATAAATAAATGAATGACGGATCCCTGTGGGATCCCATGTACGATATATGACTATATGAAGATGATGGATCCCTGTGGGATCGAATGTACGTATATGTGTATGTGAACTGTCTGCTGACTATCTGACGCATGGTTAAGGTCAGCCGGTTAGCTGGATCCTAACAGGACTTCGGTCATTTCTGGATTTAACGGTGATTCGGGGTGCATCCCGGATCGAGGTTCTGCAAAACCGCCATGCCTTAACGTGAGTGGTGATCAGCCGGTTGTAGCTGGATTACCTACGGAGTCTTTGACTCTGTGAACGATGCTCGGTGGACTGCTTTATGCTCCCCCACCAGTGCCGATGGTTGTGACTGATTCCCCGGTCTGGGTTATTGAGCAGGACTAGCTCTCCTGCAAGACATGACTCTTACTGATCTTGTCAGCACACCGCTATGTGTTAAGCTAGCAATGTGTGCTTATGTACGATGTGTATGATGCATGAATTACTTTATTGATGCTTATGCTAAGTAAGTACTCACTAGCTAGTGTAGCTAATGATACTATGTTTCACTTTTCAGGTAAAGACTAGATGGCCTGCGAGGCGGGTTGCTTTTGGGATATACCTTGCCCCTTGTAGGTGGAACACTTGTAATTGTATGTTGTAATGTAATATGATACTATGGTCGGTTCCTGTATCTTAGGTAACACTAATGAATGTTTTGGAAACAAGGATGATTTGATTAACCGTTTGTTAATATTAAAAGAAAAACTTCCGCTGCTAAATCTGTTTTGTCATTAAAGCAACTGAATTTCAGAAGCGATGTTACAGACGGGGTATGTGTCGTGGCGCGACAGACCCCATTTCAGATGTTTCTTGTTTTCTTGTTGTGTTTTATATGGAATAATTTGGCATGTTATATATGTGGTATTATTGAGTTGTTTTTATGGATTTGAAGTATAAATATATGTGAGAAAATATATTTCAAGACTGATTTGATTGTTGCTGTGTTTTCAGGCAATCAAAAGACTCAGTAAAATTAGATTTATGAGCTCGTGCTGGTTTTGAGGTGAGTGGACGTTAATCGCGGATGGTAAAGATATCGGTTAATGTTATTGATGTGATGCATGACTGTGATTGAGATTTGATTGGATTGATTGAACTGTTGATTGTGATTATTGATGATTGATATCTGCTGCATGACTATTTGGTCGATACGCACTCTTAGGATGATTTTGAGTTGCGTTGGGAAGTTAGCTATACGTAGAATTGGGCTGGGCTCGTTCACTGGTTGGTTGAACAGTGTTAGCCTTACAGTTGCATATGTTGCATCAGAGGGGGATTTTCACTGTGCCAATTCAGTGGAGAGCTATCGGTAAACCTTTGCTTTGGCCGGCATTGGTTGTAGGTTCTACGCCGAACCACCGGTCTTCTCGGGATATGTGATTACATGCTTTGATATTGACTGTGGATGTTTGCTTTTGGTGTTTAGCCTCTACTCACTTGACTTTGTGCTAATTCCCCTCAGTTGATGCTTTTTGCAGGTTTGTGTTTGTAAGGTTGGCTAAAGGAGAAGTTGACTTGACTCTGATATTAGTTTTTGAAAAGAAATGAGCCTGTAGTTTTTGTAACACCAAACATATGATAATGTTGTTTGTGAACAGTGATTGTACATTTGTTAATTGTCGTTTGGAGGTAAATGATTTTGTTTACTTAAAGCTTCCGCCGCGTATTTTAAAAAAATGGCTTGAGTTTTCCGGTGTTACAGTTTGGTATCAGAGCCTAGGTTTGGCGATGCATGCACGGCTAGAGTGTTGCATTCCCAAATCTTGGCTCATGACGGGTCAAGCTTTCCTTCGGGGGAATTAGATGAGTTAGAGTTGTTTGTAGCAGTTAGTATTTTGAGTACTAACGATTTATGCTAATAAGACTGTGAGGTGATGTGATTGTACATATATGGCAGACAAAGATACCCCTACTGACACTCCTGTGACCCAAGGAGTAGCTGGAACTTCAACAGTGAATGTGATGGATATGACATATCAAACTGTTACATTGACATGTGAACAGAGGGATGAGCAGAGCAAGTGTATTGACAAATTGAAAGATGAGATACAAGAACTTCGAGATACTGTGCACCGAATGGAACGAGAGAGGATAACCCAAAATGCTCAAACTCAGACTTATCCAGCTGCCATTACACAGGCTACAACGTTTCTAGTTCCGGTTCCTTATCACCCTATGGCACAAGTAAAACAACAACTCTACTTATATTCAGTCCCATTTCAGGGAGCTATGCTTCCGGATTACTCAAGCGGTACTAGGAGGGATAATACTTCTTCCCAAGCTTTTGGCTTAGCTTAATTGGAAAGGAGAAATGTGGAATCCAAAAACAACATGACCCGAGAGCAAGTTTATGAACCTGAATCCAGGATTGAACAATACTATATACAAAAGCAAAAAGAGCAAGGTGGTCAAAGACAAGAGAATTTTAATTATGGACCTAGGTTTAGTGGAATTAATCAACGAGCACCACGGTGCGGAAAGTGTTAGTCACACCACACAGGACCTTGTACTTACCAAACTATGCGATGTCTTACATGCAGACAGTTTGGTCATGAGATGAAAGATTGTTATTTCTCCCAGAAGGTATGTTGGATTTGTTTTGGGAAAGATCATAGAGCGAGGGATTGTAGAATTAAAAGAGAACTCGAATATGGATCAAGTAATAGGGAACCCTCATCGGCATTTGGTTAGAAACAAGAAAATCAACGCAAAAGACCTATTACAGGTGGGTCTACACAAAGTTCGCAATGGTGCCGCCAGTGCAAATTTGTTCATACGGGGTCATGCACACCCCAGACTTTGCGTTGCATTCGATTTGGATTGTTCGGACATGAAATTAAGAAATGTGATTTCCCCTCGGAGTGTGTGTTGGAATTGTCAGAAAGAGGGTCATCGTTCGGGTGAATGTACTGAGGAAATGAAAATGAGGTCAGGGTCAGGAGTAGGTGCAAGTGGGGGGATCCTCGTCAGCAGATGAACAAAAAAGAAAGAACCCTTCTATGCTAGAGGGTAGAACTTGCAATATGATGACTGATAACGATGCTAACATTGAAGACGATATAACGGGTACGTTTTGATAACCTTTATGTTTATACGTATGTTTATTAACTTCAGAGTTAATTATGAATGTATGATGCCTATGTGTGTTAAGTGTGTTTGATTGTTTCTAAAGAGTATGATTCTTTAGAAAGTAGAGATGTTTGAATGTGAAACTATCTGATGCATATGATGCATATGGTAGTAAGTAATGTGACAGTAAACGATGAGATACATGATATAATGTGAATTAGGGTATGAAGTACCCTAGAAAGATGTTTTCAGATTTGCATAGTTGCATGCTAAGTTATGTGTTGCAAGAGATGTCTTGCCTTTTGAGCTTATATATGTGTATATGTATATTTGTGTTCGTATAAAGAAGAAGGTAAGCGAATGAGTTAATGAAGTTTAGAAGGCTTTGTGACGATCGAGAGATTTTGTTGATAAATGAATAATGAAGATTACGAGTTATTGATAAAGCTAACGATTGAAGATAATTTGTGATATCAATTATTGAACTTGGGAAGATTGATGATTTGTTGAGATATTGCATTAGTTAGATTGATATAAAGGATGCTATGCTATGAAATTGGAAGAATGGTTTACATCGTGTGACAATTGAAGATTTTTAGAGGAATGATCTAATCCATACTTTTGAAGTTGCAGTAGATGCGTTGTGTTGATAATATGGAGATATTGATTATAAAGAAAGATAAGTGAAATTGATTTGATTATTAAAAGTAGTAGCAGATGTTTATATATGAGTGAACTTGATACATGTCAGATATGATAGTTAGAACGAATCATTGATTATGGTGGAAAGATCTGACATTACATTGGAAAGACAGATTGTTGACAAATATATGAAAACAAGAGGGGATTTATGACAATAACTTTGAGAATTATGTGAGTTGAAGCATACTTGATTTGATGGAGGAAATTGAAGTTACTCTTATTAGAAATTGATAACAGAGATGATTGAGATTATCAAGTAAAAGAAAGAGGTGGGTTGCTACAGATTGAACAAGCCAGAAATGTATATAATTTGAATAAAAGATATTATGGGTGCCTAATTACAAGGATTTTTACATGATAAAGAGCTAGTTATAATGAGGATTGATACTTATGAACTGAAGATATATGTAATGCGAAGAATGACAGATTAAATTCATGAGATAATAAGGAAGAAGAATGTAATGGCCTGAATATAGGGAATGAAGATTTATGGAATTTGTGCATGAACTTGCCTTTGCTAGGAAGTGCCCTTGCTTGGAATCGGGGATTAAATTTGACAAAACTTACGAAACTAAATTGCCAGTGCACTTGGGAGGGCTAAATAGTATAATGCCATACAGAGTATTTAACTGATATCTTACTAAAAGGAGTGAACATGATATATTTCGTGGAAACATGACATGATTGGGTTTGAGTCAAGGAAGAGTATTAGAGAATTATGAATGGTTGTGGTGACTAGAAATGTCAGAATAGTAATGAAAGCAAGTTATGATGGAATATGTATGAGAGGTATGATATGCAATGAAGTCCGGATATATTACGAAGGGTTGTGATTGATCAATAAAGGTGATTATATTCTACCACTATGAGATAAAAATGGTAAGTGAAATTGTATCTTGATGGAATAAATCGAATGTGTAATTGAAAGATTTAATTAAACTTTGGAACGATTTATAACTAGCATAGAGATGTGAGATGAACACTGCGACTGAATCCTTATTGGATAATGAAGTAGTAGGAGTTGTGTAGGTATATGGGAATGAACTTGTGTTGGAGTTGAATTTTGATGATTCGAGGAATACATGACTAAGTCGATTAGACAAACGTGATGTGATTTATATTGGATGAATGTTAAAATAGCAGTGGTAAGTTGATTTATGAGTTAGAAAAGACTCAACAATCAGAAATCAATATGAAGAGTGCTCGTTTTCTGGCTACATGCGAGACGGCTTCTTTGAGTAAGTTAGCTCAACTGAATGTTAATGAGATTGTTACGAGGTATGGTAGACCGTTATCCATAGTTTCTGATATAGACTTCAGGTTTGTTTCGAATTTTTGGAAGAGTCTACAGAGAGAGTTGAGGACGAGAATTAGTCTGAGTACTGCTTATCATTCCCAGACCGACGGTCAGATTGAGCGAACCATACAGACACTCGAGGATATGTTGTGTGCTTGTGTAATTGAGTATGGTGGATCTTGGGATTTGCACCTGCCGTTGATAGAGTTTGCATATAATAACTCTTACCACTCCAGTATTGGAATGTCTACGTATGGAATGTTGTACTGTCTTCGTTGTCGTACTCCGACGTGTTGGTTAGAGGCTGGTGAGAAACAGTTTGCAGGACCCGAGATTGTACAGTTGACTGCTGATAAGGGTGCTATATCCAGAGAGAAGTTGAAAGCAGCCAGAGATAGACAGAAAAATGTATGCGGATCCACGGTGTCGTCCAGTATCGTTTGATGTGGGAGAGTAAGTCTATTTGAAGGTTTCTCTGTGGAAGGGCGTGATTCGATTTGGCAAACGCGGGAAGTTGACTCCCCGTTACATTGGTCCTTTCAGAATTCGTCATATTGTAAATGACCAGACAGTTACATTGGATCTCCCAGTGGAGCTTGCAGGTATTTACGATACGTTCAATGTTTGTTATTTGAGAAACTGCAAGGTTGAAAACGAGAGTCAGATTCTCCCAGTACACGAATTTAAAGTGGATACAAAGAAGAGACTGATTGAGTAACCCGTAGAATTGTTGAATCACAAAGTGACCAAGCTCCGAAAAAAACAGATACCGATGGTGTTGGTTAAGTGGAAACACAGTCTAGGTTCTGATTTGACGTGGGAGACTGAAGCAAATATGAAGGATAGATACCTTTATTTGTTTGAGCGACAAGGGATTCCGAGGACGGAATCCTCTTAAGGAGGGGAGATTTGTAACACCCGCAACCCTGGGCTAGGAGATTAGCGGGTTAGTGGTATGTGATTGGTTGTTTTGATTAATTATGTGTTTGGTTAAACTTGACTAATTAAATTAATTAATTGTGTGTTGTTAAGTTAATTGGTTAATTTGAAAATAAAATATAAGTATATGTTACTGTTGAAATTTAATAGGAAAAAGAAAGTACAAGTCTTTATGCATGTATGTTAGAATGTATGTATGTATGCATGTAGGAATTAAAAGAATAGAATTTTTTAAAGTTTGCCACCTCCTGCTTGGTTGAAAATCTGATATGTGTACGTGTATAGTGAAACATCTGCTCATTATCTTGAATGTGCAAAAAGGTGTAGTGTGTGTTTATTAGAGCAAAACCAAAGGTGAAGCAAAGTTATCAAACTTGAATTCCTAAAGTCAAGATTTGGTGTTGTTTAATTCCAAAGGAAGGAGAGAAAGTGTTTATAGCATGTTATAGTACATGTTGGTATGTTTAGATGTTAAAAAGCATGAGTTTATGTTGTTTCACCATTGTTGGAACTTGGAAGAAAACTTGGTAATTGGGTTTTGAAGATTTTGTAGTTTTAATTGAGTAAAAAGGTGTTTATAATGATTTGTAGACATGTTACATGCTTTAGATATGTTTTGTTTGAAGTTATAAGATGTTAGAATGAGTTTTATGGAAGAAAGTTGCCTGGAAATCCAACACTCGTGAAGAAGATAAGCTGGAACATACGCGTCGCGGCGCTACACTGAAATGTCGCAGCGCGACATTCATCAAATCCGTTAGTTTGGAATCGGATTGTAAGAATCCGAGTATATTTACAAAACCAACCATGGAGATCCGAGACTTTGGCAAATCCGACACCAAAATCCGATACTTGTGTAATCCGCCACTGAAATCCGAGTGTGGACTCTCGGATTTGAAATCCGAGTCGGTCGCGGTGCGACAAGGTATGTGTCGCGGTGCGACAGACCCCATTTCAGATGTTTCTTGTTTTCTTGTTGTGTTTTATATGGAATAACTTGGCATATTATATATGTGGTATTATTGAGTTGTTTTTATGGATTTGAAGTATAAATATATGTGAGAAAATATATTTCAAGACTGATTTGATTGTTGCTATGTTTTCAGGCAATCAAAAGACTCAGTAAAATTAGATTTCTGAGCTCGTGTTGGTTTTGTGGTGAGTGAACGTTAATCGCGGATGGTAAAGATTTCAGTTAATGTTATTGATGTAATGCATGACTGTGATTGAGATTGGATTGGATTAATTGAACTGTTGATTGTGATTATTGATGATTGATATCTGCTGCATGACTATTTGGTCGATACGCACTTTTAGGATGATTTTGAGTTGCGTTGGGAAGTCAGCTATACGTAGAATTGGGCTGGGCTCGTTCACTGGTTGGTTGAACAGTGTTAGCCTTAATGTTGCATCAGAGGGGGATTTTCACTGTGCCAATTCAGTGGAGAGCTATCGGTAAACCTTTGCTTTGGCCGGCATTGGTTGTAGGTTATGCGCCGAACCGCCGGTCTTCTCGGGATATGTGATTACATGCTTTGATATTGACTGTGGATGTTTGCTTTTAGTGTTTAGCCTCTACTCACTTAGCTTTGTGCTAATTCCCCTTAGTTGATGCTTTTTGCAGGATCGTGTTTGTGAGGTTGGTTGAACGAGAAATTGACCTGACTCTGATATTAGTTTTTGAAGTTTTTGAAAAGAAATGAGCCTGTAGTTTTTGTAACACCAAACAGATGATACTGTTGTTTGTGAACAGTGATTGTACATTTGTTAATTGTGGTTTGAATGTAAATGATTTTGTTTACTGAAAGCTTCTGCCTCGTTTTTAAAAAAAATGGCTTGAGTTTTTCGGTGTTACAGATCCCTTTGCCCAATGGCAAATGTGTTATAGCTCGAGGCGAGAAACGCAAATCCGGGATGGAGATCTTGTCGGTTATGAAAGCTCAGAAGTGTATCCGAAAGGGTTGTGAATCCTTCTTGGCATATGTCCTTGATGCCAAAAAGGAGCAACAAAGTGTTGGAGATGTCAAAGTGGTTAGCGAATTTCCTGATGTGTTTCCTGACGATCTTCCCGGCTTACCTCCGGTTCGTGAGGTTTAGTTTCAAATCGATCTTGTTCCCGGGGAAACTCTGGTTGCCAAAGCTCCTTACCGTCTAGCACCATCGGAAATTTGGGAGATGATGACCCAAATCCAAGATCTTTTGGATAAGGGATTTGTTAGACCGAGTTCCTCGCCCTGGGGAGCACCCGTTTTATTTGTGAAGAAAAAGGATGGTACTCTCCGGATGTGCATTGATTACCGGGAGTTGAATAAAAGAACCATCAATAATAAATATCCCCTTCCTCGTATTGATGATCTGTTTGATCAGCTTCAAGGAGCAAGCTACTTTTCCAAGATTGATCTTCGTTCGGGTTATCATCAAGTTCGTGTAAAAGAAGATGATATCCCCAAGATTGCTTTCAGGACCCGCTATGGGCATTATGAATTTCTGGTGATGCCTTTTGGTCTAACCAATGCTCCGGCGGTGTTCATGGATCTTATGAATCGGGTGTGCCGTCATTTCTTGGATAAGTTTGTAATTATGTTCATTGACGATATCTTGGTTTATTCTAAAACCGAGAAAGATTACGAAGTTCACTTGCGAGAAGTCCTTGAAGTTCTTCGACACGAAAAGCTTTATGCAAAATTCTCCAAGTGCGAATTCTGGCTATGGGAAGTTCAGTTCCTTGGCCATGTTATCTGTGAAGAAGGAGTTAAAGTTGATCCTTCTAAGATTGAAGCGGTTATGAAGTGGGAATCTCCGAAATCCACTTCCGAAATCAAAAGTTTCCTTGGTCTCGCGGGGTACTACCGCCGATTCATTCGTGATTTCTCCAAGATAGCGGCCCCGCTAACCAAGCTGAGCCGTAAGAATGTTCCCTATTCTTGGAATGATGTTCAAGAAGGTGCTTTTCAAACTCTCAAGAAATTGCTGTGCCAGGCTCCTGTTTTATCTCTTCCCGAGGGATCACAGGATTTTGTGGTTTATAGTGATGCATCCAAGTCTGGTTTGGGATGTGTGCTGATGCAAAGAGGCAAGGTTATTGCTTATGCTTCTCGGCAATTGAAGCCTCATGAAGCCAATTATCCTACTCATGATTTAGAGATGGCTGCAGTGATCTTTGCTTTGAAACTCTGGCGGCATTATCTCTATGGCACTCACTGTGTGATCTTGACCGATCATAAAAGCCTTCAACATATCTTTGACCAGAAGGAGCTGAATATGCGGCAATGCCGGTGGCTCGAATTGATTAAGGATTATGATTGTGAGATTCGGTATCATCCTGGTAAGGCTAATGTTGTGGCGGATGCGTTGAGCCGCAAAACTCAAACAGATGCCTTGTGTCACAAATCTTTTCGAATGGAGGTAATCTTCGACTTGGTAGAGAACCTGATGATGGCTCAACAAGAGGCATTGAAAGAGGAAAACCTTAAAGAGGAGCAAATGACGAAACTCAAAGATCGCTTAGAAGAAGATAGTCGTGGCTTAAAGATCTTTGTGGGTCGTGTTTAGGTGCCAAGGCTTGGCAACAACCGTGAGGTGATTCTACATGATGCCCATTGTTCTAATATGTCTGTGCATCCGGGTTGCACAAAAATGTATCATGATTTAAAATCTTTGTATTGGTTGCCCGGAATGAAAGTGGATATCGCTTCTTATGTTGAGAAGTGTGCAATTTGTGCACAAGTCAAGATTGAACACCAACGTCCATAAGGAAATCTTCAACCCTTGGAGATTCTGGAATGGAAGTGGGATCACATTACTATGGATTTTGTCACAAAATTGCCGAAGACAGCTAAAGGACACGACATGATCTGGGTCATAGTGGATCATTTGACCAAGTGTGCTCACTTTCTAGCCACTCGTGAGACAACTTCTTTAGACAAATTGGCAAAGTTGTATGTGGATGAGATTGAATCTAGACATGGAGTGCCTCTATCCATTGTCTCGGATAGGGATTCACGCTTTGCATCCAACTTTTGGAGAAGCCTTCAACGGGAATTGGGTACTCGTGTCCATTTGAGTACCGCTTATCACCCGCAAACGGATGGTCAATCCGAAAGGACCATTCAAACATTGGAGGATATGCTGCGTTCCTGTGTTCTAGAATTTGGCGGATCATGAGATTACCATCTACCCTTGATCGAGTTTGCCTACAACAACTCCTACCATTCTAGTATCGGTATGCCTCCCTATGAAATGCTATATGGAAGGTGATGTCGAACTCCTACGTGTTGGCTAGAACCGGGTGAGAAATAGTATGCAGGCCTGGACATTGTTCAATTGACCGCCGACAAGGTCAAAATTGCACTTGAAAAGCTCAAAGCCGCGCGTGATCGTCAGAAGATGTATGCAGACAAGAAAAGAAAGCCTATGACTTTTGAAGTAGGTGATCAAGTGATGCTTAAGGTTTCACCTTGGAAAGGGGTGATTCGGTTCGGGAAGCGGGGTAAGTTGAGCCCGAGGTATATTGGACCCTTCAAGATCTTAAAGCGAGTCAATGAGCAAGCGTACGAGATAGAGCTACCTCCGGAATTGGAAGGTGATCACAACACATTTCATGTTTGCAACTTGAAGAAAGCCAAAGTGGAAGACAATCAAGTCATCCCCATCAATGAGTTGCAGGTCGACCCGAAGAAGCGATTGGTGGAAGAACCAGTTACAATTGTGGATAGAAAGACCAAGAAGCGAAGGAAACGCTTGATTCCTTTAGTCTTGGTGCAATGGAAGCACAGTCAAGGCCATATCTTGACTAGGGAAACCGAAGATGACATGAAAACCCGTTACCCTCATTTGTTTATTCGGAATTGATTCCGAGGACGGAATCTTTGTAAGGAGGGAGGAATTGTAAAACCCGTAATTTTGTAAAATTATAAAAATATATAAAATTTCCAATTTGTATGGTATTAGTAATTTATGTGTTTAATATGCTATTTAAATGTTATATAACATGTATGTGTGCCTATAACTTGGATTGGTAATTAAATGCAAAAAGGAAGGAAGATGAGGGACCTATTATGTAAATATGTATAAATATCTATTTATTGACTCTATAAGTGAGTCAAAAGAAGAAGAAAGAAGTAGAATAATGTGGAGAAGGAAAGAAACGAGAGAAGTGAGGGAGAGAGAGAGTTCTAGAGAGAGAGAGAACTTGAAGAAAGAAGAGATCAAAAAGAAACTTGGTTTTTGGTGGTGATTCTAGTCCAAAATAGAGTCCTTGGGCTTCACCTCTTGGTTCTTTGGTGTTTGATTTGAGGCAAAGAAGCAACACAACAAGTGGGTTTCAAATCAAGTAAGTCAAATCTCTAATACGGTGTTTGATTTGAGTTACACATGTTGTATTTGGTGATTCTTAGTTGAGATTTGGGTTTATTGTGTTTAATGGGTCAAAGTTGGGGAATTTGTTAAAGTTAGGGTTTGGTATGATCAAATGTGTATAAAATGTTGATTTTGGAGTATGATGGTGATCTTACATGTGGTATTGATGGATTAATGCTAAAAATAAGGTTGATTGTAGTGATTGTTGGTAGAATATGTTGAAAACTTGTTAAATGGGTCAAAAATGGGAAAATTGTTGAGTATAAAGGTTTGTTGATCAAAGTTATGTTACATGTTGTTAATATGGTTTATTGAAGTGTTCTTTGAGTGTTTTTGCTGCTGCAAATAAGGTATATTGGAAGCGAGCTTGGGTTTTGGCTAAAGTCATTTTTCCAGAGATTTTCTCCCGGCGCGAGGCACCCTGTCTCACGGCGCGAGACCCCTTGAAATGTCCAAAAACTTGTTTTTGACCCCATTTGACCTTGTAATTGATTGGGGATTGTTTCTAATGGTTTTAGGGAGTCCAAAGGAGTCCGAAAGACCCGAAATGAGCGTTTAAGTCGTGTTTTAAGTCTATACTTGTGTGTAACTTCATTGTATGATTAACTTAACTAAGTTAACATTGTGTTATGATCATAGGATCGTTGTGCAAGTGATTTGTAGATTTGAATTGAAGTAGAAGTGATCCTCATCACTTCAATCAGATGAGTTGTGCCATGCGGATACCCAAAATGCTTTTAATGTGCAAGTCATCAATTGTTTTCGTATGAACCATGTTTATGTATATGTATGGCATCAATGTGATCTATAACTGATATTATAATGTTTATGATAATGATTTATGCAATTGAATATATGATTCACCTGTTTTGAAGCATGTTATGCTATGTATTGATTATGGCAAGTTGTGACCTTGTATGTATAACTTGCTTGTGATTATAAGACCCTTCGGGGTAAGTGATTATGTGACCCTTCGGGGTATGTGCTTATGTGACCCTTCGGGGTATATGTGCTTTGGTCCGGACCGCTGTTGTGATATGAACTCTGTACCATAGGATTCCTAGTCATTGAGACGTACATAGAGGTTCCTGTGGCTTCGGAAATTGTGGAACCGCGAGGTACGGGTGGCTGAGGGATCGGTGCAGAGTGTGGAGGGGTATGTCAGTAGCCATCATGACCGTGTGGGTTCACTTGGCTGACGACCCAACGAACCCGGGTAACACGAGTGGATTTGGTGAACAGGGCTTACACTCCAGAGAACCGTTATATGGTGGACTGCTTTGTGCTTCCCCCACCTTGACGGGAGATGTGGATACACCCCCACGAGGACTTGTTGACCATGGTTGGCCCCTATGGAATATACAAGTATAAGTGGACTTGTCCCCCACATCTTGTGTGAACTGTTTGTTGATGCCATCACCGTTTTATGAACTATGATGACTTGTTTATTTGTTTAACTGGTTTTGGCACACTCACTAGTTTCTGCTAATAAAAATTGTGTTTATGTTTTGTATCCGCAGATAAGCTATAGTATGTTGCCAGTGAGGCGGGTAGACACTTTTGGGAGCACTTGTTGCCTGATGGATATGTTAGGAATACATGGCTATCTTTATTTTGTTTATCAGTAATTAATGGTCGTGTATCCGGGTCAACAAGTAACACCACCTTTTGTATATTTGATAAATCTTCCGAACTTTGATGTAAACTAATAATCGTATTATGTTATTTTTTTGAAATACAAAAAGTTTAAATTTGCACTAAAATTCAGGGTGTTACAATAGAAACCTACTCTGGTCTTTAAACATGCATACATATCATTTGAATTACACAAATGGTTTATGAAACCTCTAAACATGGATATCTACAATTTCATGGATTGTAACATACAAAAACATCTTATAATACTATTAATATCATGCTCTCGAGTTAACTATTACTCACCTATTGAGCTATAACAGGTAAGTACTAAATCACAGGTGATCCTTGATCAACTGGTACACCTAAACAAACAATACATACAATTTAACACTCAAAATAGAATCTGCCAAAGGTAGGGTACGGCCGTACTTGCGAAGGCACGCCCGTGCTTGGCGAGGCACGCCCTGGACTTGGGCAAGCACGCCCCGTACCTGATACTCACGTACGCCCCGTGACTACAGGCACTACCCCGGACCCTCTAGGGTTAGGCACGCCCGTACCTTTTGAAGGTACGCCCGTGCCCCCATGGGTACGCCCTTGGTCACGGTCTGTTCTTGAGAGGCATGCCCGTGCCTTTCCATTTGCAGCAGCAGGTTCGACCAGAACCTGCTGTTTCCCAGCCAAAACAAACCAAAACATTACTAATTCGTTTTCCACTCAATTTCTTCCTTTCACATATGAACTAACACATGAAATACAAGCTAAAGACACCATTTTTACATCATTTAACAACACAATTAGAGTTTAGGACTAAAATCCTACTTTTGACCCATTTGGTCATTAATTTACAAAATCAATCAAAATGAAACCTTTAATTAACAAAACTAACTTCTGTGATCCTAATATCAATATAGAAATCAATTGGTAATATCTAATTTCATCTTTGGCTTCAATTGGTGATTTTCACCCAAATACCCAAAGCTTAGAAACTTGAATAAAAGAGAAACTTACAAGAACCAGGATTGGATTAGGGATTACAGGAGATTGGAACTTGAACAAACTTGAATTCACAGGAGATTACTTGAGCTTTGATTGATCCTTTCTTGAATCCTCTTGAATTCTCTTCCAAGGCTAACACACAAGAACACACACACAAAAGGCAACAAGTGAGTTGTCCGTGTGTGTATACGTGACTAAGCAAGAGTTACCTGCTTGTGGATTAATATTATCCACAAGTGGGTATTTTGTTCCCACTTTCAACTTACAACTTAACGCACGAGTACCCGTTTTAACTAACGGGGATATTTTTGGAAACCTTGTTCTAAACCATTTAATATTGTTTTATTCTTTTCTATTTTTTCAATATTTTATTAACTCATTTAAATAACTATTTTAATTATTTTTTTCTTTAATATCTTTAAATATATATTTATTCAATTTATGTAATTTATTATACGTACCACCTCAGCATGCGTCTAGGCCCTTTGTGAGGATGTTACAACACAGACCCGAAAAAAGTATGGGATGGCTTGAAAACACGATACTTGGGTGTAGATTGGGTAAGGACGGCTCGAGTCGCAACATTTAAAAGAGAGCTTGAAGGATTGAGGCTGAAGGAAGGAGAGCTTTTGATAATTGTGCTACTAAATTGAGTGGATTGGTTTCAAAGTTGAGGAGTTTTGGACATGAAGTTGAGGAAGAAGAATTGGTGAGACGGTTACTTGATGCAATGCCAAAGTCGTTCCTTCAAATTGTGGCGTCGATCGAACAATATTTCGAGTTGGATACGATGCTCTTTGATGAAGAGGTTGGAAGACTTACGGCGTACGAAGAAAGACTTAAAAGCCATGGTGAGAAGGAAGAAGATCAAGAGCAACTCATGTGGGCAAGTGAACAAAGACACGGTGAAGGTAGAGGACGTGGAAGGAGCTTCGAGAGAGTTGGAAGATGACGAGGAAGAGGAAGAGGTCGAGGTTATAAAAGCAATTTTAGATGTTATGAATGCGGGGAGTTTGGACACTTCGCAAACCAGTGTACGAAATGGAATGACAAGAAAAACGAGGCCAACTTGGTTCAAGAAGAAGAACCGGCTTTGTTGTGATCAAAATTACAGGTGTGATTGTTGGGTAATTTTGATATTTGAATCGGGTCAAGTAACACTCGATCGAAATAATCGTATGCATGGCTTCATATGCATGGATAATTTATTAGTATTTAGTATTTTATTTTGTTAGTAGAATTCAATTTGACTGAGTTGTGTGGAGTAGGAGTGCACGTTTGTGACTATTGGTTAGTGGCTTGATTTTAGGAGTATTCTGGTTTTTTCTTTACTTTAAATATGCATGTTATCTGCCTTGGTTTGGCAAGCAGCTTTGAATTTGAGTAATTAATTCCACCGAAAGTTTGTTCAATATATATATAAATTTATTTTGCATTTCTTTTGCTTGTGTGTTACTGAATTTATACATTGATAACCAACACAAGCTTCATCATCAAAAAGAACTCTATACCCATTCTTCATTAATTGTCCCACACTCAATAGATTTTACCCCAAATCAGGAGCATAGTGAAGATCATGAAGTACCTTTGTTTGACCGTTTCCCATAGCAAGCTTCACTGCTCCTTTTCCCTCATCTTGGATACCTTTTCCATTCCTCATTCGTACATCAACCTTCCACTTTTCATCCAAATCTTTAAATAATTTCGGATGACCCGTCATATGGTTAGAACACCCATTATCTATAAACCAAATAGAGGAATTCCTATCACCTTTATTTGTATTTGTGGTTGTGAGAGACACATCATTCCCTTCACCACAATGAGCCATAAAAATCCTGCACTCTTCTTCTTCCTCTTCCTGATCAATAGCAGCGTTGGCATGTGGTTCAAACCAACATTCGGATCGCATATGGCTAAATCTGTTGCAATTGTAACACTGCACACCACTCTTACCATGCCCACCAAATCTTCCACATCTCTGCCTCGACCACCACACGAGTATCCTCGTCTCCTTCCTCTACCAAATGAGCCATCTCCTTCTCTTGCTTGAAAGGGCCTTTCTTCTTCTATATTTTCCATACGTCTATTAACTCCACCTTCATGCGATTGCAGAGACCCCATCAATTGATCGAAAGTGAGTGTTGTCAAGTCTTTTGACTCTTCTATTGCAGTCACCACATGGTCCCATTTAGTGGGCAGACTTCGTAAAACTTTCTCTACGACTTGCTGATCAGAAACTTCTTCACCATATGCTCTCTTTTGATTCACAATCCGCATAACACTTGACAGGAAATCAGCAATCGCTTCATCGTCTTTCATTTGAAGGATCTCAAACTCCCTTCTTAACCCATGTAACTTCACAGTCTTCACCTTGGAGTCACCCTGGTACTCTGTTTGCAAAACATCCCATGCATTCGTGGCCGTCGTAGCAGCAACACTGCGAGAGAAAATATTGTCGTGTACAGCTTGCAAGATGAGTGCTAAGGCACGAGCATCTTTCTTAAAATTCTCTCGTAGTTTTTCAGCATCATTCTCTTCTTGTGAGAAACCCTTGGAAACGAGATCCCAGAGTTCCTTAGATCGCAGAACCATCTTGACTCTAATGCTCCAAAATTCTGTTGGTAACAAGAGCCTCAAAACTTACAAAAACTTGAAACTCACGAAGTAAGCAGGAAACAAATTTGAATAAGAATAAAGGAATTTATGTTCACAAAGGTCATGAAGTTTGCATAAGGGAAAAACTTGCTTTATTAATTATGGGCAAGGCTATATATAGCCTTTTACATGCACATAGACGTGGGCCACTAGTGCACAACCATAAACCTACTAGTCTTCCTAAAGAACCGGTCAAACAATGACCCATTAATTTTCAACATGCACTCCAACGTACTCATGCTTTTGAACCGGTAACACACTATTCTCTACTTAACAATTAAATAAAACAAATATAAAATCAAGATATTAAACACTAATTAATCAAACAAAAATATTCCAGCCATGCAAACCGTAACCACTCAACGATAATCTAACCGATTAACCAACAAATTCGTATCCTTCTCCTTTAAACACAGGCAGAAGCAATTGACTGTTTCCTACGGATGTCATGACTCTCTTCTCTCTTTTTTTGCTTCTCTCTTTTCTCACCGATCTTGTAACCTGGCTCTCATACCATAATGTTATTTGTGATATCAAAAGAAACCAGAACACTCGATAGTTTATTCAATAAGGAAACTGCTATATAGCAGATGTTTACAACTGGAAAAAGGAAACAAAGCACATGCAGAATACTAACAACTTCTACATAAAAAACGGATACCTCCTAAAGACCAGGTAATCTACTTATTCAAACTACAATCACGTTTAAGAATAGAACCAAACAAATCTTTGAATTATTCTTAACACCTTTTGTCCCTAATTGGTTCTGGTTGTGGATAAAAAACCAAACCGGGTAGAACCGAAAAGTGTATAAATTGGTCTGGTTCTGGTTCGGGTTCGGAAGCGGTTTGGTTCGGGACAAACGAGTTTTCCGCTCACCTCAAAAGTATTTGTTCATATTAATCGTTTGTCTTTCACTCCGACGTATCTCCGCTACATGCTACTTCTTCTTGTTCTTCTTCTTCTTAATTTCTCCTATTTTTTTGTGCATTGCGGGTATTTGTTGTTGGTAATCAAAGAGCTAAACACACTCTTAATAATCTACTACAGAAAAACAGGAGATGAAAAATGAAGCTATGCATGTATCTTCTCTTGTCTACTGCCGAGAGATACACAAAACACAAAGGACTACATTTTGTAAAATTCTCTCTACTTTTATTCAAATGAACACCGGCTTATATAAACATGGGAAGTGGGAACATGCATAAAAATAATAAAACTAACAACCTGCAGTACTCCTAAAACATGGGCTTCCATGACTTTCATAAATGTAGGAAACATGTACCACTAAACAAAGACTAATTAACAACCCATGATTCTGCATTAAAAGTTCTCCACTAAACTCCTAAAAATAACTAGGACCCAAAAGTGGTAGAAAAAACAACGACCCGACCCGCAAGCTAAGACCCGGTATAAACGATTAACCCAACATTTGTTTGCTTAGTGTATATTTGTAGGTCACTCGAGCTTTGTGCTTGTGTGTTTGCTTAGATAATGTATGATCGACTAACAGCATAAACCCACACAGATTCCACCATTTTACTATTAGATTATGTTCTGATATCTTAGATGTGTGCTCTTCTCGGGATTTATGTTTTAGCATGTTCGTATTAGTAGTTACTCACACGGGTTTACAAGTTTCATTCGTACACGCTAGGCGTTCGAAATAATGCCACAATGAGTTCTTGCTGTTTCCTTTAAACGTGGTCATTTGGTTCAATGTTCTTTTCTTCTCTTTTCTTTAAAATTGTTCAATCAGTCTCATAAGCTTCACTTTTATCTATTTTTTTTGGTTTTCCCAGTTTTAAACACAGTCCAATTGTTATTTCAATTCTACACATGTTTCTCAAAAATATTTTCTGCTCTTTATTTAGATCCCTTATACTTGATCTTCATTGAACCATGATCAGAAAAATTGATATTAGATATTGGACGTGGAAAAATGAAAATTGATATTAGATATTGGACGTGGAAAAATGATATATCCTCCTACTCACCGCAAGATTACATGTGGAGTCCACTAATTCTCTTTCATCACCTCCTCTATTGATTTTGACATTTATGTTGATCTTATGATTAGGACGATAAGTGTTTTCTTCCGGTCCTCGTTCTTCTTTCTCCCATTAGTGTCACGATTGAATCAGGGGCTGACTTCTATAGGGGGTGTGGGGGCACGGGACACCACTCAATTTTACGTGCGTAGTGTAAATTTCGATTTTTCGTAGTGTAAATTCCAATTTTTTCGAGGCGGTGCTACCACTCATTTCAAATCTTAGGTCCGGTGCTACCACTCATCTCAAATCATGGGTCCGCCCCTGGATTGAATGGCACCATATTAGAACACAGATTGAACGATTACTCAGAACTAAAATTTATGTATACAGTGAATTAAAAGTGCACAGAAGATGATTGATAATACACTTTGATATCTTCGAATTGATTGTTCATACAAGTATATATATACTAACAGAAATTGGTGGTTAATGTTGGCGTCAAAAACTGTCTAATGGTGGCTATCTGCAATGGCTTTTATAACTGCCATTGTGTCATGACATAATCACACTTATTTAAATACATATTATAGCTAATTTAAATAGATGTCTGTAAGTTTAATGATTAAACATTATTAAGGCCAACAATCTCTCTCCTAATGTTTAATCATCAATGAGTTTAAAAATCTTCAAATAATGACAAAATCATCAATTTTGTCTTGCAGTTTGCTACTGTCATCTACATACATCGAGTCTTTCGCCTGGTTTCCGTCTAGTTCCTCAAATGTTAGCACCATCCTTTCACCTTCGTCAAAGTCTACCTACCCTGTCACTTGCTCTCCTTGTCCAAACATAAGCTGCACGGTATTGTTTTGACTGCAGTAATCCATCTGCTTTGGCTCTTCCTTCTGTTTCCCAAAAACTTCACTTTCAACAGGCATATCTTTAGCCAAAGTCTCGCGTTCACTTAGGCTATCTGCAGCCTCAAGTTTCAACTCATCCAACGAGTAGATAATGTTGGATATCAAAGAGCATATTTTGACCTCACACACTAATATACTCATAAAGAACCATGAAGAAACAAACAGGAGAAAGAACGCAGCATATATGGTTGGCTGGCTGCTTGACAGAAAAACCAAAAAGACTACATTTTGATAATACTTCTCTTGATTTTATTAAAGCGTAAAGCAACCCTTTAAATAAGGAAAAGTACACCTAACTTACAACTACTAAAGCATGAAGTACAAATGCAACAGACTCAAAATCGTGAACCACAATTGAAGGAACTGGACCTTGAAAACCTTGTTTACTTCCCTAAAATTCAGCTCCACTAACACACCCACTACCTTTCCAATTTACTCAGTCAAACATGGACTATCCACTAATGACCCATGAACCGCTAACCCACTTCATGATAATCCATGATCCATGACATGACTTGATCTGCTCCATGGACTTAACCCATCAAGATTACCCAACATTCACCCCGTAATCTTGATGATCATGACCCGAGCTGATCTTACACAGTCCCTTCTCATTCTTAACACTTGTAACATATAACATGGCATCCGTTGGAACCATTCATTAACATCTTGACTCTTAACGGATCGACGACCACTTCCCCGGCCACCTCCAAAGCCACCTAATTTGAACTCCAACACCATAATGTTCACACCGTGTTGATTCTCCATCATTCCCTTTGATCGCGACTAACAGCTACGAACTACCTATGTTCATCACCGGTCACCCCGTAGTCTTGAACGGTACTTCCCGTCTACCCCACGTCAACGGTCGATCCCAAACACTTTACCAACTTCGTCTTCTGCTGTAAACCAGTCTCGAAACATTTTTCTACCAATCAAGAAGACAAGCTACCACTTTTTCCTTTTCCACCACCCGCAAAACGAACTGAATTAGCACCACCTGCATTAATGTCTTCTGCCCATTTTTCCTGCGCCCCGGTAGACTCTCAAACAGATCAAAGATGAAGACTGCTTTCACAACTCTGCTCTCACACCTCACAGCCCCAACAGCCAACGGGGCTGCTACCCTCTTCTCTGCAAGTCGACTCTCAAAACCACCACCAGGGTCTTCACCGCTCTGATACCAATTGTTGGATATCAAAGAGCATATTTTGACCTCACACACTAATATACTCATAAAGAATCATGAAGAAACAAACAGGAGAAAGAACGCAGCATATATGGTTGGCTGGCTGCTTGACAGAAAAACCAAAAAGACTACATTTTGATAATACTTCTCTTGATTTTATTAAAGCGTAAAGCAACCCTTTAAATAAGGAAAAGTACACCTAACTTACAACTACTAAAGCATGAAGTACAAATGCAACAGACTCAAAATCGTGAACCACAATTGAAGGAACTGGACCTTGAAAACCTTGTTTACTTCCCTAAAATTCAGCTCCACTAACACACCCACTACCTTTCCAATTTACTCAGTCAAACATGGACTATCCACTAATGACCCATGAACCGCTAACCCACTTCATGATAATCCATGATCCATGACATGACTTGATCTGCTCCATGGACTTAACCCATCAAGATTACCCAACAGATAATGGCTGTTTCACACTATGCATCCAATAATCCCAAATAGGTTGCATATAACTCTCGTTGTTTATTTACATAAACTTAAGGAAGTTTCAAAGCTTAGGCTACTTCTTTCCATTTGTGTTTGACTACCACACAAGTGTATCCACCTAGACTTCTTACAGTTAAGTAAAGATCCAAGAGATTAACTTCAATCTCATTGATCTTTGCTGGTAGTATTCTTTCCTCATATGTTGTAAACTTTTGATAAAACCACACTATCAATTTTCCGAAATGTTCCTCATTAATTGCCTTTTCTTTGATGATATCAAGTTGTTGAAGGTCCTTGTTGTAGTATTCCCACTCAGGGTTGTTGTTGCTCTCATCTTCTGCCATCTCTTCTTCGAATTGCCTCCTCACTATGCATTTTGTTCCTTTAATAATCACCTTGAATCCTTGAACCACTAATTGAGTTAAACTTAGTGTATTAAAACCAACGTTTGGAACATAATACACTCCAGGAATCATGTAAGTCATTTCTTCAGTTGTGATATGTACTCCAAATCCTTCGACATTCAAACCTTGTTTTGTGGCTTTGCTTGTTCCTATGGTTTCAGACTTAAAATCTACGAATTTTTCAATGTTCGAAGTCATATGTCTTGGAAATTCATTTAAAACATACCATAAATCATCTGTTAGATCGGAATACGAAATCAAGAGTATTGAATGCAAAGATTTTGTTTATAGATCTGAAATATGCGTTTTTACATTACAATCTTCTTCTACATGTTTACATATATATACTACACGAGTTTGACGGTTTATTGGCGGTTTCCGGCCAACTTAACGCCCGTCGACGGTTGTCGTCACGGCGGTGGTTGGTGGCTGTCGGCGCCGCCCCTATTTACAATATTATATTTATATATTTTATACTACAACCTAGATCGGGATTATTTTGTTACATTCTCCTCCTTAATCTCGATCGTTACTGTGTTGTAAATCTTGAACTCCAAGCATCTACCTCATAGTAGTAAACCTCAGTCTTGGCAATGCTTTTGTCGGTATATCTGCTCGTTGTAGTTCTCCATTGATGTGTTCCACATTGATGTGTCCATTCTCTACGCATTCCCGAATGAAATGATAACGAATGTCGATATGCTTACTCCTTCCATGAAACACGGGGTTTTTGATGAGTGCTATTGCTGAAATGTTATCAACTTTCAGTGTTATTCTTTCCTCCTTCCAGCCCGTTAATTCACTAAGTAGCCGTTTTAACCATAGAGCTTGACATGCTGCTCCTGCCATGAATTCTGATTCACATGATGAGAGTGCTACTGTTGGTTTCTTCTGAGTGCACCAGGTAATAGGTGATTCTCCAAAATAGAAAACTATTCCAGTAGTTCCTTTTCCTTGATCAGTGTTGATCCCATAACTACTGTCGCTATAACCTGTAATCTTGCAGCCTCCTTCTCTTTTGTATATAATGTCGTGCTCCTTGGTTCCTTTAATGTATCTGATCACTTGCTTTATCGCATTTAGATGGTGATCCTTTGGTTCTTGCATAAATCTGCTAAGTAATCCAACCGAATAACTTAGATCCGGTCTAGTATGTAATAAGTACCTTAGACATCCAATTATGCTTCTGTAGTAGGTTACATCCACTGGATTTTCGTCTTCTGATTTGACTAACTTTGTTCCCGGGTCCATCGGTATCTTTGTGTCATTACTATCCATAATATTTGCATCCTTTAAGATTTTGTTGATGTAGCCCGTTTGCTTGATTGTAATCTCTCCTCCTGTCTGAGTAACTTCTATTCCAAGATAATATGCTAGCAATCCTAGATCGCTCATTTCAAATTTATCTTCCATTTGTTGTTTGAACAAGTCTATTTCCTTCCTTGGAGTGTCGGTGACAATCATGTCATCCACATAAACTCCAACTATTAAGGTGGAAGTCTTACTTCTTTTCGTGTAAACTGCTTGTTCGAGATTACACTTCTTAAAGCCTAATTACTTTAAGGTTTGATCAAGCTTCATATTCCAAGCTCGTGGTGCTTGCCTTAAGCCATATAACGCTTTTACGAGCTTGTAACTTTCCCTGTATTTCCAAGTTGTACAAAGCCTTCGGGATATGTAACATAGACTTCTTCTTTTAATTCTCCATGTAAAAATGCTGACTTAACATCCAGACGATGTACTTGCCATCCATGGTATGCAGCCAGTGCTAAGATTAAACGAACTGTTTCGATGCGTGCAACTGGTGCAAATGCTTCCTCGAAGTTTATTCCTTGTTCCTGCACATATCCTTTTGCTACTAACCTTGCTTTGTATTTGACGATTTCACCTTTTGCGTCCTTCTTCGTCTTAAAGACCCATTTAAGTCCTATTGCCTTTTGATTTGTAGGCAAAGTAGTTAGGGTCCATGTTTTATTCCTGTTAATTGAGTCAAGTTCAGCTTGCATGGCTTCAATCCATTCTTTATCCTTTGATGCCTCCTTGTAGTTACGTGGTTCCTCTTCCGTAAGTAATAGGCTTTCCGTCTCTGTTGCTAATGCATGTTATATACTGCATTCATGTCTCTGAAACCTTGTACCGGTGTATCATCATAGTTATCTGACTCCTCATTGAACTAACAGTTGCTTGTTCCTCTTCTTTTTTCCGTGAGCACCGCCTGTTTCCCTTGTTGCCTTTTGTACGCCTCTTTGATAGTTTTTCTTTGTGGGCTTCTTTGTCTTCTCTCGATGACTTGGTTAATCAAGAAACTCTCTGGTTTTCTTTGATCGGTTGTCTCCGGTGGTCGTCTCTTTTATGCAATCGTTGTTTCACGATGTTTTGGTTCCTCGGTTTGGTTTCCGAGTGGGTTTGCCGTGACCTTGGATGCTCCGGTCGTCTTCTCCGGCTGTCTTCTCCGGTTCCGGTATGTTTTCTACCGTGGGTACCAGACGGTGGTAGATCTTGTAGATCGGCCGCCTCTATGGTATCCCGTCCCGTTCAACACCTTTTTTGGTGTTCTGTTTTTCCGGCGACGGTCGGTTTCTCCGGTCCTCTTGATTCCCGGTATATGATGATGCCAAGGTTCAAAACCTTCGGCGCTGATACCAAATGTTGGATCTAAAACACGAAATCAAGAGTATGAATGTAAAGGTTTTGTTTATAGATCTGAAATATGTGTTATTACATTACAATCTTCTTCTACATGTTTACATATATATACTACACGAGTTTGACGGTTTATTGGCGGTTTCCGGCCAACTTAACGGCCGTCGACGGTTGCCGTCACGGCGGCGGTTGGTGGCTGTCGGCGCCGCCCCTAAATATTATATATTTTATATTTACAACTTATTTCTAACCCTAGATCGGATTATTTGTTACACTGATAGAGAAGATGATAGTGATCGTTCGGATGTAAACAGCCATGAAAGTGATGAATGTCAAAGTAATTCGAGTGAAGATAAGAACAAGGAACACCAAGAACTTCTTAACAATGTTAAGAAGACTGCAAAGCAAGCGTTGATAAGGTATTATGACTCATTTACGACTCTCAATGGAAGATTGGAAGAAAGGCAAAGTTTAAAAATTCCAACAAAAAATGACTTTGATAGTCTAATTGGTTTTTTAGATATCGTAAATGAGCAAGAAATTATTGAAGGTTGCAAGGATTTAGTGAATAATCATTTTGAAATGTTAATAAATTGGTTCTATAGAGTTTTTGTAAATACCAAAGAGAGATTTGTACTCGTGAAGATTAGGGGAACAAAAGTATGCCTGCTAGACTTGTTTTTAATGGTGAAGAAAATGGAAGGTTATATGAATATAACCTTGAAGAAAAAATGGATGGAAGTGACTTCCATGTTGGGGTTTGAAGGAATTGATGCAGATGGGATTAAGAAGTGTTATGAAACACATTTGATGCTCCTAGAAGCCTATTACGATATAGTCAAAGGATACTCCAGGGAGGAATTGGAACCAGCAGCAGAGGCATGCATGGGAAAGGTTAATTTGGAATTAACCAAGAGGTACTCCAAAGAGTTTGTAACACCAGCAGCAGAGGCGTGCGAAGGTGAGGATTTGGCAATTGGCTTACAAGAAATGGAGATTATACCAGATTGCATTAGGACCGGTGGAGAAAAACAAGAAAGGAAGGCATGCAGGATTGAAGGGGACGATGAAGACACTGCAATCAGCAAATATACTCGAAAAAAAGAAGAAGATAACATGGATTGTGAAGCTTGCTTTGATGGTGAAAAGATTCAAGATTATATCATTTAGGGAGGAGCTGTTAGACATTTAAATGATATAATCGAAATGATATTCTATAGTTTAGTATTATGTAACATGACTTATAATATATTGTATTAAATAATGTGTGGGGCTGTCGAAATTAGCCGCCACCCAACTGCCATTTAACAGTTAATGGCGGGAAGTAAACCACCAGAATCCTTGTCTATAAATAGGATAGCAATGTACAAAATTATTGTTAATCGAAGGATAATATTCTGTGTAAACTTTGTTCTTTCAATCTTACAAAGTCTATTGCTTATATTTCTTGTGAAGTTCTATGATGGATTCATTTGAATCTGATGTTGCCAAACGATGTGGCAACAACACAAACAGACTTGCAGATCATCGAAGAAAACAATTTGGTGTTGGAATGATTTTGTTTTCGTAAATTTCATCCTTTTGAGTATCACCTTGTTCTTTCGATTTGTCTGTCTTAACCTTACATGAAACCATTTTCATAAAGGATCGTCTTCTATTTCTGTTTGGACAATTCCAATACATATGTCCCCACATAAAACACACGTAACATCTTGCCTTCTTCATCTTTCTATCAGATGTAATTATTTAAAGAATTTTACTTACAGTGCAGTTGTCGTCTTTTAACATCAATTGATCCAACTTCTTTAAAACTTCATTTCTACGTTGAAACCAAAAGCTCCTTCGACTTCGATCATTAACTCTGATCGTATGATCGTTTTCTGTCCAGGGTGACTGCCCTTCTTTTGATTTCCAAAGTGTCGATGTTGTCTCTGCCTCTTTTCTTTCTGGATTTGTGTGTGTATTTGAACTTCCAATTTTCATATTCATTGCTTTCAATCTCGAATTTCTCTTCCCAGTATTCGACTGCCGCTCTGATACCATGTTTTTTTCCAGTCCTCGTTCTTCTTTCTCCCATTAGTGTCACGATTGAATGGCACCATATTAGAACACAGATTGAACAATTACTCAGTACTAAAATTTATGTATACAGTGAATTAAAAGTGCACAGAAGATGATTGATAATACACTTTGATATATTCAAATTGATTGTTCATACAAGTATATATATACTAACAGAAATTGGCGGTTAATGTTGGCACCAAAAACCGTCTAATGGTGGCTATCTACGATGGCTTTTATAACTGCCATTGTGTGACATAATCACACTTATTTAAATACATATTATAGCTAATATAAATAGATGTATGTAAGTTTAATGATTAAACATTATTAAGGCCAACAAAAATAGGAAGAAAAAGTAGTAGTATATATCACCTCTCATAGTATTGCATTAGAATATAATTCCACTATAAGCTTGAAATAAGAAATAGAATTTAGATAATTTTGTGCCTTAAAGCATCCAATTCAAAATTTTCGTTTTCTATTTTTTGGCTGCAAATGATATTTCTTATAATCTGTTTAACTTTAACGAGTGTTTAAAAAAAAATTATTCATTCAGTTTTTATTTTTGATATAGAAGGAGATGCAAGAGCAGAGCATGGATCATCTCCATTGGTATGCCTACCTTTTAATAAATTTTGTTTTCAAAATAGCAGAAGGTGATGATGGTTCAATGCATATGTAACTTGAAATAGTTCCCACAGAAATCTATAAATTAGTAACATTTCTTTTGTGTTTGTCAGCTCACAAAACCTGAAAGCTAAAATTGGAACAAAAAAACTCCATATATTTTGTATGTTGCTTAGTTTTTGTTTGGATCCAAAAAACACAAAACTTGAAAGCTAAAATTGTAATTCATTAAACCTCAGTAGGGCAATAAGTGGTGTTGTATATACTTAGGGCCCGTTTGATTGACAGGAATCCCTAGGATTATAAGAAATTGGAATCCAATTTCTAGCTCATTAGGATTTCTATGTTTGGTTTACTTAAAGGAGGGAATTTCAAAGAATTGGAGTCCGTTAGGTGAGGGAAAGGGAATTTTATCGAGTAATTGAGGGATTTTAAAAACCTTGGATGAAAGAATGTGAAATATTACTTTATTACCCTCACATCCTAATATATATCATCTTCCCCTTCGACTGACCCATTTGATTCCTCTCTTCCTCCATAGCATCGTGCCGTCGCCCCACCGCCTATGGTCACTATCGCCTGCGTTGCCATAGCCTGCGCCTGTCACCATGGATTACTGTCTTCCTTCACGTGTAGCCTTTCGACTCCTCTGTTGCCGCCACATGTCTCCCCCGACTTCGTCCGCTTAGCCTCAGGTAAGTTTACTTTCTCTCTCTCCCCCGTCGCCTTCGACTCCTCTCTTCCTTCATCTTGGTTTATTTTTTTAGAATCTCTAATTTGTTGAATGTGTGTACCAAACCCATTGTTGAATCGGTAGAACCCATCGTTAATTTCAGAAACAGTTATTTAGAATATATTACCCTAACCTATGGATGTCAATAACTATGTACATCTTCTAATATAAATAAAAGATTAATTTGATAAAATTTATTAGACGATCTAAACCATTCATTTAATAAAATGTTTAATCTTGACCATTCATTCACTTAAAATCAAAAAATCAATTTTGACTTTTTAGAGTCAAAATTATTAGAGATATATGCCCTTATTAAATCATATAAAATCGTATTTGTCTACCTTAATTTACAAATATCATATTTACCTTTTATAATATTTCAAAATATCATAATTAACCAAATTCTTAGTTTTATCATTCTAAAATATTTTATAATCATTTTAAATTCTTTTGTAATTACAACCAATAACGTTTAACTTTATTACTCTTAATTGTAACAATAATGATTGATGACTTATATAAGAAATACAATCACGTTTCTTCTTATCATGATACCATGTTTCTGCCGTCAAGTCTACCCTCCCACTTGTGTCAATATTTCCACCGCTCATTAGAGTGTTGCACCGTACGTCGTCTTTTTAAATTCTTATTTAATTCGCATTTTATTATCATTTAATATGTTTTTATTAACGTCTAATATTTATTATCGTTTAAACCAACCCGTGTATCACACGGGCATTTAGTCTAGTTATTTAATATTTCTATATTTTGAAATTTCTTTTCCTTTAAAAATTTCTTCTAAATACCCCGCCTTACTGTGCGGACACCAAAACCACCCCCGCCTTACTATGCGGACACCAAAACCTTGTTCCTATTAATGTAGAAACACAAACATTAATTTAAATATGGTTGAATCTCTATAATGCATATTGCAAAACACGAACATTCACATAAAAAGTTTAAAACTTTAAAACCAAAACAAAAACATAATCATTGTGTCATCTGGAACACTTCTACATTGAATCTTGTTAATCAGAAGATTATGGAGAAGGGTCCTACTATGCACACAGAATCCGTGTAGGTAGCAAAGGCAGTTTCGTATTTGCCAAATGCAAAACAAAGGATTAGCAGATTCGTATTTGCCAAATGCGAAATACTTTGTTTCTAAAATGTAATGATTATCTATTTCTCACTTTCCAAGTGAGAAATTTTCCAATTTCGCATTTGGGATTTGTTTCCAATTTCGCATTTGGGCTTGGACTTGTAATGAGCTTATGTCAATTTAATATGTTTGTGTTTCCAATTTCGCATTTGGGCTTGGACTTGTAACGGGCTTATGGCAATTTAATATGTTTGTGTTTCCAATTTCGCATTTGGGCTTGGACTTGTAACAGGCTTATGGCAATTTAATATGTTTGTGTTTCCAATTTCGCATTTAGGATTTGTTCCTAATTTCGCATTTGGGCTTATGATGTTTGTTTCGCAAATGTGGCTTGTGGACTTGTTACGGGCTTATGGCAATTTATAGATTATGGGCTTACAGAATATGGCAATTTACAGATTATGGGCTTATGACAATTTATAGATTATGGGCTTATGGCAATTTACATATTGTGTCAGATTCTAATTGCTAATTGAGTACATATATATAGGAGTATTTAAACTTGATGCAATTGCAATTACATGAAAAGGATTTCATGATTTAGTAAAAGGAAGTGGGTCGTTACATGAAAAGTATGTAAACTTGATGGAATTGCACAACTTCGACATAGAAACTAAAAACCCCTTTAACTCCCTCTAAATATGTTAAATAGACCAACTCTACAATGACAATGAATTTGACATCTTCCACATTGTGGATGTATAATAGTAGTTGTAGCTGTGTCTGATTGTTGTAGAAAGTATGATTGAACTTCTTCAACTAACAACAACTCGACTGCACAATGAAGTCTAAGATCTATCTGTAAAGTAGTTAAGATTTTAAATTGAGATACGCGAAGTGCCAACTCCTCAATATTGTAGGACATTAAATACATCAACTTCTTTTTTAATGTTAAAATTTTGACGTTGCAAATGATATCATGAAATGATATAAGTTGGTCAAATATATTTTTCTCATATCTGAAACCATTCAAATCAAGATTTACGGTTTCAAGTACAGGAATGTAAACATTTGGTTGTTGCGATAGGGAATAGGTTCGACCCGCATAATTCAAAATTTTCAGTTTTGGTATAATAAATTTGGAGATTATAAGAGAGATCATATGTGTCTATACTAACCTCTTCCAGATGCTCACTTACAATAATAATTTTACAATCTTCTGTTTCAATATTGCAAACACTAAGTTTTAATTTTTTTAATGACCGTAACCCTATGAATGGGTCTATGTCATTTATCACTGCATGAAATAAACTTAAATTTTGAAGATTTTTAAAACAGACATAAGCGGGTGTAGGGGGAGAAAACACAATAGGTTTGGAAATTGACTTGAGTTTTAAAGTAATCAATTCCTCAGCCGATTTAATTAAATTAACCGGCCAAGATAATTCATTTATAGTTGACCGAATCGAAACTTTAAACTCTTTTACATTGTTTGTGTAAGCTTTTTGAAAATAAAAATTTAAAAGGTTGGCACTGCATGTACCGTCACGCTCAAAAGTTAATTTCTGCAGAGGTATGTTATGTGCATGATGTTCACGTAAAGATAACACTTTCGTGACATATTGATCGAAAGCTGGAGGTGGCTTTTGTAATTCACATGCTCTAAAACTTAATGCAGGAAGCCGAGTCCATGATTTAAGAAAAGATCTTGATATCATAGAAGTCTGAACCGCTTCATGTGTATCCAGTAAAGATAAAATACGAAGCCGCAACTCTTGTGGTAAACCCGATATGTTGTCGTTATCCGAACTAAATGTTTTGACTGACATTATCTATTAAATCTGAATAAAATATGTAAGTTAGAAATTGTGAAATTTTTTAGTTTACGGTATATGATGGGTGCTTATATAGGTGGCACACATTGAAATGAAGTTTCTCACTTGCCAAATGCGATATTGACTCACTTGCCAAATGCATTGACTTAGTTCTAAACAAACTAGACTTAGTTTGTTTCAAACTAAAGAAAACTAAACAAACTTTTGCCATGTGCGAAATTCAACTAATATTAAATGAAGTTTCTCACTTGCCAAATGCGATATTGACTCGTTCTAAACAAACTAGACTTAGTTTGTTTCAAACTAAACAAACTAAATTTTGCCATATGTGAATTCAACTAAACAAACTAAATTTAATTTTGCCATATGCGAATTCAACTGGCAAAATTCAACTAATATTCACTAAATGACACTAAATATATTGCAACAAACAAATTAAATTCAACTAATATTTCACCATATGCGAAATTCAGTAAATGAAATAAAAAACCTTTGGCAACAAACAAATTACATTAAATGGTTTACCACTAAGTAATATTTTCAAATACGAAATAAGTAATTTACTTTTAAAGCCACTAAAGCAAACAAGTAATTCCATTGGTACTTTATCCTTTCACTTACATATTTGCATGCATACATACGTACATACATAACATGCATACATACCACCTTAATTATTTATTCACATTAACATTTTTATAGTCAATTAATTAATTAACTAACTAATTTAATTAACTCATAAAATCGTATAATCAATTTAGTTGCAAATAAGTTACACATTTATTGTTGAGAGAGAGTGTGTGTGTTGAAGATGGGTTTCATTTATACTTCCACAAAAATAGATAAAAAATTTTATACAATATTGATTTAGGTGTTTGATGTTAGATTTTGGTTTAATAATTGATGTATATATATAACTTAGTGTTGAAGATGGGTTTCATTTATACACTTTCACAAAGAGATTTCAAAAATCAGTTCAAAAATCAGTTCAAAAATCAGAAAGAGATTTCAGAAATCAGTAACACATTTGACATAAATTTGTCAGCTGTTAAGATGAATACAATAGATTTTTTTCAACTACATAATAGTTTTGAAGAAGTCAATAATAAAGAAGATGAAAATAATTTTTTCGAGGATGGAAAGGTACTTTAACACAACATTAAAATTACTGCTAATATTTCAACATTTTTAAGCAAATATCTCCCATTGTTTTAAGTTCTTAGACCCGTTTAATTTATTAATTGACAGGTTTTTAAAACTCGTGAAGAGTTAAAAGATTGGGTGCAAATGGTTGGCCGGCGTCAGGGTTATGTTATCGTCACAAAAAGATAAAAAAAACAGTAATATTTTATTTGCATGTGATCGTGGCGGTATTTGCAAAAGTGAAAGCAGTGTTAGAAATACCGGTACACGTAAGGTAGACTGTAAAATATAGAAGTTCAAATGATACGTGGGTGTTTAGGGTAATAAATCTTGTACATAACCATGATCCTTCCGAATACGTAGAAGGTCATGCGTATGTTAGAATATTTAATAACATTGAGTTTGATACAGTTAGAGATTTGTCATTGAAAAATTTGAAACCACGTGATATTCTATCAACAATAAAAAAGGAAAATTATGAAAATGTTTCAATAATAAAAACTGTATACAATGCATGTCAAAAAATTAGGTTGATGAACACGGATGGAAGAACAAAAATGCAGGTGCTTTTGTCTTATTTACAGTCCAAGGGGTATATTTTTTTAACATGCTGCTTCTCTGCAGATGAACTAGAAGATTTGTTTTTTGCTCATCCGACATCTTTAGAAAAGTGGCGAGCCTTTCCGCATGTGATGTTAGTGGACGCAACTTACAAATTAGCTCGAATAATGTTAGTTGATGTTAGTTATTTCAACCGTTAGTGATTGAGCGTCTATGCTAAAAGTACTTTGAATATTCAAACTCATTCTCGTGAGACTTTTTAAAATTTGAAATATTGTTTCCGCGCTTTTCTAATCTATAAGCCTTCAATGGTATCCATTTTTAGTATGCTAACGTTATTCGAAAATCAGGTAATATATTAAAGATGGGGATATATATATGCGAGTTTAATATTATAATTGAAACGTTAATGACTCTATTAACACTATTTGTTGTTTTCAAGAATATAATGATATGTTATTCGTGTAATTCAATGTGACGAAAAAGTTTTCTACAGTAACATACCCGTTTTTTTTATTTTTTCTTTTATTTGTATAAGCTATTTTATTAATTTTAAAAATAAATTCTAAGGAGAGATAAGTTAATAAGATTTTAGAAATTATGTTGATGTGGGTGGATAATTGTTTTTGTGTGAGAGTGTGTTAATATGAGAGAGTATATTTCAAATGAATAAAAAGTTAAAGTAAATTATGAGAGAGAGTAAAATAGTTATAGATTAAGTGGATAAGATTAATTTAAATAAAATGAGTTGTCTTTTTATGTTTTTTGGCTTTAAAGCTGTCATCGTGATTCACGAAAATGAGTTGTCATCTATGAGTTGTCTTTTTGTGGACAACTCGAATGCATGTATATATCGACTTTCAAGATGTCATCGTGATTCACGCAAAAAGACAACCTATGAGTTTTCATGTACTACCTGCTACCTATTTGAGCTGTCATCGTGAGCTACCTATTAACTCAAAAAGACAACCTATGAGTTGTCATGACAACCTATGAGTTGTCATCTTTTTGTGGATTCACGCATGCATGTATATATCGACTTTCACGCATGCATGTATATATCGACTTTTAAGATGTCATCATGATTCACGCATGCATGTATATATCGACTTTCAAGATTTCATCATGATTCACGCATGCATGTATATATCGACTTTCAAGATGATCGACTTCCACACAGTGGCAATTGCAGAAACACTGATCGACTTTCACACACACAGGCTATTGACTTTCAAGATGACTTGTCAAATCAAACAGTAGTTCATCATATTCAACTCAGTCTTTCGCATGGGTTTAAATGCATACGATGAGTTTCACCTTCATCTATATATTGACCGACTTCCACAATCGACTCACATATATATCGATTGACTTTCACCTTATATATCTCTATCGACTTTCATATTTATATACTTTTTCCAAGACTTTCACTTCTTTCGATTCAAGTTTCACTACTTATTACTTTTATATTTTTATAAAATGAGTTCACACTTACATCCGGGTCCTCTGAATTCTTCTTTATTATATTTAACCACACAACATAGATCAAATTATATTTTTCATAGGGAAATTTCTGACAATATAAAACTGAAGGCCCGACGTGGTGATTCTAAATTTTTTATATACCTAAGAGATCATCCTATACCGCAACGTGTTATGAGTTATATTCGTTCTGCGGGTTTCGAAGGAGTATTACAATGCGGTTATTATAAAGTTGATCAATCCCTTATTACTGCACTCATAGAAAGGTGGCGTCCAGAAACTAACACCTTTCCTACAAGATATTCAAATCATATGGGGACTACCGGTGGAAGGGGCTGCCGTTACAGGTATAAATTCGATAATGACACAGGAGGCTATTATTCTTAAATGTGAGAACCTTTTAGATTTCACTCCTCATGCTAATACACTTTTAGGAAATAGTATAAAACTCTCGTATTTGAGAGATATAATAAATAATCTGCTACCCGAAGATTGTAGCGAAATAGATGTAATTAAAAGAGCTAGAGTGTATATAATGCATTTATTAGGTGGTACACTATGTCCGGACAAGTCTGGATCCAGGGTATCTTTATTGTATTTAGATAATTTAATAGATTTAGTTTCTTCTAATACAATAAGTTGGGGTAGTGCAATTATCGCAAACCTCTATAGAAATCTGGATGAAGCAACTTCACCTCATGCCGTTGAAATTGGAGGCCCGTTAATTTTATTACAGCTATGGGCATGGGATAGGATTCCATCCATCTCTCCCAAAGTTCGTAATTTAAATACGAAGGTGGAATAGAGTTTGGCTCAAGGTACATAACTTGAAACTAATATACAACATATTACTTTGGTTTTTTTATATCAAATATTTAGTAATGCTTGTTTACTAATTGTTGAATGGTGCCCGGTGGAACCACGCTCGGTCATTTACGGACTCTCCCTCACATGTGCTTAAAGCACACCGTTCGTCTTTGTCCGGGTTAAGAGACCAAGATGTAATACTTATATAGTTACCACTTTAAAAACAGTACGATATATGGATATTGAAAAGAATCTAATGTACGTTCTTATAAATACAATTTGTTTGGACTCCATACCAAGCTTATTTTAACGATCTACCATAACAATGTACTAATGGCCAAGATAGTTGGAGGTCTGATACGTTTATAATTTTCCGAAAAATTGTTGAACAACATATGCCAGGTCAAGTAATGAGACAATTTCATTTGTTTCAACAAATACCCCTAAACCTCCAGCTTAATAAGAGCGACCATGATACGCTGCAAAATGCTTCTCGTAAGAGAAGTAAAAATTGTGATTGGCAATCTAGGTGGCGCAGGTACATTTATTTATGGGACGTGCGTCATAATTTACAATCTAATGCAGATTACGCACTCTGCTTGGTGGTCACCTATGAGTACAAGGCTTGGTATGCGGAACATACTGTGATTTATATCACAGTTCCGACCAGACAAGAGATCTCTGGTTATCAAGATCGATGGGGCACTACGGAGGTCATGGTATGTGTCAATTTAAGAATACATTTAAAATATTAGTTAATGTATATATATTCGATGTATAATTTAACTGTTTGTGTACAAATACAGAGGGAGACGATTTCGCAGATATATAACAACCCTCAACACGATCCACAAACGTATATCCAAGATTATATGTGATACGTCAATGAAACCGATTGTCTGAGTAGACAAAGTCGGCATTTCTTGGATGAGGGTGTTGAAATCCCTAGACCTCAGCCCGTTCGACGAAGGACTACACAACATCATCGTCAAGGTGGTGCGTTTGAAAATGAAGGTGGTGATGAAAGAGCTACTCATAGTAGTTCTCATGTTCCATCCTTTAGCAATGAACATGTTGGGCCCTCAAATCGAGAAGAGTCATCAAGTACACAGTACCATTCAGAATATAATTATGATTTTGGTACAATGTCAAATATTGATCAAACTTCGCAGTTTGATCAATTACAAACCCAAAGTTTGGCTAACCAGTTCTTACCACCACCTACCTTCAATTTAGCATTATTCTCACATCAACCAAACATGTACGGGACGAATGCCGCACCTCAACAAATGTATGGGATGGGGTTTGGAATGTTTGCCGGGGATTACAGACCATTTCAAACTCAAGATTCCAATACAATGGTCTCTCCAGTAAACTTAGATCTTAATCTTGCTTCGGATGATTTTTGGAATGATGTAGTTTTTGAAGGAACAAATGACGAAAATGTGTAGTATAATTTTCGTCGTGGTTTTCGCATATTAATGTATTTATTTTTAATAATTCAATTTGTTAGAATTTAAAGTTTGTTTTTTTTTATTTTAATTCTCAGTCAAATTTCCATTTCACTTGTTCACTTTAACTAATGTCTCGATCTATTAATCAAATAAATTTAAAAAAGAAATCTTTTTACAGCTCACACCTAGAGATGTGTACTAAAGGCCAAACTACATTACAGCTCACACCTAGAGACTTTATGAGGAAGGTTAGGGTGGGAAAAAAATAAATAATGAGACGAAATTGACCCAAAATAGATATTGTTAATAAATAATTATTTATGTAACAATGGATAACGAAATGTAAAAGCTCAAACCCAACTTATATGCTAATAAAAAATATAAAAACCCAAACCCAAATTTCGCACAAACCGTTTCACCTTAAATATAAAAAAAATCGTAGTAATTGTTTATTTAGCTTTGGATATTAATACGAACTTTTTATGTGGATACGTGTCCAAAACTACAATTTTAGACTACTATATTTTACTACAATTTACTAACTTCACCAATTTATGTACTTTTATTTTAATTTTATTTTTTTTCAAATATTACACATCACTGCATTTTCAAATTATTCTCTAGTATTTAATTTTTTTTCTATATATTCTTTATAGAATGCATTAAATTTGGACCGAATACTCATCTATGTTTGGGCCAAAATACATAAGTCTGATAGTTGGGCTGAAAACATCCCTTAGGATGAAAATCCAGTAGATGAAGAAATAGGCCCAAATTAAATAGTTGGGCTGAAAACATCCAAAGCTAAAATCCCACATAAAATGTTTGGTAAAAACCCACATAAAAATCCAGTAGATAGTTGGGCCCAAATTAGATAGTTGGGTAAAAACCCACATAAAAAGTTATCAAATTTAACCCACAGGTTTGGTTTTGCATTTCACAAATTTGCCAATTAACAAATTAAAAATTTTTGCATTTCACAAATGCGAAATAGAAAAAAATAGAGTTTGGGTTTCGCATGTACGAAATAGAGTTTGGGTTTCGCATCTACCAAATGCAAAAAAAACAGTGCCACAAGTAATTTGATCCGTGTGAATAGACGGACCCTATGGAGAAGTGTGATATCGTGGAGTATTGTGAAATTAGCATCTTGTTTTTTACTTCTCGAACACTCGTACACTAAATCTTGTTAATCGGAAGAGTCGGGTCACTTTTTTTTCGATTGTATGCGTTGATTCATATATTTCCAATTCGTGTTTCCTTTTGATTTGGATCCAACCAAAACTCTCTCTCTAAGGAGGATTGAAGACCGATTAGGATGAATTGAAGACGGATTGGGAATGATTTGATGATCATACCTATTAGCGATCTTATAAGCGACGAGTACGATTTTGTACCACGATTGAGAACAAACAGATCGCACATCATGGTTATCCTAGCAAACTATGTGACTATGAGTCATTTTAAGATAACTAGATAGCATAATGATACGATATAGTGAGAAATGTTCAATGTCGTTCTAATTAATTTATAGTCCTGAGGGACAATTAATAGTCATTAGATTTTAAGATTTAATGGTCCAGATTCAATCTTAGATTATAATCAAAATTGATATATTCGTATGAAGAAGGGCATTTCTGACTTTTTAACTATTAGTTCCCACCTTCTCTCTCCTCTAATTTATTTCAAATTAATTATCTCACAAACCGTTAATTGTTAGACGAAACGAATTATATCGTTGCGATCCTCGTGTTCCCCTCTTTTATTAGAGAGGTCACTTGATATACTTTCGACAAATTTTTTTTTCTCATTTTGTTAGATTGGACTTAAATTTTATTAAAGTATAATCACATGTGATTCATAGAGGTGTGATCAATATAGTTCTTATAAAATTATAGTTTGGTGTTTCATAATCCGGCGAATTCTATGGTTTAGTAACAAAAAATCAACAATTGAAAGTGATTCTAAGTTATTAGTTGTTTCATAACATATGTGATTATCTATCTCTTATACATGCATATAATTACACGTGATTTTATTAAATGTAACATTTTTATGTCACATATTTGACAGAATCAATCACATGTGATTACGTATTCAATCACATGTGATTGCGTATTCAATCACATGTGATTTTGTACAGAATCACATGTGATTGAATACCAAAAACATAAAATTTGGTATTCAAATCACATATGATTGCATATTTAATCACATATGATTTTGTACAGAATCACACGAGAGTTTGTACAGATTCACATGTGATTGAATACCAAAAAACATGAGATTTGGTATTCAATCATATGTGATTGCATAGGAGATTGTTCAAACGAGAACCATTCTTATTAGGAGAACCAATTAAAAGACATCGAGTTCGAAGGAGAACACATTCTTATTACGAGAACCAATTAAAAGACATCAAATTCGAAGGAGAACATATCTGGACATTTGATAGAGGGGATAGGGTGTTGCTAGTACACAATATATGCATTCATGGTAGACAATGAAATTGGATTGGGTGAAATTGAATATGTACATACATGTATAAACGGTTTTAAGCAAACGTTAATCTTTTTAAGCAAACATTCCAAATTAATAAACGTTAAATGATATACAATTTAAGAATATAAAAAATTTAGTAATACAACACATGTAATATTGTTATAAATCACATGTGATTATACATTAATAAAATTTAAGTCCAACCTAACAAAAAGAAAAAAAAAGTTTGTCAAAAGTATATCAAGTGACCTCTCTAATAAAAGAGGAGAACACGAGGATCGCAACAGTATAATTCGTTTCGTCTAACGAGTAGCGGTTTGTGAGATAATTAATTTTAAATAAATTAGAGGAAAGAGAAGGTGGGGACCAATATGCAAAAAGTTAGAATTGTCCTCTCTTATACCAAATTTAATTATTATATAAGATTAAATCTAGACTATTGATCTTGAAATATAATGGCTAAAAATTGTCCCTCAAGACTATGATTTTAATTAGGACTATATTGAACAAAACCCACGATATAGTATATCAAAGATAAACCCTATGGTTGTTTTAAACACTATTGATATTGTTGATAGCAAATTATGATTATTTGTTTGAAACCTAATATTATATTCGAAAGCATGTGTATCATGTTAAGTGAACACTAAAATCACTAAGGGTCCATTTGGTTCGCGGAATGAATATGAAGGAATTGGAATTCATAGGAATTAGAATTCGTGAAAAATTATATCTTGTTTGGTTAGTAAAGACTGGAATTAGAATCTAACCAAAAATAAATTAATTCAATATGTATAAACCAAAATAAATTATATAATCAACCGTCCACCACCACCCCTACCCCTCCGCCACCCTATCCCAACTCACCCCTATCCCAGACCACCCCTATCCCTACCCCCACTCTACCACCCTACCCTACCCATATCTCTACCTTACCTTACTTCGTTTTACTCACCCTACCCTGCCCTCACCTTACCTACACCACCCCAACCACCTACCCTACCCTACTCCACCTTATCACAACACACTCCCACCCTACTACTACCATACCCCTATCCTTACTCTACTCTACCACTCTACCCTACCCCTACCCTACCTTACATACCCTACCTACCCACCCTACTCTAACTTACCCACAATATACTCCTATGCTACTTACTCCACCTTACATACCATACTCTAACTTATTCACAATCTACCCCTACCCTAGCTACCCACCCTCACCTTACTTCACCCTACTACCCACAATCCATCTCTACCCCACCCTTATCCCATCCCACCTACCTACTATACTTCACAACTACTCTACGTTACCTACCCCACTCTACCCCTACCTACACAACTACCCCACCATATGATAGGGTAAAGTAGGGCATAAGGTAAGGGTGGGGTGAATACAAATAGAGTTGGCTAGGGGTGGAGTGGGGTAGGGTGAGTAAGGTGTCATAAAATAGGATATTATGTAGGTATGATGGGGTAAGGGTAGGATAAGTAAGGTGCCATTGAGTAAGGTAAAGTGAAGTAGGTTGGATGGGGTGGGTAGAGGTAAAGCGAGTAAGGTGCCATAGAGTAGGGTAAAGTAGATAAGATGGGGTTGGGTAAGGATGGGGTGAATAAAAATGAAGTCGGATAGGGGTGGGGTGGGTTAGGGTTGGTAAAGGTGTCATAGAATAGGATATGGTGAAGTAGGTATGATGATGTAGGGGTAGGGATTGGATGAGTAAGGTGGACTAGTGGAGTGGAGTGGAGTGGAGTGGAGTAGGGTAGGGTAAGATGAGGTAGGTGGGAGTAGGGTAGGGTATGTTAAGTAAAGATGGAATAGGGTGAGGGTATGGTAGAGTAGAGTAGGGTGGGATGGTGTAGAGTAGGGTATGAGTGGGGGTAGGGTAGAGTAGAGTAGGGTGGGATGAGGTAGGTGTGGGTAGGGTGGGATGAGGTAGGGTAGGGGTAGGGTGGGGTGGGTCGGGTAGGATGGTGGTGGGGTGGTGGCAGAGGGGGGGGGGGTAGAGTGGGGTAGGAGACAACAATTATGTTTTAAGATTTTTTATGAATTTGAAGAATTCCATCTATTCGAGGAAGGAATTCCTAATTTATTAATTTAAGGAATTCATTGGAATGGTCAAATTCTATTTCATAAATTCCGCGAATCAAACATAAACAAGATTTAGGAATGCTCAATTTCAATTCCGTCTAGTTCCATCCAATTCAAGTAATCCAATTGAAGTTTGAAGCATGGCTCCCGTGTGAGCCGAACTCACATAGTTTAATTTGTAGGTCTTCTGTTTTATTATGTAACTTAGAATAACTTTAGTTATTAAGTTTGTAATGTGAATTGTAAATTATATTAAAATGGTCATTTTGATGGTTTTCGAAAAATACAGCCTTTAACATGTTTAAGAAGAAAAATATTTTAAACTCAATCATTGTAAAGTTTAATAAAATAATGTGTTTTTACTAACTTTTAAAACACATTTAAATACATATATAAGTGTTATATATGTTAAATCCTTAGTGGGTTTGTATTCTCCGTTATAAGAGCTTCGAAACGATATATAATGTGTCCAAAACGGAATATGTGTGAATTAGATATCGATACTCAAAGTTGGCTACTTGGAATGGAATTTGGCAAACCCAAATGGGTGTGGGAATGTGTCCGATATAGGAGGGAGGAGTAACCACTTTGTGGGTTTATAACCATGTAAGTGTAAGTGCTTACTAGCTTCTTTATCTTGTTTTACTCCAAGTCTGCTCGTGGTGTATTTTGTAGGCTAAATTCACGGAGCTTGTGTGTGGGCATGACGTGCGGACACGAATGCAACTCCGACCCGGTTTTAGTTTTTGTAACGGAAACACATTAAATATGGATAAATGATCAGTAATTCGTTTAATTCTTCTCTATAAAAAGGGGTTAAGTGTCTCATTTTGTAACACCGTAAAATCCTAAGCCATTTTTTTAAACACGCTGCGGAAGAAATAACAAACATAATTTACATAAATCCCACAACCGGGAATGCTGTTTACAAAAATACATCATGTAGTTCGTGTTATAGAGTTAAACAAAATATGGCTCGTTTCCAACAAAACTAATATCACAGCAGAAGGTCAACTTTTCCTTTAACTAACATCACAAAACTCGCGAACCTGCAAAAACAATCCAACCGTAGGGAATTAGCACAAAGCTAAGTGAGAGGAAGCTAAACCACAACAGCCAACAGCTACAATCAACACAAGAGCATGTAACCACACAATCCAGAAGACCGGCGGTTCGGCATAGAACCTACAACCAATGACGGCCAAAGCAAAGGTTTGCCGATAGCACACCGTTCATTGATACAGTTAGACCCCCTCCGATACAACGCATGCACGAGAGGGTCTACAACTGCTCAACCAATAGCGATCAAGCCCAGCCCAATTCTACGTATAGCTAACTTCTCAAACGCAACTCAATATAATCCAAAGAGTGTGTATCGATCAAACATTCATACAATGAGATATACAATCAACAATCATCAGACTATGCCTATCAATCACAAACGCATGCATCACATCAATCATATCGATCATAACCTTTTTCATCCGTGAGTCTACATCCACTCACCTCTTATTCTCAAATGCAGCACTCAGATATCTAATATTACCGAGCCTTGTTGTTTCCTGAAAACACAACAACACCGAAATATATATATCCACATATATTTATATCTCTATTGCTCATAAAAACATAATATATATTCACATATAAACCAATGCCACACAAGCCTCAAAACGAATAACAAACAAAACTTCCAAATCCTGAATTTCACCGGACACGTCGCGTCAAGGGTCCTGACGCGTCACATCGCGTCCGAAAGTCGGATTACCCATCCGAAAGTTGGATCACCATCCCTTAGGTCGGATCATACAAAAGTCGCATGACAAAATTTGGATCAATCATAAGTCGCACGGCTAACCGGGAACGCATCGCGTCCCAATATTGGATGCGTCATGTAAAACCTGCAACATCTTCTTCTTCTATTATTTATTTCTAACATCTGATTTATGATCAAATCACTATTAAAACTTATATAAACTTCATATATCATACTGAAAATCATCATAGGCACATCAAATCTATTTAAAACATCAAAACTAACAAAACCCACTTAGTAAGTTTTCTTCAAAAGTTTCAAGCTTCATCAATGGAGTTCTTCATTTAAGCATGAGATTCCAGCTAGAATATAAACACAAAACTATCATGATTCATGCTTATAATCCATAAGAAATACTTACTAACCTTACACTTGAATTAACAACACAAAATCTTCAAGTTCAAAACTTCAAGTTTGCCCGTTCTTGGTTTCTTCTTCACAAAGCAAACACACACAAACACTTTCAAAGTCTCTTTCAAATGAGGACGTGACTTTTGAATATACATACATACGTACACTGCCTCATCTAAGCATGAGGTGTTTCTAATAAATATCTCATAAGCATGCATACTTATCCATATTCATACTTTAATTCCTTATTTACATGCACACACAATTAATCCAATTAATTAATTAATGTCTCATAAACAATTTCTAACAATTAAAATAATCACATAATGACAATATTTTAAACACAGAATATGGACCGCCAACCCGCTAACTACTAGCGTGGGTTTACGGTTGTTACACATTCTAGACACATATATACACAATTACAAGCTTTTTTATGTGGTTTTACTCCAACTCCTACTCGTACACACGGGGTGCTGATGATGGATTTCGGGGTGCACGAATGCAACTCCGACCCCGTTTCAGTTTTTGTAATTTGAAGCGCATTGAAGATGGATAAATATTAATTCCTTTAATTATTCACTATAAAAAGGGGTCGAGTGTGTAACACCGCTTCCGAAAACAGTGAATTTACTGAAAATTCAAACTTTTAACCCGCGTGTGTTCATTTTTCAAATTCATAATCAACATATTAGCGTCGGAATTTCATTTCAAAAGTTACGATAGTTAATTACATCATATCGTTCTTTAAAACAACCAACGGTGTTACCTAACACAGGGAAACCGATCATAAATTTCACCAACATATACAACATACAAAAAGTGTTCCAACCCAAAAGGGTGTGTACAATCAAAAGCAACCCGCCTCACCAGGTCTCCTAGTCTTTACCTGAAAAGGGGCAACGTAGCACCATTAGCTAAACAACATAGCTAGTGAGGACATACTTATCATTAGCATCAATAAAGCAAGTCATACAACATATAGATAATCAATCATTGCTATCTTATCACATTGCGGTGTGCTGACAAGATCAGTAAGAGTCATGTCTTGCAGGGTAATTAGTCCCGCTCAACAACTCAGAATGGGAATCAGACACAACCAACCGTGCTGGTGGGGGAGCATAAAGCAGTCCACCAAACATCGTTCATAGAGCCAAAGGCTCCTTAAGTAATCCAGCGGTCGTCCAACTGATTACCACTTACGTTAAGGCACGGCGGTTCTACAGAACCTACGATCCGGAATGCATCCCGAATCACCGTTAAATCCCGAATTATGACCGAAGTCCTCATGGGATCCAGTTACAACCGACTGACCTCAACCATGCATCAAATTGTGTGCAGACAATGCATATACATACATACATATGATCCGTTAAGGATCAATCATCTTGCATATAACATCATTCATCCATTCATATATCGTACATTCATTCGGTTATTCATTCATGCATATCATCATATATTAACTAAGCGGTTCCAATCTAGACCCGCTAGCATACACCTAATACATATCTTACAAGTAGCAACGTAACATAACATCCTTTAAGACTTACACTTACCTTCTTGAGCGTACCTGCAATAAAACTCATACATACATAGTACAATCGTTCGTAATCAATTAGATAGTCACTTAGCAAACAAGTCTCACTCTATTGAGACTCATGAAAGTAGCTGAATAGCTTATAACCCTGCTTACTTTAACTCTGATTCAGCTAACTCGACAAGTTTACCTAGAATATCAGCAATCACGTTAAGCGTTTGCACATACAAGGTTCTATTACTAGAATACGTACAAGAACCATCTAAGGTTCATAAACACCTTAAAAGGACTTTACAATAATTAGCACAACATGTGCCTTAAAATCGCTTACTTTTAAAAGTGGATATTCTTGATTTTCACTCGATGCGTTGTGCTACTTTATGCGAAAGTCGCATGACAGGGCTACAAAAGTCGCATGGCTTGTTACAAGAGTCGCATGGCTCCATGCGACTGATGACAAAGTCGCATGGCATGCAAAAAGTCGCATAGCATGCAAAAAGTCGCATAGCATGGTTTCTCAAACCATGTGACAGTCTCATGAAATAGGTACCTCAAAGTCGCATGATCAGCAAGAGTCGCATGGCTCATGCGACTGTCTGATCAAAAGTTGCTTTACCCCATGCAACAATCGCATGACCCATTTGGTAATCAGACCAAATCGCTTGACTCTTCTGACTTCTGATCATTTTCAAAACAAACCAGAATCTTAAACTTGTTAATTTTACTTCCAAAACACTTTTAAACTTCAAACAACATTCATACAAGCTTCATAAAATCATCAAATCCAAACAAGAACACCAAACATCCAAAACCCATTTTCAAAGTAAGCTTGTATGTTCTTCAATGGTGTTTTGCATGAACTTGAGTTTTTAACTATGATCTAAACATAAAACTATTACCAATCATGCTTAATCTTCATAAACAAATATCAACTAACCTTCTTTGGATTCAAAGTACTTCAAACTCTTCCAACTACAAGAACGAGAGAGAAAGTGTGTGTTTGTATGTGTGTTTTCAAGAGTTTATCAACTTTGACTTTATGAGTCAATTTACACATACATATCTATATTTATGTAATCTGGACTAAATATTTTCTTTTTTCATTTCTTTCTTTTTAATTACTTCTTAATTTATATATATATATATATATATATATATATACATATATTATATACTAAATATACACATACACATTTAACTCACAACAAAGTAAACATCTATATATAAATTTAATCAATCTTAACATTCCAAATACATAAAATATCCTCCTATTATATTAATTACACACGCGTACATACTATTTACAACTAGGCCTAAGTCGATGATGTTCACTTAACACATATATACACACCGGTCTTCATTTGTTGAATTGACTCAAATGCAGTTTTCAAGATTCTTTCCAAAACTAAACTTTTTAGGATACATTATTGAACCTGAATCCTTTTAGGATTAGTCCTGAACCCATTCAGGATTCATTCCTGAATTTGAACTCTTCAGGATATGTTCCTAAACATGGCGTTTTTCATGATTCGTTCCTAAACCTGATGAGTTTGCTGAAATACCTTTGGGTTTCTGGTTATCATATCTTGTTATCAGCAAATGGTTTTACTAACACTCATTCAATTTGATTTCGTGGAAAGAAACTAGTTTTCGTATCATCGAAAGTAAACTTTTAAAAAAATAATATGTTCAAGATCTAACTAAAGGTTCAAGGTCAAACTTCAATGTACTCTAATTATATATATATATATATATATGACAATATTCTTGTAATGGTTAAAATGAGTTTTATATAAAAGGAGTTTTAAATAAAATATCATGACGTCAAGTTTAATATATATATGAAATGAGTTTTGTAAAATAGAGATTTTAAAACACAACCAAACTCCGTCACTAGCTTAATAATAAAAGGTGTTTTATTATAAGCTAAAATTTGTCGTAATTCGAGCGCTCAATCAACACACGTTAATAAAGGATATTGATATTAATCTAAAATTGACCGTGTGGATAGTTCGTAAAATAGAAATTTTAATACAACTCAAAGACCATGACGTAAAATATGATTTTACTATAAAATGTGTAACTTATGATTGTATGCATGCAATATATGGTACACAACTCGTTGTGAATATATATTTATATATAATAACGCAAAACGAATAAAGCCCTTTTTGAAATGTAAGTCTATGCCATCCTAACTTAAAACACTTGCTTGTTACCGGAATGTCCTTGTGGAGAGAGCATTAGCCAAACACATGGATTCACTTGTAACAACCGAGGTAGTATTTCGCGAATTCCATGAGAGTCTTGGGCCGGAAACCACAAGTTTTAAATTAGGATGACTTAATCGTGACTAATTGTGGAGAGAGCATTAGCAAAACGCAAGGAAGTACGAGGCATAGATGGGATCAAACATGCTGTTTTGACAAGCGTTGTCAATGACCCCATAAAGATCTAGGAATTGTATAGAGATACAATTGGTAATCGTTATCTACCTTGTTGTTTTAATCTTGGTGGAGAGAGCATTAGCCAAACATTCAAGATTAAGTTCAACTTGGATCCTAGCCTTTAGTAATTAATATTTTATTAAATAAAAATAAAGGGTTATTAATTTTAAAGGATAAATATCAAAAATACTAAAACTTGACTTTATTTGCGATTCGTTCTTTTAAAGAACAAATTTAAATTGTACTAATTTTTTTGTCGAGTATCATGAGTTGAGAAATGTTCTCGTAACATGAAAAAGAAATTATTAGTACACATTTAATTGGTTAAGTCATTTAGAAACGCTAATAAAATTGTAGAGATACTTATGAGAAGTATTTAAACAACTTTATTGATATTACTTTTTTCATGGTTGATTCCACAAGACTTTGGACCTTTTTTTAAAAGGTCTTTGACTTATTGGAAATCTATGATATTTTGATATCATTAAAGAAAGGGTTCTTGCATGAGAATAGTCAAAGCGTTTCAAAGTATAAAACTCTCGAGTTTTATCAAATGGCTAGAGGTGAATCTTAAAAACATTTGCATCATGTTGATGCGGTGTTATATAGATTACCTTAATTAGCTTGATCATCCATAATTTAGGTTCATTACAAAATCATGTAACTTTTAGTTTATGATTTTAGTATAAACTAGTTATGGAAAATTCTTTTATGTAAGAAGAATTCCAAGCGAAGTCAAAAGGGTTGACTTTGATCAAAAGGATAACTTAAATGTTTTTAAGATAATGGTAAGCATTGGGTCGAAAGGTTCTACTGCAAACCTTATTCTAAGGCAAACTTAAAAGAGACATTCCTAAAGTGTTGTAGTTTGTTCTTGTTTTCAATACGATTGAACGTTTGAATCAAAACTATATTATTTACTTGAATGAGCTGAAAGATAAAGATTTGCTTATGTAAAATCTTTATGTATCTATATGATAGATCTTATAAGTTCATGATAATCCTAAGTATATAATACAAATGGATTAAGCATGACTTAGTCGACTTACTATTATTATCTCCCATATTGATAAGAATTGCATTATCAAAGCTCAAGCGGATAGGACTTTGAGATCATTAACCTTGGGTTGGATCATGTATGCAAGTCTTATGGATTGGTATGATAAGTGCTACAATCCTTTTACTATTTTTTGGTAATTAGGATAAATAATTGAAAGGCCGATACATTTCATGTATGTGAGTTTTTCTATTTATGTAGCTTTAGTAGATCATCGTACTTTAACTAATCTCTCTGGGTTTAGAAGATTGTTTTATGTCTACTTGTTGAGACATACATATGGAACTTTTGACTTGTTCAATATGTTACATAATAAAGTACTATTTCAGCTCGGCAAGACAATATATGCTATTCGATCTTTTCGAGTTAGCAAATACTTGAGCCGGTAGTATGACGAGTCATACTATACATTCGTTGTAAATTGTGGGATATGCTTTAGATTACGAATATAATGGTTATGTTAGATTCCAACCAAATGATTAATAAGACTCTATATTTGATATAGATTGGAAATGAGTTCCAAGTTTATCTTATGTAATCTAAGATTGTAATGTCTTTATGACATTTGAAAATCATAAGGGTCTTGCTTTACCACATTGTAAGAATCTATTCTTGCAAGCTCGATTAAGAACAACTTGGTTGTTGCTTATATGATTCTTTTATGAAAAGGTTTTTTAATTCCATAAGAATTAGTGGGAGCATTGTGAATTTCGAAAGGAGTTTGAATGACACACTAAATAGAACCTATGGTTGGTGCTATTATTTGACTATGAGTTGTTAGACCTGACCAAATTGGTTGGTCAGGTACTTGTCATATTCATGATATTGGTAAAAATTATAAAAGATCCGAGAAATGTTATTTCACGTATCAAGTAATAATTTAATGAGTCTTTGTGATGACGCCATCTACCATATGCAATATTAATATTGCATTAGATCATGAGTATTGAGATGCATTTCATGTCCAAGAACCAAGTTTTGGAACTTGGTGATTGCACCTATGAATAGCATGGCTATTAGATGCAATTAATCTTTTGAGAAAGATTATCATAGACAAGAAGTGGACACAAGTTCATACACTAACAACATAAAAGTATTCTTGTATCTAATTGTGTTTACTATGGGTAGAACTTGTCATGGTTGGTTATAGATGAACTAATTAGAATAAATTTTGCAATACAAGTATAGTTTACTATCTTTTATTAGCAAGTGTGTGTGGATGCTATTTCCTTTTAGGAAATCGAAGTGAGGACGAATAATTGAAGCATCACACAAGGTATTCTAAATGTGTAAGTTGCAATTAATCTATTTGTGGATTATAGCAATTATCTCAAAATAGAATCTATGATTGGGTGAAAAAAATCAACTTGCTTGATTTTATCAATTGTTATAGATTTGACAAATGTTCAATATAATACTAGCAAAGCATAGTAATATTTCTTCGGTAATTATGTGGGAGACATAATGATCATTAGAAATTATTTCCAACATTGTAAGATGGAATATCTATTTTTGAAGTTATTTTCAAATGATAGAAATGGAAGAAAGGAGCCTATAATCTTGAAACATGATCTATCAAAGTACGTGATTGAAGCATAGTGTACACAAGTGACTACATCTTGAAGTAGTTCAAGATATAAAACTCAACGAGAGGTTTCCTTTTAAGTCACTTAGCATAACCTGAGTATTACTCAGTGTTCTTACTCACCGAGTTGAGGAAGATCGCATAATGAATTTTGTTTTTGACAAGAGATTTCATTATGCATGCTACACACTAGAGCTCTCATCTTGTGTGCCTTGAGGACTACAAGATAGATAGTAGTTGTATCTTTTTGAATGGATTACCATCAAAACATACTTATATGTGCTTGAGTCACAATAAGCGTGTTTTGTTTGAAAAGAGATTTGTGCGTAAAGGGGTTACACACAAGACGGTTTCAGACAAATGGATATTGTATCCATAATCGCAATAGAGTTAATAATCTTACGAAATGTATTGGAAAGAGTTCCAAACCAAGTGTATAGTAGTACCATTGGATGCTACTATAAAACCGTTGTATGATGAAGTGTTTCATCACGTATATCATGTTTGATATAAAGGCAAATCCTTCCCACTGGATTACCTTGAAGACTTGACTTCTTCGTTAGAACAAAAGAATTAACGGTTTCATGTTAAAACCCTTGGATGTTATCAAACCATAGAATTTATAGGTGAAAGATAACACTAAAATAAAGTCTGAAAAGGATTAAGTTTCTATAGATCCTTTGGTTGTCATTCATTGTGGACTAAACATTATTGTTGTGTCTAATATGAATTCTATTCATATATGATTGAGTTGTAATCATACTTTTAGTATTTGGATATTTTGGAACAACAAGCAATATTATCTTATCTAATATGGTGATGGATGAGCACGTATTGATTACGACCATATTCATTAATAATATTGTGTTCTATATTAGTATGTTTAATCCTTGAATAACCTTGTTATTCTAAATGGTCCATGGTCATAACTGCGGGAGCAATTATGAATGAATACTATTGTGAATTGGTTGGTTGATTTTCATAGTGATGAAAATAGGCAAAAGGTTTGCAACCAAATTCACGGGTGTTTGTTAGAGAACAAACATTGGACTTGACCCACTTTCAAGGTCACTTCATGGATCGGTGTCTAAGTGATTCTTGTGAAAATGGTGATATCTTTGTATCCTTAGACCTGAGATACATATTGGGACTCAAGTATAAGGAGTATCATGCTTTAATACGGTTAAACACTACCCTTAACCGGATAGTTTTAAAGGCCATCATTAGGTGTGATATGAATCATATGAGAGACGTATGTAGTCAATATGGGATTTGTTCCTCTCACTAAATTGAGAGCTAGACATCTAGAGCGCTCTACTACAGTTTAACTTTATGAGATTGATGACGATCCATGTCTCATGTTCAATAGGATGTTAGAAACAAAGGGATAACAAATACATTGCCTAAAATACTGATTTGTTGCTTGTGAGCTAAGAGATTGGTGGATGCTATAAATGGCACATCTTTGTTTATTATTAGGGGCAGTGGGATGTTGCTAGACATTCTTACCACTGTTTATATCGACTTAAGTTGTATCTTGTGCAAGTGGGAGATTATTGGTTCTATATGCCCAAGACGCAACTTAAGACAATATTGCTGATAATAAATAAACCTATAGGGTCACACATAAAGAGCAAATAGACGCCAATTATATATTTTGAATACGATTCAAAATATAATCAACCCCAATATATATTTATTGGGCGCATTATTATTTAAGTGAAATAATAATCTTATGATAAATATATATAAATAAATATATATATATATATATATATATTATGAGTAAACTTGTTACTCATATTATATATATCTTGTCACAAGGATATACATATAGATGTATCCCCTTATTGTGTTGCAAATATTTATATCTTGTTTTATTTTATAAAACTTAAATATAAATATACATCTACATTCTTAAGTGGCCCCCTTTTGGTTTTATACTTTGCTTGTATATGTATGTGTATATGATTACACTACATATTTACATGTCATACATACTTACTAAGATGAAGGCCCCCCTCTCTTTTGCTTGTGGCTTCCATAAGACAACCAAAGAAAACAAGAGCCCCCCCTCTTTTATATACATGATTTCATGAGTGTAAAAACAAGAAATAGGGAGGGACCATCTAGATATAAAAGCATATGTATGATCTTATTTAAAAAGTGAATTTTTGAATGTGTTTGGTTGGTGGGGAAATCACTGCCGAGAACAACAAAAGAAAAAAATTGTTTTTTTTCTTTTGGTTCATATATATGTTTTAATAGGAATTGAAACATAAAAGGTTTTGGCTTCTCAATTGTAGGTTATGGTTTCATCTCATAGCAAAGAAAGGAGAGTTAGATGTACTAGATAAATATAATCTCTCTGGTTTATTTGTTGGTTATGTTGGTTGTTTAAGTAGAGACTTAAAATATGATATAACCAACTTGTTTTCTTCTCTCATGCAACACAACTACAAGATATTATTGTTGGTGTTTTTCAAGGAGTTGAAAGAGCCACAATAATTAGTAGACTTGAACACAAATTAGGAAGAAGAAAAGGGTTTTCTTGCTTCTACTGGTGTTGTCTAATATAGGGTTGAAAGGGCTAGCACTCGGTTGGTTTTGGATGTTGCTCGCGTGTGGATACCTTGGAGGGAAGCTACACTTGGTTCCTTGTCGTTTCTAGTCTCCACCGATACCGGTTCATGCTACAAAGGTTGTATTTCTTAAACCCCCTATAGTTGTTTTAGTTTTCTTAGTACATGCATATGGATCTTGGTGGGGAGTTTTAAAGAGTTTAAAATTGTTGTACACGTGTTCACGCTTCCGTTGCTATTAAATTTTTTTAAAAAAATGGTACAAACCCCAACACTACGCCGGTGTCCCCTTATCATGAACAAGCCGATCAAGAGCTGCTAAACCCGATAGTAGCACCCCCGGTTGAAAAACCATCTCAAAATAGACCTTTTCCTCCCGTTGATCACAATTAACAGCCACAAGACACCGACGTTCTTCAACGGTCACCACCACCGTCCCAAATGGTACTCTCCCTCAATATGCAATCGCTCACCTGAAACACCTTGACGTCTCCATATTCTCCGGTTGTTAATCTTCTTATTGCAAACCACCTTTTCCTTCCTTCTACCCCCTTCCCTCTACCAACCGACACCCCCGTCGGCGGAGGCTGCCTCCGATCTTCAAACCCGCTTCCTATGAGCCCTGGATCTGATACCAAACGTTGTAATTAGATCCCTTCGTATATGAAAGAACAAGAGAGAGTAAATGAAAAATAAGAAAGAGGTGCATTAACTCAAGAGATATATACAAAGACTAGCCACTATGACTCTCTACTGATACTACTAGTGCTGAAAATAAGGAAACAAAATAACAAACCACTAACATAATGTTGGGATATGACTTGAAAGGCTTGAAAGATATTTGAAAACTGGAAAAGGGGAGTGCCCGGCGTGCACTAGGAGCACACGGCGTGGAGCAGTTGATTTGTGGCCAATCACGTTTTGGTCCTTTGTGCAGTTGGAATCCTTTATTTATGTTAATTAATTATTTCTTAATTAAGGATTAGGGCAACATTGTGATTCCTTGTTTGGTTATAAATATCTATTATCGGGTTCAGTCATATGTACACACATCAAACACTCTGAGTTAATAAAGAAGTCTCTGGTTCTTGCCCGTAGACGTAGGTCGTGACCTTGACGACCTAACCACGTTATATCTTGTGTCGTGTTGCTTATCTTGTTCGTTATTCGCATTATATTCTAAAGATTGTGAAGATGCCATCTTTCAAGTTTAATTTGGAGAAATTCAATGGTTCGAATGATTTCACCTGGTGGAAGGTAAAGATGAGGGCTCTTCTGGTTCAGCAGGGTTGCGCGGTGGCGTTAGAAAGTGAAGACATGTTACCGAAAGATATGAGGGAGGACGTGAAGAGAGATGTTCTAGCAAAAGCATATTGCGTGATTTTGCTGTGCTTAACTGATGAGGTGTTGAGAGAGGTGGTGGATGAAACAACGGTTGTTGGTCTGTGGAAGAAGCTGTGTGAGAAGTATAAGAAGAGTACCCTCACAAATAGGCTTTATCAGAAGCAAAGGTTGTATACCCTCCGCATGTCTCAAGGCGCCTACGTACAAAATCATCTTGACAATTTCAATCGTATCATCCTTGATTTGAAGGCGGTAGATGTGAAGATTGAAGATGAAGATCTTGCCCTGATCTTGGTGTGTTCACTACCGCACTCGTATGAGAATTTTGTTGATACCATGTTGTATGGAAGGTCAACAATTTATGTTGCTGAAGTAAAGGATGCCTTGTTGTCGAAGGAACTCAAGCGTAGGGTTTCTGGTAATGAGGGGGGTCCGGTTCAGGTTTATACGTGGGTAGAGGAAGAACACATGGTAACATTGTTAGTCCCAGATTGAGTACACAACAACCAATGTTTGTAGAAGGGGGTTGAATACAAACTTTATCTTTTAAAATTTAAAGACACACTGATATACTTTTATATAATTCTTATTGATATTGAATCAAGAATTACATGTACTAGAAGCGGAAATTCTAAGTACAATAAAAGGTGGCAATCTATTCATCTAACACATAGACAACTAACTCTAAAACAACTAATGTATATAGAGTGTTCAACATATGAACAAGTTTGATTCTACACAATTCTTAAACTCTACGAATTTCTCAACTGATGAGATTTTCTTTTTGTGGAGTAGAGACCTCACTGTGTTGTATCTTTGCATGTCCACCATGCATGAGTATATATAGAAATCTTGGTGTATCCGATTGCATTAAGGTGTGAGACAAAGAGGATGTGGAAATATAATATTTTATTTGTAAAGGTAGTGGGTGAAAAGTAAAGTTATTTTAATCAATAGATTGATAAAAGTAATTATACTTTTCTGCAAAAGTGCAACCCACTCACAATATAAAATATTAAAACCCACATCTACTGTCGTGTAGAAGTTTCTTTCCCTTTCCATGCTTGTACTTTAATCAACATCATGCTTCTGTTTGATTTAACTTTACCAAGTATGAGATTGCCAGCCATACTTAGTTGTTTGAACAAATGTTCAAGATCTTCGTCTGTTTGAGGTATCATTATCCTTTTCCAGAGGATAAGATCAAACATTTTTGTCTAATACTTGATCCAAAAAGTGCATTTTTACTTTTAAAAACAAAGATCTAAGGCATAATAGAACAACACATGTTCTGCCTTTTACATATGACTTACAATCTAAAAGATAGTACAGATTTGACATTTTGCACGACTCAGCTAACAGATTTTACTAGGAACTCTGATATTCACTACTCAGTTGTCAAAACATATCAGTTGATCACTTTTTGCTACTCGGCTCGTGGAAGAACCAATTGAAATCTTACAATCTAAAAAGTGGATTCTTCTACTCGGCTCGTGGAAGAACCAATTGATATCTTGAACACAAAGACCAAGCGGCTGACGAAGAAGACAATTCAGCTAGTATTGGTCAAATGGAAGCATAATCTCGGATCGAACCTTACGTGGGAGACCGAGGAGGATATGAAGGCACGCTATCCCTATTTGCTTTCTAGAAAAGCAGATTCCGCGGAAGGAATCTTCTTAAGAGGGGTAGATTTGTAACATCCTCAAAACGGGCCTAAACGTATCCGAATATGGTACGTCAATTATTTAATTCAATTAAATAATATATATATATATATATTCTAGAAAATGATATAAAATATGAAAAATAATAAATAAAAGGGTTATTAAAAATATTAATAAAAATAGATAAAGATTATAAAATATCGAACGGTTTCAAACGAGGATTCCAAAAATATCCTCGTTAGTTGAAACGGTTAAACGAGAGATGAGTTGTAAGTTGGAAAGGGGAACAAAATACCCACTTGTGGATAATAATAACCCACAAGTCGGTTTGGCTAGTTCTCTTTCATCAGACATTTACACACACACACGTTTACACACTTCCATTCAAGCTTTTCTTCCTGTTCTTGCAAGATTGAAGAAGAAGGTCAAAGAAAATCATCAAACAACAATTTCCAGCAGCAAATTAAGGGTTAAAACAGTCCACAAACTTCATCTTCTTCATCTCTACCATAGTAAGCTTCATCTCCATGCTTGTTCTTCATTCTTGAATTTTTGGGTTTTTGAAGAAAACTCATAAACTCTTGTTCCAGCAGCTAAGGAAGGATCAAAATAGTCCCACAAGTTGTTCCTAATCATTCTTTGATCATTGTAAGCGCCAATTCATCCTTGTTCATGCTAGAGTTCTTCATGTTCTTGAAATTTTAGGTTTTGATGGGTTATGGTGATTTTTCAATCAAGAACTGAAATTGATGATTGAAATAGGTTGTAATATCATTTATAAATGTATAGGAATCAATTCCATGATTTAAAGTAGTGTTCTTGATGAGTTTTGAATTTTGGCTCAAATGGGTCAAAATTGGTCAAATACGGGTCAAACTGATTTTGACCTTCAAGAATTGAAATTTAGTGGTCTAATTGATCTTATAACTTGTTAGGATTGATTAGAAATCAATTGGTGCATTAGAAGTAGTGTATTTGCACAAATCTAATATTTAGCCTAAATGGGTCAAAATAGCCAAAATGGCCAAAATCTGTTTTTACACATCAAGAACTGATTTTTAAGGATCTAATAGGTTCATATGACTTGTATGAATTGATTAGAACATTGGTTTTGAATTAGAATGGTTGTTTTGCTTGAATTGGCTAAAATAGTGAAAAATAGGCCTTAAATAGGCAAGAAATTGGAAAATGATACCAAACAATAAGTTTAAAGGTTTTGGTCAGTTGCAACACCTTCAATACATCATATTAGGTGTATATGGTGTGTTGCAAGTGTTGGAATTGGTCTACACCAAGTTTGGCGATTATGCGCACGTCTTTGTCCATTTAATTGTGATTTTCGTATGAATTAATTGGATAGGAGTTTTTTATGTTAGAAAGCTTCCACAAGTGTGAAATGGTCCTATGGAACACTAGAATTTTACCAAAATTGATTTGGAATTGAAATGAGCTAAAATGGGCTTGCTGTGCACAAAACAAACATCAGCTGCAGCTCTGCAGACTGGTCGCGGCGCGACACAAGGCTGTGTCATGGCGCGACACCCCTGCACACAGCCTTTTGTGCTGTTTTGTGCTATGTGTTCGCGTGTAGTTGCTTGGACTACTATAGTTAGTTAATAAAGGGTAAAATAGCATCATTAAGGTATTGTTTCAAGTATCCTAGACGTTCCTTGCGTGTTCAAATGATTGATGCGTAAGTCTTGGTATTATAGGTCGAGTTGACAACCCGTAAGTGCCAAAGCAAGGTCTTTGCTTATTCTAGCCTATCAGGTGAGTGACGAATGACATAACAATTAATATACCTATAACATATATTAACAATGATCATGGAATTGTATACTATGATTTGTACATGCACTTGTTTAAGTGTAAGATTGCATGATGATGCTAGAACTTACCATGTTGACACAATGTAGTATGCACTTGATTAGGTTTATGCTATGATGATAAATGAATATATGCGCGCATTGTTTGATGATTCGATTGAATCAGATTACTTGTTTGTGATTGGTCCGGATCTTATAGACAAAGCTGTCCTGGACAAAGCTGTCCTGGACAAAGCTGTCCAACATAAGAACAAAGCTGTTCTACTTAAGGACAAAGCTTTCCTCTTCGGGTATGGCTTATGCTGTACAACAGAGGAATCGGTTGATTCCAAAACGCAACGGTGGACGCTTAACAGCTCCCCCACAGGAGCGGTTGATGTGTCTGGTACCCCAGTTTGGTGCATTGAGCCGGGTTAGCTCCCCTGCAAGATATGTTACCTCCTGACTACGCCAGCTCATCGCGAGATGATAGGATAGAACTATCTGAGCATGATTGATGATATGTGATGTACTTATATTGATTGCATGCTATTTGGTACTCACTAGCTATTATAGCTAACAGATGTTACACTCCACATGTGCACGTAATCCTCAGTGAGCTCGGGAGCCTACGGGTAGTTATTTGCTTTGGGAGGAACACTGCTTTTATGTTTAAACTCTGTTGAATCATGTTTATATTTGTTTAAGATAATGGTTAGCCGGTTATGTATTCCGTAACACCAACTGTCGTTTGTGGCATCATTTTGACTGTTTATATAGTTTGCCACGTGTTTTTACTTCCGCTGCATTTTTAAATTATAAGACAGGTTTGATTGTTCTATTTAGAGTCAAATCCACGCAGTTTGAATTCTTAAATTGTATTTTAAAAAGAAAAAATTGGTTCTCAAAAACGCGGTGTTACAAGCTGGTATCAGAGCTTAAGTTTGAGTAAATTGGATACTTGAAAGAGTATTCAGTCTCAAATTCGGGCTCGACCATTATTTAAAGTGTTCCTCGGGAGGTATTGGGGTGTGAGAGAGATTGATATGATTCATATGACTAACATAGTTGTTGATTATTTGCTTATTTGATTAACATGATTAATCAAGTATAGAAAAGTATACTAAGTATGTTTGACTTTAATGATCTAATAGAACTTAGAGATTGACAATGTCGGGCAGTGATGATCGGGAGGCGTATATTCGTGACTTGGAGGCTCGTCTCAAAGCCTTTAAGGAACGAGTTCCCGAAAAGAAGATGGCCATGGGATTAAAGGCCTTCATGATGTGTTCACCACCTACTTTTGAAGGTTATATGGATATGGTAGTTGCGGAGAGGTGGATCCGCGATACTGAATTGGCATTCGAGACATGCGAGGCTGAAGAGTCCAAGAAGGTGGCATATGCAAGAAAGATGCTACGAGGTAGAGCGGTTTCCTAGTATGATACGGTGATAGCTTCTACACCTGCCGCCGTCCTTAATTCCATGACATGGACGGATTTTTTGAGGATCTTAAGGGCTAAATACTGTTCAGCCTAGGCAGTAGAAGCAGTAGATAATGAGTTCCGAGCCTTGTCTAAAGGCAATCGATCAGTTGAGGAACTTATTACCAGGTATACCGAATTGGTTCGTTTCGTGCAGGGTTCTTTACCTGACGAGGATGCAAAGATTAATCGCTTTGCACTCGCTCTGCCACCGGAGTATCGATCATCCGTCCGGTTTGCCACCACTCTGGATAGGGCATTTGATATTTCACGCCGGTATGAGACTGATCATGCTTCACAGGCTGGGGGAACTTCCAAAAGGAAGTTTGAACAGTCTTCAGGGTCGAAGGCTTCAGGTGGAGGATCATGGTAGAGGCAACCACAGCAACACCAGCAGCAACAAGGGGGTTCCAGGTATAGTCCTTCCGATGATCTATGGTGTGCTTCGTGTCGATTTAGGCATACCGGGCATTGTACTAAGGATACTGCAAGGTGTCCTAAATGTGGTCAAAAGGGGCATACAGCTGAAAGCTGTAAACACAAAGACAATGTGTGCTATAAGTGCTTCAAGCCGGGGCACCGATCGGTTGACTGTAGGTCGGGTTCCAACACTGGGTCGGGAGGAGCTGGTGGATCTTCCTCGGGTCGGGGAAGAATGTTGCACCACGTGCACCAGGCAGGGCTTTTCAAATGACAGCCGATGAGGCTAAAGCTGCAGGTGATGTTATCACTGGCACCTTTCTTATTAATAATTCTCCTGCCTATGTTTTATTTGATTCAGGAGCAACATATTCGTTCATCTCTGCATTCTTATGTGCTAAACTGCAATTGCCTATCTGTACACTGACTGATCCGTTAAGCGTTGAAGTTGCTAGTGGTAGGATAGTCTCTGTTGTTCATAGAGTTCCTATTGCACTGATTGATATTGACGGGATTAGTTTCCCTGTTTCTTTTCTGGTTATGCCGATTGCTGGGTTTGATGTAGTAATCGGGATGGATTGGCTCAGCAATCAAAATGCTGAGATTATTTGCTCTAAAAAGATTATTAAAATTCCTTTCTCTAATGGGTCATATGTTGTGGCTCGTGGTGAAGGAAGAACTTCTGAAACTCCATTGATTTCTCTGATCAAAGCTCGCAAGTTTATAGCCAAGGGATGTGAGTCCTATTTGGCTTATGTTATTGATACACACATGGAGAAGAAAGCTGTAAATGACATTCGGGTAGTTTTTGAATACCCGGGTGTTTTCCCTGATGAATTACCGGGTTTGCCACCGGTAAGAGATGTAGAATATCAGATAGATTTTGTACCAGGTGCTTCGCCTGTAGCAAGATCTCCTTATCGTCTTGCACCATCTGAGGTCCGCGAGATGATGACTCAGATACAGGAACTTCTTGATAGAGGTTTCATTTGTCCCATCTCTTCGCCTTGGGGAGCTCCAGTCTTGTTTGTTAAAAAGAAAGACGGGACGATGCGGATGTGCATTGACTACAGGGAGCTGAATAAGCGAACTGTAAAGAACAAGTACCCTCTTCCTCGTATTGATGATCTGTTTGATCAACTTCAGGGTGCTACTTGTTTTTCAAAGATAGATCTTCATTCTGGTTATCATCAAGTCTGTGTACGCGATGAAGATATTCCAAAGACGGCTTTTAGGACGTGATATGGGCATTATGAGTTTCTTGTGATGCCTTTCGGATTGACAAATGCTCCAGCAATATTTATGGATCTTATGAACCGTGTTTGTCGTGCCTTTCTTGACAAATTTGCCATTGTATTCATTGATGACATTCTTATATATTCCAGATCTGAAACAGAACACGAGACACATCTTCACATAGTTCTTGACACTCTGATGCGAGAACAATTATATGCTAAATTCTCTAAATGCGAGTTCTGGCTCGAAAAGATACACTTCCTTGGGCATGTGATAAGCAAGGATGGTGTAATGGTTGATCCAGCCAAGGTTGAGGCGGTGATGAATTGGGGAATTCCCAAAACCCCATCTGAGATTCGTAGCTTCTTAGGACTTGCCGGGTACTATCGGCGATTCATTCAGAATTTTTCTAAGATTGCAAGACCTTTGACGAAACTTACACGAAAGGATGTTCCCTATTCGTGGTCTGATGAATAAGATAATAAGGCTTTCCAGACATTGAAACAACTTTTATGTCAAGCTCCAATTCTGACTCTGCCTGATGGGTCAGAAGATTTTATTGTTTACTGTGATGCTTCATACGCAGGTTTGGGAAGTGTCCTTATGCAGAAGGACAAGGTTATACCATATGCTTCCCGTCAACTGAAGCCACATGAGAAGAGCTATCCGACTCATGATCTGGAGTTGCCAGCTGTTGTCTTTGCTCTAAAACTATGGCGCCACTACTTGTATGGCACCAAATGTGTGGTATTCACTGATCATAAGAGTCTCCAGTATGTTTCTACACACAAGGAGCTCAATATGAGGCAACGCAGGTGGATGGAATTGATTAAGGACTATGATTGTGAAATCAAATACCACCCGGGCAAGGCTAACGTTGTGGCTGATGATTTAAGCCGAAAGGGCTCCTTGATGTGCGTTTTACGTACTAGTTTTAAATTTATATTTGGACCGATTTATTTACCAAAAACTGCACGAATAGGCAAGTGTACCTAATCGTTTCGTATTATAGTTAGTAAGTCGGGTGTCGAACTCTTGGGGAACGGGAGCTAAACTGATTTTATCAAATTAACTAAGAATTAACTAAAATAAACTAATTAAAGCAAATAAAGACAAATAAAGCAAGTAAATATAAAATAAATGCAATTAACCTAAATTAAGGGAATTTGTTATCAAGATTCGAACTTTATCAACTTAAATGACTACTAACACTACTAAATTACCAAAACAAACCAATATAATTGCAAAACACTAAGATTGATGAGATAAAACTATTAAATTAAGACGTGTCCCCCCTAAATTCGATTCTTTCTTGTCAAGTTGATTTTTTTAATTAAATAAGTGCAATGGATACCAATTCACCATGTACCGATTTCTATAGTGATTAGAATCTTGGTCCGAGTTCTTATCTTTATATTACTTATCCTTTGGTCAAGAGATTAACAAAAAGCATAATTAACATGTTTAGTTCGAATCAAACAAGATTTTATCTTTTAATAATTAATTAGATCAATTTACCATTAAATCAACACACAAAGGTCATCATGTGTCAATCACACACATTAAAGTTTCAATCTTTTTATGCCTAAGCCTAGGGTTTGTTCTTCCACTAGTCAAGATTAATTAATGGTCCTAATTAATCAAGATTCAAGCCTACAAATGGATTGGTCTTCCAATTTGTAAAAACTCAGATTATAAGCATTAGAAAACAGAAACTAGAACACATGTGGATCTTTGATAAAACTTGTAAGACAAATACATAGTAAATTGGATCCTTTAAACATAAATTAATCAACCATCCAAGAAATCATCTCCTCTAGGGAGGAACACTGAGAAGTCTAGCCTAAAATCAACATACTAACATTCTGGAAGTCATAAAATAACATTTAGAAAAGAGTAGAATGATAGAACCGTATGAATCAAAGCTAAACAAGCCACAATCTTCAATCTCCAAGCTTAAATACTCCAAATCCGTGCTCCACAGCTTCTGGGATGTTTTTGTACTTAGAATGCCGTATTATGGTGGAATATGAGGGGTGGTTAGCCCTTTTTCAGATCTGGAAGTTCGTTTAAATAGAACTCTGAAAACAGGGGTGTCACGCCGCGACGGCCAATTGTCGTACCGCGACAAGGTGTTTTAGCCCGATCCTAATTCATTCAAATTTCAAAGCCGGCATCATCTAAACTCGTCGCGCCGCGACGTGTATCTCGGTAGCGCCACGACGTCACGTGGAAAGAAGATGGCCCTTATCCGGACACTTCATAGCGCCGCGACATACATAGTGGTCGCGCCGCGATGACTCTTTTGGCGCCCGGTGGCTTCCTTTTTTTGGGCTTTGGGCTTTTGGGCTTACTTTTATTTCTTTCTTTCTCACTTGTTTCTTTTAATTTCTTTCGTCTTCTCTTTTTTTTTCTTTCTTTGGCCCATCTATTTTTCTCGATTTCTTTTCACTTTCTCGACTTCTCGGGCTTTATTTATTTTTCTTGATTATTTGGATATTTCGCCTTTTTAGCCTGCAAAACATAAAAGAAACGGTAAACGTACCTTTTTACAATTAAATAAACATTTTTCGGCTAAAACCAACCCGATATTGCATAATATTTATATATATTTAGCGCGATATCAAAATACCCCACACTTGAACTTTGCTTGTCCTCAAGCAAATCACAACTCTATCTAGGCTTAAACTTTAAATAATAACACAATTCTCGAAAAATTAAATATAACTTACGAATGTCAAAAAGGTTGATTCAAAATAAAACATAAATTATACTTAGAATTATACATATACACATGATTAGATCCTCATTTACTTTCAACAAATTCTAAAGAATATTCTTATCTATATACATCCAATCCTTAATTTAAAATTTGCATTTTTATATTTAATTTGGTTAAGTTACCCTTTGAAAATCCCCTGACCTCAGGACTTATTGCAGATTTCCAACTTTATTTCCACATATGTTTTTTCTCTTTTAAGCTCTTTTTTTATATAAGCCTATGACTTTCTATGGGACCCATGTAACGAATCCTTAACTCAACCGATCCCAAACCAGTTGGCTTTAGGTGATTAGCTGTAAAACACCCCTCAGAGTTTACTAATTCGAGTTCCAAACACCATTTATTTGACTTATATATTTATCCTAGCTCTTTTGTATTTTTTTCATTTTTTGCACATTCGCTTTTTTCACTTTTTTTCTTTTTCTAACATATGCTTATAAAAATTGAAAATTCAACTCAGTCTATTTTTGTCAAGCTTAGACTCAAAAAGGGCTTAACCTTATATTTTATTGCAGCAATTCAAAAATTAAAAATTGGACACTATAGACTCAAATTTCTAAAGAATTGACGAAAAGCCACAAGCACTATGCATAAAAGCTAAATATAACTATGAAATGTTTATAAATAAACAATCTTGACAATCTTAAATAATATCTAACTTTTAACTCGAATGATATTAAAAATTTAAAATTTAACGCCCAAATACAATCAATATATTACTACGAAGACAAATAAATTTCAAGCGAGGAATCTTTTTCTAACCCCCTACCCCACACTTAAATTGTACAATGTCCCCATTGTACACAATAAAATATAACTAAGGTAGAAAAAGATTAGAAAAACTCTCTGGGTATCATTAGGCGAACGGAGCAGATAGATGTTAGCATATACGCGTACTCCATAATTTAAAAGAGAAGCTGAAATATAAATCACTTAAAGAATATCTGTCAGTCACGCAAAAATATAAATCACTAAAAATCTGATACGTGGCACATTCTGGCAATGCATGTCGCGCCGCGACAGACTTCTATGTAGTGCCGCGACGACACGTGGCGGCCAATGGAGTGACGGGCAGAATTGTTTGTCGCGCCGCGACACATATATGTCGCGCCGCTACGGGCTCTTTTCCCACATTTGCTCGTTTAGAGATCTCGCGTGCGGGATTCGAAAACGGATAGTTTCTACGGCTCAAAATATCAGATATGAGTGTGTATGAAGATCGGCTAAGGCTAGGGATCTCGAAAAACGACAAAACGAACGAAAAACGAAAACAAAAGAAATCCTAACTCACTTTCGTAGGAATCACGGTTGCATTTAGCGTATGCAACAAGCCTTTAAACCCCTCGGCAGCCCGAGTGGACGAGTTATAGTCTCGTGAGGGTTTTAGGCAACACACCCACAAAGCTGGAATACGGGGTGCCTCCCGGAAGCGCTTCTTTAAACGAGTCTTTAGCTGGACTCCACCCCACACATAGGGTTTTAGTACGGCGAGGTTGATATCCTCACCTTCCCTTTCTTCGGGCATTGCTTCCAAGTAATGCTTTACTCGGTGCCCGTTGACTTTGAAGGTAATTCCCTTGGAATCAAGTAGTTCGATTGTGCCGTATGGGAATACCTTACTAACCACGTATGGGCCGTACCATCGGGTTTTGAGTTTTCCAGGAAACAACTTCAACCTAGAATTGAATAGAAGAACTTTGTCGCCAGGTTCAAAGTGTTTGATCTCTTTCAGACGTGCATCGTGCCATTTTTTCGTACGATCTTTATAGATCAATGAATTCTCGTATGCTTCGTTTCGTAATTCATCTAACTCGTTTAGCTGTAAGAAACGGTTGGCACGTGCCTTATCTAGATCAGGATCGCATGCCTTCAATGCACATTATGCCTTATGCTCTACCTCGACTAGCAGGTGACATGCCTTTCCGTAGACTAACCTAAAGGGAGTAGTACCTAAAGGAGTCTTATAGGCAGTCCAAAACGCCCAGAGTGCGTCATCGAGTTTATCTGCCCATTCCTTACGGTTCCCGTTTACCGATCGTTCTAGAATTCGTTTCAGCGCGCGATTGGTAACCTCGGTTTGCCTGCTCGTTTGCGGATGATAAGGCGTTGTAAATCTATGGTTCACACCATATTTCTGCAGCGCTTTCTCCATTAGGCTGTTAGCGAAATGCGTACCCCTATCACTGATCAAGGCTTTAGGGATACCAAACCGAGAGAATAGCTTCTTTAGGAATTTCACTACGACTCGGGCATCGTTAGTGGGTAAGGCTTGTGCCTCGGCCCACTTCGACACATAGTCGACAACTACTAGGATATATTTATTTCCGCGGGATGAAGGAAACGGACCCATAAAGTCTATACCCCACACATCGAAGATTTCACAGACTTGGATGTTGTGTTGGGGCATCTCGTTCCGGGAAGATATATTACCGGCCCTCTTACAGGCATCACACTCCTTTACGAGGGTGTGTGCGTCTTTAAAGATGGTGGGCCAATAAAATCCGGCTTCAAATACCTCCTTTGCGGTGTAGACCGCACCGTGGTGTCCCCCGGTGGGCCCACTATGGCAATTGCTCAATATTTCCCTTGCCTCATTTCCCGAAACGCATCTCCGGATGATGTTGTCTGCGCAGTGTCGAAATAGATAGGGTTCATCCCATAAATAGTACTTCACATCTGCCATGAATTTCTTGTTTTGCTGATGTGTCATACCTTTCAGGAGAACCCCTGCAAACCAGGGAGGCTCATCGCTGACCTTCATGAGATGCTCGTATGGGAAGTTGTCAACAATGTCTGACTCTCGTAATTCGTCAAGATGTGGGTTTTCTAATCTAGACAAATGGTCGGCTGCCACATTTTCTGCTCCTTTCTTGTCCCTGATTTTGATGTCAAATTCTTGCACAAGCAAGACCCATCGGATAAGCCTAGGCTTGGAGTCTTGTTTGTCAAACAAGTACTTCAAAGCAGAATGATCAGTGAAGAAGATAGTTTTGGATAGAATCAGATAAGATCAGAATTTATCAAAGGCATAAACCACAGCTAGGAGTTCTTTCTCAGTAGTAGTGTAGTTCTCCTGAGCTGGGTTGAGAGTTTTACTCGCGTAATGAATCGGTTGGAAGCGATTGTTAACCCTTTGGCCTATAACTGTCCCTACCGCGTAATCACTGGCATCACACATTAGCTCAAACGGCAGGGTCCAGTCTGGAGCAATCATGATCGGGGCGGTAGTGAGTTTCTCCTTTAATGTATTAAAAGCCGTTAAACACTCGTCAGAGAACTCGAATTTAACGTCTTTTAATAGGAGTTGTGTCAGAGGCCTTGTGAATTTTGAGAAATCTTTGATGAAGCGGCGATAGAATCCCGCGTGGCCTAAGAAACTCCTCACCCCTTTCACATTAGCAGGCGGTGGTAATTTAGAGATAGTGTCTATCTTAGCTCTATCCACCTCTATCCCTGCTTGTGAAACTTTGTGTCCCAACACTATGCCTTCACGTACCATGAAATGGCACTTTTCCCAGTTTAGCACAAGGTTGGTTTCTTCACAACGGGCGAGCATTTTGTCCAGAATAGATAAGCACGAGTCGAAAGAATTTCGGAACACCGAGAAGTCGTCCATGAATACTTCAATGAAATCTTCCACCATATCGTGGAATATGGCGGTCATGCATCGTTGGAAGGTTGCTGGGGCATTACACAGACCAAACGGCATCCTCCGGTAAGCAAACGTCCCGTATGGACACGTGAAGGTCGTCTTTTCCAGGTCCTCAGGTGTGATGGGAATCTGGAAGTAACCAGAGAAACCATCTAGGAAGCAATAGAATGCATTACCAGAAAGACGTTCAAGCATTTGATCTATGAATGGGAGGGGGAAGTGGTCTTTACGAGTGGCATCATTTAATCTTCTGTAATCAATGCACACTCGCCAACCAGTGACAGTTCTGGCAGGAATGAGTTCATTCTTTTCGTTAGTTACCACTGTCATCCCTCCCTTTTTAGGAACCACGTGGATTGGACTAACCCACGGGCTGTCTGAAATAGGATATATCATACCGGCGTCTAAGAGTTTGATGGTTTCTTTCTTCACAACCTCTTGCATTTTAGGATTTAAACGGCGCTGAGGTTGGACTACCGGTTTGGAATCATCTTCCATGAGGATCTTATGTGAACAGTATGATGGATTGATTCCATTGATGTCGGAAATGGACCAGGCGATCGCATTTTTCCGTTGTTTCAGGACATCGACAAGTTGGATTTTCTCAGATTCGGATAGTGCCGATGATATGATAACGGGGAATGTAGAATTCTCCCCTAGATAGGCATACTCCAAGTGTGGAGGTAATACCTTGAGCTCAGGAGTAGGACCCGAGAGTGGAGGTGCCTCCTTGGATATGTCAGGAGGTTCTGGATCCTCCTTTACTTCAACAGCCTCTATGTGCGATGATGCCACCTGTCGCGACGCGTTCATCGCGCTGCGCGCCGCGATGGCTGAAAATCCTGCACATCAGAACTCGGCTCCGGCCCTTCTGTCAGCAGCCTCTCCAACTCCTCCAGGTCTCTCTCAGCATCCAGGAGACCTTCCCCCAGTGGCATCTGCCCTTCATCTCCATGTGTGTCAAACTTCTGCAGCTCGCTCTCAAGAAGAATATCAACTATGTCCACAAAGAAGGCAGAATCATCACAGATTTTGGAATGTTTCATGGATTTATCAATCCCAAATGTGATAGCATCTGTGCCTACCCTGAGTATCAGCTGTGACTCATGAATATCGAATAATGCACGAGCTGTACTCAAGAAGGGTCTGCCCAAGATGATGGGAACTGTATCATCCTCCTCCATATCGATAACGATAAAGTCCGCAGGAAAGATGAATTTGTCTACTTTAACTAGCAAGTCCTCCACTATCCCGCGTGGATAGGTGACGGACTTGTTTGCCAGATGTATAGCCATGCGAACGGGTTTAGGCTCAGGCAAATCTAGTTTGGCGAAGAAAGAATATGGCATAAGGTTCACGCTCGCTCCCGAGTCAGTAAGTGCATGACTCACGGGTAGATTGCCAAACTGGCATGGCAAAGTAAGACTGCCAGGATTAGTCATCTTCTTTGGGATCTTATTGAGCATGGCTGCTGAACATTGATCGTTCAGAGTGACACTCGACACTTCTTCCATTTTCTTGCGGTTGGTAAGAAGGTCTTTCATGAATTTAGAATATTTTGGCATCTGTGCCATAGCCTCAACAAATGGGATGTTGATGTGAAGGGATTTCAGGTGCTCCAGAAATTTCCGGTACCGCTCATGCTGTTTGTCTTGCCGAAGACGCTGCGGATAAGGTATCGGAGGGCGGTAAGGTTTAATGGAGGTGGAACAGATGGAACGGATGGAGTAGGTGGGATAGATTCTGGAGCAGGAGTGACCTCCTTCTCCTTCCCCTTCCCTTTATCTGGTTGAGTGGATAGTGGCTCGATAGGATCAGGATGGGAGCTGGAAGGTGGTGGGCCTGCAGCTTCTTTTCCACTCCTGGTGGTCACAGCTTTAATTTCGGCCTTCGGGTTCGGTTCATTGTTACTAGGAAGTGTGCCAGGAAGTAGTCAGCAATCTCGAGAACGGCCTCGACATGCTGGTTGGCATCCTCGTTATCCTTTCCGGTGAAAGGAGTCTCGCGCAAAAGGTGAAGGAATTGGCCTTTGATTTCGAAGGTTCTCTCCTCGGGTATTTCAGGTCGGTGAATACCCACTCCGGTGCCCTTGCGCACATGGCTCGTGTACTCCTCGAGTGACAATTCATCGATATTCTCTACCATTATGTGTGCTCGCTCTCTCTCACGTTTAACTCGCAGGCGTCGATGAAATTCGCGTTCCGGCTCGTCAAAAGGCTGAACGAAATTAGGAGTGGGGTCTAAGGACATACACTATCCTAAAAACCCTAGAAGATATTACAAATTAAAGTACTAATCCTAAATAAGGCCCAGAATGAATAATTAACTAAAGCAGCAATTAAAAAAAACAAAGGCTTCTGTTCTGGTTGCGACGCGTCGCGGCGCGAGAGGCACTGGTCGCGGCGCGATCAGTGGACAGAAATCACAAGATTGCTCCTTTTGAGCCGAAACTCGCGGGAAACAACGATTAACTCTAAATTAACTTCATAAAAATAGATTAAGACCGTTCCCCAGCAACGGCGCCAAAAACTTGATGTACGTTTTACGTACTAGTTTTAAATTTATATTTTAACCGATTTATTTACCAAAAACTGCACGAATAGGCAAGTGTACCTAATCGTTTCGTATTATAGTTAGTAAGTCGGGTGTCGAACTCTTGGGGAACGGGAGCTAAACTGATTTTATCAAATTAACTAAGAATTAACTAAAATAAACTAATTAAAGCAAATAAAGACAAATAAAGCAAGTAAATATAAAATAAATGCAATTAACCTAAATTAAGGGAATTTGTTATCAAGATTCAAACTTTATCAACTTAAATGACTACTAACACTACTAAATTACCAAAACAAACCAATATAATTGCAAAATACTAAGATTGATGAGATAAAACTATTAAATGAAGACGTGTCCCCCCCTAAATTCGATTCTTTCTTGTCAAGTTGATTTTTTTAATTAAATAAGTGCAATGGATACCAATTCACCATGTACCGATTTCTATAGTGATTAGAATCTTGGTCCGAGTTCATATCTTTATAATTATGCCAATTACTTATCCTTTGGTCAAGAGATTAACAAAAAGCACAATTAACATGTTTAGTTCGAATCAAACAAGATTTTATCTTTTAATGATTAATTAGATCAATTTACCATTAAATCAACACACAAAGGTCATCATGTGTCAATCACACACATTAAAGTTCCAATCTTTTTATGCCTAAGCCTAGGGTTTGTTCTTCCACTAGTCAAGATTAATTAATGGTCCTAATTAATCAAGATTCAAGCCTACAAATGGATTGGTCTTCCAATTTGTAAAAACTCAGATTATAAGCATTAGAAAATAGAAACTAGAACACATATGGATCTTTGATAAAACTTGTAAGACAAATACATAGTAAATTGGATCCTTTAAACATAAATTAATCAACCATCCAAGAAATCATCTCCTCTAGGGAGGAACACTGAGAAGTCTAGCATAAAATCAACATACTAACATTTTGGAAGTCATAAAATAACATTTAGAAAAGAGTAGAATGATAGAACCGTATGAATCAAAGCTAAACAAGCCACAATCTTCAATCTCCAAGCTTAAATACTCCAAATCCGTGCTCCACAGCTTCTGGGATGTTTTTGTACTTAGAATGCCGTATTATGGTGGAATATGAGGGGTGGTTAGCCCTTTTTCAGATCTGGAAGTTCGTTTAAAAAGAACTCTGAAAACAGGGGTGTCGCACCGCGACGGCCAAGTGTCGCGCCACGACAAGGTGTTTTAGCCCGATCCCAATTCATTCAAATTTCAAAGCCGGCGTCATCTAAACTCGTCGTGCCGCGACGTGTATCTCGGTAGCGCCATGACATCACGTGGAAAGAAGATGGCCCTTATCCGGACACTTCGTAGCACCGCGACATACATGGTGGTCGCGCCGCGATGACTCTTTTGGCGCCCCGTGGCTTCCTTTTCTTGGGCTTTGGGCTTTTGGGCTTACTTTTATTTCTTTCTTTCTCACTTCTTTCTTTTAATTTCTTTCTTCTTCTCTTTTCTTTTCTTTCTTTGGCCCATCTATTTTTCTCGATTTCTTTTCACTTTCTCGACTTCTCGGGCTTTATTTATTTTTCTCGATTATTTGGATATTTCGTCTTTTTAGCCTGCAAAACATAAAAGAAACGGTAAACGTACCTTTTTACAATTAAATAAACATTTTTCGGCTAAAACCAACCCGATATCGCATAATATTTATATATATTTAGCGCGATATCACTCATCAGAAATCGTTAAATTTATGAAAATTACTATTGTTTCTGATCTTATCACTCGTTTGAAGGAGGCTCAGCAAGAAGCCTTAACAGAAGCAAATCTGAAGGCTGAGGTTATGACAAAGATGAAGGAGCAGTTACAAGATGACAGCAGGGGATCGAAGACATACAGGTCCCGAATCTAGGTACCTAGCATCGGAGGGAACCGGGATCTAATCTTGAAGGAGGCGCACAGTTCTCGTCTATCTGTTCATCCTGGGTGCACTAAAATGTACCATGATCTTAAGGCACTTTACTGGTGGCCTACATTGAAACGTGACATTGCCTCCTATATGGAGAAATGTCAGATCTGTGGACAAGTGAAGACCGAGCACCAACGACCCTATGGTAATTTGCAACAATTACCAATTCCAGAATGGAAATGGGACAATTGTTGACAGACTCACCAAGAGTGCACACTTCCTAGCAGTGAATGAATCTTCTTCTATGCCTCGACTTGCTCAGTTATATATTAATGAAATTTTCGCCCGACGCGGTGTTCCTCTATCTATTGTCTCTGGTAGGGATACACGGTTTGTTTCACACTTCTAGAGCAGTCTTCAAAGGGAGCTCGGTACTCGTGTTCATTTGAGTATCGCATATCATCCACAGATAGATGGACAGTCCGAAAGGACTATCCAAACTCTTGAAGACATGCTACGCGCATGTGTACTTGAATACGGTGGCTCGTGGGATTCTCATTTACCTTTGATTGAGTTTTCTTATAACAACTCATATCATTCTAGTATTGGTATGCCACCATATGAGATGCTTTATGGTAGGCGTTGTCGCACACCTACCTGTTGGCTTGAACCAGGGGAGAAACAGTATGTTGGACCTGATCTGGTCTAGATTACTGCTGATAAAGTCAAGTTTGCACGGGAGAAACTTAAAGCAGCCAGGGATAGGCAAAATATGTATGCAGATCCGAAACGCAGGCCGGTTACCTTTGAAATAGGTGATCGGGTATTCTTGATGGTTTCTCCATGGAAGAGGGTGTTATCAGGTTCGGTAAGAAGGGCAAGTTGAGCCCGCGATACATTGGTCCTTTCAAAATCATTCCGAAAGTCAACGAGCAGACAGTATCTTTGGAGTTACCTCCAGAGTTATCAGGCATTCATAATACCTTTAATGTTTGCTATCTTCGCAAGTGCAAGGTAGATGAAGATCAGATTCTACCTCTGCAAGACCCGAAACTGGATTCTTCTACTCGGCTCGTGGAAGAACCAATTGAAATCTTGAACACAAAGACCAAGCGGCTGAGGAAGAAGACAATTCAGCTAGTATTGGTCAAATGGAAGCATAATCTCGGATCGAACCTTACGTGGGAGACCGAGGAGGATATGAAGGCATGCTATCCCCATTTGTTTTCTGAAAAGCAGATTCCGAGGACGGAATCTTCTTAAGGGGGATAGATTTGTAACATCCTCAAAACGGGCCTAAACGTGTCCGAATATGGTACGTCAATTATTTAATTCAATTAAATAATATATATATATATTCTAGGAAATGATATAAAATATGAAAAATAATAAATAAAAGGGTTATTAAAAATATTAATAAAAGTAGATAAAGATTATAAAATATCGAACGGTTTCAAACAAAGATTCCAAAAATATTCTCGTTAGTTGAAACAGTTAAACGAGAGATGAGTTGTAAGTTGGAAAGGGGAACAAAATACCCACTTGTGGATAATAATAACCCACAAGTCGGTTTGGCTAGTTCTCTTTCATCAGACATTTACACACACACGTTTACACACTTCCATTCAAGCTTTTTCTTCCTGTTCTTGAAAGATTGAAGAAGAAGGTCAAAGGAAATCATCAAACAACAATTTCCAGCAGCAAATTAAGGGTTAAAACAGTCCACAAACTTCATCTTCTTCATCTCTACCATAGTAAGCTTCATCTCCATGCTTGTTCTTCATTCTTGAATTTTTGGGTTTTTGAAGAAAACTCAAAAACTCTTGTTTCAGCAGCTAAGGAAGGATCAAAATAGTCCCAAATTTGTTCCTAAACATTCTTTGATCATTGTAAGCGCCAATTCATCCTTGTTCATGCTAGAGTTCTTTATGTTCTTGAATTTTAGGTTTTGATGGGTTATGGTGATTTTTCAATCAAGAACTGAAATTGATGATTGAAATAGGTTCTAATATCATTTATAAGTGTATAGGAATCAATTCCATGAATTAAAGTAGTGTTCTTGATGAGTTTTGAATTTTGGCTCAAATGGGTCAAAATTGGTCAAATACGGGTCAAACCGATTTTGACCTTCAAGAACTGAAATTTAGTGTTCTAATTGATCTTATAACTTGTTAGGATTGATTAGAACTCAATTGGTGCATTAGAAGTAGTGTTTTTGCACAAATCCAATATTTAGCCTAAATTGGTCAAAATGGCCTAAATCTGTTTTTACACATCAAGAACTGATTTTTAAGGTTCTAATAGGTTCATATGACTTGTATGAATTGATTAGAACATTGGTTTTGAATTGGAATGGTTGTTTTGCTTGAATTGGCTAAAATAGTGAAAAATAGGCCTTAAATAGGCAAGAAATTGGAAAATGATACCAAACAATAAGTTTAAAGGTTTTGGTCAGTTGCAACACCTTCAATACATCATATTAGGTGTATATGGTATGTTTCAAGTGTTGGAATTGGTCTACACCAAGTTATGGCGATTATGCGCACGTCTTTGTCCATTTAATTGTGATTTTCGTATGAATTAATTGGATACGAGTTTTTGATGTTAGAAAGCTTCCACAAGTGTGAAATGGTCCTATGAAACACTAGAATTTTACCAAAATTGATTTGGAATTGAAATGAGCTAAAATGGGCTTGCTGTGCACAAAACAAACATCAGCTGCAGCTCTGCAGACTGGTCGCGGCGCGACACAAGGCTGTGTCGTGGCGCGACACCCCTGCACACAACCTTTTGTGCTGTTTTGTGCTACGTGTTCGCGTGTAGTTGCTTGGACTACTATAGTTAGTTAATAAATGGTAAAATAGCATCATTAGGGTATTGTTTCAAGTATCCTAGACGTTCCTTGCGTGTTCAAATTATTGATGCGTAAGTCTTGGCATTATAGGTCGAGTTGACAACTCGTAAGTGCCAAAGCAAGGTCTTTGCTTATTCTAGCCTATCAGGTGAGTGATGAATGACATAACAATTAATATACCTATAACATATATTAACAATGATCACGGAATTGTATACTATGATTTGTACACGCACTTGTTTAAGTGTAGGATTGCATGATGATGCTAGAACTTACCATGTTGACACAATGCAGTATGCACTTGATTAGGTGTATGCTATGATGATAAATGAATATATGCGCGCATTGATTGATGATTCGATTGAATCAGATTACTTGTTTGTGATTGGTCCGGATCTTATGGACAAAGCTGTCCTGGACAAAGTTGTCCAACATAAGAACAAAGCTGTTCTACTTAAGGACAAAGTTGTCCTCTTCGGGTATGGCTTATGTTGTACAACAGAGGAATCGGTTGATTCCAAAACGCAACGGTGGACGCTTAACAGCTCCCCCACCAGAGCGGTTGATGTGTCTGGTACCCTAGTTTGGTGCATTGAGCCGAGTTAGCTCCCCTGCAAGATATGTTACCTCCTGACTACGCCAGCTCATCGCGAGATGCTAGGATAGAACTATCTGAGCATGATTGATGATATGTGATGTACTTATATTGATTGCATGCTATTTGGTACTCACTAGCTATTATAGCTAACAGATGCTACACTCCACATGTGCAGGTAATCCTTAGTGAGCTCGGGAGCCTGCGGGTAGTTATTTGCTTTGGGAGGAACACTGCTTTTATGTTTAAACTCTGTTGAATCATGTTTATATTTGTTTAAGATAATGGTCAGCCGGTTATGTATTCCGTAACACCAACTGTCGTTTGTGGCATCATTTTGACTGTTTATATAGTTTGCCACATGTTTTTACTTCCGCTGCATTTTTAAATTATAAGACAGGTTTGATTGTTCTATTTACAGTCAAACCCACGCAGTTTGAATTCTTAAATTGTATTTTAAAAAGAAAATTTTGGTTCTCAAAACTGCGGTGTTACATCTTGTTTAATTTGCAAACCAAGAAAGTAGTTTAACTCACCCATCATGCTCATCTGATAATTATCAGACATGAGTTTAGAAAACTTTTTGCATAGTTCCAAATTAGTAGACCCAAATATTATATCATCTACATATATCTGCACAAGTATCACATCACCTTTGTACTTCCTTATAAATAAAGTGCTATCAATGCATCCTCTTGTAAAACCTTTGTTAATGAGAAAGGAAGAGAGGGTATCATACCAGGCTCTTGGAGCTTGCTTAAGACCATATAAAGCTTTGTTTAGAAAGTAAACATGATCACGTAAGCTTGACTCCTCAAAACCAGGAGGTTGTTTCACATACACCTCTTCTTTCAAATCTCCATTTAGAAATGCACTCTACACATCCATTTGGAACACCTTGAAGTTTTTGAAGGCAGCATAGGCTAGGAATAGTCTGATAGCTTCCAATCTTGCAACAGGGGCAAAGGTTTCATCAAAATCAGTACCTTCTTCTTGACAATACCCCTGTGCCACTAGTCTTGCTTTGTTTCTTATGATTTGCCCATTTTCATCTAGCTTATTTCTGAACACCCACTTTGTTCCAATGATGGATTTATCCTTTGGTTTGGGTACCAAAATCCATACATTATTTCTTTTGAATTCTGCCAGTTCCTCTTGCATGGTAGACACCCAGTGGGGATCATTGAGAGCTTCATCAACCTTCTTTGGTTCAATCATTGAGACAAATCCAGAATACAAGCAGATGTTGCAAGCTTTTGATCTTGTTCTAATTGGATCATCTATGTTGCCTATCACCAAATTATGAGGATGGTGCTTGAGGTCTTTGAAGGCTTTTTGGATTGCTTGGGAATTGGGATTCATTTGGATTTGGGGAGAAGAAGTTATATGTTGGCTATCAGCAGTAGAAGTGAGTTCATTTTGAGTGGCTGATATAACTTCATTGTTGCAATCTGTGGGTATCTCTACTGAAGAGGGAATGTGTGATATAGAATTATAATCCAATGATGTTAAGTCATTTTCCACATGATTTAGTAGAGGTATAGGATTTGATGAGGATGGTTGTACATGGTTAAAGATTTGGATAGGAACAAGTTCATCTACATCATGAGCAGCTGGTGGAGAGGGATCTACTTGCTCTTGAGTGTCTTCTCCAGTTTGCATGAGATCATTAAATTCTTCACCTGAAACATGATTAGAAGAACAGGAAGTAACAAAGTCATTTTCATTGAAACTTACATTGATGGATTCTTCTATGACTTTGGTTCTTAGGTTGTATATTCAGTATGCTTTAGAAATCACTGAGTAACCTACAAACACTCCTTCACCAGCTTTAGGAGCAAACTTCTGCAATTGATCCTTTTGATTGAGTATAAAACACTGACAACCAAAAATATGCAGAAAGCTGATGCTTGGCTTCCTTCCCTTGAGCACTTCATATGGAGTTTTGTTGTGCCTCTTGATAATAAGGGACCTGTTTTGTGTGAAACATGCACAACTTACAGCCTCAGCTCAGAAATTAAAGGGTAACCCATTTTCACACAACATGGTTCTGGCAGCTTCAATCAATGTTCTATTTCTTCTTTCAGCTACACCATTTTGTTGTGGGGTTCTTGGAGCAGAAAAGTTTTGAGATATCCCTTTCTCATCACAGAAAGATTCCAGAGTTTGATTTCTGAATTCAGTTCCGTGATCACTTCTCAGACTCCTCACCAGATTTCCATTCAACACTTCCATCTTCTTGATAAAACAAATAATTTCTTCAGCAGCCTCACTCTTTGCTTTAAGAAAAGAAAACCCAAGTGTATCTTGAGAATTCATCAACCAATACAAGAGCATACTTACTTCCACCAATACTAGTAGTTGCAACAGGACCAAAGAGATCCATGTGCAACATATAGAAAGATTCTGTAATTGAGAAGGCCTGCTTGGATGGAAATGATGTCTTATGTTGCGTTCCTTTCTCATAAGCAGTGCAAGGTTTAGGCTTAAGATAAGTCAGAGAAGGTAGTCCTGACACTAGTTCACCCTTGCTCAACTTGTTGATATTTTTGAAATTAAGGTGAGAAAGCCTCTTGTGCCACAGCCAATTTGTATCCTCATTATTCTCGGAGTACAAACATGTTTCCTTTGAAGGGTCACCGGAGGACATGTCAAGTGTATACACATCCTTGGTTCTCTTGGCACTAAACACTGTATTACCTTCTTTATTTATTATGGAGCCTCCTGCCTTTGTGAAGTGGACTTCATTATCTCCATCACACAATTGACTTATGCTTATGAGATTGTATTTCAGCCCTTTGACATATGAAACTTTGGACAGTTTGAGGTTCCCATTATGAAGTTCACCATACCCTTTTATTTTCCCATGGTTGTTGTCACCAAAGGTCGCCCTTGGACCTTTCTCTTTCTTGTAGTTACTAAGCAAAGCCTTGTTACCTGTCATGGTTCTTGAGCATCCACTATCAAGAAACCAAGAACCAACACCCTGCACAGATTGAATGAAAGAAGAGTTAGTGACACAAGTAGGAATCCACTACTTAGTGGATCCCTATGGAATGCACCTAGCTTTCCACTTCATCTCAGGTTTCTTATGTATGAGAGGAATGATTGTGTTATCATTACAAGTCCGCTGTCTTAAATTCCCTTCTAGAGAACATTCAAATGCCTTATGCTCTTTGCTTCCACATTTATAACATTTTTGGGATTTTGTGGCCTTGGAGCATTGAACAACATTGTTTGAATGCCTATGAGTTTTCTTATCAGTCATCATTTGACTAACTTAACCATTCAGCTTATGAAGCTTATCTTGTAAATTTCTTAGGTCTTTATTTACAGGCACCTTAGATTGATCTTTGTTTTTAGAAAGTTTTTGACCAATCTTTGGAGTGGCAGAAGTGGGAACAATGTAAACATCATTCTTTTTACTCATAGTTTCTTTTATTGAAAGAGAGTTGATTACTTCTAGATCAACTGATTGTTTAGAAGATGAGCTATGATCAGCTGACAGGTTATCAGCTGAGCATCTATCATCTACTAACCTATCAGTTGATGGAGTAGTATTAGCTAATGATTCTTCAGTTTGTGAAATACTAATACTTAAGTCATCTGTTTTCAAGGTTTGACAACATAATGTCTCTGAGGTTTCAACCAATGATTCCTTTCCTTTACTCACATCCTTTGACTTTATCTTATTAGTATTTTTACATTCTGAAATCTTACTAGAGGATAATTCAACAGAAGGAATAATTGATTCTTTTGAGTAGGAACTTTTGCTTCTAACAAACTTATTTGTGAACACACTTTTGCCTTTAACAGTTTTGTGAAAAGTCTGTGGCAAAATGTCAGCTGTGTCTAAGATATTAAGGTTCTTATTAGAATCAACATAATTAGCAGCATTAGAGTAATTTCCACCAATAATATCTTGAACTTGTTTGGGTATCTGCTCCATGACACACTGAGTGGTCTTTTCTGCAGATACACACCAAGACATCACTACTTTTTGGAGGTCATTAAACTTTTTGGTTTCTTTACTAGTTTCTTTTATTAAGATCTCATTAAGTATCTTTTGATTAGCTAGCTCATCATTTAAGATAGTTATCTGCTTAAGTTCCCCATCCTTAAGAAATAATTTTTCCTTTAGTGATTCTACTTCTAGTTTTAGCTTCTTCTCTCTTTGAATAGCAGATTGGAAATCAATACACAAGTAATCAAACATAGCATTCTTCTCATTATCATCATAGTTAATAAAGTTTCCAACCTGATACATGGAAGAAGGATCCCAGTTGGTAGTTGAACAAGCTTTTGCAGCCTTTTTCATGTCTTCATCAAAGGAACTACCATCATTGTTGTTGGCCATCATGCAAAACTGAGTAGAGATCACCTCATCTTTAGCAACAAGAACTTGGCCCTGGGCTTTCTTCTTCTTCTTCTTGTCAAGGACAACAGCAAGGAGTTTCTTATACTTGGATTCATAATCAATTTTGTCCTCCTGCTTTTGCACAAATGAAGAACCAGTGTTATATTTGGACTTGAAGTCACTGGCTATGTGGCCAATCTTGCCACACTTATAACACTCTACTGTAGAGGCATCAAATGTAGATTTGTGCTTGACAAACTTTGTTGACCTCTTGCTGATCCTCTTGACACCCTTTCCCTTCTTGAAAGGTCTGAACTTCTTTACCAGCATTGCTACACCTTCAACCAACTCCTCCAAGTTACTCTCCTCACAACCATTCTCCTCAGCACTTTCTCTAGCACTCTCCACTTCATCTCCTTCTTCATCAGAATCAGAATCTATAGCTGCAAAGCTTCTCATCTTTGTATCTCTTGATACAAGGGCAGTTGGTGCAGCTTTCACGACCTCCTTCATCTCCTTGGATGACAACTTCCTTTGTTTGACTGATTGCTCATGGTTTAGTAAGTTACCATAGAGAGCAACCAGAGACGTTCCCTTTATCTTTTCACTATGTCTTAGAACAGTGACAAAGTGATCCCATGTTTCAGGGAGGGAGTCTAGAAACTTGTTCACCAAAACAAAGTTGCTCTTGGTTATGTCTGCCCTTTTCAAGTCATTAACTAGGCAGTTGAACATGGTGTATGTCTGTGTAAGACTCTCACCTTTCTGAGCAAAGAAGAATTCATACTCTCTGTTGAGGAGGAGCTTCTTGTTCTCCTTCACCTCTTCAGTCCCTTCATAAGAAACTGTGAGTGTATCTAACATCTCTTTAGCAGAAGTACAGTTAAGCACTTGATGATAGATCTCATTAGGTAGTGCAGAGACAAGAGTTGATCTAGCCTTAACATCTAGGCTAACCAACCTCTTATCTTCATATGTCCACAGATGCATGGGTTTGGTTATGATTCTTTCTGTTGTAGAGGTTTGACCTTTAGATTCTGATGGAATGGATAACACTGATGTTGGAACATAAGGACCATAAGTGACTATTTCAAGCATTTGGATATCAAGGGTGGATAAGAAAAGATGTGCTCTACTTTTCCACATGGAGAAATTTTCTACATCAAACATGGGAGATCTTGTTAAGGACCCAGTGTTTGAGATATTCATGTTGTTTGTTGATGAGGCCATTTTGAGAAGGGTAGAAGCAGTTGTAGAGTAAGCAAAACAGATCTAGATATTGATTATCTAACCTGCTCTGATACCAGTTGTTAGTCCTAGATTGAGTACACAACAACAAATGTTTGTAGAAGGGGGGGTTGAATACAAACTTTAGCTTTTAAAATTTAAAGACACACTAATATACTTTTATATAATTCTTATTGATATTGAATCAAGAATTACATGTACTAGAAGTGGAAATTCTAAGTACAATAAAAGGTGGCAATCTATTTGTCTATAGACAAGCTAACTCTAAAACAACTAATGTATATAGAGTGTTCAACACATGAACAAGTTTGATTATACACAATGCTTAAACTCTACGAATTTCTCAACTGATGAGATTTTCTTTCTGTGGAGTAGAGACTTCACTGTGTTGTATCTTTGCATGTCCACCATGCATGAGTATATATAGAAATCTTGGTGTATCCGATTGCATGAAGGTGGGAGACAAAGAGGATGTGGAAATATAATATTTTATTTGTAAAGGTAGTGGGTGAAAAGTAAAGTTACTTTAATCAATAGATTGATAAAAGTAATTGTACTTTTCTGCAAAAGTGCAACCCACTCACCATATAAAACATTAAAACCCACATCTACTGTCGTGTAGAAGTTTCTTTCCCTTTCCATGCTTGTACTTTAATCAACACCATGCTTCTGTCTGATTTGACCTTACCAAGTATGGGATTGTCAGCCATACTTAGTTGTTTGAACAAATCTTCAAGATCTTCGTCTGTTTGAGGTATCATTATCCTTTTCCAGAGGATAAGATCAAACCTTTTTGTCTCGTACTTGATCCAAAAAGTGCATTTTTACTTTTAAAAACAAAGATCTAAGGCATAATAGAACAACACATGTTCTGCCTTTTACATATGACTTACAATCTGAAAAGATAGTACAGATTTGACATTTTGCACGACTCAGCTAACAGATTGTACTAGGAACTCTGATATTCACTACTCAGTTGTCAAAACATATCAGTTGCTCACTTTTTTCTTGGACTCAGTTGATACATATTGCTTAGCTGATCATATAGATGCTCAGCTGATTAATAGTAAGCTTAGGAGGGCATAAGCTCATGTATTTGTATGATCAGTTGATCAAGAATGCTCAGCTGATCATTCAAATACATCAGTTTATGTGGAGAGATGACTTGTGTAAAGGAAGACTTACTTAGCTGATGTTCTGGGCCTCAGCTGATCCATTTGTTCACTCAGCTGATGGAGTAGCTGAGCAAAGTCCTTGCTCAGCTGATGGTGTAGGCACTCAGCTGATCAACTTTCTTCACTCAGCTGATGGTTGATTTTCCTCAGCTGATGGTCTTCTTTACTTGTTTTCTTCATCTGATGCTCCTTGGCTGATAACCCTTGGCTGATACATTGAGTAGGATCTGATGCTCAGCTGATGGTTCCATACTTAGCTTATTTTTACATAAACTGATTCAAACAACACATGTTTGAACTCTTTCTAAGTCACACTGAATGTAGGGTTTGGTTATCATCAAATTCTATGTTTTAGGATAGGCAAAGTTGATTATTAGGGTGAAGTGATTATCTCCCCAACAAACATAATTTGCATGTTGGAATCACATCCCTTGATTTGAATCATCTTGACAATTTCAATCGTATCATCCTTGATTTGAAGGCGGTAGATGTGAAGATTGAAGATGAAGATCTTGCCTTGATCTTGGTGTGTTCACTACCGCACTCGTATGAGAATTTTTTTGATACCATGTTGTATGGTAGGTCAACAATTTATGTTGCTGAAATAAAGGATGCTTTGTTGTCGAAGTAACTCAAGCGTAGGGTTTCTCGTAACGAGGGGGAGTCTGGTTCAGGTTTATACGTGGGTAGAGGAAGTACACATGGTAACATAATTTGCATGCTAGAATCACATCCCTTAGTATATGAAAGAACAAAAGAGAGTAAATGGTGAGATGGGTGGACTGGGTGAGTCGTCTTCAAAATCAAAATCCATGAGAAAGGTTATGTGTTATCATTGTAAGGAGATTGGTCACATGAGGAGAGATTGTCCTAGTAGGAAGGGAAATGGTAATTTGGTCCAGGGAGATGAAGACATGGGCGATGTTCTGACTGTATGTACGGATAATCCTACAGATACCTGGATCTTGGATACGGGTGCATCTCATCACATGGCGTTCTCACGTGATATGTTTACTTTCTTTAAGAAGTGGAACCGAAAGGTGAAGCTGGGGACGGTGGGATACGGAGTATCAAAGGTAAGGATATGGTGAAGATTAAGATGCATGATGGAGTAGTCAGACGGATGCATTGCTCGTATATTCCGGATCTTTGAAAGAACCTGTATGTTCCGGATCTTTGGTAGAACCTGATTAATTTCCCTTGGTACTTTGGCCAGAAATGGGTATGAATATTCTGGTAAAGGGGATGGACTGAAAGTTTCTCGGGATGCTCGAGTGATAATGCAAGGCAGGCTGCTACGTGGTATATACGTTCTGGAAGGCAGTTCTGTGTCAGTACCGTCCTTGGAGCGGAAAATTGACCTGACGAAGTCGAAACGACACGATTGGAGATGGTCTCATGTAAAATCACGTGATGGGGTGTCGGACTTCGGAGGTAGTCCCTTCCGGGAGGTTGGCAGGAAAAAGAGACGGTTCTTTGGTAATCTCCGGTTTGACCAGTCGAAGAGAGTTCAAGTCAAGGGGGAGATTGTTGGGATATGACTTGAAAGGCTTGGAAGATATTTGGAAATTGAAAAAGGGGATTGGTCGGCGTGCACCTGGAGCACACGGAGCAGTTATAAATATATAGCCTAGGGTTTAGTCATATGTACACACATCGAACACTCTGAGTTAATAAAGAAGTCTGTAGAAGTATCTGGTTCCTGCCCGTGGATGTAGGTCGTGACCCTGACGACCGAACCACGTTATATCTTGTGGCGTGTTGCTTGTCTTGTTCGTTATCCGCATTATATTATAATGCTTGTTTTAGGTGTCTCGATTCTAACACATAATTTTCCTAAAAAACTGGAAATGTGGCTAGCTCCAATTCCGTCTATGCTGGCGGAACGATTTCTTTCTCTGCCGACTTTGAACCTCGATCAGAGGTCAAGACTGTGGTCCGGCAGAAAAACAGGTGACATAGCCTAAATGAATTCAACTACGACTAAAATAAATAAAAACATAAAAAATAACAATTAAAATAGATATGCATTAGGCGAACAAACGTAACCAAATCCATGCAACGTAATCCTTGACCCGAACACTACCGAATCTATTAAACCAATGATCCGTAAACAATACCGATCAACCCAACGTTGCAAACTCAGTTCAATATAAAAAATTTGGGTCCACTCAAATACTTTTTGGGCATAGAGGTTGGTCAGTCACGAGAAGGTTTTGTGATTAGTCGGCGCAAGTACAAATTGGATATACTAGAAGATTGTGGGGTTCAAGGAATTCGTCCTAGTGCCTTTCCTATGAAACAGAATTTGCAATTACAAAGGATGACATAGATGCATCTCAATACCGCCGCTTGGTGGGATGGTTGCTTTACTGTGATAATCTTTTTTGAGCAACCCACGAAAGACCGGATATATCTTTTTCAGTTAATCAACTTAGCCAGTTTTTGAGCAACCCACTAAAGACACACATGCATGCTGCATTTCGGGTCTTGTGATATTTGAAGGCCACTCCCGGACAAGGACTGATTCTACCTTCGACCGGCAATCCTGATCTAGTTGCATATTGTGACGCAAGCTGGTTAAGTTGCCTGTCGACCAGAAGATCATGCACGGGATACTTCATTAGTCTGGGTGGTACCCCGGTCTCATGGCGGACTAAGAAGCAGATTGTGGTAGCTCGATCATCAGTTGAGGTAGAGTATAGGGCCATGGCAACCACCGTTTGTGAAGTGTTGTGGTTGCAATGGCTTCTACAAGATTTAGATGCGACACAAAAAGGTGCTACACCATTAATGTGTGACAATGAAGCTGCCCTTCAAATTGCGGCTAATCCGGTCTACCACGAGCACACGAAACATGTCGAAATGGATTGTTATTTTGTAAGAGAACATGTCAACAATGGGGAGATACATCCATGTCCAATTCTCTCTGAATTTCAGACAACAAACATCTTCACCAAGCCTCACGGTTCCGACCGTTTTCAATTTCTACGTAGCAAGTTGTGTGTTCGTGACGTTCACAGTCCAACTTTAGATGAGTGTTGCGATCTAAATACATCTGATGCTTATCCCATTTTTTATGCGTGCTTATCCCTTATCCCAATTTGTTCTCTTTTGATTTAAATTAGTGGTTATTCAAATTTATTAGGAGAACCAATAATCCAACACAAACCAGTTTTTTATACAAAAACTCTATTCCTTCAAATTTATTAGGAGAACCAATAATCCAACACAAAGGCCGGTTTTTTATAGTGTGGTGATGTGGTCAATTTGGTTTGACTAGTTTATTGATTTGGTTTAATATTTCTTGAAACCGAGGATACCGATTTAGTTCAGAATTTTTGACAAAAACAATCGATTTGAACCGCGAACATCTCTAATTTAAATAGAAAGATATCATGTGCTACATGAACACAAAAGTAAAGATAACTTTTCATACAATCTAGTTTTATTGGATGTCCCGAAAGGGACTACAATAAGTTTATTTTTAACTCGAAAAGAATAAAGCATGAATAATTGAGATCATATGCAATTTTATATATGATCTAAGCTTGTTATAGACTAAACCCATTGACCTTAATCCAAGTAAGCTTCAAAGATTGATTCAACTGCAGGAATCTGGATAAGATTGTATCGAGAAAACCCTGCTTTCTCTAGTATTTTCTTCCATTCGTGTTCGGATCGTTCTTTTCCATGTTCGAAGATAGAGAGCATTAGGAGATCATGAGCAATACGTGTATCCTCAAACATATCATCTCCACCCGGATGCAATACAATGTCCACTATAATAACTTTTCCGTTCCATTGAGATACGGCATTTCGACAATTTTTTAGGATCTGAACACATTCTTCATCACTCCAGTCATGTAGTACCGACTGTACACATACAAGAATAAGGTGAGATTTCTCTATAATTCATTCCTCTGCTATTTAACTTTTAATCAAAATTAATTTCAAACGCATTTAATTATTATAAATACACTCGAAAAACAAATTACTTTACTAGCTCAAAGTTGAATAAATGTAGTTCACAAGATACAATATTATTTACTTCTCCTCTAACGTTTCAGGATGAACATCGTTACTTCAACTTTTTTTCTCCATCATACACTCATTAGGCCAATCGTATCGCACTAAATTATGATCCATATATGTATATATGGGTCTTTAATTACTTTTTACTCAAATAAAATAAATAAAAAGATGAGTGACCTACATGATCCCATTAGATTGTGGGAATTACACAAGATTATCACATGATCTTCAAATTAGCTTGCCTTTGGTGATGATCATATGATCTTTGATAAACCCCATACTTTAAGAATAGCATCATGGTTGTTAATTAAAATAATTGGTACACTTGACAATATTTTCCACAGTTAAAAAAGAGAAGAAGCAAAGAGGAATTACACAGTAGTTGTGGAGTTGTTCAATGTAGTTCTTCTATTAAAGAGGCATTTGTTGGCGAGAGCTGGTTTCTTGGGATAGGATTTATCTATCTCCAAATTTGTAGTTTATGTATATCTTGTCCTCATTTATAGGGTTGTTAGTTAGGGGTTAACAGGTGATGTATTCTTATATATATGTACGTAGTCTTCTTCTTGATATATAGAAAAAAACACCTCTACCTCCTTAGTTTCCCATCGGAAGAACTCTGATTCACATGGTATCAGAGCGATACCGAATCTGAACTCGAAAATAACCCCAGATCTTGAAATCAAGAAACGCCATGGCAGACAAAGAGGTACCTCCGACGAACCTCGAGTGGTAGTGCAGAACGTCCAGGAGGCTCTGTTTCCGTCCAGGAGGCTCCGTTTCCATCTGGAATCATCTTGGATGACACGAATTATCAACTGTGGTCACAGTTGATGGAGATGCGAATAGGAGCAAGAAACAAGTCCGGTTTCCTAACAGGTGCATCGACAAAACCTGCTGTAGGAGACAAGAAATTAGAGACATGGCTTGTGGAGAACAATCGGGTAAAGAGTTGGCTTATTGATTCAATGAGTCCCACCTTGATCCCGAGATTTATTCGACTTCAAACAACGAAGGAAATTTGGGAAGCTGTTGCGAAGACCTTCTATGATGGGTTAGACGAAACGCAATTATTCGAATTGAACCGAAGATCGTTTAATACGCGGCAGAAAGGAAGACCCCTTCCTACGTACTACAACGAACTCATTAGTATTTTCCAAGAAATTGATACCCGCCTTATGACTCAAGAAGATAACGTTAACCAGGTAGTGTCTGTTCATAAAACTATAGCACGTCTTCGAGTTCACATCTTCTTAGCAGGTCTTGATCCCGAATTCAATCAAGCTAGAGGTGAAATCTTGAGAAAAGATCCACCTCTAGATCTAGAATCATGCTATGCATTTGTACGTAAAGATCAAAATCAGCGTATTGCTATGGATGAACCAAAAATCGAACCTGATAACGTGGTTAATCTGGCAACTCGAAACAGACCAACGAAGGGAAAGAACTCGAATAGCAGAGGTAACAAAAATTTGGTATGTGTTCATTGTGGAGAAGAAGGTCATTCTAAACAGCGATGCTACGAAATTATCGGGTATCCCGAATGGTGGGATTTTTCGAAGAATCCTCGAAGGAAGGTGGGTCAAACTGGGTCAACAATAACAAAGAATGAAGATCAATCATCATCGGTTACTGCCCATACGGAGAAAATCGACGATTCTGGTATGTCAAATCTTACTAACTCTATGAACAATACATGGATTATTGACACCGGGGCAACCAACCATATGACGAATGATCCTTCGAAGCTTGTATCTACGTGCCTCCCAAAACAGTCCATTATCCAAACAGCGAATGGGGGAGTAGCACATGTTACAGGTGAAGGGCCAGCTCAAGTGTCGGCTTCAATGAACTTGGATACCGTCCTAGTTGTTCCATCCCTATCATCTAACTTTTTGGCCTGAAAAATGTGTGTTTCAGGATATGGCAACTCATCGGATTCTTGGCTCTGGTATTAGAAAAGGGAAGTTGTACTATCTTGAAGATGAGAGAAAACCTGATGCTCACAACACCGGAAGGAATCAAGAAAAGAAATCACTATCATGGTTATGGCATCGTAGACTAGGACATTTGTCGTTTAGTTATCTTAAAAAATTGAAACCCAGTTTGTTTTTAAATAAGAAGGATGAGGAATTTACTTGTGATATTTGTGAAATGGCTAAAAGTCATAGAATTTCATACAGTCCTAGTGAAAATAAAACCCTAACTCCCTTCACGGTGATTCATTCTGATGTCTGGGGTCTTGCAAAAATCCCCACACCTAACGGTGCTTGTTACTTTGTTACATTTATTGATGAATGCACTCGGATGATATGGGTTTCTCTTCTAAAAAATAAAGGAGAGGTTTGTGGGGTATTTCAAGAATTGTACAAATGGGTAAAATCACAATATCAATGTACGATTAGGACTCTTCAATCAGATAACGGAGGCAAATATGTTAATCAAGAGATGGTAAAATTTTGTAACAAAAACTCTATCCGACATCAGACGTCATGTGCGGGTACACCACAACAAAATGGCCTTGCTAAGAGAAGGAATAGACAATTACTAGAAATCGTGCGGGCCTCATTATTTGACATGAAGGTTCCACGCCAATATTGGGGTGAAGCAGTTCGCACTGCAGCATATATAATGAATAGAACTCCTTCGAGAGTTATTGACTTTAGCACACCATTACAACGGATGCATGATCTAATCAAAGTCCCAACAGGACCAAATCTTGAACCAAGAGTTTTTGGATGCACTTCGTATGTACATCAAAATATCGGAAAGCTCGAACCTCGGGCCATCCGTTGCGTATTTCTGGGGTATGCGGAATTTAAAAAGGGTTATAGGTGCTATGATCCTAAAGACAACAAGATGTATGTTACTCGAGATGTAAGCTTTCATGAAAATGTCCCTTATTTCGGTCATGAGTGTTTCCCTCAGGGGGAGAGATCAAACTCAAATGAGGTAAACATGCCCCAACCGAACGATTCAACAAGAGAACAGGTTGTACAAGACCAGGATAACAACATTGAAGTAGATGATGAAGACGAAGATATCGAGACTGAGGGAGTTGAAGGTGATGATTTCTCTGAAACTCAAGATAGTACGCAACAACCCTCAACTACCAGTGAGCCAGATCCGAACACCCCACAAGGTATACCATCTGAACCCTCTGCAGCTACTTCTCCTAACAATGTTGTTTCACAGGAAATACCTATGACTCAGGATACCAACATCGAGCCCAGGTATCCCATTAGACAAAATAGAGGGGTTCCACGAAAGCAATACCAACCTGATCTAAAGTCAAAGGCAAAATACCCAATAAATAATTATGTGTCGACACATAGACCGGCAAAATCCCAGGCATTGCTCGTAAATGAGCTGTCATCCGTAGCTATCCCGAATACGGTGCAAGAGGCTCAGAAAGATCAAAAATGGAAGAAGGCTATAAACGAAGAGATGGAGGCATTACAACGAATGCACACATGGGAACTTGTATCTCTTCCCCCTGGGAAGAAAACTATGGGATGCAGGTGGATATATACAGTAAAGCTAAATGCCGAAAGGAAGGTTGAAAGATACAAGGCGAGGTTGGTCGCAAAAGGGTACACCCAGAAGCATGGAATCGATTATGGGGACACATTTGCTCCAGTTGCAAAGATTAATACTATTCGAGTACTAGTATCGATAGCGGCAAACAAAGATTGGCCGTTAAGACAATTTGATGTAAAAAATTCTTTTTTGAATGGGTACCTAGAAGAGGACGTGTACATGGATCCACCACCGGGCATAAGGTGTGGTGATAAGGTATGCAAACTGAAAAAAGCGCTATATGGCCTAAAACAATCACCTCGAGCGTGGTTTGGAATGTTCTCAAATTTTATGAAAATGGAAGGGTATAAACAAAGTGATGCAGACCATACACTCTTTGTCAAAACAAAAGGGGACAAGATAATAGCTCTCATCGTGTATGTGGATGATATGGTAGTAACCGGAAATGATCAAGAAGAAATGATAAAGTTACAAACTGTTCTTGCAACGGAGTTTGAATTAAAAGACCTTGGACACCTAAAATACTTCTTGGGTATTGAAGTTGCAAGGTCCCAGCAGGGCATCACAATGTGTCAACGGAAGTATGTGTTAGACTTATTATCTGAAACAGGCATGCTGGATTGTCAACCCATAGACACACCTATCGAATTAAATCATGGGCTAACAGCAAAAACTGACAAAGTGCCCACAAATAAAGAAAGATACCAGAAGCTGGTAGGAAAGTTGATATACTTGTCACATACACGACCAGACATTGCATATGCCGTAAGTATGGTAAGTAGGTTCATGCATGCACCAAACGAAGATCACATGAAAGCTGTATATAGAATTCTACGATATTTAAAGTCATCCCCAGGAAAGGGATTATTCTTTGCACGAACCCGAAATCAAGAAGTTAGTGGATACACGAATGCAGATTGGGCAGGAGATCAATCTGATAGGAAGTCCACCTCAGGCTACTTTACATTTGTAGGAGGTAATCTTGTTACCTGGAGAAGCAAGAAGCAAAAAGTGGTGGCCAGGTCCAGTGCTGAAGCTGAGTTTCGGGGAATGGTTCATGGTGTATGTGAGTTATTATGGATAAAACGTGTTTTACAAGATCTTGGTTTTAATCACACAGAACCTATGAATCTATATTGTGATAACCAAGCAGCGGCAAAGATTGCGAATAACCCAGTACAACATGATCGAACCAAACACGTTGAAGTCGATCGCCATTTCATCAAGGATCATTTGGATAAAGGAGTAATCAAGCTGCCATTCGTTACATCTAAGGATCAACTAGCGGATATGCTTACAAAGGCAGTGTGCAGAGAAGCGTTTCAAAGCTCTCTTGTCAAGTTGGGAATGATCGATATACATTCACCGCCTTGAGGGGGAGTGTTGGCGAGAGCTGGTTTCTTGGGATAGGATTTATCTATCTCCAAATTTGTAGTTTATGTATATCTTGTCCTCATTTATAGGGTTGTTAGTTAGGGGTTAACAGGTGATGTATTCTTATATATATATGTACGTAGTCTTCTTCTTGATATATAGAAAAAAACACCTCTACCTCCTTAGTTTCCCATCGGAAGAACTCTGATTCACAGCATTGGTATCTAGTTTTGTAAATGAAGATGCGTGATGTTGTTAATGTATATGTGGAAAGTACTGGTCGAGTGGTTTAAAAAAATGTTTCAAACCAGGTATAAAGAAAATAAAAGCTATTGGTTCATTGTTTTTGGTATGACAACCACAAAACTGTTTGTAACATCATTACTAACTCATTAGCAAGATTATTTTGGTAATTTATATATATTTTTCAATCGTGAATTGCGTTCGGCTAGACCGTCATTAATGTGCATGACTTGATTTGTCCCACATACCCCTCGTTAATGTCAATCATTAGTCATTAATAAGCCAATCATTAACGCGAAAATTATTTGCTATTGATTTATTTTAATCAAGAGCCGACATTGGTTCTTGTAC